>CP129455.1:43402500-44721666 GCA_030445155.1 Quercus variabilis
GTAATCACCATATATATTATTTTATGATTTTATCGTCTCTTCCATTTATGTGTGTGTTTGATCCTGAGATGCTATATATATGCATACTTTTTTCTTACAATGAGCATGTCTTGTATTGTGGAATTCCCACTTAGTAAAGAGAAAAGGTAAATAAGATAATTGTTGACTAATAAGTTTATTAGGTCTCTAGAGACTAGATATTAGTACGAAGTAGCATGTGTGTGTGTGTGTGTGTGTGTGTGTGTATATATATATAGAGAGAGAGAGAGAGAGAGAGAGAGTATTTAAGGTTTTTCCTTTTCTTTTTTAAGGTTTTTCTTTAAGTTTGGAGTAGGTTATTTTTTATTTTTTGTTGAGAAGGAGTAGGTTATTTTGCTGATAGTGAGAATTTAGTCACTTATTATAGCTTGCATTTTCTACCAACGTGAATCCAAGTCTCTAATTTGCCCCTTGCAACCAGCACAAGGAAAACGTTTCGGCTACCCTATCTTAATTATTTTACTCAGAATTTTATCTCTAGAGATCAATGTATGAATATTTATTTAAATTAGTAGACATATAGAAAGTAAAACAAGTATCAGGTCAAAGTTAGCCAAAAAAAAAAAAAAAAATTGTTTCTCAATATATTTCAAATCAATTATCTATCAAAATAGAACTTGATGTTCTTTAAAAAAAAAAAAAAATTCATTAACAACTGATTAAGTACTAAATTATAAATAAAAATTTCCTTTTTAGTATATTGTTAGAAATATTGAAACGTAGTATTGTATTTTTATCATGAAGGAATATACATGCGATGCCTTTATATAGGAGACATATGTGTGCAGTACAAGTAAAGTGTAGTACAAGTACAAGTGTGTTATGCAAGTAAAATAGCTGGGCCTAAAGCCCATAACATAATATACATTAACAGCCCCCCTCAAACTCAAGGTGGATGTGAGACCAGCTTGAGGTTGTCAACCAAATCACGAGTGCGTCCCTTAGGAAGTGCCTTGATGAAGATATCTGCAAGTTGATCTTTGGAGGAGACGGAGAAAAGCTTGAGAGCACCATGAACAAGATGAGAATGGATAAACTGACAATCAATCTCGATGTGTTTAGTACATTCATGGAAGACATCATTGTGAGTAATATGAATGGAATTCTGGTTATCACAATAAAGGGGAATAGTAGAGGATATGGACACACCCAAATCCTTAAGAAGCCATCGTAGTCAAAGGAGCTCAGAGGCGGTGTCAGCAAGAGCACGATATTTTGTTTCAGTACTGGAGCGGGCCACGAAAGTTTGTTTCTTACTTCGCCAAGAAATCAAAGAAGAACCAATGAGAAAGCAATAACCTATAGTGGACCTCTGATCAGTGGGATATCCTGCCCAATTAGTATCAGAGAATGCATAAAGTATAAGAGGAGACTGAGCTGAGTAGAAAAGGCCATGGAAGAGAGAGCCCTTCAGGTATCGTAGAATGCGCAGAACAGCAGCATAGTGAGTCATTTGTGGAGCAGACAGATATTAGCTCACCTGATGAACAGCATAAGAAATGTCTGGACGAGTAACTGTGAGATAAACTAAGCTGCCAACCAATCATCTGTAAAGAGAGGGATTAGACAATGGTTTCCCCCCCGAGGGTGTCAGATGCGCATTAAGTTCAACTGGAGTGTCAACAGTCTTGCTGTCAGTGAGTTCAGCTCGAGATAAAAGGTCAGATGCATACTTGGCTTGAGTAATATAAAGACCATTTATGGAACGAGTGATCTCAAGACCCAAGAAATAGCTGAGATGTCTAAGGTCTTTCATCTTAAACTGCTGACCAAGAAAATCCTTGAGTTCTTGAATGCCATTGAGGTCATCACCAGTTATGATCATATCATCCACATATAGGAGAAGCAAAATGGTGCCTTTATCATTGCGATGAAGAAATAAGACAGAATCATAAGGACTAGTAGTGTAACCTAAGCGAAAGATGGTGGAACTGAACTTGGCAAACTAAGCTCGTGGAGCTTGTTTAAAGCCATAAAGTGCACGTCGAAGGCGACAAACCTTGTTTGGTTCAACAGAAAGACCAGGAGGAGGTTGCATATAGACTTCTTCATGCAGATCCCCATTAAGGAAGGCATTTTTAACATCCATCTGAAAAAGGTCCCATTTACTAGCAGCGGCAACAGCTAAAAGGGCACGAACAGAAGAGATACGGGCAACTAGAGCAGAGGAGATACGGGCAACTGGAGCAAAAATCTCTTCATAATCAATCCCATACTCCTGTGTAAAACCTTTTGCAACAAGACAAGCCTTGTAGCGCTTGATGGACCCATCAGAGCGAGTCTTGATCTTATAGATCCACTTACAACCAACCATAGACTGACTAGGAGGGAGAGTAACCAGATCCCAAGTATGGTTTTTGGTTAATACATCAATTTTATCTTTCATTGCAATCTTCCATAAAGGGTTAGTAGAGGCCTCACGATAGGTTTGAGGCTCATGGAGTGTAGCAAGGGCAGTGTAACAATGATAGTCAAGCAAATGTGTAGGAATGGATCTTACCTGGGTTAAGTGGCGAGGTGGTATGCCTTGTGGAGGATCTTCAGGAGCAGGGGACCTAGGCTCAAGGTGGGGTAGCTCGTCATCAACCTATTCATCTACAACCTATCTAAGAGAATCATAAAAAATATATGGAGATTGAATAGAAAAGTCCAAAAGAGGATCAAGAGTATCTGTAGAAGGAACAGGAGACTCATCTAGAAATATGTCTAAAACAGAAGAGTTAGTTAGGGAAGAACGAAAGTGAGAGAGTTCAACAAACAAGCGGTGTTCCTAAAATACAACATAATGAGAAACATGAAGACGATGAGAGACAGGATCATAGCACCGATACCCTTTTTGAGTTTCACCATAACCAAGGAAATAGCAAAGTCTAGATCGAGGCTTAAGTTTGTTGTGCTCATAAGGCTGAAGAAGAACGAAACAAGCATATCCGAAGGAGCGAAGGTAATGATAGTTAGGGGGTGACCCAAAAAGGCGCTCATACTGAGTCTGATTATGGATGACAGTGCTTGGAATGCGATTAATGGCATGAACAGCATGAAGAGCAACTTCACCCCACAATGGGGCAGGAACTTTGGCAGAAAGAAGAAGAGCACGGATAGTGTCAAGAATATGATGAAGTTTTCTTTCGGCTCGACCATTTTGTTGAGAGGTGCCTGGACAGGTTAGATGATGTACAGTTCCATAGGAATGTAACAGAGCTTGAAAAGCATATTGAGTATATTCAAGAGCATTATCAGAACGAAAAGTTTTGATATGTTTGAAAAATTGTGTTTCAACCATTTTTGCAAAGTTACTGAATATTGGTAAGATTTCAGAAAGAGATTTCATAGGAAAGATCCAACTATAACGAGAATAATCATCAATAAAACTAACAAAATAACGAGATCTACCAATATTAGTAACAGGAGAAGGTCCCCAAACATCATAATGAATTAACTCAAAAATACTATTAGAGATAGATTCACTATTATTGAAAGGTAAAACTGGCTGTTTTCCTAATTGGCATGAAGTACAATCAAAATTGTCTTTGGACACAGAACCCAACAGACCCTTAGAAGCTAACTGTTGTACCTGAGTAGATGTGGCATGACCAAGACAAGAATGCCAAAGTGCGAGAGAAGGTAAGGAAGAAACTGCAGCAGTTGCAGCAGCAACAGAGACAGGAGCAACAGGTGGAAGATGAAGATTGTCCACGGGAAACATACGCTCAACCCTAGGACCGATCCTAAGCTCTTGCCCCGTCCTCGGATCCTGCATAATACACCCAGAATAGTAAAAAATAAGGGGATATCCTAGTTCAGCTAATTGTCCCATAGAGTACAAATTATAGGATAGGTCAGGTACATGGAAGACCCCAAAAATAGAGAGATTAGAGGTCGAAACAAAACCTAAACTATTCCCATGCTTAGTGGAACCATTAGCTATATGAATATTAAGAGGATGTGGTGCAGGGTCAAGTTTGGAGAATAAGAATGAGTAAGGTGTCATGTGATTGCAACAGGCAGAATCAAAAAGCCAAGTTTGAGACTTACCAGGCAGAACTGAGAGAGCAGTGGAAAGAGATGCATTACCAGCCATACGAACAGCCTGAGCTATGATCTCCTGTAGTTCAATGGGGGAGAGGTTGATAGTGGATTCAGAAGACTGGGACTCAGTTGAAATGGAAGGCATCGGCGAAGTAGGCTCAGTATTAGCAACAACAGCAGTAGATTTGTTGTGACAGTAACAAGTCTCAATGGTGTGGCCAGGACGCTTGTAATAATTGTAGAACTTCTTGTTGGTCTGCTTGCGACGATTGCTAAAGCCAGAGGAATCACCTGATTGCTGAGGTTGCTCAATGGCATGAGCAGAAAGAGTAATAGCCAAAACATTGAACTTATTCTGGGCTTGAAGGGTTGCAAGCCGAGCTTCTTCTCTAACCAACTCGTTTATAGCAGTATCAAGGGAGAAAGGAGGACTACGATTAAGAAGCTGACCTCGGATGGGCTCAAAGTCCTTGTGAAGTGACATTAGGAATTCATAGAGACGAAATTCATCTCTAATTGTAGCATATTGTTGAGCATCTTTTGAGCATGCCCAAATTGGATCAGAAAGGTCAATTTGGTCCCAAATGAAGCAAAGCTGATCATAGTAGTCATTGATGGATTGCCCTGGTTCTTGTTGAAGTTGATGCAATTCAACTACCAGCTGATATTTCATGGATCCGTGAGTAGTGGAGTACCTTTTGGCCAACATATAACATGCTAATTTTGCATCATCAAAGCTGCCCAATAGATTGGAGATGGAGGGAATGGAAGTATTCCGAATCCATGTGAGGATCATGTGGTTGTGACTATCCCATTCAATCATGCGACCAAGGAAGTCAGCATCTTCTTCACTTGCTCCCTTGACAGGAATGGTAATTGCACCAGTACAATAATGCCAGAGCATGTGACCCTTAAGAAAACTGTGCATAGCTTGAGACCAAGATAAGTAATTCTTGTTCCCCTCTAATATAGTATTAATGGGGCGAGGAAGAAAAACATCATTTTTATCCATTTAGAAACACAATATGCAAAAACAAACTGCAAAAATGAAATCTACGCGAAAAACTGGGTAAAGAGAACTTGGACTGAAAAAGTCAACCCTGAAAAGTCAACGGTCAAAGTCAACGGTCAACAGCCCGGTCAAAGTCAACAGTCAACGTTCAACGTAGATGACGTCAGCAGGATGACGTGGCGCTGACGTTAGCAAGTGATTGGATGCTGACGTAAGCTAGGGCTGATGTGGCACTGATGACATCACTAGTGACATCAGCTTGAACGAGAACGGCGCGTGAGGCGCGTGGGGCGTAGACGCAGAAGCTTCAGGCGGCGCGTGCAGGTGCATGGGCACTCCGATGACTACGAGACTTTTACCAACAGGTAGATCGTTCCAAGACGATCTCAGTGATACCTCCAGAAGTATGATCGGAGCAATATTTGCAGCGGAATGACACGTGCAGTGATCTTGTGCGGTGTTGGACTCCTCAACGATCGAGGCTACAGGTTCAGAACTCGAAGAAAACGTTTGGAAGATGTCGGGGGTTCAACGGTGAGAGGCTGCGGCGACTGTTGTGATGGCTAAAGCGATGTTGAGAGTGGAGTAACACTAATAAAGATAAGACTGCTAAGAAAAGGTCAGAGCAGTGGCTCTGATACCATGTTAATGTATATTATGTTATGGGCTTTAGGCCCAGCTATTTTACTTGTATAGCACACTTGTACTTGTACTACACTTTACTTGTACTGCACATATATGCCTCCTATATAAAGACATCACATGTGTATTTCTTCATGATAAAAATATAATACTACATTTTAGTATTTCTAACATGGTATCAGAGCTAGGTTCTTGTGGCCATGGTTTTCTGTCCTTGCGGTATATTTAAGAGCAATCTTTATCTTTCTCAGTGTTTTTTTTCGCTGCGTTCATCTTCTTTGACTTCCTACTATTGCCGTCAAAACTCTCCGGTATAGTCAAGCCACTGTCAGAAGTCGCATCAACACTGCAAGACCATTGCCTTACCATCACAGAGCCAAATTTCATTCAAGGGACCTTCTCAATTTTATCAAATCTCAAGATATCATCAAACTTCTATCTTGAGTTTGAGAGGGGGTGTTAGAGATATATTAGCCCATTAGCATAGGCCTAAGCCTAATTCTACTTTATGTGCAAGCCAAGTCTCCAACTTATACTAGAAGTCTATTAGTCTAAGGTTTAATCTACTATATATACACATGTTATGATTTATTGTAACACAGAATTTGTACTATACTATAATATATTATTGATGTAGCTTCCTCCGTGGATGTAGGCCGTTAGGCTGAACCATGTAAATCTCGTATGTTATTGTTGAATACCATCTTTATTTATATTGCATGACAAATTTTGATAATATTCAAGTAGAAAATGTTCTTTTCGTAGTTACAGTAAAAGTTGAAAGAATAAACAAAAGTGTAACTGTCTATAAATAAATTAGTATGCTGTTAATATTTTAATTCTTACCAACCATTAGCATAAGCATAAAAATGATAAATACAAAATATATGTTCTTTTGAGCTACTACAATGAGAAGAAGAAACACACATGCATATCTTTTTTCTTTTTTTGCTTTTTTTTTTTTGATAAAAAAATATGTAGGGAATAAACTTATAATACAAATAAAACAGTAACCTTGCCCAAACGCCCTTAGACTCTTTAATAAAGTAAGGTACCAATTTTGTAGCTAAAATTATTTTTGAGAATTCTACTATTGGATTACATCTTCTTCTTATATCCTCATATTTGCGAAATTTCTAGAAAATTAAAGATCAATAGTTATGCTATCAATAAATTGTTTAAATTACTAGTTTTTGTAGTTTAAAATTATACATAAAATATAAGTTTATAGATCATATAGTATATAATATTCGATTGACATAAAATTTGACATGTGTACTATAAGTGTAAAAAACATGCAATTTAAAGGTTAGATTTTCAAAATATATAGTAATGTTTATTTTATTGAGTAAAGTTGTAGCCTTAGGCTATAACTAATTTTGTAGCTAAACTTTGTCTATATATATATATATATAAAACAAATTAGAACAATTCACTTCCTGAATGGTGTAGAATTATAGATGCTTAAGTTCCAATGTGACCCACGAGCAACATACTAAATGCTGATATGGACAATTCCCTCTTATTTATTTTGATAAAAATTGCTCTCTCTCTCTCTCTCTCTCTCTCTCTCTCTCTCATACTTTTCATGTGTTTTTCATGACTTGAAAGTAAGTGGCTGCTATTCTATTCTCTTTTCGCGCCAGTCCCTTTCTTAACCCCACTGGACATAGTGCCTTCGTACACCTCATCAATAAATTATGGGCAAAACTAAAGTTAATTCTATTGAGTGTTATACTTCAGGAGAAACTCCTACAAGAGGAGTTTCCCTCATCCCCTCCTCTGACAGGAAGTGTGAGCCCTACCATGGATTTCACACAAAATGAATATATTCTCATACTTTTTAGGTTCTCCAACTTAATACAAATGCATGTTTTTTTCTCCCTCATTATGATATATAGGGAACTCAAATGCATGACTGTATTGATTAATTAAACACAAAAAATATTATATTTTTCAAGGAAATTGAATTCAATATAGTCCTATGCTTCAATTCAATTGAGGGAGTGGTGGGCAAAAATAAGTCAAACCAACTTTTTACCTCACACAATTAATTTATAGAGATGGGATGCCAATCAACCTTTGTTACCTTTGTTTAAGTGAGTTAAGCTTGAAATGAAAGGATAAGTGTTAAGAATAAGTATGAGACAAGGAAATTGATTAACAATAATCTTGGATTGCCTGTATTATGTGATGATGCTTAGAAAATCAGTAGACGTAATGCTTCAGGCTTCGATGATCTGGAAGGCCTGAAAAGGAAAACAAACAATCAAAGGAGATCGGGGTTGACCGGCCAAGAGCCCTCCGATGATGAAGTTAGTTACTCTCTCAAATTCTAGAATTACAATTTTTTGGAAAAAAAAATGTCTAAAGAGAAAAACTTTCCTTTATTTGTCGGGAATGAGTGTTTATATAGTACTATTAGAGCTGTTACTTGTCTTGTAACTTCCCTCACATTTGTGGAGGTAAGAAGCTTTACACTACATTCTTATAACTGCTATAGAAGTTATGATATTTATTCTTATTTTCTATAATTGTCATTGGGAGTTAAGTTCTTGGCAGGAGGTTACAGTGAAGTATCAAGATCTCACCACGTGGTTTGATTCATAAGCCCATGTAGACAAACCTTGTATTGGGGATCGTCCATGTTTGGATGACCTTCCTTGGTTTGGACGAGCTCCTCTTAAGAGTCCATGAATAATAGTGGGTGGGTAGTAGGCCCAATTACTATGGTGTTTTATATTCTATGGACGACTACTGAAGGACGAGCAAAACTTGTCAAGGACGAGTCATACTTTTCTTTCCCAATCATTATGTTTCTCAGGTTTCATTTGAGATACAGATTTACACTTGTTCTTAGATTACAATGATGTTCCTTTCTTTTTCTCTTTGTTCCAATTTTCCATCCCCTTTTCACCGAGGCCTTTCTGCCTTATATAGTCACCGAGATTGCATCTTGGCCATTTGGAGGGCTAGGGTTCATTTCTCTTGATACTTATCTCATCAGAGCCTTACTAGAAGGTTTCTACCCCAAGCTATGAGTTGTAATGACACTGTTCAGGAGTCATTTTCTTATTAATGCAGCCAGCTAAGTAGGTTCAGAGCATTGAATGCGGAGGGGATGGGTGCTTTATCTGCATTCTTCCTTTTCTTGTTTAACGATAAATCTTCCTTCTTTTTCTTGGTTTGTGCTCGATGTTCTTCAGAACTGGGCCTTGGATCTTTTGAGGACATATTTGTATTCTTGAGTTTCTCGGGTATTTTGGTCTCCTTGGGCTTGTGGTTGAGTTGTTATATTTGCCACGAGGATTTGTTTACAGTACTTTCCGAGGTTTGTTCTTCTAACATTGATCTCCTTTTATTTATCTTTGTCCTCGGATTCTCATCCTCCCATAGAGGGAATTAATATACAACACTTAACATACTATCCATAATTTTTACCCTTAGTTTAATGTTAGTTATGTATAACATGTTAACATCTTATTTGTTTAGAGACATTTAAATAATAATAATAATAATAACATAAATAAAAACTAACTGAACCAATGGAACGACTAGACCTAGGGATTACCTAATGACTAATCAAGATGTTATTTTGTTTTTATTTATTTATTTATTTTTTATATTACTTAGATTTTGAGATGGTCAGTTGGTTTTGGATTGTTTATTTTATTACAAAAAAAAAAAATTATATAAAAAAAATATAGGTAAAACTTAGGTTTCCAATTAAACACATTATTGCATTAATCAATACAACACGAAAAACCATTTATTTATTTATTTATTTATTTTTATTTTTAAGAACAATAATTTGATACAGTTATGCATGTGTTTGGATTTTATTAAAAAGAAGCATATATATATATATATATATAACAACATCTACCATTTCTTTGTGGATCGTTTGCCTTTTAAAAAAAATTAAACATTCACATGGGAGCGCTTACCTATTAAAATATCTAACATGCTGATTCACAAGAAATTATTAATAACAGACCATTTCCCTTTAATACGTGAACCTTTTGAGGTTTGAATTAAATCAAGGGTTTTGCTGCAAAATCATGACGCAACAAAATTATTTCTTGCCAATCTTTCTTTCAAGATTAGTTAACCATTGGAGAAGATTTAATTATTGACACTAAACATTGTAATCCCTATACTTGGTTTCAAAACCCTAAGAAAGAGAAAATATAATCACTAACCAAGGAGATGCAATTTTTTTTTTTTTACGTACTAAAATATCCTCATAGAAATTCTTAAACTCTTTAAAATACCTTTATCTTTTAGTTAAATAATTTTAAATTAAAAAATACAAATTGGTTAAAAGAGTAATTTATTGTTCCTAAGTTTTAAGTTTTTTCTTTTATCTTCTCTATTCGGCCTAAAACTTAGGACTCTATCTTTCTCTAATTTTTAAACATTATTCTACGTTATCTTACCTCTTTCTTAAGAAAAAAAATACACACAATCATTTATATAGCAAAGCGCATATAATAAGTCTAATATATATATATATATATATATATATATATATAACCTGAATACTTCGTTAAATCAAACAGAGGTGCATCTAATTATCACAGTTCTCAGAACCGGACCGGACCGGGAGGTCGGACCGTGAAAACCGTGAACCGTGATGAAAACCGGTTTTTTAAGCATAAAGAACCGGGCATATGTGGCAATTCCGTGAACCCCTAAAACCGGGGTTGGACCGTACGAACCGGTCAAGAACCGTGCGGTCCAACCCTTTAACAATTTTTTTTTTTATAAAAACAACTTAATACAATTTTATTCTACTTAATTAAATTATCCATCTCTTACAAGGAATAAAAAAAATTATAATTAAAATCCTTCAAAGATATTCAGCTTTACTTCAAAAATTAATCATAAATTTTAATGTTTTCATGGTTATTATTTTACTTTATTAACTTTCTTATTTAATTATTAAATATATGCTTGAAAATCATTAAATTTCCCTCACATATATAGATATATTAGTCAATTTTTCTAGTTTTATAAATTTAATACCTATATTTAGGCTTTAATTAATTATTAAATTAATTATGATGTCATCACGGTTCGACCCCGGTTCGACCTCGGTTCAACCTCAAAAACCTTGAACCTCTCTATTTTACGGTTCAATGAACGGTCCGGGTCTGAAAACCTTGCTAATTATGCGATCAGCCTTGTAAAGCATCTAGGATGACTTAAGAGCTTCTGGCTTATTAAAAAAAAGAAAAGTTTGCAGCTTTATTTGACATATATACTCTTTGTATACTTTGTTTGTCACGACTAGAGAATTAGGTAAACTTCTTATTGTTGATTAATAAGTTTATTAGGTTTCAAGAAACTTCTTCCTAAAAAAAAAAAAAAAAACAAAAGGTCTCAAGAAACTAGACATCAGTACTTGTTTTTGAGTTTTCGTATCACCTGCTTACTAATCTATATACTTGTTCTTGAAGTAGCATCTTAAAGGCAAGAGTAAATTTGCCGACCAAGACATTAATTTAATTTGGAATCAGAAACACTACCAACTTTTATTGAAGAAAGAAAAAATTAGTTATAATCCGCCACAAGAACATCATGTAGGTGGGAAGGAATAGTCTCCAATCACACCTTTAAACCTTTAACATGTCTTACATGTTTAGTTAGGTTGTAAGTTACAGAATTGCCTAATTTACGAATATGAGAGAGAGAGAGAAAAAATATTACCAAAGGCATCTATATAGTAGGTTCCATTGATTCTAAGAGATGGCCACAAGATGCCAAAGATTCATCTTCATTCTTCAAGGCATTAACAACCACCTGGGAGTCCCCCTTGAAGATCATAGCAGATAATCCTAATCCTAATCTTAATTCTTCAAGGCATTACTTCTCTCTCCTGAGCGAAGAAGAGAGAAATAATTAAATATAATTTGTATTTAAGGAGAAACAGAGTTAGTACATCCTTAAATAAAAATTATCAATCTGATTCTTGAGGGAGCAGGGAGGGATATATATATATATATATACACACACTATTTCATTTATTTTACTCATAATTTTATCTTTAGGGATCAAAGTTTGAATATTTATTTAAGACTAAATTAGTATCTATTAAAGTTAACAAAATATAAACAAAGAAAATGAGAAAAATAATTGTTTCTCAATATATTTCAAACCAATTATCTATCAAAATAAAACTTAATATTCTTTAAAAAAAAATCCCAAAATCATTAATGATTGATTAAGTACTAAATTAAATAATAAAAATTTCCTTTCTAATATACAAAATCAAAGATTATTATAGTAAAGGAAGACTTAGGTACAGTACTTAAGTGTTGTTTCTTAGGTTCCTCTTTTAAAATTCTGCATGTGGATTTTTTCTCATGAGATGAAAGTATATTTTTTAGTTAAGTAGCCACATGACTGAATCTTAAAAGCGAAACTTAAGGAATAGCACCTAAAATATTATACTTAAGTTTTGTCCATTATAGAATACCATCTTTATTTTTATTGGACAACAAGTTCTGATAATATTCATGTAGTAAATTTTCTTTTGGAAGAATAAACACAAGTGTAACTGTCTATAAATAAATTGTTATGCCATTACCAACCATTAGCATAAACATAAAAATGATAAATACGGATATATATATATATATATATATATATATATGTTCTTTTGAGCTACTACAATGTGAAGAAGAAACAAACATGTGTATATAAATTTATAATAATACAAAAAAAAAAAAAAAAAAAAACAGTAACCTTGCTCAAACGCTTAACTTCTTATTTCTTGCTCTGTGCATAACTTTAATTAGGCTGATTAAGAAATAATTTTTTTGTTTAATTAATTAAAGATTTTAAGGACATGAAACACACACACACACACACACACACACACACAAAAAGGTATAAAAATTGTTTTATGTTAAAAGTCCTTTTAGAAGGACAAGGATCACGTAGCTGGCCTTTTCATTTCTTTTGTGATTGAGCTCTACTTTATAGCAGTGGCGGCTTCATGTTTAAGGTAGGGTGTGGTCCTGCAAAAAAAAAATTTATATACTAAATTAATTTATTATGACCATCCTTATAAAAATGTTCAACAAAAATAAAAGTAATGTTACATCAACAATATTTTTACAATTTACAACAAATTTTATGTGTTAAGTTGTTCCTGATTTTGATTTGGACACAATATTAACATTACTTTTTACCCACAAATAACAGTTTTTTACATAAGATTTATTGTAAAAATATTGTGAATGTAGTATTACTTAAAAATAATTTTGCCCCCCAAACATAATCTTTAAACCCTTAAAAAATGGCTTAAACAACTACAATAAAAATTAGTCCAAATAACAATAAAAATGCCAAACAAAAATAAGACTAGACCAAACAACAAGTGAACAAGTTATTCAACAAAAAAATTATTCAAAAACAAAAAAGTAAAAATAAAAATCTATAATCATTCAAATTTGTAACTCCTTCAAATCATTCAATAAAAATATTTTCTAATTTCATTTTTTCTTAAAAAATGAGTATCAAGAGAAATACCATAAATAGCTGCAACAATTTTGCTCTTCTAAAAATATTCTCTCTCTCTCTCTCTCTCTCCATTTTTCTTTTTTCTATTATTAGTCTAGACTCTCTCTCACTTTATTACTCTCATATTAACATTCTTAGTTCCTATTTTATCTACTGTCAGTCCATTTTTATCTTTATCTCTTTGTTAGTAGAAAAAAAAATTGTACCACTTTATCTATTTGCATTTTTTTTGGTGACATTGATACATTAAGGTTATCTCTTTATTAGAATTTGTATAATTTAAGTCTTTTAGTGACCACCTTACAAATAATTCCTAAAGCCACTACTCTATAAACTAATTGAATATAATTTTGGGAGCCCAGTATAATTTTTTGGGACCAGACTTTAAGTTTATATATTTTGCAAAAACGTTTAAAATGGGGAAGACCATTAGGGTCAGTGGGCAATAAGGTTCTTACGAAAGGTCGACAGAGGTCCACCCTTGTTAATCAAGGGTGCATTTATATTTAGATTTTAGACTAACGAGGGCTATGCCCCTGCCAAAAGTTTTAATTTATTTTTTATATATACTAGAAATAAGCACATAAGAATGGTGAGGTGCATGAATCAATAAAAAAAAAAATTATATATGAACTATAAAAAAATTTAAATTAAATAAAAAAATAGATAGAAATAGACTAACAAAAACTACTTCAAGTTCCGTGACTAAAAGTACTCTGTGTAAAACCAAATTTTTAATAAAATAAAATTTTATTACATATTATTATTAAAAATAATTATGAAAATCGAAGTAGCATTCTAAAGTTTTTGAAATCTTCTTAATCTAGTTTTAACGAGAGTACACTATGTTAGTGATAAATTGTATTTACAGTGGATTACACGGCCAAATTATGTTCTATAACGAGACCTACATTTAGTTAAATATTGCAAGCATAACATATAAAACCCAGATTTTATTATTAAAAAATAAAAAATTATGGTAGATAATTAAAGTTGTAAGGGCGGGCTTTGAATCCTCTGCCCAAAAGATAAATGGATTAAGGGCCAAAGAGCCTAATACAATGAATTTGTAGAGAATGGTTTGAAAACTAGGTTTCAATGAATTGGACAACGCTCACAATGGATCAAAGATATTAAGAAAGCCTGAAAAGTGATGGAAAAATATGATTGTGAAAAGAAATTCTTCCTCGACAATATCCAAGGAGAGTAATACTTGGATATCTATTTTTTTTCTTAGACTTGTTCACAATTCCAGCTCTTAATGCTACAATATTTTTTCTTTCTTTCAATTCCTCTCTCCCCCACTTGTAATGGGATCCTTCTCCTTTATATTGCCCCCTTTCTTCTATCTTAGCCCTCCATGTGTAAATCAAGTAGTTGGCTTTTTTCCTTATCCCATCAGCACCTTCCTGAAACTTTTAATGGTAACTGTAAGGTTGAACATCACTGTTTAGACATTACTTCTACATTAATGCGATCAAAGAGTTAGCTACAGAGCATTTAATGCAGTGGTAGTAGTTTTTTCTCAGATATTTCTCACTTTCTTTTTACCTTATCCCTTCCTGATGCTTATCCCTACTAGCAGAATCACCTAGAACATTGTCCCTGATGTCAGGCCAACCCTTTTGAACTCTGCCTTGTTAAGCCAAGGTGAAATCTGTCCTCGGACATACTTCTCAGAACCTTAAAACCAAACCCCTTCGCCCATTCACTAGCTTGCATTCCCACACTTGCGTCTACCCGTCCTTGGACTATTGAATGTCTTCGAATAGTGTCCATGGCCCAATATACCCTTCTGGGCCTGCCATCCCTACAATAACCCCTCAAAATTCTCATTTTTTGTTCCTTAGAAAAAAGGTGGATTTCGATATTATCATCATTATCCTCTTCTTGTCATATGTCACCTTTGTGTGCGTAGATGCCTTTCCAACTGCCCAACGCATGCTCCTGACGTTTCAACATCTGGGGCGCTTCTGTATTAAATTCCTGCTACTCACGTCCTCCACTTTCTACGACATGATGAAGATCCAATGGCTGAGGATCTCATTGGACCTTGAGCAGGAATTTTCGTGCTTTCCTTTCCCTCTGATACAAATACTATTCGAAGACTTCATTCACTTCACTTTTGCAATCATAAATATCAAGAGCCAGTCCGAGGAGAGTTCCTTCCTTCGTGTAAGTCATTTAAACATTCTCTTTTACTTTCTCTTATACTTTTCTTTATACAGAGCCCTTCTAACTTCCCTCCACCTTCCTTTCACCTTCAACTATTTTTGAAAAATGAGTAGATTTGCTTACCTGGTAGACTTCTTACAAAGTATAGAGAGCTTTAAAGCTCAATATGGAATCCCACAAAGGGTTTCCACTAGGTAGTGTAAACAAAGGGACTGGTACGCCCAGAGGCAGGAGGGAGAAGTGGTAATCCTGATGATTGCCTTCATAGAGGTGGGGATGAGAATCCCCATGGGCAAAGTCACTAGGGATTACTTGATAGCCCATAGATTAGCCCCCACCCAATGTGCCCCAAATATGTTTAGGATCCTAGGTAGTGTTGATACCCTCAACGAGAAGATGGGTGTGAACCTCACCTATCACAATGTTAACTGGGTTTACAACCACCATAAACTAACAGGGCAAGGCTACTACCTAAAAACTAGGGAGCTTGTAGTCAGGCTTATATCGTGTCTCCTTGAGTTTAATAGGGGTATGAATAAGGACTACTTAATTGTCTTGGGGGAGTAGAACGATGGCCTTCATTGTCTGACGAGAGAAGGGACACCAGGTGGGGTTTTTAGGTCTAGGTCTATTGTTCTAATAATAATACCCCATTTTCTCACCGACATCTCTTGTGCTCATTTGTCTTTTGTTTTTTGTTTTTTTGTTTTTTTTTTTTTTTTGTAGTTATAATTTTACTTTCCTCTGATTTGTGCCATTTTTTCTTAACAACGTTTTTCTATTTTTGATGGTTTTTCAGATAAGCACACTGCTACTCTGAACATAAATTTAGTTAACTAACCAGATTAAAAAAAAGTACTTAAGGCCAAGGTCTTTGTCCATAGTGACGGGTAGTTAAAGGCAGCCCACCTCATCCTCAGCTACAACCTGATCTCATCCAGCTTTCAGACATCAAAGTGTGTGATCAAGGTGAGGGACCCACGTTTGCATTAAATCAACGTAGCAGTCCCTAGCTTCAAGTCACCGGTCCTTTTCCAGAGGGTGTACTGCAAGCGGAGCTACCCTTCCGGTCCGCAACTGAGGTGGAAGCAACTTCCTCCTAACCAATAATCAAAGAAGAGGAAGAATAAGAAATAGTAGAAGTTTCAGGCTCCGAGGACGACTTTAAGGTCTTTAACCAGTCCTAGTCCCCGAAAATCTTGGCTGGTGATTTCAGCCATTTCCTTCTAGCCTAGGTTCACCATAACTAGGAAGCCATTGATATTCCAGACGCCATGGGGATACAGCGTAGGACAAGGTTAATCCTCCAAGAGCTGTTGGAGTCCTAAGTTGGTAGCAACGCATCAGGGAAGGCAACCCAGACTAAGCCTCCCACCCTTTCACCCACCCAATCTCTCTGATCTGACCTTGCCGACCATAAAAGGAAGAGGAAGTAGAAGGGCAATAAGGTGGTGGAAGGAGGAAAAGGCCATTCGAGGGTACCCTTGAAAGGCATCTAAAAAGCTTATTTGAGGGTGGCCTACAGTTGCATCCACTAATTAACCTGTCCGAGGTATGGGGAAAGGCTCTTTTGGGCAAGCTTTATTTAAATCTGTGAAGTCTACGGATACTCGCCACTTCCTACTTTTCTTTTGTACCACCACTATATTGGCTAACCACTAAGGGTAAAATGCCTCTTTAATAGCTCCAGCCCATTTAAGCTTGATCACCTCCTCCTTGATGACATTAGAATGATTCTTAGATGATCGCCGAGGTGGTTTTCTTTTGGGGATAATAGATGAATTGACATTTAAATGATGGCAAATGAAATTTGGATCCAACCCCGGAGCTTCGTAAGCGCTCCACACAAACACATCGATATTCTTCATAAGAAATTCTATTAGCTTTTCCTTCTTTTAAGGAGGCAACCAATCTCCGATATGGAAAAACTTCTCCTTGTCATCACCAATGATGACTTTTCTTAATTCCTCACATTTGTCCCTTCCATCACCACATCTACGGATAACACTGCGACCCTTGATTGCTATAAACCTTGCTCAGCAGAGGCTGAAGACTCAACTACACTTTGATGTCTGATCGTAGCCACCAACCTGGTCTCCAGACAGATACTTCACCTTCAAGTGCAGGGTAGAGGAGACAGCCCCTAGGGTATGAAGCCAAGGTCTTGCTACAATGACAGTATAGGGAGAATAAGCATCCACCACAATGAAGTCCACCTCCACCACTTCTGAACTTGCTTACACAGGTAGTTTAATCTGGTCCCTTGGGATAATAACTTTCCCATCGAAGCCCACCAAGGGTGAATCATAACATGCCAAGTCCTCAGGTTTTAATTTTAGCCCTCCATACAATTCAAGGTACATGATTTCTGCGCCACTGCCCTAGTTTACTAACACCCTCTTCACATTATACCCTTCTATCCTAAGAGTGACTACTAGAGCATCGTCATGTGGCTGCAAGGTTCCAACCTTGTCTTCATAAGAAAAACTCAATTCTGGTTGGACCTCTATCCTACTCCTCTTTAGCTCAGGGGATAAGTCACTTGTGAGTGGCTGAGCTACAGACATTATCTTGGAGGGATAAGAATCAGTCCTTCCTAGAGCAGTAAGGATAACATTAATCGTGCCCAATAGTGGCCTTGAAGAAGTATCTCTCTATGATCCCGAGCCTGCTTGGCCTCCTTGCCTATTGGGCTGATATAGAAATTACTTCAATTTTTCACCTCTGACTAGCTGCTCTAGATGACTCCACAAAGTTTTGCACTCTTCTGTGATGTGTTCTCGCTCCTGGTGGTATTGGCAATGAAGGCTTTGGTTACGCTTTGTAAGGTCTCTTCCCATTTTATTTGGCCATTTAAAATATAACTCATTCTTGATTTTTTACAAGACTTGATGTACTAGCTCCCGGAACACCATGCCAACCACGTTAGTAACGATAGATCTATATTACCTAGCAAAGTCCCTCCGAGGCCGATTATTGTTATATTTGTCTGACCTAGAATCCCTTCTATCCTAAGGGACCAACTTAGCCTTCCCCTTCTCCTACTATTGGTTTTTCTCGACCCGCTTATACTCATCAATATGGTCCATGAGCTGACGCACACTCTTAACAAGTTTCCTAGTCAAGGATTTCCTTAAGTCATGATCGGCAAGTAGGCCGACCTTGAAAGTCCTTACAACCATGTCGTCAAAGTTCCCATCTATCTCATTAAACATCTCTTAGTATCTATTAGAATATGTCTTCAGGGGTTCCCCTTCCCGCATAGTTAGGGACAATAGGGAGTCTAAAGGCTGAGGGACTCTACTGCAAGTAACAAAGTAAGAATCACATGCTCTAGTAAGCTCCTTAAAAGAGTTGATAGAACTCTCTTTCAGACCATCGAACCACTTCATTGCCATAGGCCCCAAACTAGATTGGAATACCTTGCACATCAGGGTTTTATTCTTTGAGTGAACAGTCATTCTCTAGTTGAAGTGGGCTGAGTGAATCACCGCGGAAGTCTTCCTCCTTCAATCCTACGGGTGAAAGGTGACTTGGAAATTTGATTCAGGGCCCTGCCCATGGCATTATTGCCCAGATCTTTATGAGGCAAACTCTCCCTTGTCCTCCTGTAATGGCGATCTTCATCACACGAAAAAGATTCACTGGGAGGAGTCTTAGATCTGGACCGGTATCTATTATCACTATCATCATCAGAAGAGGGGCCAAAACTTGAAGGAACTACCCCACGTCGCTCGCGACGTAACCTTCTTCGCAAACAGTTGATCTCCAGTTGCATGCTCCTAGTGTTCTTCATGAGAGACGTGACTCCTACCTCGAGATTGGCTCTTAGTAGTATGTGTGGCATGCACACCAAACTTTTGGTCCCTTCTTCACCTAAGGTTGAGAAATTGGTCTTGACGTTGAAAACCAACAAACTCCCCTCGGTGAGGGCCTGGGCCTACCATAATTGAATGTTAAACTCATTAAAGCACAAGAAATTTCCCACAAATGGCGCCAATTATAAGGGTGGGCTTTGAATCCTCTGCCCAAAAGATAAATGGATTAAGGCCCAAATAGCCCAATATAATGAATTTGTAGAGAGTGAGATGAAAACTAGGCTTCAATGAATCGGACAACGCTCACAATGGACCAAAGATATTAAGAAAGCCAGAAAAGAGAGGGAAAAACAAATTTGTGAAAAGAAATTCTTCCTCGACGATATCCGAGGAGAGTAATACTTGGATATCTATCTTTTTTCTTAGACTTGGTTACAATTCCAGCTCATAATGCTACAATATTTTTTCTTTCTTTCAATTCCTCTCTCCCCTACCTGTAATGGGATCCTTCTCCTTTATATTGCCCTCATTTCTTCTATCTCAGCCCTCCACGTGTAGATCAAATGGTTGGCTTTTGTCTTTATTCTATTAGCACCTTCCTGAAGCTTTTAGTGGTAGCTGTAAGGCTGAACATCATTGTTCAGGCATCACTTCCACATTAATGCGGTTAGAGAGTTAGTTACAGAGTAGTTAATGCGGTGGTAGCAGCTTTCCCTCAGATATTTCTCACTTTGTTTTTACCTTATCCTTTCCTAATGCTTATCCCTACCAGCAAAATTACCCAGAATGTTGTCCCTGATGTCAGGCCAACCCTTTTGACCTCGGCCTTGTTAAGCTGAGGTGAAATCTGTCCTCGGACATACTTCTCGGAACCTTAAAACCAGAGCCCTTCGCCCATTCATTAGCTTGCAGTCCCACACTAGCGTCTACACGTCCTTAGACTATTGAATGTCCTCGAACAGGGCTTATGGCCCAATATACCCTTTTGCGCTTGCTATCCCTACAAAAGTAATATTGAATAAATAATAAACTTTAAAAAAAAAATTAGAAGCTCTTGATAGATTATATTATAATATCAAAATTAATAAAATAAAATTTTACTAACTCCTTAAGCTTTTTTTTTCCTTATGTGCTTGTGTCTTACTTTTTAAAGCCTAACTATTTTTAGGTATAATTGTATTTTTTTTCAACTTACAATAAATAAGTAAATAAGGTTTGAGTAAAAAGGTAAGACAATCAAAGACCTTTTATTTTTAAAGTGAAAATATTTTATAATTTTCTTTCACAAGTATTAGGGTGACGAGTGGAAATTAGTGTAACATGAATCCACCATTAACATTATCTTTATTATGCCTCAATCACAGCATACTACCTCAAGCATTGTTACAAGTGACAGAGATTGAGCCTCACCTCAGCCTCAACTAAACCTAATCCACAGTTTGGTATGCTAAGCATCATAACACATTTTCACCCAAAAAAAAAAAAAGTATCATAACACATGGCTTGAATTGTGTTGACATGAAAGCCTGGCTAGGAAAACTAAAGGCCCATTTTGGCTTTGTCTATTCTATTTGGTTTCGTCTCCACTGCAAAAAGCCAATTGGGCTAATGACTGTATTCTAGCCTATATTAACTCATCTGTATTCTAGCCAATTGGGCTAATGACTGTATACTAGCCTTTGTTTCTTAATCCCCTCTATATTTACTCTTTTTATTTTTAGGGAAAATAAAAAGAGACAAGAACTTTAATGTTTGAACTATTTATTTATTTATAGGTTTTAGTTAGCTCAAATGATAAAGTTTCTGGTGGTTGAATAAGTAAATTGGGGTTTAATCTCTGCCTACACCAAAAACAAATTGATATCTTAACTTAATGATAAAGAATTATCATTAAGAGGTGGACGGTTGTAGGTTAAAATTCTCTTTAAAATAAAAAGAACTATTTATTTATTTAATTTTAATTGGATTTGGAAGTCTTTTCTCTACGAAGGGTCGTTGATGAAGTTGAGAAAATAAGCTAATAAGGTTGGGCTAAATGTTATGCAAGCCCAATCATGCTTTAATTAAGTTCATGACAATGTTCTTAGCTATGGATTTTTCAACTGGACAAAAAATTGCGAATCATTCTTTGTAGCAAGGAAAGCACTCCAAGACATAGGTCCAACTAACCTTTAACTCTTTGAAGTTGCAAGTGCTAGGTATGTGTATTTTAGGTTTGACATACACACATAGAATTAGTTTATTTGGAGAAGGTATACCATATATCGAATATATGAGTTATTCCCTTTTAGGGTTCACTCTCATGTGAGGGGCAGGACTCATGAATCCGAAACATAATGTATTTTTTTCGTTTACTTGTGCTCTTATTTCAATTAATTAGATTAGTGGCCTCCTCGGCCCCTTGGAACAGCTGGAACAAGCTTATTAAGAATAAGTACCAAATAAACTAACAAGACTAGTGATTTGAAGTCTCTCTGCTTCACTATTTCCAAAGAAAATAAAAGTGGGGAGGAGAGAGAAATTTTGCATAGTTCATTATCTCTTGAACTATTAATCAATGCACACTGTTTAATTCATACAAAATTTAAGCACCTCTTCTTCCTGAAAAATGTTTTGCTAAAACTTTCCTTCCTTTGTGGGGGTCACTTTATTTTTGCAAAACTCCAGGCTTTCTGCTTTGTGCAAGTCGCTTATTTCAGTATGTTCTTTAAACGTTGGCCTTTGTACATAAAGATTTTGTAAATCACATTGCCCAACAAAACACCAGTTCATTAGCAAGAGGAGAATGTTGAATAAATAGTTTCTCATAATTTAAGAATTGTATCAAGAAGTGTGAGATTGTAACATGAGTGAAATCCACATGAAACAAAAATCTTCTTTTCAGTAAACATTATGAGCAATTCTTTCAAGTAGATTGACATACTTTTGTACTCATGCATAGTCATGATGCGGCTTTTGAGATCAAGAAAGGGGAGTTGTTCTTTGGATATCAACCATTCGCTACTAAAGATCCAAAGGTTTTTGAGGATTCTGAGGAGTTTATGAGCCATAGGTTTGTGAGAGAGGGAGAGAAGCTTTTGAAGTATGTTTATTAGTCAAATGGGAGGGAGATTGATGACCCTACGGTGGAGAATAAACAGTGTCCAAGAAAGGATTTAGTGTTGTTGTTGTCAAGGGTAATGTTAGTGGAGCTTTTCCTTTGTTATGATACGTTCACAATCGAAGCTGGAACATTGTGTTGGGATCATCAGCCACATTTACTTTGTTAACCAAGGCCACGAGTATTTGATCTTGGTCAACTATAGATCCTTTCATTCATTACACATGTTTGGATTAGTTTATTTTATTTATTTGTTGAAGTTGGATAAAAATGTATTTATATTTAGAAGAGGTAAGCTTTTTAAAAAACTACTTGAGTATTATATATGAAATTAGTTACTCTTTGATGGATTTTTTTTTCCCGGTAAATAGTAAGGGGGACTAGAGATAAGATTTGAATCACAAACATTGAGGATGGAACATTATTGTTGGGATCATCAATTACGTTCATTTCGTTCGCTAAAGCACCAAGAATTTGATTCTTGCTAATTATAAATCCTTTTATTGTATGTTTGGATTTTTTTTATTTGTTTATTTACCTTATTTGTTGAAAGTGAGAAAAAATATATAGAAAAAAAGTAAAGTGTTAAAAAATGAATATAAGAAAAAAGTAAGGTTTGAAAAGGAGCATTAGATTTTGCACCAATTGTTATATATGCAATTGAAAATTGTTTAAAGGATACAAGTGTGGGAATTTAATTTATAACTAAAATAAAATAAAAAAAGTTTGTGCTTTTCAGAATAGTATGATTATGATCGTATCTCAAGTTCGAGATCTTATTTCCAACTTTCATTAAATAAGTAAATAAGTTTATGTAAAAAAGTAGGACTTTCAAAGACTTTATTATAAGTAAATAGATTAATTTTCTTTTGCAATTATTAAGATGATAAATGGAGATTAGTGTAACATAAACTCACCATTAACATTATCTTTATTATATGTCAATCACAACGTACTATCTCAAGCATTGTAACAAGTGACGAGATTGAGCCTCACCCCTCAACAAAACCTAATCCATAGTTTGTTATGCTAAGTATCATAACACATGGCTTGAATTGTGTTGACATGAAAGTCTGGCTAGGAAAAGGCCCATTTTGGATTGTCTACCATTTTGGTTTCGGTCTCCACTGCAAAAGGCCAATTGGGCTAAGGACTGTATTCTAGCTTTTGTTTCTTTTGCCGGTTACTTTTGGGCCGTCTGTTGAAATGCCATTGTGCTCTTAATTGCTCTATATTTACTCTTTTGTACAACCCACTGATGGCCTAGCACTACTCTGTATTTTTTTTCTGGGAAAATAAAAATAGACAAAGAAATACTTTATTTATTTTTGGTTGGATCTGGGATCCTTTTCTCTGCTGAGGGTCGTCGATGAAGTTGTAAATATAAGCTAATATGGTCGGGCTTAAAGGAATTGGAAGCCTAATCGGAGGGTTGAGTGGACTTCTTGTGGGCTAAACTCTAAGGGACCTAGCTTATGACCCTTTTCCATGAGAATTGGGCCTTAGGGTGGCTAATAGAGCATGGGCTAGTATATTCATAAGGGCCCCTTCAAGTTCATTTATAATCCATCGAGTTGCTTGTGAGTTGTGAGACAACCTTATATAACATCTCTCTCAAATTTGGTGAATTCCATGCCATTAAGGAATTCATACGTTCTGATAGGGCTGATGTATAGGTTGATTTTACCGTATAATTTTTTGAGCTTGTAAATATTGAGCTATTTGTGTTCATTTGAGAACAATTTATTTAATTTTTTGTTGAAAGTCTGTTAATGTATATTTGTACTTTGAAAAAATTGGGAAGAGTAAGAACAAGTGAGGTTTTAAAAAGTTATATACAAAAATTAAAAAGCAAAAAACTAGCTTATAAACTGTACCCAAACACACACAGAAGCAATTAGCTTTCTATACGAAAAGAAAAGCAAAAATAACTATAAACTTATTAAAAGCAAATTAAGATTCAAGCCCAAAGAAAGGGGTGAAAAAGGCAATGGGGCTTAAATTTTTGTTTTTCTATTAATTAATGAATTTATTCATGGATTTGAGCTTTATTTATAAATGATTTGCTGTAAAATATTATTTCAAATTTATAATAACGCAAATGTTTTTGTTTGGACAAAATCTTCAAAAGTAAAACTATTATGTGTCACTAAATTTATATCAAGCATTTTATATTAATGATTTTTCTTTTATATATCTTGATTATAAATCTCCAAATCCAAACACAATCTTAAGGTACATACATCGCAATTCATATTTTGAAATTAACATTCAAGTTTTTTAATTTTGTGCTTGATTGGGACATATATTTGTCTTGGCTTATGCATGAGCCTTTTTTTTTTTTGAGAGAGAGAGAACGAGAGACTCATTTTAAAAGAAGAGTAATGTTAAGGACACAATTTTTAAAATTTTGTTTCTCAATTGTTAATGTAGCAAGACACTTTCACATAAACCTACTACTGAGTACTAGCATTACTTTAATTGTTTTATTAATGTCGATCACAGTATGGGTAAGGACCAGATTTATGGCTCAGTCCAGGATGAGGGAACTTAGGCTCAAAAAGCTCAAAACAATGAATTTGTAGAGAGTGGATCAAAGAACTAGGCCCTAGTGAATTGATCAATGGGTCATATGGAATTGGATGACAATCATGCACAAATAAGAAATATTGATATGAACGAACTTCTTGTCCGAGGAGGCCAGTGTTCCTATCAATCCACTTAATAGCGTCCCCCCTATTTTCATTGTTACCCTCTAGTTTTATACTCCCATCCCCTTTCTTTCATCATTCCACGTATAAATTTGGATTGATAGTATTGATACTTGTCCCATCAGCCCTTCCTTCAAGTCTTTGGGAGTAGCTGTAAGGTTATAAAACATTGCTCAGTCAGCTATAGAGCATTCAATGCTATGTTAGCAGCTTTTTCTTAGATATTTCATAGCTCTCCTTTGTTCTTTTCCTTCTTGATACCTATCCTTTATGGTAGAATGGTCCGAAGCGTTACTCTTAATGGCAGACCATACTTTCTAACCTCGGTCTCGCCCAGCCGAGGAGGGATTCTTCCTTGGGGCACCCCCCTGGGTGGCTTTAATAAGATCTTTCTCTTCACTTACTAATGCAGATCCTTATGTAAGTGTTTTACTCATCCTCGGATTGTTTGGCATCCTCAGATTGGGCCCTTAGCCCAATATATACGTAGATATGAGCTCCTAGGCCTTTCCCCCCTACAGTATGTAATCTCAACCATTATAAAAAAAAAAATGGTATTTTCGATG
Source organism: Quercus variabilis (assembly GCA_030445155.1). Classification (NCBI taxonomy): domain Eukaryota; kingdom Viridiplantae; phylum Streptophyta; class Magnoliopsida; order Fagales; family Fagaceae; genus Quercus; species Quercus variabilis. The sequence goes on from CP129455.1 coordinate 43,428,123, forward strand.
TTTGGTAAGAGAGTTTAAATACAAATTTTTTTTTTGTTTTTTTTTTTTTTTTGGAAATTACAAAATGGTGGGTCCCACACTTAAATCTATTATTTGGTTGATGTTTTCTATATAGAGTTTTCATTATTTCCTTTTTTTCTCGTTCAAAACAAGATTTTGAAAACATCCAAGAGGATGTTTTCAAGATATAGAAAATATTTTTAATGGCATAACTGTAAATAAATTGAAAATAGTAGACTCTATCAATTTGTCCAAACTTTTCTATCTCTTAAATTAAAGAGCTTATCTTTATCACAAAAAAGTTCTCACGTTTAAAATTTGAAGCTTATCATATATATATATATATACACACACACACACACACACACACTACTACTACTACTACTACTACTAATAACAGGATTCCCTGTTTGGGTTTCATCATTTTGCATACTAAAATATCCTCATACAAATTCTTAAACTCTATAATACACCCCTATCTTTTAGTTAAATAATTTTAAATTAAAAAACACAAACTTTTTAAAAGAGTAATTTACTGTTCCTAAGTTTTAAAATTTTTTCTTTCTCGTCTTTATCTGAATTACCACTTTTTATTTTAAGTTCAAAATTTCAAATTTATAAACCCACGTACAAATAACTTTATTTTTAAAATCATATAGTTAAAGATTCTAAAAATTATGAAATTAAAAAAAAAAAAAAAAGCCTTATCGCATGCGCAAAGCGCGTGTGATGAGGCTAGTTATTATGATTATTATAATTATTTTGATAATGATAAGTTTAAAAATTGAATTGTGGGAATAAAACTAATGTACCCATATATATATATAGTGTTCTAATGTTTAGGAAAAAGCCTAAAACTTAAGAAAAGTAAATTACTCTTTTAAGCAATTTGTGTTTTTTAATTTAAAATTATTTAACTAAAATATAGGGGTATTTTAGAGAGTTTAAGAATTTGTGTGAGAATATTTTAGTATGTAAAATGATGAAACCCAAATAAGGAATCATGCTATTAGTAGTATAGAAATAGATAATCTATACATTACTTTCAGAAGAAAAAAAAAATCTCAAAGTAGAAATGGTCTGCCAAACATCATTTTTTTTTTTCAATTTTTTGAAAATTTTTCTTAAAAAAGGGAGCCAAACACATATAATATAAAATTATTCTTTGAAAACTAGTTTCAGTGTTTCACATTCAATTTTTTGAAATTTGAAAAAAAAAATTCTCCTAACAAATAGGCCCTAAATATTTACTAGTTAAAAAAAAAAAAATGGAGTAGGAAATAAAAGGGAAAGTTGACATTGATGATGATATAATTTTAAGAATAATAGTTTAATTTATTAATGTCTGCCTAAACTTTAGGCTGATTTCTTCTAGACATTGATGGTGGGGAATGTGTTTCTAATTTGGTTTTCCAATCTCCAGTTGTTTGAAAGATGATAAGTGATGAATCTCCATAAACATCTCAATCATTACAAAAATAAAAACAAAATTTGATTTTTAATATTTACTAGTAAAAAAAAAGGGAGAGAGAGAGAGATAAAAGGGAAGTTGAGATTGATGATGATATAATATTAGGAAAATGTGGGGTAGGAAAAAATAAAAACAATTTTTTTAATATTTACTAGTAAAAAAAAGCAAAGAGAAATAAAAGGGGAAGTTGACATTGATGATGATATAATATTAGGAAAAAATAGAAATTAATAATAATCATGACCCATGCAAGTCTCGAACCTGCATGACGCTCTAACCAACTGAGCTAATAAGCCAATTCATATAATACATTGTGATTGATAAATAATTAAGAAATTACAATTGATACACTTAGCAAAATAAAATATTATAAATGGATATGTGATCTAAAAAAATATATTGCTAATGAATTTAGGTGACTTTGATTATTATTCATTGAAAAAGAATTTTATTATATCAATGTGAATAAAAAAAATGTGTGTAATATTATTGGTTGGCAATGGCAAGTGGTAATTGGAGACAGGAGGTAGGAGTGGTGGTACAAATAAGAATGAAGTTGTGGACACAATGTTTTCACAGCAAAACTTAGACGGTGAGCTATTAATAATAGATAAAAAAGTAATATTAATGGTAACTTCAAATGAGAATTACGAATAGTTTACTCAAATGATTGGAAGATGCATGTGACTTTTCTTATTCAGAAAGCTACCAAATGGATTCACACTTGTGTCTTTGAAACACACACACACACTTTGATGTCAAATTTTGACACTTAAATTTATTTTCACTCTCTCTTTCTCTCTCCCTTTTAAGATGTAAAACCTGTTAAATTTTAAAATACATGATATTGTTCACAAAAAATACAAAACATCCATCCAATTGACATTTTGCAAAAAATATTTACAACTTGTTACAGTCAATACGTAAATATGAGAAGTGTTATGTCTGCAACAATTTTACAACAAATCTTAAATGGTAAGTTGTTAACGATTCAAATTTGAACCCAATAGTGATATTATTTTTTTGCCCACCAGTAATAACTTGCCACCTAGGATTGGTTTTGAAGATGTTATAAAACTATTGTAAAAATAACATTTCTTATATATATTAGTATATATACTTGTCCACTGTAGTAGAAGCTGTGAGAGAAGTAGACGAAAAAAAGAAGAAAAATATTTAGCATTTCTATTGTACCGTCCTATTAATTAGTAGAATGTTACTATAGATCCATGCTACATTTTTTGGTATTTGGCACATTTTATGCAGGTGCTTTTTGTGTTTAGTGTACTCTAAAAGTTTATCATCTAGCACATCTAATGCTAGTGTTCTAATATTTGGAACATATCTATAGATTCTATACTATATATAAGATGATTCTCCTCTTTAAACTGAACTTTTATATGGTTTAAAAATACCCTCATTAATGAAGGTAACTTTTCTCAGAAATAGGGTCATAAATGTCAAATAACAAATTTTATTTTGAATTCAAAAGGAGAACTCCTAAAATTTAGGATTTTTTTTTTTCCTTCACGTTCATCTTTTTATTACCTAAAGTTTATCTTTTTTATTTGTTTGAAAACTTTCTTCTCAAAAAAAAAAAAAAAAAAAAATTTGATTGAAAAAAATATATATTTCCAAATTCTAATAGATGCAAATTATTATCATTTACTCAAAAAATAAAACAAAATGTTTTATTGATAGCTAGTGCAAGAGTGTCTGAAGTTTCAGTACTCAAGCCAATTTGATCCAAAAGCCAAACCAAGATGATTTTTAAGTCCAGCAAATAAAGTTTATTACTTTGAATGATTTTTTGCTCCAATTCAAAATTTTAATGGATTATTTTCCCCAAAGAACTCAAATAACATTTATTTTGAGTTTTCTAAGAAATATTAAAGCATTTATGTTTCAGTTACCCTGGGCAGACAAGCATTTTATTTAGCTTATGGTTTCTATGAGTACAATTTCACTTTGTTCATGAAAATTTAATATTTTAATTACTATTTTCGTTCTCCTATTCTTGGAGACTTATTCTAAAATTTTATATAATATATTTGGTTGGAATGACTTTCAGAACATTAGCCTTTGTGCTTTGAGAAGAAGAATGCCTTCTATTTTAAATCTTATCCCTTCAGTGGTGAGTTTGGATGCTATATCTTTTAGGTGGATTCAATTGGCTGGTGACATATTTGAGTCCTGTATTCTTAGTCGAATTATTTAGGTGGTAATATATGTATGTATTCTTTTGTGTTTGCTTTCGTGGTGAGGTTATCTATCATTTCATTCTTTTATGTTTTCTTGATTCCATCAATCCAAAACTTCTCTATCCAGCCATAAATGTCAATGTTCCAAAAGTGAATTAAAGAAAAAATTGTATTAACGTAACTTTTGGCCTGCTTTTCTTTGGATATTAATTTATTATGAAGTCGGTCAAAAGTTGGCTTGGATGGTCCAAGTCGTTGACCAGGATAGCGTGCATTCATTTCAATGAGGTATCCTTATACAGTTTCTCAACAACAACGCCGCCGCCCCGCCCCCCAAGTACCTCATACAAGTTCTTATCCTCAAAAAAATAATTAAAAATAAAAATCTCTCATTCATGATGTGTACAATAAGTCAATAACCATTATTAACAGAAGAGAAATGATATGTCTATAATATTTTTATAACAAATCTTAAGTAGTATGTTGTTACTGGTTATTATTATTGAGACAAAAAAGTAATCTTAGTATTAGTTTCAAATTTGAACCAATAACAACTAACCACCTGTGATTTGTTGTAAAATTATTGTAGACGTAACATCTCTCTTAACAAAAATTCATACCAAACTTCAATATAATTGCGATATTTATTTCAGGCATTATAACGTGTGGATTTCGCACAGCAATTGATGACTTCATCTTCAACCAAAATCCCTCATTTTTCACCAACGTTTTGAATACTTCTTTCATGCACATTAACTTCAATTTTATTATTTGCAACTGCACCCAACGTTTTTGGCATTTGAAGAAGGATAAAAATTTTGCCCCACCATATCTTGACCCACCCCGCCTTGCTTCACTCTGTATATGTGATAGGACGAGGATTGGGTGAGACTTTTGCCCTGCACCTTAGGGCTGGACGGTTTAAGCCCTTTAGGCCTGCCCCACAATATGGTAAAAGATAGCGGGAATAAAGTTTCTCTCCAAACTAGTTTGGAAAGAAACTTTTCAAACTTTTTATATATATATATATATCTTTTTTTTTTTTTTTTTTGTGAATTTTGAAAATCTAACCATTAAATTTCATGTTCCTTAGGTTCTTAACGTGCATATCAAATTTCATCCAAATCGGATGTTATTTATTATTCGATTAATAAACTTATGTTTTATACATAATTTTAGATCATGAAAAATTGAAATTACATTTGTTTGATGACATAGTAATTGATCTTTAATCTTCTTAAAATTTTATAAGTATGAAAAATATAATAAGAACATGCAATTCAACGGTTAGATTTTCAAAATTCACACTCAATATAAAGATATATAAAGAGTTTGTAGAGTTTCTCTTCAAACTAGTTTGGAGAGAAATTTTGTTCATGCATTAGACTATTAATATTAATGACGTTGTTTGTATTACTACTAAATATGTAAATGCATAGATATTAAGACTTTTTGTTCTGTTGTGATATTTTCTTTTTAAACACTTTGGATAATATTATTTCCTCCTTGCTAAAAATTAATTTTATTTGATATGATAAATTTATTTGTAATTTTAAGTATATTTATGTCAATAAAATGAGTTATATGTACATACACATATATAGGGCAAATTACAACTTATCCATCTATGATTTGTCCGAAATTTAAGTTACCTACTTGTTTGAAATCTCATTATGCAAGTGTTCCACTGGATTCTTTTTTATTTTATTTGATCTTGTATTTTTATGTATTTTTTTTGTTAGTGTTTTTAGAAGATAGATACATAAAAGTGGAGCAAAATTACATATTTAGCCATGTTTTTAACGAAGTTGGGCTATAGAACTCTAATTGAGCTAACTTCAAGCAGTTAAAGTGTCAAATTTCAAATCACAGATAAGCAACTTAAATTTTGGCTAAACCACAGATGGATAAGTTGTAATTTGCCTATATATATATATATATATATATAGGTGTAGAGTAGGGTGGGTCTTCACAGAGCCCTAAGGAGCAACGATAGAGTAAGAAAGTTTGCTTTGTCATACAAGATGGGGCAAGACAAAACCATGTAGGGCGAGGTTGAAGACCCCATCCCTCGGCCTTACCCCCCTTTGGCCCCACCCTGCCCCACTGCCATCCCTAATTTGAAGTAGTGTTTGATGGTTGGGCATGAATATTGGCAAATAATATTTGGAATATGTATATAATAGAAAAATAAAATAAAATAAAATGTTTTATTAATCATTAATACAAGAGTGTCTGAAGTTTTAGCTAGTCCAATCTGATCTAAAAGCCCAGCCAAGATGATTTTTACATCCAGCAAATAAGGTTCATTATTTTGAATGATTTTTCCTTCCAATTCAGATTATTGATGAGTTAGTTTCTCCAGGAAGTCAAATATCATTTATTTGAATTTCCTAAGAAATATTATGGTATTTATGTTCCTGTCATCCTCTGAAAACAAGAATTTTAATGTGTTTCAACTTTAATTCTATAACTCTAATTAAATTTGACTTTGGTCAAGAAAATGTAATTTTTTAAAACAAAAAAATGTAATGTTTTAATTGCATATTTTCGTTCTCCTAATCTTAGAGAGTTGTTTTAAGCTTTTATATAATCTATTTGTTGGAATGAATAAAATTGCCTATGGTGCTTTGAGAAGGAGCATTTCTTCAATTTTAACTCTTCTCCTTTGGGTGGCAAGTTTGGTTTTGTATTTGTTTAGTGGATTCCATTGACTAGTGACCTATTTCAGCCCTTATCCTAGTCAAATTTTTTGGGTGGTGATATCTGTATTGGTATTGTGTTTAATTACTTTTTAGTGGTGGGCTTATTTATCATTTCATTTCTTTATTGTATGTTTTGTTCATTCCATCTATCCAAAAATTATCCATCCAGCCATACATTTTCTTCATGTCGATCGGTATTAGTTTGGTATCACCAAACTTTTTATCAATCACTAATGTCAATGTATATATATATTTTTTGAGCAAATATGCCAAATAATGATGTCAATGTTTCAATAGTGAGTTAAAGAACAAATTGTATTTGGGTAACGCAGATGTGCCATAAACAGAATTTGAAAACGTCAAATCTTTGATGATTTCATCATACGTGATTGAATTGCGAAAACTTCTAGACGATAGGAATAAGGTTATCAATTGCAACTTTTGGCCTACTTTTCTTTGGTTATACTTTTTATGAAGTCAGCTAAAAGTTGGCTGATGTTCAAATCGTTATACAAGTTAAATCTCTTATCCATATATAATAAGTACAATATGTCAAAAACCACTAGTCATACTATATGCTATATTTATTCTCCTACACATAAATTCATAACAAACTTCAATGATTGCAATATTTATTTCATGCAATATAAGCCTCCGTTTGAATACATATTATAAATAAAAAATTATTTTACTATTCAATTTATTTTTATTATTATTTATGAGTCTCACTGCACTTTTTCGTATTATTCATGAACCCCATTGTACTATTTCAACTAAATTTTACTTTTACCTACAGTATTTTTAGTAATAAATTTTCAATTTTAGTAAAATAAACAGTAGTCAAATAGACCCTTTATAACGTGTGGATTTTGGACGGTATGACTTTTCTCCAGCAATTGCTGTCTTCATCTTCAACCCATACCTTCCTCATCATCAAAACTCCAATAATAATCAATATTCTTGCACAACTTCAAACATTGCTTCAAATGCCAAAAACTTTTGGGGCAGATGCAAATAATTATAAAATTAAAGCTAGCGTGCATGAAAGAATAGAGTAGTATTCAAAATGATGACAAGAAATTAAGGCTCCGTTTGGTTGAGTTGTTAAACAATTTATTTTTAGTTTTTAAACAACATTACACACTACAATATTACATATATTTTCACACATTTTTTCATTCACACATATTTCAAAAAACTACAAAGTACAAACAACATTACCCAAACTCAACTCCTCTACCAAACGGGCTCTAAGGATTTCAGTGTCTAGCACACATCATATTTAATATTAAAATCTAATTCTTTCTTTGTCTCACCAAATTTGTTCGTTCCAATTATTAACCCCTAGTTTAATCGGATTTAAATATTTCTGGGAGATTCATTTATAATAATTATAGGTCCATTAGGGGACATCTGATATATAATAATGAGAATGTTAACCAGCACCAGGCGGTTCTGGTTAAGTGCAAAAAAGACAAAAAACTGACAATTTCTTTTGACTTTTTTGACAAATTTCTTTTGTCTTTTTCGCATTTAACAAGCACCGCCTGGTGCTTGTTAACATTCCCTTATATTTAAAGACAAAAAGGTTGATGTTCATCCAAAAAAGATAAAAAGGTTGACATTTATTAGCTTGAGCTTTTTGGCTCAAATGGAACCTTCAACTGCTTTCAAGAGGAATATTCAAGTAGCATGCGTAAATGGAAAATGATTGTGTACTCGTATTTTTTTCTTCTCATATAAAATAGTAGATATTACTAATTAAATTCACGTAAGATTAATTTATCATTTATACGAGAGGAAGGATTATATATTTTCTTGTGTAAATACTACTGAGGACGGTGAGAACACATGTTATACCATTCAACATCAGCCAATAGATTGTATAAAAAAAAAAGCATCAGCCAATAGAACTAGTTAGCCCAAGTACATCTATAAAACCATACATGCTCCTACACAAAACCAACAAATTCTTCATTCCCAAATCCCCAAACAATATGTCTTCAAAGTCTTCCTCATCTCCTTCCAAACTCCAATCCTCTTCCAGTGATGACTCTCCCCCAACAGACCTCCCTTTAAAGCCAATCCCAGGCAACTATGGCAAACCCTTTTTTGGTCCCATCAAAGATCGCCTTGACTACTTTTACCACCAAGGAAAAGACACCTTCTTCCAAACCCGAATTCAAGAACACCAATCCACTGTCTTCCGAACCAACATGCCTCCAGGACCATTCATATCCTCCAACTCTAAAGTCATTGCTCTCCTTGATGCTATCAGCTTTCCCATCCTCTTTGACACTTCCAAAGTCCAAAAACTAAACGTTTTTGTCGGTACTTACATGCCTTCCACAGCTCTCACCGGTGGTTACCGTGTTTGTGCCTATCTTGACCCTTCTGAACCCAAACATGCCCTTCTCAAGCGCTTGATTTTCTCTATTCTCGCTTCTCTCCACGATAAATTCATCCCACTTTTCAGAAACTGCCTGTCTGAGCTTTTCGTCAACCTTGAAGACCAATTCTCTGACAAAGGCAAAGTATACTTCAACACCATTAGTGACAAAATGTCTTTCGACTTTGTGTTTAGGCTCTTTTGTGATCAAAACCCTTTAGATACACGCCTTGGATCAAAGGGTTCGACAATGTCCGATAAATGGTTGTTTTTTCAACTTGCACCATTGATGACACTAGGGTTACCAAAGTTGTTGAACTTTTTTGAAGATGTACTACTCCATACATTCCCATTACCAGCTTTTCTTGTTAAATCTGACTATAATAAGCTTTATAATGCTTTTTATGGGTCCATGGCTTCGATTTTGGACGAAGCTGAGCAAAGTGGACTTAAAAGAAATGAAGCTTGTCATAATTTAGTGTTCATGGCTGGTTTCAACACCTATGGTGGATTGAAAACTTTGCTTCCTGCTTTGATAAAGTGGGTTGGCTTAGCAGGAGAGAAGTTACACCGTGAGTTGTGTGATGAGATCAGGGCCATTGTTAGTGCTGAAGGTGGGGTCACTTTCTCTGCGTTGGAGAAGATGACTTTAACTAAGTCAGTGGTTTATGAAGCACTTAGGATTGAGCCTCCAGTTGCGTTCCAGTACGCGAAGGCAAAGGAGGATTTGGTGGTCCATAGCCATGATGCGGCTTTTGAGATCAAGAAAGGAGAAATGATCTTTGGATATCAGCCGTTCGCTACTAAAGATCCAAAGGTTTTTGAAGATCCTGAGGAGTTTGTGGGCCATAGGTTTGTGGGAGAGGGAGAGAAGCTTTTGAAATATGTTTATTGGTCTAATGGAAGGGAGACTGATGATCCGACGGTGGAGAATAAGCAGTGTCCGGCGAAGGATTTGGTGGTGTTGTTGTCTAGGGTAATGTTGGTGGAGCTTTTCCTCCGTTATGACACGTTTACGATTGAGGCTGGGACGTTGTTGTTGGGTTCATCAGCCACGTTCACTTCATTGACCAAAGCCACGAGCATTTGATTTTGATCAAATGGGAGGGAGCTAATAAGCGATGGTCTTATCACTTATGTGGACAGTAAACAGTATCCAACAAAGGATCTAGTGATGCGGTTGTCTAGGGTATCATTGGTGGAGCTTTCCTTATGTGTTTGGATTTTTTTTTTACTGACTTATTTGTTGAAATTGGAAAAAATATTTAGAAAAAAAGTGTATATGGGGATAAAGTGAGGTTTAAAAACCATTCATTATATATGCAATTGGTTATTGTTTAAGGGGTATGGGCATGGAAATTTAATTTATATATATATATATATATATATAATAAAATAAAAGTGTGGAAATTTAAAAATTGATTTCCTTTTCAAAAGAGTATGATAGTTGAGCACCATTATTTGTTCAGAATGATAGTTGTGCTTGTCAAAAATAGTATGGTTGTATCTCAATTCTGAAGTTTGAAAATTTATTCTTGAGTATTGCTGTGAGTTTCTAACAGATCCATTCAAAGTTCGTTGGGCTGGTATTTTCTTGATATTTTATTTTAGGAGCATCTCATAGATTGGTACTTGTTTTTTGTTTGGAAAAAGCAACAATAGATCCCAAATTGGCTCATATGATGATGCAAAAAAAAAAAAAAAAGGGTGGAAAAATTTTGGCTCACTAGGCTTCCATTCCCAGAAATGTCTTGCTATAAGATTAATTTTGATGGAGCTGTATTTGAAAAGGAAACAGTGCCGGAGTGGGGTGGTAATAAGGAATGAAGCAGGTTTGGTCATGGCTTCCTTGTCCCAATAGATTCCTCCTCCTTACACAATCATTGAGGTGGAGGCTTTGACAGCAAGACGAGCTCTTGAATTTGCTATGGAGATAGGTATTGATCAAGATATTTTGGAAGGAGATTCTAAGATCCTCATAAAAGCTTTGGAGAGTGATAGCAGTTCATTAGCTAAGTTTGGATATATTACCAAAGATGTTTAGTACCTTGCATATGTTTTTACAGATATTAAATTTTCTCATTTATTGTAATACTGTTGCTCATTCACTCGTTAGGCTTGCAGTTTTGTGTCTATATTAGTATATTTGTTAGTCTAGATAGAAAATGTGTCATCAAGCGACGAATCTATATTTTAGACTGATTTGAACAACCATACTCAACTCCCGGCAAAAAGATGTCATGTATGTTACTTAATCGAACTAACCAAATAAGTCGTCTAAATTGCAAATAATAAGGATATATGTTATGTTCTTATTGGAGGTTGAAATCTAAAGTTTTAAAATAAAAAAATAAACAAATAAATAAAACAAAACTTCAATTCCCAACAAGAAGATGTCATGTATGTCACTTAATCGAACTAACCAAATAAGTCGTCTGAATTGCACATAATAAGGATATATTTTATGTTTTTATTGGAGGTTTATCATAAGTTTTAAAATAAAAAATAAAAAAATAAACAAAACAAAACTTCAATTCCTAACAAGAAGATGTCATGTATGTCACTTAATCGAACTAACCAAATAAATCATCTGAATTGCATATAATAAAGATATATGTTATGTTCTTATTGGAGGTTGAAATCTAAAGTTTTAAACATGCATATTTGGAGTAAAACTTTGTCAGAAAATATTTAAGTCCTGCATCATGGTTATATATATATATATATATATATAAATGGTGGGTGTATAGGTGACTTGTCAATGTAAACCATGAGAAGCAAACTAATTAGATCTGACGTTAACATTCTCTTTAATCAATGGTGAAGAATTTTGTATTCTCAAAATTTTGGTGACTGACAGCCTAACACACCTTCGTATTAAATATTAAAAATAAATAATAAGTCCCCCGAAATCTGTTCATTTTAGTTTTTAATTACCACTTTAGTTGAATTCAAAGATTTTGGAGATCTAAAAAGAATTATTATAGTATCAAATTTTACACCAAAGTCTTTATAAAATGTTTCACCTGCCCTTATAAACATGATAAGGTTTTTATTCAAGGAAAAAATTAGTAAAAAAAGTGAACAAAAAAAATAGTAATTAAGTGAGTCTTCACTGCTAACTGTTAAGGAAAAAGACAAAAATAGGGCTATCACTCTTCACTCTTTTTTCATTTTATTATTTGAATTTATCTTTTGTCATTTTCTAAACAAGTAACAATGCGAGCATCATTAGAGCATTCACAATTGGTATGGTATATGCCAAATGTAAAGAACATTTAGCATGTGAGGTCCAAAGTAGTTCAGTAGCTGGAATGCTAAACATGTAAAAATGTATAAAAAAAAAAAAAAAAATTGCCATAGTGCTACAGTACAATCGTAAATATATGATAGTACTGTAGCTAAATTGTATAAACAAATATAATTTTTTAATGCTCTCTCTCATACTTTTTAATTCCCCGAATTTCTCTCTCCTCTCTCTTATTATTTCTCTTCTCCTCTCTCTCTCTTCCTTCTCTCTTTCTCATCTTCTCTCTCCTCTCTTCAAACCCAAAATTCCATCTGCTTTCTCTGATGACCCTCTCTCTCTCTCTCTCTCTCTCTCTCATTTGGTGGTTGTTGTGGGTTTCTCTATCTCTCTCCCACTAGTTTTTTTTCCTAGTGGTGGTGGGTTTGTAACTAATGTGGGTGTGGATTAGGTGGTGCAGCAGCAACAAGGGCAAGGGATTGTGGTAGCATGGGCCTAGTGGCTTGGCCGCCACCGATGAAGCATAAGCTGGGGCCACCAATGAAGCAAGACCCTCTCTCTCTCTCTCTCTCTCTCTCTCTCTCTCTCTCTCTCTCTCTCTCTCTCTCATCAAGTGGTTTGTTGGGGTTCGACTATGGATTTTGGAGTTTGGTTTGTTGGTGTTTGGTGGTTTTCTAATTTTGGTTTGTTGGTGTGGTGGTGGTAATTTTGCTATGAATTTTTAGTTTTGATTTTGCTATGGATTTTGGCTGGGTGATGAGACTAGCATTTTGGGAGGGTGAGGTAATTATGTTGCTCAACAGAGGTGGGTGGTGTGACTGAGAAGTTGGACGGTGGTGGTGGGTGGTTGAGAGAGTAAGAGAAATAGAGATTAGAGAGAGAAGTGAGAAATACTTTTATATTATTTTAATGCGTAATATTGTAAAATAAAAGTTAGGATGCTAGATGTATTGTAAAATGGTATTGTATAATTGATAAAGTAGGTTTTTGAGATGGTAAAATATAATAGGATAGGATTTGCGGTTATGAATGCTCTTAGTGAGGTACCTAGCTAGTAGGTACAAATTATTATTAAAAGAATTATAATATATAGCTCCTGTTAATTAAAAAAAAAAAAAAAAAAAAAAGAGAATTATATGCAGCACGTGGCAGTGATGGGTGCACAAAAATTTTACGCTAACTGTACGCAACTTATTTTTTTTTATGTAATACATGTATAGTTTTTAAATATTTTTCTTACACGTTTATAGTTTTCATTAGTGCATGCCTTTCATTTTCTCAGCTAAAAAAAAAAAATTAGAGCCTTTCATTTCATTCTATCTATATACGAAACTCATATTTAATAATTTTCTCACCCACGGGCCACAACCCTATCTAGCCCTATCTGATATTTTCTAAATGTGGTTGAAAATTTTATTTTTGAAAAAAAAAAATCACATGAAAATTACATTTTTAAATTTAGAGGGTAAAAGAACAAATTAAACCTCATAGTTTCAAAATTAATAAATTAAATATTTAAGTTTCAAAAGTAATAAATTAAGGATAAAAATAGTTACACACCTTCTCTTACACACATTTTTTGAATTGAAAGCGTAATTTGCAAACACAATTTTAGTTTTGAAATTGTATTTTCTATTCTCAATTTTAGTTCATAAATCAATGTGTAACAGAGTGTGTCTAACAAACACTACCTAGTTCAGATAAATAACTTCTCTATAGCTTTAAAAGTAACAACTTTAAGGTTTTAAAAAGTAGCAACAACATCTCAACTCATATAATTAAGTAGATTGTATTTGAAGTATAACATAGGTTTAGGATTAATTTGTTTTTTTTTTTGAAACATGAGGATTTGATTTGTTACTTTTGAAACTATAAGGTTTAGTTTGTTAATTTTTAAAATTTTAGAATTTAATTTCTTACTTTTAAAACTATAAGGTTTAATTTATTACACCCCATGAATTACAAAGTTTAAAATGAGGTGTTCCCAAAATTGATTGAAATTTAAATGTAGGCCTTTGGATGTTTTGAGCCAAGATGTAAAAATATTTAATATTAATGTTCCGTTTGTTTCAAAGTAAAATATTTTACAAGTAAAAAATTTTATAGTAAAAAATTTTTAGTAAAATCGTTTCAAGTGTTTGGATTGTCTAGACACTTGAAAATGCAAGCACAAATGCAAGCACTTCGGTAATAACCTTATTTTACCACTGCTGTTTTGAACCGAAAATGTGAAAGGTTCTTTCTAATTTAAAGCTCTGCATCATATGTGAACAACAATGAACCGTGTCATAAGGTGTTTCATGTAACAGAACACATCATCCTCCTGGTAGCATTTTTCAGTTCTTATAATTGATGGGGTTGACGAACTCAAACTTTCCTGGACGGCCTAATCCAAACCAACGAGGCAGTGTTGATAGACGAATTCAACAGGTGCCACCGACGACATAAGCCACATTACTGACGAAGTTAAATAAGCCATTCAATGCAGTTAAATAAATACCTTGAACGGTTACAAGGACAGCTGTACAGACCGTTGGAAGCCCATCAAAATTCACATCATTAACCATGAGGCGTTACCAAAAGAAGTATTAAAACCACCGTAACAGCCACAATGGCTTGGGGCTATGGGAATGCATATATATACAACCCTTCCAGCACCAACAGAAGGGAGGGAGATTCACCTAAAAGCATTCTCAGTTATTTTGACATTCTGTTATTTCTTTGAAAGCTTTCTATACTAACTTTGGCATTAGAGGCGTTGTGGCAGGCACCACACCGGTGACCATCTTAAGAAATTGCTACTTTTATTGCGGTGTAGACAAGGGTTGGGCTCCATCTGGAGGTGTTCATAATTACTGGCGAATTTGCACTTCTTCAATTTAGCGCCGTCTATGGGGACGACATTTTTTCGTACTTAGGTTCGAAAGTGTAGTTTCCAATCAACTTCTACACTTAGATGGATATCAAGCAAGATTTAGCAGCCTTAGCTCAGCAAGTCCAGGCTCTTACGGCCACCGTCGAAGAGCCCACCAGATAGAATCAGGAAATGAGGCTATAACTTTAGCAGGAGGAGAATCAGTCCAGAGCCAACCAAGAGAATGAGGGGGATAGCCATAGAAGAAGTGACCATCGAGGACCTACTACTCTAGATGAATAGAACTCAGATCTTCTTTGAGAGATGAGGAGGGAGATGGACGAGCTGAGGAACGCCATTAAGGAGAAAGCAGACCAGCGCCTAGATAGAATGGTCAGGGCAATAGATTCGCCTTTCACTATAGCGGTCCTGAAATGCCTAGTGCCGTCGAAATTTTGACTGCCTCAACTTAAGCCGTTTGATGGACTTAAGGACCCTCAGGACCACCTCAACACCTTCAAGATGATGCTAGGCCTTCAATAGCCCCCTAACGAGATATTGTGTCGTTCCTTCCCCACCACTTTCAAAGGAGCTGCAAGGGAATGGTTCACAAAATTGCCAATGTCGTCCATTGACAATTTCGAGTAGTTGAGCAATGCCTTTTTGCGACACTTCCTTGGAGGACAACGCCCTAAGAGGCCAGTAAACCACTTGCTCACCATTAAACAAGGGGAGAAAGAAACCCTGAGGTCATATGTGAAACGCTTCACTCAGGAGACCCTGGAGGTAGACGTAGCTGGTGACAAAGTGCAGTTGACGACCTTTAAGGCAGGGCTGAAGTCTAGAGAGTTTGTGGTTTCACTCGCGAAGAATCCTCCTAAGACGATGGCAGAGATGCTCATAAAGGCATAGAAGTACATGAATGCTAAGGATGCGTTAGTCGCCATAAGGAATGTGGAAAAGCTAAGAGACAAGGGAAGGAAAGATGACGATCACAGAGGACAAAAAAGGGAACATCCAGATCGTTGAACTAATCATAAGGGTAAAAGAAAAGACGAAAGAATTCCTACAACGGTAATATTCAATTCTTTAATGACGATCGCAGGAGGGCTATTCACATGTGGGTCATTTAGATCCCTTAGGAAAACATGTTAGAGGCAGGTGAACAGCGTCCACATGATACCCCTGTTTAAGTAAAGATAGTTGGACCAGGACATGACATCGCCCAAGACCGTCAAGGAAATCCAGAAGCTCATGAGAAGGATTGTCGCTCTCAATAGGTTTGTCTCTAGAGCAATAGAAAAATGTTTTCCATTCTTCAAGACATTGAAGCAGGCTTTCACATAGACTGACGAATGTGAGGCAACATTTCAGGAACTCAAACGTTATCTGAGTAATCTAACCCTCTTGAGTCTATCCAATCCATCCAAGGAAGGGAAAAACTTATATTTGTATTTGGCAGTATCAACAATGGCCATGAGTGTAGCCTTGATTCAAGAAGAGGACAAGAAGCAGCTCTTAGTTTACTACGTCAGTCAAGCTTTCCAAGGTGTAGAAGCTAAGTACCCAAGGATTAAAAAGATTGCATTTGCGTTAATAGTAGCCTTGCGCAAATTGCAACCATATTTTTAGGAAAACCCTATCCTGGTGATGACGGACCAACCCATCAAGAAGTCTATGAACAAGTTTGAAGTAGCAGGGAGAATGGTTTAGTGGGCAATTGAACTTAGCCAGTTTGACATTGAGTACCACCCTAGGACAGCCATTAAGGCACAAGCCTTAGAGGACTTCATCGTCAAGTTCACTCTCCCAAATAGGAATGGCCTCACCAACGAGACAGAATGATGGATGATACAGACCGATGGTTTGTCAACCCAAAAGAGGGGGGAGTAGGGGTCGCTATAACCACCCCTAATGGAGAAATGCTTAAATATGGTGTTCAACTACAATTCTCAGCCACTAATAATGAGGTTTAGTATGAAGGAATACTGACGGGGTTAAGACTTGAGAAAGCACTGGGAGCAAAAAACCTGCTTATCCAAAGTGATTCTGAGCTGGTAATAGGGCCGATTTAGGAAGAATATGAAGCAAAAGAGAAAAGAATGCAGAAATACCTTAGGCTGATGAAGCATTTGACCCAAGATTTTGAAAGAGTAGAATTCATGCAGATCCCAAAAGCTAGAACATGGTAGCAGATGAAATTGCGAAACTAGCATTGTCAGAAGAAGGATCAATTAGCTTGGGCCTAAAGATGGAAGTCCAGAAACGCCCTAGCATCGAAGAAATCTCCACATTTGCAATCCAGAACACGGGTAGCTGGATGTCACCAATCACATCCTTTCTTCAAGATGGACACCTCCCACAAGACATCGAGGAAGCCAGGAAGGTCAGGAAAAGGGCCACCAGATTCACGATCCTAAACAACATCCTGTACAAGAGAGGCTTCTCCATGCCCTAATTGAAATGTGTCGATGAAGAGGAAGCTAATTATATCTTGGAAGAAATCCATGAAGGGGTTTATGGGGATCATGCGGGCCCCAGATCCTTGGTAAGTAAGGTCGTCAGAACAAGTTATTTCTGGCCTACCATGCAGGTGGATGTAATGGAGCTAGTCAAGAAGTGTGACAAGTGCCAAAGATTCGGGATTGTCTAGCGCCTTTCAACTGAGAGACTGATGACGATAGCCTCCCTGTGGCCATTCGTACAATGGGGAATTGACATCGTCAGCTCATTACCCCAAGGTAAAGGACAGGTAAAATTCCTACTAGTCGCTGTTTATTACTTCATAAATTGGGTTAAAGCAGAGGCACTAGTAACCATCGCCGAAGTAAGGATCCAAAACTTCGTGTGGAAGAACATAATTTGCAAGTTCGGGATTCCATGTACCGAAATGTTAGGTACACAACTCGAATAGCCAAAAGACGCCTTGTAATCAGAAGTGGAGAAAAATTAGCGCAACAGGGCTACTGTCGCACGTGGGAGTGGAAGGCCAATTTGCCCATGTCCAGGTTATTGTTAGGCCAAGGGCCTAGTCAGAGGAAGAACCCCTCCTCAACAATGCAAGGCCAAGGCCGTTATCACTTTAGAAGCAAACTTCCCAATGCTGAGGATAAGCTGCTTCGCTCAAAGTAGTAATGATGCAGAACTAAGGTCTTGCATAGTCCTTAGACTCAAACCTATGGAAAAACTAGTTACTTCAAAAGACTAAGTACTAGACAGAACCAAGGTCTTGCATGGTCCTCAGACTCAAACCTATAGGGAAACTAGTTATTTCAAAAGACTATAAGTACTAGACAGAACCAAGGTCTTGCATGGTTCTCGGACTTAAACCTATGGAGAAACTAGTTACTTCAAAAGACTCTAAGTACTGGATAGAACGAAGGTCTTGTATGGTCCTCAGACTCAAACCTATAAGGAAACTAGTTACTTTAAAAGACTCTAAGTACTAGACAGAACCAAAGTCTTGCATGGTCTTTCATGGTCTTTGGACTCAAACCTATGGGAAAACTAGTTATTTCAAAAGACTAAGTACTAGATAGAGCCAAAGTCCTGCATGGTCCTCGGACTCAAACCTATGAAGAAACTAGTTACTTCAAAAGACTCTAAGTACTAGATAGAACCAAGGTCTTGCATGGTCCTCGGACTTAAACCTATAGGGAAACTAGTTACTTCAAAAGACTAAGTACTAGACAGAACCAAGGTCTTGCATGGTCCTCAGACTCAAATCTATAGGGAAACTAGTTACTTCAAAAGACTTTGAGTACTAGATAGAACCAAGGTCTTGCATGGTCCTTAGACTCAAACCTATGGGAAAACTAGTTACTTCAAAAGGCTCTAAGTACTAGACAGACCCAAGGTCTTGCATGGTCCTCGGACTCAAACTTATGGAAAAACTAGTTACTTTAAAAGACTCTAAGTACTAGACAGAACTAAGGTCTTGCATGGTCCTCAGACTCAAACTTATGGGGAAACCAGTTACTTCAAAAGACTAAGTACTAGATGGAACCAAGGTTCTGCATGGTTCTTGGACTCAAATATGTGGGGAAACTAGCTACTTTCAGCAAAACGGAGTGTAAGCATTCACCTAGGTTACAAGCGCAGCTAAAGGGGAGTTTGGTGCCACAGATCACTTGCCCCATCCTACTTTGATAAAGATGTAAAACAAAAACAAACTCATGAGCATCACTTAAAGCATTTCAAGGTACACATAAAATAATTCACTTACAACATCACTCAAAGCCTCACTTATCTTTCCTTTACATTTAGTGCTGAAATGCCCTCTTTGGTTTGACAAGTTTATGAAATGTGTATGTTCGTATAAGGTATGCGTTGGAAACCAGAATTCTTTTGTGATTTTCCTAAGAAGAAACAAGTTGCATTGTTGAGACTGTGCAGTTTTCAGTTAAAATCTGAAGCAAAAACTTACGTCATGGGTTCGACACTTTCAATTATCCAAGTATTACTAGCACATTGCTAAAATTAACCATGTATTGAGCAAAGCGTTAAAACCTGATAAATAAAGGGCAATGTCATTCGAAGAAATAAACACAGACTCTAAGATCCATTACAAAAAAAAAATGGTTTCATTACAATATCATAAAGAAAAACAAAATGAAATGAAAAACAAATGAAGACTATAATGACCCAAGTCGGCTAAATAAGATAACCCGTCAAAATGGCCTATTTCTTCAACTTGATAGATAGCTTGTCCTTGGGGCTTTGCCAAGAGGTTGTGTTTGAGGCTTTGGTATCTTGGCTTGGAGAGGCAACTTCAGAGAGCTTTTTCTCGGCAGGAGGAGCCTGAGAATCAGCGGGGGTGGCTTGGGAGTCAGCAAGAGACTTCATCACATCCTGGGGTGCTTCTTGGTTACTGGCTTTTTCCTTCTCTAACACCCCTCGGTGCTCGATTTACTCGGCAGGCTTATCAGTTGAAATGGGATCCTAGGCGGCACTGGCCTAGCCTTTGTCTGTCGTTTCAAAGGCGGTGTCAGCTGCAGAGTTGGCGGAGGCAACCTCACGAATGGCGCAGGAAGGGGGGTGATA
Organism: Quercus variabilis; assembly: GCA_030445155.1. NCBI lineage: Eukaryota > Viridiplantae > Streptophyta > Magnoliopsida > Fagales > Fagaceae > Quercus > Quercus variabilis. The sequence goes on from CP129455.1 coordinate 43,448,033, forward strand.
CACTCTATCAACCTTCTTAAGCTCGGACGAAGCCTTAACCCCAGCTTGGTCGAGAGCTTCATTCCAAGTTTGGGAGCAGTAGCATTTGCACACCCCAAGTATTTGGGCTTTGAGATTGGCCTCGGTCTCAGCCACTCCTAAAGCAAAAGCCTCCTATTCGGCTTGCTACTTAGAGCTTTCAGTGTTCGTCCTCGCAAACTTAGCTTTTGCTTTGGCCTTTAAGGCCTCGTCCCTGGCCCATTCGGCGACATTTTTGGCCCTCTTTACCTCGGCCAGCTTCTTCTTCAAGTCAGCAATCTGTTCCTTGGCAATCTGCAGCTAATCTTCAGCGTCTTGCAAGAGCCCTATTTGGTCCTAGGCCTGTTTTTGAGCGCCAGCTAGGTCAGATACAGCGCAATCTCTGGCCTTCGTCATCTCCTTCAGTTCCTTCCTTGCCTTCTTGAGGTCAGCCTCAAAGTTCTTAAGGGTGCGCGCAGCATCCAAGCGCTTGTCGTGCTCTTGATCCAGGCCCCTGCTCTGGTTATTAGCCTTCTCCTCCAACCTAAAAGTGGCCTGGAAAGCCTGCCAATTGAAACAAGCTCAAAGTAAGTTAGGAACTAAAGAGCAAAATTCAATGAAGGCACAAGTGTTAGAAGTCTTATCACACCTAAGTACCTCTTGAGACTAAGGACAACCTACTGCCTTCTCAAGTCCCCCATCTCGGCCATATCGGTGGGGAATAATAAGGACCTCTCTAGGGCATCCGTCACATAAGTTCCTTCACCCGCTCGAAAATCCTTGAGGGAGGCGTTATCTATCAAGGGCTCCCCATAGACATGGGGGCATGCAGCCAAGCCTAGGGCTCGGACTGCCGAGCGACCTCCTTCTTTTGGCCCTGGTGCTCAATTCTCAGTTGCTTGGAAGGTCATTGGGCTTCGTCCTCCTCTTGGGAGGAGCGAGATCTCCCCCCGTCCATTGGATTTTTGCCTTTGGATGGCCTCTTCCTCTTTGGATGAGTAGACTCGAGCTGAGGAGTCAGGGTTGGCTGAACAAAGGACGACTTAGTCTGCACAAGCTGAGGCTTGGGTAGAGGAGGAGGAAGCTTGGATTGTTGCTTTCTTGACTGGCCCTTAATCAGATCAAGTAGGCTAGTTTGGGGCTTCCTCTTGAAACCCATTTCGACTTGAGAAGAAATCACCTTTGACAAGATATCTGGTTCGATGAAGTTGGGGTCGCCTAGGTCACCAGAGAAGTCTTTGGGTGGATTTACTTGGTCGAAAGCGCCAAGTTCGTCCTCGAAGGACCTAAATCAACTAACTCTTCTTCTCTCTCTGCAGTTTCTCCCTCATCCTCTGCAACTTGATGAGATGAAGAAAGGCCTAACAATGAGATGCCCTCTGGGATAGGAGACCCTTCAGGGAGTAAGAACTCGTGCTTTGCTATGGTAATTTTGTGAAATTGAGGATCTTGGATTCTGATCACGTACTTCAGAGCCGAGGATGACTTCTGGATCGAATCGTACCTAAGGATCTTGTGAGCCGCCCTAACTTGATTGTTAGCTTCGTTCACAAAGATCCTAACCTTAAGTACAGTTTCCAAGTCTTCCTTGTTGACCAAATGGAAGTGTCGTCCAAAAGCGTGTGGATCTGCAAAAAAGAAAGCACGTTCATAATGGCAACCAAACAATGCAAACTACAATAACAGAAAAGATCAAGCCCTCTCTTATTATAAGCACCCCACCTGGTGTCCCATCCTTTGTTGGACAATGAAGGCTGTAATGCCATTCCCCAGACACTATTAGAAAGTTTTTATTTAACCCCTTACTAGATTCGGAGAGGCACTGAATAAGCCGGACCTTATTGTCCTTCGTCTTCATGTAGTAGGACTTACCCTTTAAGTGTTGGAAGTTGTAGCACCAATTTACGTCGTGATGGGTTAACATTAACTCCATCTTCTCATTTAAGGCATCCATGCAACCGAGGATCCTGAACACGTTAGTGGTCCACTGGGTAAGGGCTAATCGGAAGTGCCTAAGGTAGTCCCTCATCACTGGCCCTATAGGGATCATCATATCGCGTTCAAGGAAGGCAATTATGGGAATCACTACTTCACCTTCCTCCCACTAGATGTACCACTCCCCTTCTTCACAGTACCTCAAACCCACATTATTGGATATCCTATAATCAGTGGTGAATTTCTCCATTGCCTCCTCAGACTCAACCAACTTCTTAAACCTACCCATCCTAAAGAACGGCTAAAAGACTCAGGGAAGAGCAAAAGAAAGAGAGGAATAAGGGGAAAGGAAGGTCATAAGGGAGAAAACACAAGATTGAGTAAGAAGAAAATTTACAGAAATGAGGAAAGGCTCCCAGGACTGGCTTTTTATGTCGCAAAGAGGCGTGAGTTTGGTTGGAGACTTGACCAGATTTAGGGTGTGTGCGTAAGAACTCTTGAATGCAAAAGTAAAGAAACAAATTGGTTCAAATGGGTATTTATACCTTCAATTGAAAACAACTGTGTAGGTTTTCCCACCCAAAAAGCTAGAGGAATCCCCACCATTAGAATGCCATCACACCGTTGAACGTGAGGAGTATAGAGCTGCCAGAATTTAATGAGGGTGCGCACTGTATACCGAAGTGTCAGAAACGTGCATTGGACAGGTGAAAAGACTTTAGAGCTAACGTAGAACAAGACTGGACAAGCCATAACAAAGGCCCAAGGACATTAAAATCCCCCTCCCTGTCCAAGGAGCCGAACAGCAGGATTTTGAGGGGGCTATTGTGGGGCCTAAGAATTTGGCAACTCCAGCCCACTTCATATTAAGCCCAAGGCCCATGTTGAGGACAAAAAAACGTTCGAGGATGAACGAAGAAAACCCAAGTTGCTAAGAAACATCGTCAAAGATGATCCTGTCCTCGGCCTATTGAAATCATAAAAAGGAAGAGCAACACGCCACCAAAGGTGGCTCCCCCTAAACACCCTAAGAAGAAGACAAGTACGATGGATTAGCCATGGAAACATGGTGGAGGGGCAATTCAAGGAGAAACTGTCACCTTCACATTAAATGCATAAAACTAAAGTTCTGGCCGCATTAACGAGGAAATGACCTCTGAACATTGCCGTTTTAGTTGCTGCAACTCACAGGAGGTTTAGTAAGGTGGTTGATGGGACGGGCAGTCAGGTATAGGCTTGAATGATCAACAAGTGGAAGGCAAAGATCGTTTGAGCAGGACTATATAATAGGAGAAACCAACCATAGAAGGGGGGGGGATTTTTCCTGTAACTACTCTTATTCATTAATAATTAGAAAAAAGCTCCTCGGATTGTGCCAAGGACAAACTTTCTTAATCTCAGTTCATCTCTGTTCGATTGTCATAAACGCCATACTAACTGTTGTTCATATACTAAAGTCTAGTTCTTTGGCCTACTCTTTACAAATTTATTATATTGGATTAGTTGGATCTGAGTCCATTCATCCAAAAACAGAAGTGTTCAAATCCAGTCTCTACAACTAGTTTAATCAGATTTAAAGATTTTGGAGATCCAAATTAAATCATTAAAATTTCACATCTTACACCAAAGTCTTTATAAAATGTTTCAAATTCATATATATATATATATATATATATAAAAAGGGGTAGTTATTTGAGGAATAAAATACTAAAAAATGAACAAAATGATTAGAAATATTGTTGCGAATTTTTATTAAACTGATAGGAGTATATATGTAATCTCCTCACTGACAGCTGTTAAGCAAAAAAAAAAAAAAAAAAAAAAAAAAAAAAAACACACACACACACACACCCTTCACTCTTTTTCCATGTTCTAAGCCAATGCGACCATCATGAGTAGCACAATACTACAAAATAGTGAGTGAGGTACCTACAAATTATTATATTTAAACAAAAGTTATAATATATCTGCTCGTTATTAATGGAAAAAGCATAATAATCCCCAGCACATGGTCCCTATGGGCTATGGGTAGTCGGGTACACAAAAATTTAATGGTATTTTTCACCGTTTGCCATTGTAGTAAATGGCAACAGTAGTCCACGTCCAATAATTAAGAAGAAACTTTACATATATATATATATATATATATATCTCTATACACATTTAAATTAGGTAAGAATAAAATTTTTATTTTATATATAAAAAAAGTAATATTTCTTTCCTACCAAATTTTGTTTAGAAAACTTAACTTTTTAAGGGATTCATTTATTATCTTGCCGCTTGATTAAAAAAGATAGAATTTTCCAAAATAGAAAATTATCTTTAAGAGCGTTCCTATCAGTCTTTGCATAATTGTGTATAAATGTGCAAAATATAAAAAGTCATCACTTTTACACAATCTGAGCAAAAAAAACACCCACATTAGTGGGTGTATACTTGTGTATATTTATAAATTGCTATAGTACCCGTGTATATTTACACAGACACTGTAGCATGTTTATATCATTTTTTAACATTTTTTCTCTTTCATTTGTGTAACTGCCTCTCTCTCTCTCTCTCTCTCTCTCTCTCTCTCTCTCGGCGCACAACTCTCCCTTTCTCTCATCTCATCCATTTTTTTTCCTCTAGCTTCCGCCGATTGCCATCATTGCTGATGAGAACGAGGTCGAGCAAGCCAAGTCGCTAGACAAGTCCATCGCCTACAACATGAACGGAGTTCTCCAACGGGACTGTCGCCTAGAATATCATGGGTTCTGATCTATTTTTGGTTGAGCTTGAGGCTGGCGGCCATTGCGAGGAGGTGCCGGTGTTATGAGGCACTTTGGTTGAGGCCGGCGGCCGTTGCGAGGAGGTGAGTTTTGATCCATTTTTTCTGGATTTTTGGTTGATTGTGGGTGTGGGTTTTGATCCATTTTTGGTTGAGCTTGAGGTCGGCAGCCATTGTGAGGAGGTGGCAGTGCTACGAGGCACTTTGGTTGAGGCTGGCGACCATCGCGAGGAGGTGGGTTTTGATCCATTTTTTCTGGTTTTTTGTTGATTGTGGGTGTGGGTCAATGGGTTTTGATCTTGATTGGCTTGGCTTGAGTGGGTTTTCCTTTTGATGATGCTGGTTGGGTGGTGATGATGGTGGCTGGGTGGTAATGATGGTGGTGATGGTGGCCGTGGGTCTGTGAGAGAGAGAGGGGCAATGAAGGAGTGAGTAATAAAAAAATGTAAAATAATGAATATTTTATTAAATAAATGTGTAGAATAGATAAACTAATGTGTGTATTTTGTAAAAGTGGATGTAAAAAATAGAAAAAGTAGGTTTTTCTGTGTAAAATAGACAGAAAATTTACATGGACTAATGCGAATGCTCTAAAGTGTTTATGCTTGGTAAGGACATAATAGGAAACTCATTAAATTAATAGCTTTTAATTTTAAAAACATGACAAAATTTTGAAAAATTCCAAAATAAAATACAGGACTAATAAGGTAATAATTTGGGACGGAGGGAGAATACTATTAAACTAATTTTAAAAAATAACAAATTAAATCTAAACTAATATAAGTGTAAGGTATTATTATTAACCAAAAAAAACTAAGAAGTTTAATTTGAGCTGTATTTTGAAGTTAAATTTGTAATCATTCACACCAATATTCAAGGCATTGATACACTTAAGGCATTGTTTAGCCCACGTGCATTTATATATTAAATTTCTATTTAGGAGTAGCTTATTTATTGGAAATTAAAAATTTTTTGTTGAAAATACTGTAGATAAAACTAAAAGTTAGCTGAAATAGTACAGTGAAATATGATTTTCAGACCCGAATATTCAATAAACTGTAAAAGAGAGGTCCAAAATCAAATTAAGGTCGAACCGCGATGACGTCATTATTAATTTAATAATTATTTAAAGATATTAAATTAATATAAATACAAAATTTGACTAAAATAATCCCTAAATAAATATAAAAATCTATATTTCAAATGTATTTTTTATATCATAACTTTCATAACATATTAAAAAAAAATTAAATTCAAAGCAAACTTAATAAATAAAAAAATATATAATTAAATGCACAACAATGTGAGAGGGCGAAAATGGGTAACTAATTTTTTTTCTTCCAACTATCTAGTTAGTTGTTAAGATTTTGAAACTATATTTTTTACTAGCATCTTGAGTCTAAGAGGGTCGATTTTGGCCTATAAATCGAGTCTCAGAGACTTAATTTCTATGGTTTGATGTGGCATTTTTTTTCCACATGGTGTCTGGCTGGAAATCGAGTCTCACAGGCTCGATTTACAAACCAAAAAAATTAAAAAAAAATTTTAAGTCTCAGAAGGGAGAAAGAATACAGAGAGAGCAAACCCAAACCCCGAATATCCATCATACCCATCAAACGTGAGCTCTCAAGCTCAAACACCCATCTACAATCTATCAAAAAAAAAAAAAAAAAAACACCCATCTTCAACCCAAACCCCAATCAGATCAGAGCCACAACAATCTCATCACAATCAGATCAAAGAGACAAAGATCTAGAGAGCGGCGCGGCCTGGGTCTCGCAGAGCGGCGCAGCCTGGGTCGCGCAAAGCCACGCGGCCTGGCCTACGTTGCCTGGGTCGCTCCGCTTAGCGCGGCCTGGGTCGCGCGGAGCCGCGCCGCCTGGCCTGCGCGACCTGGGTCGCTTCGCTCCGCGCGGCCTGGGTCGCATGACGCGGTGTGGCCTGGGCTATCCATTTCTTCTTCTTCTTCTTCTTGGGTCGGCCTGGGCTGCTTCTTCTTTTCTCTCTCTCTTTCTTTCTTTTTTTCTTTTTTTCTGCTGTTTCTGCGTTTGAGGAGATTATAAATCAAATTTTTTAAAATTTTTTTTTTGGTTTGTAAATCGAGTATTAGAAACTCGATTTCCAACCAGATATCACATGGAAAAAAATGCCACATCAAACTATAAAAATCGAGTCTCTGAGACTCGATTTATAGGCCAAAATCGACCCTCTTAAACTCGAGATGCTAGTAAAAAATATAATTTCGAAACCTTAACTACTAACTAGAAGAAAAAAATTAGTTACCCATTTTCGCCATGTGAGAGTTGATTTACTGATTATAAAAAACGTAGTTGATTTACTTAAATCACTAACCAAACCAAATAGTATATTTCACTGTTATCAGTTTTAAATCTAGTATAAAATGTTATTAAAATAGAGGACAATTGATGAAGCTTAAGGTACTGTGGTAGTAGTGCTATTATGGGACACTGGGACTGTAATTCAATAATGCATGAATAGAATATCAATAGTTATATGATCTGGCGTTTGTGGTACACGATGGCCGAGACAGTCAAGGCGTTTTTTACCAGGCTATGTACTACGTACAGCTTTATCAAACAAAACAAAGAGGTCTTAGCAAAAAACAAAGAAGATAAATAGCCCGTTTGGCCTCAGTCCACGTTTATGGACTCTGCGTTTTCCCTTTTTTTTTTTTTTTTTTTTTTTTGCGTGAACAGTAAAATTACTGTGCAGGAGACAGAAATTATTGTTCACGCACTATTTTTTACTGTTTACGTAATAAAAAATATTAAAAATGGGTCCCACGGTACTATTTACACATTTAAAATTTATTTTACTACAGTGTTTTCAGTTTTCAGTTTTCAGTTTTAGCAACAATAAGTTCAATCCAAACACACCCAAAACAAAATAGAGAGAGGAAGGGAGAAAAAGAGAGAGTTTCAGAGCCATTGCTGTGACTACCACTGGTTTGGAGAGATCATATCGCCGGTCTTCGACTGAATGTTGCAACGGATGACAAGGCAGAAGCTTTGACTTGCATCAGACGACTGGTCGTTGCAAATTATTGGAGATTTAAGATTTGTTTGGATATCGTTTGGCTTGGTTGAAATTGAAAATTTATTACTTGAAGTATTATAAATAAAAATTAAAGTTAATTAAAATGGTATAGTGAGATTATGAATTGTATTAAAAAGTACAATAAAATTTATAAATAGAAGTAAAAATAAATTAAATAGTGAAATAATTTTCATTTATAATTTGTATCCAAAACGGAGTCTTAATTAGATCTTATACTGCTAATTTTTTTTTTGGTACTGATTTATTCTTCTTGGAGGTTATAAGCTGGGTACCATAAATACCTTCTTTCATTATTAAAAAAAAAAAAAGTAAATACCTTCTTCTTCTTATTTTTATTTTTAATTTTATTTTCATCTCTGTCCTAAACCATAAGAACCGTCCACAATTTACAAATTTGGACGGTTCAACCACAGTTTATACAATTCATTGATTTTTTTTTTACATAGATCGGTTTTTGGAGTTTAAAGAACTGTCAAGGTTAATGGTTTTTGGTACTATTTATGGATAAGTGAGTATCATAAATAGTAGCGAAAAATATTATAGTACCCATAAATAATAGTAAAAATAAAAAAATAGGAAAAAAAATCTACCCAATATAAACACCACCTAGTGATTTTTTTGGATACAGCTAAAAACTGAAAAATGTTGTACCAAAATAATTTTTAAATGTGTAAATAGTACCGTAAAGCCCATTATTAATGAAAAAGTTGATGAAAAATAAAATTTGTGAGTGCATGAACATTGCACATTGTATACTGTTCAATGGAAAAGTCAAAGATTTTGGCTTAAAAAAAAAAAAAAAAAAAAAAAAAAAACTGAAATGCAAAACGTGTGTTGTGCTTCCCAAATGCACACATGGGAAGCGCGTTTTGCACTATTCACGTTTATGTTTTGCCTTTTTTTTTTTTTTTTTTTTTTAAGCCGTCGTTGTTGACTTGGGAGGTGTAAACAGTGCTCTCACGTTAACTTTTGCAGCAATTATTCACCCACTTTTCAGTTATATTTTAGCAACTTTTTAGTTACGGGACCCATAAATTTCATTTTTTAATAATTTTTTATATTAAAAATAAGTGTTACAATATTATTTACACATTTAAAAATAAATTATTTTATTATGGTGTTTTTTAGTTTTCAGTTGTATCTAAATTATATATATTTTTTTTGGTGGATGGCCAGAAAATTCTATATATAACTCAGTTACTCTCTTACCTGAAACAACAATTATACATTTCCAAATCCCCAACAACTGGTCATTCCCTGATCGCCCAACCCAACCATGTCTTCAAACTCTTACTCATCTCCTTCCAAGCTCCAATCCTCTTCCAGTAATGGCTCTCCTTCAACAGAGCTCCATTTAAAGCCCATCCCAGGCAACTATGGCCTACCATTTCTTGGTACCATCAAAGATCGCCTTGACTACTTTTACCGCCAAGGAAAAGACACCTTCTTCCAAACCCGAATTCAAGAACACCAATCCACTGTCTTCCGAACCAACATGCCTCCAGGACCATTCATATCCTCCAACTCTAATGTCATTGCTCTCCTTGATGCTATCAGCTTTCCCATCCTCTTTGACACTTCAAAAGTCCAAAAACTAGACGTTTTAGATGGTACTTACATGCCCTCCACAGCTTACTTTGGTGGTTATCGTGTTTGTGCTTTTCTTGACCCGTCTGAACCCAAACATGCCCGTCTTAAGGGCTTGTTTTTCTCTATTCTTGCTTCTCGTCATGATAAATTCATCCCACTTTTCAGAAGCTGCTTGTCTGAGCTTTTCATCAACATTGAAGACCAAGTATCTGACAAAGGCAAATCATACTTCAACACCCTTAGTGATAGCATGTCTTTTGACTTTGTGTTTAGGCTCTTTTGTGATCAAAACCCTTTAGATACAAGTATTGGATCAGAGGGTCCGACACTCTTTGATAAATGGTTGTTTTTTCAACTGGCACCATTGATGACACTAGGGTTACCAAAGTTGTTTAACTTTCTTGAAGATATACTACTCCATTCAATCCCATTACCACCTTTTCTCGTTAAATCTAGCTATAAGAAGCTTTATAATGCATTTTATGCGTCTATGTCTTCCATCTTTGACGAAGCTCAGCAATGTGGGATTAAAAGAAACGAAGCTTGTCATAATTTAGTATTTATGGCTGGTTTCAATGCTTATGGTGGAATGAAAGTTTTGTTTCCTGCTTTGATCAAGTGGGTTGGCTTAGCAGGAGAAAAGTTACACCGTCAATTGTGTGATGAGATTAGGACCATTGTTAGAGCTGAAGGTGGGGTTACTTTATCAGCGTTGGATAAGATGACGCTGACTAAGTCAGTGGTTTATGAAGCACTAAGGATTGAGCCTCCAGTTCCATTCCAATACGGTAAGGCAAAGGAAAATTTGGTAGTCAATAGCCATGATGCTGCTTTTGAGATCAAGAAAGGGGAGATGATCTTTGGATATCAACCATTTGCTACTAAAGATCCAAAGGTTTTTGAGGATCCTGAGGAGTTTGTGGGCCATAGGTTTGTGGGGGAAGGAGAGAAGCTTTTGAAGTATGTTTATTGGTCAAATGGTAGGGAGATTGATGATCCTAGAGTGGAGAATAAACAGTGTCCAGGAAAAGATTTGGTGGTGTTGTTGTCTAGGGTAATGTTGGTGGAGCTTTTCCTCCGTTATGATACGTTTACGATCGAGGCTGGAACACTGCCATTGGGATCATCAGCCACATTCACTTCGTTGACTAAGGCTACGAGTATTTAATCTTGGTTAACTATTGATCCTTTCATTCATTACTCGTGTTTGTATTAGTTCATTTTATTTATTTGTGGAAATTGGATGAAAGTCATGTTTACTTATAATGGAGAAAAAAAATGTTTAAAAAAATAATTGAGTACTATTGTACTATTATATATAAAATTGGTCATTGTTAGTTCTGATGAATTGCTTTTAGGTAAATTGTGGGAGGAGATGGATAAGGTTTGAATCTCAAACATTGTGGCTGTAATGTTATTGCTTCAGCCAGTTCACTTCATTTGTCAAAGCATCAAGCATTTGATTTTCGTCAATTATAAATTCTTCCATTATATGTTTGGATTTTTTTTTTTTTTTTTTTTTTGCTTATTTACTTTATTTATTGAAAATGAGAAAAAATATTATATAGAAAAAAAAGTAGTGTTAAAATAAAAACTGTATATAAGAAGAAAATGAGGTTTAAAAAGAGCATTAGGTCTTGTACCATTTGTTATGTATGCAATTGGTAATTGTTTGGTGGACATAAGTGTGGGACTTTAATTTATTAAAAAAAAAAGTGGAAATTTAAAATAGTTGTGCACCATTTGAACAAATTATAGTTTGAATTTTACAAAATAGTATGATCTTATCTCAAGTTTGAGAATTTATTTATGAGTATAGCTATGTAAGAACGTTATTTTTATGTGACTTTGCGAGTTACAACAGATCCATTGGAAGGTCGTTAACTTGCTACGTACCTTTTTTTAAAAAAGGAAAAGAAAAGAAAGAGAAGGAACACATGTTGGTTGGTACTTGGTACTTGTTGAAGAAGTATGATTAACTACAAAGGCAACTTATGTATATATATATATATATATATAAAAGAAAAAGAAAAGAAAAGGAACACATGTGGGTTGGTACGTGGTACTTGTTGAAGAAGTATGATTAACTACAAAGGCAACTTTTATATATATATATAAACAAATTTGTACAATTCCCATCTCAAAAGTGCAGCAGTGGTTTTAGAAATTTTTTCTAAGATGGTCACTAATAACATTCATATTAGTTCATATAAAATGGCATAAGCGCCAAATTTTGCACAATCAAACACAAAAATCACCCACATCACCTACAAAAATTAAGTTTTTATGCTAAATTAGATAGACCCATTTGCACTAGTTGATGCATATGTTTTAAGAGACTTAAATTATATAAAATCTAATAAACAAGAACTTAAATATATTAACATCACATAAAACACACACACACACACACAAATACATAAAGTTTTGACGGGAATGATGAGTCTGTCTCACATGGACGATCCCATCAAGACGGACGAATAGACCATCAGGCATGACGGAGTAATTGTTCACGCTAATAACGAGGACATCTAGGCCATTCAATGTAGTCAATCAAATCTAGGACGGTTACAAGATCAACTCTGTAGACCGTTGGAGCACATTGATACCACGTTAAACAGCACCAAACGTTTCAAAAAGGAGTATTAAGACCTCCATAACTATTCTAACGGTTAGAAAGCATGAAAGCATATATGAAGCTCCTACATCACCAGGAACCAGGTAGACATACATCAAGAGGCTTATTTTTGCTTTATTATTTTACATTGCTCATTCTCATCTAGCATCCTATATTGACTTTGGCATCGAAACTGTTGTGGCAGGCACCATACCGGTGACCATTTTAGAAGGTCAGAGATAACTTCCATTTGAGAATCTTGATTGACGAATTTACACTTCATCAAGTTTTACTATTTTCTTCTATTAAAATAAAAATTCAACTCAACTCTCATTTTTGTTGTTGTAATATTTTTAAAAACGTTGTAATATTTCAACTCAACAAAATTTGTTGTGCATATAGCATTACTCTATTAAAAAGAATTTTTCTTAATACTTTAATTATTTATCATGTCTATAGTAATACTTTTGTGGGTACTTGATTCCACATAAAGGATTTTGTTCGCTTTGGAGAGCCAAGCCCTCACGAATTTGTCCCCCGGCCGAGTGCAGGCGTTCACCCCTTTGAGGCAACTTAGTCTCACATCGGAAGGAGAACCCTCTCACTGGCGCTTTATATGCTTTTGGAGCTTGCACTAGTGTACCACTACTACACATGGAACGCCTGAACTCGGTCGGGGGACAAATTCGTGAGGCCTGGCTCTCCAAAGCGAACAAAATCCTTTGTGTGGAGTCAAGTACCCACAACTTTATTAACAATTTAACTCAACTCAAATTTTTAGTTGTATTTTTATTGTCCACAACGTTAATTTTGTTGTTACTTAACTTATTGATTTTTGAAATTGTGTTTACAATTATTAGTTTTTGTAACTATATTTTAGGGTGTTCATTTTTTATTTATGGTAAACAAAATATATATATATATATATATATATATTTTAAGTCAGGAAGTTAAAATGAACACACTAACCATGTTATGGAGCCGCCCCTGCATAGGTGTAGTAGATTCTTAAACTCTATACCATGGTTGTTTATAAGTTGATACGTGACTTGTCAATATAAGCCACTAGCAACAGATAAACACACACACTTTTCATGAGTTTTTCATGACTTGAAAGGAAGTGGCTGCTATTCTGTTTACTTTTCTTTAGTCTCTTTCTTAACCCTGCGGGACACAGTCCCTTCGTACTCGTGTCTCCTTCCAGAACCCTCTACAGAGATTTTCTAATTTGAAAGGTACTGGCGGCTGTTCTGTTTTTGTTTTCTGCACTTTCCTTTTTAACCCTACGTATGTACGAGACATAGTAGGGGATATAAATGTAATTTCCTCCCACTCTTTCTTTGACTTGAGTAATTCAAATTTCTAATAAATAACTTTTTTTTTTTCTCAACCGGGTAAGAAATTATTGAAGTAAAATCACTTCTATATGTTTAATATTAACACCTCATCAATAAGCGGTTATGGGCAAAACTAAAGTAAATTCTCCAACTTAATACAAATGCTTGTTTGTTTTTTGTCCTTACGAGAGGGAACTCAAAGGCATGGTTTAATTAATTAAACACAAACAATATTATCTTTTTCAAGAAAATTGAATTCAATACAGCTATATATATGCTTCAATTCAATTGAGGGAATTAATATATAACACTTAAGAAACTATACGTAATTTATACCCTTAGGTTAATTACTGTTAGTTTATGTGAAACAATTTAACTTCTTATTTGTTTAGAGACAATTTTTTATTATTAAAAAAAAAAAAAAAAAAAAAAAAAAAACTGAACCAAAACGGAACTAGACCTAGGGATTACCTAAAGACTAATCAAGGATGTTATTTTATTTTTATTTTTTATTATTAAATTACTTAGATTTTGAGATGATCAGTAGGTTTTAGTTTGTTTATTTTATTACAATATATATATATATATATATATATATGTATAGGATAAAACTTTGGTTTCCAGCTAGACATACATTAGTCAATAAAACACGGAAAATTTTTTTTGTTTGTTTGTTTGTTTTTTTTCTAACAACAATAAGTTTGATATAGTCATGCACGTGTTTGGATTTTATTAAAAAGCAGCATATATAACGTTTACCATTTCTTTGGCTCGTTTGTTTTTTTAAAAAATTTAAACATTCGCGTGGGAGCGCTTACCTATTAAAATATTTAACAAAGTGATTCACAAGATTTTATTCGGGGAAAATAGTTAACTATTTTTTTTTTCTAACTATCTAGTTAGTTGTTCCGGTTTTTAAACTATATCGCTTACTAGCATTTTGAGTCTAAAAAACTCAATTTTTGCCTATAAATCGAGTCATTGAGACTCAATTTTTATGGTCTAACGTGACATCTTGTTCTCACGTAGAGACCACCTAAAAATCGAGTCTTAAAAACTTGATTTACAATTCAAAAAAATTTTCAGCCTCCAAGTCTCTCGTGTACAAGCCAAAATACCCAAAAAAAAAAAAAAAATACAATCAGAGAGAGGGAAAGAACCCAGAAAAAGATCAAACTCAAATATGTTCATCAGTGAAGAAAAAAAAAATCCAGAAACAGCGTCCTGGGCTCGCGAGGCCTGACCGGATCAGATCAGATCAGAGAGAGAGAGAGAAAGACCAGATCAGAGATCAGAGATCAGAAAGAGAGAAAGAGTCAGATCACAGAGAGAGAGAAAGAGCTCGCGCGACCCAGGCCGCCCGGCCTGAGCTCACGCGAACCCTGGCTGCGCGGCCTGGGCTCGCGCGAACCCAGGCCTCAGGCCGCGCGGCCTGGGTCGCGTGAACCCTGACCGCGCGGCCTAGGCTCACGCGACCTCAGGCCGCGCGGCGAGCCCAGGCCTCAGGCCGCGCGAGCTCAGGGTCACGCGAACCCAAGCCGCGCGAGCCCAGGGTCGCGCGGCCTGGGCTCGCCTGGCCTGGGTGCGCCGGCCTGGGTTCTTTCCTTCTTCTTCGGGTTTTTTTTTTTTTTTTTTTTTTGTTCTTCTGCTTTGATTTCTGCTCTGATTTCTTTTTTGTTGTGCTGCAGATCTTTTCTTTTATATATGGCCTTATAAATCAAGTGTAAGAGACTCGATTTCTATGTGGACGCCACGTAGAAAAAGTGACAACTCAGACCCGATCAAAATATAAAAATCGATCCTCAAACACTTGATTTATAGCCCCTAAATCGAGCCTCTTAGACTCGAGATGCTAGTAAAAAATATAGTTTGAAACTAATGACAACTAACTACATAGTTTGAATTTTATGGCTATTTACCCATTTCATCCATTTTATTCAATAACGGACCATTTCTCTCTTATTTGTCAACCTTTTGAGGTTTGAAGTCAAGGGTTTTGCTGCGAAATCATGATGCTGCAAATTATTTCTTGCCAATCTTTCTTTCAATATTTAACCATTGGCGAAGATTAACTTATTGACACTAAACACTGTAATTCTACTTGGTTTCAAACCCTCTAAGAAAGAGAAAATATAATCCCCGACCATAGAGATGCCCTTTTTTTTTTATTTCACATCTTTAATTGATGAGCTTTGAGTGCCACCCCTCTTTTCACGGAGCCTAATCCAAAGTTTGTTATGCTAAAGCCTAAATAGTGTTGGGCCTATTGGCATGAAAAGTCTGCTAGTAAAAACTTGTCACCTCCTACACAGACATAGGAGATTTCTTTATTTTTTTAACCTGAAAACTTCGTTAAATCAAACAGAGGCGTATACAATGATGCAATCATTCTGCATTCAGGACTTATTTAGAGAAAAAAAATGTTGCAGCTTTGTTTGACATATATACTCTTTGTATACTTTGTATGTCATGACCAGAGAATTAGGTATAAAAACAAAATTCTTATTTCATCGTGTGCTAGTGTTAATTATGAGAAAATTTTTTGGGTATATTTGAGATTTGAATTTTATTTTTTGGGAGTCTTGGTGTTACTATTGTAATCACCATATATATTATTTTATGATTTTATCATCTCTCCCATTTATGTGTGTGTTTGATCCTGAGATGCTATATATATATGCGTACTTTTTTCTTATGATGAGCATGTCTTGTATTGTGGAATTCCCACTTAGCAAAGAGAAAAGGTAAATAAGATAATTGTTGACTAATAAGTTTATTAGATCTCTAGATGCTAGAGATCAGTACGAAGTAGCATGTGTATGTGTGTGTGTATATGTGTGTGTATATATATATATAGAGAGAGAGAGAGAGAAAGAGAGAGAGAGAGAGAATTTAAGGTTTTTCCTTTTCTTTTTTAAGGTTTTTCTTTAAGTTTGGAGTAGGTTATTTTTTATTTTTTGTTGAGAAGGAGTAGGTTATTTCGCTGATAGTGAGAATTTAGTCACTTATTATAGCTTGCATTTTCTACCAACGTGAATCCAAGTTTCTAATTTGCCCCTTGCAACCAGCACAAGGAAAACGTGTCGGCTTTCCTATCTTAATTATTTTACTCAGAATTTTATCTCTAGAGATCAATGTATCAATATTTATTTAAATTAATAGATATATATATATATATATATATATATTAAAACAAGTATCAGGTCAAAGTTAGCAAAAAAAAAAAAAAAAAAAAATTGTTTCTCAATATATTTCAAATCAATTATCTATCAAAATAGAACTTGATGTTCTTTAAAAAAAAAAATCATTAACAACTGATTAAGTACTAAATTATAAATAAAAATTTCCTTTATAGTATATAAAATCAAAGATTAATGTTGAATACCATCTTTATTTATATTGCACAAAATTTTTTGTTAATATTCAGGTAGAAAATGTTCTTTCCGTAGTTACAGTAAAAGTTGAAAGAAAGAAAAAAGTGTAACTATCTATAAATAAATTAGTATGATGTTAATATTTTAATTCTTACCAACCATTGGCATAAGCATAAAAATGATAAATACAAAATATATGTTCTTTTGAGCTACTACAATAAGAAGAAGAGACATACATGCATATCTCTTTTTTTTTTTTTTTTTTTTTTTTTGGATAAAAAAAAAATATGTAGGGAATAAACTTATAATACAAATAAAACAGTAACCTTGCCCAAACGCCCTTAGACTCTTTAATAAAGTAAGGTACCAATTTTGTAGCTAAAATTAATTTTGAGAATTCTACTATTGTATTACATCTTCTTCTTATATCTTTATACTTGCAAAATTTCAAAAAAAAAAATTAAAGATCAATAGTTATGCTATCAATAAATTATTTAAATTACTAGTTTTTATAGTTTAAAATTATACATAAAATATAAGTTTATAGATCATATAGTATATAATATCCGATTGACATAAAATTTGACATGTGTACTATAAGTGTAAAAGACATGCAATTTAAAGGTCATATTTTCAAAATATGTAGTAATGTTTATTTTATTAAGTAAAGTTGTAGCCTTAGGCTACAACTAATTTTGTAACTAAATTTTCTCTCTCTCTCTCTCTCTCTCTCTCTCTCTCTCTCTCTCTATATATATATATATATATATATATATAAAACAAATTAGAACAATTCACTTCCTGAATGGTGTAGAATTATAGATGCTTAAGTTCCAATGTAACCCACGAGCAACATACTAAATGCTGATATGGACAATTCTCTCTTATTTATTCTGATAAAAATTGCTCTCTCACTCTCTCTCTCACTCACACACACATACTTTTCATGTGTTTTTCATGACTTCAAAGTAAGTGGCTGCTATTCTATTCTCTTTTCTTGCCAATCCCTTTCTTAACCCCACTGGACATAGTCCCTTTGTACACCTCATCAATAAGTTATGGGCAAAACTAAAGTGAATTCGATTGAGTGTTATACTTCAGGAGAAACTCCTACAAGAGGAGTTTCCCTCATCCCCTCCTCTGACAGGAAGTGTGAGCCCTGCCATGGATATATTCTCATACTTTTTAGGTTCTCCAACTTAATACAAATGCATGTTTTTTTCTCCCTCATTATGATATATAGGGAACTCAAATGCATGATTGTATTGATTAATTAAACACAAAAAATATTATATTTTTCAAGGAAATTGAATTCAATACAGTCCTATGCTTCAATTCAATTGAGGGAGTGGTGGGCAAAAATAAGTCATACCAACTTTTTACCTCACACAATTAATTTATAGAGATGGGATGCCAATCAACCTTTGTTACCTTTGTTTAAGTGAGTTAAGCTTGAAATGAAAGGATACGTGTTAAGAATAAGTATGAGACAAGGAAATTGATTAACAATAATCTTGGATTGCCTGTATTATGTGATGATCCTCAGAAAATCAGTAGGTTGAATGCTTCAGGCTTTGATGATCTGGAAGGCTTGAAAAGGAAAACAAATAATCAAAGGAGATCGGGGTTGATCGGCCAAGAGCCCTCCAACGATGAAGTTAGTTTCTCTCTTAAATTCTAGAATTCCAATTTTTTGGAAAAAAAATGTCTAAAGAGAAAAAATTTCCTTTATTTGTCGGGAATGAGTGTTTATATAGTACTATTGGAGTGGTTACTTGTCTTGTAACTTCCCCCACATTTGTGGAGGTTAGAAGCTTTACACTCCATTCTTATAACCGCTATAGAAGTTATGATATTTATTCTTATCTTCTATAACTGTCATCGGAAGTTAAGTGCCTGGCAGGAGGTTACAGTGAAGTATCAGGATCTCACCACGTGGTTTGATTCATAAGCCTATGTAGACAAACCTTGTATTGGGGGTCGTCCATGTCTGGACGACCTTCCTTGGTTTGGATGAGCTCCTCTTAAGAGTCCATGAATAATAGTGGGTGGGTAGCAGGCCCAATTATTATGATGTTTTATATTCTATGGACGACTACTCAAGGACAAGCAAAACTTGTCAGGGATGAGTCATACTTGTCTTTACCCATCATTATGTTTCTCAATTTCATTTAAGATATAGATTTATACTTGTTCTTAGATTACAATGATTTTCCTTTCTTTTTCCCTTTGTTTCGATTTACCATCCCTTTTTCACAGAGGCCTTTCTGCCTTATATAGTCACCCAGATTGCATCTTAGCCTTCCATTTGGAGGGTTAGGGTTCATTTCTCTTGATCCTTATCCCATCAGGGCCTTACTAGAAGGTTGTTACCCCAAGCTATGAGTTGTAATGGCACTGTTTAGGATTCATTTCCTTATTGATGCAGCCAGCTAAGTAGGTTCAGAGCATTGAATACGGAGGGGATGGGTGCTTTATCTGCATTCTTCCTTTTCTTGTTTGATGATAAATCTTGCTTCTTTTTCTCGGTTTGTGCTTGATGTTCTTCAGAACTGGGCCTTGGATCTTTCGAGGACATGTCAGTATTCTCAAGATTCTTGGGTATTCTGGTCTCCTTGGGCTTGTGGTTGAGTTGTTATATTTGCCACGAGGATTTGTTGACAGTACTTTCCGAGGTCTGTTCTTCTAACATTGACCTCCTTTTATTTATCTTTGTCCTCGGATTCTCATCCTCCCATAGAGAGAATTAATATACAACACTTAACATACTATCCATAATTTTTACCCTTAGTTTAATGTTAGTTTATGTATAACATGTTAACATCTTATTTGTTTAGAGACATTTAAAATAATAATAATAATAATAACATAAATAAAAACTAACTGAACCAATGGAACGTCTAGACCTAGGGATTACCTAATGACTAATCAAGATGTTATTTTGTTTTTGTTTATTTATTTATTTTTTTTATATTACTTAGATTTTGAGATGGTCAGTTGGTTTTGGATTGTTTATTTTATTACAAAAAAAAAATTTATATAAAAAAAATATAGGTAAAACTTACGTTTCCAATTAAACACATTATTGCATTAATCAATACAACACGAAAAACCATTATTTATTTATTTATTTTTATTTTTAAGAACAATAATTTGATACAGTTATGCATGTGTTTGGATTTTATTAAAAAGAAGCATATATATATATATATATATATATAAACATCTACCATTTCTTTGTGGATCATTTGCCTTTTAAAAAAAATTAAACATTCACATGGGAGCGCTTACCTATTAAAATATTTAACATGCTGATTCACAAGAAATTATTAATAATAGACCATTTCTCTTTAATACGTGAACCTTTTAAGGTTTGAATTAAATCAAGGATTTTGCTGCAAAATCATGACGCAGCAAAATTATTTCTTGCCAATCTTTCTTTCAGGATTAGTTAACCATTGGAGAAGATTTAATTATTGACACTAAACACTGTAATCCCTATACTTGGTTTCAAAACTCTAAGAAAGAGAAAATATAATCGCTAACCAAGGAGATGCAATATATATATATATATATATATATATTTTGCGTACTAAAATATCTTCATAAAAATTCTTGAACTCTTTAAAATACCTTTATCTTTTAGTTAAATAATTTTAAATTAAAAAATAAAAAACTGGTTAAAAGGGTAATTTATTGTTCCTAAGTTTTAAGTTTTTTCTTTTGTCTTCTCTATTCGGCCTAAAACTTAGGACTCTATCTTTCTCTAATTTTTAAACATTACTCCATGTTATCTTACCTCTTTCTTAAAAAAAAAAAAAAATACACACAATTATTTATATAGCAAAGCACATATAATAAGTCTAATATATATATATATATATATATAACCTGAATACTTCATTAAATCAAACAAAGGTGCATATAATAATGCGATCAGCCTTGTAAAGCATCTAGGATGACTTAAGAGCTTCTGGCTTATTAAAAAAAAGAAAAGTTTGCAGCTTTATTTGACATATATACTCTTTGTATACTTTGTTTGTCACGACTAGAGAATTAGGTAAACTTATTATTGTTGATTAATAAGTTTATAAGGTCTCAAGAAACTTCTTCCTCAAAAAAAAAAAAAATAAAGGTCTCAAGAAACTAGACATCAGTACTTGTTTTTGAGTTTTCGTATCACCTGCTTACTAATCTATATAATTGTTCTTGAAGTGGCATCTTAAAGGCAAGAGTAAATTTGCCGACCAAGGCATTAATTTTTTTTTTAGAATCAGAAACACTACGAACTTTTATTGAAGAAAGAAAAAATTAGTTATAATCCCACCACAAGAACATCATGTAGGTAGGAAGGAATAGTCTCCAATCACACCTCTAAACCTTTAGCATGTCTTACATGTTTAGTTAGGTTGTAAGTTACAAAATTGCCTAATTTACGAATATGATAGAGTGAAAAAATATTACCAAAGGCATCTATATCAAAGGTTCCATTGATTCTAAGAGATGGCCACAAGATGCCAAAGATTCATCTTCATTCTTCAAGGCATTAATAACCACCTGGGAGTCCCCCTCAAAGATCATAGCAAATAATCCTAATCCTAATCGTAATTCTTCAAGGCATTACTTCTCTCTCCTGAGCGAAGAAGAGAGAAATAATTAAATATAATTTGTATTTAAGGTGAAACAGATCGTTAGCACATCCTTAAATAAAAATTATCAATCTGATTCTTGAGGGAGCAGGGAGGGATACATATATATATATATACACACACTATTTTATTTATTTTACTCATAATTTTATCTTTAGGGATCAAAGTATGAATATTTATTTAAGACTAAATTAGTATCTATTAAAGTTAACAAAATATAAACAAAGAAAATAAGAAACTTAATATATTTCAAACCAATTATATTTCAAAATAAAACTTAATATTCTTTTTAAAAAAAATCCCAAAATCATTAATGACTGATTAACTACTAAATTAAATAATAAAAATTTCCTTTTTAATATACAAAATCAAAGATTATTATAGTAAAGGAAACACACACACACACACACACACTATTTTATTTATTTTACTCATAATTTTATCTTTAGGGATCAAAGTATGAATATTTATTTAAGACTACATTAGTATCTATTAAAGTTAACAAAATATAAACAAAGAAAATAAGAAACTTAATATATTTCAAACCAATTATATTTCAAAATAAAACTTAATATTCTTTAAAAAAAAAAAATCCCAAAATCATTAATGATTGATTAAGTACTAAATTAAATAATAAAAATTTCCTTTTTAATATACAAAATCAAAGATTATTATAGTAAAGGAAGACTTAGGTACAATACTTAGGTGTTGTTTCTTAGGTTCTTCTTTTAAAATTCTGCATGTAAATTTTTTCTCATGAGATGAAAGTATATTTTTTAGTTAAGTAGATACATGACTGAATCTTAAGATGGGAACTTAAGAATAGCACCTAAGGTACTATACTTAAGTTTTGTCCATTATAGAATACCATCTTTATTTTTATTGCACAACAAGTTTTGATAATATTCACGTAGTAAATTTTCTTTTGGAAGAATAAACACAAGTGTAACTGTCTATAAATAAATTGTTATGCCATTACCAACCACTAGCATAAACATAAAAATGATAAATACAAATATATATATATATATATATATGTTCTTTTGAGCTACTACAATGGGAAGAAGAAACAAACATGCATATATAAATTTATAATAATACCAAAAAAAAAAAAAAAAAAAACAGTAACCTTGCTCAAACGCTTAACTTCTTATTTCTTGCTTTGTGCATAACTTTAATTAGGCTGATTAAGAAATAATTTTTTTTTGTTTAATTAATTAAATATTTTATCGACATGAAACACACACACACACACACACAAAACGTATAAAAATTGTTTTATGTTAAAAGTCCTTTTAGAAGGACAAGGATCATGTAGCTGGCCTTTTCATTTCTTTTGTGATTGAGCTATACTTTATAGCAGTGGCGGCTTCATGTTTAAGGAAGGGTGTGGTCCGGCAAAAAAAAATTTTATATACTAAATTAATTTACTATGACCATCCTTATAAAAGTGTTCAACAAAAATCAAAGTAATGTTACATGAACAATATTTTTACAATTTACAACAAATTTTATGTGTTAAGTTGTTCCTGATTTTGATTTGGACACAATACTAACATTACTTTTTACCCATAAATAACAGTTTTTTACATAAGATTTGTTGTAAAAATATTGTGAATGTAGTATTACTTAAAAATAATTTTGCCCCCCAAACATAATCTTTAAACCCTTAAAAGATGGCTTAGACAACAACAATAAAAATTAGTCCAAATAACAATAAAAATGCCAAACAAAAATAAGACTAGACCAAACAAGTGAACAAATTATTCAACAAAAAAATTATTAAAAAAAAAAAATCTATAATCATTCAAATTTGTAACTCCTTCAAATCATTCAATAAAAATATTTTCTAATTTCATTTTTTTCTTAAAAAATGAGTATCAAGAGAAATACCATAAATAGTTGCAACAATTTTGCTCTTCTAAAAATACTCTGTCTCTCTCTCTCCAATTTTCTTTTTTCTATTATTAGTTCATACTCTCTCTCACTTTATTACTCTCACATCAACATTCTTAGTTCCTACTTTTTTTTTTTTTTTTTTGAATAGGCAACTTTCATTCAATTATAAAAATGAAGCATCATGAGACAAGGCTGCCACAGCGGGTGGAGGAGGATCCTCAATCCAAACTAAATCCTCCTCTAAATTTCTAGCAAATTGGGCAAGAACATGTGCCACTGTATTCCCTCCCCTCCTAGTTTGATTAGTCCTAGCCCAATTTAACCCATGTATCAAGTGGCGAATATCATCCACCACGCAGCCAAGAAAGGAATTGTTAGGCAGAGATGAAGAAATAGCTTGAATAACATTAGCATTATCACCCTCAATAATCAAACTTGAAAACCCAGTATCAACGGCAAACTCCAAGGATTTTCTGCAGGCCATCAACTCAGCTTCTTCACTATTTTCTGCATCTAGTCCGACAGCAGACATTGCAGCCATGACCTCCCCCTTCTCATTTCGAATAATAGTACCTATACCTATTTTGTTCAGCCCCGAAAACACAGCAGCATCAAAATTTAACTTGTATGCACCCAACGATGGAGGTTGCCACTGGTCAGAAATACTTTGCTCAGTCCGAGCTACTGTCAACTACACCTGGGCTTGCCGAAATTCCATAACAAAGTCCTCTGCCCGTTTATTAAGGCATTTAGGATCCTTTAGTTGACCGCCATACACAACATAGTTCCGCTAGTTCCAAATAATCCAAGCTTGGATCCAGAACAGTTCCAACTCTTCAAGCATTAACCTGTCCACTAGAAACTCCATTAGTTGAAGTGTATCATGAAAGACAGAGGGGCCTTTCTGCAATTTCGAAATGCTACCAGCCCATACGTCTTGCACCGCAGCACATTCCCACAATGCATGAGTTGTTGTCTCCATCTCCCTAGTACACAGTTGACATTTATCTTCAGTTATGACCCTCCGACGTGATAGATTGTAGAATGTTGGTAAAATATCATGGCAAGCTCTCCATCCAAATATTTTAACTTTATTTGGAATTTTAAGCTTCCACAAGACTGACCAAACTATTTTCCCAGCACAACCATTTGAAGTCTCGGCCCTATCTCCATGAAGTTGAATTTGTCTAGCAAGCTTATACGCAGATTTAACAGAAAACTTACCGCTTCTGTTATGCAGCCAAAAAATTGAATTTGGAACAGATCTTCGACTAAGGGGGATTCTACAAATAGCTCTGGCATCTTCTCTGTGAAATAGTCCCATAATCATGTCTTTTCTCCATATATGTAACTTCGGATCAATCAAATCTGATACTGCTAAATCTTCAACCAGCTTATCTCTTGGGTACATAATTTTATTTATGGGATGGTTAGGGAGCCACCTATCCCCTACAACACTTATTGAAGCCCTATTACCAACCCTCCAACAAGAAACCAATTTAAGAATAGGCAAGGAAGCCAATATACTTCTCCACACATAGGAGCAACCAGGTGAATCTTTGGCCTCTAGAAAAGAAGACCGAGGGAAATATCTTGCTTTGAAACACCGATAAAGCGAAGAATCATTCGCTTGGATCAAACGCCATCCTTGTTTAGCCAACATGGCCAAATTAAAATCTCTCAAATCTCGAAAACCCATACCACCCTCCTTCTTTGAAATTAACAACTTATCCCACCTCTTCCAATGGATCTTCCTTTCCTCACCGACTTGACCCCACCAGAATCTAGCACACATGCTATTAATTTCATCACATAGTTTCATAGGAAGCTGGAACACACTCATTGTGTAAGTGGGGATAGATTGGGCCACCGCCTTTATCAGAATTTCCTTTTTGACTCTAGATAACAACATTCCTTTCCACCCTTGCAGCTTCCTCCAAATTCGGTTTTTTAAATAAGAAAAAGTATGATACTTGGCTCTTCCAATCAATGTTGGCAGCCCTAGATAAGATTCAAATCTCTCCACCTCCTTCACCCCCAAGATTTGCAGCATCTGTTACCTCTGAATGTCTGTGGTATTACTACTAAAATAAATTGAAGATTTCTCCAGATTCACACATTGCCCTGAAGCTTGTGCATATGTTTGAAGAATTTCCAGTACAGCTTGCCCTTCATTTTGTATAGCTTGACAAAACAACAGAGAGTCATCAGTAAATAGTAAATTAGTAATTCTGGGTGCTCCTCTACAAATGGAAACCCCTTTAATCCTCCATTCAATTTCTGCTTTTGCCAACAGAGCTGTAAAGCCTTCTGTACATAAGAGAAACAGGTATGGTGATAATGGGTCACCTTGTCGTAATCCTCTTGATGGGTGTATCATACCATAAGGTTTACCATTCACCAGAATAGAGAAAGTTGGAGTAGTAGCACAACTCATCATCCTCTCTATCCATAATGCTGGGAAACCCATCTTTTCCACAATTCCCTTAAGAAACTGCCACTCCACACGATCATAGGCTTTGCTAACATCCAATTTTAATGCCAAAGCCCCTTTCTTCCCCTTCTTCCTAGCATGCATTGTATGTAGTGTTTCATATGCCACCAGGACATTATCCGTAATCAATCTCCCTGGTACAAAGGCACTCTGGGTGGGCAATATTATATATGGAAGCACCTGTTTCAATCTGTTTGCCAAAACTTTTGACATAATCTTATAAATCACATTACATAAATTGATAGGTCTAAAATCAGACATTTTATCAGGATTTTTCACTTTAGGAATAAAAACTATGTTTGTGTGATTTATCTCAGATAACATGTGACCATTATTTAAAAAATCCAATACAGCCATAACAACATCATCACCCACTATGTGCCAAAATTTTTGAAAGAAAAGGGCATTCATACTTGTCAAGTCTAGGAGCTTTTGTAGGTCCCATCTGAAACAAAGCCACTCTCACTTCTTCTGGAGTAAACTCCCTAGACAGAGCCTCCTGCATTTCTTCAGTCACCATATGTGGAACAGCATTTAGGCACTCCTCCATCCGGTCACATGCTCCTGCCTGGAATAGGTTTTCAAAATAATCAGAAGCAACTGCCACCACCTCCTCTGTTTCTTCCACCCATTGCCCTTGGCTATTTTTAATACCTTGGATATGATTCTTTCTCCTTCTTTGTGTAGCCTTGGAATGAAAGAACTTAGTATTTTTATCACCATGCTTCAACCAAGAAATTCTAGACCGTTAGGCCCAATAAATTTCCTGTTTTTGGAGAAGCTCATCCATCTTTTTGTTCAACTCTAAATATTCGGCCTTGCTATCAGAATTCATCTCCTCTTCATTTAATCTGTCCAGCCTCTTCTGAATTTGTTTGATTGCCTCCGCATTTGAAGTTGTTCTTGTCGAACCCCACTTCATTAATTCTGAACCACAAACTTGTATCGTCTTCAATGTTGAAGCCAGTCCCTGCTCAACAATCAACTCACTATCCCAGGCCTCCCTTACCGTAGCCTCACAATCCTCCATGAGTAGCCAAGACTCCTCAAATTTAAATCCTCTCTCCCTTCTTTGTGGAACAAAAGATTGAACCTGCAAAAGAATTGGTAAGTGATCCGAAGCATGAGTGGAAAGGTGCAAAACTTTGCTCATTTGAAATTTCCCAATCCATTCTTTATTGGCCACGGCTCTATCCAATCTTATTTTAGTATTTGCCTCACCTGGTCTCCTATTATTCCATGTAAAATGATATCCTTTATAACCCAAATCCTGAAGCTGACAAGACTCCAACGCAGCCCTAAAAGCATCAACCTGTGGATATTGTGGTGGTCTTTTACTTTTCTTCTTAGAGGCATGTAAAAAAGCGTTAAAATCTCCTACAACCAGCCAAGGTCCTTCCACAAATGTCTTCAAATATTCCAACAATCTCCAAGACTTTTCCTTTTGTTGAGCCTCCGGCCATCCATAAAAACACGTCAAAAACCATCTAAAGCCGTCTTCCTCTATAACTACAGCCAAAACATGGTTCACCGTGTAGTTTATGACCTCCAATGTGATAGAATTTTTCCATAAAAATGCTAATCCTCCCCCCGAATTAGGATGCTTCACAATAACTTTATTCTGGTACGGCAAATTACCATACAATTTTTCAAAACTATTTCTATCCAGTCTAGTCTCCATCAGAAAATAGACTGTGGGAGCTTGTTCCCTCACAATCTTGCGAAGGCTACGACCTGTCCAAGGGTTCCCAAGCCCTTACCAGTTCCAGCTTAATAGCCTCATTGCTTTCGGCAAGGGTGGCTGTCCACCCCCACTGATAAATCTTCTGAAAAACCATCCTCATTGTGTACCTTCCCTCTCTTATGTTCATTCCCATCAACCTGCTCATCAACATCATCTCTCAAGTCTCTCTTCCCAAGAGTTGGGAGTGTGATTGCACGGGCTAATGCACCAAGCCCAAATTCCATTCTATTAAACCGGGTCCATGTAGATTTGGGCTTAAAATTTGACAGCCCAGCTCCTTCCAAGGATGGCTGATTATTGCATGGCACGTGCTCAGTACCCTCCTCTGATCTGGACACCACTTGCACCTCATTCCTATTGGCTCTTTTAACTTCATTCTCATTCCATATATTCAAATTAGGCCTACCATTTAATACTGGCTAAATATCCAGTTCTGAAATTACTACCCCAGTATGTTGCTTCTCCACGTCAGCTCCTTTTGCACCCAACACGGCATCAGTTTGCATGGAATCAATAACTGGTCCAGGATTTTCGGCTTCAACTTCATCAACTACCCTAGGGTTTCCATCACTTACTTCAGTCACCGTCTGCATGGAGACAGCCACCAGAGCTTGTACCTGACCGCCACTTGCACCCTCTTTCATGGAATAATTATGTACTGTGTCTCCGCCATCTCCAGTGACCACATCGTGACTGGTCTGCCCAAACCGTTCCTTTCGCCAGTTCAAGTCTACTCCAGCCTCTTCCCTTCCATACTTCCCACGAGGAGGTGATCTAGTTCGTCCCTCCAAAGCTTTAAGCCAATCCCCATATTGACAAATAACCTCCTCAACATTTTTGGTTGCTGCAAAATAAGGAGCACAATGGTTTAAATCATGGCCAAGTAAACCACAAAAGTGACAAAATAGAGGGAGACGCTCATATTTAAACGTGACCCAGTGACTCATGCCATCAGAACCAGCCAAAAAAGCCCTTCTCCGGACCACCTTTGCTAGTGGAATAGCAACCTTGACTCTTATAAAGTAACTTTGTCCCTCAAGCTTCTATTTTTTCTCAACCTCAACCACTGACCCTGATCTACTTCCCACAGTTTCTGCAATTTTAGGCGACACTAAGTCAAACGGGGTGCCCCAGATTTGCACCCAAAGGGCAATCGAATCAAATCGAACATTATCTGCTATCATCCCTGCTTTCTAACGAGTCAACAACAGAACCTGATTATCAAAGGACGACGGCCCTCCCTTCTGCACACGATCCATCTCAAACACAGTTTGAAACTTGATTTGGAAAAGATTTGTTCCAACTTCTATCATTTGAACTCCTTCCTCCAAACCCCATACCCTTTTCAGCGTAGTTATGGCTGCCTTCCTATTGAAAGACCGAAAAGTAAGAAACTTCCCAATTAGACTAAGAACACAACTCTCCATCCCTTCTTTGCGCCCTTCCTCCGGAATCTCGATAATCTCTTCCTCCTCCGAAGTAAGCTTCATTTTTTCCAGTATACTTGTAACATCGTCTGCCATGATAGCTGGAAAAAGAAAATAAAAGGCAAACCCTTAAGAAACCCTAAGGGAGAAATCTCTCGTAGTAACGAGAGAGAGAGAGAGAGCTCCTACAAACGAGGAGAAAATACCCTTTTTTAAATGTTCATTTTAAATTTTCAGTAAACAAGTTCATCCAACCTGTCAAAGTTAAAACAAAAAAAAAAAAAAAAAAAAAAAAAAAAAAAAAAAAAAAAAAAAAAAATCTTAGTTCCTACTTTATCTACTATCAGTCCATTTTTTTCTTTATCCCTTTGTTAGTAGAAAAAAAAAATTGTACCACTTTATCTATTTGCATTTTTTTTTTTATTGTGACATTGATACATTAAGGTTATCTCTTTATTAGAGTTTGTACAATTTAAGTTTTTTAGTGACCACCTTACAAATAATTCCTAAAGCCACTGCTCTATAAACTAATTGAATATAATTTTGGGAGCCCGGTATAATTTTTTGGGATCAGGCTTTAAGTTTATATATATTGCAAACACGTTTAAAATGGGGAAGACCATTAGGGTCGGTGGGCAATAAGGGTTCTTAAGAAAGGTCGACAGAGATCCACCCTTGTTAATCAAAGGTGCATTTATATTTAGATTTTAGACTAACGAGGGCTATGCCCCTGCCAAAAGTTTTAATTTATTTTTTATATATACTAGAAATAAGCACATAAGAATGGTGAGGTGCATGAATCAATAAAAAAAAATTATATATGAATTATAAAAAAATTTAAATTAAATAAAAAAATAGATAGAAATAGACTAACAAAAACAACTTCAAGTTACGTGACTAAAAGTACTTTGTGTAAAACCAAATTTTTAATAAAATAAAATTTTATTACATATTATTATTAAAAATAATTATGAAAATCGAAGTAGCATTCTAAATTTTTTGAAATCTTCTTAATCTAGTTTTAACGAGAGTACACTATGTTAGTGATAAATTGTATTTACAGTGGATTACACGGCCAAATTATGTTCTATAACGAGACCTACATTTAGTTAAATATTGCAAGCATAACATATAAAACCCAAATTTTATTATTAAAAAATAAAAAATTATGGTAGATAATTAAAGTTGGAAGGGTGGGCTTTGAATCCTCTGCCCAAAAGATAAATGGATTAAAGGTCAAAGAGCCCAATACAATGAATTTGTAAAGAATGAGTTGAAAACTAGGCTTCAATGAATTGGACAACGTTCACAATGGATCAAAGATATTAAGAAAACCAGAAAAGCGATAGAAAAACATGTTTGTGAAAAGAAATTCTTCCTCGACAATATCCAAGGAGAGTAATACTTGGATATCTATCCTTTTTCTTAGACTTGGTCACAATTCCAGCTCTTAATGCTACAATATTTTTTCTTTCTTTCAATTCCTCTCTCCCCCACTTGTAATGGGGTCCTTCTCCTTTATATTGCCCCCTTTCTTCTATCTCAGCCCTCCAAATAGTTGGCTTTTGTCCTTATCCCATTAGCACTTTCCTGAAACTTTTAGTGGTAGCTGTAAGGCTGAACATCACTGTTCAGGCATCACTTCCACATTAATGCGGTTAGAGAGTTAGCTACAGAGCATTTAATGCAATGGTAGAAGCTTTCTCTCAGATATTTCTCACTTTCTTTTTACCTTATCCCTTCTTGATGCTTATCCCTACTAGTAGAATCACCTAGAACGTTGTCCTTGATGTTAGGCCAATCCTTTTGACCTCTGCCTTGTTAAGTTGAGGTGAAATCTGTCCTCAAACATACTTCTCAGAACCTTAAAACCAAACCCCTTCGCCCATTCACTAGCTTGCACTCCCACACTAGCGTCTACTCATCCTCGAACTATTGAATGTCTTCGGATAGGGCCTATGGCCCAATATACCCTTCTGGGCCTACCATCCCTACAATAGCCCCTCAAAATTCTCCTTTTTTGTTCCTCAGAAAAAAGGTGGATTTCGATATTATCATCATTATCCTCTTCTTGTCATATGTCACCTCTATGTGCGTAGATTCCTTTCCAACTGCCCAACGCACACTTCTAACGTTTCAACATTCGTTGCGCTTCTGTATTAAATTCTTGCGGCTCACGTCCCCCGCTTTCTACGACATGATGAAGATCCAATGGCTGAGGATCTCATTGGAACTTGAGTGGGAATTTTCCCGCTCTCCTTTCCCTCTGATATAAATACTATTCGAAGACTCATTCACTTCACTTTTGCAATCATAAATATCAAGAGCTAGTCCGAGGAGAGTTCCTTCCTTCATGTAAGTCATTTAAACATTCTCTTTTACTTTCTCTTATACTTTTCCTTATACAGACCCCTTTTGACTTCCCTCCACCTTCCTTTCACCTTCAACTATTTCTAAAAAATGAGTACTATTTCTAAAAAATGAGTAGATTTGCTTACCTGGTAGTCTCGCTAGAAAGTATAGAGAGCTTTAAAGCTCAATATGGAATCCCACAGAGGGTTTCCATTAGGTAGTGTAAACAAGGGGATTGGTATGCCCAGAGACAGGAGGGAGAAGTGGTAATCCTGATGACTGCCTTCAAAGAGGGAGGGATGAGAATCCCCATGAATAGAGTCACTAAGGATTACCTAATAGCACATAGATTAGCCCCCACCCAATGTGCCCCAAATATATTTAGGATCCTAGGTCGTGTCGATACCCTCAACGAGAAGATGGGTGTGAACCTCACCTATCACAATGTTAACTGGGTTTACAACCACCATAAACTAACAGGGCAGGGCTACTACCTAAAAACTAGGGAACTTACAGTTTGGCTCATATCATGTCTCCTCGAGTCTAATAAGGGTATGAATAAGGACAACTTAATTGTCTTAAGTGAGTGGCATGATGGCCTTCATTGTCTAACGAGAGAAGGGACACTAGGTGGGGTTTTTAGGTCTAGGTCTATTGTTCTAATAATAATACCCCCTTTTCTCGCCAACATCTCTCGTGCTTATTTGTCTTTTGTTTTTTGTTTTTTTGTTTTTTGTACTTATAATTTTACTTCCCTCTAATTTGTGCCGCTTTTTCTTAACAACGTTTTTCTATTTTTGATGGTTTTGCAGATAAGCATACTGCTACTCCAAACATAAATTTAGTTAACCAATCAGATTAAAAAAAAAAAAAAAAAGTACTCAAGGCCAAGGTCTTTGTCCATAGTGATGGGCAGTTAAGGGTAGCCCACCTCATCCTCGGCTACAACCTGATCTCATCCAACTTTCAGACACCTAAGTGTGTGATCAAGGTGAGGGACCCACGTTTGCATCAAATCAACGTAGCAGTCCCTAGCTTCCACGTTACCGGTCCTTTTCTAGAGGGTGTACTGCAAGCGGAGCTACCCTTCCGGTCCCCAGCCGAGGTGGAAGCAACTTCCTCCTAACCAGTAATCAAAGAAGAGGAAGAATAAGAAATGATAAAGTTAGCTCTAATGGTTGAATAAGAAAATTGGGGTTCAATCCTTGCCTACACCAAAAACAAATTGATATCTTAGCTTGATGAAAAGGAATTATTATTAGGAGGTGGACAGTCGCAGCTTGAAATTCTCTTTAAAATAAAAAGAACTATTTATTTATTTAATTTTAATTGGATTTGGAAGTCTTTTCTCTTCAAAAGTTCGTTGATGAAGTTGAGAAAATAAGCTGATAAGGTTGGGTTAAATGTTATGCAAGCCCAATCATGCTTTAATTAAGTTTGTGACAATGTTGTTAGCTATGGATTTTTCAACTGGATGAAAAATTGCGAATCATTCTTTGTAGCAAGGAAAGCATTCCAAGACATAGGTTCAACTAACCTTTAACTCTTTGAAGTTGCAAGTGCTAGGTATGTGTATTTTAGATATGATTATGATCATATCTCAAATTTGAGATCTTATTTCCAACTTTCATTAAATAAGTAAATAAGTTTATGTAAAAAGGTAGCACTTTCAAAGACTTTATTATAAGTAAATAGATTAATTTTCTTTTGCAATTATTAAGGTGATAAATGGAGATTAGTGTAACATAAACCCACCATTAACATTATCTTTATTATACGTCAATTACAACATATTATCTCAAGCATTGTGACAAGTGACGAGATTGAGCCTCACCCCTCAATAAAACCTAATCCATAGTTTGTTATGCTAAGTATGATAACACATGGCTTGAATTGTGTTGACATGAAAGTCTGGCTAGCTCTGTGAATCCAGCCTCACGTTGTGCCCTCTTCTCTAGGAGCAACAAGACCTAGAGCCTTCGCTCAAGTCTCAGAGCTCAATACCCTCCCTTTGCATGGTTTGAGGGTATATGTTTCTAATTCCTATGATACTGCCATGTGATTTTACTCAAAGTCTCATGCCATTGGGAGGTAATGGCAGAAGAAGTGATCAATTGCTTAGAGAACATGAAGTTGACGGCAGACGAAGAAGAGACGATAACCATCTCTGATGAAGGTCGAAGATTGGAGATCGAAAGTTGCACTCTGAGTTTGATTGGTAAGTTTCTTACGTGCAAACCTTTTAACAAGAATGCGGCAAAAAATACAATTAGGAGGGCTTGGGGACTAGAAGACAAGATGCAGATAGTTGAAGTGGGCACTAACCTCTTTCAATTTAAATTCAGCTCAGAGTTTGAATTGGAAAGAGTCCTAAGAGGTGGTCCCTGGTCATTTGATAACCAGTTACTTATGCTTTTACAGTGGAAAAAAGGGATGAAGGCGGAAAATGTCCAAATTGAGCACGCTACCCTTTGGGTCCAGATTTGGGGTGCTCCATTCGACATGGTGTCTCCCCAGGTAGCCACAGAAGTGGGTGGTAGGTTAGGTGTAGTGGTGGAGGTCGAGAAAAGAAGGAAGCAGGAGGATCCCATCTACTTTATGCGAGTCAAGGTGGCAATACCGATGTTTAAGCCTGTTCGACGTGGGGGATTTTTAGTAGGATCTGACGGCAAACGATCATGGGTAACTTTCAAATACGAGCGACTTCCTATGTTCTGTCACTACTGTAGGTTATTGTGGCATAATGTACATCATTGTGCGAACCATTTCTTTGCAACAAAGAGTGGAAAAGAGGTAGACTACCAATATGGAGATTGGCTTAAAGCCCAAGGAGGACGAACCTCATCACCAATGAAACGGTATCTAGAAAAGAAGGCCGATATAGGGGATGGTCAGAGATTCAGGCGGGTGAATAGTAATGCTTGAGATTCTGGGGAAGTTATGGATCTTACGTTACAAAAACAGGTGATTAATGCAGTAACGGTGACAATGAAGGAAACAGCTGGAGAGATTCAAGGGGAATTAAATATCCAAATGGAGTCAAATTCGGGCACAATGAATGCACATGTAACGGATGATAGTAAAGCAGGAGCTATGGATGCAAAAATTTTGGAGGTGGTAACTAAGATGGACTACGTAGAGGCTAACATGTAGGCTGGGCCTTACGTGCCAAAGCTCAAATCAACTTGGGTTAGGTTAAACCGTGAGGCTTACAGGCCTAGGGAGAAAGATAGTGTACAAAATAAACTTGTGCTGAGGAAGAGAAGTGCTACGGAGATAGAAAATAGAGGTAATCACACAGGTCATAATTCACTGTCTGGGAAGAGAGGAAAGATGGATACTGGTGACAAAGAGGAAGCAGAGATATCAGCGAGGGTGGTGGGTCACCCTTGCCGGAAACAATGAAACTTTTAAGTTGGAATTGCCAAGGGCTTGGGAACCTTTGGACAGTTCGAAGCCTTCGCAAACTAGTGAGGGATCAAGCTCCCAAGGTGTGTTTCTTGATGGAAACCAAATTAAATAAGGTGGGTTTTGAAGGATTATGTGGAGACCTACCATTCCCTAACTGATTTATTGTGAAGTATCTGAATTCAGGGGGTGGTATAGCTTTAATTTGGAAGAATGAAGTGCATCTGAATGTAGTAAACTATACGGCAAACCATATATTGGCCAAGATTGTTGAAGAGGATGGATTTGTGTGGTACTTATCAGGGTTCTATGGATGGCCGGAGGCAAGTGAGAAGCACAAGTCTTAGGCACTCCTTAGGCACCTTCGGTAGATTGTTGATGGCCCATGGGTGAGTATAGGGGATTTTAACGCAATACTAAAGTCCACTGAGAAGTTAAGTAAGAGACCACCACAATACAACCAAATGGATGCGTTCCACGAGGCTCTGGATCATTGCCAATTAGAAGACTTAGGATTTTGGGGATACCAATATACATGAAACAATAAAAGACCTGGGGATGCGAACACCAGGCTGAGACTGGATCGAGCCACGGCTACGTCGGATTGGAGATTGAAATTTCCAAGTAGCTCAGTGACCCACTTATCAACTCACGCCTCAGACCATTTACCTATTCTTTTGCATGTCCTAAGTTCAAAGCATGTTTAAGTTAAAGGCAGAAGGAGGTTTCATTTTGAGGAGTCATGGCTCTTGAATGAGGAATGTGAGAATGTGATTAAGAGTGCATGGGAAGGGGGTGGGGTCAACCCATTCATGTTGGAATTGCTAAGGCAAAAATTGGCTGCTTGTGCAGTGGATTTACATGCATGGGGCTCCTGCAAAATACAACCCCAAAATAAGGAAATAAAAAAGCTTTAGAAGCAGATTGAGCAGTTAAATTTTATGGAGCTGACTGAGGACAGCAAAGCGGAGTTTTTGGTAGCAAGCAAAAACCTTGATGCTTTATTGCTTCAAGAAGAGATTTATTGGGCACAAAGGTCCAGAATTCCTTGGCTGAAACATGGAGACAAGAATACAAGGTTTTTTGATTCAAAGGCTTCGCAAAGGAGGAGGAGGAATCACATCCAAAGCATCAAAACTGCAGAGGATGTGTGGGTTGAGGAGGAAAACGATATAGCAGGGGTAGTAGTGGGTACTTTGACAATTTGTTTAAGGTAGGAACATGTGAAAGGTTGGAGGAGTGTCTGAACGTGGTTAATTCAAAGATCAATCTAGACATGCAGCATGTCCTATCCAGTATGCTCTGTGCAGAGGAGGTCAAAATAGCTCTATTCCAAATGGGACCAACAAAGGCGCCAGGACCCGATGGTATGAATGCCATTTTTTTCTAGAAATTTTGGCATGTTGTTGGTGACATGGTGGTTAATGCAGTGTTAGATTTTTTAAATTCTGGTCACATGATGCCTGAAATAAACTCTACATATATTGTCCTTATCCCTAAGATTAAAACCCCCTGAAAAAATGTCTGACTTTCGACCCATTAGTCTCTAAAATGTCATATATAAAATTATCTCCAAAGTCCTTGCCAATAGACTAAAACAAATCCTACCCAATATAATTTCCCCAACACAAAATGCTTTTGTCCCGAGCTGGTTGATAACTGATAATGTACTGGTAGCGTATGAGACACTACACACTATGCATGGTAGGAAAAAAGGAAGGACGGGTTCCCTTGCGCTTAAACTGGATGTTAGTAAGGCGTATGATCGGGTGGAATGGAGTTTTTTAAAGGGTATTATGATTAGGATAGGTTTTCCTGATGTTTGGGTGGATAGAGTTATGTGTTGTGTTACTACACCTACTTATTCTGTTCTTATAAATGGGAAAATATATGTTAACATCACTCCATCTAGGGGACTCTGTCAAGGAGACCCCTTTTCACCTTATCTTTTTCTATTATGTATAGAAGGATTCACATCACTGCTTTTGAAAGCAGAAATGGAGAGACGAATACAAGGTGTATCCATTTGTAGAGAGGCTCCAAGAATCACTAATTTGTTGTTTGCGGATGACTCACTGATTTTTTGTCAATCTAAACAATGTGAGGTTCAGATGATTTCTGAGATCTTACAGGTGTATGCTAAGGCATCTGGACAATGCATCAATTTAGAGAAATCTTCGGTGTTCTTCAGTAGCAACACACCATCAGATCAGAAGGATTGGATTAAGGAGTCTTTAGGGGTGAAGGAGGTGGACCAGTTTGAGACTTATTTGGGCTTGCCTATGTTTGTGGGGCGAGCAAAATATCATTCATTCGCCTTCCTTAAAGATAGAGTATGGAAAAAGCTCCAAGGGTGGAAGGGTAAGATGCTCTCTAAAGCCGGAAAGGAGGTGTTGATAAAAGCAGTGGCTCAATCTATTCCCACACATGCCATGGGGGTATTTCAATTACCCAAGAAGCTTTGTGAAGAACTTGATGCATTATGTGCAAAATTCTGGTGGGGACAGGTTGGGGAGGAGAGGAAAATCCATTGGAAGAGTTGGAACAAGCTAACCGAAGCAAAGAAGGTAGGGGGAATGGGTTTTAGGGACCTAGCCTCCTTCAATCTAGCCATGTTGGCAAAGCAGGGATGGAGGTTAATTCAACAGCAAGATTCATTGATGTTCAAATGCTTCAAAGCCAGGTATTTTCCACGAAGTCATTTTTTGGAAGCCTCTGCCTCACCAAACTGCTCATTTGTTTGGAGGAGCATAACGGCAGCGATCCCAATCCTAAAATTTGGTTGTTGTTGGAGGGTTGGTGATGGATCAAAAATTAGAGTTTACACGGACAAATGGATACCGAATTATCCCACAAATGGAGTTATGCACCGAATGAGGGGGGTGGAGAGTGACTGGTATGTATCGGACCTTATTATACAGGAACAGAGAGTATGGAACAGTGAAGTCATAGAGGCAAATTTCCATGGGGATGATGCTGATGCTATTCTCGGAATCCCACTAAGTCATAGACAAACTTCAGATGTAATTATGTGGTTACATACAAAGAAGGGGATCTATTCGGTCAAGTCGGGCTATCACGTGGCGAGACGACTCCAAAAAATGAATGGATGGGCAAAGACATCAACAGGTCCGTTTGGAGCTCATGTGTGGACAAAACTGTGGAATCTTAATGTGCCTAACAAAATTAAGGTGTTTGGGTGGCATGCTTGTCAGAATATTCTGCCAACCCGAGCAAATCTTAGGCAACGGAAGATTATTGAAGATGACGGATGCATACTCTGTTCACGTGAGTCAGAAACTGGGGTCCATGCGTTGTGGAATTGTGCAGTTGCAAGGGACGTCTGGGCAGGTAGTTTGGTTCGGCTGCAGAAAAGGAGTTCAAGCCATCATGATGTACTTCAGTTATTCCATGAGCTGCTGATTCGACTGTGCACATCGGAGTTTGAACTATTTCTAGTCCAGGCTTGGCTGGTTTGGAACCAAAGGAACTCGGTAACTCCCGGGGGAATGTTAAGAGACCTGAAATGGTTGAATAAGAGAGCGTCGGACTATCTCACTGAGTTCCAACAATCCCAGGTCCAGCTGCAAGCTCCAACGCAAGTTCCACTGCCATGTTCAAGAGTGAATGTGTGGTCTGCTCCGCCGGAGCCAGCCTATGAGCTTAATTTTGACGCTGCGATATTCAAGGAGTTGAAGAGCACGGGGTTTGGAGCTATAATACGAAATGGGAAGGGAGAGGTAATGGCAGCTTTGTCCGCCAGAGGGCCACCAACAGAGGATAGCAAGGAGGCAGAAACACTGGCATGTAGAAGAGCGGTGGATTTCGCCGTCGACGCAGGATTTTCAGAATTGGTCATCGAAGGTGATAATGTAGCGGTTATGGCTTCCCTCTCGCATCTTGGAAACAACATGTCTCGGCTTGGCCATATAGTTCAGGATATACAGTGGCTTTCGACTGGACTTAGATGGGTTTGTGTTAGTCATGTAAATCGGGGTGCTAACTTTGTGGCACACCTGTTAGCTAGACACGCGAAAAATGTTACAGAGGAAATGATTTGGATGGAGGACACTCCCCATCCAGCGGCTGAAGCATTGTACTTTGATTCCATGCATTTGTCTGAATGAATGAGAAGATCGTTTTCAAAAAAAAAAAAAGTCTGGCTAGGAAAAGGCCCATTTTGGATTGTCTACCATTTTGGTTTCGGTCTCCACTGCAAAAGGTCAATTGGGCTAAGGACTGTATTCTAGTTTTTGTTTCTTTTGCTGGTTACTTTTGGGCCGTCTGTTGAAATGTCATTGTGCTCTTAATTGCTCTATATTTACTCTTTTGTATAACCCACTGAAGGCCTAGTACTACTCTGTATTTTTTTCTGGGAAAATAAAAATAGACAAAGAAACAATTTATTTATTTTTGGTTGGATCTGGGAGCCTTTTCTTTGCTGATGGTCGTTGATGAAGTTTTAAATATAAGCTAATAAGGTCGGGCTTAAAGGAATTGGAAGCCCAATCGGAGGGTTGAGTGGACTTCTTGTGGGCTAAACTCTAAGGGACCTAGCTTATGACCCTTTTCCATGAGAATTGGGCCTTAGTGTTGGGTGGCTAATAGGGCATGGGCTAGTATATTCATAAGGGTCCCTTCAAGTTCATTTATAATCCATCGAGTTTCTTGTGAGTTGTGAGACAACCTCATATAACATCTCTCTCAGATTTGGTGAATTCCATACCATTAAGGAATTCATATGTTCTGATAGGGGTGATGTATAGGTTGATTTTACCATATAATTTTTCGAGCTAGTAAATATTGAGCTATTTGTGTATTATTTAATTTTTTCTTGAAAGTCTGTTAATGTATACTTGTACTTTGAAAAAATTAGGAGAAGTAAGAACAAGCGAGGTCTTAAAAAGTTATACACAAAAATTAAAAAGCAAAAAACTAGCTTATTAACTGTACCCAAACACACACAGAAGCAATTAGCTTTCTATATGAAAAGAAAAGCAAAAATAACTATAAACTTATTAAAAGCAAATTAAGATTCAAGCCCAAAGAAAGGGGCGAAAAAGGCAATGGGCCTTAAAATTTTTTTTCTATTAATTAATGAATTTATTCATGGATTTGAGCTTTATTTATAAATGATTTGCTGTAAAATATTATTTCAAATTTATAATAACGCAAATGTTTTTGTTTGGACAAAATCTTCGAAAGTAAAACTATTGTGTCACTAAATTTATATCAAGCATTTTATATTAATGATTTTCTTTTATATATCTTGATTATAAATCTCCAAATCCAAACACAATCTTAAGGTACATACATCACAATTCATATTTTGAAATTAACATTCAAGTTTTTTTAATTTTGTGCTTGATTGGGACATATATTTGTCTTGGCTTATGCATGAGCATTTTTATTTTTTATTTTTTTGCAGAGAGAGAACGAGAGACTCATTTTAAAAGAAGAATAATGTTAAGGACACAAATTTTTATAATTTTGTTTCTCAATTGTTAATGTAGCAAGTCACTTTCACATAAACCTAGTACTAAGTACTAGCATTACTTTAATTGTTTTATTAATGTCAATCACAGTATGTGTAAGGACTAGATTTGTGGCTCAGTCCAGGATGAGGGGACTTAGGCTCAAAAGGCCCAAAATAATGAATTTGTAGAGAGTAGGTCAAAGAACTAGGCCCTAGTGAATTGATCAACGGCTCATATGGAATTGGATGACAATCATGCATAAATATGAAATACTGACATGAACGAACTTCTTGTCTGAGAAGACCAATGTTCCTATCAATCCATTTGATAGTGTCCCCCCTATTTTCATTGTTACCCTCAAGTTTTATACTCCCATCCCCCTTCTTTCATCCTTCCACGTGTAGATTTGGATTAATAGTATTAATACTTGTCCCATCAACCCCTCTCTAAAGTCTTTAGGAGTAGCTGTAAGGCTATAAAGCATTACTCAGTCAGCTATAGAGCATTCAATGCTATGTTAGCAGCTTTTTTTTAGATATTTTATAGCTCTTCTTTGTCTTTTTTCCTTCTTGATGCCTATTCTTTATGGTAGAATGGTCCGGAGCGTTGCTCTTGATGGCAGACCATACTTTTTGACCTTGGTCTCACCTAGCTGAGGAGGGATTCTTCCTTGGGGCACCCCCTTGGGTGGATTTAATAAGATCTTTCTCTTCACTTACTAATGCAGATACTTATGTAAGTGTTTTACTCGTCCTCGGATTGTTTGGCATCCTCAGGTTAGGCCCTTGGCCCAATATACACGCAAGGTTTTCAGACTCGGACTGTTTATTGAACTGTAAAAGGAAGAGGTTCAAGGTTTTTGAGATCAAACCGAGGTCGAACCGGAGTCGAACCGTGATGATGTCATAATTAATTTAATAATTAATTAAAGCCTAAATATAGATATTAAATTTATAAAACTAGCAAAATTGACTAATATATCTATATATGTGAGGGAAATTTAATGATTTTCAAGCATATATTTAATAATTAAATAATAAAGTCAATAAAATAAATTAATAATCATGAAAACATTAGAATTTATGATTAATTTTTGAAGTAAAGTTGAATATCTTTGAAGGATTTTAATTATAATTTTTTTATGCCTTGTAAAAGATGGATAATTTAATTAAATGGAATAAAATTGTGTTAAGTTGTTCTTATAAATAAATAAAAAAAAATTTGCTAAGGGGTTAGACTGCACGGTTCTTGCTACTAGTTCGTGCGGTCCAACCCTGGTTTTAGGGGTTCATAGAATTAACTAAAAATACGGTTCTTTAGGATTAAAAAACCGGTTTTCATCCCCGTTCCCAATTTTCATGGTCTGACTTCCCGATCTAGTCCGGTTTTGAAAACTATGTATATACGTAGATATGAGCTCCTAGGCCTTTCCTCCCTACTATATGTAATCTCAACCATTATAAAAGAAAAAAAAAATGGTATTTTAGGTGTTTGGTAAGAGAGTTTAAATACAAATTTTTTTTTTTTGGAAATTACAAAATGGTGGGTCCCACACTTAAATCTATTATTTGGTTGATGTTTTCTATATAGAGTTTTCATTATTTCCTTTTTTTTTCTTGTTCAAAACAAGATTTTGAAAACATCCAAGTGGATGTTTTCAAGATATAAAAAATATTTTTAATTGCGTAACTGTAAATAAATTGAAAATAGTGGACTCTATCAATTTGTCTAAACTTTTCTATCTCTTAAATTAAAGAGTTTATTTTTATCACAAAAAAGTTCTCATGTTTAAAATTTAAAGCTTACCATATATATATATATATATACACACTACTACTACTACTACTACTAAATACTAATAACAGGATTCCCTGTTTGGGTTTCATTATTTTGCGTACTAAAATATCCTCACACAAATTTTTAAACTCTATAAAACACCCCTATCTTTTAGTTAAATAATTTTAAATTAAAAAACACAAACTTTTTAAAAGACTAATTTACTGTTCCTAAGTTTTAAATTTTTTTCTTTCTCGTCTTTATTTGAATTACCACTTTTTATTTTAAGTTTAAAATTTCAAATTTATAAACCCACGTACAAATAACTTTTAAAAAAAAAAAAAAAATCATATAGTTAAAGATTCTAAAAATTATGACACTACCTTTATCTCACATTTGAACATTATGAAATTAAAAAAAAAAAAAAAAAAAAAAAAAAAGCCCTCATCGCATGCGCAAAGCACGTGTGATGAGGCTAGTTATTATGATTATTATTATTATTTTGATAATGATAAGTTTGAAAATTGAAGTGTGGGAATAAAACTAATGTACCCATATATAAATATATATATATAGAGAGAGAGAGAGAGAGTTCTAATGTTTAGGAAAAAGCCTAAAACTTAAGAAAAGTAAATTACTTTTTTAACCAATTTGTGTTTTTTAATTTAAAATTATTTAACTAAAATATAGGGTTATTTTAGAGAGTTTAAGAATTTGTGTGAGGATATTTTAGTATGCAAAATGATGAAACCCAAATAAGGAATCATGCTATTAGTAGTATAGAAATAGATAATCTATACATTACATTCAGTAGAAAAAATAAATAAATAAATAAATAAAATCTCAGTAGAAATGGTCTCCCAAACATCATTTTTTTTTTCAATTTTTTTCAATTTTTCTTAAAAAAGGGGGCCAAACACATATAATATAAAAATTATTCTTTCAAAACTAGTTTTAGTGTTTTACATTCAATTTTTTGAAATTTGAAAAAAAAAATCCTCCTACCAAAGTGCTAAAATTATATAATTTTCGGACACTTGATGGCTAATTCTATGAAGAGAAGTGGATGAAATGACCATACTTAAAAGAAATGGAAAAATATCCATGTCGTATTTATTCTCAAACGTTATATTTCAATACATATCAACTACCTGGAGAAGGGGGTTGGTCTCATCATTATCACTTGCATCCCCTCTTGCTTGGTCATCCGCAAGGGCAGCCCTTAGATCCTCCTGCATGCTCTCTCATGAACGTGACAATCCTTGCCCAACTTCAACAACAGTCAATGGATATTCCCTTTGCATTCCTGCAGCCAACAACAGGAAAATTATGCGTCCAGTAGTAAATATCAAACGTTACATTAACAATCAACATGTAAACTACCTGGGGGTTCTCTCCCAACATCACGAGCATCCGCTCTTGCTTGCGGTGCAGTATGGGCGGCTTCCAAGTCCTCCTCCCCCCTCTGTCGTGAACGTGAGGGTCGTTCGCCAACTTGTACAAGTGGCAATCGACATTTCTTTCCCATTCTTGAGTCCAAAAACTTTACCACACAAAGAAAATGTTAATTATAGACAACATAAAAACTTGCATAAAATGTAAGTGAAAAAAACAAAGTAAAATAACTCATTTTAATATCTAACAATATATACAAGCATATATTCAAGTTTAAGAGCTTTTGTTAGTCAAACACCACAACAACGACAAAATGAAACCTTAACACCACATGAACATATATCCAAGTTGAAATTGACAAATGAATTTCAAATCCAATAGCTAGCAAAGTTTATAAGGAATTGAATGCATAATAAGTGCAAATTAAAGGAAATAACAATATTAAGAGGAATTAACAAATTCATTAAATACTACACAGAGGCATTCCAACTAATTCATAAATGGATACACCACTAAACTATTACATTACTCATCGTCGGTGTACTCATCCTCGTTGTCATCTTCATGGTCGGACTCATTGTCAATAAACTCACAATCGTCTAAGTTGTTTACTTCATAACGATCTCTTTCAGCAATGATA
Source organism: Quercus variabilis (assembly GCA_030445155.1). Lineage (NCBI taxonomy): Eukaryota > Viridiplantae > Streptophyta > Magnoliopsida > Fagales > Fagaceae > Quercus > Quercus variabilis. The sequence continues at coordinate 43,491,989 of CP129455.1, forward strand.
AAGGCATCAATTGTCATTCCCTCTACATCATCCCGAGCCCAACCAAGGTTGTCACTCATAATCTCATTAGTGCTTATATTGTACAGAACATTCTCAAAAAAACTATGTGTCATCCTCATCACGTTGGGAACCAATACCAGCATCAAACACATCTTTAGCTTTAGTTTTGACAACAACATACCAATCCTTGTGCCTTTTATCTTCCACATAAAAAACTTGTTTAGCTTGAGATGCCAACACATATGGTTCATCCATCATTTTATCCCCACCATGTGTGAAGTGTGTAAATTTCACCATAGGAAACCCAAATTCATTAGTCCTATATCCTCTCCTATTTTGGTCATCAACCCATTTACACTTGAATAATACATGTTTGATATTGTTAGAATAATTCAATTCGATTATATCACTTAAAACACCATAGAACATAATGCCACTATCAGTAGCGACATTAACTCCACTATTCTGCGTTTTCTTGTTTGCCTCATCATTTACACTCCTAAATTTTAAACCATTAATGACATAATGCTTCAGCTGCTTTACATGAATATATGGCCATTTAGACAATGTAGTAAGGGTAGCACTAACTCCTTCCCTTTCCCTATCAGCAGTAATCAATGACATCACCTAACATATCCAAACAAAATTATTCCCATTAGTACAAGTAATCATAGTTAGGACAGTGTTACAAGTTTAAGAAGTTAAAAATGTCATATGTACGTGACCCCTAAACCAACTTCAAAACTTCTCCAAGTGGTGCTTATATATAATGGCCTTGGAAACGTTACAATTGTGGCCTTTTCGAAGTTTGTCCTCTATTAATCTTCTGTGCATCATGTGCATGCAATTGTATTAGGGTTAATAGACCTAATGTACATTGAATTGACGTGCAATCATATTTTATACGTAGTACTTACTCACGAAAGTAGTTGATGTTTTCGGAATTGAATAAAATGTAGAGCTGGGCTTGGGTCCACTCTCTATTGTTTAGTTTCACGATCGAAACCACCCTTGTTGACTCCTCAATCGTCCTGGTGGGTCGATTGAATATAGTTTCAACTCCTTCCATATACCGTGAACAAAATGTTAAGCACTCTTCTACTATGTATCCTTCAGCAATAGACCTTTCCGAAGTAGTTCTATTTCGTACGTAAGACTTAAGGTATGAGTGGTAGCTATAGAGGAATGATAAGATTAATGATTGGCAATGGTAATTGGAACGTGCACATGAACCTCATAATTGATCAATAATATTACGCACGTCTTAACTCTTAATGGGATACATCCAATGGTAGTGCACTAGACCACCGATCTTGGCTTCAGCAACTAAGTGCATGACTAAATGTAACATCACTGTAAAGAAGGATGGAGGAAATATCTTTTCTAATTCACACAATGTAACTGCAATGTTTGCCTCAACAGTCGCAATATCTGAAACCTTAAGGGTTTTGGAACAAATTTCTCTAAAGAAGCAAGCTAACTTTATCAAAAGCCTAGTAACATGAGATGGCAAAGACTTGCGTAAGGCTATGGGAAAAAGTTGCTGCATCAAGATGTGATTATTATGACTCTTCAAACCAGAAATCTTGCACTCTTTCATGTTCACACGGTGTGAGATATTGGAAGCATACCCATTAGGCACTGTTACGTCCTTCAAAACTTGCAAGAAACCATCTTTCTCTGGTGAAGTCATATAAAACAAGCGGGCGGTATGGTATACTTATCAGCACTTTTTCGTTCTAGGTGGAGTTCACTCCTTATTCCCATGCCCACCAAGTCAAGGTGTGCTAATTATCCTTTGTTTGGTCCTTCAAGTTTAGCACTATGTCGAGTATATTATCCATCACATTCTTCTTTATATGCATCACATCAAGATTGTGTCACAACTTGTGATCCTCCCAATAAGACAAGGTGAAAAAGATGCTCCTCTTCTTCCAACCACTTTCGTTTGCCTCCCCTCTCTTTCTTTTATTGTAAGCAAGTTAACATTTCCTTCCTAGACAACGTCCAAGTAAATGTTCAGTTTCCAGAATAATCTCTAACGTGACCGGTGGTTCTGGAGCCGATCACTTATCATTAGATCCATCAAATAACATACCTTATTTCCAGAAATCGTGGTCAACATCCAACCATCATCTATGTCCCATGTAAAAGAATTCGTGGCCATTTCTCAAATATCGAGAATCAGTCTCCACAGCACAAGAAGGACAAGCCAACCCACCTTTGGTACTCCAATCCAACAAATCTGCGAATGCAGGAAAATCATTTACGATCCACATCGATGCTGCATGCAATTGGAATATTTCTTTTGAAGATGGATCGTATGCTTGTACTCCAACATCCCATAACTCCCTTATTTCTTCTACTAACGGTTCCAAGTACACATTTATAGCAATCCCTGGCGAGGTAGGACCAGGAATAACTAATGATAGAATTAAAGATAACCGTTTCATGCACAGCCAAGGAGACAGATTGTAGGGGACCAACATGACAGGCCAAGTATTGTGACTAGTACTCATAATTTCGAAGGGGTTGAACCCATCCATAGCTAATCCAAGTCTGACAACATTTTCCATGCATTTGAGTCAGCAAGATGCCGCATAACCCCATCATCAGTACGACCATTAACATGCCATTTCATAGAAGTAGCGAGATCGGGTGAAAGAAATAATCGCTACAATCTTGGCTTTAAAGGGAACTACCGTAGGATCTTTACAGCTTTCTTCTTCCCCTTACTGGATGAAGCATTTTTACTAGAAACAGATGCCTCATTTGTTTTCCACCTTGATTCTTTACAACAAGGGCACGCGTCGAGGTTATCATTTTCCTTCCAAAACAGCATACAATCATTGGGACAAGCATCGATTTTCTCATAACCCAAACCCAAATCTCGGACTATCTTCTTAGCCTCATAATGGTCCTTTGGCAACTTAGCATCTGAAGGAAGTATATTTATCAGGATTTGAAGCAACATAGTAAATGACTTGTTCGTCCAACCACACAGAGTCTTCAACTGGAACAACACGACAGTGGCTGAAAAAATGCTAAATTTCGTACAACCTTCATATAAAGGTTTGTCTACATCATCTATCAGCTTGTAAAACTTCTTGGCCTCATCATTCGAACCTTCGGCCGAATGTTGCGTAGTTGGACCTTCTTCCATTGGTTCGGGTGGCATTTCATGCGGGGGGCACAAACTGTGCAACATCCCACGAAAATCGCCATATAGATTTTCAGATTCTTACACTTGAGAGCTCCCACATTCGATAGCCGACGTAGCAGCCACCGATTCCCCATGAAATTTCCAAACTTTGTAATTGTTAAGCATCCCCGAAGCCTAACAATGATCACGTACCACATTTATTGGTTGTAAAATCAAATTCACACATTTTGCACAAGGACATAAGATCTTCCCCTTGCGAGCAGATAGAGAGGCAAATTCCACGAATTGGTTTACACCTTGAAAATATTCCCTTGAACCCCTCCTCTTGTCCATCCAACTTTTATCCATTGTGATACAATATTCATGGAATTTGACCTACACCAAGAGTTGTTAATACGAAGGTAATAATTATTATAATTACATTCATTTGTCATTTGTTAAAATTTAATCATACCCAAGTATGGTTAAATTTTCTTAGAACATATAACACTTGTCCTAGACTAACTCAATGTGATAAGTTGTAAAAGTAGTTAAGCATAAGTGTTTTAAAAATATGAAAACAAATACCCAATTCATGTAATTGTAATAATTGTAATAATTAACAAATACCCAATGTATCTTAATTATTTTCTTTGTTTATAACCTATATATATCTAACATTCTTGAGTACAAATTAAGATGTGGTGAAGAATTATTAGATAGGCCACATTTGTAATTGGCACAGGCAGTATAATTATTTATCTAGTAGGATATGATAATTTAAAAGAATAGAGCTTTAACTTTTTACAAATGCTATGATCAAGATGGCAAGACTTTTGTAACCTTTGAGTTAGCAACAAAATAACAACTTGAAGGTAGGACTCTAAAGAAAGATCGAGACACCAACCATGATGTCACAATTCACAAGATATATGTGATATATGTCTTTGTCTGGTTTTAATACTATGTCCAATGAATAGGATTTGTAAGAGATACAAACCTTGTATAATTTTTTAAACTATTATTTTTTAGGTTGAGGATTTACATCAGTTGGCTGGACTAGGCTGTCTTTATTCTCTACAATATCCGTCTCTCAATCTCTCTCTCTCGACTTGTCTAAATTTTTTTTTCTGAATTCAGTTTGTAATTGATTGATCTAATGACTGTTTCTATTGCAGTTGTTCTACCTATAGACTACTTTTTTTGTAAGATGCCACATGCCTTGTCTACTTGACTGACAAATTGATGATAATTAAAGCACAGCTAGTTAACATATAATGTTTTCCTTGATCTACTTGTTTCAACTTTCAACTTGCTACTCTTCCTTACGGTCTTCGATTTATAAATGTATAAAGCAGTCCTAGCTACTGCGTTTTATGGTGGTCTCTCTCTCTCTCTCTCAATTTTAATAGGCCTTGAAGCAAATCAGTTATCAAAAATTTAACATGGAAAAAATGTCCACTATGCAGTAGGTGTTGCCTATATATTATATTATATATAAGGAACACAATAACCATTATAACCACATGGCATTATAACATTATGAGGACATTGATAACTACATGGCATTATAACATTAAGGAAGTTGAGCTGCGTATTATTGTTCAAAAACAAAAGAAAACATGCAAGCGTATTCATACTATCCAAATTCCAAAGAAACAAAATTTTAATAGCTATTCCAAACGTATAGCATGTTTGGTTTGGACACTTCAATGATTTAATACGTATTCCAAGCATAGTCATGCTATCCAAGTTCAATCTCACCCACTTTTTATATAGTCTTCCCTAACAATCATAATAACAATAATAATTGCAACACAAATTTTTTTTTTAATATAAGACAAACTCAGCAAGCATTTATACACTTAAATTCACAAAATTTCTACAAAAGCCTCACAGAATCTCTGACAATGTGCGGGATGGAACAACCTTTTCCTTTTCTTTTTTCATTTATTTTAAAATGTTCTAAAAAGGAACACAATTACAGTAGAACATTTTTTTTCCTTGGACTTTCCTACACTTTCTAAGCAATAAAACAGAAAATTGATGCACACACTTCAAACAGCAGGATATAACAATCATAATAACAACAATATTTCAAACAAGAGAAACTTTCTACATTATTATTACAATGCACCTCATAACCCACTTATGACATTACTAGTACAATGCAGGATTATAAGAATTAAAACTATTGGTTTCGTAGTATTATGTTAAAAAAAAATATTATTATATACTAATATTACCATTAAATTGACCTGTCTACATTATATAATTATTTATCTATTTTGATTTGGTAGTTTAAAAGAAAAAGGCTTTAACTTTTTATAGATGCTATGATGAAGAGGGTAAGACTTTTCTAACCTTTGATCGAGTTAGAAAGAAAATAAAAACTTGAAAGTAGGACTCTAATACCAACTAACCACATGGCAACGTTTTAAAAAATGAACATTAACTACACATTAGCTTAGACGACAACTATCATCGAGGTCGAAGTGACATCGTAAGGCTACTGAAAAATCATGGCATTATAGGCACTTTATAATACCAACTAATCAACTAATCTAACTAAATTCACTGTGAAACATGTATGGGTTTGGACAGTCTAACAGCATGAATATTATAAATTATTAAGGCATAGTCACATTGAACTTAATTATCTTTAGGAAAAATAACATTATTTTCTTTTCTAATAGTCAATGCAAAAATGTGTTTAATTGGGAATCTAATGCATTGCACAAGAAGGATTCTTACATTATGCCCTAAAAATAAGACTACTATGCATATGCATGACCAACTCTAATGCATTGACCTAAATCTCCCTTGTTGCAAAAATTTTAAAAAGGTCCTGTAGGTTGTCTGCGCAGGGCTGGCTAACGGGGGCTAAGGTTTTGGGAGAGAGGGGCCCAACTATTAAAAACATAAAAACATAAATTATTAAGGCATAGTCACATTGAACTTAATTATCTTTAGGAAAAATAACATTATTTTCTTTTCTAATAGTCAATGCAAAAATGTGTTTAATCGGAATCTAATGCATTGCACAAGAAGGATTCTTACATTATGCCCTAAAAATAAGACTACTATGCATATGCATGACCAACTCTAATGCATTGACCTAAATCTCCCTTGTTGCAAAAATTTTAAAAAGGTCCTGTAGGTTGTCTGCGCAGGGCTGGCTAACGGGGGCCAAGGTTTTGGGAGAGAGGGGCCCAACTATTAAAAACATAAAATATACCTAGTAAAAGAAAAGAGAAAAAAATTTGGGCCGGGGGAGGGGGTGGGGGGGGGGGGGGGGGGGGGCGCCAAGGGCCCCCTACTAGGTCCGTCCCTGACAGAAAATCATGTACTTTAACAACAAAAGAGAACTAAATATCCAGAGAAAATTCATAACTCCTAAACAAAATAAAAACCATTCCATCAGCATGCATTTAGTGACTCAAAAATAGTAAAAATTTCTCTTCGTACAGGAAATAAGCATAAATTATTCTTCAACTTCAACCTGCTAGTAGTAGTCAGTTTTGATGCCCAGTCTGAATGAAATTTTAACTCGGCTTGTTTGTAAGCTGTTTGCACTTGAAATTAAGAAATAATTAATATTAAAGAAGAGGAAAAGTTTTATGTAATAAGTTGTAGCTGTGGCATATATAATGAGAATTATACCAAACTCAAACCCATACAATTTACTATAATGAAATAGAGAATGCAAATTGAATCATGGGTTTTGAAGCTTCGGACTTGGGTTGGGTTGACAAAATTTTTAACCCTTGTAACCTGACCCAACTTATGGTCTAGAAAGCACGGGCGCGGCTGGGAGGGTGCCACACCCGAGTCCGACGCGGCTTGACGCGGGACGTGGCGTCCGACGCAGTTGACCACAAGTCGGTGCCGCGTCTGATTTTTTTTTTTTCTCGGATTTGCGCCAACGAGGCTCGATTCGGTTAGAATCGGTCCATATCGGCCGTATCGAGTCGTATTGGCGGGCGACCGATACGGCCGAAATATGCCGGAAACGGCCGAAACAGGCTGATATCGACCTTGAAACTCACGGAACAGTCGAAATTCTGACCTCAGAGGCATAGTAATGTGTTTCTTGGCTTCTTCTTTCTTTGTTTTGTGAATCAAGGCATAGCAATGTGTTTTTTATGAATATTTTAATAGTAAAAATATATAGAACATATTAATATAAATATTTTTAATAATTTTTTAATCGCCGAGTCTCGCCGCACCCGCACCCTACTTTTTCAAAAATTGCCGAGTCCCACACCCGCACCTGCACCCGAGTCCCGAAACGCACCCGTGCTTCATAGCTTATGGTATTAATAAGGTCAATCATAATACAATTACAAAGCACCTAGACGAATCCAGAAAGAAAAAAGAAAACAAAAACAAAAAACCCACATGAAAACTTGAATTATGTAGAAAAATAAGACCAACCCATTTCTTATTTCACATCCAAAAACAAAACCCAAATAGCAAAATCAAATACAACTCCATTAGAAAATCCAAAAAGACATAAATTTGCTAAGCAAAGAAAGCAAAAACCTTACCAACGAAGTCAATGCCTTTGATCAACAAAGAATCCAAGAAAGACCCGTCAATGTTGAAAGATTAAATGAGCTTCCAAAGTTTGAAATTCCGGAGCAAAAGAGATTGTTTCCACCAAGTTAAACAAGTAGAAATACCAAGACCCTATTTTTAAAAAAGGAAAGAAGCTTAAATAGAGAGAGATAGAGACAAAGAGACAAATACACATCTCAAAATTATTTGTTACTAGGTGTAGCTCGAACCAGAACCAAATCAAATATAATCTAAAGGCAAATCAGATCTCAAAAATCAAGCAAATCAAACAAGAATCCAACAAGATTAAAACCTCATAAACAACAACAGATCAAAGAATCAACAAAAGCCTATACCTTTCAAAATAAAACTATTTCAAAACCCTAGAATTCAAATATAATAACCCTGAAACAAAAAAAAAAAAAAAAAAAAAAGAAGTGGAAAATAATCAGAACCTAAAGAACTTTCCCCTAAATTTCTATTCAAATTAAACACAGAACTGAAAACCCTAAATTCAAAAATTGAAAACAAAAAATAAAAACATAAGTACCTCTCTTTCTCTTCGGCTCTTTGCGTCTCTCTCTCTGCGAAACAACCAAATGTTTGAAATGTTAAGAGGTTGGAGATGAAAGGTTTGGAAGTGGAGGGTGAGGACTAGCTTGAGATCAGAGAGATGGAGGGTGAGAGGGTTGAGATAGGAGATGGAGGGTGAGGGCTTGAGAGATGGAGGCTGATGTGCTAGGGTGGAAAATGTTTTTAGTTTACTATTTATACTATTCCTAAAGCCGCGTTTTGAACTTGCGGCTATAGGCAAAATCTGGGTCCGCGTTTAACAAACGCAAACCCAACCCAAACTAAAGGCTCTATGGCTGCAAGCTTGTTTGCTTTTAACGACACAACCAACACAAAACACAGTAGAAATTACAGCCTTCCATGGTTTTGGTATTAAAAAAAAATAAATAAATAAATAATAACTAAATAAATAAAAGCTACGGCCTAGAATGGTGTTTCCATAGAATTTTCCAATAGGGTATTGCAACTCTAAAGTAAAGAGTACTTACTGGGATTTCTTGATCTGTGCTGTGGGATAAAAAAGCCTGGTAAGCCTCAGTACTAACTTTGGCTGCTTCGCGCAGGACAAGTTCTTGAAGATCCCCCAAATGTCTTTCCCGTAGGTCAGGTTCTTTACTTACCTGAAATTAAAATCCAACTACAATAATGCTCCAGATTCCAAATTACAAATGAGAAACAGATTTGTTTTTTTTTTTTTTTTTTTGTTGGTAAGTCCGAATTATAGATGAGAAACAGATTATAAAATATACTCAGATTGTCAAATATACTCAGTCACCACCAACTATATTTTCTATTATTGTTGCTCCAAAAATGTTTCACACACCAGAGTACCTAGGGTGAGAGGTTACATAAGTCAACAGAAAATTACAGCATGAACATGAATTTTCAGTGTTGTATGCTATTGATCATCCAATTGCCATGTAGCTCTTCTAACAACTTTTGCACCATTTAAGGGGAAATAAACCACATAGCATGTCTTTTTCTTTTGGGAGACAACAGAAAATTCAAGATACTACATCAAAACAATGGTGGTAAATCCAATCAAGTTAGGTTGAACTTTTATTCAATTGGTGGAAGGATTTAAGTCAAGCTCTTAATGATGTGCTAATTAGTAGTACCAGCTGGACAGATTAATTTTCCTCTAAATTAAAACAGTGAAAACAAATTAAAAAAATATACACATAATTTGCCAACCCACAAGAAATTTCTTCTCAATTTTTTAAAGAAACTTGAAGCTTCCCAATAGCCACATAAAAGAAAAAGGTCAAGACTATTTGTTTTATCCTCAATTATTCATTCTCACTAAAAAGCTTCTATCCTGCACATGTGCAAATGTGAAGCCACCTTAAGTTCTTCAATTTTTCAAATTAGCTACACTCCATAAACAAACATATTGTTTATTGGGGTTGTTTATATCATATCAACAAAAAGGAGTGGCATAATATAAAAGATATATGTATTATAGGGTACAGAATTTCACGTGTAGGTCATTCCGATAAGCTATATAAAATTGTATAAAGGATCTCTGACTTTATAGTTCAAACTTGTAGGGAAAGAATTGTTTAACCAAGAAACAAAACAGGTATAATCGGAAGAATTCAAAGTCACAACCTGGCAAGATCCTAAGAAGATTATCCAGGGGGGGAGGGAACGAAAACAAAAATAAGAAATAGTGTCACAAGCAACCTACCAACAGAGGCGTCAGGCCAAGAGGGGCAAGAAGTAGCAGCACATCACATGTAAAGATGAAAGTGGCAAAAATTTGATCATTAAAAAATAGAGAATCATAATAAGATTTATGCAATTTAGATCATAAAAAGATTCTACTTGTAAGAAATAAAAGAAAAAAATATTGAATTAAATGTCAGAACAGAAATATCAGTGTATATAGATCATCCACCTAGCTACATTATATTGATGATTACTATAGTTATAGTAATTTCCTTTAGGTGTTTTCAGTCATCTCTACGTACTGCTTGCTAGAGCATCAGCCATGGATAGGCTAAATCCCAAATGTAGGCCTATTTTACAATTTAGGCCCAAAGTGCCACTCCATTAGATGTTGGGTTTTGTAACTATTGCCAAAAAAAAAAAAAAACAATTGTGCTACAGTGTGATTCTAAACATAGAATCGCATTGTACATCAATGGTAAACATTATATTAATATTTTATGGTAAATATCAATCATTTCTCTCTCCACGGTCTCTCATTTCTCTCTCTCCATCGCTGAAGCTATTTTTGGATTTGGGTTAAGATCAAAATCAAAATCAACAGGTGTCAAGGAGCTTGAAGATTTCATCGCAAATGTTGGAGAGCTCCGACTTTATCCAGGTCAAAAAGTGTCGCTGAAGCGGGTTGCGATCCGGTTCTTTTGAGTTACGATCTGGGTTCTGTGTGTGTGTTCTCTCTCTCTCTCTCTCTCTCTCTCTCTCTCTCTGATGTGAGCGATGGCTAAAGGAAGAGGTCTAGGTTGCGATATGGTTTCTGGTATGGATTTTTTGTTGTGATTTTGCTGGGGTGGCAGGTGGTGATTTTTTGTTGTGATTTTCGTATAGATAATATCATATAAATAACTTTTTGATATGTCAAAATAGCATTTATGTAAGAACTCCTTATGAATGTTAATATGCTCCTTGAAGGTTTAAGAAAGTAGAAACAAGAATTTTTTTTTTTTTTTTTTGATAAGTAGAAACAAGAAAATAACTACTTTGGGAATGGAAATTGAGCTCCAGTGCCCATTAACCGAAAGTTGCGTAGAATACATATTTTGGGAATCGCAGAATAAAAATTTGGGAAGAATACAAAAATATCACCTATTTGTGAATATATATGAGTTTGAATAAATTTCAACGAGTAGGTCTAATGATTCTAAGAGCCATATGAGATCAATGAAGCCTTGAGTTCGAAATTCTTAGCCAACATTTTCAGACCACCCTTATTTCTCATTGTAACTATCTCATGTGTGGTAGTGTGGGACGGGTGGACTACCTACAACAACAAAAAAATCTCAAAGTCTTATTGCGTGTCTCTTGGCCAATAGAAAAATATTGGCAACACCAATATAAACTCAAAACCTCCTTACACTTTATAATATTCTTTAATTCAAACAATCAAGCCAAAAATACCATTTTGATCTCTATATTTTGGTAGCAGCCAATTTGATCCAATTTTTAACTTATAGTCAATTTTGCCCCTACAGTTTGGTAAAAGTCAAATTGATCTATGCTATTTTCAACTTGTAGACAATTTAGTCCATTTTATTTTCAATTTGCTACAATTCTAGGTCTAATCTTAGGTTTTTTTTTTTTTTTTTTTTTCTTGAGTTGATATATATGCTTACAGGAGTTGGAGATAAGTAAACTTAATTTGTGTTTTCATGTTTGGTTACCTAGATAGTGTAAGAAAAATTGTAATTTAATAATAGAGATCAAATTAACTACTATCAAATATATGGACCAAATAATTTTTTTTTCCTTCAAATAATAAACAAAGTCTCAACTCACACACTTGATGGTGTCATCAAAACATTTACAGAATTTTCTAAATATAAGACTAAAATTATATTTCGTAGTGAATAAGAAATACCATCTTAAAAAAAAAAAAAAAAAAACTTATTACTTATTTGATAATCAATATCAATTATTATCACAAGTGGAAACTGTAAATAAACAACCAAGTCGAATATCAAATATTCATCCCAAAAAAAAGAAATAAATAAACCAAGTCGAATATAAATTTGAGGTAATTTCTCCACTTTCTCCAATTTAGGATTTTGTCAACTCTATATGTGACAATGGCCCAAATGTATCTGATCCAACTTATGCTCACTCCAAAAAACACATCAATCAATCAAAATCCAACTATATCAGAATTCAGAAAACCCTACCGCAAATTTATAGTACCATAAATATTGATGCCACTTTATATCATGAAATTGACAAACGATGAGACCATTTATAGATGAACTAATAAACCCATAACCTTTGCTATGGACTAGGGTGACAGCAAAAGATACAAAGTAATAAACATCCACCAATTAAAGTACCCATAATCGTTGTTGCTATGATGATGGTAAAAGATGAAGTATACTTGGTCTTTCATAATTTTAAGAAGATAACAAAATCAATAGTCATGTCAATTAATTAAATGTTTAAATTTTAAGTTTTTGCCGTCTTAAATTATGCATAAAAATACATTTATGGATCACTTGCGCTTTATTCAACTATTTGACAAGGTCTATTACAACTTGATTACTTCTTAGTGCATGCCATCACAATTAGACATTGCCAAAGAGACAAACAATAGGATATGATGATGGCATTGTTCTCCAAAGTTCACAAAATGAAGCAATAGGATATATATATATATATATATATATGTATAGTTTTTCAATTATGAAGAACACAGAAAGCATACTGAATTACGCAATGAATTTCAAAATGGCTTGCATTTAATCTAACTATAAACCTCAATGCACAAGATTTTGTTAAGTATAATAGAGCTAAGTATGTAAGAGCTAGTGACATTTAGTACAATTAGAACTGTGTAATCTGAATTGATACTAAATAGGTCACATACCAAATAGTTCAAAGCTGCGAAAAAATTCCCCTTTAGCCTCAAGCCAGAATGCCAAGTTGAATACAACAGATAAGTGTAAGAGAAAATTAGTGCCACCTCACATGACATACTCATCAGTAGTTTAAAATCTAAAATTAAAAATAATATTAAAATCAAAAACCCTTTATCAGCAACAAACATCCTCTTGTAAGAGCAACAATCAGCTTTACTTTACAATGAGAACATGGTAATGCATCACATTCCAGGCATACCATCCTTATTTGTGATATAATAATGCAGAAAACATATAAAAGAAGTACAGTGATAATCTCAGTACACTCTAATCTCTCCAATTACGCCACCAACGTAACAAATCCTAAAAAAAAGCAATTGCATGACACACAATGCAGGGGGAATTAAAGGACACAGAGAAGACGAAGGAAAGTACAAAAAACCCTTATAATTAAGGTGTCCCGTCTCAAAGATGCATCACATGAGTGTTCAATTCAAACATACAAGATGTTTCACTTGTGGCTTAGAGACAAACAAACAGAAGAGAGCGTAATGGTGTATAAAGCAATTCAATAGTTGTTGCAGTTACCCAAAAGAACAGAATTAACAACTATGGTTCCAATCACAAAATGACTAATATAGAATTAATCAGAGTATCAGACACAGCAATTTTATCCACCTCAACTTCAAGCAAAATTCTTTTTCTTGATAAGTAAAAGAAATTTAATTGTAACTAAAATACAAAGCTACAAAGAGAACTGGGTATATCAGCAATATGCCCCATTATTCATCTACTATAAAGCCACGCATATCTTTTGGTCTACCCTGTCAAAAGACATCCAAAATAAAAGGGACCCATTTCAAGCTGAAGAGGACGGCCGAGACCCACTTATAAAAACATCCAGCTCACGCTTCACAAGGCTCACAACCCCATCCCCCATTGCCTTGCTGTAAATAAAACCATACTCAACACAACCCATCAAATTCTCTTGCTTAAACCGTCACAAAAACAAATCCCTTTAGTTTTCAATTTTTAATTTATTATAATTGCTTTCTCAATTAATATCTTATTACCAAGTCGTAAGCATTTGTTTTAGATTTCCCAAACTTCTCAACTACTTTATGACTAATGATTCACTCACTATTAAACTTGCTGATTTTTGCCATCAAAAGAATCAAAACTAAAACAGCAGTGGACATGGACATTACATGAACTTGGTAATGTTAACAAAAACTTAAAATTTTATATAGTGAGTGAATGAACTTGGTAATGTTATGAATCAAAACTAAAAGAATAAGTATGTACCTATATATTTATTCATGTACATGTTTATTTGAAATTTTGACCATTTGTTAATAAGTTATGCAGAGTTTTCCTAGCATGATGGAGCTTTTAGTTCATGGGCAGCTCTATTCATCTCTCTAGGAACCCAACTGCAGGAGGGTGCTCTGCACTTGGTCACCGTGTTCCTAATACAATCAATAATTGCCTTAACCACCAACTTGGATTTTTTTTCATTTCTTTGGTTTTTTCACTTTCTTGCTAACCAATCACACAATCCATAGGAAACCCAAATTAATCTCTAATTCATTTTCTTTTCTTTTTGTGAACTTTCTTGCTAACCAAACACAATACTAAACACACCCTTCTTATACAAACAACAAATAACCTAGAAAAGCAACAAACATTTGTGTATTAAAATACACAGATCCAATGATGTTGATGATGTCTCTTTTTATTTTACACAATCACTTTTCAGTTCTCACATCAAATTATCTATTCTAAAAGCAGTTTCAATAAAATTTATAGTATCCTTAACATTTTTTGAATTAAATTCAATATAGCTATATTAACGAATTTGATTGCAACATTTTATTTTTTACTATTAACAACTTACTAACTTTTAAAATCATAAAAAAAACAATTGTGTTCATAATAATAATAATGAAAAATTTATTTTTATCATTATTATTATTATACATATATGGCATCTTCCATCTTTAAAGTAATCTTGCTGCCTTGCATGTAACAGTAATAATTGATACATAATATATTTAATATTATTCTATAAAATTATTAGGTGACTTTGTAAAAAATTCTTAATGAAATTATTAGGTTCTAGCAAACATCTAAACTTTTTTAATTGGATGGAAAGAGAAAGAAACCCAGGCCAAAAGACTTCCTGACAAGTAACCCCTTTTTTTTACATTAATGTGGCTTTGGGGCAAGTGAAGATAACATTAATTAAATAAACTTCTTCAAAAGTCAACACAAGTTACATCCATGACTTTTGCTCAAAATAATAATAATAATTAAAAAAAAAAAAAAAAAAAAAAAAAAAAAACGAGCGTTACAACCATGACTTGAAGCAACCTCTTTCCCACAAGTAAAATTAATTGCAATAGTACTATACGGATTCTCTTAAAAAATCTACAATGTAATCTCTATGCAGCAATTACGTTAGTTATTTTAAACGTGTAGTACGTAATTCTCTATGTAGCAATGTAATCAACGTATTTTACATGTTATAATTGCATGAAAGAGGATTCTATGATTTTGTAAAACTTTTAGTGCATTTTGCGTTATTTCAAAATTTCTAACTGTTTTTATTTTTAATGCATCAAAAGGAAAAACAGAGGACTAAAAGCTAAGGCCCTAACATATGATTTTTAGGGATTTGCAGTACTAGTGTGTTAACTAGTACTGCTAATTCTATCTCTTTTGGTTCATCTAATTTTGGCTTTAACTTTATTAATATGTGTATTTGGGACTCAAAAAAAGAATAAGTGTATTTGAAATAATTAGATGAAATGCATACAGGTACAGCACAAGTCTTTTTTAATAGAGCAAAATCCCCAAAGTTCAAATCATTTTGTGTGGTTAGATTCATATAAAAATAATAATAACATTTGTTCTTCAAATTCCTTGTTTTTAAATTTTCAAATCTAAATGCAAACCTTTTTAGATTTATGCTACTTTTTTAACGTTTTTTTTTAAGTTAGGGACATTTCCCCTAAATATTATATAAATTTCTTACGGTTATCTTTCTAATATGCATGCACCAAACTTTTATTTTATTATTATTATTTTTGGAAGTTTGAAAGGGTTTTATTTAATTTCCTTAAAGTTGTAATTTAGAAGAAGCATCTTTCCTTTTGGATTTTTCTATGCTTTTTTATGCAAATTGGAGGTAATGGAACCAAGGGGAACCAGCTCGCTAGATCCTAATATTAATATAAAATGCAATATGCACGTTCTTTAATTTGTAATAGAAGCAAATGCATGTGAATATGTGATGGTCGCAAATAGGAATGTGCATTCTTTTTTATACCTCCTTATTATAAGAACCTTCGAAGAAAACCATTAGTTCGAGTAACGACCAAAGAAATACAAAGAACATGGCGACCCTCTATTTTATCTTCACCTATAATTCTAGACATTTGACTATTGTATCCTCTTACGCTATCTCTATTACATTATTGTGATAAACAGAACATGATTCCACTCACATGTTTGTGGTATGATACTGCTAGACAATAGTGTTTTTTTTTTTAATAAGATAATTTTATTGAAAATGAAATGAGAACCTTCCCCATCAACCTCCCTGTAACACACAGAAAGACCCAACTAGCAACTGCATGAGCTACTTGCTTAGCATAGTAGATACCTAAGAACATGAGAAAAATGCTAATTGTGAGTTGTGACATGATCCCAAAAAAAAAAAAAAATGATTATCCTCACTACTAGATGCAATAGACCAATGGGTAAGAGAAGTCAAGCATAGATGATTAGACTGGATGACATTGAGAGCATCTCCTTCAAAAATAACATAGTGACCCCAAAATCTTGCACTTTCGAATTAATTATTCTATCAATGTGTGATTTTCTTCACGCGCCAAAAAATTTGGTTAGATATTAATTCTTAAATCTTCAATGAATGCGGCCACTTTGAACACTTATTATATTTTATTGGGAAGTAATCATAGAAGCTTGTGTATTTTCCTAAGACTCTGAGTCCTCTAAAAATGCTCTACGAACCATCATGTAATGAGTTAAAGATGATTCCTCTAAACCAATTTGAAAGAAAATTTTTTTCTAGTAAACTATATACTAAACACACACTTAATTAAATAAGTCAAATAAATTAGAAGATAAACTTAACCGACACCACCATATAGGCCATTATGATCCAATTTTCTCTTTTGAGAAATGGATCAATTTCTATTTTATAGTATGGATTATATTACTACCGGTACTCTCTACCCTTAGGGCCTTCGTGGTTCCTAGTCTAGTCTCCAGTAGATAATTCAAATCTATGCATGTATTTCTCAATTGAATATTCATATTATTCTTAAATTTGTTTGTAAGACAAGAAAAATAAAAATTTCCTTTGTTGAATTATTCCAAATGTTCACCTTCGTCAATCTCACCAACCAAACAAAACCCAAATTTTCAACAGAGACACAACCTTAAATCACCAAGAACAACATGCAGCCAAACAATAAAACAAGACCCAATTTTAAACTTTTTTCAAACTCACCGAACACAAAGTCTTCCAAAACTCAAAGTCAATCCTTAGCGATCCTTGTGACCCAAAAGATTAACATCATGAGAGACCCACATGCAAGCGAGAAAGTTGAGGTCAGCCATGGGTATACTATACCAAAAAAAATGCAATGAAAATGAAATGCCAGAGAAGACCGTACCTTGCAGAATCGAATTTGAGTCTCTCTCAGCTTTGTCTGATTTCACAGAGAGAGAAAGAGACACGAGACACGAACTTTGCCTGTGCGATGATGGTGGGGTGTGAGGGCTTGAGATCAGAGATGGAGGGTAAGGGTGAGAACGGAGATGGAGGGTGAAGGTGAGGGCTTTAGATCGGAGATGGAGGGTGAGAGTGAGAACGGAGATGGAGGGTGAGGGCGAGGGTTGAGATTGGAGATGGAGGGTGAGGGTTGAGATCAGAGATGGAAGCTTGTTTGTAAGAATTCAGATTGGGCTCTTGAGATAGAGGCTTGACAAAATAGTATATATACAAAGCCTAGAGCCGTGTTTTTAACATGCGGCTATAGGCAAAACCTGGAGCCCCGTTTAAAAAACCCATCCCAATCCCTGGCTAAAGCCCCGTTTTAAACGCGCAGCTTCATACCATAGTTAGAGCCGCGTTTAGAACACGCGGCTTCAAACCTAATTTAAAGCCACATCTATAAAACGCAGCTTTAGGAAAGCTAGAGCCGCATTTTATAAACGCGACTCTAGTTAAGATAATATATATATATATATATATATATGTTTGCCAAAAAAATTAAATAGGAAGGGCTTAGAGCTGCGTGTGAAACGAGGCCATAGTTTAATAAAACGTGGCTGTAGACTTGTTCTATGGCCCCGCGTTTAAAACAAGGCTTCAAGAGGAGTCTTTAAGCCTTTTTTTATAAAAACAGGGCTATAGTACTTCTATGGCCGCGTTTTTACAAACGCGGCCCAAAAAAATGCAGCCTAATACCCCGCGTTTTGTAGTGACTATACCAGTACTATTACCATATAATTTATATATGTTATAATATAAACATGTAATTGATTGTTTTTTATTATATTTTTATTGAAATTTGAGTGATTGTTTGTCTAATACTTAACATTCTTTAATAAATATTTCTTTTTTATCTTAGTCATTATACTTAATGGGTGATAATTTATTTTGAAAATCTAGGTCTATAAGGTAAATTAAAAACTATTGACACATTCTTTTTCCAAATTTTATCTCTTGATTGTTTGATTTAATAAATACATATTTTTAGCACACATTGAGTTATAAAATATTTAACTTATATATTGAATTGTATTTACATTACTATTTGAAACTATTATACATAATATGAATATTATTAATATATATATACAAAGAAAAAAAAATATTTGGCCCCCTCAAAAATAAATTCTTAGCTCTGCTCGTGCCTATTATATGTCTGTTATTGTAACTTATTATAAATGTATGTTTTTATTAAAAAAAAAAAAAAAAAAAAAAAAACACAGGTGATATTTAAGGAATAAAAAAGAAAAGAAAAGGAACAAACAAATAGAAAGCTAAGGTGTTCTAAACATGGCCCAAATACGTCTATATAACCAGACATTCTCCTTGTCAAATCCAACAAATTCTTCATTCCCAAATCCCCCAACCATGTCTTCAAAGTCTTCTTCATCTCCTTCCAAACTCCAATCCTCTTCCAATGATGATTCTCCCACAACAAACCTCCCTTTAAAGCCCATCCCAGGCAACTATGGCCTACCCTTTTTTGGTCCCATCAAAGATCGCCTTGACTACTTTTACCACCAAGGAAAAGACACCTTCTTCCAAACCCGAATTCAAGAACACCAATCCACTGTCTTCCGAACCAACATGCCTCCAGGACCATTCATATCCTCCAACTCTAATGTCATTGCTCTCCTTGATGCTATCAGCTTTCCCATCCTCTTTGACACTTCCAAAGTCCAAAAACTAAACGTTTTGGTCGGCACTTACATGCCTTCCACAGCTCTCACCGGTGGTTACCGCGTTTGTGCTTATCTTGACCCTTCTGAACCCAAACATGCCCTTCTCAAGCGCTTGATTTTCTCTATTCTCGCTTCTCTTCACGATAAATTCATCCCACTTTTCAGAAACTGCTTGTCTGAGCTTTTCGTCAACCTTGAAGACCAATTCTCTGACAAAGGCAAAGTATACTTCAACACCATTAGTGACAAAATGTCTTTCGACTTTGTGTTTAGGCTCTTTTGTGATCAAAACCCTTTAGATACACGCCTTGGATCAAAGGGTTCGACAATGTCCGATAAATGGTTGTTTTTTCAACTTGCACCATTGATGACACTAGGGTTACCAAAGTTGTTGAACTTTTTTGAAGATGCACTACTCCATACATTCCCATTACCAGCTTTTCTTGTTAAATCTGACTATAATAAGCTTTATAATGCTTTTTATGGATCCATGGCTTCGATTTTGGACGAAGCTGAGCAAAGTGGAATAAAAAGAAATGAAGCTTGTCATAATTTAGTGTTCATGGCTGGTTTCAGCACCTATGGGGGATTGAAAACTTTGTTTCCTGCTTTGATAAAGTGGGTTGGCTTAGCAGGAGAGAAGTTACACCGTGAGTTGTGTGATGAGATCAGGACCATTGTTAGTGCTGAAGGTGGGGTCACTTTCTCTGCGTTGGAGAAGATGACTTTAACTAAGTCAGTGGTTTATGAAGCACTTAGGATTGAGCCTCCAGTTGCGTTCCAGTACGCGAAGGCAAAGGAGGATTTGGTGGTCCATAGCCATGATGCGGCTTTTGAGATCAAGAAAGGGGAAATGATCTTTGGATATCAGCCGTTCGCTACTAAAGATCCAAAGGTTTTTGAAGATCCTGAGGAGTTTGTGGGCCATAGGTTTGTGGGAGAGGGAGAGAAGCTTTTGAAATATGTTTATTGGTCTAATGGAAGGGAGATTGATGATCCTACGGTGGAGAATAAGCAGTGTCCGGCGAAGGATTTGGTGGTGTTGTTGTCTAGGGTAATGTTGGTGGAGCTTTTCCTCCGTTATGACACGTTTACGATTGAGGCTGGGACGTTGTTGTTGGGTTCATCAGCCACGTTCACTTCATTGACCAAAGCCTCGAGCATTTGATTTTGATCAAATGGGATGGAGCTAAGTGATGGTCTTATGTGGAGAGTAAACAGTATCCAACAAAGGACCTAGTGATGCGGTTGTCTAGGTTATCATTGGTGGAGCTTTACTTATGTGTTTGGATTTTTTTTTTTTTTTTTTGTGTTTTTTTACTGACTTATTTGTTGAAATTGGAAAAAATATTTAGAAAAAAATTGTATATGGGGATAAAGTGAGGTTTAAAAACCATTCATTATATATGCAATTGGTTACTGTTTAAGGGAGTCCCTTAAAGGGACATGGGCGTGGAAATTTAATTTATATATATATATATATATATATATATATATCTATATAATAAAAGTGTGGAAATTTAAAAATTGATTTCCTTTTCAAAATAGTATGATAATTGAGCACCATTTGTTCATAATGATAGTTGTGCTTGTCGAAAATAGTATGATCGTATCTCAATTCTCAAGTTTGAAAATTTATTCTTGAGTATTGCTGTGAGTTTTTAATAGATCCATTCAAAGGTCGTTGGGTTGGTATTTTTTTGATATTTTATTTTAGGAGCATCTCGTAGATTGGTACTTGTTTTTTGTTTGGGAAAAGCAACAATAGATCCCAAATTGGCTCATATGATCGTGCAAAACTAAAAAAATGGGTGGAAAATTTTTGGCTCACTAGGCTTCAATTCCCAGAAATGTCTTGCTATAAGATTAATTTTGATGGAGCTGTATTTGAAAAGGAAAACAGTGCCGGAGTGAGGTGGTAATAAGGAATGAAGCAGGTTTGGTCATGGCTTTCTTGTCCCGATAGATTCCTCCTCCTTACACAATCATTGAGGTGGAGGCTTTGACAGCAAGACGAGCTCTTGAATTTGCTATGGAGATAGGTATTAATCAGGATATTTTGGAAGGAGATTCTAAGATCCTCATAAAAACTTTGGAGAGTGATAGCAGTTCACTAGCTAAGTTTGGCCATATTGCTAAAGATGTTTAGTACCTTGCATATGTTTTTACAGATATTAAATTTTCTCATCTATTGTAATACTGTTGCTCATTCACTCATTAGGCGAGCAATTTTTTCTCCATATTTGTTAGTCTATTTTGAAGAAAAATAATACATGTAAATTACATTTTTAAATTCAGAAGGTATAAGAACAAATTAAACCTCATAGTTTCAAAATTAATAAATTAAACCTTTAAGTTTCAAAAGTAATAAATTAAGGATAAAAATAGTTGCACACCTCCTCTTACACACATTTTTTGAATTGAAAGCGTAATTTGAAAACACGATTTTAGTTTTTAAATTGTATTTTCTACTCTCAATTTTAGTTCATAAATCAATGCGTAGCAGAGTGTGTGTAACAAACACTACATAGTTCAAATAAATAACTTCTCTATAGCTTTAAAAGTAACAACTTTAAGGTTTTAAAAAGTAGCAACAACATCTCAACTCATATAATTAAGTAGATTTTATTTGAAGTATAACATAGGTTTAGGATTAATTTGTTTATTTTTTGAAATTATAAGGTTTAGAGTACATTTGATATACTGAATGAAAATTACAATAAGAATTGTAATATTTATTACTAGGAATAAAATGTGTTGTAATGTAATAACTAAACCTATTCATTAGTTTGGTTGTGAATTATAATATTAGAATGAAACTTAACATTTATTTTAGGAAATTTCTTACTCAAACAATTATGTCTTCTTAAAAATTGTTATTTTTAAATTTAAGAGAGATATGTGTTATTTTTTATGATTTTTTATTTTTATAATTGTTAGATGTATATGGAAAGTTTGTTTAATTGAAAATATATTAAGTTTTGAAATTATTGCTCTTACTAAGGAATAACTAATACAATCTTTTAAAGATGAATAGTTATTCCTCATTTTGAAGAATAGCTATTAATAAGGAATGGTTATTCCTTGTAACAAAAACATAACCAAACTAAAGAATAACTAAATTATAAGAATAACTATTACATTACAGCGCTTATTATAGTCTACCAAACATGCCCTTAGTTTGTTAATTTTTAAACTTTTAGAATTTAATTTCTTACTTTTAAAACTATAAGGTTTAATTAATTACACCCCATGAATTACAAAGTTTGAAATGAGGTGTTCCCAAAATTGATTGAAATTTAAATGTTGGCCTTTGGATGTTTTGAGCTAAGATGTAAAAATATTTAATATTAACGTTCTATTTGTTTCAAAGTAAAATATTTTCAAATGTAAAATATTTTACAAGTAAAAAAATTTATAGTAAAATCTTTTCAATAAAATCTTTTCAAGTGTTTGGATTGTCTAGACACTAGAAAATGCAAGCACTATGGTAATAACCTTATTTTACCATAGTTGTTTTGAACCGAAAATGTGAAAGGTTCTTTCTAATTTAAAGCTCTGCATCATATGTGAAGGACAATGAATCGTGTCATAAGGTGTTTCATCTAACAGAACACATTGTCCTCTTGGTAGCATTTTTCAGTTTTTATAATTGATGGGATTGACGAACTCAAACTTTCTTGGACAACCTCATCCAAACCAACGAGGCAGTATTGACAGACAAATTAACCAGGTGCCTCCGACGACATAAGCCACATTACTGATGAAGGTAAATAAGCCATTCAATGCAGTCAAATAAATGTCTCGGACGGTTACAAAGATAGTTGTATAGACCTTTGGAAGCCCACCAAAGCTCACATCATTGACCATGAGGCGTTACCAAAAGAAGTATTAAAACCACCATAACAGCCACAACAGCTAGGGGTCTACAGGAATGCATATATATACAACCCTCACAGCACCAATAGAAGGGAGGGAGATTCACCTAAAAGCATTCTTAGCTATTTTGACATTCTATTATTTCTTTGAAAGCTTTCTATACTAACTTTGGCATCGAAGGCGCTGTGGCAGGCGCCACACTGATGACCATCTTAAGGGATTGTTACTTTTACTGCGGTGTAGATGAGGGTCGGGCTCCGTTTGGATGTGTTCATAATTATTGGTGAATTTGTACTTCATCAATTTGGCACCGTCTATGGGGATGACATTTTTTTATACTTAGGTTTGAAAGTGTAGTTTCCAATCAACTTCTACACTCAGATGGATTCCAACCAGGATTCAGCAGCCTTAGCTCAGCAAGTCCAGGCTCTTGCAGCCACCGTCAAAGAGCTCAACAGACAAAATCAAGAAATGAGGCTACAGCTTTAGCAAGAGGAGAATTGGTCCAGAGCCAACAAGGAGAATGAGGGGGATAGCCATAGAAGAAGTGACCATCGAGGACCTACTACTCCAGATGAACAAAACTGAGATCTTCTTCGAGAGATGAGGAGGGAGATGGACGAGTTGAGGAACACCATTAAGGAGAAAACAGACCAAAGCCTGGATAGAATGGTCAACGCAACAGATTTGTCATTCACTACGGCGGTCTTGAAATGCCCAGTGCCGTCGAAATTCCAACTACCTCAACTTGAGCCATTTAACGGACTTAAGGACTCCCAAGACCACTTCAATACCTTCAAGACAATGCTAGGCCTTCAACAGCCCCCTGACAAGATATTGTGTCGTTCCTTCCTGAGCTGCAAGGGAATGGTTCACAAAATTGCCAACGTCGTCCATCAACAGTTTCGAGTAGTTGAGCAACACCTTTTTACACCACTTTATCGGTGGACAACGCCCTAAGAGGCCAACAGACCACTTGCTTACCATTAGATAAGGGGAGAAAGAAATTCTGAGGTCGTATGTGAAACACTTCACTCGAGGAGACCCTAGAGGTAGATGAAGCTGATGACAAAGTGCAGTTGATGACCTTTAAGGCAGGGTTGAAGTCCAGAGAGTTTGCGGTTTCACTCGCGAAGAATCCTCCTAAGACGATGGCGGAGATGCTTATGAAGGCACAGAAGTACATGAACGTTGAGGAAGCGTTAGCCGCCATAAAGGATGTGGAAAAGCCGAGAGACAAGGGAATGAAAGATGACGATTGCAGAGGACAAAAAAGGGAGCGTCTAGATCGTCGAACTAATGACGGGAGTAAAAGAAAAGACGAGAGAACTCTTAGAATGATGAAATTCACTCCTTTAATTATGCATGTTGATAAAATTTTGACGCAGATTAAGGATGAGCACTACCTCAAATGGCCATGGCTATTACATTCATCCCCTAACGTCCGTGACAAGAAGAAGTACTGCTGGTTTCACAAGGATCATGACTACTACACAAAAGATTGCCGGGACCTAAAGAAGTAGATAGAGGAGTTGATACGGAAAGGAAAACTGTAGAAATATGTGAAGAAGGGGGAGTCTAGCAGGTTCAGAGACGTTAACAAAAACCAGCACAAGTCCTTGCCCAAAGACAAGGATCACACATTCCAGCCTCTGTAGAATATGATCGAGGAGAAAAAGACGATCGCAGGAGGGCTATTCACAGGCGGGTCATTCAGATCCCTCAAGAAAGCATGTTAGAGGTAGGTGAACAGCGTCCACATGATACCCCCGTTTAAGTAGAGATAGACGGACTAGGACATGTCTTTCAACGAGGAAGATGCTAGGAGAGTGAAACAACCACATAACGATCCCTTAGTCAAAATGCCCACGATAGAAGGTTGTATACCAAGAGGATCCTTGTAGACAATGGTAGCTCTGCAGACATCATCTACCTTCCCGCTTTTCAGCAGTTGAAGCTAGATCCAAGAAGACTGCATCCGTTTGGCTCCCCCCTCGTTAGTTTCAGTGGGGACAGAGTATATCCTAAAGGCATAGTGATGTTGACAGTAATAGTGGGGACCTACCTAAGGCAGTTGACCCGTCAATGTTTTAGTTGTATTTTTGTTGTCCACAACATTAATTTTGTTGTTACTCAACTTATTGATTTTTGTAATTGTGTTTACAATTATTAGTTTTTGTAACTGTATTTTAAGGTGTTCATTTTTTATTTATGGTAGACAAAAAAAAAATATATATATATATATATATATATTCCAAAAATATTATATATATATTTTTTAAGTCAGGAAGTTAAAATGAACACACTAATCATGCTATGGAGCCGCCCCTCCAAAGGTGGTAGTAGATTCTTAAGATCTATACCATGGTTGTTTATAAGTTGATCCGTGAGTCTTAACTTGTCAACATAACCCACGAGCAACATATACTAAATGCTGACATTGACAATTCTCTCTTGATTCAATTCTGAAGAAATTTGACCTCTCTCTCTCTCACACACACACTTTTCATGATTTTTTCTTGACTTGAAAGGAAGTGGCTTCTGTTTACTTTTCTTTAGTCTCTTTCTTAACCCCACGGGACACAGTCCCTTCGTACTCCCGTCTCCTTCCAGAACCCTCTACAGAGATTTTCTAATTTGAAAGGTACTGGCTGCGGTTCTGTTTTTGTTTTCTGCACTTTCTTTTTTAACCCTACGTATGTACGAGACATAGCAGGGGATATAAATGTAATTTCCTCCCACTCTTTCTTTTACTTGAGTAATTCAAATTTCTTACTAAATAACTTTTTTTTTCCTCAACCGGGTAAGAAATTATTGAAGTAAAATCACTTCTATATGTTTAATATTAACACCTCATCAATAAGCGGTTATGGGCAAAACTAAAGTAAATTCGCCAACTTAATACAAATGCATGTTTGTTTTTCGTCCTTACGAGAGGGAACTCAAAGGCATGGTTTAATTAATCTTTTTCAAGGAAATTGAATTCAATACAGCCATATACGCTTCAATTCAATTGAGGGAATTAATATATAACACTTAAGAAACTATACGTAATTTATACCCTTAGGTTAATTAATGTTAGTTTATGTGAATCAATTTAACTTCTTATTTGTTTAGAGACAACTTTTTTATTAAAAAAAAAAAAAACTAACTGAACCAAAACGGAACTAGACCTAGGGATTTCCTAAAGACTAATCAAGGATGTTATTTTATTTTTATTTTTATTTTTTATTATTTAATTACTTAGATTTTGAGATGATCAGTTGGTTTTAGTTTGTTTATTTTATTACAAAATAAATAATATATAAAAAATTATAGGGTAAAACTTAGGTTTCCAGCTAAACACATTAGTCAATAAAACACGGAAAAAAATTTTTTGTTTGTTTTTTTTTTTTTTTTTTTTTCCTTAAGAACAATAAGTTTGATATAGTTATGCATGTGTCTGGATTTTATTAAAAAGCAGCATATAGAACATCTACCATTTCTTTGGTTCATTTGCTTTTAAAAAAAAATTAAACATTCACGTGGGAGCGCTTACCTATTAAAATATTTAACAAGGTGATTCACAAGATTTTATTCAATAACGGACCATTTCTCTTTTATTTGTCAACCTTGTGAGATTTGAAGTCAAGGGTTTTGCTGCAAAATCATGATGCTGCAAATTATTTCTTGCCAATCTTTCTTTCAAGATTTAATCATTGGCGAAGATTTACTTATTTACACTAAACACTGTAATTCTACTTGGTTTCAAACCCTCTAAGAAAGAGAAAATATAATCAGCGACCATAGAGATGCCTTTTTTCTTTTTTTTTCTTCGTCTTTCTTTCTTTCTTTCTTTCTTTTTTTTTTCTTTTTTTTTCTTTTTTTTTTTTTTTTCACATCTTAAATTGATGAGCTTTGAGTGCCACCCCTCTTTTGACAAAGCCTAATCCAAAGTTTGTAATGCTAAAGCCTAAATAGTGTTGGGCCTGTTGGCATGAAAAGTCTGCTAGTAAAAATCTAACTTTGGCTTGTCGCCACCTACACGGACATAGGTGATTTCTATGCTTTTTTTAACCTGAAAACTTCGTTAAATCAAACAGAGGCGCATACAATGATGCAATCATCCTTACAAGCATTCAGGATGACTTTAGGAACTTCATGCTTATTAAAACAAAAACAAAAAATGTTGCAGCTAATTTATTTGACATATGTACTCTTTATTGTATACTTTGTATGTCATGATCCAGAGAATTAGGTATAAAAACAAAATTCTTATTTCATCGTGTGCTAATGTTAATTGTGAGAAAAAAATTTGGGAGTATTTGAGATTTGGATTTTTTCCTTTTTTGAAGTCTTGGTGTTACTATTGTAATCACCATATATATTATTTTATGATTTTATCATCTCTCCCATTTATGTGTGTGTTTGATCCTTAGATGCTATATATATGCGTACTTTTTTCTTATGATGAGCGTGTCTTGTAACGTGGAATTCCCACTTAGTAAAGAGAAAAGGTAAATAAGATAATTGTTGACTAATATATTTATTAGGTCTCTAGAGACTAGACATCAGTACTTGTTCTTGAAGTAGCATGAATTTGTGTGTGTGTGTGTGTGTGTATATATATATAGAGAGAGAGAGAGAGAGAGAGAGAGAATTTAAGGTTTTTCCTTTTCTTTTTTAAGGTTTGTCTTTAAGTTTGGAGTAGTATTTTTTTTTTTTTTTTTTTTTTGAGAAGGAGTAGGTTATTTTGCTGATAGTGAGAATTTAGTCACTTATTATAGCTTGCATTTTCTGCCAACGTGAATCCAAGTCTCCAATTTGCCGGTTTCAAAAAAAAAAAAAAGTCTCCAATTTGCCACTTGCAACCAGCACAAGGAGAACGTTTCGGCTTTCCTATTTTAATTATTTTACTCTGAATTTTATCTCTAGAGATCAATATATCAATATTTATTTAAACTAATAGATATATAGAAAGTAAAACAAGTATCAGGTCAAAGTTAGCAAAATATAAAAAAATAATTGTTTCTCAAAATATTTCAAATTAATTATCTATCAAAATAGAACTTGATGTTCTTTTAAAAAAATTAAAAAAAAAAAAAATTCATTAACAATTGATTAAGTACTAAATTATAAATAAAAATTTCCTTTTTAATATATAAAATCAAAGATTAATGTTGAGTACCATCTTTATTTATATTGCACAACAAATTTTGATAATATTCAAGTAGAAAATGTTCTTTCCGTAGTTACGGTAAAAGTTGAAAGAATAAACACAAGTGTAACTGTCTATAAATAAATTAGTATGCTGTTAATCTTTTAATTCTTACCATTTACCAACCATTAGCATAAGCATAAAAATGATAAATACAAAATATATGTTCTTTTGAGCTACTACAATGAGAATAAGAAACACACATGCATATCTTCTTCTTCTTTATTGATAAAAAAATATGTAGGGAATAAACTTAAAATACAAATAAAACAGTAACCTTGCCAAACGACCTTAGACTCTCATTTCTTGCTTTGCACTTAACTTTAAGCTGATTAATTAAGTAATGATTTTTGTTTAATGTTAGGAACTCATGGGTAGAACTCATATTTGAAAACTGGCTTGTAAGGGGAAGGTGCCCAAGGGTCTATAAACACATATCTAAATTTTACACTTAATCCATGTGGAACATTACATTAGGATCTTAACATTTAATTACTTAAAAGATTTTCCCGATATGAAATACATTATAAAAAAAAAGTACAATTTTTTATTTATTTATTTTTTATGTTGAAAGTCTTTTTAGAAGGACAAGGATCACGTATCTGGCCTTTTCATTTCTTTTGCGATTGAGCTCTACTTTATAGCAATGGTGGCTCCATGTTTAAGGTTGGGTGGTCTTGCAAAACAATTTATATATACACGTGTACTAAATTAATTTATTTTGACCACCATAATAAAAATGTTTAACAAAAATTGTTGTATATATAGGTACATATATGGATAGGTTGTAATAATGATGTTTGAGTTTGGAGAGTATTGTTTTATAAAGTTAAGATTTAAGCTCTAAAATTTTCTAAGTGAAATCCGAACTAAAGAATTTTTGATTGGTCGAAGCTTTTGCTCGATCAATTGAAATGATGAAGAAAATAATCCTGGAGTTACTGGATGATTCGATCGCTATTCAATTCCTGTTTGATCGATCAAAAAGTGTATTCGATCAATCGAAAGGAACACTCAATCGATTGAAAGGAAGTAGTAGTAAGGAGCTCTCGACCGATTGAAACATGTAAAACTGAGTTTTCTGCAGAATTTTCTGGTAATTGTTCTGAATATTTGAAGATGTTTCAAGTCTTGTGAACGGTTTTATGAAACATTTTAACGCTCTATATGTGTCTTTTGATTAAATATAACTCTATGAGTATAAATAGAGACCTATATTCACTTGAAATAATTTCAAATAGGATTAACATGGTTTAGGCTCTATTAGTTATTCTAACAATGGGTTTTACAACAAGCTTCTATATAACAATAAGTTTTACAACAAATCTTTGTAAATTAAGTTAAATAACAATAAGTTTTCTAGCTACCCACCAGCAGCGATGAACCCAGCCCGATCTACCCACCACCACAATCCCACTCACGAGAGAGAGAGAGAGAGAGAGAGAGAGAGAGAGAGAGAGAGAGAGAGAGAGAGACCAGAGAGGGGGAGAGAGAGAGAGAAAAGAGAGAAAAAGAGAAAACATTTTTTTAATGAGAGAAGAGAGAGAAAAGACTAAACAATCAATTTTTTTATGCCTTCTTGCTAGAGTAAACAGCTACTCTTGGCTATTTACTGTTGGCTGTTTACTGTAGCCAGAAGGCAAAAAAATTTACCTTTGACTCCACCAATGTTGGACATTAATTGGAGTGGTGCTAAAAATAACAATTTAACTTTTTAGCACCACCAATACTAGCACTCTTAGGCATGTGAAAGTTGAGATAATGACGACGTTGCTTTGTAATATAACTTTGCATGGAACTTGATTTACTTGACCAACCTAATCCAATCCAACGCCCAAGGATTGGTTTTTCTGGAGTTTGTAGATTGGATCGAGTTGATTTTATGTAATAATTATATATTTTCAATTATATATTTTTATTACACATGTCCAGTTTTAATTGGTGCCTTTTGTTTCATTATATATAGGAAACCCACATTCAATAATTTTCTCACCTAAAATTCAATAATCTTCTCACCTAAAAGCCACAACTGTATCTAATATTTCAAGTTTTCATTGAAATCTCATATTCTCGATGAAAGTAAATTAATCCTTAGGGTCTGTTTGAATGAGAGGATAGAAAATGGAGGGGGTAAAAAAGTGGGAGGATAAAAAATAGAGGGAGTGGAAAAGTGAAAGAATAAAAAAGATTTTAATTTTCTTTAATTATGTTTAGTTGGAGGGGTGGAAAATTTTTTGTTTGGTTAAGAAGAAAAATGTGAGGATAGAAAATAGAGTTTATATAAATTTACTCATATGCATTACTCTATTAAAAAGAATTTAAATAAAAGAGTTTATATAAAGAATTTGTTGTGTACATATCATTACTTTATTAAAAAGAGTTTATATAAAGAATTTGTTGTGTACATAGCATTACTCTATTAAAAAGAATTTTTCTTAATACTTTGATTATTTATTGTGTCTATAGATAACACTTTATTAACAATTTAACTCAACTCAAATTTTTAGTTGTTGTATTTTTGTTGTCTACAACATTAATTTTGTTGTTACTCAACTTATTGATTTTTGTAATTGTGTTTACAATTATTAGTTTTTGTAACTATATTTTAGGGTGTTCATTTTCTTATTTATGGTAGACAAAATAGCTTTGTATAATCCCTGTGACAAAGAAAGGCAACTTAAATAAATTCTTTTTTTGGTAGAACAAAATAGTATATAAGTAAACCATATGGTTGTTACCCCAAAGTCACCAACCGTAGCCAAACAAAGAGAATTATATAGGTTGATAATTTTAAAGAGAGGTTAACTGCTGCAAAATCAAATTCCAAGCAACATAAGAGAGGTTAACTAAGTGGCCCTCACGTCCAAATGGCAATAATTGTGGATGGGCAAAAATACTACATCCATAAATCACCAATCACACATTTACCACCTCTTTAACATCAAAATAAGCCTAAACAACAAACACAAAATCATCTAACCAAATGTTGTCCTCACCACATATATCTCAGATTCACTTTGCACATTGTAGTGCATGTATACGTAGGTGCCAAAATGATCATACCACTAATCTTGATCATATCTAAGCAAAAAATATAACTTCTAGCAAGATCTAGAAATAGGCAAGTTTCATGAAAAGACCATACCCAAATTTTTTTAAATGGAAAAAAAAAAAATTCATTGGGGCATTTTATCAAACAGTTGGAGCACAAAAGGAATGAGCCGAAGTTGTGTAATCAATTGGCCATGAATTCCTAATTACCCAGTACAAAAATCACTCAACACACACCATTTTATCAAGGACTTAATTGTAATTATCAAATAGATCAACATGATTATCAAAGGGAATCAAAGAAAAGCAAATAATTAAAAAATCAAGAACCCCTACGGCAGAACATTTTATTTTATGGGGCAAGAAAATTAGAATTTCATCTAGCTAAAAAGAAGGGGAAAGTGGACTCACCTCGTGCAGTGATGAGTGGGTAGTGCCCAAGTCTCCATTGCTGCCGAGTGGGAAGTCGGAGATGATGACCCAACTTCAGCAAAAAAACATATTGTTTGGCACTGGGGGAAAATGACCCACAACCCTTCGAAGACAATTGTGAATTTTCTCTCAACAGTGTTCAGCTTGGTTTTTTATTTTCTTTCTTCTTTTTTTGCAGGCAACTTGTGGAGGTGGAAGTGGAGGATCAATGGAGGAGGAGATAGAGAGAGAGAAAAGTAGGTTTAGAAAAGAGAGAGAGTGTGTGTACCGAAACAAAAAAAAAACAAAGAGAGAGAGACTGACGGAGAGACAAACGGCTTAAACCAAATGTAGATTGGGAGAGAGAGTCAGACGTGTATTTTTTTTTTTCTTTTGGGTTTAGAGATAGATTTAGCATGTAATAAATGAAGATAATTAGTGAAATTTTATTAAAAATATTTGGGTTTTTAAAAAAAACAACTATAAATTTTAAACTATATTATTAGTTAGGCAAGGTTTGAAACATATTTGATTTATAGCAATTCGACTTTTCTGAAGTCGATTTCACCCTTTGAAAATCCACTGGGAAATCGAGTATTAGAAACTCGATTTTGGAAATCGATTTTTTAACACTCGATTTCCTAGTGGATTTTCAAAGGGCGAAATCGATTCCAA
The DNA here is from genome assembly GCA_030445155.1 of Quercus variabilis. Lineage (NCBI taxonomy): Eukaryota > Viridiplantae > Streptophyta > Magnoliopsida > Fagales > Fagaceae > Quercus > Quercus variabilis. The sequence goes on from CP129455.1 coordinate 43,524,537, forward strand.
AAAAGTCGAATTGCTATAAACCAAATATGTTTCAAACATTGCCTAACTAATAATATAGTTTGAGGGATTTGGTTATTTTTTAATAAAATTCAAAATATTTGTAATAATGAGGGTCTTTTTTTAACTGTTGGATCTACTTAAATCTAATGGTTAAAAAAAAAGTGTAACATTTTAGAGTTACACCAAGTGTAACTTGAACCTATCTCTATTAATTTTGTTTCGCAATTATTAAGATGATAAGTGGAAATTAATATAACATGAACCCACCACTAACATTATCTTTATTATACGTCAATCACAACAAATTACCTTAAGCATTGTGACAAGCGACGAGATTGAGCCTCACCCCTCAGCAAAACATAATCCATAATATATTAATGTATCATAACACATGGCTTGAATTGTGTTGACATGAAAGTCTGGCCAGGACAAGGCCCATTTTGGATTGTCTACTCTATTTTGGTTTCGGTCTCCACTGCTAAAGGCCTATTGGGCTAATGTCTGTGTTCTTTTGTTTCTTTTGCTGGTTACTTTTGGGCTGTCTGTTGAAATGTCATAATGCTCTTAATTCCTCCATATTTCTTTTGTATAACCCACTGATGGCCTAGTAGTACTCTGAATTTTTTCTGGGAAAATAAAAAGAGACAAGAACTAATTTATTTATTTTTGGTTGGATCTGGAGCCTTTTTCTCTGCCGAGGGTCGTTGATGAAGTTGTAAAAATAAGCTAATAAGGTCGGGCTTAAAGGAATTGCAAGCCCGATCGGCGGGTTGAGTGGACTTCTTGTGGGCTAAACTCTAAGGGACCTAGCTTATGACCCTTTTTCCATTGGGCCTTAGTGTTGGGTGGCGATAAGGGCATGGCCTAGTTAATTCATAAGGGTCCCTTCAAGTTCATTTATAATCCATTGAGTTTCTTGCGAGCTGTGAGACAACCTTATATAACATTTCCCTCAGATTTGGTGAATTCCATACAATTATGGAATTCATATGTTCTGATAGGGGTGATGTATAGGTTGATTTTGCAATATAATTTTTCAAGCTAATAAATATTGAGCTATCTGTGTTCATTTAAGAACAACTTATTTAACTTTTTGTTGAAAACATGCTAAAGTATATTTATACTTTGAAAAAGTTAAGAAAAATAAGAACAAGTGAGGATTTAAAAAGTTATATATAAAAATTAAAAAGCAAAAAACTAGCTTATAAGTGTACTCAGACACACATAGAAGCAATTAGCTTTCTATATGAAAAGAAAAGCAAAAATAATTAACTATAAACTTATTAAAAGCAAATTAGGATTCAAGCCCAAAGAAGGGGTGAAAAAGGTGATGGGGCTTAAATTTTTTTTTTTCTATTAATTAATGAATTTATTCATGGATTTGAGCTTTATTTATACATGATTTGCTGTAAAATATTATTTCAAATTTATAATAACACAAATGTTTTTGTTTGGACAAAATCTTCAAAAGTAAAACTATTATGTGTCACTAAATTTATATCAAGCATTTTATATTGATTATTTTCTTTATATCTTTTTATTATAAATCTCCAAATCCAAACACAATCTTAAAGTACATATATCGCAATTCATATTTTGAAATTAACATTCAAGTTTTTTTAATTTTGTGCTTGATTGGGACTTATATTTGTCTTGGCTTATCCTTACACACGAGCTTCTTCTTTCCTCATTTTTTTTTTTTTTTTTTTTTTTTTTTTTGTTTTTTGCAAAGAGAGAACGAGAGAATCATTTTAAAAGAAGAGTAATGTTAAGGACACAAATTTTTACAATTTTGTTTCTCAATTGTTAATGTAGCAAGCGACTTTCACATGAACCTACTACCAAGCACTAACATTACTTTAATATATATATATATATATATATATATATTTTTAAGTCAGGAAGTTAAAATGAACACACTAATCATGTTATGGAGCCGCCCCTGCAAAGGTGGTAGTAGATTCTTAAGATCTATACCATGGTTGTTTATAAGTTGATACGTGAGTCTTAACTTGTCAACATAACCCACGAGCAAAATATACTAAGTGCTGACATTGACATTTCTCTCTTGATTCAATTCTGAAGAAATTTGATCTCTCTCTCTCACACACACACTTTTCATGAGTTTTTCATGACTTGAAAGGAAGTGGCTGCTATTCTGTTTACTTTTCTTTAGTCTCTTTCTTAACCCCACGGGACACAGTCCCTTCGTACTCCCGTCTCCTTCCAGAACCCTCTACAGAGATTTTCTAATTTGAAAGGTACTGGCTACAGTTCTGTTTTTGTTTTCTGCACTTTCTTTCTTAACCCTACGTCTGTACGAGACATAGTAGGGGATATAGATGTAATTTCTTCCCACTCTTTCTTTGACTTTAGTAATTCAAATTTCTAACTAAATAACTTTTTTTTTTCTCAACCGGGTAAGAAATTATTGAAGTAAAATCACTTCTATATGTTTAATATTAACACCTCATCAATAAGCGGTTATGGGCAAAACTAAAGTAAATTCGCCAACTTAATACAAATGCATGTTTGTTTTTCGTCCTTACGAGAGGGAACTCAAAGGCATGGTTTAATTCATCTTTTTCAAGGAAATTGAATTCAATACAGCCATATACGCTTCAATTCAATTGAGGGAATTAATATATAACACTTAAGAAACTATACGTAATTTATACCCTTAGGTTAATTAATGTTAGTTTATGTGAATCAATTTAACTTCTTATTTGTTTAGAGACAACTTTTTTATTAAAAAAAAAAAAACTAACTGAACCAAAACGGAACTAGACCTAGGGATTTCCTAAAGACTAATCAAGGATGTTATTTTATTTTTATTTTTATTTTTTATTATTTAATTACTTAGATTTTGAGATGATCAGTTGGTTTTAGTTTGTTTATTTTATTACAAAATAAATAATATATAAAAATATATAGGGTAAAACTTAGGTTTCCAGCTAAACACATTAGTCAATAAAACACGGAAAAACTTTTTTGTTTGATTTGTTTGTTTGTTTTTTTTTTTTTTTTTCTTCCCTTAAGCACAATAAGTTTGATATAGTTATGCATGTGTCTGGATTTTATTAAAAAGCAGCATATAGAACATCTACCATTTCTTTGGTTCGTTTGCTTTTAAAAAAAATTAAACATTCTTTTTTTTTTTTTTGAGAAACCACCCTAAGAAGTCAGGGAGGGGAGGGAAATTCATTCAAGTATTTCAGAACAATACACAGAGGCCATGTCTGGAGGAATATCCTCCATCCAGACACGAAAAGGGGAGAAATTACACGCTATTCGCGCTAACCCATGAGCTAATTTGTTTCCCAGCCGACGAGTATGGCTGAAGGAGCAATTCTGAAAGGCAGAAGCAGAGAGATTAATGTCCCTGATGATGTGCCCGAAGCTTGAAGCCGAGAAACCTCCTTTGTTAATGGCATTTATAATTACTTCTGAGTCACCTTCCACAATCACTCGATCAAACTGCAACTCCCTAGCCAGACTGATAGCACCACGTGCTGCCAACACTTCCACCATCTCTACAGAGGTAGGCAGTGGAATAGCTTGTGTATAGGCAGCCATAACGAGCCCTTTGTCGTTTCTAATAACAGCACCTAGTCCGGCCAAACCTTTTGCGGCGAAGGTTGCGCCGTCAAAGTTAATTTTCATCCAGCCAAGAGGAGGAGGAGTCCACTTTGTTAGGCTGATCGAGGGCGGAGAACGTAAAGGAGGGGGAGAAGCTCTACGGAACTCTTGAAGGTTGGCCACTGCCATAGGGCAGATCCGATCCACGGGGGTTGTAGATTCCCCAACCCGCAACTGATTTCTTCGGGCCCAAATCAGAGAAGAAATCATAGCAAACAAATCCAAGAGGTCACTAGACTTATGGCAGAGTTGGAAGACATCCAGTAGTGATCTGCAGTTCCAGGCATCTTTAAGCAGCCATTCAAAGTGAACCATCCAGATAGTCAGCAGCGAGGGGCAGGACCAAAGAGCATGTAGCGATGACTCACTATTGAGGTTGCAGTGCGGACAAGTGTCATCAGATATTAATCTTCGGATCCTAAGATTCGCTCTCGTGGGCAAGGAGTCCAACCCCGCCCTCCACATCAAGGATTTCACTCTATTTGGGATACGTAGACTCCAAATACCATTCCAAATTTGCTTAGACTTGGACTGATCGGAAGTTGTGGGAAGATCAACCAACTTGCTCTCCATGAGTAATTTATAACCCGATTTCACCGAAAAAATGCCATTGGGGTTCCGAGGCCAAAATACACAGTCAGCGCACTTTGCAAGACTAAGGGGAATAGCTTTGATGCGAGAAGCTTCAGAGGGCAGGAAAATATTGTCAATAACTTCCACATTCTAGCAATTTCTGTCATGGTCAATGAGGGCAGAGACCCGAGCCTCGCTATCAAGGGAGTTCTGAGGAGAAATAACTTTGCTCGGTTGGGGGGGCGGGAGCCATGCATCTCGGTAAATCCCAATTGAAGCACCGTCCCCCACCCGCCATTGCATACCTTTTAAAATCACAGCCCGACCCTTAAGAATACTTTTCCAGGCAAAGGACCCATTGCCTTCCTTAGCATCGAGAATTGATCCTTTGGGGAAGAACTTTGTTTTGAAAAATTTGTGGAATAGCGAGTCTTTATTTTCCAGCAGCCGCCACACTTGTTTTGCTAGCATGGCGTCATTAAATTTTTGGAGCTCTTTGAAGCCCATGCCACCCTGGTTTTTTGGAAGGCAAAGCAAACTCCATTTGGTCCAATGAATTTTCCTTTGACTCCCCCGCTGCCCCCACCAAAATTTTCGGATCAAGGATTCGATGTCATTGCAGAGGGTGATCGGAATTTTGAAGCAGCTCATTGCAAAAGTGGGGATTGCCTGGATGACTGCTTTTAGGAGGGTTTCACGGCCTGCTTGAGAAAGCAGTTGCTCCTTCCAGCCTTGGAGTTTTGCTAAAACCCTCTCTTTGATGAACAGCAAACTAGCTTTCTTGTTCTTTCCCACAAAGGATGGTAGCCCAAGATATTTTTCGTATTGTTTGATTTCCGGAACACCCAGGGAATCTTTAATTTGAGCCAGAGAGGATGGTGAAGTGGATTTGCTGAAAAAAAGGCTTGTTTTGTTCTGATTTAGCTGCTGACCCGAGGCTTTCTCATAGCTGAGCAATAAAGCTTGGATTTTCTTACATTCGTCAATAGAGGCTCTACAAAAGACCAAGCTATCGTCCGCAAAAAATAGATGGGTCAATCTTGGGCCTTTCTTACAAATAGAGACCCCCCGGATCTGATTCGTATCCGCTGCTTTCTGAATTAACCCATGGAGGCCTTCAGAGCAAATGAGAAAAAGATATGGGGATAGAGGATCCCCCTGCCGAAGCCCTCTGGAAGGCTGGATAATATCCGAGGGCACACCATTGATAAGAACCGAATAACTGACAATAGAAATACATTCCATAATAAGAGCGATCCATCTAGCATCGAAGCCCAATTTCTTCATCATTTCCTCAATGAAAACCCATTCCACGCGGTCGTATGCCTTGCTCATGTCTAGTTTTAGAGCTATGAAACCAGATTTCCCTTGTTGATGATTTTTCATATAGTGCAGAGTTTCGTATGCCATGAGGATGTTGTCAGTAATGAGTCTCCCAGTCTGGAACGCGCTCTGGTTTTCATCAATAATCGATGGAAGGACTGATTTGAACCTGTTAGCAAGGACTTTGGAAACCAATTTATAGACCACATTGCATAAACTAATAGGCCTATAATCAGACATATGTTCAGGAGAAAATATAATCACCAACCATAGAGATGCATTTTAAAAAAAAAAAAAAATTTCACATCTTAAATTGATGAGCATTGAGTGCCACCCCTCTTTTAACAAAGCCTAATCCAAAGTTTGTTATGCTAAAGCCTAAATAGTGTTGGGCCTGTTGGCATGAAAAGTCTGCTAGTAAAAATCTAACTTCGGCTTGTCGCCTCCTACACGGACATAGGAGATTTCTATGCTTTTTTTACCTGAAAACTTCGTTAAATTAAACAGGGGTGCATACAATGATGTAATCATCCTTACAAGCGTTCAGGATGACTTTAGGAACTTCATGCTTATTAAAACAAAAACAAAAAATGTTGCAGCTAATTTATTTGACATATATACTCTTTATTGTATACTTTGTATGTCATGATCCAGAGAATTAGGTATAAAAACAAAATTCTTATTTCATCGTGTGCTAATGTTAATTATGAGAAAAAAATTTGGGTGTATTTGAGATTTGGATTTTTTTTTTAAAAAGTCTTAGTGTTACTATTGTAATCACCATATATGCTATTTTATAATTTTATCATCTCTCCCATTTATGTGTGTGTTTGATCCTGAGATGCTATATATATGGCGTACTTTTTTCTTATGATGATTATGATGAGCGTGTCTTGTAACTTGGAATTCCCACTTAGTAAAGAGAAAAGGAAAATAAGATAATTGTTGACTAATATGTTTATTAGGTCTCTAGAGACTAGACATCAGTACTTGTTCTTGAAGTAGCATGAGTTTGTGTGTGTGTGTGTGTGTGTATATATATATATATATAGAGAGAGAGAGAGAGAGAGAGAGAGAGAGAGAGAGAGAGAGAGAGAGAGAGAATTTAAGGTTTTTCCTTTTCTTTTTTAAGGTTTTTCTTTAAGTTTGGAGTAGTTTTTTTTTTTTTTTTGGCTGAGAAGGAGTAGGTTATTTTGCTGATAGTGAGAATTTAGTCACTTATTATGGCTTGCATTTTCTGCCAACGCGAATCCAAGTCTCCAATTCGCCACTTGCAACCAGCGCAAGGAGAACGTTTCGGCATTCCTATTTTAATTATTTTACTCTGAATTTTATCTCTAGATATCAATGTATCAATATTTATTTAAATTAATAGATATATAGAAAGTAAAACAAGTATCAGGTCAAAGTTAGCAAAATATAAAAAAATAATTGTTTCTCAATATATTTCAAATCAATTATCTATCAAAATAGAACTTGATGTTCTTTTAAAAAAATTTAAAAAAAAAAGTTCATTAACGATTGATTAAGTACTAAATTATAAATAAAAATTTCCTTTTTAATATATAAAATCAAAGATTAATGTTGAATACCATCTTTATTTATGTTGCACAACAAATTTTGATAATATTCAAGTAGAAAATGTTCTTTCCGTAGTTACGGTAAATGTTGAAAGATTAAACACAAGTGCAACTGTCTATAAATAAATTAGGATGCTGTTAATCTTTTAATTCTTACCATTTACCAACCATTAGCATAAGCATAAAAATGATAAATACAAAATATATGTTCTTTTGAGCTACTACAATGAGAATAAGAAACACACATGCATATCTTCCTTTTTTTTTTTTTTTTTGGATAAAAAAATATGTAGGGAATAAACTTAAAATACAAATAAAACAGTAACCTTGCCCAAACGCCCTTAGACTCTCATTTCTTGCTTTGCACTTAACTTTGAGCTGATTAATTAAGAAATGATTTTTGTGTAATGTTAGGAACTTATGGGTAGAACTTATATTTAAAAACCAGCTTGTAAGGGGAAGGTGCCTAAGGGTCTATAAACACATGTTTAAATTTTACACTTAATCCATGTGGAACATTACATTAGAATTATAACATTTAATTACTTAAAGATTTTAACGATGTGAAATACATAAAATAAAATAAAAAAAGTACAATTTTTATTTATTTATTTATTTTTTATGTTAAAAGTCTTTTTAGAAGGACAAGGATCACGTATCTGGCCTTTTCATTTCTTTTGCGATTGAGCTCTACTTTATAGCAGTGGTGGCCCCATGTTTAAGGTTGGGTGGTCTTGCAAAACAATTTATATATACACGTGTACTAAATTAACTTATTGTAACCACCCTAATAAAAATGTTTAACAAAAATTGTTGTATATATAGGTATATACATAGATAGGTTGTAATAATGATGTTTGAGTTTGGAGAGTATTGTTTTATAAAGTGAAAATTTAAGCTCTAAAATTTTCTAAGTGAAATTCGAACTAAAGGATTTTCAATCAGTCGAAGCTTTTGCTCAATTAATTAAAATGATGAAGAAAATAATCCTGGAGTTACTAGATGATTCGATCGCTATTCGATTCCTATTCGATCGATCAAAAAGTGAATTCCATCAATCGAAAGGAACTCTTGATCGATTGAAAGGAAATAGTAGTAAGAAGCTCAAGACCGATTGAAACACGTAAAATTGAGTTTTTTTTTGCAGAATTTATTAGTAACTGTTCTGAATATTTGAAGATGTTTCAAGCCTTGTAAATAGTTTTATTAAACATTTTAACTCTCTATATGTGTCTTTTGATTAAATATAACCCTATGAGTATAAATAGAGACCTATATTCACTTGAAATAATTTCAAATAGGATGAATATGGTTTAGGCTCTATTAGTTATTCTAACAATAGGTTTTATAACAAGCTTCTATATAACAATAAGTTTTACAACAAACCTTTGTAAATTAAGTTAAATAACAATAAGTTTTCCAGCTACCTACCAACGGCGATGAACCCAGCCACCCACCCTCAAGCCCAATCTACCCACCACCACAATCCCACTCACGAGAGAGAGAGAGAGAGAGAGAGAGAGAGAGAGAGAGAGAGAGAGAGAGAGAGAGAGAGAGAGAGAGAGAGAGAGAGAGAGAGAGCATTTTTTTAATGAGAGAAGAGAGAGAAAAGAATAAACAATCAATTTTTTTATGCCTTCTTGCTAGAGTAAACAACTACTTTTGGCTATTTACTGTTGGCTGTTTACTGTAACAAGAAGGCAAAAAATTTTACCTTTGGCTCCACCAATGTTGGGCATTAATTGGAGTGGTGCTAAAAATAGCAATTTAACTTTTTAGCACCACCAATACTAGTGCTCTTATGCATGTGAAAGTTGAGATAATGACGATGTTGCTTTGTAATATAACTTTGCATGGAACTTGATTTACTTGAGCAACCTAATCCAATCCAACGCCTAAGGATTGGTTTTTCTAGAGTTGGTAGATTGGATCAAGTTGATTTTATGTAATAATTATATATTTTCAATGATATATTTTTATTACACATGTCTAGTTTTAATTGGTGCCTTTTGTTTCATTATATATACAAAACCCACATTCAATAATTTTCTCACCTAAAATTCAATAATTTTCTCATATAAAAGCCACAACTGTATCTAATATTTCAAGTTTTCATTGAAATCTCATATTCTCGATGAAACTAAATTAATCCTTAGGGTCCGTTTGAATGAGAGGATAGAAAATGAAGGGAGTAGAAAAGTTGGAGGATAAAAAATAGAGGGAGTGGAAAAGTGAGAGAATAAAATGGATTTTAATTTTCTTTAATTGTGTTTAGTTGGAGGGGTGGAAAATTTTTTTGTTTGGTTAAGAAGAAAAATGTGAGGATAGAAAATAGAGTTTATATAAATTTACTCATATGCCTATACTAAAAAATGATGTCTATAGCATTACTCTATTAAAAAGAATTTAAATAAAAGAGTTTATATAAAGAATTTGTTGTGTACATATTATTACTCTATTAAAAAGAGTTTATATAAAGAATTTGTTGTGTACATAGCATTACTCTATTAAAAATAATTTTTATTAATACTTTAATTATTTATTGTGTCTATAGGTAATACTTTATTAACAATTTAACTCAACTCAAATTTTTAGTTGTTGTATTTTTGTTGTCTACAACATTAATTTTTTTGTTACTCAACTTATTGATTTTTGTAATTGTGTTTACAATGATTAGTTTTTGTAACTATATTTTAGGGTGTTCATTTTTTATTTATGGTAGACAAAATAGCTTTGTATAATCCCTATGACAAAGAAAGGCAACTTAAATAAATTCTTTTTTTGGTAGAACAAAATGGTATATGATTAAATCATATGGTTGTTACCCCAAAGTCACCAACCATAGCCAAACAAAGAGAATTATATAGGTTGATAATTTTAAAGAGAGGTTAACTGCTGCAAAATCAAATTCTGAGCAACATAAGAAAGGTTAACTAAGTGGCCCTCACGTCCAAATGACAATAATTGTGGATGGGCGAAAATCCTACATCCATAAATATAAAGAACACTTTGAAATACAATAATAAACAGCCACCAATCACACATTTACCACCTCTTTAACATCAAAATAAGCCTAAACAACAAACACAAAATCATCTAACCAAATGTTTTCCTCACCACAAATATCTCAGATTCACTTTGCACATTGTAGTGCATGTATACGTAGGTGCCAAAATGATCATACCACTAATCTTGATCATATCTAAGCAAAAAATATAAATTCTAGCATGATCTAGAAATAGGCAAGTTTCATGAAAAGACCATACCCAAATTTTTTAAAATGGAAAAAAAAAAAAAATCATTGGGGCATTTTATCAAACAATTAGAGCACAAAAGGAATGAGCCGAAGTTGTGTAATCAATTGGCCATGAATTCCTAATTACCCAGTACAAAAATCACTCAACATACACCATTTTATCAAGGACTTAACTGTAATTATCAAATAGATCAACATGATTATCAAAGGGAATCAAAGAAAAGCAAATAATTAAAAAATCAAGAACACCTACGACATAACATTTTATTTTACAGGGCAAGAAAATCCTAGAATTTCATCTGGCCAAAAAGAGGGGGAAAGTGGACTCACTTCATGTGGCGATGAGTGGGTAGTGCCTAAGTCTCCATTGCTGCCGAGTGGGAAGTCAGAGATGTTGACCCAACTTTGGCAGAAAAACATCTGTTTTGGCATTAGGGAAAATGACCCATAACCCATCGAAGTCAATTGTGAATTTTCTCTCAACAGTGTTCAGCTTGGTTTTTTATTTTCTTTCTTCTTTTTCTGCCGGCAACTTGTGGAGGTGCAAGTGAAGGAGCAATGGAGGAGGAGATTGAGAGAGAGAAAAGCAGGTTTAGAAAAGAGAGAGAGAGTGTGTGTGTGTATCGAAAAAAAAAAAAAAAAACAGAGAGAGAGAGACTGACAGAGAGACAAATGGCTTAAACCAAACGTAGAGTGGGAGAGAGAGTTAGACGTGTATTTTTTTTTTTGGGTTTAGAGATAGATTTAGCAGGTAATAAATGAAGATAATTAATGATATTTTATTAAAAATATTTGTAATAATGAGGGTTTTTTTTTAACCGTTAGATCTACTTAAATCTAATGATTTAAAAAATGTGTAACTAGAACCTATCGCTATTAATTTTGTTTCGCAATTATTAAGATGATAAGTGGAAATTAATGTAACATGAACCCACCATTAACATTATCTTTATTATACATCAATCACAACAAATTACCTTAAGCATTGTGACAAGTGACGAGATTGAGCCTCACCCCTCAACAAAACATAATCCATAATATATTAATGTATCATAACACATGGCTTGAATTGTGTTGACATGAAAGTCTGGCTGGGACAAGGCCCATTTTGGATTGTCTACTCTATTTTGGTTTCGGTCTCCACTGCAAAAGGCCAATTGGGCTAATGTCTGTGTTTTTTTGTTTCTTTTGCTGGTTACTTTTGGGCTGTCTGTTGAAATGTCATAATGCTCTTAATTCCTCCATATTTCTTTTGTATAACCCACTGATGGCCTAGTACTACTCTGAATTTTTTCTGGGAAAATAAAAGGAGATAAGAACTAATTTATTTATTTTTTGTTGGATCTGGGAGCCTTTTTCTCTGCCGAGGGTCGTTGATGAAGTTGTAAAAATAAGCTAATTAGGTCGGGCTTAAAGGAATTGCAAGCCCAATCGTCGGGTTGGGTGGACTTCTTGTGGGCTAAACTCTAAGGGGCCTCGCTTATGTCCCTTTTCCTTGGGAATTCGGCCTTAGTGTTGGGTGGCGATTAGGGCATGTCCTAGTTAATTCATAAGGGTCCCTTCAAGTTCATTTATAATCCATCGAGTTTCTTGTGAGTTGTGAGACAACCTTATATAACATTTCCCTCAGATTTGGTGAATTCCATACAATTATGGAATTCATATGTTCTGATAGGGGTGGTGTATAGGTTGATTTTGCAATATAATTTTTCAAGCTAATAAATATTGAGCTATTTGTGTTCATTTAGGAACAACTTATTTAACTTTTTTGTTGAAAACATGCTAAAGTATATTTATACTTTGAAAAAGTTAAGAAAAATAAGAATAAGTGAGGATTTAAAAAGTTATACATAAAAATTAAAAAGCAAAAAACTAGCTTATAAGTGTACTCAGACACACACAGAAGCAATTAGCTTTCTATATGAAAAGAAAAGCAAAAATAATTAACTATAAACTTATTAAAAGCAAATTAGGATTCAAGCCCAAAGAAGGGGTGAAAAAGGTGATGGGGCTTAAATTTTTTTTTTTCTATTAATTAATGAATTTATTCATGGATTTGAGCTTTATTTATAAATGATTTGCTGTAAAATATTATTTCAAATTTATAATAACACAAATGTTTTTGTTTGGACAAAATCTTCAAAAGTAAAACTATTATGTGTCACTAAATTTATATCAAGCATTTTATATTGATTATTTTCTTTATATCTCTTGATTATAAATCTCAAAATCCAAACACAATCTTAAAGTACATATATCGCAATTCATATTTTGAAATTAACATTCAAGTTTTTTTTTTAATTTTGTGCTTGATTGGGACTTATATTTGTCTTGGCTTATCCTTACACATGAGCTTCTTCTTTTTTTTTTTTTTTTTTTTTTTTTGTTGCAAAGAGAGAACGAGAGAATCATTTTAAAAGAAGAGTAATGTTAAGGACACAAATTTTTACAATTTTGTTTCTCAATTGTTAATGTAGCAAGTGACTTTCACATAAACCTACTACTAAGTACTAACATTACTTTAATAGTTTTTATTAATGTCAATCATAGTATGTAATCTCAACCAATATAAAAATTTAAAAAAAAAAAATTGTGTTTTAGGTGTTTGGCAAGAGAATTTAAATAAATTTTTTTTTTTTGTTTTGGAAATTATAAAATGGTGGGTCCCACACTTAAATCTATTATTTGTTTGATGTTTTCTATATAGAGTTTTCATTATTTCCTATTTTTCTCGTTCAAAACAAGATTTTGAAAATAGCCAAGATGATGTTTTCAAGATACAGAAAATATTTTTAATGGCATAACTGTAAATAAATTGAAAATAGTGGACTCCATTAATTTGTCCAAACTATTCTATATCTTAAATTAAAGAACTTATCTTTATCATAAAAAAGTCCTCACGTTTAAAATTTGAAGCTTATCATTCATATATATATATATATATATATGTGGGGGTTGGAAACCCAAACTTATGTATTGGGCCCAAGGCCCTAATTGAAGGTTACTGTATGTCCGAAGAGGCAAAAGTTGTTGAAAAGGAGTTCGCATGAAAGAAAAATACCTGGAAGTGAAGAAGATCAGTCCGAAGAGAGCACCAGTGGTCCAAAGAGATCATTCTCCTCAGATGTAAAGATTATTGGTCAAGCAAATATCTGGAGGGTTCGAATAATCTTACTAATGACTTCAGTGATCTGGATAAGTTTTAGACATGCCTGGAGATAAGAAGAATGGAGAAATATCTAAAAAGAAAAGCTGCCACCGCCACATTAAATGCACTGCATCTGCTTTTATGGCCGCATTAATGTGGAGAAAACTCCTGAACAGTGTCATCCCAGCTACTACTACTCACAAAAAGCTAAAGAAAAGATTTGACGTGACACATATTCAAGTGGACACTTAGATGAAGAATAAGTGGACGATGAAGATGATGATGAAGGATGCTATATAAAGAAAAAGCCTCTGAAGGAGAAGGGGGGGTTTTTGGAGAGTTGTATTCATTTTTCATTCAATAATATTCCTCTTCAGACATCAAATTGAAAAGTCTTGAAGTGTGTTTTTTTATGTCAGTTCCTTCTTGAACACCATAATTAACTATTGCTTAGTTTACAATCAGCCTAGCTCTTTTACCCATTCTCTACAAATTCATTGTTTTGGGTCGAGTGGACTCATAATCCAAACCTTTTGGGCTTGGGCTACAAAAATAGACCCTACAATATATATATAAATAGGATTCCATGTTTTGGTTTCATCATTTTGTATACTAAAATATCCTCGCACAAATTCTTAAACTCTATAAACACCCCTATCTTTTAGTTAAATAATTTTAAATTAAAAAACAAAAACTGATTAAAAGAGTAATTTACTATTCCTAAGTTTTAGCCTTTTTTCTTTCTCTTCTTTATTTGAATTACCACTTTTTATTTTAAGTTCTAAATTTCAAATTTAAACATGTGTACAAATAATTTTTTTTTTTAAATCATATAGTTAAAGATTTTAAAAATTATGACACTATCTTTATCTCACATTTAAACCTTATGAAAATAAACTCGAATTTTCCCTTATTTTTAAAAATATCCAGTGATTTGTCCCGGTTTTGAAACTATTAAGCATCATGTCCATGTTTTAAGGTAAGTTTCAATAATCTAACAGGTGCTCCTCTAGCGTGGCAAAAACTTACTTAGAACTTGATAATCATAAAAATCAAGTTCTATGAAAAACTCGATTTCTTAAAAATCGAGTTTCAAAACAAGGACATAATGCTTAATAGCTTCAAAAAAGTGACAAAACACTGAATAGTTTTAAAAAATAAGGGCAAAAGCCCATTTTTCCATATTTTAGGGTACATTAGTTTGTTCCCACACTTCAATTTTCAAACTAATCATTATCAAAATAATAATAATAATAATCATAACAACTAGCCTCATCATACGCGCTATGCGCGCGTGATAAGACTCTTTTTTATTTATTGGTTTTTTGGGGTTTAGTGTCATAATGTTTAAAAATGAGATAAAGATAGTGTCTCTTTATGTGATTTTTTTTTTCTAATTAGTTATTTGTACATGAGTTAGTAGCTGATGTGAATGGAAGAAACTATTTGAAATTGAAACTCTTCATTTTTTTTTCAACTCTCACGTAGAGGCATTGAAATTCAAAAAGGAAAAGTAATTTCTCTAAAAAAAGTAGACATGCAAAACTGTTTAAAGGTGAGATAGAGATAGTGTTCTAATGTTTAGGAAAAAGTCTAAAATTTAGGAAAAGTAAATTACTCTTTTAACCAATTTGTGTTTTTTAATTTAAAATTATTTAACTAAAAGATAAGGGTATTTTAGAGAGTTTAAGAATTTGTGTGAGGATATTTTAGTACGCAAAATGATGAAACCCAAATAAGAGATCATGTTATTAGCAGTATAGATATAGATAATCTATATGTTACTTTTAGTAGGGGAAAAAAAAAACTCAGTAGAAATAGTCTCCCAAACATCATTTTTTTTTCCAGTGTTTTGAAAATTGGTCTTAAAAAAGGGAGCCAAACACATATAATATAAAATTATTCTTTGAAAACTAGTTTCACATTCATTTTTTTGAAATTTGAAAAAAAAGAATTCCTCCTACCAAATAGGCCCTTAATATTTACTAGTAAAAAAAAAAAGGAGGAGATAAAAGGGAATGTTGACACTGATGATGATATAATTTTAGGAATAATAGTTTTATTAATGTCTGCCTAAACTTTAGGCCAATATCTTCTAGATATTGATGGTGGGGAATGCATTTATGATCTTTGGTTTTTCCTATCACCAGTTGTCTAAAAGATGATAAGTGATGAATCTCCATATACATCTCCACCATTATAAAAATAAAATAAATAAATAAACAAAAATTGAGTTTTAATATTTACTAGTAAAAAAAAAAAAAAGGAGAGAGAGATAAAAGGAAAGTTGAGATTGATGATGATATAATATTAGGAAAATATGGGGTAGGAAAAAAAAAATTTGTTTTAATATTTACTAGTAATTAAAAAAAAAGTAGAGAGAGATGAAAGGGAAAGTTGATATTGATGATGATATAATATTAGGAAAATATAGAAAAAAATAATAATAATAATCATGGCCCATGCAAGTCTCGAACTTGTGACCTTAGCGTTATTAGCACGACACTCTAACCAATTAAGCTAATAGGCCAATTCATATAATACATTGTGATTGATAAATAATTAAGATATTACAATTGATACACAAAAAAAATATATTGGTAATAAATTTAGGTGACTTTGATTATTATTTCATTGAAAAATAATTTTATTATATCAATGTGAAAAAAAAAATGTGGGTAATATTATTGGCTGGCAATGGCAAGTGGTAATTGGAGACAGGAGGCAGGAGTGGTGGTACAAATAAGAATGAAGTTGTCGACACAATATTTTCATAGCAAAACTTAAATGGTAATCTATTAATGGTAGATAAAAAAGTGATATTAATTGTAAGTTCAAATGAAAACCACAAATAGCTTACCCAAATGATTGGAAGATGCATGTGACATTTCTTAT
Organism: Quercus variabilis; assembly: GCA_030445155.1. Classification (NCBI taxonomy): domain Eukaryota; kingdom Viridiplantae; phylum Streptophyta; class Magnoliopsida; order Fagales; family Fagaceae; genus Quercus; species Quercus variabilis. The sequence goes on from CP129455.1 coordinate 43,540,951, forward strand.
TCAGAAGCTACCAAATGGATTCACACTATGTCTTTGAAACACACACACACACACACACACTTTGATGTCAAATCCGACACTTAAATTTATTTTCACTCTCTCTTTCTCTCTCCCTTTTAAGATGTAAAACTCATTAAATTTTAAAATACATGACATTGTTCACAAAAAATACAGAACATCCATCCAATAGACATTTTGCAAAAAAAATTTGCAACTTGTTACAGTCGATATGTAAATATGAGAAGTGTTATATCTATAACAATTTTACAACAAATCTTAAGTGGTAAGTTGCTAACGGTTCAAATTTGAAGCCAAAAGTGATATTATTTTTTTGCCCACCAGTAATAACCTGCTACTTAGGATTGGTTTTGGAAATGTTATAAAATTATTGTACACAAAGCATTTCTTATATATATTAGTATATATATTTGACCACTGTAGTAGAGGTTGTGAGAGAAGTAGACGAAAAAAAAGGAAAAATGTTTAGCATTTCTATTTTACCATTCTATTAATTAATAGAATGTTACTATAGATCCATGCTACATTTTTTGGCATTTGGCACATTTTATGTAGGTTCTTTTTGTGTTTAGTGTGCTAAACACTAAAAATTTATCATCTAGCACATCTAATGTTAGTGCTCTAATATTTGAAACGTATTTATAGATTCTATACTATATATAAGAGGATTCTCCTCTTTAAACTGAATTTTTATATGATTCAAAAATACTCTCATTAATGAAGGGTAACTTTTCTTTGAAATATGGTCATAAATGTCAAATAAGAAATTTCATTTTAAATTCAAAAGGAAAACTCCTAAAATTTAGAATTTTTTTCCCTTCAAGTTCATCTTTTTATTCCCCAAAGTTTATCCTTTTTATTTTTTTGAAAACTTTCTTCTCAAAATAAAAAAAAAAAAAAAATTTGTTTGAAAAATAAAAAATATATATTTCCAAATTATAATAGATGCAAATTATTAACAATTATCCAAAAAAATAGAACAAAATGTTTTATTGATAGATACACCACTGTAAGTTTCTTTTAAAACCTTCTCACGTCTCCCCGTGTGTGTGTGTGTTAAAAATATTTAGAATTCTAAAAAAAAAAGATTGTAGGTAGAAGAAGAGAATAATAGCACAAAGGAACCATATGATGGGTATTAATTATGAATTATTTGATATATATATATATATACACACACACACACACTCCACACTGAAGAATTTTATATGAACAAAAAGTCTAAAGTTAATTAAACCACCGTGTGATATGCCAATTGTTGGGTCTTTTAATATTTAGCAAATATTTAATTTTGTTTTGATTTGGTTTAATATTTAGCACCATGGGACCCAAATTTTGCTAGGTCTTTTTAGTACCACGTGAAGCATATATCCTTAAAACTAAGATGCCACATATGTCAGAGAGGAAAAGTATATGCCTTGTAGCTCTATCTTTGAGAGCTACATGTCGTTTGCATCTCTTTTGCTCTCTTGAATTTTAAAGTTGCAACCTCACCGGGGTCTTATTGGCCAAGGAAGCACAACACTGTTTTTTATACATAGCATTCATCTTCACATTAAGTCACATTTGAGTGAAAGACGAATTGCTTTAACCTGATGTACAACTTTTAATTGTTATGATTTTTGTTTTTATCCACTTATAAATATTGCAAGTCTAATTCAACTTTAATCAAATTAAGATTTTTATCCACTTAGAAATTATAGTTGAAGAAAAATTATATATTTCTTTTTCTTAAAATCTAAAAATTTAAGAAAATTTCTGTAATTTGGTGCCAATATTTAGTATTCTCAAAAAAAAAAAAAAAAAAGATTGTAGGTAGAAGAAGAGAATAATAGTGAACTATATGGGTATTAATTATGAATTATTTGATACACACACACACACACACACACACTCCACATTGAAGAATTTTATATGAACAAAAAGTCTAAAGCTAATTAAACCACCATGTGATATGCCAATTGCTGGGTCTTTATGTGATATGCCAATTGCTAGGTCTTTTAATATATAGCAAAATATTTAATTTTGTTTTGATTTGGTTTAATATTTAGCACCACGTGACCCAACTATTTCTGGGTCTTTTTAGCACCACGTGAAGTATATACTTTTATATCCTTAAAACTAAAATGCCACATATGTCAGAGAGGAAAAGTATATGCCTTGTAGCTCTGTCTTTGAGAGCTACATGTTGTTTGCATCTCTTTTCCTCTCTTGAATTTTAAAGTTTCAACCTCACTGGGGTCTTATTGGCCAAGGAAGCACGGCACTATTTTTTATACGTAACCTTCATTTTCAGATTAAGTCACATTTGAGTGAAAGACGAATTGCTTTAACTTGATGCACGACTTTTAATTATTATGATTTTTGTTTTTATCCACTTATAAATACAGCAAGTCTAATTCAATTTTAATCAAATTAAGATTTTTATTCACTTAGAAATTATAGTTGAAGAAAACTTATATATATTTTTTCTTAAGATCTAAAAATTTAAATAAATTTCTGCAATTTGGTGCCGCCACTTGGCGCAATAATAACGTTTTTGAGCTCAACTTTTATTATATATAATATGATATAATATGATTTGGTTGGAATGACTTTCAGAACATTAGCCTTTGTGCTTTCAGAAGAAGAATGTCTTCTATTTTAAATCTTATCCCTTGAATGGCGAGTTTGGACATGCTATATCTTTTTGGTGGATTAATTCAATTGGCTGGTGACATATTTGAGTCCTGTATTCTTAGTCGAATTATTTAGGTGGCAATATATGTATTTTTTTGGGTTTACTTTCGTGGTGAGGTTATCTATAATTTCATTCTTATATGTTTACTTTATTCCATCAATCCAAAACTTAACTATCCAGCCATACATTTCAATGAGGTATTTTAATTTAGTCTGTCAATGTTCCAAAAGTGAATTAAGGAAAAAATTGTATTACGTAACTTTTGGCCTGCTTTTCTTTATATATTAATTTATTATGAAGTCGGCCAACTTGGATGGTCCAAATCGTTGACCAGGATAATCCTAATACAGCCTCAAAAAAGGAAAAAGGAAAAAGAAAAAAAAGAAAAAGAAAAAAAGAAGAGGTATCCTTATCCAAATTCTTATCCTCAAAAAAAAAAAAAATAAAAATTAAAAATTAAAAATAAAAATCTCTCATCCATAATTTGTACAATAAGTCAATAACCACTAGTAACAAAAATTCATACCAAACTTCAATATAATTGCAATATTTATTTCAGGCATTTTGTTTTGTTTTTTTTTTTTTTTTTTATCAACTTATTTCAGGCATTACAACGTGAGGATTTCGCACAGCAACTGATGACTTCATCTACAACCAAAATCCCTCATTTCTCACCAACGTTTTGAATACTTCTTTCATGCACATTAACTTTAATTTTATTAATATTTGCAACTGCACCCAACGTCTTTGGCATTTGAAGAAGGGTAGAAATTTTGCCCCCTCTCTTAACCCACTACACCCCGCTTCACTCCGCATATTTGATAAGACAGGGATTGGGTGAGATTTTTACCCTGCACCTTAGGGCTGGATGGTTTAAGCCCTTTGGCCCCACCCCACAATATGGCGAAAGACAGTGGAAATTATTTTGGAAAAACTAGGCAATGTGAATTTTGTTATGTATTAAAAGTTTGGATTAGGTTGTTATGCATTAGATTATTAGTATTAATGACGTTGTTTGTATTACTACTAAATATGTAAACGCATAAATATTAAGACTTTTTGTTCTTTTGTGATATTTTCTTTTTAAACACTTTGTATAATATTATTTCTTCCTTGCTAAAAATTAATTTTATTTGATATGATAAATTTATTTGTAGTTTTAAGTATATTTATGTTAATGAAATGAGTTATACATACATACATATATATAAGGCAAATTACAACTTACCCACCTATGGTTTGCCTGAAATTTAAGTTGCTTAACTGTAGCTTGAAATCCTATTATGCAAGTGTTTCGTTGGATTCTTTTTTATCTTATTTGATTTTGTATTTTTATTTTTATTTTTTGTATTTTTAGAGGAGAGAGATATAAAAGTGGAACGAAATTACATATTTAGTCATGTTTTTAACAAAATTGGATTACAAAATTCTAACTGAGCTAATCTCAGGTGGTTAAAATGTCAAATTTTAAACCACAAGTAAGCAACTTAAATTTTGACTAAACTACAGATGTAGGGCAGGGCAGGTCTTCACAGGGCCCTAAGGAGCAAAGATGAAGTAAGAAAGTTTGCCCTATCATACATGGATGAAGATGCCATCCTTTGACCCTACCCTGCCCCCCTTTGGCCCCACCCTACCCCACTACCATCCCTAATTTGAAGAAGTGTTTGATGGCTGCGCATGAACATTTGGAAATAATATTGGGAATATGTATATAATAGAAAAAAAAATGAAATGTTTTATTGATCATTAATACAAGAGTGTCTGAAGTTTTAGCTAGCCCAATCTGATCTAAAAGCCCAGCCAAGATGATTTTTACGTCCAACAAACAAGGTTCATTATTTTGAATGATTTTTTACATTTAGCAAATAAGGTTCATTATCTTGAATGATTTTTCCTTTCAATACAGATGATTGATGAGTTAGTTTCCCCAAGAAGTCAAATATCATTTATTTGAGCTTCCTAAGAAATATTATGGTATTTATGTTCCTGCCATCCTCAGAAAACAAGAATTTTAATGTGTTTCAACTTTAATTCTATAACTCTAATTTAATTTCACTTTGGTCAAGAAAATGTAATATTAAAAAAAAAATGAAATGTTTTAATTGCATATTTTCATTCTCCTAGTCTTAGAGAGTTGTTTTAAATCCCCAATTATTTATCCGATCCGCTCTTTCCTATATATCACTCATGTGGTACTTCATTATACGATATATATATATATATATATATATATATATAAATATAAGAATTATACGATATATATATAAGATCCATCTGTATAGATATCATCATCTTATTGATAGAGTGAATATATCTGTCATTTCTTGAAATCTCTCTTTTGATTCAAAATCATGGTGTAATGTGTATCCCCCCTTGTTCCGGTCAGGAAATAAATCAAAAAATATATTTTTGTTCAAGAATAAAATCTTATTGGAATTGTCCATATCTAGTTCATCCTTCGGAACCCTATCACATCCTGGATCGGATGAAAAAGGATGAATTGAGACGGTATTTTGTAAATAAGTAATTATCTTGAATATATTAACTACCTAAATAGTACACACAGGTAATAAATAAGAGAATACTAAAGATTCGAGCTATAGAATTTCTCAATTCTGACACAAGGTACTTATTAGATCTAATAAGTGCATTAAATTTAATAGAATTGTTTTGCTGTATCCAGACTAATACCAATCCAACCCATTTCATGAATAAAATGTGACCACTTACTTTTTTTTGTTGTTTTCTAATCTTTAGAATGGATTTGGTTGGAATAATGGAAAGGGATATTTATCGATTCAAGGAGACGACTCTTCATTATTAAATAGAATATTGCATTAAATATAATATAATATTATTCATTATGATTATAATAATAAATAATAAATTTTTTTTTTTGAAAGGGAAATATTCATTCAATTATAATGATAAAGAGTCATGATACAAGGCTTCTAAGGCTGGTGGCAGAGAGTCCTCCATCCAATACAAATCCGCATCAAGAGAATTTCTAGCATATTGAGCTAATGCATGAGCTACCTTATTTGCTCCTCTCCTAATATTACAAACTCTAACCCACTGTAACCCCCACAACAAGTGTCTGATGTCATTAACAACATTCCCAAGTAGTGAAAAATTTTCTGAAGAAGATGAGATGGCTTGGATCACATTACAATTATCTCCCTCAATAATCAACCTAGAGAACCCAGCATCCACAGCAAACTCAATAGCTCTTCGACAAGCAAGTAACTTAGCCTCATCACTTGAACTCACCTTTGGACCACTCACGGACATAGTAGCCATCACTTCACCCTTATCATTCCTGATTATAGGGCCAAAGCCTGATCTGTCCAAGCTTGAAAAAATCGCTGCATCAAAGTTTAGTTTATACTCCGAATGTGAGGGAGGTTGCCAAACGTCTCCACTCTGTTGCTGCCGAGTTAAAACAGAGAGATTATTCCGAAACTGTTTAACTTCAATAACATACTCCTCAGCTCTTTTGTTCAGGCTATTCAGATCCTTCATTTTGCCTCCATGAACTACACAATTCCTTTGATTCCAGATAAACCATAGCTATGCCCAAAACAGGTCCATCTCATCCGACGTTAACCGCTCCAATAAGTCCACCATCAGCTGCTTCATGTCTTGTTGCCCTTGCCTGGACTTTTGCAACTTTCGAATACTGCCATACCAAATATCCTGGACCGCTACACACTCCCAGAAGGCATGGACTGTTGATTCCTCCTCCCTCATGCATACTGGACATTTATTTTCCTGAACAACTTTCCTCCTGAACAAATTCCCAGCTGTTGGAAGTATTTCATGACATGCCCCCCATCCGAAGATTTTAATTTTATTTGGAAGTTTTAGCTTCCAAATTGCAGCCCATACCTTCCATTCAGTACAGCCTTGTGAAGTTTCTGTCCGATCCCCTAGATTCCTAGCCACATGGTACGCTGATTTGACACTGAACTCTCCCTTAGAATTGTGCAACCAGATGATAGTATCGTTTACATCTCTACGGCTCAGTGGGATTTGGTAAATAGCTTCTGCCTCCTCCCTAAGAAACTTAGCCATAATTTCTTCAGTCCTCCAAATATGCAAATCCGGATTAATCAGATCAATCACTTTCATCTCCTCCACATCTTCATGAACCGGATGTAGAATGCTATTAGATGGATAATTGGGGATCCACCTATCTTTGAGAACATTAATTGAGAGACCATTTCCTACCCACCAGCAATGTCTAGATAATAGTATGGGTTGTGCAGCCATCAAACTTCTCCAAACGTATGAATAGTGAGGAGAAACTTTAGCTTCAAGGAAAGAAGAACGGGGGAAATACCTAGCTTTGAAGCATTGATAAAGAAGAGAATCAGTGCATTGAATCATCCGCCATCCCTGCTTAGCTAACATGGCGAGGTTAAAAGCTCTCAGGTCTCGAAATCCCATTCCTCCCTCTTTTTTTGAAGCTGTCAATTTACTCCAACTCTGCCAATGAATCTTTTGTTCACTCCCCACCTGACCCCACCAATACTTTGCACACAAAGCATCCAGTTCATCACATAATTTCAATAGGAGTTGAAACACACTCATTGTATATGTGGGTATAGATTGTGCTACAACCTTGATCAGAATTTCTTTACCAGCTTTTGACAAAATCAAGCCCTTCTATCCTTGAAGCTTCTTCCATATTCTATCCTTCAAATAAGAAAAAGTGTGATACTTAGCTCGCCCAACTAAAGTTGGTAAGCCAAGATAAGTTTCAATTCTATTCACCTCCTTAACTCCCAAAATCCCCAATATCAGTTGTTTATGGCTGTCTGAAGTATTACTACTGAAGTAAGCTGAAGACTTTTCTAAATTTATACACTGCCCTGAAGCTCTTTCATAAGTTTGGAGAATTTGTGCTATAGTCTCCCCCTCAGCCTGAGTTGCCTGGCAAAATAGCAAAGAATCATTTGCAAACATGAGATTAGTGACTTTTGGTACCCTTCTGCAAATGGATACTCCCTTAATCCTCCCTTTTGATTCTGCTTGGTCCAGCAATGCAGTGAATCCCTCAGCACACAACAAGAATAAGTATGGTGACAAAGGATCCCCTTACCTTATTCCTCTAGAAGGGTGTACCATGCCATAAGCTTTCCCATTCACCATAATAGAAAAGGATGGTGTCGAAACACAACTCATCACCCTTTCTATCCAAGTATCAGGGAAGCCCAGCTTTTCCATAATACTCTGCAGAAAATGCCACTCAACCCTGTCATATGCCTTGCTGATGTCTAGCTTCAATGCTAAGGATCCCTTCTTCCCCTTCTGTCTGGAATGCATGGTATGGAGTGTCTCATAGGCCACCAATACATTGTCTGTGATCAACCTCCCCGGTACGAATGCACTTTGAGTGGGTGAGATAATTTGAGGGAGTACCTGTTTCAATCTGTTTGCCAGTACTTTGGAAATAATTTTATAAATCACATTACACAAGCTTATCGGTCTAAAATTAGACATTTTAATAAGATTTCTAATTTTAGGGATAAGCACAATGTTTGTATGATTGATTTCAGGTAGTATATTACCATTATTTGAAAAAAATCTAAGACAGCTAGCATAACAGTGTCACCCACAACATGCCAAAATTTTTGGTAAAATAAAGCATTCATACCATCAGGGCCAAGAGCCTTTGTTGGTCCCATTTGGAATAGAGTCGCCTTGACTTCTTCAGCAGTATACTCACTGGATAGATCCTCCCACATCTCATCAGTTATTTTGTTCTAAATTGCACTCAGACACTCCTCCATCTGATCTCCCTTACCAGCCTGAAAGAGATTATCAAAGTAGGCAGAAGCAACTCCCACAACCTCCTCCAAATCCTCCACCCACTGTCCTTCTGCATTTTGGATGCCCTTGATATGATTTTTATTTCTCCTTTGTGTGGCTTTAGCATGAAAAAACTTCGTGTTTTTGTCTCCATGTTTCAACCAATTTATTCTAAATCTTTGGGCCCAAAATATTTCCTACTTCTGTAATAGCTCATCCATTTTTTTTTGCTTAGTTCCAAGTATTCGGCTTTGGTAACCTTTGTAGGCTCAGCTTCATTTAGAGAGTCCAACTTCTTTTGTAGATCTTTAATGGCTCTAGTATCCGGATCAATGGATGAAGAACTCCAAGCCAATAGCTCAGCATCACATAATTTAATCCTTTCCTAGACAGAAGCCAGCCCGTGCCCTTCCTCACCTGCTCTTCCCCAAGCTTCCTGCACTACCCCTTCACATTCACTACTAAGCAACCAAGATTCTTCAAACTTAAAGCTCCTTTCTCGTTTCTGCCTTGCCTAAACAAAAGTCTGAACATGAAGCATAATGGGTAAGTGGTCTGAAGCATGTGTAGACAAATGTATAATTTTGCTCATCTAAAATTTCTCCAACCATTCATTGCTCGCCACTCCTCTATCAAGCCGAATACATAATTTCGAATAGCTAATATTAAATATAAAATAATAATAGGAAAATTATTCCAAATTCATAATAATATATATTTATTATTATTAGAATACAAATATAAAAAGAATAGAATAAATTAATAAATAAACAAATGTTCCACTTTATAACTATAATTACTATACTATTATTCATTATAATAATAACTTATTATCATTAAATAAATCATTCAATTATGAAATTGAATGATCAGGTTTGTTACTATTTTAGTATTAGTAGAAATACCACCAATATCTCTATTCCCTCTTGAAATAAGAATACTTTGACTGGGATTTTATGAAAAAAGCTAAAGCCCCTTATCGGATTTGAAACATCTTGTTCTTTCTTCAACAATTTCTGATCTCTAGTGGACCTCTCAGTAGGATTCGAACCCAGATGAAGTTCTGACCATCTGTCAAAGAAAAAAGAACGAATGGAAGCTTTTATATAATCTATTTGCTGGAATGAATAAAATTGCCTATGGTGAACTTTGAGAAGAAGGATTTCTTCTATTTTAACTCTTCTCCTTTAGGTGGCAAATTTGGTTTTGTATTTGTTTAGTGGATTCCATTGACTAATGACCTATTTCAGTCCTTATCCTCAGTCAAATTCTTTGGGAGGTGATATCTGTATCGGTATTGTGTTTGCCTTTTAGTGGTGAGCTTGTTTATCATTTCATTTCTTTATTGTGTGTTTTATTCATTCCATCTATACAAAAATTATCCATCCAGCTATACATTTTCTTCGTTTCGGTATTAGTTTCGTATCACCACACTTTTTATCAATCACTAATATCAATATATATATATATATATATATTTTTTTTTGGAGCAAATATGCCAAATAATGATGTCAATGTTTTAATAGTGAATTAAAGAACAAATTGTATTTGGGTAACGCAGTTGTGCCATAAACAGAATTTGAAAATGTCAAATTCTGGATAATAGAAATAATTTTATCAATTGCAACTTTTGGCCTACTTTTCTTTGGTTATTATGAAGTCGGGTAAAAGTTGGCTGACGTTCAAATCGTTATAAAAGTTAAATATCTTATCCATATAATAAGTAAAATATGTCAAAAACCACTAGTCATACTATATGCTATATTTATTCTTCTACACATAAATTCATAAAAAACTTCAATGCTTCTCAAAAATAAAAATAAAAATAACAAACTTCAATGATCACAATATTTATTTCATGCATTATAAGTTTGAGAAATGATATGTTCACAATATTTTTACAACAAACTATAAGTGACAGATCGTTATTAGTTGTTATTGTTAGAATAAAAAAGTAATCTTAGTGCTAGGTTCAAATTTAAATCAATAACAACTAATAATTTATGATTTATTGTGAAAATATTGTAAACATAACACCTCTCTATAAGTTCATAACGTGTTGAATGGATTTTGCACAGTATGACTATTCTCCAGCAATTGATGTCTTCATCTTCAACCCATCTCCTTCCTCATCATCAAAAATCCAATAATAATCAGTATTCCTGCACAACATAAAAAAACTGCTTCAAATGCCAAAAACTTTTGGGGCAGATGCAAATAATAACAAAATTAAAGTTAATGTCCATGAAAGAACAGAGAAGTATTCAAAATGATGACGAGAAATTAGCACTCCATCATATTTGATATTAAAAACTAATTCTTTCTTTGTCCTACCAAGTTTGTTCATTCTAGTTGTTATCCACCAGTTTAATCGAATTTAAATATTTAAGGGAGATTCATATAAATAAGGAAAAAATTGCTAAATGCCATTTTCGGGCAAAAATAGCAGTTCTTTGTCCTATTTTTCAAACTAATTAGAGAAATGTCCATCTTTTGAAACTTAATTTGTGATAAATCGAGTTAGGCCCTAAGCAGCGTTTTTAAGAAGCTTATAGTGAAATTTTTAGGACCTATAGTGGCGTTTTGTAACTCGACCTCTATGAAATTGAGTTATAGGTAAAAAAAAAAAAAAAAAAAAATTTAAAATTGCCTATAACTCGATTTCATGGAGGTTGAGTTACAAAACGCCATTATAGATCCTTAAAACATCATTATACGTCCTTAAAAACGTTGCTATAGGGCTCTAGAATTTTTTTTCTAAAACTCGATTTATCACAAATCGAGTTACAAAAGAGAGGCATTTCCTTATTTAGTTTGGAAAATGAGGCAAAGAGATGCTATTTTTGCTCGGAAAGGGCATTTGGCAATTTTGTCCTATAAATAATTATAATTTTTGCATAGTAGTACACTAAAGTTTTTATGAAATGTTTCACATGATTTATTGCTGTCTGCGATTTCTATTTCACGTTTCCTGCCTTTTTTTTTTTTTTTTTTTAGCGTGTATGAACAGTAATCACATTGTTCATACACATGGATTCACTGTGCAGAAGACAAATTTCACTGTTCGTGCACTATTCACGTACTGTTCATAGGACTCACAACCACTTTATTCAAAAAAAATATATAAAAAATAAGTCTCACGGTACTATTCACATATTTAGAAATTATTTTGTTACAGTGTTTTCAGTTTTCAATAAAATAAGTTATATCCAAATGGACCTTAAGGGTCTGTTTGGATATCACTTATTTTGCTAAAACTGAAAATTTATGAAATTCATTATGCTGGAGACAAATTTCACTGTTCGTGCACCATTCACATATTGTTCATAGGACTCACAACCACTTTATTCAGAAAAAAAATATTAAAAATAAGTCTCACGGTACTATTCACACATTTAAAAATTATTTTGTTACAATATTTTCAGTTTTCAGTAAAATAAGTTGTATCCAAATGGACCTTAAGGGTCTGTTTGGATATCGCTTATTTTGCTGAAACTAAAAACTTATGAAAGTACTGTAGATAAAGGTAGAAATTAGCTGAAATCGTACAATGAGGCTCGTAAATAATACAAAAAAGTACAATAAGTTCAATAAATAGTAGTACACTAAAGTTTTTATGAAATGTTTCACATGCTTTATTGCCGTCTGCTTTTTCTATTTCACGTTTCCTGCCATTTTTTTTTTTTGGTTTTCAGCGTGCATGAACAGTAATTGCATTGTTCATGCACATGGATTCATTGTACAGGAGACAAATTTCATTGTTCACGTACTGTTCATAGGACCGACAATCATTTTATTCAAAAAAATATTAAAAATGGGTCCCACTGTATTATTCACACATTTAAAAATTATTTTGCTATAATGTTTTCAGTTTTCAGCAAAATAAGTTGTATCCAAACGGACCTTAAGAGTCTGTTTGGATATCGCTTATTTTATTAAAATTGAAAACTTATAAAAATACTGTAAATAAAAGTAAAAATTAGCTAAAATAGTACAATAAACTTGTAAATAGTAAAAAAAATATAATAAAATTAATAAATAATAGTAAAAATAAACTTAATGGTAAAACAATTTTAATTTTTTTATTGGTATCTAATCAGAGACTAATTAGCTTGAGCATTTTAGCTCAAATGGCGTCTTCAACTCTTTTCAAGAGGAATATTCAAATAGCACGTGTAAATACTACCGAGCATTTGTACTTTGTAGGCGGAGCGCTCGGTCAGAACATATGTTTTTTTTCTTTTTTTTTGGTTGAACACATGTTATATATACCTTTCAACATCAGCCAATAGATTGTATCCCCCCACCCCAAAAAAAAAAAAAAAAATCAGCCAATAGAACTAGTTAGCCCAAGTACATTTATAAAACCAGACATTCTCCTTGTCAATCCCAGCAAATTCTTCATTCCCAAATCCCCCAACCATGGCTTCAAAGTCTTCATCTCCTTCCAAACTCCAATCCTCTTCCAATGATGATTCTCCCACAACAAACCTCCCTTTAAAGCCCATCCCAGGAAATTATGGCCTACCCTTTTTTGGTCCCATCAAAGATCGCCTTGACTACTTTTACCACCAAGGAAAAGACACCTTCTTCCAAACCCGAATTCAAGAACACCAATCCACTGTCTTCCGAACCAACATGCCTCCAGGACCATTCATATCCTCCAACTCTAATGTCATTGCTCTCCTTGATGCTATCAGCTTTCCCATCCTCTTTGATACTTCCAAAGTCCAAAAACTAAACGTTTTTGTCGGCACTTACATGCCTTCCACAGCTTTAACCGGTGGTTACCGTGTTTGTGCTTATCTTGACCCTTCTGAACCCAAACATGCCCTTCTCAAGCGCTTGATTTTCTCTATTCTCGCTTCTCTTCACGATAAATTCATCCCACTTTTCAGAAACTGCCTGTCTGAGCTTTTCGTCAACCTTGAAGACCAATTCTCTGACAAAGGCAAAGTATACTTCAACACCATTAGTGACAAAATGTCTTTCGACTTTGTGTTTAGGCTCTTTTGTGATCAAAACCCTTTAGATACACGCCTTGGATCAAAGGGTTCGACAATGTCCGATAAATGGTTGTTTTTTCAACTTGCACCATTGATGACACTAGGGTTACCAAAGTTGTTGAACTTTTTCGAAGATGTACTACTCCATACATTCCCATTACCAGCTTTTCTTGTTAAATCTGACTATAATAAGCTTTATAATGCTTTTTATGGGTCCATGGCTTCGATTTTGGACGAAGCTGAGCAAAGTGGAATTAAAAGAAATGAAGCTTGTCATAATTTAGTGTTCATGGCTGGCTTCAACACCTATGGTGGATTGAAAACTTTGCTTCCTGCTTTGATAAAGTGGGTTGGCTTAGCAGGAGAGAAGTTACACCGTGAGTTGTGTGATGAGATCAGGACCATTGTTAGTGCTGAAGGTGGGGTCACTTTCTCTGCGTTGGAGAAGATGACTTTAACTAAGTCAGTGGTTTATGAAGCACTTAGGATTGAGCCTCCAGTTGCGTTCCAGTACGCGAAGGCAAAGGAGGATTTGGTGGTCCATAGCCATGATGCGGCTTTTGAGATCAAGAAAGGGGAAATGATCTTTGGATATCAGCCGTTCGCTACTAAAGATCCAAAGGTTTTTGAAGATCCTGAGGAGTTTGTGGGCCATAGGTTTGTGGGAGAGGGAGAGAAGCTTTTGAAATATGTTTATTGGTCTAATGGAAGGGAGATTGATGATCCTACGGTGGAGAATAAGCAGTGTCCGGCGAAGGATTTGGTGGTGTTGTTGTCTAGGGTAATGTTGGTGGAGCTTTTCCTCCGTTATGACACGTTTACGATTGAGGCTGGGACGTTGTTGTTGGGTTCATCAGCCACGTTCACTTCATTGACCAAAGCCACGAGCATTTGATTTTGATCAAATGGGAGGGAGCAAAGCGATGGTCTTATGTGGATAGTAAACACTATCCAACAAAGGATCTGGTGATGCGGTTGTCTAGGGTATCGTTGGTGGAGCTTTCGTTATGTGTTTGGATTTTTTTTTTTTTTTTTTTTACTGACTTATTTGTTGAAATTGGGAAAAATATTTAGAAAAAAAATTGTAGATGGGGATTGTAGGGTCTATTTTTGTAGCCCAAACCCAAAAGATATGGGTTAAAGGCCCAAAGAACCCAAAACAGTGAATTTGTAGAGAGTGGGCACAAGAGCTGGACTGATTATGAAGTAAACAATGATTGGCTAAGTTACTTGGCGTGATGATAACATGAAATAATGCTTAATTAACTCCATGAAAGAATATCCGAAGAGGTGTTTTATTGAGTAAACAGTGATTACAACATTCAAAGCTACAGTAAAGCTTCTCTCTCCCTCCTTGTTCTTACTCTCATGTGTCCCTATTATTAGGGATCCTTCTTCTTTATATAGCGTCCTTTACCATCATCTCCACCGTCCACCTGTTCTTCATCTGCGCATCCACTCAAGTGCACGTCATGTCAGGTATCTGCTTTAGTTCTTGGTGAGTGGCGGTAGCTGAGGTTGCACTGTTCAGGGGCCTTCTCTACATAAATGCGGTCAGAAAAGTTGTTGTAGTGCATTAAATACGGTGGTAGCAGCTTTTCCTTTAGATATCTCATCGTTTTGATCATCCCCAGACCTACCCAGAACTTATCATTATCATTAGGATCGCTAGGAAGATTATATGGATCTTCCTCACGTTTGTTTGATCAAGACTATTTGTGGCCAAGGAGTGAGACGTCTTCGGACAAGTGGTGATCTCTTCGGACGGTACTCCCCCTCTACTTCTGGGCTTCTTGCCTTCAAATGGGCCGTCCTTACCTAACTATTGCTCCTCGAAAATATGATACTTCTTAACCCGGTACTCCAGGCCCATTAAGTGGCTCTCAGTTTTTACCCCCACAAGGGTAAAGTGAGGTTTAAAAACCATTCATTATATATGCAATTGGTTACTGTTTAAGGGACATGGGCGTGGAAATTTAAAAATTGATTTCCTTTTCAAAATAATATGATAGTTGAGCACCATTTGTTCAGAATGATAGTTGTGCTTGTCAAAAATAGTATGATTGTATCTCAATTCTCAAGTTTGAAAATTTATTCTCGACTATTGCTGTAAGTTTCTAACAGATCCATTCAAAGGTCGTTGGGTTGGTATTTTTTTGATATTTTATTTTAGGAGCATCTCTTGATTGGTACTTGTTTTTTGTTTGGGGAAAGCAACAATAGATCCCAAATTGGCTCATATGATGGTGCAAAACTAAAAAAATGGGTGGAAAAATTTTGTCTCAGTAGGCTTCGATTCCCAGAAATGTCTTGCTATAAGATTAATTTTGATGGAGCTGTATTTGAAAAGGAAAACAGTGCCGGAGTGAGGTGGTAATAAGGAATGAAGCAGGTTTGGTCATGGCTTCCTTGTCCCAATAGATCCCTCCTCCTTACACAATCATTGAGGTGAAGGCTTTGACAGCAAGACGAACTCTTGAATTTGCTATGGAGATAGGTATTGATCAGGATATTTTGGAAGGAGATTCTAAGATCCTCATAAAAGCTTTGGAGAGTGATAGCAGTTCACTAGCTAAGTTTGGCCATATTGCCAAAGATGTTTAGTACCTTGCATATGTTTCTCATTTATTGTAATATTGTTGCTCATTCACTCATTAAGTGAGTAGTTTTGTCTCCATATTTGTTAGTCTAGATGGAAGATGTGTCCTCAAGCGTTGAATCTATATTTGAGACCGATTTGAACAGCCATACTTCAATTCCCATCAAAAATATGTCATGTATGTTACTTAATCGAACTAACCAAATGAGTCGTTTGAATTGCACATAATAAGGATATATGTTATGTTTTTATTGGAGGTTGAAATCTAAAGTTTTAAAATAAAAAAATAAACAAAACAAAACTTCAATTTCTAGCAAGAAGATGACATGTATGTCACTTAATCGAACTAATCAAATAAGTCGTCTGAATTACACATAATAAGGATATACGTTATGTTCTTATTGGAGGTTGAAATCTAAAGTTTTAAACATGCATATTTGGAGTAAAACTTAATCAGAAAATGCTTAAGTGCTGCATCATGGTTTTTTTTAATGTTATAAATGGTGGGTGTATAGGTGACTTGTCAATGTAACCCATGAGAAGCAAGCTAAGCTCTGACGTTAACATTCTCTTTAATCAATTGTGAAGAATTCTGTATTCTCTCTCAAAATTTTGGTGACTGACAGCCTAACACACCATCGTATTAAATATTAAAAATAAATTTTTAGTCCCCCGAAATCTGTTCATTTTAGTTTTTAATTACCACTTTAATCGAATTCAAAGATTTCGGAGACCTAAATAGAATTATTATAGTATGACATTTTACACCATAGTTTTTATAAAATGTTTTCTCAAAAAAAAAAAAAAAAAAAAAAAAAGAGTCTTTATAAAATGTTAAGGAAAGAGACAAAAATTGGGCTGCCACTCTTCACTCTTTTTTCATTTTATTATTTGAATTTATCTTTTGTCATTTTCTAAACAAGTAACCATGCGAGCATCATTAGAGCATTCACAATTGGTATGGTATATGCCAAATGTAAAAAAAAATTTAGCATGTGAGGCCCAAAGTAGTTCAGCAACTAGAATGTTAAACATGTAAAAATGTAAAATTTTTTGCCATAGTGCTATAGTACCATGGAAAATAATGATGGTACTGTAGCTAAATGGTATAAACAAATATAATTTTTTAATATACTCTCTCTCATACTTTTTAATTTCCCGAAATATCTCTCTCCTTTGTCTCATTATTTCTCTTCTCTTCTCTCTCTTCCTTCTCTCTTTCTCATCTTCTCTCTCTTCTCTTCAGACTCAAAACCCCATCTGCTCTCTCCAATGACCCCTTCTCTCTCTCTCTCATTTGGTGGTTGTTGTGTGTTTCTCTATCTCTCTCTCACTGGATTTTTTTTTTATTTTTTTTTTCTAGTGGTGGTGGGTTTGTAACTAATGTGGGCGTGGATTAGGTGGTGCAGCAGCAGCAAGGGCAAGGGATTGTGGCAGTGTGGGCCTGGTGGCTTGGCTGCCACCAATGAAGCATAAGCTGGGGCCGCCGATGAAGCAAGACCCTCTCTCTCTCTCTCTCTCATCAGGTGGTTGTTGGGGTTCGGCTATGGATTTTGGAGTTTGGTTTGTTGGTGGTTTGATGGTGATTGGTGGTTTTCTAATTTTGGTTTGTTGGAATGGTGGTGGTGATTTTTCTATGAATTTTTAGTTTTGATTTTGCAATGGATTTTGGTTGGGTGATGAGATGAGCATTCTGGGTTGGTGGGTGGGTGGGGTAATTATGTTGTTCAGCAAAGGTGGGTGGTGTGACTGAGAAGTTGGACGGTGGTAGTGGTGAGTGGTTGAGAGAGTAAGAGAAATATAGATTAGAGAGAGATGTGAGAAATATTTTTATATTATTTTAATGTGTAGTATGATAAAATAAAAGTTGAGATGCTGGGTGTATTGTAAAATGGTATTGTATAATTGATAAAGTAGGTTTTTGAGATGGTAAAATATAATAGGATAGGATTTGCAGTTGTGAATGCTCTTAGTGAGGTACCTAGCTAGTAGGTACAAATTATTATTTAAAAAATTATAATATATAGCCCATGCTTATCAAAAAAAAAAAAAAAAAGAATTATATGTAGCACGTGGCAGTGACAGGTGCACAAAAATTTTATGCTAATTGTATCCAACTTATCTAGCTTTTTGCTAAAAGCATGTTAAAGTATACTCGTATCTTGAAAAAATTTGAAAAAGTGAAAAAATTTGAAAAAATGCAAAAAAAAAAAAAAAAAAAAAAAGTTGAAATTTTAACAAGCTGTACTTACAAGTTTAAAAATATTAGTAAAGCTAAAACTGAGCTTATAAATTGATACCAAACAAACACTAAGATTTGAGACAATTACAACTTGCTTTGTAATATAACTATATATGCATGGAACTTGATTTCCCTGACTAATCCAAAACAATCCGAAGGCCAATTACGATTGGTTTCTCAGGAGTTGCGGAATTTGAACTGATTTTTTTTATGTAATACATTTATATTTTTTAAATATTTTTCTTACACGTTTATAGTTTTCATTAGTGCATGCCTTTCATTTTCTCAGCTTAAAAAAAAAAAAAAAAAAATAGAGCCTTTCATTTCATTCTATCTATATACGAAACTCATATTTAATAATTTTCTCACCCACGGGCCACAACCCTATTTGGCCCTATCTGATATTTTCTGAATGTGGTTGAAATTTTTATTTTTGAAGAAAAAAAATACATGTAAATTACATTTTTAAATTCAGAAGGTATAAGAACAAATTAAACCTCATAGTTTCAAAATTAATAAATTAAACCTTTAAGTTTCAAAAGTAATAAATTAAGGATAAAAATAGTTGCACACCTCCTCTTACACACATTTTTTGAACTGAAAGCATAATTTGAAAACATGATTTTAGTTTTGAAATTGTATTTTCTACTCTCAATTTTAGTTCATAAATCAATGTGTAACAGAGTGTGTGTAACAAACACTACCTAGTTCAGATAAATAACTTCTCTATAGTTTTAAAAGTAACAACTTTAAGGTTTTAAAAAGTAGCGACAACATCTCAACTCATATAATTAAGTAGATTGTATTTGAAGTATAATATAGGTTTAGGATTAATTTGTTTATTTTTTGAAACATGAGGATTTGATTTGTTACTTTTGAAACTATAAGGTTTAGTTTGTTAATTTTTAAAATTTTAGAATTTAATTTCTTACTTTTAAAACTATAAGGTTTAATTAATTACACCCCATGAATTACAAAGTTTAAAATGAGGTGTTCCCAAAATTGATTGAAATTTAAATGTAGGCCTTTGGATGTTTTGAGCCAAGATGTAAAAATATTTAATATTAACGTTCTATTTGTTTCAAAGTAAAATATTTTCAAATGTAAAATATTTTACAAGTAAAAAAATTTATAGTAAAATCTTTTTAGTAAAATCTTTTCAAGTGTTTGGATTGTCTAGACACTTGAAAATGCAAGCACTTCGGTAATAACCTTATTTTACCACAGTTGTTTTGAATCGAAAATGTGAAAGGTTCTTTCTGATTTAAAGCTCTGCATCATATGTGAACAACAATGAACCGTGTCATAAGGTGTTTCACATAACAGAACACACTGTCCTCCTAGTAGCATTTTTCAGTTCTTATAATTGATGGGATTGACAAACTCAAACTTTCCGAGACAACCTCATCCAAACCAATGACGCAGTGTTGACAGAAAAATTAACCAGGTGCCTCCGACGACATAAGCCACATTACTGACGAAGGTAAATAAGTCATTCAATGTAGTCAAGTAAATGCCTCAGACGGTTACAAGGATAACTGTACAAACCATTGGAAGCCCATCAAAGCTCACATCATTGACCATAAGACATTACCAAAAGAAGTATTAAAACCACCATAACAGCCACAACGGCTAGGGGCCTACGGGAATGCATATATATACAACCCTCACAACACCAACAGAAGGGAGGGAGATTCACCTAAAAGCATTCTCACTTATTTTCACATTCTGTTATTTCTTTGAAAGCTTTTTATACTAACTTTGGCATTGAAGGCGTTGTGGCAGGTACCACACTGGTGACCATCTTAAGGGATTGTTACTTTTACTGCGGTGTAGATGAGGGTTGGGCTCCATTTGGATGTGTTCGTAATTACTGGCAAATTTGCACTTCATCAGTTTGGTGCTGTCTATTGGGACGACATTTTTTCATACTTAGGTTTGAAAGTGTAGTTTCCAATCAACTTCTATGCTTAGATGAATTCCAACTAGGATTCAGCAGCCTTAGCTCAGCAAGTCCAGGCTCTTGCGGCCGCGGAGAATTGGTCCAAAACCAACTAGGAGAATGAGGGGGATAGGCATAGAAGAAGTGACCATCGAGGACCTACTACTCTAGATGAATAGAACTCAGATCTTCTTCGAGAGATGAGGAGGGAGATGGATGAGTTGAGGAATGCCATTAAGGAGAAAACAGACCAGAGCTTGGATAGAATGGTCAGGGCAACAAATTTTCCATTCACTACTGCGGTCCTGAAATTCCCAGTGCCGTTGAAATTCCAACTACCTCAACTTGAGCCATTTAATGAACTTAAAGACCCCTAGGACCACCTCAACACCTTCAAGACGACGCTAGGCCTTCAACAGCCCACTGACAAGATATTTTTTCATTCCTTCCCCACCACTCTTAAAGGAGTTGCAAGGGAATGGTTCACAAAATTACCAGCATCGTCCATCAACAGCTTTGAGCAGTTGAGCAATGCCTTTTTGCATCGCTTTATTGGAGGATAACGCCCTAAAAGGCCAACAAACCACTTGCTCACCATTAGACAAAGGGAGTAAAAAACTCTGAGTTCGTATGTGAAACGCCTCACTCGGGAGACCCTGGAGGTAGACAAAGCTGATGACAAAGTGCAGCTGATGACCTTTAAGGCAGGGTTGAAGTCCAAAGAGTTCATGGTTTCACTCGCAAAGAATCCTCCTAAGACGATGGCAGAGATGCTCATGAAGGCATAAAAGTATATGAATGCTGAGGATGTGGAAAAGCTGGGAGACAAGGGAATGAAAGATGATGATCGTAGAGGACAAAAAAGGGAGCGTCTAGATTGTCGGACTAATGATGGGAGTAAAAGAAAAGACGAGAGAACTCCTAGAACAGTAAAATTCACTCCTTTAATTATACCTCTTGATAAAATTTTGACGTAGATTAAGGATGAGCACTGCCTCAAATGGCCAAGGTCATTACATTCATCCCCTAATATCCGTGACAAGAAGAAGTACTACGGGTTTCACAAGGATCATGACCACTACATAGAAGATTGCTAAGACCAAAAGGAGTAGATAGAGGAGTTGATACAGAAAGGAAAACTGCTAAAATATTTGAAGAAAGGGGAGTCTAGCAGGTTCAGAGACAGTAACAAAAACAAGCATAAGTCTTCGCCCAAAGATAAGGATCACACGTTCCAGCCTCTGTAGAATATGACTGGGGAGAAAAAGACGATCGCAAGAGGGCTATTCACAGGTGGGTCATTTAGATCCCTCAAGAAAGCATATTAGAAGTAGGTGACCAACGTCCACGTGATACCCCCATTTAAGTAGAGACAGATGAACCAGGACATGTCTTTCAATAAGGAAGATGCTAGGGGAGTGAAACAACCACATAACAATCCCTTAGTCAAAATGCCCACAATAGAAGGATTCAATACCAAGAGGATCCTCATGGACAATGGTAGCTCTGCAAACATCATCTACCTTACTGCTTTTCAGTAGTTGAAGTTAGATCTAAGAAGACTACATCCGTTTGACTCCCCCAGCATCAGTTTCAGTGGGCATAGAGTATATCCTAAAGGCATAGTGACGTTAATAGTAATAGTGGGGTCCTACCTGAGGTAGTTGACCTGTCAATTAGACTTCTTGGTGGTAAACTGCCCCTCATCTTACAATGTGATTATTGGAATGCCCATGCTTAACTGATGGAAGTCAGCCATATCCACTTATTACCTAAAGGTAAAGTTCCCAATAGAGAACAATGTTAGAGAGGTAAAAGGAGATTAAGTCCTATCCAGAGCGTGCTACTAGGCCGTCTTGGTAGCAAAGAAGAACCATACATGGATGATTGAGGAGAATGAGGAAGATAAAGTAGAAGCCTTGGAGATAGTGAAACTGGTCAAAGGAGAGGCAACTAAGATGACAAGAATAGGGATGGCGCTAAGTCTCAAGATGAGAACAAGGCTCGTCCAGTTCCTTAAGGAAAACCTGGGCATTTTCACATGGAATCATGAGGACATGCCAGGCAAACCTCTAGAAGTCAGTCAGCATAAGTTGAATATGGACCCAGAGAGAAAGCCTGTCCAGCAAAGATGATGAGTCTTCGCCCTAGAACGAAACCAAGTAATTATAGCAGGCTTTATCCAAGAGGTCTACTATCCTGACTGGCTTGCAAATGTTGTCCTAGTGAAGAAAGCGAATGGGAAACGGAGAACGTGCGTAGACTTTACAGACCTGAACAAAGCTTGCCCGAAAGATAGTTTCCCTCTACCAAGGATAGACCAGCTAGTGGATTCTATAGCCAGCCATAAGTTACTGATATTCATAGATGCTTTTTTAGGATACAACTAGATAAAAATGGTTGAAGAAGATCAAGAGAAAACTGCTTTCATCACAAGTCAAGGACTTTAGTACTATAAGGTAATGCCCTTTGGACTAAAGAATGCAGGATAAACTTACCAGAGTTTAGTAAACAAAATGTTCATAAGCAAATTGACAAGAATATAGAGGTATACGTGTATAACATGCTCGTCAAGAGTAAAGAAGAACTTACCCATTTGGACAACCTGGAGGAGACATTAGCCACCCTCAGACAATACCAAATAAAGTTGAATCCTAGCAAGTGTGCTTTTGGTGTAGTCTCAAGGAAATTCTTAGGATTCATAGTGTCCCAAAGGGGGATAGAAGCAAACTCGAAGAAGGGGTAGGCCATACTCAACATGACATTAGCCAAGACCGTCAAGGAAATCTAAAAGCTCCCGGGAAGGATTGCCACTCTCAATAGGTTCATCTCTAGAGCGACGGACAAGTGCTTACCTTTCTTCAAGACATTAAAGCAAGCTTTCACCTGGACTGACGAATGTGAGGCAGCATTTCAGGAACTCAAACGTTACCTGAGTAATCCACCCATCTTGAGTCCATCCAAGGAAGGGGAAAATTTATATTTGTATTTGGTAGTATCAACCATGGCCATGAGTGTAGCTCTAATTCGAGAAGAGGACAAGAAGCAGCTCTTAGTTTACTATGACAGTCAAGCTTTCCAAGGTACAAAAGCTAAGTACCCAAGGATTGAAATGATTGCATTCGCGTTAATAGTAGCCTCGCGCAAATTGTGACCATATTTTTAGGCAAACGCTATCCTAGCGATGACAGACCAACCTATCAAGAAGTTCATAAACAAGCCTGAAGCAGCTGGGAGAATAGTCTAGTGGATAATCGAACTTAGCCAGTTTGACATTGAGTACCACCCCAGGATAGCCATTAAGGCACAAGCCTTGGCGGACTTCATCGCCGAGTTCACCCTCCCAGATGAGACCGACCCCACCAACGAGACTGAACGATGGATGATACAGACTGATGGTTCATCGGCCCAAAAGACGAGGGGGAGTAAGGGTCGCCATAACCACCCCTGAGATTGTCTTCAATTGATTGGTCTGACCCTGAAGCCAAGAAAAACTTGATACCTATATAGATTGGATAGATCCACAGCTCCACATAGCATGGAAAACATCATCTGGAGCTCTCTGACATAAGCTACAAACTGTGTTGTCTAGCACTCTCCTCTTCTACAAGTTTACTTTTGTAGGCAAGGCATCCATGCACGCACGCCAAAGGAAAATCTTGACCTTATTTGGGACTCTCAACTGCCATATACACCTCCAAAAACTTTTGGTTTTTTCATCAGAGGAAGCCGAGGCCTTTTCAGTACCTTCCAACTCACATAACAATTGATAACTCGACTTCACTGAGTATATACCCGATTTGCACCTAGGCGAAATAATACAATCTTCTTGTCGTGACAAACATAAAGGGATACCTTTAATCTGTTGTGTCTCAAATTGAAGGATAAGGGAATCAATTATTCGATCATTCCAGCCTCCTAAATTTGAGTCAATCAACTGAGCTACTATCCACTCTTTTGCCATTTCCACCTATGGAGAAATGACTTTTTCAAAACTAGCACTAGGCAGCCACCTATCTACATAAATGTTAATTTTCGTGCCATTACCCACTCGCCAAAGCATACCCTTTCTGATTAGACTCCTAGCTTTCAAATGCTTCTCCAAGAATAGGAGCCCGATGCCACTTTTGCTTCAAGAACTGAACCATTAGGGAAGTACTTCACCTTAAACACCTGGTAAAACAAAGATGAGTGATCACTTAATAACCTCCACACCTGTTTTGCGAGCATAGCTTCATTAAACTTCCCCAAATCATCCCCCCATATTTTTTGGTTTGCACAACGTTTCCCACTTCTTCTAATGAATTTTTCTCTGCTTACCCCTTTGACCCCACCAAAACTTCCAGATCATCATTTCAATATCATGAACAAGGCCAGCGGGGAGTAAGAAACATCCCATGGCAAAGGTGGGGATTGCTTGTTTTACTTAATAGTACACCAAAGTTTTTGTGAAATGTTTTACATGTTTTAATTCTACAAACAAAGGGTTGGTAGTCAAGATCCTTTTGCTTAATCGAACATCTCTAAGAGCTTTTAAGGGAGACATTCAAGATTCAAATTCTTATTATTCCCCCCAAAAATTTTGAAAAAAAAAAGTAGATATATTAAGATACAAGTTATCCCGACCAATTTAACAATTTTCAAGGACTAGATATGCTTTTGGCCCTCCCAAATCCCAGATAAATATTTGAGAAATGTTATGTTCACAACATTTTTATAATAATTTTAAGTAGAAATGTTGTTATTGGATGTTATACCTAGGAAAAAAAAAAGTAGTTTATTAAGTCTAAAATTACTTTTAACTAAATGTATATATCAAAAACATAAAATAATTAGACATTAACGGTTATCTCAACCAAAAAAAGAGAGAAAAAAAATTCTAATTTTCCTCCTAAAAAACACTTATAGAGCACCTATTTTGCAGCCCTACACAATTGCAAACAACACCAAATTCTGGCGTCCATTAACACTAACTGGCGACTCTTTGACATTTTATCTCTCTCTCCAACATCTCAACACTCAACTGATCTACCTGTTTTTTTCTCTGTTTTTCTTTACTTTACTTATTACTGTAATTGGTTGTTTTTGATTCTACACAGAAATTGCGTAACATTTAAAGTTTTGATCCAACCGTCCAACTAGATTTATTAATACCTTCAAGGCTCCACACGTATATGGTTAAAGAAAAAGTCTACCAAAGCAAGTGTACTAGTGTAGACTGTAGAACCCTGAGGTTCGTTTCTTCCCATCTTTATTTGATTAAACTTTTCTTCTCCGTTATTAAATCATACCAGTACTATATACCATATAATTTATATATATTATAGTATAAACATGTAATTGATTGTTTTTTATTATATTTTAATGAAATTTGAGTGCTTGTTTGTCTAATACTTAACATTCTTTAATAAATATTTCTTTTTTATCTTAGTCATTATACTTAATAGGTGATAATTTATTTTGAAAATCTAGGTTTATAAGGTAAATTAAAAACTATTGACTCATTCTTTTTCTCAATCTTGTCTCTTGATTGTTTAATTTAATAAATACATATTTTTAGCACACATTGAGTTATAAAATATTTAACTTATATATTGAATTGTATTTACATTACTATTTGAAACTATTATACATAATATTCATATTAATATATACAAAGAAAAAAAAATTATTTGGCACCCTCAAAAATAAATTCTTGGCTCCGCTCGTGCCTATTATATCTCTCTTATTGTAACTTATTAGAAATATATTTTTTTATTAAAAAAAAAAAAAAAAAAAAAAAAAAAAAAAAAAAAAACACACAGGTGTGTGGCCAACCCCCCAAAACCAACTCGATTCAACCCAACCTATCGAGTTAGGTCAATTTTTAGGGTTTGGTGGGTTGGGTTGGGTTACAAAATTTTTTTTAAAAGTGGGTTGGGTTGGGTTCGAGTCATAAAATTTCAAACCTGTGAAACCCGACCCAACCCATTCATATATTTAATATACATCTAATATATATTTAAAATATATTATATAATTAATAAATTTTTTCAAATAACTAGCTATTCCTATTATCTTATATAAAAGTCAATATTAAGGTATATTAGTTCATATATTAATGTATAACTGAGTTGGAATATTAGTTCATATATTAATGTATATTTTGTTTATCAACTCAGGTGACAGGTGTGATATATTTTTTTCTACTCAATTTAATAATAACAATAATAAATTATCCAACCCATAGGTTCAACCGGACCCATGTGGGTTGGGTTGGACTTATGTGATGGGTTGGGTTAGGTTGGGTTGATTTTTTTTTAACCCACTATGGTGGGTTGGGTAAAAAAAATCCCTTTAACCCAACCCAACTCGACCCATGCACACCCTTAGGTGATATTTAAGGAATAAAAATAAATAAATAAAAAGAAGACTGCATCCATTTGACTCACCCCTATCCTATTTTCATGCGATCCCTATCCAGGTGATAATGGACCAACCCATCAAGAAGTCCATGAACAAGCCTGAAGCAGCAGGGAGAATGGTCCAATGGGCAATCGAACTTAGCCAGTTTGACATTGAGTACCACCCAGGACAGCCACTAAGGCATAAGCCTTGGCAGACTTCATTGCCGAGTTCACCCTCCCAAACGAGAACGGCCTCACCAACAAGATAGAATGGTGGACGATATAGACTAATGGTTCGTCAGCCCAAAAGAAGGGGGGAGTAGGGGTCGCCATAACCACCCTTGATGGAGAAATGTTTAGATATGGAGTTCATCTGCAATTCCTAGCCACCAATAATGAGGACGAGTACGAAGGAATACTGATGGAGTTAAGAATCGAGAAAGCACTAGGAGCAAAAATCTTGCTTATCCAGAGTGATTCTAAGCTGGTAATAGGGTAGATTCAGGAGGAATATGAAGCAAAAGAAGAAAGAATGCATAAATACCTCAAGTTGACGAAGCATCTGACCAAAGATTTTGAAAGAGTAGAACTCATGCAGATCCCCAGAAGCCAAAACATGGTAGCCAATGTAGTTACGAAACTAGCATCATCAAAAGAAGGATCAATTAGCATAGGCCCAGAGATGGAAGTCCAGTAGCGCGCTAGAATCGAAGAAATCTCCGCATTTGCAATCTAGAATACGGGTAGCTGGATGTCGCTGATCATATTCTTTTTACAAGATGGACACCTTCCACAAGACGCTAGGGAGGCCAGGAAGGTTAGGAAGAGGGCCACCAGATTCACAATCCTAAATGACATCCTGTACAAGAGAGGCTTTTCCATGCCTTACTTGAAGTGTGTCGATGAAGAGGAAGTTAAGTATATCCTGAAAGAGATACATGAAGGGGCTTGTGGGGATCATGTAGGGCCCAGATCCTTGGTAAGTAAGGTCATCAGAATAGGTTACTTCTAGCCTACCATGTAGGTGGACACAATGGAGCTCGTCAAGAAGTGTGACAAGTGCCAAAGGTTCGAGAATGTCCAACGCCTTCCAACTGAGAGAATGACGATGATAGCCTTCCTGTGGCCATTTGCACAATAGGGAATTGACATCGTCGGCTCGTTACCCCAAGGTAAAGGACAGGTAAAACTCCTACTAGTCGCTATTAATTACTTCACAAAATGGGTCGATACAGAGGCACTGGCAACCATCACTGAAGTAAGGATCCAGAGCTTCGTGTGGAAGAACATAATTTATAGGTTTGGAATTCCATAGACAATCATATCAGACAATGAGCAGGAGTTTGACAGCCAAAGCTTCAAGGATTTCTGTTCAAGTCTAGGGATCAAGAACCAGTTCTTGTCCCTAGGACATCCATAGGCAAACGGGCAGACAAAGGTAACCAACTAGACGTTACTCAAGATCATCAAAGCCAAGTTGGACGACACAAAGGGGATCTGGCCAGAAGAATTACCCAATGTCTTGTGGGCCTATAAGACTACGGCAAGGATGCCAATGGGAGAAACCCCCTTTAGACTCACTTATGGCGCCGAAGCAATAATCCCGATCGAGGTAGGAGCAACCAGTATCAGGCGAGAGATGCCAGTAGGAAGGTAACGACAACTAGTTAAGAGTTAACCTGGATTGCCTAGAAGAGGTTAGAGAAAAAGCTTCTCATAAGATGACAAAGTACCAATAGAAGATGACCAAATACTACAACGGGAGGATGAAGCTCAGATGACTTGGCATAGGAGACCTCGTCCTACACAAAGTTACCCCAGTAACCAAAAACCCTGCCTAAAGGAAGCTTGGCTGCACATAGGAGGGACCCTACCGGGTCATCCATTACTCTAGGTAAGTTAGCTATCAACTGGAGACCATAGACGTATAGAGGCTCTCACGACCATGGAACATCGAGCATTTGAAGAAGTATCACCATTAAATGTAACAGACATATGTATTCATTCTTAAAAGCAATAAAAGAATTATTCAGCCAGTATGTCAGTACAAGTAGGTCTAGTCATTTGAAAAATGAAAAAAAAAAAAAAAAAAAAAGGCTAAGTAACAAGATTCTGCCTAAACGGATGTAAGTTACTGACGAAGCCAAAAGATAACAAGATCCCTTAAGAGGGTGTAAGTCATGAAAAAGAAAAAAATGGCTAAGTAACAAGATTCTGCCTAGACATATGTAAGTTATTGACGAAGCCAAAAGATGACAAGATCCCTTAAGAGGGTGTAAGTCATGAAAAAAGAAATAGCTAAGTGACAAAATTCTGCCTTGACAAATGTAAGTTACTAATGAGGCTAATGTATGACAAAATCTCTAAAAGGAGGGGTAAAGTATTGACGCTGGAAAAGAGAGACGAAGAATGCACAATAAAAAGATTTTTTGGCTAAGTACAAAATGCTGAAATAAGGAACAAGGTAAATAGGATTTCATGCAGAAACACAAATACAAGCAAGTACGTATACAATCATGGATAAAATTAAAAGCCCAAAAACAACGAGTAGTTACTGTTGTTTTAATATTAAAACTAAAAGCCCATAAACGCTGGGCTAAAAGCATTTTTCTCAACTTAGAAATATTGTTCTAAAAATATAACTAGAACCCTAAAATACACCGGGCATCGAAAAACATAAAGAAAAACAATTGAACATAAGGCAGGGTAAAACGTTAGCAGCATCATCATCACCATTAGCAAGAGGCATAGGAGTATCCCTAGAAGTAGCTTTAGGAGCAGTAGATTGAGTAGCCTTGTTCGTCGCCATCTTCAGGTCAACCGCTTCCATGTCAAGACTCTTGAGGTCCGCTCTAGAAGGATGTTTGATTAGAAAGTGATGGAGGAGCTTGAAGCCCTTGAAGTACCAACTGAAAAGAAAGGTGTTGTACTCGTTAGTTTGCTGGAAGGCTTCAATAGCCTTAGCAGTAATAGTCTTCAGTTTTTCCTTAGCAGCTAGGAGCTATTCATTCTTCTCCAATGTGAGCTGCCTCTTTGTCCTGAGGTCATCTCCCAAAGTCTTGACCTTCTCTTTGACGGAGTTGGCCTCGTCTATCATAATAATAAAATCCTTCTTCAGCTTGGAATTTTCTGCTTCCAAAACTTCCACCTTAGACACAGTAGAAGCAACTTCTAAGTAAGGTACTCTACTGTAATGTGAAGACTCTCCCCCAGCACCTAAGAAGAAAACTGGAGCCTTAAAAAAGAGAGAGAGAAAGAGAGAGAGAGAGAGAGAGAGAAGCTAAAACGTCACAAGCACTTTACTAGAACAAGTTTATGGATGTGACAAGCCACCACCTCATTGGAAGGCATACCCAAGAAAACCTTCAGGTCCTCAACGCTGACGACCTCGTGCACCCTCTCCACCGCAAGTTCAGCATCATCTCAAATACTGGATGCACGGGAGTTAGCCTTCTCCTTCTCTTTGCCTTCCAAGCATGGCCTCTTGGAAGTAGGAGTAGGGATCTCTTCGACAGAAGCGGCTGGAGAAGTTGTCCTCGTCACCTCAATACTAGGGATAGCTAGAGCAACGAGGGCACCAAGAGTAGTAGGGGGGCCCTTCCTTGTAATGCGCACTGTCCTCTTACCAAGATTGGACAATGGCTCGTCCTTCTTTGACCTCATCTTCGCATACATGTCTTTATTAAATTTAGTCATCATTCCTGCAAAGGGAAAACACTTGACAAAAAAAAAAAAGGGAAAAAGAAAAGAGAAACAAGTGTATACAAGGGAATTAATACTGATGAACCTAATACTTACTCTTTTTTTCCTCTATATTGATATTGCGCAAGACGAAGGCAGAGGGTTCTGGACCATGGTAATGGAAGGCGAGAGTCCGTGGGCCCACAAGATCGTCCTAGTCCTCAATTGACTTTGCGCATGTAATCGCCTTCTCCACACTCTTCTTGTACCTGCTCTTAAGCTTGGGCCGTCTCTTAACTGCACTAAACAATGAGCAAAGGAGTTAAAAATGATAAAAATAAACACAATGAAACTCAAATAACGGGAAGAAATAATGAAGCACCTAAGGTTGTCTTCCCCACTCGCGAAACAACCTCGGGAGATCACCCCAAACCCTGTTGGAGGGAGTCTCGAAGTCATCCTCGAACATAAAGAAAAATCGGGACTTCCAGTACATGAAAGACGAAGGTAGGCCCCTGACGATCCTGGTCCTCCTCTCCCAAGGCACCAACTCATAATACCCATACTCCTTGGACACTTTCAAACAGTAAAAGTAGACGAGCTCGTCTGCTTTAAGCTTGCCTTCGTTTGTAGCAGCCAGTCATATCCCCATATAGCTAACCATTAATCTCCATGAGTTGGGCATAAGTTGCCTGGGAGCAATACCAAAACGATTTAATAGCTCCATGAGGAACGGATGGACAGGGAACCTCAACCCAGAGACGAAGGCAAACTCGTAAAAGCATACCTCCCCAGTGAATAAGTGACAAGCCTGGTCCTCCTCATCGGGCAAATGAACCTTAACCCGCTTCAAAAACTGAAACCTATCCTTAAACCTACCTACTGTGTTGGCATCTAGCCCTTGCACCTCCTCAGGGTGTGAAAGGCCCTAACCTCTCGAAGGGAAGAGAAAGTTGTATCTTCCTTCACTGGGTTGTCGTCAAACGACAACCCAATCTCGAGCTCACTAGATCGCACTTTAGACATCCTCTTCCTTTCCTTTATCAAACCCCCAAACCAATTGATTGATTAGCTGAGTACAAGAAACAACTCACCCACTACAACTCCTAGCCCACAACCCTCAAAAACAAAATTCTCAATTATAGGGAGAAAAGTACTAGAAGTGTTTAAAGAATCCCTTAGACGAGCAAACAAGAAAGAGACTGAGGGACACACTACCCTAACCTCAAAACTCTCTACCATGAAAACCCAGAACCAAAAAAAAAAATAAATAAATAAATAAAAAGAGATGAATTCTAAAACCCCAAAAAAAATAAAAAATACAAAAATACAAAAATCATAAGCTTTATCGCAACAAAAAAAAGGGTAAGAAAAAGGTCGAGAAGTGTACCTCAAAAAAGGGCGAATGTAGGAAGCACCTCCACGCAACGCAACAACTTGAAGAAGAGTTGCAGAGGGAAGTTGGAGAAGAAAACACTCAAAGCAATGATTGGAAGTTTGAAAAAAAAAAGTGAAAGAGAAAAGTGAGGAGAGGAGAAGTTCAAAAACCAAGGCTCAAAAAACTGAAAGTCAGCGGGAAACCCAAGGGTCATATAATTGTAGCATTAACTCCACTAATCAGAACATGCCATGTGGCCACAACACTTATGGTGCCGCCACTATGCATTTAATGTGGAGTGAAATCCCAAGAGTCATTTATAGAATCCGGGGGCAGCTGATGGGATTGACAAACTCAAACTTTCTTGGATGACCTCATCCAAACCAACGAGGCAATGTTGACAGATGAATTAACTAGGTACCTCCAATGACATAAGCCACATTACTGAAGAAGGTAAATAAGCCAATCAACGTAGTCAAATAAATGCCTCGGACGATTACAAGGACAACTATACAAACTGTTAGAAGCCCATCAAAGCTCACATCATTGACCATGAGGTGTTACCAAAAGAAATATTAAAACCACCATAACGGCCACAACGGCTAGGGGCTACGGGAATGCATATATATATACAACCCTCCCAGCACCAACAGAAGGGAGGGAGATTCACCTAAAAGCATTCTCAGTTATTTTGACATTCTGTTATTTCTTTGAAAGCTTTCTATATTGAATTTGGCATCGGAGGCATTGTGGTAGGCACCACACCGATGACCATCTTAAGGGATTGCTATTTTTTCTACAACGTAGACGAGTGTTGGGCTCTG
The DNA here is from genome assembly GCA_030445155.1 of Quercus variabilis. Lineage (NCBI taxonomy): Eukaryota > Viridiplantae > Streptophyta > Magnoliopsida > Fagales > Fagaceae > Quercus > Quercus variabilis. The sequence goes on from CP129455.1 coordinate 43,573,524, forward strand.
TCTGGACGTGTTTGTAATTATTGGTGAATTTGCACTTCATTAATAATCATTTAAGTGGTTCAACTTCTTTGCATTGACATATGGGCTTGCCTTTAAGAACATTGGTCTACTTTCTTTATTGACGGATTGAACATTGGTCTATAAGTTTGTTTGATGCATTGAACAATGTTAAAATTGTTTTTGTGGCTTACAAAATGACTAATTGTTGTTAAGCTAAGAGAGTGATCTGCAAATTAGAATGGTGTAGTTGAAAAAAAAATCAGAGTCATAACCCGTCTTGGGCTCAAGGCTCACCCAAAGATCTAAAGAAGGATGGCAAATTTTAACTAAATTTGTTTTTTCTACTTTATTTTCCATAAATTTTATAAGATGAGCGTCCAATCACCAAAAATCAGCAAGTCTTGTTGCTACCTTCAAGCTATGGTTTGTCGGTGAAACACAAAAAAAAACCTTCGCCAATCACAGGAGACTATCCAACATTAGAACAAAAGCTAGCCCACTGATGTACAAATACTAAGAATCACATTAGTCCAAACAAATCATACATTGGGAACATCATATATGAGTATGATGATATACATAAACAGCAAATTACTTAAATCCCTGTCCAAAAGTAGGTGCTTTATACATAGGTACAACATTGAATCAACGGCCATTAGTCACCCAACACCATACTTCTTGTTCAAGGGCCTTTTTCGGTTGCTCAGCCACGTGTTATTTGCTAGATTATTGACTTTGCTAGGCCCAGGTTGTGTTTGGGGAGTTGCGTTCGAAATTCAACATTAGGACACGTGGTCCAATGGATACCAGTGCACTTTTAAGCCTACAAAATCATTAAAACCAAAGTCTAAGAATCATGATAATAGTTGAATAAATATATCATATGCATTTGATATATTAGCTTTGATTAATAGTTATAATAGTAGTTGAAATGAAGTTATATGGATTTAAATGTGAAGTAATTATGTACTCCATGATGTATATTTAAATATATGGAAGCAAAGTCACTTATTTTTGTATGGTTTGTAGCTCCAGCTATACAGCATTGGTGAGCTAATAATATTCCAGTAGAATGAATCCAATGGTAGAGAGGCAGTTTGCCATGATAACTTCAATATTGAAGGAGAAAAATGGGTGCAATTGGAGGGAGAGATAGTATGTCCAGCTGTGTGTAGAGACTAGTTAAGCTTGCCCCTCTTATCATGCACTAAAATGAGTTTAAGCTTTGATTAATAGTTGTAATAGTAGTTGGAATAAAGTAATATGTATTTAAAAGTGAAGTAATCATGTACTCAATGATGTAAATTTAAAGATATAGAAGCAAAGTCACTTATCTTTGTATGGTTGATAGCTCCAGCTGTGTAGCATCAGTGAGCTGATAGTATTCCAACAGAATGACTCTAGCAGTCGAGAGGCAATTTGCCATGATCACTTCAAGATTGAAAAATGGGTGCAATTGGAGGGAGAGAGAGTATGTCCAACTGTGTGTAGAGGCTGGTTAAGCTTGCCCTTCCTATCATGCACTTAAATGAGTTTCCCCCTTGATAATGCTCTTTTACTTGTTGTGAAGTTATGAATAGTGCTGCCTTCCATGAGAAGGGCCTTTGTATGAAGTATTTGTGCCTTCTAAGAGAAGGGCTTTATGTAAGATATATTCGTGCCTTCTAGGAGAAGAGTTTTGATATGAGATCTTGGTGCCTTCTAGGAGAAGGGTTTTAGTAATAGAAGTTCATGTCTTCCATGAGAAGGGCTTTTAGTATGAGTGTTTGATATCTCTTGAGAAGTGTGGAGATAGTAAAAGATATAAATGTTTTGTGGGATGTAGTATTTGTAATATGTATGATATATGGAAGTACGAAATATATGGAGGTTAAAGATAATAAAAATATGAGATTATAACTGCTGGAAAAGTTGTAGAGATTGCTTTCCAAGAGGAAAGATTTTGTAAAAGAAAGAGTATAAAGACATGTTTAAGCATTTGCAGATAGGAGGAGTAAAATAGATGTATTTTATGAATATGGAGAGTGAGAGAATGCATATAAGAGGGGTAATGGGGTTGTAGTGTGTTTAACAAAGCTACTGGGATTTTCTGCTAGAGGATGTATAAGGGCTTATGAAAGGCATTTATGAGCTGAGAGCTGAAGAGTTTAGTTCCTAATTTGGAAACTAAAAACTCTAAAGCTCAGAACTTCATTAAGAGCTTAAGAAGATAATTAGAGGGAGAGAGAAGTTTATGAAAGAGTTCCTCTCTATCAGTTTCCCCATCGAGGTGTTGATGAAAGATTCTGTTTATAGCTGAGTTTAAGGGGGTATTTTAGCAAATAATATCAGCCAAAATCTGTCTCAACTAGCAATGAATTTTCAAAAAATTCATCTTAAGATTTGGCCAAAAATGGTATGTTTAGTTTTAAGGTATTCATGCTATTTTGGGTAAGAGCTGTTGGGGAAAGAGCAGCAAAAAGGGAAAGTATTTTGGCAAGAAAATAATAGTTTCTTTTGTTGGTTTTGGTTTTTAGCCAAATGAGGAAAACTTAGCAGTGCTCAGGCTGCTGTGTCAGTTGTCACAGCTGTTTTGAGAAAGCTGTCCTAACTGGCAGGAAATGTTGTGACAGTTATCATGAGACAGCTTTCACAGCTGTCATAAGATAGCTGTTGCTTGGGGCGAAAGCAGATGAGGTCAGATGTTAGGCTGATGGGATTTGAGCATTAAAAGGCTGATGATGTTACTTCCAACTAGGTGTCAAGTGCTGAACATACTGCTGGAGTTCTGCTGGAAATATTTCCTTTTTTGGGTGTTTGTGTTTTTGGTCCAAGATTCTATTATAATATGTTTTTAGTAAGTAATAGAATGATTGGTTGAAAGTTAATGAAGTTTTAGAGATTTAGTCAAGGTCTCATTGTGTTCTGACTTAATCTTGGTGAGTAAAAAAAGCTTTTAATACTCTACTCTGGCAGCTGGCAAAGAAATATATGGTTTGATTATGGCAGACAGCAGTTGGATATTAGAAATATCATGAATATTTTATGTATTTAAAGATTAAAGATAGCCAATCAGATTAGGCTATGTGTTTGGGTTGGATTTTAGCTAAAAGTAGTAATGTAGTTTATGTAGAATAATATAATGGACTTTCTAAATTTGTATAGGAACAATTGGAGGTTGAATGAATAACTATTTGTTCAGCATTTAGATGGTAGGAGATATTGAGTATTCGTTATATGATGAATGTTAAGTTTTAGGAAAAGAGCAGTGGGGAATTTTATCATTTTAAGTGTTATGTGATAAGAGATATTTACCATATGTTACCCATTACACACGGACTCATCAGAGTTTAGGGAGTTGGAGAAGATACGCTAAGCAACATGTTTCTTTTATCAACTTTAAACAGCTGGAGTTTTACTGAACATACCTCTTGGCCCTCCAAACCACGACTTCCAAAGTTTTACGAAAGAGACTCATGAGCTTGGATCATAAGCCGAAGATGGGATGACATACCTTGGGTTTTGTTGTCTTTTTGTGTGAATATGGGCTTTTGTTGAAGAAGCCTCTTGCCATGAATATAAGAGAGGTAATATGTGCCGTAAGCTTCTATTCATTACTTGAGCCTAATCCATATGTTGATGTCGATGATGTCATGGGTTATGATCCAAATAGATAAAAAGGAAATGTGGACCATGAATCTGTCTCTTAAAGTAAGGATCGTGTGGGCCATGTGAGACCAATCCATGAGATATAAACTTATTTTGGGTTTTAAATAGATTTACCCAAAAAATCAATAATATGTCGATGTGGCATGGGTTGCCAATGAAGTAGTGCCACGTGGGGCAAAAAAAGAGTCCTCAACTCCAGTCATACCCCAAACCCAAAAGGTTTCAAAGCATGTGAAACCAAACCTTTACTAACCCAATAAAGAAAACTAACCAAAACAGTAAAACCAACATCTAATTCTAAATCGCAACAACACTAAATTCTTCAAAACCTAGAATTTTTGTTTTCAATTAAAAACTTAAAAACAAAAAACCTCCGGTTGTTTGGTTTCTAGGAATTCCCTAGGGAGCTTAAGTGGCGCAATCCCTCATATCCAGATCCATTTGAACCTTCTTAAAATTGAAACAAACTTGTTTTAAAGATTTGAGACTTTTTTTTGGGTGTGTCTGGTGTGGATCCATATTGTGGTTGAACAATGAGATGGTCATTTTGATTGACTGTGTCTCCCTCACTCAAAAAATAGTTCTCTCCTTTGTTTCACGTGTGTCTCATGTGCATTTTCTGTTAGAATTCTGACAGCAAATTAACCGAGGTAGTGATTTGGCAGATGTGTAAAGTTGAAGTAGTAAATTGGCTAAAATAAAAGTTTACGGGGTGTAATGACCACTCCTCTAAAGTTTAGGGGGTGTATGAGCATTTTTCCCCAATAAAGTTTCTATCTTTTATCTCAAAAACAAAAGGGCAAAGCATAAGTAGTAGTAGTAGCAATATTTGAAAGGGCAAATAATATTTGGAATATATATATATATATATTATAGAAAAAAAAGAAAGAAAAGGAAATGTTTATTAATCATTGGCATAGGAGTGTCTGAAGTTTCAGCCATCCCAATTTGATTTAAAAGGTCAACCAAGATGATTTTTAAGTCCAGCAAATGAAGTCCATTATTTTGAGCAATTTCCCCTTCAATTCAAAAGATTAATGAGTTTTTATTTATTTATTTATTTTTATTTGAAATACTGCAACCTTTTATTGATACTGAGAGGCGAGATGTCAAGGTTACATTGTGTAAAAGGGCTTGAAATGTTTCCATGGTGAATTATAGGAGAAATTGTATTCGGTAATGCAGATGTGCTTTGCTTTAGTTTTAAGTTATCTAAGGCCGTTTCAAAACAAAAAATTAAAATTAAAAGGTTGTCCAAGGCAACTTTCGGCCTACTTTTCTTTGCACAGTGATTTTCAAATCGTTGACGAGGAGAATGTGCATTTCATCTTCAACGAGGGATCCTTCCTCTTTTTTTTTTTTTTTTTTTTTTTTTAATCATAGAGCATTTACATTAAAGGGGCTAAAAATTTTAGTTTTTAATAATTTAAAATTTTATTTTATTTATTTTAACACCTTATTTTACAACAAACTCTGCATCAAAAGTTCTAATTTTTTACCATTTTATTTAAAATAATATAAATAACTTATTAAAATAATAATAAAAAAATACATCTACATACATAATGACCTATTTAAATTGAGAGAAAAGAGAAAAAATAAAATAAAATAGAGTAATATTAACTAAAAATAAATTAATTTTATACTAAATCAACTTTATTCACTCTACTCCCACCATCCTCTCAATTCAAACTAATAAGATAACGCCCCTTTATCAAAGAAATATAATAATATTTCTGATTATAGCTATAGATGGCAGTCTACCCTAGCTCATACGGCAAAATTTATTGTTTTTTGGTGGAAGGAGGTTATAAAATTTCACTTTTGAGTTTTTAAATGGTCTTATTCATAACGTGTGCAATAAAAGTCAATATTTATTCAATTCAAACTAACAAAATAACGCCCCTTTATCAAAGAAATATAATAATATTTCTGATTATAGCTATAGATGACAGTCTACCCTAGCTCATACGCCAAAATTAATTGTTTTTTGTGGAAGGAGGTTATAAAATTTGACTTTTGAGTTTTTAAATGGTCTTATTCATAACGTGTATAATAAAAGTCAATATTTATTTCTTGGATTTCGCACAGCTAGCATGGCCTTGATCTTTTCTCCAGCAATTATTTCTTCATCTTCGACACATCTCCCTCATTATCATCAAAACTCCAATCATAATCAATATTCCTGCACAACCATCAAACACTACTTCAAATGCCAAAAACGTTGGGAGCAGATGCAAATAATACAGTAATATCAAAGTTAATGCGCCAGAAACATGTATTCAAAACGCTGGTGAGAAATGACGGATCTTGGTGGCTGAGTAATTCTAAGATTACATTTTTTTTTTCCCCTTTTTTAGACTTTTTCTCACAACTATTTTATATAGCAAATTGTGATTAACTAACTTTTTCTTTTACATGGATTCATAAATTTACTTTAACCATTCACAACTTATCACATTAAAATTATGGAACAAAAGTATAATCGTAAATAAAAATAAAAAATAAAAAATTCTTTTGTTGGCTAGCTCACCATCATATTTAATAGTATTAAAAATAAATTCTTTGTCCTACCACTAGTTTAATCAAATTTAATAAAACTTTTGGAGATCAAAATATAATGATTATACTCCCTCCATCCAATTTTTTTTGTCCTCTATTTCATTTTGAGATGTCTCAAAATATTGTCCTGTTTTTAAAAATAAAAGTAATTAATTTACTAATATTCCTATTATACCCCTATTAATTTACTAATTCAATTTTTTGATAAATTTTTTTAAGCATAGTTTTGAAAACTTATACATTTTTAAAAAGTAGACAAGATAATAAATAATGTTCCCTTAAAAAGTTTGACTTTTCAAACATGACAAAAAAGGTGGGATGGAGGGAGTAGTTTTTTACATAGGAAAATGTTAACGAGTGCCCTTAGAACACTTATTAATAATCCATTTAAAGAAAGTTTTTATGAGACATGAAAAAAAAAAAAAATTAATATTTGGACAGCTTTTTTCATTTCTCATAAAAATGGTATCAAAATATTTCTAAAATGAATTATTAACGAGTGCCCTAAAGGCACTCATTAGCATGACCCTTTTACATAATAGTGCATAAAAAATAAATTTATTTATTTATTGAGAATCAAGACCGCGAGGGCTTATTATTGACTAGGATAATCATCAAGAACACAATGTAAAATGTTTGGTGAGACATCTTCCATCCAAATTAGTAAAGGAAAAGAATATTAAGCTCTCTGCGCTAAGGCATGAGCAACGTTGTTGCCCTGCCTCCTAGTATGGAAGAGGGAGAAAGTTCCTAAGGAACCCTGCCATAGACCTGAAGTCTTTAACTAGATGACCAACTAAGGGACAAAGCTTTTATCACCCCTTCAACATTGCCTTAAAAAATGACATGCTGAAACCCAAGCTCTACTGCAAACAAGGTCGCTCTTCTTGCTACTAGCAACTCCAAAGTTTCCACCGATGGCGAGAGAGCAATTTTCAAAAATAATGCTGCGATGACTTCCCCAGTTTCATTATGGATTACAACCCAATACCTGCTTCACCAATGTTAGCAAAAACTGCACCATCAAAGTTTACTTTAAGCTCACCTAATGTTGGAGGCTTCCACCTAGCTAGGAGTAGCTTCTGTTTTGGACCACGGCTAGAGAATTTCTGCTGGAACTCAGACAACATTGTCAAAGCGGACTTGAAGACTTTATGGATGGGCAAGGGCTGCTCGTTACACCTCAACTTATTCCTACGACACCAGGCGGACCAAGCTACCATTGCAAACACATCAAGCCAAGTTGATGCAATCAGAATGACACTCACCAAGTCTGAGATTGTCTTCAATTGATTGGTCTGACCTTGAAGCCAAGAAAAACTTGACAGCCATACAGATTGGATAGCTCCACAGCTCCACATAGCATGGAAAACATCATCTGGAGCTCTCTGACACAAGCTGCAACATGTGTTGTCTAGCACTCTCCTCTTCCGCAAGTTCACTTTTGTAGGCAAGGCATCTGTGCACGCATGCCAAAGGAAAATCTTGACCTTATTTGTGACTCTCAACTGCCATATACTCCTTCAAAAACTTCTGGTGTTTTCATCAAAGGAAGCAGAGGCCTCTTCAGTACCTTCCAAATCACATAACAATTGATAACTTGACCTCACTGAGTATATACCCGATTTGCACCTAGGCGAAATAATACAATCTTCTTGTTGTGACAAAAATAAAGGGATACCTTTAATTTGTTGTGCCACAAATTGAAGGATAAGGGAATCAATTATACAATCATTCCAACCTCCTAAATTTGAGTCAATCAACTGAGCTACTATCCACTATTTGCCATTTCCATCTACGGAGAAATAATTTTTGCAAAACTAGCACCAGGCAGCCACCTATCTACATAAAATTTAATTTTCGTCCCATCACCCACTCGCCAAAGCATACCTCTTTTGATCAGAGAACTGAATCATTAGGGAAGTACTTCGCCTTAAACATCTGGTAAAACAAAGATAAGTGATCAGTTAATAACCTCCACACTTGTTTTGCGAGCATTGCTTCATTAAACTTCACCAAATCCTTAAAACCCAATCCCCCCATATTTTTTGGGTTGCACAACGTTTCTGACTTCTTCCAATGAATTTTTCTCTTCTCACCCCTTTGACCCTACCAAAACTTCCGGATCATCATTTCAATATCATGAACAAAGCCAACGGGGAGTAAGAAACATCCCATGGCAAAGGTGGGGATTGCTTGTTTCACTTAATAGTACACCAAAGTTTTTGTGAAATGTTTTACATGTTTTAATTCTACAAACTAAGGGTTGGTAGTCAAGATCCTTTTGCTCAATCGAACATCTCTAAGAGCTTTTAAGGGAGACATTCAAGATTCAAATTCCTATTATTCCCCCAAAAAAATTTGAAAAAAAAAAAGTAGATATATTAAGATACAAGTTATCCCAACCAATTTAACAATTTTCAAGGAATAGATATGCTTTTGGCTCTCCCAAATCCCAGATAAATATTTGAAAAATGTTATGTCCACAATATTTTTATAATAATTATAAGTAGAATGTTGTTATTGGTTGTTATATCTAGGAAAAACAAAGTAATTTATTAAGTCTAAAATTACTTTTAACTAAATGTATATATCAAAAACATAAAATAATTAGAAATTAACAGTTATCTCAACAAAAAAAGAGAGAAAAAATTCTAATTTTCCTCCTAAAAATCACTTATGGAGCACCTATTTTGCAGCCCTACATAATTGCAAACAACACCAAATTCTGGCGCCCACAACACTAACAGGCGACTCTTTGACATTTTATCTCTCTCTCCAACATCTCAACACTCAACTGATCTACCTGTTTTTTTCTCTGTTTTTCTTTACTTCACTTAATTACTGTAATTGGTTGTTATTGATTCTACACAGCAATTGCGTAACATTTAAAGTTTTTATTCAACCATCCAACTAGATTTATTAATACCTACATCGCTCCACACGTATATGGTTAAAAGAAAAACTCTACCATAGCAAGTGTACTAGTGCAGACTGTAGAATCCTGAGGTTCGTTTCTTCCCATATTTATTTGATTAAACTTTTCTTCTCCGTTATTAAACTATACCAGTACTATATACCATATAATTTATATATATATATATATATATATTATAATATAAACATGTAATTGATTGTTTTTTATTATATTTTTATTGAAATTTGAGTGCTTGTTTGTCTAATACTTAACATTCTTTAATAAATATTTCTTTTTTTATATTTGTCATTATTCTTAATGGGTGATAATTTATTTTGAAAATCTAGGTCTATAAGGAAAATTAAAAACTATTGACTCATTCTTTTTCTCAATCTTGTCTCTTGATTGTTTAATTTAATAAATACATATTTTTAGCACACATTGAGTTATAAAATATTTAACTTATATATTGAATTGTATTTACATTACTATTTGAAACTATTATACATAATATGAATATTATTAATATATACAAAGAAAATAAAATTATTTGGCACCCTCAAAAATAAATTCTTAGCTCCGCTCGTGCCTATTATATCTCTCTTATTGTAACTTGTAGGGGCTCATTTTTTGGAGGTGGGCCCCCGACAATAAATTTGTAGAGAGTGGGCTCAAGATCTAGGCCCTAGTGAAGGACGCAACGGCCATGCATGGTTATTCGTGGACTGTGGCAATCTTAGTACTAGCTGGGGAGACACCACAGGGATCCTCGGACGTGTTGGAAAGGCAGCGATGGTTCCTCTCTTATTCAAATGAGCTTCACAGTCTATCAAAGAAAATGCACTGTTACCGTATGTTTTCTCCCTGATTCCCCCTCCCGTCCCCCCTCCACCTCAGTGGGGACTTCCTACATTATATATCCCTCTCTCAGATGATCCCAGCCCTACATTTGTCGATCAATCCGGTTCCCACTTGAGTGCCTGTCCCGTCAGCCGCATTCCCATCTCTCTGCGGGTTGTGGCGCCCAAGGTGGCGCTGCTCAGAGGTCCTATCCTCATTAATGCGACCAGAACATTAGTTGAGGGCATTTAATGTGGAGGTGACAGTTTGTCTGGGACTTGCACCTCCACCATGCCTCCATGTCTGGTACTCGGCGCCCGCCAGGTCCTATTCGGGTTTCCTGGGAGGTTCCCCTTGACGGACGGCAGCTTGCGTGTTTCCTTACTTCGGGTTTCCGAGGATGCATCCATCCTCGGCGAGTCTTCTTAGGCAGCAAGTCCTCTGCGCCTTGTCCTCGGACTTGAGGTGTGTCCTTGGATTCCAGGCGATCCTCGGCGCGGGCCTTTGGGCTTGATCGAAAGTGGGCCGGTCATGCCAACTCTTTGTGGCCCCACAATAGCCCCTCAAAATCTTGCTGTCCGCATCCTCGGGCGGAGAGGAGGATTTTGACATCCTCGGATCTACTACACGTCCCATCGGACCCTGCCCTCTGTCAGCGTTGATGACTTTTCGCCAGCTCAAGGCGCGTTATTGGCGCTTCGTCGTGGGTGTCGTGCCTTGCATTAAATTCGGGCGGCTTTATGCCCCCCACGTCCAACGGGCTGATGGCGATCGAACGGTAGGGATGAACCTGGCATTTATGGGCGGGAAAACTCGCGCAGCTTTTCCGCCTAGGGTATAAATACCCGTTTGCACTGCTTTTCCCTTCCCATTCGCAGTCACAAGCTCTTGCGCCTTCTATTAGAGTCCAGCCAAATCTTCACCTACATTCCCAGCATAAAAAGTCAATCCGAGGAGCTCCTCCTCATTCCTGTAAGTCGCTCTATCCCTCTCTGAGCTTTTTCTTTTCCTTTCTTCCACCTTTGATTTGCTTTCCCCCTTTTAGTCCCCTTAAGGCGTTGTTTGGGGATGGGTAGACTTAAGAAATACATTTTTACTGAGGAGGCGATGGAGGAATTCGTCGAACGATGCAAGATACCGGCCAACGTGGGCTTGAGGTACTGCGGGTATGGGGAGTGGTTGCTCCGGAGGCGGACGGGCGAGGTGGCGATTCCCATTATCGCCTTCCTTGAAGGGGGGCTGAGGATCCCCATGGGGCCCGTGATGAGGAATTATCTTATATACTTCCGGTTAACCCCCACTCAATGTGCCTCCAACATGTTCAGAATTCTGGGCTGTGTGGACGCCTTAAACGAGGAGATGGGTCTGAGGCTGACCCATCACGACGTAAATTACTGCTACAATCTTCAACATTTGAAGGGCAAGTCCTACTATATGAGGACGAGGGACGACAGAGTCCGGCTCATCCAGTGTCTCCCCGAGTCCAACAAGGGGATGAATGAGGACTTTCTCATCATGTCAGGAGAGTGGCACGATGGCCTTCATTGTCCGACGACAGAGGGGACACCAGGTGGGGCGGTGGGAGTAGGAGGGGATTTGTAGGCTCCATCTTGCTTGTCGTACCATTCTCCTTTGCTCAGCTTGGTAACTAACGCGGGTGTGTTTTTCTTTTGCAGATCCACACACCCTCGAGCCCAACTTCAGCCTGGTTAACAAGGAAGATTTACAGACGGTGCTCAGGTCGGCGGACTTTGAAAACGAGGCGGACCACCAGGTCAGGGCGGCTCACAAGATTTTGAAGTACAAACCCATCCAAAAGTCGTTTGCGGCCCCCAAGTACGTGATCAGGGCAAACGATCCTCGGCTATCACAGATAGAAGTGACCGAGGACGGATTTAAGTTTCCCAAGGGTCCCTCTACTTCAGAAGCTATCACCGTAGCGGTTCCCCCACCTTCCCCTACATCCTTAGAGGCCGCGGGAGGGGATATAGAGAGAGAGGGGGAAGCAGCCGACCTTGGTTTTGCCAAGGAGGATTTCAGCGTCTTCGAGCAACTCCACGAGTCCGAGGACCCCTCCGGAGAATTGGACGATCCCCGCTTGTCCGAAGCAGAGCTTGAGGAATCTGGGCCATCTACTCGGTCCAAGATGGGTTACAAAAAGAAACCCCGACCCAGTTTGTCTGAATTGCTTGAGGGACAGCCTGGGAAGTCTAAGCCGAAGCTGCCTCCTCCTTCCCCCAAAACCCGTACTGCCCATACCAGGTCAAGCTCGTCTCAGTCTCGGCTACCCCCTTCTCCGCCTAAAACGACTTCTCCGTCGAGGCGTGAACTTGCCGACCCCAAACAGAAAAAGGATAAGGGCAAGAGGGTCATGGAGGAGAAGTCTGGGTCCACGCGGGAGGGCGACGATGCCCGACGGCCATCGAAGCAGCTGAAGATCGGCCACAAGGACCAGGAGAAGCAGGTCGAGGACCAGCCTCCGGCTGAGGCGTGGCTCCCCGCCCCAATGCTCCGCGGGAGTCCTCTGAGGGACGATGCCTCCCTTAGGGATTTCAAAGAGGGCGAGGGCGCGTATGTGGCCGACGCGGTGGAGAGGTGCCTACTGCTCCCCGCGGACATGGCGCAGCTTGGAGCCATGAGGAGTAGGGAGGTCTTCCTCTGCCTCAAGCGGTACTTGGGGATGGTAAGTTTTCGGACACTCGTGTTTTACCTTCTTCTTTCCCTTCAGTTTTGTCTTTCTTTCTCCGTGAGCTAACTTCGTTTGGTACCTTCTTCATTGGGCAGGCTGTCCAGGCAACCTTCAGGTTGGAGGAGGCGGCCAACGACCATGGGAGGGCCATGGATGCTGAGCGGGAGAGGCGCCTGCAGGCCACCAAGGTCCTCAAGGTCTCCGAGGAAGATCTTGCCAAGGCCAGGGAGCAGCTGAAGGAGATGGCCAGGGAAAGGGACAACGCGAAAGCCGGCCTTGAGGGCGCCCAGAGGCAGGCCTTGGAGCAGACGAGGCGCCTCGGTGAGGTCGAACAGCAGCTTAGGATCGCCCGAGAGTTGATAGACGACCTCCAGAAGGAGAAGGCTGCTGCCGAGGAGGCCAAGCTTGAAGCGGAGAGGGGAAGGGAGCAGGCCTTAGCAAGCAAGGAGGCTGCTGAGGAAGTCGCTTTTGAGCAAGGGGCGGCTGAGACAGCAGCTGAATATAAATCGCAAGTCCCCGGGTTATGTCGGCGCTACTGCTCAGAAACTTGGTGCGAGGCTCTGAGGCAAGCCGGGGTGGAGGCCTCTTCTGTTCTGTGGAGGGAGGAGGGTGTGTATTACCCCCTCGCCATCCACGAGGCTGCGGCAGGTGGGTCAGGGGATGAGGAGGCCACCATGGAAACTCCTGCAACTCCAGGGGAGGGGGCCCTGGATGCTGAGGCCATTGGCGAGCCGGTTCAAGGGAGTGATCCCCCCCCGGTGATTGAATTGGGCGGCGGCTCTGATGACGACAATCCCCAGCAGGTCGAGGGGTCCGCCCTTGACACCCCGGTCCCACCTGTTGAGGGGGTGGCTGTTCCCGCCGAGCCTCCCAGCGAAGCGGGCGATTAGGCCGAGGCTTCCCTTCTTCTTTTGTTCCTCTCCCCTCTCTTTTTGTTTTAGGGAACTTTTGTGTAATCTTTTGGACCTAATGAAATGAAAGTTCTGTTTCCTTTCCTGCGTCGTGATTGTGTATTATTCATTTTACTTAAAAAGCTTTGTATATTATTCATTTTTCTTGCCAACCGTGGTTCGCGACTTAAAATTTTAGACCGGGAAAAGTTTGTATTAGTGAAGTGGTTTACGACGTATATTATATCCCCAATCATAAGTTGTATGGCGCGTCCTAAGGAACAAGCTAATTTTACGAAGTAGATACTAAGGTTCTTTTGAAGTAGAAAGCTTCCCCGCAGGACTGAGTCCGAGGACCACACAGTTCTTTGGTTCTGTCCAACACTTAAGCTTTCTGAAGCAGCAAGTTTCCCCATAGGACTGAGTCCGTGGACCATGCAGTTCCTTGGTTCTGTCTAGCGCTTAGCGATCTTAAGTGGCTAGTTTCCCCACAAGACTGAGTCTGAGGACCATGCAGTCCCTTGGTTCCGTCTAACACTTGGTTTTCTTTTAAATTGGTTAGTTTCCCCACAGGGCTGAGTCCGAGGACCATGCAGTTCCTTGGTTCTGTCTAACACTTGGTTTTCTTTTAAATTGGTTAGTTTCCCCACAGGACTGAGTCCGAGGACCATGCAGTTCCTTGGTTCTGTCTAATAGTTGGTTTTCTTTTAAATTGGTTAGTAGGTGAAGAATGTAAGCAAAAGAGGACAACAGCATTAACTGAAACAATTCCTTCATTAATAGTAGTACCTTTTCAGGTTATTTACATTCCACGGTCGGGGTACAGGCTTGTCATCTAGGTCCTCCAAGTAGTATGCCCCTATCCCGGCTATTGAGGTGATCCGGTAGGGCCCTTCCTAGTTGGGTCCCAGCTTTCCCCAAGAGGGATTCTTGGCCGCCCCAACAACTTTCCTTAGCACCAGGTCTCCCGGCGCTAACGGTCTGAGCTTAACGTTAGCGTCGTACCCCTGTTTGAGCTTCTGCTGGTAATGGGCTAATTGTATCATTGCTCGTTCCCTTCGCTCGTCCACCAGGTCCAGGCCTCGTTCCAGCAGTCCGTCATTGCTGGCTGGAGTGAAGGAGCTCGTCCTTAGTGTCGGGAAGTTTGTCTCCAGGGGGATCACTGCCTCGGCGCCATAAGTCATGGCGAAAGGCGTTTCCCCTGTTGACCGCCGAGACGTGGTTCGGTATGTCCATAGTACGTGGGGTAATTCTTCTACCCACCTTCCCTTGGCGTCGTCCAGTCTTTTCTTAAGTCCATTCACGATGACCTTATTGACGGCTTCGGCCTGCCCGTTCCCTTGGGGGTATGCCGACGTCGAGTATCTATTTGTGATTCCGAGTTCGCTACAGTACTCCCTGAAGGCTTTGCTGTCAAATTGGAGCCCGTTGTCCGAGATGAAGGTGTAAGGGGCCCCGAATCGCGTAATGATGTTCCTCCAAAGGAACTTCTTAACGTCTACATCCCTGATATTAGCCAGCGGCTCAGCCTCGACCCACTTGGTGAAGTAGTCCGTGGCCACCAACAGATATTTCTTATTCCCCGGCGCCTTGGGGAAAGGCCCCACAATGTCCAAGCCCCACTGGGCGAACGGCCACGGGCTGGACAAGGGATTTAGGACCCCTCCTGGCTGATGGATACTCGGGGCGAATCTCTGGCACTGGTCGCACTTCCTGACATATTCCTGGGCCTCCTGTTGCATCCCCGGCCACCAGTAGCCTTGCGTGATGGCTCGGTGGGACAAGGATCTCCCTCCTGTGTGGCTTCCACATATTCCCTCATGCAACTCCTCGAGTAGCGATTCCGCTGCCTCGGGGTGGACGCATAGCAGGTACGGCCCAGAGTAGGAGCGTTTATACAGCTTATGGTCCTCGGACAGCCAGAACCGAGTGGCTTTCCTCCTGATTTTTTCAGCTTCTGACTTGTCCTCAGGCAGGACGTCGTCTCTGAGAAATCCCACTATGGGGTCCATCTAGCTGGGACTCACCTCAATCTGATGGATGGGGATCCCTCCCCTTGGTGCCCCACTTGCCCTTCCCGAATGCTCCACGAGTATTGTACGAGGTAGAGATCCTGCCGAGGAGGTTGCGAGCGTGGCCAATGAGTCGGCGTGGCTGTTCCCGCTTCTGGGGATGTGAGATAAGCTATAAGGGCTAAACCCCGCCTGCAAGCGCTTAACCTGGCTCAGGTACTCTTGCATTCGGGGATCCCTGGCCTCCATCTCACCATTCACCTGTCCTACCACCAACTCGGAATCCGAGAACACTTCTATTGACTTTCCTCCCATCTTCTGCACCATGGTCATTCCTTGTATCAATGCCTCGTATTCGGCCTCGTTGTTCGTGGCCGCGAATCCGAGTCTCAGGGACTTCTCCATGACGTGTCCCTCAGGGGACACCAGGACTAGTCCCACCCCTGAGCCTCGTTGGTTGGCCGCGCCATCAACGTATACCTTCCAGCAAGGTGCCTTAGAGGCGGAGACTGCCCCAACTAGCTTTTCATCATGATTTCCCTCTTCGGCTGCAACCTCCACAGTCGGCTCGGCGAACTCCGCTGTCAAATCTGCCAAAACCTAGCCCTTTATGGAGGTCCGAGGCATGTACCTGATGTCGAAAGCCCCTAGAATCGTATTCCATTTCGCGATTCTTCCAGTGTAGTCGGCGGTTCGCAGCACAGATTTTAAAAGCAATCGGGTTAGGATGACCACGGTGTGAGCCTGGAAATAGTGGGGGAGCTTCCTTGTGGCGTGCACCACAGCCAGGATAGCCTTCTCCAGGGGCAGGTATCTCACCTCCGCTTCGTGCAGCGACTTGCTGACGTAGTAAACTGGTTTTTGAACGCCGCCGTCTTCTCGTATCAATACTAGGCTTACTGCATGGGGTGCCACGGCCAGGTACGCGTATAGGACCTCATCGGCCTCTGGATGGGACATGATAGGCGGACGAGACAGATAGTCCTTGAGTTGCTGGAAGGCCTCGGCACACTCTTCGGACCATTCGAACCCTTTCCATTTGTTGATCAGGCAGTAGAAGGGCCTGCACCTGTCAGCTGACCTGGAAATGAACCGGTTCAGCGCTGCGATCATCCCTGCAAGCTTTTGGATCTCTTTGGGGTTCCGGGGAGGCTTCAAATTGTGTATGGCCTTGATCTGGTCGGGGTCAACTTCGATCCCGCGGTGGGTGATCATGTACCCCAAGAATTTGCCAGAGCTGACGCCAAAAGAGCATTTTAATGCATTAAGGCGCAGCTTGTGCTTCCTCAGAACGTCGAACGTGAAGCCGAGGTCCTCTAAGTGCTTGGACTCCTGCTTGCTCTTTACCACCATGTCGTCGACGTAGACCTCGATAATTTTACCCAACATTGGTTCGAACATTCTTGTCATCATCCTTTGGTAAGTGGATCCTGCGTTTTTCAGGCCGAACGGCATGACCTTATAGTGGTAGTTCCCGATGGGTGTAACGAAGGCTGTCTTCTCTTGGTCTTCCAGAGCCAACGGTATCTGATGGTAGCCCTGAAAGGCGTCAAGGAAGCTCATCCGAGGATGGCCTGCCGTGGCGTCCACCAGCTGGTCTATCCGCGGCATTGGGAAGGGGTCCTTCGGGCATGCCTTGTTCAGGTCGGTGAAGTCCACACAGACTCTCCACTTTCCAGTCTTCTTCCTGACCACCACTGTGTTGGCCAACCATTTAGGGTAAAAGACTTCTTTGATGGCTCCTGCACGCTTAAGCTTATTGACCTCCTCCTTTATCGCGTCAGCGTGTTCCTTCGACGGGCGCCGAGGTGGCTGCTGCCTCGGAATCACGGATTGGTTGACGTTGAGGTGATGGCAGATAAAAGTGGGATCAATCCCCAGAGCATCGCAGGGGTCCCATGCAAACACGTCAAGATTCCTTTTAAGGAACTCCAGCAATTCCTCATTTTCCTGCGGAGGCAGTTGGACTCCGACTTGGAAGAACCTTTCCGGGCTATCGCCGATCACCACCTTTTCCAGGCCCTCGCATATGGCACCCTCGGCGGGCGCGTTAGGAGGCACCGCCGGGGGCTTTGACTGCTATAAAATCTCCTCGGCGTGAGCTGAGGGTTGCGCATCAAGTCGGTAGGATACGGCGGCGACCGTGCACTGCCTAGCCGTGGGTTGACATCCTCGGATCTCCAGGACCTGATCCCCGGACGGGAATTTCACCTTCTGATGCAAGGTGGAGGCGACTCCCCCCAGGGTGTGGAGCCAGGGTCTCCCCACGATGGCCGTGTAGGGGGAGTATGTGTCCACCACCACGAAGTTCACATCCACCACCTCTGGGCCCGTCTGTATGGGCAACCTTATCATGCCCTTTGGGGTGACGAGCTTCCCGTCGAAAGTCATTAGAGGGGAGCTATAGGGTGTCAGGTCTTCTGGTTTTAGCCCCAGCCCCTTGTAGAGGTCTGGGTACATGACCTCGGCCGCGCTGCCCCCATCCACCATCACCTTTCTCACGTTTTATCCTCCAATTCTAAGGGTGACGACTAGAGCGTCATCGTGGGGTTGGGCGGTCCCCGCCTTGTCTTTCTCCGAGAAACTCAAGACCGGTAGGCAACTCCTCCTAGCCCTCTTCGGCCCCGTCCAGGAATCCTCAGCGGGCTGTCGGACTATAGATAGCACCCTCGCGGGTCGCGTGCCTGTCCTTCCTGGTGCCGCCAGGATGACATTGATCGTTCCCATGGGCCGCCCCATGTTGAGGTCCCTCCGGGGTTCTTGGAAGTTCTGGTTTTGCTGGCCGCTGGAGTGGTGGAGGAGGTGCTTCAACCTTCCCTCCCGGACTAATTGGTCTAGGTGGTTCCAGAGGTTCCTGCAGTCCTCCGTGTTATGCCCGTAGTCCTGGTGGTACTGGCAGTAGCGGCTCTGATTTCGCTTGCCGGGCTCCCCAGCCATCTTGGCTGGCCATCTGAAGTACGGTTCGTTCTTTATCTGCTCCAGCACCCGGTGTACGGGTTCTCGGAACACAGCGCCGACCGTTTGGGTGGTAGCTGTTCCAGACTGCCCACCAAAATCCCTCCTCGGATGGGCGTTATCATAGCGGTCCAACCTGAAATCCCTCCTCTCCTGGGGGATAACCTTCTCCTTGCCCTTGCCCTGTAGCAGGTCCTCTTCTACCCGCTTGTACTTGTCGATCCGATCCATCAGTTGCCGCACGCTGGTGGCGGGCTTACCAGTTAAGGACTTCCTCAGGCCGTGTCCCATCGGTAGCCCGTTCTGGAAGGTATTGATTGCGACAGCATCGTATTTGCCGTCCAGGTCATTGTAAATCTCCTAGTACTTATCCGAGTAGGCTTTGAGGGTCTCCCCTTCGCGCATGGATAGGGACAGCAAAGCGCTCATGGGCCAAGGAGGCCTGCTATTCGTGACAAAGCGGGAACCAAAAGCCTGGGTCAGTTGTCTGTATGAGTCTATGGAGCCCGACCCTAGACCGTTGAACCACCTCATTGCCATAGGTTCTAGGCTGGACGGGAAGACCTTGCACATCAGAGCTTCATTCTTGGAGTGGACAGCCATTCTTTGGTTGAATTGGCTCACGTGCTCCACAGGGTCCGTCTTGCCGTTATAGGCGTTGAAGGTCGGCTGCTGGAACCACCGAGGAAGTTCCGCCTCCTCTATGCGACGCGTGAAGGGCGACCTGGAGAGCTGGTCCAGCGCCCTGCTCATGGCGTCGCCTCCCAAGCCCCTGGGGGTTGGGTTGGTACGCCTACGCCTCTGGTAGCGCTCCTCCTCGTGGGAGAAAGTCTCGCTGGGGGGCGTCCTTGACCTTTGCCTGTATTCATCGTCGCTTTCGTCTACGGAGAATGGATCAGGGCTTGGCTTGGACCTTCTCCGCTGCACGCGGCGTAGCTTCCTTTTGAGATCATCTATTTCACGCTGCATGGCCACCTTGTCATCCCTCCTTTAAGAGGCGTGGCTGTGGGCCTCTTGCGATCGCGCGGCCTGGCCATCGCCGCGTTCTTGGGGAACACGCCCCTCCCGGCAGGTTTGGCTTCCGTCCGTCGTTGAAGTGTGCATGCTTCCCTCCCGAAATCGCCCATTGTCGTTCTGACCGCCCCCCGGGTCGCCATAGTTGCCCTGATGCCGCGACTTCGCCGGTTCGGGTTGATTGGGAGTACTTTGGTGAGGGCCTGATCCTACCATGCCTGACTGTCGTTCCTGCTAGCGCACAAGTTCTCCCCACAGACGGCGCCAATTGTAGGGGCTCCTTTTTCGGAGGTGGGCCCCCGACAATAAATTTGTAGAGAGTGGGCTCAAGATCTAGGCCCTAGTGAAGGACGCAACGGTCATGCATGGTTATTCGTGGACTGTGGCAATCTTAGTACTAGCTGGGGAGACACCACAGGGATCCTCGGACGTGTTGGAAAGGCGGCGATGGTTCCTCTCTTATTCAAATGAGCTTCACAGTCTATCAAAGAAAATGCACTGTTACCGTATGTTTTCTCCCTGATTCCCCCTCCCGTCCCCCCTCCACCTCAGTGGGGACTTCCTACATTATATATCCCTCTCTCAGATGATCCCAGCCCTACATTTGTCGATCAATCCGGTTCCCACTTGAGTGCCTGTCCCGTCAGCCGCATTCCCATCTCTCTGCGGGTTGTGGCGCCCAAGGTGGTGCTGCTCAGAAGTCCTATCCTCATTAATGCGGCCAGAACATTAGTTGAGGGCATTTAATGTGGAGGAGACAGTTTGTCTGGGACTTGCACCTCCACCATGCCTCCATGTCCGGTACTCGGTGCCCGCCAGGTCCTATTCGGGTTTCCTGGGAGGTTCCCCTTGACGGACGGCAGCTTGCGTGTTTCCTTACTTCGGGTTTCCGAGGATGCATCCATCCTCGGCGAGTCTTCTTAGGCAGCAAGTCCTCTGCGCCTTGTCCTCGGACTTGAGGTGTGTCCTCGGATTCTAGGCGATCCTCGGCGCGGGCCTTTGGGCTTGATCGAAAGTGGGCCGGTCATGCCAACTCTTTGTGGCCCCACATAACTTATTATAAATATATTTTTTTATTTAAAAAAATAAAAACACAGTTGTGCAGCCAATCCCCCAAAACCAACCCGATTCAATCCAACCTGTCGGGTTAGGTCGATACAAATTTTTTTTTTAACAGTGCGTTGGGTTGGATTCGGGTCATAAAATTTCAAACATGCGAAACCCGACCCAACCCATTCATATATTTAAAATATATTATATAGTTAATAATTTTTTTCAAATAACTAGCTCTTCCTCTTATCTTATATAAAAGTCAATATGTATATTAGTTCATATATTAATGTATAACTAAGTTGGAATATTAGTTCACATATTAATATATATTTTGTTTATCAACTTAGGTGGCAGGTGTAATATATTTTTTTTCTACTCAATTTAATAATAAATAAAAAAAATTATCCAACCCATTGGTTCAACCGGACCCATGTGGGTTGGGTTGGACTTATGTGATGGGTTGGGTTGGGTTTAGTTTGAACAGTTTTAGACCCCTTAAACTGACCAAATTAACCTAATTAATTAGCCAAGTAATTAACTTAGTCAAATTATGCAGTTCTAGGTTATCACAAACATACAATCATATCAAGAATATAAAGCAACAGAAATATAAAAAACACAATGATATGATCACCCAGGAAACCACACAGTAAAAACCTGGGGAAGATTTGACCTAGCTATCCTCAAGATAAACCTGAATCCACTATGCGAAAGAATCGAAGTTTATACAAAAGGACTTATAAGCTCCCCGCTTGACTTCCTAATGCTACCCACCAGTAGAACTCACTGACACAACCACGTGCAAACTTCGAATCCACGGACTCCTTCTCTCTTGGATTCTCCAATCAGCTACAAGCACCCACTCTTATTATTCTTTAAGCTCCAATGGTAGCAACCAAGTTGATCATTAAGATGTTGATACTATCTCTACCTTCAAAACCCTAAGCTTTGTGTAAAAGAAAACTCCTCTAGATCTCACAAGAGATTTACATAAAATAGAAAAGTATAAGCAACAATACAACAAGAGCAACTCTTAAAACGTGGCTAATGTTTTGCCTTATATACTTAGGGTAAAAACAAAAAACCCAAAACGTTTAATGAGTTAGGGCTGAGTTGGAAAATTCTGCAGAAAAGCATTCTGCCCGAGATTCGATCGATCGAGTCTAACTTTCGATCGATTGAGCCAGGACGAAATGCACCAATGCATCTGTAGCCTCTCGATTCCAACTTTACATAAAAAAATATAACTTTGAGCAAACCTAAACAAGACTAACCATATTGTTTTAATCATGGTTTGCTAACATTACACATTAGAGTTCTAAATACATAAATTTCTAAATCTTTAGAACCTAACAAATTCCCTCTTTGGCAATCCGTGACAAAACACAAACACAAAGCCCAAAGTTTACAAGTAGAAAGCCCTTTACAAAAATAATACTCATAAACACTAAAAATCAATCCTAACTACTATCCATCAGTTGCAAGTGTAGACAACAGTTTAATTGAATCAACCTGTATATTCTTGAAACACTCAACAAACGCATAAACGCATGTGTGACAGAAAATAGTAAATAAACAAGTATAACATTCTTGTATGATTCACACAACACATAATAAAGACATATATCAATGAATAACTCATAAATATAAATCAATAAGCAGTGAGTCACAAGAAATAAGAATCATGTATATCAAAAACAATGTTACACCCAAAAACATTTACTCCCCTTAACATGAATAGCTCCAAAACAATGATATACAAAGTGAAGCACCTATATACAATCTAACATCTCCACTAGCTCCTCAAAACAAAAAACTTTCCTTCTAACTACAAAAAATCCTCTACAGTGTCAAAACTCTACTCTCCTTTTTTGTGACGAAATGCCAAAAGACAATCACACGCCATCATCAAAAGGAGGTGGTGAAGGTGAATGAAGATGTGTTAAGTCGACATGCAGAGCATGAATCTCGTCAAGCAAGTCCACCAAAATCTGACTATGAGCTGCCTAAATGGTCATGATAGTCTCCAAGGTATAACAAATATCAAAGTCATCCGAAGGAGGTGGAGGAACATTAGCAGCAGTCACATCACCAACAAGATCAGGAACATCCTCACTAGCAAGACCTGTAGAAGAAGAAGGAGGAGGTGCGCTACAAGAAGGCTTAAACCCAGGGTGTTTAGAGCCAGCTCGAAGATGAGCAGCCCTCTATCTAAGAAAAGACACACTTGTGGGAGCAATCACATGAACGGGCTCAGAAGAAAGAAAACCACTAAGATCAAAATAAAGCAAAATCCTATAAATAAAAATAGGATGAACAAGAGCATGAGAAGAAAATGAACTCCTATAAACTTCGTTCAAAGAATGAAGAAACAAATGGGGAAAACTGATAGGAGTATCAGTGACAAGAGCATACAAAAAGACACACCGCTCTAGAGGAATGGTGTGAAGATGAGAAATGGGCCAAATAAAATGACAAGCTATCTTAAAGAAGAGATAGTGCAGCTCAGATAACTCAGCAGAGGTGATCTTAGGATCAGAACCCTACTGGATAGAAGACCTAGTGATGTAAGACATGACATCACTCAACAGAGGAGACTCATCATAAGGGTAGACTTGGACCAAGGGCACCTATAGAGCATCAGCCATTATTGTAGGAGTAATGGAGTACTCTACATCTCGTATCCAACTCTTTACTAAAGTGTTGGAATCATAGACGCCGATAGAGATGTTCGAGAAGAACTCTCTGATCAGGGTAGCTAGAGGAGGAGGATCAGAAACATCCAACAGAAGTAACCAGTCCCGACGCTCAAAATTTGCCCTAATGGCAAGATCAAGCTCATCTAAAAGAACAGAACACTCAGCCCAAATCTTTCTCTTAAGTTTCAGCTTTTCATAAATCTCTTGGTTTTTCTTACTCGGAAACTTCTCTCGGTCAAAAGAGAGAGGGGAAGGAGTAGGCTAGGGGACAGACCTACGAGCCCTAGTCTTCCTAGACATAGTGCTAAGGAAAGGACAAAGATATAAAGAGAAAACCAAAATAACATAAAAAACCAAGGGCAGACTGCAAGTTAGCACAAAAAGACATAGAACAACAATCTATATGATGCATGAACAACCATGATGTCATGATGCATGTACTAATGTAGTAAGTAAAGTTCAAATTAAGTTCAATTGCACAAAATTGGCTTGAGTATAGAGTTTCTAACAAAAACCCTAAAAATTTGAAAAACCATTTGAATGTTTTGAAACAAATTTGATGAATTGAGCATTACATGACACAACACACAAATTATAATGCCTAATTACATCAAAATAACAAGCCAATTTCATCAATTTCAACCTAATTGAACAAAATCCCCAATTTGGATTCAATGCAAGCCCTAGAATTTTAATTTTGTCAAAACCCAAAATTGATCAAATTAAACTATCAATATCAAGTTTATATCATGTCCCCTCAAAAACTCATTGATCAATTTCACAAAATAAGGCTTGATTCATCAAAAACCCCAAATTTTGTATAGTCCAAAAAACACAAATTAAAATGCATGAAGAATGCATGAAATGAGAACATAACATCAAAAGGAAGGGTAATATGGACATATTGGCTATAGGAGAGAGAAACCTTGCAAAAAATTTGGAAGAAAACGACAAAAAAATCGCAATGGAGCCTTGCCAAGTCAGAGAGAGAGAAAAAGGTTTGAAAAGTTTTGAAAAAGTGACTTTGAAAAAGTCAAGAACAGTATTTTTACAAACCTGATTCGTGATATTCGATTGATTGAAAATCACATTCGATCGATCGAATCAATCCGAGACTTCTAAAAGAATTGAAGCACATTTTCGATTGATCAAAAAAAAAATGGATCGATCAAAACAGTTAGAGGCTTACAAAATTTTTAAGAAAAAAACACAGTTTTTGAAAGAACAAACACTTTTTGACACAAACTCCTCAAAGCGTTAGAATTAATGAACAAAATGCATGAGTATGAGATAGAATGCCTTTTCAAAAACCCAAGTTTTAATCCCAGTTTCTCCAAAAAAAATTTCAGCCATTTTCCCTTTAAGTTCTCAAGCCAAAAAAATGTTTTGCATAATACTCAAAGTATTTTCAAATTTAGTTGGTCAAACCAAAAACACACACAATAACATGTACAGTGTTTAGCAAAGAGTAACTTGTGTAATGTGTGCAAACTAGTAAAAACTTGAGATACATGTGAGGTGATATGTGAATAGATATCAATCACAAAGTCTACAAAATTCATCATATAGAATTTAAAAGAGATTATCACCAAAAGAGTTACATCATATAACTCTCACATCTCCTAGAATATAAGGTTGCAATCATGTAAGTTTCTTAAATTTTGCCTCATTATTATGTGGATTGGCATCAAGCCTAATAGTACACACCAATTTTAATTATGTGAAATGGCATCAAGTCTAATAGTACACACCAATTTTAAGTATTAAGCAATTAATCGAGACTACTCCTTATGTTCTTTTGTGCATGTGCTATACTTTCTCGAGCACAAAATCTTATGATATGCACTAAGATGTTCATGACTGGCTAGTGAACAGTGGTGAGATGGTTATTTATGCCTTTCTAAAAAAGATCAAGTCCGACAGTCAAATAACATGTGACTTCAAGATTAAGACAAAGTGATAAACATTATAAACATCTTTCCCACACAACATGCACTACAAAGTTTCGACTTGTCAAGTGTAATAAATCAGCTCATCAAAGCTAAACAAGATACACAAGACATGTTATGTGTAAATAAATTGGCCAACCTTGTTTTCAAAACCAAGAAAAATAGTCCCAAACATATTTTTGCTTTCTTCCTTTTATATATATATATATATATATTTTAAAAGAGAAAACAAATAAATCCTAGAATGAAATGCATGAATGTAATGCAATGCAAATCCTAGAAAGAAAAACGCAAAAATACAAACACTAAAGAAGAATGGTCACAAAAGAATGAGTAATGAAGTACAAGGATCATGTCAGAAAGACTCAATTAGATCGAGTCTTTTGCATCCAAATCCATTTAGATAAACCATGAGCATAGGAGTTCTTTTTCACATTCGAGTGATTTCCAACTTTAGGATTGGAATAAAGGTTTAACACCTTTACCAATTCACCAATGAGTGTCATAGGATCTTGTGCTTGAGGCACAGGCACTTTTGGTTTGTTTGTTCTCTTAGCAGCTTGAAGCTTGTAACAGTTAGAACGAATGTGTCCAGACTTTCCACAATAATGACAAACCCAAGTAGGTTTACCATGCATCTTGTCCTTAGAAAGGGTAGACTCCTTAGGTTTAGACTCTTTCAGATCAACCCTAATCTTTCTAGGGGGTGAAACATCTACAGGTTGGACAACCTCACTCACAGGGGGTTTTACAGTTTCACTCACAACCTCACTCACGGAAGGTTTAGAAGAAGATGAAGGAACAAAGTTCATGGAAGTAGGTGTAGACACAGAGATGCTTTCAACATATCCTAAACTAGATTTGTCAGAAGGGTACTTTTGAACATTCAGCATTTGATCAAGTTTAGAACTAGCAAATCTAGTAACAGATAAATCATGTCCCAAAGTTTTAATTTTATCAAGCAAAAGCATTTTCTCAGATTTCACATGATTCAAAAGATCATTAGCATCAAATAATTTAACAAGCAAATTTTTCTTTTCAAGCTCAAAAGAATCAATTTTCTTCAGGCCAAGTTCAACATTCATAGCATCCTTTGCCGCAACTTTGCAAAGTTTATTATAGGCCTTTTGAAGATCTACATCCTCAGAGAAGTCCCTATCAGAAGGGTTCTTTTCAACAGATATACTTTTATTGACTACAGCAATAGTAGTGAAAATAATGAAGTTTCCATCCTTGTCACATCCAGATTCATCATCAGAAACCTCATTATCACTAAGAGTTACAGCCATAGCTTTACCCTTAGACGTCAAGAATGTAGGACATTCAGATTTAACATGACCATATCCTTGACAGCCAAAGTATTAAGCACCCAAAGAATTGTTTAAAGATTGACCAACTTTATCTCTAGATTTTTTAAAGTTATTAACCTTAGTGAGATCATTCTTCCTAAAATTTCTAGGTTTAGCAGTGTTTGTACCTCTTGCTTTTCTGTTGTTATTCTTAAGAAAGTTTCTAAAGTTCTTGGCAAGGTACGCAATCTCTATAGCAAAGAGCTCATCATCAAATCCACCAATCTCAACATCATCAACAGACTTAAGAGCCATTGATTTGAATTTGGAAGCTTTGGGTAGGTCAGGCTCATAGGACTGAAGAGATCCTACAAGCTCATCAACAAAGATGGAGTCCACATCCTTACTCTCAGTAATGACAGTTACTTTGGGTCTAAAATCTTCAGCTAAAGACCTAAGAATCTTCCTAACAATTTTAGGTTAATCATAAATTTTACCCAAATTAAAAGCAGAATTAACAATATCATTCAATTTAGCATAGAATTCATCAAAAGATTTATCATCAGACATTCTAATGCTTTCAAATCTATAAGTTAATTGTTGCAGCTTGTTAATCTTAACTGCCTTTGTGCCTTCATGCACAGTTTGGAGGATTTTCCAAGCAATATGAGTAACCTCAACATTAGAGATTCTCTTAAATTCCTCCTTGGAAACAGTATTAAAGATGACATTCATAACTTTACTATTGAAACCAGTTGCTTCTTTTTGAGAAGTTAGCCACTCACTCACAAGAGTAGTGGGCTTCTCCCATCCGTACTCAACGGAATTCCAAACTCTCTCATCAATGAATTTCAAAAATGTTTTCATCCTTACTTTTCAATAAACATAGTTATTCACATCAAAGTGAGGAGGAACAACGAGAGAGTGTCCATGCTCCATGACAATAGGGGTCAATGATCAACTCAGAGAGCAAAAAATCTCAAACAAGAGACCTACCTGCTCTGATACCACTTGAACAGTTTTAGACCACTTAAACCGACTAAATTAATCTAGTTAATTAGCCAAGTGATTAACTTAGCCAAATTATGCAGTTCTAGGTTATCACAAACATACAATCATATCAAGAATATAAAGCAGCAAAAATATAAAAGACACAATGATATGATCACCTAGGAAACCACACGGTAAAAACCTGGGGAGGATTTGGCCTAGCTATCCTTAAGGTAAACCTAAATCCACTATGCGAAAGAATCGGAGTTTATACAAAAGGACTTACAAGCTCCCCACTTGACTTCCTAATGCTACCCACTTGTAGAACTTACTGACATGACTACATGCAAGCTCCGAATCCATTGACTCCTTCTTTCTTGAATTCTCTAATTAGCTACAAACACCCACGTTTGTTATTCTTTATGCTCCAATGGTTGCAATCGAGTTGATCATCAAGATGTTGATACTATCTCTACCTTGAAAACCCTAAGTTTTGTATGAAGGAAAGCTCCTCTAGATCTCACAAGAGATTTACACAGAACAGAAAAGTATGAGCAATAATACAACAGAAGCAACTCTTAAAACTTGGCTAGGGTTTTTCCTTTTATACCTAGGGTAAAAACAAAAAACCTAAAACGTTTAATGAGTTAGGGCTAAGTTGGAAAATTCTGCAGAAAAGCATTCTGCCCGAGATTCGATCGAACGAGTCTAACTTTCAATTGATCGAGTCAGGCCGAAATGCACCAATGCATCTGCAGCCTCTCGATTCCAACTTTACATAAAAAATATAACTTTGAGCAAGTTTAAACAAGACTAACCATATTGTTTTGATCATGGTTTGCCAACATTACGCATTAGAGTTCTAAATACGTAAATTCCTAAATCTTTAGAACCTAACAGAGTTGAATCTTTTTAACCCACCATGGTGGGTTGGGTCAAAAAATCCCCTCAACCCAACCCAACCTAACCCATGCACACCCTTAGGTGATATTTAAGGAATAAAAAAATAATAAAAAGAAGACTGCATCCATTTGACTCACTCCTCGTCAGTTTCAGTGGGGACAAAGTATATCCTAAGGGCATAGTGACGTTAACAGTAATAGTGGGGACCTCCCTGAGGCAGTTGACCCATCAATTGGACTTCTTGGTGGTAGACTGCCCCTCATCTTACAATGTGATTATTGGAAGGCCCATGCTTAACTGATGGAAGTTAGCCACATCCACATACTACCTAAAGGTAAAGTTCCCAACGTAAAACAATGTTGGCGAGGTAAAAGGAGATCAAGTCCTATCCAGAGAGTGCTACTAGGCCATCTTGGCTGCAAAGGATACAGGGATGATCGAGGAGAATGAGGAAGATAAAGTGGAGGCCCTAGAGATAGTGAAACTGGTCGAAGGAGGGGTAACTAAGACGACAAGAATAGGGACGATGCTAAGTCTCGAGATGAGAACAAGGCTCGTCCAGTTCCTTAAGGAAAACCTGGGCGTCTTCGCAGGGAGTCACGAGGACATGCCGGGCATACCTCCAGACATCATTCAGCATAAACTGAATGTGTACCCAGAGAGAAAGCCTATCCAACAAAGACGAAGAGTCTTCTCCCTAGAACAGAACCAAGTAATTACAGCAGGCTTTATCCGAGAGGTCTACTATCCTGATTGGCTCGCAAACGTAGTCCTATTGAAGAAAGCGAATAGGAAATGGAGAATGTGCATGGACTTTACGGACCTGAACAAAGCTTGCTCGAAAGATAGTTTCCTTCTACCAAGGATAGACCAGCTAGTGGAATCTACAGCCGGGCATAAGTTACTGATATTCATGGACGCTTTCTCAATATACAACCAAATAAAAATGGTTGAAGAAGATCAGGAGAAAACTACTTTCATCACAAGTTAAGGGCTCTATTGGTCCTTTTGGACTAAAGAATGTAGGGTAAACTTACCAGAGGTTAGTAAACAAAATGTTCAGTAAGCAGATTGGTAGGAATATGGAGGTATATGTGGATGACATGCTCGTCAAGAGTAAAGAATAACTTGCCCATCTGGACGACCTGGAGGAGACGTTAGCCGCCCTCAGACAATACCAAATGAAGTTGAATCCTAGCAAGTGTGCTTTAGGTGTAGTCTCGAGAAAATTCTTGGGATTCATGGTATCCTAAAGGGGGATAGAAGCAAACTCGGAGAAGGTGCAGGCCATATTCAACATGACATCGCCCAAGATCGTCAAGGAAGTCTAGAATCTCACGGGAAGGATTGCCACTTTCAATAGGTTCGTCTTTAGAGCGATGGACAAGTGCTTGCCCTTCTTCAAGACATTAAAGCAGGCCTTCGCCTGGACTGATGAATGTGAGGTAGCATTTTAGGAACTCAAACGTTACTTGAGTAATCCACCCCTTTTGAGTCCATCCAAGGAAAGGGAAGACTTATATTTGTATTTGGTAATATCGACCACAACTGTGAGTGCAGCCCTGATTCGAGAAGAGGACAAGAAGTAGCTCCTAGTTTACTACAATAGTCAAGCATTCCAAGGTGCAAAAGCTAAGTACCCAAGGATTGAAATGATTGCATTCATGTTAATAGTAGCCTTGCATAAATTGCGACCATATTTTTAGGCGATCCCTATCCTAGTGATGATAGACCAACCGATCAAAAAATACATGAACAAGCCTGAAGCAGTAGGGAGAATGGTCCAATGGATAATCGAACTTAGCTAGTTTGACATTGAGTACCACCCTAGGACAGCCATTAAGGCACAAGCCTTGGCAGACTTCATTGCCGAGTTCACCCTCCTAGACGAGAATGGCTTCACCAATGAGATAGAACGGTGGACGATATAGACCGATGGTTCGTCAACCCAAAAGAGGGGGGGGGAGTAGGGGTCACCATAACCACCCCTGACTGAGAAATGCTTAGATATGGAGTTCAACTGCAATTCCCAGCCACCAATAATGAGGCCGAGTTCGAAGGAATATTGACAAAGTTAAGACTCAAGAAAGCACTAGGAGCAAAAAACGTGCTTATCCAAAGTGATTCTAAGCTGGTAATAGGGCAGATTCAGGAGGAATATGAAGCAAAAAAGGAAAGAATGCAAAAATACTTCAGGTTGACGAAGCATCTAACCCAAGATTTTGAAAGAGTAGAATTTATGCAGATCCCCAAAAGCCAGAACATGGTAGCAGATGAAGTTGCGAAACTAGCATCGTCAAAAGAAGGATCAATTAGCGTGGGCCTAGAGATGGAAGTCTAGAAATGCCCTAGCATCGAAGAAATCTCCATATTTGCAATCTAGAACACGGGTAGCTGGATGTCGCCGATCATATCCTTTCTCCAAGATGGACACCTCCCACAAGACGTCAAGGAAGTTAGGAAGGTCAGGAAGAGGGCTGCCAAATTCATGATCCTAAACGACATCCTGTACAAGAAAGGCTTCTCTATGCCTTACTTGAAGTGTGTCAATGAAGAGAAAGCTAAGTATATCCTGAAAGAGATCCATAAAAGGTTTTGTAGGGATCATGTAGGCCCCAGATCCTTGGTAAGTAAGGTCGTCAGAATAGGTTACTTCTAGCCTATCATGCAGGAGGATGCAATGGAGCTTGTCAAGAAGTGTGACAAGTGCCAAAGGTTCGGGAATGTCCAACGCCTTCCAACCTAGAGACTGACAACGATAACCTCCCTATGGCCATTCGCACAATAGGGAATCGACATTGTCAGCTCGTTACCCCAAGGTAATGGACAGGTAAAATTCCTACTAGTTGCTATTCATTGCTTCACAAAATGTGTCGAAGCAGAGGCACTGGCAACCATCACCAAAGCAAGGATCCAGAGCTTCGTGTGGAAGAATATAATTTGCAGGTTCGAGATTCCACGGACAATCATATCAAACATTAAGCGGCAGTTCGACAACCAAAGTTTCAAGGATTTCTGTTTAAGTCTAGGGATCAAAAACCAGTTCTCGTCCCCAGGACATCCACAGGCAAAAGGGTAGATGGAGGTAACCAACCGAACGTTACTCAAGATCATCAAAGCCAAGTTGGACGATGCAAAAGGGACCTGGCCAAAAGAATTACCCAATGTCTTGTGGGCCTATAGGACAACGACAAGGACATTAGCAGGAGAAACCCCATTTAGACTCATTTATGGCACCGAAGCAGTAATCCTGGACAAGGTAGGAGCAACCAGCATCAAACGAGAGATGTTCCAAGAGGAAGGTAACGATGACTAGTTAAGAGTCAAGTTGGATTTCCTAGAAGAGGTTAGAGAAAAAGTTTCTCACAAGATGACGAAGTACCAGTAGAAGGTGGCCAAATACTACAACAGGAGGATGAAGCTCAGACGACTTTGTATAAAAGACCTTGTCCTGCGCAAAGTTTCCCCAATAACCAAAAACCCTGCATAAAGGAAGCTTGGCCCTACATGGGAGGGACCCTACTGGGTCATCCATTACTCTAGGTAAGGTAGCTATCACCTGGAGACCACTGACATACAGAGGCTTTCACGACCATGGAACATCGAGCATTTGAAGAAGTATCACCAATAAATGTAACAAACAAATGTATACATTCTTGAAAACAATAAAAGAATTATTTAGCCAATATGTTAGTACAAGCAAGTCTAGTCATTTGAAAAATGAAAAAAAAAAAAAAACGGCTAAGTAACAAGATTCCACCTAGACGGATGTATGTTACTGACGAAACCAAAAGATAACAAGATCGCTTAAGAGGGTGTAATTCATGGAAAAAAAATTGCTAAGTAACATGATTCCGCCTAGACGGATGTAAGTTATTGACGAAGCCAAAAGATGACAAGATCCCTTAAGAGGGCGTAAGTCATGAAAAAAGTAAAAAAAAAAAAAAGAAAAGGCTAAGTAACAAGATTCCGCCTAGATGGATGTGAGTTACTGACGAAGCCCAAAGATGACAAGATCCCTTAAGAGGGTGTAAGTCATGAAAAAAGAAAAAAGAAAAAAAAGGCTAAGTAACAAGATTTCCCTTAGACGGATGTAAGTTACTAACAAAGCCAAAAGATGACAAGATCCCTTAAAAGGGTGTAAGTCATGAAAAAAGAAATAGCTAAGTAACAAAATTCTTCCTTGACTGATGTAAGTTACTAACAAGGCTAATGTACGCCAGAATCTCTAAAAGGGGGGGGGTAAAGTATTGACGCTGGAAAAGAGTGACGAAGAGTGCACAACAAAAAGATTTTTTGGCTAAGTACAAAATGCTGAAATAAGGAACGAGGCAAACAGGATTTCATGCAGAAACACAAATACGAGAAAGTAAGTATACAATCATGAATATAATTAAAAGCCCAAAAACAACGGGCAGTTACCATTGTTTAAACATTAAAACTAAAAGCCCATAAATGCTGGGCTAAAAGCATTATCCTCAAATTAGAAATATTGTTCTAAAAATATAACTAGAAGCCTAAAATACATCGAGCAGCAAAAAACATAAAGAAAAACAATTGAACATAAGGCAGGGTCAAACGTTAGCAGCAACATCATCACCATCGGTAGGAGGCATAAGAGTATCCCTAGGAGTAGCTTCAAGAACAGTAGATTAAGTAGCCTCGTCCACCGCCATCTCCTGGTCAACTGCTTCCGTGTCAAGACTCTTAAGGTCTGCTCCAGAAGGATGTTTGATTAGAAAGTGACGTAGGAGCTTAAAGCAAGGAAGTCAATACCGTACCAGAAACTGTACCGGTTTGGCCACCGGTATGATATATTTTGAATACCGGTCAATACCGGTGTACCGTTTCGGATTTATTGCTATTTTATATATTTAATATATATAATTAACAATAAATGTGAATTTTTGTTTAATTGACTAGACATTTAAAAAAAAAAATTATAAGGCAAATTTTAGATCTCTTTTTTACTCAAATCCAAAGTTGTTGCACATGTACAAGCCAAGGTATACTTGCCAACATTTGTTACTACTTTTTTTTAGTTTTTATTATCTTCCACTATTTTTAGTATCTTTTATTATTATTAATATATATTCCCTATATCTTACTGCTCCTTCCCTCGTTTTTATCACCTTGAATTTATCTTCTTTCACACCTTTTTTTTTTTTTTTAATAATGCTTCACAGCCTATGCAGGTGGCAGGCCTAATTGATAGCTCTTCCCATTTTGTTTTCTTTTTTTCTCCTCCACATCACATGCCTATTCTACCTGACACCTACCTCCAATTTCCAAGATTGCTTTATCTTCACACATTTAAACTTAACTCTTCGGTTTTCAAAGTACATTCATTCATTTATTTTTACTTCAGATCTATCTCCTTTTCACTTTCACCTCACCTCTTTCTCTAGTTTCATCTCCTCTCTCAAGTGCCACCGTCCATCACCACTCAAGATTCAGTGAGAGGTCGTTGGCTTTAGTGAAAAAAGAGACGGTGAGTGCATGAGGTGATTCTAACTTCATTTTGCAAAGCTATTATGCATTTTTCTTCCTTGGCTTGAAGCCCTTGAAGTACCAACTGAAAAGAACGGTGTTGTACTCGTCAATTTGCTACAAGGCTTCAACAACCTTAGCAGCAATAGTCTTCAGTTTTTCTTTAGCAGTTGGGAGCTATTCATCCTTCTCCAATGCGAGCTACCTCTCCATCCTGAGGTCATCCCCTAATGTCTTAACCTTCTCCTTGACGGAGTTGGCCTCGTCCATCGTAATAATCAAATCCTTCTTTAGCTTGGAATTTTCTACTTCCAAAACTTCCACCTTGGACACAGCAGAAGCAACCTTTGCCTCCTTAGTAAGGTACTCCGCTGTAATGTGAAGACTCTCCCCCAGTACCTGAGAAGAAAATTGGAGCCTTAAAAAAAAGAAAAAAAAAAAAAAAAAAGAGAAGTTGAAATGTCACAAGCACTTTACCTGAACAAGTTTATGGATGTGACAAGCCACCACCTCATTAGAAGGCATACTCGAGAAGACCTTCAGGTCCTCAATGCTGACGACCTCGTGCACCCTTTCCACCGCAAGTTCAGCATCATCCTAGATACTAGATGCACGCGAGTCAGCCTTCTTCTTCCCTTTACCTTCCAAGTGTGGCCTTTTGGAAGTAGGAGTAGGGATCTCTTCGACAAAAGTGGCTGGAGAAGCTATCCTCATCACCTCAGTACCAGGGACAGTTGAAGCAACGAGGGCACCAAGAGTAGCAAGGGGGCCCTTCCCTGTAATGCGCACTGTCCTCTTACCAAGATTGGACAATGGCTCGTCCTTCTTTGACCTCATCTTCGCATACATGTCTTTATTAAACTTAGTCGTCATTCCTGCAAAGGGAAAACACTTGTAAAAAATAAAAAATAAAAAATAAAAAATAAAAAATAAAAAAGAAAGAAAGAAAGAAGGAAGAGAAACAAGTGTATACAAGGGAATCAATACTAATGAACCTAATACTTACTCTTTTTTTCCTCTATATCGATATTGCGAAGGACAAAGGCGGAGGGCTCCAGACCATGGCAATAGAAGGCGAGAGTCCATGGGTCCACAATATTGTCCCAATCCTCAATTGACTTTGCGTATGCAATCGCCTTCTCCACACACTCCTTGTACTTGCTCTTAAACTTGGGCCATCTCCTAACTGCGCTAAACAATGAGCAAAGGAGTTACTGATGATAAAAATAAATATAACAAAACTCAAATAACAAGAAGAAATAATGATGCACTTAAGGTTGGTCTTCCCCACTGGTGAAACAACCTCGGGAGAACACCCCAAACCCTGTTGGAGGGAGTCTTGAAGTCATCCCTGGACACAAAGAAAAATTGGGACTTCCAGCACCTGAAAGACGAAGGTAGACCCCTGATGATCCTGTTCCTCCTTTCCCAAGGTGCCAACTTATAATACCTGTGCTCCTTGGACATTTTCAAACGGTACAGGTAGACGAGCTCGTCTACTTTAAGCATGCCTTCGTCTATAGCAGCTAGCTATATCCCCATACAGCTGACCACTATTCTCCATGAGTTGGGCATAAGTTTCTTGGAAGCAACACCAAAACGATTTAACAACTCCATGAGGAACGGATGGACAGGGAACCTCAACCCACAGACAAAGGCAGACTCGTAAAAGCATACCTCCCCGACGAATAAGTGACAAGCCCGATCCTCCTCATTGTGCAAACAAACCCTAACCTGCTTCAAAAACTGAAACCTATCCTTAAACCTACCTAATGTGTTAGATCTAGCCCACACTCCTCCTTTGGGTGTGAAAAGCCCTAACCTCTAAAGGGGAAGAGACAACTGTATCTTCCTCCACTAAGCTGTCGTTAGACAAAAACCCAGTCTCGAGCTCATTAGATCGCACTTCAGACATCTTCTTCCTCTCCTCTATCAAACCCTCCAAACGAATTGATTGATTGGCTGAGTACAAGAAACAACTCACCCACTACAACTCCTAGCCCACAACCCTCAAAAACAAAATTCTCAATCATAGGTAGAAAAGTACCGAAAGTGTCTAAAGAATCCCCTAGACAAGCAAACAAGAAAGAGACTAAGGGACACACTACCCTAACCTCAAAATTGTCTACCATGAAAACCCAGAAAAAAAAAAAAACAAAAAACAAAAAACAAAAAACAAAAAACAAAACAAAACAAAACAAAAAAAAAAAAAACAAAAAAAAAACAAAAAAAAAAAAAAAAACAAAAAACAAAAAAAAAAAAACAAAAACAAAAAACAAAAGCTTTATTGCAACAAAAAAAAAAAGGTAAGAAAAAGGAAGAGAAATGTACCTCAAAAGAGGGTGAATGTAGAAAGCACCACCACGCAACGCACCAGCTCGAAGAAGAGTTACAGAGGGAAGTTGGAGAAGAAAACACTCAAAGTAATGATTGGAAATTTGAAAAAAAAAAAAGTGAAAGAGAAAAGTGAGGAGAGGAGAAGTTTAAAAACCAAGGTTCAAAAAACTGAAATTCAGCGGGAAACCCAAGGGTCATATAATTGGAGTATTAACTTCACTAATCAGAACATGCCACATGGCCACAACGCGTGTGGTGCCACCACTATGCATTTAATGCGGAGTGAAATCCCAGGAGTCATTTACGGAATCCGGGGGCAGCTGATGGGATTGACGAACTCAAACTTTCCTAGACAACCTCATCCAAACCAACGAGGCAGTGTTAAAAATGAATTAACCAGGTACCTCCAATGACATAAGCCATATTACTGAAGAAGGTAAATAAGCCATTCAATGCAGTTAAATAAATGCCTCAGACGGTTACAAGAACAACTGTACAAACCATTAGAAGCCCATCAAAGTTCACATCATTGACCATGAGGTGTTACCAAAAGAAGTATTAAAACCATCATAATGGCCACAACGGCTAGGGGCTACGGGAATGCATATATATACAACCCTCCCAGCACCAACGGAAGGGAGGGAGATTCAATTAAAAGCATTCTCAGTTATTTTCACATTCTGTTATTTCTTTGAAAGCTTTCTATATTGACTTTGGCATCAAAGGCGTTGTGGCAGGTACCACATCGGTGACCATCTTAAGGGATTGTTACTTTTCCTATGGCGTAGACGAGGGTTGGGCTCTGTCTGGACATGTTTGTAATTACTGGCGAATTTGCACTTCATCAATAATCATTTAAGTGGTTCAGCTTCTTTGCATTGACATATGGGCTTGCCTTTAAGAACATTGGTCTATAGCTATGGAAGCAAAGTCACTTATCTTTGTATGGTTTATAGCTTTAGTTGTGTAGCATCAGTGAGCTAATAGTATTCCAGCAGAATGACTTTAGTGGTGGAGAGGCAATTTGACATGATCACTTCAAGATTGAAAAATGGGAGCAATTGGAGGGAGAGAGAGTATGTCCAACTGTGTGTAGAGGCTGGTTAAGATTGCCCCTTTTATCATGCACTTAAATGAGTTTCCCCCTTGACAATGCTCTTTTACTTGTTGTGAAGTCATGAATAGTGATGTCTTCCATGAGAAGGGCTTTTGTATGAAGTATTTGTGCCTTCTAAGAGAAGGGCTTTATGTAAGATATATTCATGCCTTCTAGGAGAAGAGTTTTGATATGAGATCTTGGTGCCTTCTAGGAGAAGAGCTTTAGTAATAGAAGTTCATGGCTTCCATGAGAAAGGCTTTTTGTATGAGTGTTTGATATCTCTTAAGAAGTGTGGAGATAGTAAAAGATATAAATGTTTTGTGGGATGTAGTATTTGTAATATGTATGATATATGGAAGTATGAGATATATGGAGGTTAAAAATAGTAAAAATATGAGATTATAATTGCAAGAGAAGTTGTAGAGATTGCTTTCCAAGAGGAAAGATTTTGTAAGAAAATAGTATAAAGATGTGTTTTAGTATTTGGAGATAGGAGCAGTAAGATAAATGTATTTTCTGAATATGGAGAGTAAGAGAATGCGTATAAGAGGGGTAATGGTGTTGTAGTGTGTTTAACAAAGTTACTAGAATTTTATGCTAGAGTATGTATAAGGGCTTATGAAAGGCATTTATGAGTTGAGGGCTGAAGAGTTTAGTTCCTAATTTGGAAACCAAAAACTCTAAAGCTTAGAACTTCATTAACAGCTTAAGAAGATTATTAGAGGGAGAGAGAAGTTTATGAGAAAGTTCCTCTCTATCGGTCTCCCCATTGAGGTGTTGATGAAGGGTTCTGTTTATAGTTGAGTTTAAGGGGGTATTTTAGCAAAGAATATCAGCCAAAATCTGTCTCAACTAGCAATGAATTTTCAAAAAATCCATCCTAAGATTTGGCCAAAAATGGTATGTTTAGCTTTAAGGTATTCTTGCTATTTTGGGTAAAAGCTGTTGGGGAAAGTGCAACAAAAAAGGAAAGTATTTTGGCAAGAAAATGATAGTTTCTTTAGTTGGTTTTGGTTTTTAGCCAAATGAGGAAAAATTAGCAATGCTCAGGTTGTTGGATCAGCTATCACAGTTATTCTGAGAAAGCTATCTCAACTATCAAGAAATGTTGTGATAGCTATTATGAGACAGCTGTCACAGCTGTCATAAGATTGTTGTTACTTGGGGTAGAAGCAGACGAGGTCAGATGTCAGGCTGATGGGATTTGAGCATTGAAATGTTGATTATGTCACTTCCATCCAGGTGTCAAGTGCTAAACATACTGTTGAAGTTCTACTAGAAATGTTTCCTTTTTTGGGTGTTTGTGTTTTTGGTCCAAGGTTCTATTACAACACGTTTTTAGTAAGTAATAGAATGATTGGTTGAAGGTTAATGAAGTTTTAGAGATTTAGTCGATGTCTCATCATGTTGTAACCTAATCTTGGTGAGCAAAAAGTGTTTTTAATACTCTACTCTGGCAGCTGGCAGAGAAATATATGGTCTGATTATGGTAGACAGTAGCTGGATATTAGAGATATCATGAATATTTTATGTATTTAGGGATTAAAGATAGCCAATTAGATTAGGCTATGTGTTTGGTTTGGATTTTAGCTAAAAGTAGTAATGTAGTTTATGTTGAATAATATAATGAACTTTCTAAATTTTTATAGGAACAGCTAGAGGTTAAATGAATAACTATTTGTTTAGCATTTAGATGGTAGGAGATATTGAGTATTTGTCATATGATGAATGTTTAGTTTTAGGAAAAGAGTAATGGGGAATTTTATCATTTTAAGTGCTATGTGATAAGAGATGTTTACTATATGTTACCCATTACACATAGAGTCATCAGAGTTTTGGGAGTTGGAGAAGACACGTCAAGCAACATGTTTCTTTTATCGACTTTAAACCGCTAGAGTTTTACTAAACATACCTCTTGGTCCTCCAAACCACGACTCCCAAAGTTTCACCAAAGAGACTCATGAGCTTAGATTATAAGCCGAAGATGAGATGACATACCTTAGGTTTTGTTGTCATTTTGTGTGAATATGGGTTTTTGTTAAAGAAGACTCTTGCCATGAATATAAGAGAGGTAATATGGGCCGTAAGATTCTATTCATTGCTTGAGCCTAATCCATATGTTGATGTCGATGATGTCATGGGTTATAATCCAAATTGATGAAAAGGAAATGTGGACCATGAATCCGTCTCTTAAAGTAAGGATCTTGCGGGTCATGTGAGACCAATCCATGAGATATAAGCTTATTTTAGGCTTTAAATAGATTTACCCAAAAAATCAATAATATGTCGATATGACATGGGTTGCCAATGAAGTAGTGTCATGTGGGGCAGAAAAAGAGTCCTCAACTCCTGTCATACCCCAAACCCAAAAGGTTTCAAAGTGTACGAAACCAAACCTTTACCAACCCAATAAAGAAAACTAACCAAAACGGTAAAACCAACATCTAATTCTAAATCGCAACAACACCGAATTCTTCAAAACCTAGAATTTTTGTTTTCAATTAAAAACTTAAAAACAAAAAACCTCTGATTGTTTGGGTTTCTAGGAAATCCCTAGGGAGCTTTAGCAGCGCAATCCCTCATATACAAATCCATTAGAACCTTCTTAAAATTGAAACAAACTTGTTTTAAAGATTTGAGACTTTTTTTGGGTGTGTCTGGTGTGGATCCATATTGTGGTTGATCGACGAGATGGTCATTCTGATCGACTGTGTCTCCCTCACTCAAAAAATAGTTCTCTCCTTTGTTTCATGTGTGTCTCATGCGTATTTTTTGTTATAATTTTGACAGCAAATTAACCGAGGTAGTTATTTGGCATATATGTAAAGTTGAGGGAGTAAATTGGCCAAAATAAAAGTTTAGGGGATGTATGACCATTTTTCCCCAATAAAGTTTCTATCTTTTATCTCAAAAACAAAAGAGCAAAGCATAAGTAGTAGTAGTAGTAGCAATATTTGAAAGGGCAAATAATATTTGGAATATATATATATATATATACAGAACAGAAAAAAAAAAAAAAAAAATGGAAACGTTTATTGATCATTGGCATTGGAGTGTCTGAAGTTTCAGCCAACCCAATTTGATTTAAAAGGCCAACCAAGATGATTTTTAAGTCCAGCAAATGAAGTCCATTATTTTGAACAATTTTCCCTTGAATTCAAAAGATTTATGAGTTTTTATTTATTTATTTTTATTTTAAATACTGCAACCTTTTATTGATACTGAGAGGCAGGATGTCAAGGTTACATTGTATAAAGGAGCTTGAAATGTTTCAATGGTGAATTATAGAAGAAATTGTATTAGATAATGCAGATGTGCTTTGTTTAAGTTTTAAGGTTATCCAAGGCCGTTTCAAAACAAAAAATTAAAATTAAAAGGTTGTCCAAGGCAAATTTTGGCCTACTTTTCTTTGCACAGTGATTTTCAAATCGTTGACGAGGAGAATGTGCATTTCATCTTCAATGAGGGATCCTTTTTTTTTTTTTTTTTTTTTTTTTTTTAACCTTAGAGCATTTACATAAAAGGAGCTAAAAATTTTAGTTTTTAATAACTTAAAATTTTATTTTATTTATTTTAAAACCTTATTTTACAATAAACTCTGCATCAAAAGTTCTAATTTTTTACCTTTTTTTTTTAAATAATATAAATAACTTATTAAAATAATAATAAAAAACTACATCTACATACATAATGACCTGTTTGAATGGAGAGAGAATAAAAAGAAGTAAAATAAAATTAGCTAAAAATAAATTAATTTTGTACTAAATCTACTTCATCCTATTTTACTTTCTCCTCCCTTAATTCAAAGGGATAAGACAACGCCCCTCTATGCATAGAATATAATAATATTTCTTATCATAGCGCAGTCTACCCTAGCTTACACGCCAAAATTTATTGTTTTTTGTGGAATGAGGTTATAAAATTTGACTTGTGAGCTTTTAAATGGTCTTATTCATAACATGTACCATAAAAGTCAATATTAATTTCTTGGATTTCGCACAGCTAGCATGGCCTTGATCTTTTCTCCAGCAATTATTGTCTTCATCTTCAACCCATCTCCCTCGTTATCATCAAAACTCCAATAATAATAATAATAATCAATATTCCTGCGCAACCATCAAACACTACTTCAAATGCTTTAAATGCCAAAAACGTTGGGAGCAGATGCCAATAATACAGTAATATCAAAGTTAATGCGCCAGAAGGATGTATTCAAAACGCTGGTGAGAAATGAAGGATTTTGATGGCTGAGTAATTCCAAGATTTCATTTTTTTCTCCCCCTTTTACACTTTTTCTCACAACTATTTTATATAATAAATTGTGATTAACTAACTTTTTCTTTTACATGGATCCATAAATTTATTTTAACCATTCACAACTTATCACATCAAAATTATGGAACCAAAAAGTGTAATCGAAAAAAAAAAAAAAATTCTTTGTTTGGCTAGCTCACCATCATATTTAATAGTATTAAAAATAAACGTTTTGTCCTACCACTAGTTTAATCAGATTTAATAAAACTTTTGGAGATCAAAATATAGTGATTATAGTTTTTTACATAATAGAGCATAAAAAATAAATTTACTTTTTTTTTTTTTTTTTGAGAATCAAGACTACGAGAGCTTATTATTGACTAAGATAATCATTAAGAACACAACGTAAATTATTTGGTGAGACATCTTCCATCCAAATTAGTAATGGAAAAGAATATTGAGCTCTCCGTGCTAAGGCATGAGCAACATTGTTGCGCTGCCTCCTAGTATGGGAGAGGGAGAAAGTTCCTAAGGAACCCTGCCATAAACCTGAAGTCTTTAACTAGATGACCAACTAAGGGACAAAGCTTTTATCACCCCTTTAGCATCACCTTCAAAAACGACATGCTGAAACCCAAGCTCCACTGCAAACAAGGCCGCTCTTTTTGCTGCTAGCAACTCCAAAGTATCCACCAATGGCGAGAGAGCAATTTTCTCAAATAACGCTGCCATGACTTCCCCAGTTTCATAACGGATTACAACCCCAATGCCTGCTTCACCAATGTTAGCAAAAACTGCACCATCAAAATTTACTTTCAGCTCACCTGATGTTGGAGGCTTCCACCTAGCTAGGAGTGGCTTCTATTTTGGACCACGGCTAGAGAACTTTTGCTGGAACTCAAACAACATTGTCAAAGTGGATTGGATGGGCAAGGGCTGCTCGTTACACATCAGCTTATTCCTACGACACCAGGCGGACCAAGCTACCATTGCAAACACATCAAGCCAAGTTGATGCAATTAGAATGGCACTCACCAAGTTTGAGATTGTCTTCAATTGATTGGTCTGACCCTGAAGCCAAGAAAAACTTGACAGCCATACAGATTGGATAGCTCTATAGCTCCACATAGCATGGAAAACATCATCTGGGGCTCTCTGACATAAGCTACAAGCTGTATTGTCTAGCACTCTCCTCTTCTACAAGTTCACTTTTGTAGGCAAGGCATCGATGCATGCATGCCAAAGGAAAATCTTGACCTTATTTGTGACTCTCAACTGCCATATTCTCCTCTAAAAACTTCTGGTTTTTTCATTAGAGGAAGTTGAGGCCTCTTCAGTACCTTCCAACTCACTTAACAATTGATAACTCGACTTTACTAAGTATATACCCGATTTGCACCTAGGCAAAATAATACAATCTTCTTGTCGTGACAAACATAAAGGGATACCTTTAATCTGTTGTGCCTCAAATTGATGGATAAGGGAATCAATTATGCTATCATTCCAACCTCCTAAATTTGAGTCAATCAATTGAGCTAGTATCCACTCTTTTGCCATTTCCACCTATGGAGAAATGATTTTTGCAAAACTAGCACCAGGCAGCCACCTATCTACATAAATGTTAATTTTCATGCCATCACACACTCACCAAAGCATACCCCTTTTGATTAGACTCCTAGCTTTCAAAATGCTTCTCCAAGCATAGGAGCCCGATGCCACTTTTGCTTCAAGAACTGAACACTTAGGGAAGTACTTCACCTTAAACACCCAGTAAAACAAAGATGTGTGATCAGTTAATAACCTCCACTCTTGTTTTGCGAGCATAGCTTCATTAAACTTCACCAAATCCTTAAAACCCAATCCCCCCATATTTTTTGGTTTGCACAACGTTTCCCACTTCTTCCCATGAATTTTTCTCTGCTCACCCCTTTGACCCCACCAAAACTTCTAGATCATCATTTCAATATCATTAACAAGGCCAACGAGGAGTAAGAAACATCCCATGGCAAAGGTGGGGGTTGCTTGTTTAACTTAATAGTACACCAAAGTTTTTGTGAAATGTTTTACATGTTTTAATTCTACAAACAAAGGGTTGGTAGTCATGATAATTTTGCTCAATCGAACATCTCTAAGAGCTTTTAAGGGAGACATTCAAGATTCAAATTCCTATTATTCCCCCCAAAAATTTTGAAAAAAAAAAAAGTAGATATATTAAGATACAAGTTATCCCGACCAATTTAACAATTTTCAAGACTAGATATGCTTCTGGCCCTGCCAAATCCCAGATAAATATTTGAGAAATGTTATATCCTCAACATTTTTATAATAATTTTAAGTAGAATGTTGTTATTGGTTGTTATATCTAGGAAAAAAAAAGAGTAATTTATTAAGTCTAAGATTACATTTAACTAAATGTATATATCAAAAACATAAAATAATTAGACATTAACGGTTATCTCAATAAAAAAAAGAGAGAAAAAATTCTAATTTTCCTCCTAAAAAACACTTATGGAGCACCTATTTTGCAGCCCTACACAATTGCAAACAACACCAAATTCTGGCGCCCATTAACACTAACAGGCGACTCTTTGACATTTTATCTCTCTCTCCAACATCTCAACACTCAACTGATCTACCTGTTTTTTTCTCTGTTTTTCTTTACTTTCCTTAATTACTGTAATTGGTTGTTATTGATTCTACACAGCAATTGCGTAACATTTAAAGTTTTGATCCAACCATCCAACTAGATTTATTAATACCTTCAAGGCTCCACACGTATATGGTTAAAAGAAAATGTCTACCAAAGCAAGTGTACTAGTGTAGACTATAGAATCCTGAGGTTCGTTTCTTCCCATCTTTATTTGATTAAACTTTTCTTCTCCATTATTAAACTATACCAGTACTATATACCATATAATTTATATATATTATAATATAAACATGTAATTGATTTTTTTTTATTATATTTTTATTGAAATTTGAGTGCTTGTTTGTCTAATACTTAACATTCTTTAATAAATATTTCTTTTTTATCTTTGTCATTATACTTAATGGGTGATAATTTATTTTGAAAATCTAAGTAAGGTAAATTAAAAACTATTGACTCATTCTTTTTCTCAATCTTGTCTCTTGATTGTTTAATTTAATAAATACATATTTTTAGCACACAATGAGTTATAAAATATTTAACTTATATATTGAATTGTATTTACATTACTATTTGAAACTATTATACATAATA
The DNA here is from genome assembly GCA_030445155.1 of Quercus variabilis. Taxonomy (NCBI): domain Eukaryota; kingdom Viridiplantae; phylum Streptophyta; class Magnoliopsida; order Fagales; family Fagaceae; genus Quercus; species Quercus variabilis. Next base: position 43,618,355 of record CP129455.1, read on the forward strand.
TGAATATTATTAATATATACAAAGAAAAAAAAATCATTTGGCCCCCTCAAAAATAAATTCTTAGTTCCGCTCGTGCCTATTATATCTCTCTTATTGTAACTTATTATAAATATATTTTTTTATTAAAAAAAATAAAAACATAGGTGTGCAGCCAACCTGCCAAAACCAATCCGATTCAACCCAAATTATCGGGTTGAGTCAATTTTTAGGGTATGGTGGGTTGGGTTGGGTTACTAAAAATTTTTTAATAGTGGGTTGGATTGGGTTCGAGTCATAAAATTTCAAATCTGTGAAACCCAACCCAACTCATTCATATATTTAATATGTATTTAAAATATATTATATAATTAATAAAAAATTTCAAATAACTAACTCTTCCTCTTATCTTATATAAAAGTCAATATTAAGGTATATTAGTTCATATATTAATATATAACCAAGTTGGAATATTAGTGTATATATAAATGTATATTTTGTTTTTCAACTCAGGTGGCAGGTGTGATATATTTTTTTCTACTCAATTTAATAATAACAATTATAAATTATCCAACCCATAGGTTCAATCAGACTTATGCGGGTTAGGTTAGACTTATGTAATGGGTTGGGTTAGGTTGAATTTTTTTTTAACTCACCATGGTGGGTTGGATAAATAACTCCCCTTAACCTAACCCAACCCGACCTATGCACACTCTTAGGTGATATTTATGGAATAAAAAAATAAAAAATAAAAAGGAACAAACAAATAGAAGGCTTAGGTGTTCTAAACATGGCCCAAATACATCTATAAAACCAGACATTATCCTTGCCAAATCCCCAACAAATTCTTCATTCCCAAATACCCCAACCATGTCTTCAAAGTCTTCTTCATCTCCTTCCAAACTTCAATCCTCTTCCAACGATGATTCTCCCACAACAAACCTCCCTTTAAAGCCCATCCCAGGCAACTATGGCCTACCCTTTTTTGGTCCCATCAAAGATCGCCTTGACTATTTTTACCACCAAGGAAAAGACACCTTCTTCCAAACCCGAATCCAAGAACACCAGTCCACTGTCTTCCGAATCAACATGCCTCCAGGACCATTCATATCCTCCAACTCAAATGTCATTGCTCTCCTTGATGCTATCAGCTTTCCCATCCTCTTTGACACTTCCAAAGTCCAAAAACTAAACGTTTTTGTAGGCACTTACATGCCTTCCACAGCTTTAACCGGTGGTTACCGTGTTTGTGCTTATCTTGACCCTTCTGAACCCAAACATGCCCTTCTCAAGCGCTTGATTTTCTCTATTCTCGCTTCTCTTCACGATAAATTCATCCCACTTTTCAGAAACTGCTTGTCTGAGCTTTTCGTCAACCTTGAAGACCAATTCTCTGACAAAGGCAAAGTATACTTCAACACCATTAGTGACAAAATGTCTTTCGACTTTGTGTTTAGGCTCTTTTGTGACCAAAACCCTTTAAATACACGCCTTGGATCAAAGGGTTCGACAATGTCCGATAAATGGTTGTTTTTTCAACTTGCACCATTGATGACACTAGGGTTACCAAAGTTGTTGAACTTTTTCGAAGATGTACTACTCCATACATTCCCATTACCGGCTTTTCTTGTTAAATCTGACTATAATAAGCTTTATAATGCTTTTTATGGGTCCATGGCTTCGATTTTGGACGAAGCTGAGCAAAGTGGAATTAAAAGAAATGAAGCTTGTCATAATTTAGTGTTCATGGCTGGCTTCAACACCTATGGTGGATTGAAAACTTTGCTTCCTGCTTTGATAAAGTGGGTTGGCTTAGCAGGAGAGAAGTTACACCGTGAGTTGTGTGATGAGATCAGGACCATTGTTAGTGCTGAAGGTGGGGTCACTTTCTCTGCGTTGGAGAAGATGACTTTAACTAAGTCAGTGGTTTATGAAGCACTCAGGATTGAGCCTCCAGTTGCGTTCCAGTACGCGAAGGCAAAGGAGGATTTGGTGGTCCATAGCCATGATTCGGCTTTTGAGATCAAGAAAGGGGAAATGATCTTTGGATATCAGCCGTTCGCTACTAAAGATCCAAAGGTGTTTGAAGATCCTGAGGAGTTTGTGGGCCATAGGTTTGTGGGAGAGGGAGAGAAGCTTTTGAAATATGTTTATTGGTCTAATGGAAGGGAGATTGATGATCCTACGGTGGAGAATAAGCAGTGTCCGGCGAAGGATTTGGTGGTGTTGTTGTCTAGGGTAATGTTGGTGGAGCTTTTCCTCCGTTTTGACACGTTTACGATTGAGGCTGGGACGTTGTTGTTGGGTTCATCAGCCACGTTCACTTCATTGACCAAAGCCACGAGCATTTGATTTTGATCGAAAGGGAGGGAGCTAAGCGATGGTCTTATGTGGAGCGTAAACAGTATCCAACAAAGGATCTAGGGATGCGGTTGTCTAGGGTATCATTGGTCGAGCTTTCCTTATGTGTTTGGATTTTTTTTTGTTTTGTTTTTTACTGACTTATTTGTGGAGATTGGAAAAAATATTTAGAAAAAAATTGTATATGGGGGATAAAGTGAGGTTTAATAACCATTCATTATATATGCAATTGGTTACTGTTTAAGGGACATGGGCGTGGAAATTTAATTTATATATATATATATATATAAAATAAAATAAAAGTGTGGAAATTTATAAATTGATTTCCTTTTCAAAATAGTATGATAGTTGAGCACCATTTGTTCAGAATGATAGTTGTGCTTGTCAAAAATAGTATGATCGTATCTCAATTCTCAAGTTTGAAATTTTATTCTTGAGTATTGCTGTGAGTTTCTAACAGATCCATTCAAAGGTCGTTGGGTTGGTATTTTTTTAATATTTTATTTTAGGAGCATCTCATAGATTGGTACTTGTTTTTAGTTTGGGAAAAGCAACAATAGATCCCAAATTGGCTCATATGATGGTGCAAAACTAAAAAAAAGGGTGGAAAAATTTTGGCTCACTAGCTTCGATTCCCACAAATTTCTTGCTATAAGATTAATTTTGATGGAGCTGTATTTGAAAATGAAAACAGTGCCGGAGTGAGGTGGTAATAAGGAATGAAGCAGGTCACTCAAAAACAGTGCAGGAGTGAGCTGTATTTGATAGACCAATAACACTCACTTAAAATTTGAGGAATCAATAACACTTACTTAAAACTTAAAGGACCAATTGCACTTATAAGATAATGTACGGGCCCCCGCATCTTCCTTGTATCGGGCTGTGGACCCTGGCCTGGATGTAAGGCCCATAAGGCCAGCCTTCCTATTTGGCGGCCCACTTCCAGGCCACATGTGCGGCAGGGCCAATCCCTGCCTCTTCATCATTTTCTCGGTGATGACTTCCCGAGCATATGTAGACATCATACTCTCGGGACGCCCCGCCCTTTGCCTGCCCGGCAGAGTCTCGGAGGAGCACCGCTGCCGAGAACTATTGTGAGGGTGGGAACCAAGTTCCAACGCCACCCTCGCCGCACCCCACTACCACCTAACCATCCATTTACGATCGATAATACTGGACCGCCAGTTGCACTTACTGGCAAGTAATCATGGCGTCTCCACTATGCTATGGACTATAAATACAGGAAAGATTAAGAAGAAAGGGGTTGGAATGGGGGCGGTAAGGATAGTGTATACAGGGAGTGATCAAAGGGAAACGGTAACCAAGATTTCCGGGGGGTAGGGAGTGACTCTATTGAGCCTTGGTGTCTAGAACGACCCAGTGTAGGAAATCCAAACCCACGATACAAGTAAGTCGTGAGCCCAAGGGAGGCCCAGCCCAATTGGTCTCAATTTTGGGCGTGCACAACTGGCGCCGTCTGTGGGGAAATCCTACTAAGCAGTGGTTCTACTGAGACTTGTTTACAAGGAGATGTCTGGAGGTAACACCGAGAGCGGCTCAGCAGGGTCTTCCTGGGGATCTACCTGGCGGGAACAGAGACACAAGAGACGCGAGGATCCGGCTTACGAGCAATTAGATGAGCGATCCGGCCTTGGAGAAGGGTCCTATCAAACGGAGAGAACGGCTTCCCACGCTTCCCGGCGCAGGCAACCCGACGCCAGGGATGAAGAGCTCAAGCGGCTGCGGAGGTTAGTGCGAGAACTGGAATTGGAAGCGGGAAACGAGCGCCGCCGAATGGGTCGATACGACCGAGAAAGAAGGCCTGAGGCCGAGGAAGAAAGACGCGGGATGGGGTCGAATCAATCAGGATCCCACCGCCGCAGGGAGCATTCAGACTTGAGGGAGTCCCGTCACCGACGAGACTGCTCCTATTTAGCGGAATCTCGCCAGAGGCGACATCGCTCTCGGTCACGGGAGTACGGGAATCGGGGCTCGGACTCACCAGAGGGGCGGCCGAGGAATGCGGCAATGGATGCAATGAGTCGTGCGTTGCGCAGGGCTGCTCGATCCCCATTCTCGGCAGACATCGAGCGAGCATCGATGCCGGACAGATTTGCGCGACCACCGTTTAATTCATATGGCGGGAAAACGGATTCCGTGGAGCACGTCAGCCATTACATCTAGATGATGTCTCTCCACACCCGGAATGACGCCCTGATGTGCAAAGTTTTTCCCTCCAGCCTGGGTCCCATGGCATTGAGGTGGTTCAACGGTTTGCGCAAGGGCTCCATCCATAATTTTGCCGAGCTTATACAAGAGTTTGGTTCACGTTTCGTGACGTGCAGCCGAGAACAGCAGCTTGTGGACGCACTGCTGTTTATGAAGATGAGGGCAGGGGAAACCCTCCGTGATTATGCTAGCCGGTACTGGGAGCTATACAACGAGATCGGCGGAGGGAACGAGAAGATTGCCGCAAGCACTTTCAGGATGGGGTTGCCTGAGGAGTCAGGGTTGAGGGAATCATTAACTAAGAAGCCTCCCGAGGATATGAGGCAACTGATGAGGCGCATTGAGGAGTACAAGCGATTGGAAGATAACAGAATGCAAAGCAAAGGCAAGGCGCAAGTGACAGATCGTCCTCGGCAGAGCGGTTTTCAACAGAGGACACGGGGAAACTTAAGGATTCAAGAACCAGTAGCCCCAGTAGGGGAGGTGAACGTGACGTTCAAGGAGCCCGTGCATAAAATTGTGGATAAGATTAAACACGAGCCGTATTTCAGGTGGCCGAACAGGATGGCCGGCGACCCCACCAGAAGGAATCAGAACCTTTACTGTACATACCATAAAGACCGAGGACATACCACCGAGCAATGCCGAGTGTTGAAGGACCATCTCGGGCAGCTAGCTAAGGCGGGGCATCTCAAGGAATTTGTGACAGACTCCGGGGATCGAGGAACAGGGCATGGCGCTCCAAACAGAAGGAATCCCCTTCCGCCCCCTCTTGGAGTAATTGATGTCATTCACATCGCCCCGAGAGGCGTTTCAACGGCAAATGCGGAGGGGGTGTTAACAGTGGTATCTGTGGAGGGAAGTGCGGACACGCCACCCCCCGCGAAGAAGAATAAGCCCACCCGAGAACCGATTGCTTTCGATGACAATGACTTGGAAGGAACCATTCAGCCACACGACGACGCGCTGATAGTCACGGCTAGGATTGGCGGCTTCGTGGTGAAGAGAATAATGATAGACCAGGGAAGCGGGGCGGATGTTATGTATCCAGACCTATTCAGGGGGCTTGGGTTGAGGAAGGAGGATCTGACAAAGTACAGCACTCCCCTGGTTGGGTTCGACGGGAAATTGGTGACTCCCGAGGGGCAAATCTCTCTGCCCGTGAACATGGAGGGCAAGGAGATAATGGTGAGCTTCATCACTGTTGCCTCATACTCCCCCTACACGGCGATTCTTGGGAGGCCATGGATACATGCAATGGGGGCTGTCCCGTCCACCCTGCATATGAAGGTCAAATTTCATACCGATTATGGTGTCACGGTGGTACAAGGAAATCAACAGGCGGCCAGGCAATGTTTGATTGCCATGGTCGATTGGAAGAAGGAACAAGCCGACCAGGAGGATAGGGGAAACCCCAGATGCTCGTCGTCGGAGAAGTCCTTATAGCAACTACAGGGCCCGCAAGGGGATAAGGGGGTAGCGCGAGCCGAGAGTATGATCAAGGTAAAGGTGTTGCTAGATACAGGCAAGTACTTCCAAATAGGGGAGAGCATGGAGGGCCCGGAAAGGATAGAAATGTTACTGCTCCTAATACGGAATGTGGACGTATTTGCATGGAGTCCATACGAAGTGCCCGGGGTGAATCCCGAGTTCATCATGCACAGACTAGGAGTTGACCCCTCATTCACACCGAAAAGGCAAAGGCCGAGAAGGTCGGCCTGGGAGCATTCCGAGGCGGTGAAAGTGGAAGTTCAAAGATTGAAAGAGGCAGGGGTGATTCGGGAGATCTTCTTCCCGGAATGGTTGGCAAACACCGTGGTAGTAAAGAAGAAGAACGACAAGTGGAGGGTCTGCATCGATTTCACCGATCTGAACAGAGCCTGCCCAAAAGATCCTTTTCCTGTACCGAAGATTGATCAGCTGGTAGACGCCACGTGTGGGCACCCGAGGATGAGTTTTCTGGACGCTTTCCAGGGGTATCACCAAATTGCCCTGGCGCCCGAGGATCAAGAAAAAACGGCGTTCATCTCCCCGGAGGCAAACTACCACTACACGAGGATGCCCTTCGGGTTGAAGAACGCCAGGGCCACTTACCAACGAATGGTAACAAGAATGTTCCGAGATAAGATAGGACGCACGGTGGAGGTGTACATCGACGATATGGTGGTGAAAAGCAAACAGGAATCCGGGCATTTGGGGGACCTCCAGGCAGTTTTTGAGGTCCTCTGGCGGCACAAGTTGCGCCTTAATGCGGAGAAGTGCGCGTTTGGCGTCGGGTCAGGGAAGTTCCTGGGTTACCTGATTAGTGTGCGGGGAATCGAGGTCAACCCCGACTAGATAAAAGCTGTGAGAAGACTGAGGCCCCCGAGCAATCCAAAAGAGGTGCAAATCTTAACCGGGATGCTGGCGGCCCTCAATCGGTTCATCTCAAAATTCGCAAATCGCTATCGACCATTCTACCAACTACTGAAGAAATGGACTGGGTTTCGGTGGAGTGAAGAGTGCGAAGAGGCCTTTGTGGAGCTAAAGAATTATCTGGCACGGGCGCCCATGCTCACGGCGCCAGAGCCAGGCGAGGATTTGTTCATGTACCTGGCAGTGTCCGAGCACGCTGTGAGTGCTGTGCTGCTGAGGGACAAAGAAATCCAGCCACCCGTGTACTACATCAGCAAAACTCTAGTCGACGCCGAGACAAGATACCTGCCCTTGGAGAAGCTCGTGTTGGCCCTAATACACGCCACCAGGAAGTTGCCGCACTACTTTCAAGCACACACAGTACACGTCTTGACCGAATACCCATTGCAATCGTTATTAAAAAGGTCGGACTTTACGGGCCGAATATCCAAATGGGGAACTAGGCTTGGTTCCTTCGACATACGGTACCGACCCCGAAGCTCGATGAAAAGCTAGATCCTTGCGGATTTTATCGCCGAGTTTTCGCCCAAGGGAAAGGGGGAGATGGTTTGCCAGCTGGAAACCTGCCCATGGAAAGTGTTCGTGGACGGCGCTTCTAGCTCCACGGGTGCTGGCTCAGGGGTCGTCATAGTCAGCCCAGAAGGAATACGACTCGAACACTCATTTAGTCTGGGGTTCAGGGCATCCAACAACGAGGCGGAATACGAGGCTTTTCTGGCCGGCCTAAGGGCAGCTTCAGGCCTGGGGGCCCAGGAGGTTGAGCTATATTCGGATTCTAGACTGGTGGTTAACCAGGTGCAGGGCAGTTTTGAAGCCCGAGATCCTTGAATGAAGGCATACCTAGAACAAGCCAGGCTGGTTATGGCCGGCTTCAACACGGTAAAGGTTTTCCACATTTCCCGAACACAGAACATACATGTTGACTCGCTCGCCACGCTGGCGTCGTCGGTAACCGAAGAGATACCACGGCAAATCCAAGTGGAGCTCATTTCAGAATCGAGCGTCAGAATCACGAGGGACTCGGGAACTACAGGGATCAGCGTCAGCGCAATCGTGACCCCTATACCGTGCTGGATCGACCCCATTATCAACTTTTTGGCTAACGACCGACTGCCGAGTGATGAGAAGGAGGGCAACAGGATCCGTAGGATGGCTCCTCGGTATTGGGTGGCAGAAGACCGGACCCTATACCGAAGGTCCTTCGGAGGGCCGTACCTCTTGTGCTTGCGCCTGGAAAAGGTGGGCGAGCTCTTGAAGGAGCTCCACTCTGGGGTGTGCGGTGGTTATGTTGGAGGACTGTCTCTGGCACACCGGGCAATGACTCAGGGGTTTTGGTGGCCTCAGATGCAGAAGGATGCCGCCAAGTATGTACGCAAGTGTGAACAGTGTCAGAAGCACGCCCCCCTGATTCACCAGCCCGGGGGCCACCTGAACCCGATCAGTAGCCCTTGGCCTTTTGCACAATAGGGGCTGGACATCATCGGCCCATTCCCTCGGGCAACGAGGGGACGAAAGTTCGTTTTGGTGGCCGTCGACTATTTTTCTAAATGGGCGGAGGCGGAGGCTTTGGCCAATATACGAGACATGGACGTAAAGAAATTCGTATGGAAAAATATCATCACCAGGTTCGGGGTGCCGAACACTATCATATCAGACAACGGGCTACAGTTTGACAGCCGGGCTTTCCGAGACTTCTGCAATGGTCTCGGTATCAAGAACAGGTACTCGACTCCTGCTTACCCACAGGGGAACGGTCAGGCTGAGGCAGTGAACAAGGTAATAGTGGGCGGGCTGAAGAAAAGGCTAGAAGGCGCGAAGGGAAACTGGGCCGAGGAACTCCCAACAGTCTTGTGGGCATACCGCACCACTCCCAGACGGTCCACCGGGGAGACCCCTTTCTCTCTAACATACGGAGTGGAAGCCGTGATCCCTACCGAGGTGAATCTCTGCAGTGCGCGTGTTGCTCGGTTTGATCAAACCAGAAACAACCAAATGATGGTGGAGAGCTTGAACAAGACGGAGGAATGCCGCGAAATGGCAACAATACGGCTTGCGGAGTACCAGCAGAAGCTCGCCCAGAGATACAACCGAGGCGTGAGAACAAGGGAGTTTATCGCCGGAGATTTGGTCCTCAGAAGAGCCGTAGGCAACATGCGGGACACTAGTGCCGGGAAACTGGCACAGACATGGGAGGGACCCTACAGGATCACTGCAGTGGCCGGATCGGGGGCTTACTTCTTGGAAGACCTCGACGAGAGACAGCTGCCTCGGTCGTGGAACGTCCATAATCTAAAGAAGTATTATCATTAACGAGCGGTACGCCGAGCATAAAGTCTACCGCAGCCTGTTGTATATGTTTTATTAGTTATGCTAAGGATATTTCTCACAGATCTGCACCTTTCTAACTCGACTCTCGGTTCGATCCCTATCACCGAGCAGGTGGAAACCTTAAGTATTCTAAGGACAGAACCCTGACTCTCGGTTCGATCCCCATCACCGAGCAGGTGGAAACCTTAGCTTTTTATTCTGAGGACAGAAACCTGAACCTCGGTTCGATCCCTATCACCGAGCAGGTGGAAACCTTAAGTATTCTAAGGACAGAACCCTGACTCTCGGTTCGATCCCCATCACCAAGCAAGTGGAAACCTTAGCTTTTTAATCTGAGGATAGAAACCTGAACCTCGGTTCGATCCCTATCATCGAGCAGGTGGAAACCTTAAGTATTCTAAGGACAGAACCCTGACTCTCGGTTCGATCCCCATCACCGAGCAGGTGGAAACCTTAGCCTTTTATTCTGACAGAAACCTGAACCTCGGTTCGATCCCTATCACCGAGCAGGTGGAAACCTCAAGTATTCTAAGGATAGAACCCTGACTCTCGGCTCGATCCCCATCACTGAGCAGGTGGAAACCTTAGCCTTTTATTCTAACAGAAACCTGAACCTCGGTTCCATCCCTAAAAACCGATCAGGTGGACGCATTCATGCAAAAGCGTAAAACATTCATACAAAAGCTTAAAACATTCATACAAAAGCATAAAACATTCATACAAAAGCATAAAACCCAAAGCAATGTTTCGAAAAAGAGAACAAACAAATTATCCCGTCACCACAACCCGGTGACATAGGCAAATTTCGTTTGGCAAAGTTCACAAAAAAGAAAGAAGAACAGCAAAACAGCATAAACCAACTGTCCCGTCACCACAACCCAGTGACATAGGCAATTCTGTCCACTTAAAGTTTCAAAAGAAGGCAAAATAAAGGGGGGTTGGCTTTCAAATTTAAATATCCACATGAACGGAGGATGCGTCTTCTTGGGAACGTTGTTCGGCGTGAAGAATGGGCGGCTGGATTTCCTCCTCGGCTTGGTCCCCAACATGGGGGTGGCTGGTCCCCTCCATGTCTGTCGGCATTGCATGAGAGTCAATGGCGTTCACCAGCTCTCTCATACTAGAGGTCTCTTCCTCATCGATAACAAGGGGCACCGGGTGCTCGGTGTGGGGAACGCTCGGGAAAGGGATCTTGCTGCGATCCCTCAACGGTGAGTCCTCGGGAACCCCCAGGGCTTGAAGTGCAGCGAACCAACCCTTCTCGTACCCGAGCCTATGGCCTGACGGATGACCGGTTCCGCTGAATTCTCGGCGTCCGCGAACCCCTCATTATACCACTTGTTTTCACAAGCCTCTAATGCCGCCTTCGAATCAGCCAACTGACCTTCGAGCGTGGTGTTCAAGCTCTGGACCTCCACCAATTTAAGTTCAGTGCCGCCCAGTTGCGACTCCAGCTCCTCTGACTTCGTTTCGGCGAGGGCCCGAGCCTTTACGGCAACAGCAATTTTATCCTCCGCCTCATCGATAATTTTCGACTTTTCCTTCGCCGTGGCCTCGGCGACATCTTTCAGGGCTCTTTCCCGCTCAACGTCCTCGGCCAGCTCCTTCATCCTGCCGTCCACAACGTACGACATTTGCGCAACCTGACCATACGGCATTCACCTCGTAAGGTAAAATGGAAGGTACACGTACGTGAGAAAAAGGGAAACCGAACTCGGGCCTGCGCCACCCCAAAGACTCATCCGTTGATTCCGCGAAAGCGTGCATATCCTCAGGCAAGAGGATGCCGCGCGCCAGGCTCTGCGCCACACGGCCCCCGTAGCCTTTGTCCCAAACTCGGGCACTTGCCGTTGTCGGGAGAGGCCCGCCGTCGAGTTTGAAGGAGGGTTGCCATCCTGCCGGGGCCCAGGAAGTGGACGCCCGATCTATCCTGGTCTGCGCTACAGGCTCCCGAATAACTACACCGGCCGAGGGTCGGAGGGGGACGTTACCCGTACCTGTCTCAGTCTGGTCAGTTGTGCGCGGCCTTTTACGAGCCCGGACAGACGAGACGGTGAGCGGCGAAGTGATTTGGTCGGGATTTTGTTGTTGTTGTACCGCAGGCCGGGCGCTCGGGACGAAGCGATCGATCGTCATCTTCCTCCTGGCCACCATCTCATTGGCGTGATCAGATCTTGTTTCGGAGGAGTCAGTTGGGTCTGTAGCCGCACCCTCCCCTTCCCGAACAGGTGCCTCGGGCTCTAAGGTTCTCTCGGGTTATACTGTAGATTCTCACTGGATTTGCTCGTGGGCTCGTCTCCTACGCTCGGCGGATAGGCGCTCGGCTGATTCGTCGCGAATCGGCTGCCGCTCGTCTGAATAAATAAACCGGGGGCCGAGATCGCGTGCTTCGCCTACGGTTAACCTTGGTGGGAAGAAGTTCGCATGCCGAACGTCTATATAAGAGAGGAGAGGGCTATCAACTAGTAGGGCTTGGCTAAATGCCTGCCAAGTTGTGTATACGGGAGTTACACCGAGAATAAGATGAGATGCTCGGAGTTGTCCGTCCGAATGAACAAAGATTTCCGACTTGAGCACGAAATTCAGGTCCCGAACATGTACCACTCTGAGGTCCGGTCTGAACCTTTTACCCTCTGCATAGAGAAAATATGGGTTAATGACAACATAACCGGACCAAAAAAAAAAGGGGGGGGGGGACAAAAGTTAGTCACCGACCGACTTCGCGCGGCGAAAATACACAGGGGATCTCCTCGGCAAACCAATTGCCGCTCACCCGAACGAAATCCTTAGCTGAATTTCGGTTTGAGTCTGGTAGGCATGAAATGAGCCGTACCCTTGCGTCCCTAGTCTTTAAATAATAATCGGGCTCAATGTTACCGCACAGACTATACATCTGATTGATGTCATAATGATTTAGCTGCAGCCCATACAACTGGTTCAGCCTACTCACACAACTCACTACCCGGTAAAAGTTGGGGGGGAGTTGGTCTGGACAAAGGCCGTAAAATCTAAGGGTGCTAAGAATCAGAGGGTCTACCGGGAACCTAAGCCCACCCTCTAAAATGGCCATCAAAGGAAAGAACACTGTGTTTTCACCACGGCGCCTCTGGATGTCAATGTCACCCATATTGCAATAGGCAATATCTACGTCATCGGGAACGTTATAGGCTTCCCTAAATCTAGCCAAGGCATGCTCGGAAGAAAGGAGGTGAGAATAACTCATTTTCCTAAGCGAGTGTTTTTCAAAGAAAATAACTGCTATGATTATCAAAAAATAGACTGAACTGGCTAAACAAAAAGAGATAAAAGCAATGAGAGGGAAAGGAACTTACTGAAGGCTCTAAGGAGGAAGTGTGTTCTGGGCCAAAGGGTAGACCACGAAGAATGGATGCTCGGCAGAGTAAGGGACTATCAAGTGAGAAATGCGAAAATGAGAATCAGAAACTAGAAGGATTATTTATAGGTATGAGAGTAAAGGGAGGAGCATTAAATGATCCACAGGTGTGAAACCACGCGGGCCGTCGCCTCAACTGCCACACGCGTAACGCCTCAGTTCACGAACCGTCAGACAATGATGACGAGCAGGTCATCAGTCAGTCCCAAACGCGTCTTTTGAGACGCATTAATGCACCCAACAATGGCCGAGCACTGACCCTTCATCTTCCCGACGAGTATTCACCCCTCGTGATCCTTGATTCACCCCCGTAAATGGGGAAGGAATCAAGGGGGGGCTATTGTACGGGCCCCCGCATCTTCCTTGTATCGGGCTGTGGACCCTGGCCTGGATGTAAGGCCCATAAGGCCAGCCTTCCTATTTGGCGGCCCACTCCCAGGCCACGTGTGCGGTAGGGCCAATCCCTGCCTCTTCATCATTTTCTCGGTGATGACTTCCCGAGCATATGTAGACATCATAATCTCGGGACGCCCCGCCCTTTGCCTGCCCGGCAGAGTCTCGGAGGAGCACCGCTGCCGAGAACTATTGTGAGGGTGGGAACCAAGTTCCAACGCCACCCTCGTCACACCCCACTACCACCTAACCATCCATTTACGATCGATAATACTAGACCGCCAGTTGCACTTACTGGCAAGTAATCATGGCGTCTCCACTATGCTATGGACTATAAATACAGGAATGATTAAGAAGAAAGGGGTTGGAACGGGGGCGGTAAGGATAGTGTATACAGGGAGTGATAAAAGGGAAATGGTAACCAAGATTTCCGGGGGGTAGGGAGTGACTCTATTGAGCCTTGGTGTCTAGAACGACCCAGTGTAGGAAATCCAAACCCACGATACAAGTAAGTCGTGAGCCCAAGGGAGGCCCAGCCCAATTGGTCTCAATTTTGGGCGTGCACAGATAAAATTTAAAAACAAATAGTATAGTTTTGCCTTATTGTTACAAACAAAACTATTATTGTAATATATATTATTCTTTCCAAATTTTACGGGGCAAGGAGGGGCCATGCCCCAAGGCCGAAGAATGGCTTAGTATTATGGGTTCCTAACCCTTTAATAGTTGTTTTATAGGGACCTAGTTTTTGGAGGTGAGGATAGATGGTCCTCTTTGATAGTTGCTGAGAAATGCTATGCCCATAATTCTTTTACAACAAATTTTAAATGTCAGATTGTTATTGGTAGTTACTAGTGGGCTAAATAATAATTTCAGTAGTAGTTTTAAATTATAACCAATAACAATTTATTATTTATAATTTGTTGTAAAAGTATTATGAAAATATTATGAACGTACTTTTTTATGGTTGTTTTACTGAGACTGGGTCCTAGTTTTTAGGAGATAGGGATAATAAGCTTGCTAAAGATACTATAAGTTTTATTATAAAATAATACTTACAAACTAATATAGTAATGAATATGATTAGTAGGCTTCAAGTCTTCAACCACCTCATAAATGAATATTTGAATGTTCACCTTGTAATGGTGACACATAGTGTGTCCCTATTAAATTATTGATTCTTTTGTTTGTAATTTGTTAAGTCCTAGTTTTTAGGAAGCAAGGATAGATTATCTACCTAATTAAATTTCCAATGTCTGTTTTAAACTTGTAATCTAAGTCCATATTGTTTTGAGTTCAAGGTTTTCTTTTGCTTTGTTTTTGTTTTTTGTTTTTTTTTTTTTTTTTTTTTAAAGAAGGATTTTGAGTTCAAGCTGGTTGGTGCATTGGGTCCTAGTTTATGGTATCGACAATGAGTCCTATTAAATTGCCCTTTTTTTTTTTTGTTAAAAGATAAATAGTGGGAAAGGGAGATGGAGGATGATTGATTTATATATATATATATATATATTTGTGTGTGGCTTTCTCTTCTTCTTTTTTTTTTTTTTAATTTTTATAATTAATATTTTTAATAATAAAAGATAAACTTATTTATTAATTAAGGAAAAGCATGGTTTGGGCTTTCTTATTATTTTGCAAACAGATTTGATATCAAACTTGTTTGTAACTTAAAACTACAATTTTACTTAATATTTTTTTTATTGAATGTGAATTTTGATAAATTACTATTATATTACATTTTCTTGTCTATATTTTTATGTTTAAATTTTAGGTTTTTACAATTTAAAATCATGCATAAAAAATAATTATATGAATCGAATAGTAAATAATATATAATTTAAACAAAATCTGAAGAAGATAAATAACATACAATCTAACGGTTAAATTTTCAAAATATGTAGCTATATTAATTTTTTAGGTGAGAATTATAGAGTGTAAACATACTTGATTTTATTTAATTTTAAATATAAACAAAAAATTTGTACTCAAACCACCTTAACAAAAGAACTTACTCTGACACCGAGAAAGAATCGATTTTTTCATATCTTTTTTTTTTTTTTTTTTTTTTTTTTTTTTTGCCTTTCAGCTCACTTGGAGGGTATAGAGGAACATCACAAATAGAAAAAGAAGAACAAAAGTGTGAAATTTACCATGCACATTTTCAGTGCCTCTACCATCACAAATAGAAAAGCAACAAGAGTGTGAATTTTTCCATAAACATTTTAGCTAACTTAACTTCTCTTCGGAAAAGAGCTTTGCTAGAGGCACCAAACATAGAACGATTTTTTCACATCTTCTTTGTCATTCAGCTCACTTGGAGAGTGTTGGGGTCCACCACAAATAGAAAACAAGAGTTCAAAATTTCTATGCACCTTTTTTGTGCCTCTAGAGTTTCTATTACCAAAATAGTTTTTCACACCATTTTTACCTTAGGTATTGCTAGGGGTGGAAATTTTTATCCATATCCTAGCCCTAAGAGGAACAAGGTCTTGTTTGCCTATATCGCGGTAGCCCCCCATGCTGTGAGCCTGGTGTTGATATGGGTTGATGGGGGTGTCTAAAGACCAGTTTATTATGTGAGTAAATCACTACATGAGGCCAAGATCTGTTACCTACCCCTAGAGAAGGCCATTTTAGTGGTAGTGCACGCTACACATAGGCTCCCCCACTACTTCTAGGCACACACAGTAGTTGTCCTAACTAAGTTCTCGCTCAGAGCTCTACTTCGAAGTGCTGATTACAAGGGGAGGGTTGCTAAATGGGGGACAATGCTGGGGGTTTTGACATTAAGTACATGCCTTGTACCTCTATTAAGGGTCAAGTTCTTGTAGATTTCGTGGTAGAATTTGCCGAGTCCCCTTCCGAGAAAGAGGTGGCTCTATTGTTATAAGGTTATGTCATTTGGACAAAAGAATGCAGGAGAAACTTACCAGAGGCAAGCAATGGCAGACTTCATCGCTGAATATACTCCATTAGCCTCGTGATTCATGCTGATCAACAATGTTTTATACAAAAGGGGATTCTTATGACCATACCTAAGGTGTTTGGGTCACGAGAAAGCAGACTACGTAATGAGAGAAGTCCATGAGGGTATCTGTGGAAACCATTCAGGAGCACAGTCCTTAGTGCACAAATTAATCTAAGCAGGGTATTATTGGCCTACAATGCAAAAGGACATGCAAGCTTACATCAAGACTTGCGACAAATGTCAGAGGTTTAGTAATCTGATCAGGCAACCAACCGAGGAGCTGACACCCATAACAGCCCCTTGGACAGTCGCCCAATAGGGAGTAGACATCATGGGCCCCTTCTTGACGGCAACAAGGTAACTAAAGTTTCTAGTAGTTGGTATTGACTACTTCACTAAGTGGGTAGAGGCAAAGGCCCTAGCCGCTATCATAGAGAAGAACATCTGAAATTTTGTATGGAGAAATATCATATGTAGGTACGGGATACCTAGAGTGCTCGTCTTCGACAATGGAAAGTAGTTCGACAATAGTGCGTTTAGGGACTTCTGTTTGGAGCTGGGCATTAGAAATCACTACTCGTCGCCCGCACACCCACAGGCCAATGGCTAAGTCAAAGTCACGAACCGGTCATATCTCAAGATCATCAAGACCCAGCTCGAGGGGGTTAAAGGCATTTGGCCTGACGAACTACCAAGCGTCTTATGGGCATATCGTACTACGGCAAGAACACCCACTAGAGAAACATTGTTTAGACTAGCATATGGAAGTGAGGCTGTCATTCCAGCAGAGGTAGGGTTTACGAGTTATCAGGTGGAAAACTACAACAAGGATAAGAATGAAGAAGCCTTACAGCTTCAGCTAGACTTGGTGGACGAGGTCCGGGCTACAACAAAGCAAAGGTTGGCGCGATACCAAAACCTCATGGCAAAATACTAAAACTCCAATGTCAGACATAGAGACTTTCAGATCAGAGATCTTGTGCTACATAAGGTAATAAGAGCTGTTAGAAATCCTTCATAAGGAAAGCTCGACCCCAACTAAGAAGGATCATATAGAATCTCATCATGGCAAAGGAAAGGAACCTACCACTTTGAAACTTTGAACGGACAGAAGCTACAACAGCCATGGAACACAAAGCACCTGTGGAGATACTACCAGTAGAGATGACCCGAAGAGCATCAACGCTCCCCCAGTCTCAAGTTTATTACTAAATTTTTAATTCGAACAATTTTTTCTATTATCTAGTTTTGCTAACACTAGCTTTTACTTCAAACAATTCTTTCTACAAGTGCCTTTTTAAGCCCAAAGGGGCAGATACTTTAAAAAAAAAAAAAAACGCATGATTTTCTTTTTAATTTATAAGAATATTCAGACACGACTATGTTTTTTCTACTAACAAATCCTAAGTCCAATAAAAGACGGATAAAACTTAGTCCACAAGATGGATGGACCATCCCAAGAGGATGAAAAATCCTAAGTCCTATAAGGGATGGATAAAACTTAGTCCACAAGATGGACAGATCATTCCAAGAGGATGAAAAATCCTAAGTCCGATAAGGGACGGATAAAACTTAGTCCACAAGATGGACGGATCATCCTGAGAGGATGAAAAATCCTAAGTCCCATAAGGGACGGATAAAACTTAATCCACAAGATGGACGGATCATCCCGAGAGGATGAAAAATCCTAAGTCCCATAGAGGACAGATAAAACTTAGTCCACAAGATGGATGGATTATCCCAGAAGGATGAAAAATCCCAAGTCCCATAGAGGACGAGTAAAACTTAGTCCACAAGCAGGACGGACCATCCCAAGTGGATGAATAATCCCAAGTCCCATGAAGGATGGGTAAAAACCTAAAAGTAGGACGGACTACCCCAAGTGAATGAAAATTATTCCATGATAGACGGATATAGTCTAAACACAAAAATAAAAAGATCCTCTCGACGGATTGAAAGGGTCCGTCCAAAAGCAGAACAGCATAAATGGTGCCCAAAATACTGGACGGGCCAATCTCGGTAAGATAATTCTAAAGATCATCAACACATGAAATTTATGTTCAACAAAGTAGATGGCCACAATCATAAATCATAAATAGCAGACGAATTCAAATTTTTTTTTGAATGAAGTGGACGGACTATGCCCCATAAAAAAAATGTGTTTAACAAATTAATATTACAGTGCAGTGTTCTCAAAATATCTTTACATGAAAAGAAAAACGACAAGTAACAAAGAAATTTCAATCTGCGGCTGGGACTTCTTTTTCCTCTTGGTGACGAACCTCCACATTTGTTAGATCACTCTCAGCGACAATCCTATATGTTTGAGCCCCGTTGACTGACGCCTCGTCACCAAATAGCTCGTCAGTGTCATCGAATTTGGCAAGCTGGACGAATGTTTGCTCGAGAACATTAATATTGACGGAGGATACGTCAAGGTCTAGATATAAGGTTTTCACTTGACAAAGGGCATCATCGAAACCGTTGTTGTAGGAAGACCCGAGCTCTAGTAAAAGGGTGTCAGAGTCACGATACTCACGTACCGCAGCTTCCTTTACCTGACGAATCTCCTTCTTCTTGTCTTCCAATACCTTCGACATCTCCTCCGTCCTCTTAAAGTACTTATCCCTTGCTTCCTCAGCCATTTTCAAATTCTTTTCTTGGATGACCTTCCAAGATCTCAGCTGTGTTAGCTCATCATCCATCAACTTCACCTTCTCCCATAGACAGTCCAAAGTTGTCTCATGACTTAGACACCATCCCATCAGCCCCTTCATCATGAGTATGGCTTGAAAATAGAAAAGAAGTTAGCCACCTACTGAAGTAAGAAATAGAAGCATAGTAGACGAATCGATTACCTGAGCAATACTAAACAGCCCCGTCTCCCTCATCGCTTTAGTAGAGTGGTTGCCCAAGTCTTTATAGTCATCAGCGAAAATGACAGACGACAGCTTCTCCAGGGCATATTTAGGGTCCTCGCAAAGCAGGACGGGCACCTTCTCTTGTTGGGTGGATGGGCCCTTCATGAAGCCTTTCCCGGCCCTGTGCTTCATAGGAGTGAATGTTTTGGCACCCCCAGCCATGAGACCTAGGACGGGCTCCAAAGGAACCTTGGGCTTCTTTGGAGGACAGTCCCCTTTGGACGGCACCTTTCTTTTCAATTAAAGGCTTGAACCCATTCCCTTGGGGTCTGCCTTGATGGATTCCTTTTTCTTGGCAGCGTTTGCCCTGATTAAAGCCCTCCTCTTGGCGTCATCCATCTCTGTAAAAGTAGACGGAGTGAGTTAAAAAAAAAAAAAAAAAAGGATAGAAAGGTAGACAGATGAAATTGTTGGAATTTAGATAATGGACTTACGTTGACAAACTCTGGCGTCATACTTCTTAGCTACAGGTGAAGGCTCAGGTCCATCACAATACCAATAAATGGTATCAAGGGTGACCAGCTTGGCCCAGGTCCTCTCCGACACTGTGTAAGCATGTCGCTCTCATTCTGTTTAAATGGTTGCGAATATTATTTTAGTATTCAACTTCACCCATCTACCTTTACAGAGATGGACGACTCCAAGAGGAGGGCTACGATTAGATTACAAGCTGCCAAGAATAAGGAGGTCGGTGCAAATCCTATGAGGATGGGCTCAAGCAAACTGTCAGTCAAAAGGAAGTAGCCGTCAATGTAACATCAACAGACTCACCTGATGGATCATTTGTTAATTTTGTATTTGCAGCCATTACTGTTTTAGCATGAACAGCCTTATCAAGTCCAAATCTCTTGACTAGATTTCTTGCATACTTAGCTTGGTTGATTTAGATTTCAAATTTCGTTTGCTTCACCTACAATCCTAAGAAATAAGTTAGTTCACTAACCATACTTATTTCAAACATTGCCTTCGTTTCATCTACAAAAGATTGAGTAGTCTCTAACAGATATGACGGTCTCATTATGACAATGTGCTTCTTTGTAAAGTAGAAAAATGAGAAGGGAAGGAGGCGATATTTATAAAAGAGATTGCACAGAAGCCGAAGTGATGTTTCGATCTGAGACAAAATCCAGTAGAAGGGCGACACGTGTCAATGGATAATAAATGTACATCTGACAACCTGTCCGGATCCAAGTACAACTCAAGGAGTTTGAACTCGTCATCCCAATTTTTGAACCGTCATCACACTGTTTGAATCGTCACCCGACGCATTCGTTTGCTCATTAATGACGGACCCATGGGATGAGGGGGCAACTGAAGAGGAGAAAATAAGTTGATGGATCCAAGTAAAAGTTAATGGATAGGCCCATCATGTGCAAGACCTAGTAAGGACGGATTCATCATAAACAACCACAACCTAAATGGATTTGTTGGCCATGTGTCAGATAGAATCCCTATATGGGAATATTTGTGGAACACACCACAGAATCCTTGGGTAAATAGAGTCCTAGTGCAATTAGGGTTCTAGAAGCTACGTGCATTAATGTAGATCTTTTTTATAAGGAAAAGACTTGTCTATCACGTTTGGTATTTTTGAAGAAGACTCCTACAAGGAAAGGACTTCGATTCCACGAAAAAGATGTCAACTTTCAACTACTATAAAAACTCCAATACCTTCACAAATCAAGGTACGCAAAATCGACCCTCTCTAGCACTCTGGAGTTGTAAAAGATTCTAACTTGACCTTCAGAAGGTATTTAGCTGGCACCACACAGGTGGTCTCTGTTAAGGTCTTTCTCCTTTCTTGGGTTGTGCAAGTTACATTCATAGCATGCGAGTATCGTGTGACTCACTGGTGATTTTTTCGGCATCATCACATTTTTTTTTCTTTCATGCTTTTTTTCACAACTATCTTATATGGCAAATTGTGATTAACTAACTTTTTTTTTTTATTTACACAGTGTCATAAATTTATTTTAACCACTTACAATTTATCAATCAGAATTTTGGTAAAAATAAGCGTAATCATAGATTTTTTTTTTTTGGTGGCTAGCTCACCATCGTATCTAATAGTATTAAAAATAAATTCTATGTCCTACCATTAGTTTAATCGGATTTAAACAAACTTTTGGAGATCAAAATATAATGATTATAGTTTTTTACATAATAGTGCATAAAAAAATAAATTTACTTATTAGTACAACGAAGTCTTTATGAAATGTTTTACATGCTTTAATTCTACAAACAAAGGGTTGGTAGTCAAGATCCTTCTGCTCTATTGAACATCTCTAAGAGCTTTTAAGAGAAACATTTAAGATTCAAATCCCTATTATTCTCCCCAAAAATTTTGAAAAAAAAAAAGTAGATATATTAAGATACAAGTTATCCCGACCAATTTAACAATTTTCAAGGACTAGATATGCTTTTGGCTCTCTCAAATCCCAAATAAATATTTGAGAAATGTTATGTTCACAACATTTTTATAACAATTTTAAGTAGACTGTTGTTATTGGTTGTTATATATGGGCAAAAAAAAGTAATTTATTAAGTCTAAAATTACTTTTAACTAAATGTATATATCAAAAACATAAAATAATTAGACATTAATGGTTGTCTCGACAAACATGAGAGAGAAAAAAAATTCTAATTTTTCTCATAAAAAACACTTATAGAGCACCTATTTGTAGCCCTACACAATTGCAAACGACACTAAACTCTAGCGCCCATTAACACTAACAGGCGACTCTTTGACATTTTGGGTGAGTTTGGTTGGGCTTTTTGAAAAAGTGTTTTTTGATAAAAGTGGAGTTTTAAAAAAGTGCATAATGAAAAAGTGTTTTTTCAAAAGCTGGGTGTTTTGTAAAAACCATTAAAAAGTGTCTTTTGAAAAAACTGAGTGTTTGTCTAGCACTTATAAAGGTGGCAGTTTGAGTGGTAAATTACCAAAAAGGATAATGTATATGTAAAGTATTGTGAAAATACTTTCTAATTTTTTTTTTAATAAAACTTTCTAATTTTTTTTTTTTTTAAAAAGAACTTTCAAAGTTTCTAAAAAATTTTTTTTTTTCATCAATATTAACTAATAACAACCTATCACTTAATATTTATTGTGAAAATATTGTGATTGCATTTCTCAATTTTAATTTCTCATTCTTTATTTTATTTTTCCCTTATCTCTTTTCTTTTTTTTTCATCCATATTTCCTTCTTTTTTTTTCCCTCTTTTTTCTCCTCCACACACGTACCCTTCTAATTATTATTATTTTTTTCCTTCCTTTCCCCTTTTTCCCTACCTGAACACTCCAAAACATTCCACTTTTCTTTTTTCTTTTTTCCTTCTTTCCCTTTCTTCCTCCAAAATGTTCCCCTTTCTTTTCTTTTTTTCTTTTTTCCCTTTCTTCCTCCAAAACGTTCCCCTTTCTTTTCTTTTTTTTTTCTTTTTTTTTTCCTTCTTTCCCCTTTTTCCCTACCACCTCCAAAACGTTCCCACTTTTTTTTTTCCTTATTTCTCCCTTTTCCCTACCACTTCCTCCAGAAAATTCCAGTTGCCACAAAGCTCTCTCTCTTTTTTTTTTTTTTTTTTTTTTTGACATTTCGAAAGCTATAAGGAAGAGAGAAGATCCCTTAAGTCTTTGCCACCATTGGGTTTGTATTTGATTTTGATTTTGGGTTTGGGTTATGGGTTTTCAGTTGATGGTTTAATTTTGAGTTGATTTTCTGTGGATTTTGGATTTTATTTTGAGTTAATTTTTTTCTGGGTTGATTTTGAGTTGAGTTTAGGATGGGTTTTCCAATGGGATTTGAGTTGATTTTAAGTTGTTTTGTGTTGATTTTGAGTTATTTTTGGTTTTGTTTTGTTGATTTTGTGTTTGGATTATCAAATGTTGAAATGGGTTTTGTTGATTTTGTTAATTATAGTGGTAGACCGGTGATAGTTGGGTGGTGCTGTGTTTGTAGCAACATGGTGAAGATAGAGTAGAGAGAAGAGATGAGAGGCATGAGTGAGCTTTATTGAAGGGTAGTTTGGTAATTGCCCGAAGAGTCCAGCAGATAGTTGAGAACACACATGGACTTTTTCTAAAATGGACCTCCAAAGCTCCATAATGGTTTGCGCGTTCTCAGCCTTGGCCAAAATGCAACTTTTTCCAAAAAGTTATGTTTTATGCTGAACCAAACGGGCTTTCCACTTTAGCTTTCTTCAAAATGAGCTTTTTGGGTCCAAAACATTGAAACAAACGGGCACTTTATCTCTCTCTCCAACATCTCAACTCATCTACTTGTTCTTTTCTTTGTTTTCTTGAATCCATATTTTCTGTCTTACTTTTCCTGTACCACTTTATGTTCCACAAATAAAAACTTGCCACATGTCAATTTATTTAATTAAATTAGTAATTTTTTTTTTTGTAGTTCTTTATTTCAATGCTCAAAATAAATATTAAAAAAAAAAAATCCAAGACCAACAACAGATCCCCATTGCTACCACCACCAGTTCACCACCACCAATCCTCACCGGCAGAACTAACAAGAGGCCTTTGGTGACATCAACACAATTATCCTTTACCAACAAATCACACAACCAGCTCATTGTCTTCTTCAAATCTGTAACCCATACAAGTTTTAGTAAGTCAGAAGACCAAAAACCCATTAATGTTTACATAAGATCTCCACCAGAAAAATGACCAACCAACATTTTAGCCCACCCAACAAACCATAAAGAGCCAAACTTCCAGAGAGACCCATTTCACTTTGTGGCCTGAATTTGCAGATCTAGATAAAAAATAAATATAAAAAAAAAAAGGAGCTGAAAGCTTAAGAGCCTTGGAGATCAAACAAAAGAATAGGAATCCAAAGGAATGTTGGTGGTGGTGGTGGATGGCCAGCATTGATGTCGCCGGTGATCTTTTGTTATTGCCGCTGGTAAACTTTGGTGGTGGAGGATCAGCAGTGACATGTTTTGCATTTTTTGTCTTTTTACTATTTATTTTGAGCAACTAAAAGTCTGAAATAAGAAATGCAAGAGTAAAATTTAATTTAAAAATTGGTCACGTGTCAAGTTTTAATTTGTGGAGCATAAAATGGTGTAGGAAAAATGAGATAGAAGATTTGGACTCGTTTCTCTTTACTTTACTTAATTATTGTTATTGATTGCTGTAAAGATATTAAAGTTAAAGGCAAGGTTAGAGCAGTAGTGACACAAGAAGGCAGTGATGCATCAGTGAAGTGCCAGCAAAATGAAGCAAAGTGAAGGAAGTGCAAAGTGATGTGCAAAACGACATGAGCAGCTAAGTGACTTGTAGTTTAGACTGTATTAGTTATTTATGATTTACTTGTGAGTGACACACATGCAGTAGCTGGTGTAACTTCCCTGTAATTGCCCGACGCATAATTTGGGAATTAGTTTTCTTCATTCTATTGGTATAAATATAGGGCTTTGTGCAGTTTTTAATTCAATTGATTCAATAAAGTAATCACAGAGATTTCTAGAAATTCTCTCTATCTCTCACTCTCTCTTTTTGTCAATTCCATAAGCATTTTTCTACTTATTCTTCTCTATTTTTCTATTCTCATATGGTGTCAGAGCCTAAATCCATTTCAATGGCGTCCAATTCTCAGCAAGCTTCATCTTCAACCTCACAGCATGAGCTTACACCGATGGAGGATCTTCATAGTCTGTTCTTTTTGCATCATGGTGAATCACCTGGTGCGATCTTGGTTCCTCAGCAATTAACAAAGGACAATTATCCTATCTGGTCTCAAGCTATAAAGATGGCTTTGGATGTTAAAAGCAAACTCAGTTTTGTTGATGGATCAATCGCTACTTCAATGGTAGTTACTCCTTTGGAGAAGAAGATGGTCTAAGTGCAATTCAATGATCTCCTCTTGGATCTTGAATTGTGTTTCACCTCATATCACAGCTAGTGTGATTTATAGGAACACAACTCTTGAAGTTTGGAATACACTTAAAAATCGTTTTTCTCAAGCTAATGGACCACGAATTTCACAGCTACAGAAGCAAATTTCTACTATGATGCAAGGTGATTCAATCGTCACTACATATTTTCATGGGGCTTCAAGCATCGTGGGATCAATTACTGAATTTTAGACCTTTGCCTTGCTGTTCTTGTGGTAAGTGCACTTGTGGTGTTAATGAGAAGATCACCACTCTTCAGCATCAAGATTCATTGATGTAGTTTCTCAATGGGTTGAATGATGTTTATTCTCAAATACGAACTCAAATTCTCATGATGGAACCCAGTCCTTCAATAGATAAGGCTTTCTCTCTAGTGATTCAAGAAGAGAGGCAAAGATCCTTGGGTTTCAATCTGGGCTCATCAGTTGAAGTGATAGCTCTTGCTATTAAAAATCAAAGCTTTACTCATGGCTATGGTAATACTAGCAAGAATTTCAAAGGCAACACTGGGAAAGGAAGGCCTATGTGCAGTTATTGTGGCAAGCTTGGTCACATTAAGGAGAAGTGTTATAAGCTGGTTGGTTTCCCACTAGGTTACAAGCAGAAGTGAAAGACTCCAATGGTAAACCAGATCAGTCTTAAGGGTGATCAATCCCAATATCAGTCTGAAGATCTATGTAGTGGCAATTTTCATTTTTCTTCTGAGCAGTGTCAACAATTGATCTCTTTGCTCAATACCCATGCCTTTGCTTCTGGTTCATGTGAAGGTGTTCATTCAGCTAATTCTGCAATCAATCTTAATGCTGCATTAGGTACTTCTTGTAATTTGTTTCAAGAAAATATGTGCTTAAGCATGCAACATTTTGTGTTTGTTGTTAATCCTGTGAATATGATTTCCTTCAATGGTGAGACTTGGATCCTTGATACGGGGGCCACAGATCATATAATTCATTCTATTACTTTGTTTACCAAGATTACTAGTTCTATTTCTATCTTTGTTCAATTACCTAATGGTGAGAAAGTTACTATCACTCACATAGGAACAATTCAAATAACCTTTACCTTAGTTCTTGAAAATGTCCTTTATGTTCCTTCTTTCTCATTCAATCTAATCTCTGTTAGCAAATTAACAAAATCTCTATCCTGTTGCTTTGTTTTCCTTTCAAATTTGTGTTTCATACAGGACATGGCATGTTGGAAAACGATTGGAGTGGGTAAATTGCACAACAATCTTTACTTGCTGCAAGCTCCATTAGATTGCACATCTTTATTAGGGGCCCCTTCTATTTTGCAGTTTGTTTTCAATTCCCTTGTTCATTCTGTTTCTAGCATTCTTGTTGTTTCTAAGTCATATCTTTGGCACCTTAGACTTGGGCATGTTTCTAATAATAAGCTCAGTGCATTGCACAATCACTTCCCTGATGTAATCCAGTTCCAAAGTAATAAAAATTGTGTTCTTTGTCCTATTGCTAAACAGAAAAAGATTCCCTTTCCATTTTTCAATCATATTTCTCATAATGCTTTTGACATTGTTCATTGTGATGTTTAGGGTCCTTTTGTTAAGCCTACTCAAGAAGGTTACAAATATTTTCTGACCCTTGTTGATGATGCCACTAGATCAACTTAGGTCTATCTCATAAAAAGTAAATCAAACACCAAACTTTTACTTGTTTCCTTTTACAATATGATATGTACTCAGTTTCACACTAAAATCAAAGTTTTTAGAACTGATAATGCCCCTAAATTTTTCTTGAAAGATTTCTTTTCTGCTAATGGTATTATATATCAGCATTCTTGTGTAGCCACTCCACAACAAAATTCAGTTGTAGAGAGGAAACACCAACATATATTAAGCATGGCTAGGGCTTTAAAATTTCAATCCAATGTCCCTCTTTATCTTTGGGGTGAGTGTGTGTTAACTGCTGTACATATCATTAATAGGTTGCCTTCCCCTATTTTGAACAATAAATCATCTTTTTAGAAGCTTTATGACAAACCTCCTTCCTATGAACATCGCAAAGTTTTTGGATGTCTTTGTTTTGCTTCAACTTTAGTTTATCATAGGTCTAAATTTGATCCTAGGTCAGTTCCTTGTGTTTTTCTTGGATAACCTTTTGGTGTTAAAGGTTACAAGCTTCTTAACTTGTTCACTAAAAGGGTTTTCATCTCAAGGGAGGTCATCTTTTATGAAACTATTTTTCCTTTTGTTTCAAATCCCTATTCCTCTTTTCCTCATTCCAATATACCTTTACCTCATTTGTTTCCTTCTATGGCTTCACCTCATGACCCTTTAATTTCCTTTCCTTATTCTAACCCTATTCATGCAGAAGATTCTGTTATTCCATCTACAAATATGCCCATTATCTCTGATTCTTTTTCTGATGTTATTCCTTCCTCACCTTCTGTCCCAGATTCTCAGTTACCAAATGAGGTTGCTTCTATGCCTAATTCTAGTATTCCTCTTAGTATTCCTTTTGTAGCTACAGACATTGTTCCCACTTTAGATGTTGCTCCTATTCCTTCATCTTTAAGAAGATCTCACAGAGTGTCTAAGCCCCCTGCTTATTTGCAATCTCTCAAATGCAGCTCAGTTCATTGTGATCAATCTTCCCATCTCCATTCTTCCATCAAGTTAGGTTCTTCATCTACAACATCAGGTACAAAATATCCTTTGTCTTCTTATATGTCTACTTCTAAGTTGTCCCCATCTTATGCCAACTTTTGTTCCCTTATTTCTACTATTCCTAAACCCAAGTCTTATTTTGAGGCTATCCAAAATCCTAAGTGGCAAGAAGCTATGGATGCAAAAATTGCTACCTTAGAGTCTAATAATACTCAGACTCTCACTCCTTTATCTCCTCATAAGAAGGCAGTGGGTTGTAAGTGGGTTTATAGGGTGAAATATAAATCAGATGGCAGTGTTGAGAGGTACAAGGCACGTCTAGTTGCTAAAGGATTTACTCAGTAGGAGGGTCTAGACTTTACTGAGACTTTCTCACCTGTAGCAAAAATGACTACTGTCAAGACTTTGTTATCTGTTGCTGCTGTTAGGGGTTGGCATTTGATTCAGCTTGATGTCAATAATGCTTTCCGCCATGGTGACTTGTATGAGGATGTGTATATGCAGCTTTCACTGTAAGGAGGGACTGGTATGCAAGCTCAATAAGTCCTTATATGGGCTCAAGCAAGCTTCTAGGAAGTGGTACTCCAAGTTTTCTTCCACCATTTTGCAACATGGCTTCAAATAGTCAAAATCAAACTACTCTTTATTTATTAAGAAGTCTCAGAATTCATTTTTGGCTTTATTAGTTTATGTTGATGATATTCTAATTGCCAATAATGATATCAAGGCTGTGGAAGAACTTCCTAGATCAGAAATTCAAGCTTAAAGACCTTGGAAGTTTGAAATTTTTTCTTGGCCTTAAAGTTACTAGATCAGAAAAAGGGATAACCTTGTGTCAAAGAAAGTATGCTCTTGACATACTTAAAGATGCAGGGATGACAACTTGTAAGCCCTCAAAATTCCAATGGATCAAAGTTTGAAACTAAGTAAATATCAAGGACAGTTGCTGCAAAATCCTGGAATCTATAGAAGACTAGTTTGTAGATTGTTATATCTTACTATTACAAGACCAGACTTGACATATTCAGTGCATAAACTTAGTCAATTTATGTCTAAGCCTAGAAAAACCCATTTGGATGCAGCTTACAAGGTGCTACAGTATATTAAGGGCTGTCCTGGACAAGGAATTTTATTGTCCTCAAAGTCTGATTTCCATTTAAAAAGGTACATTGATGCAGATTGGGCAGCATGTGTGGACACTAGAAGATCAACAACAGGCTATTGTATCTTCCTAGGTGATTCTTTGTTTTCATGGAAATCTAAAAAGTTGTCCATTGTTTCCAGATCTTTTGCAGAAGATGAGTATAGGGCAATGGCTGTGACAGTATGTAAGATAACCTGGTTAATTGCATTGTTGAAGGATCTTGAGGTCTATCACCCACAACCAGCCTTGCTTTATTGTGATAATCAGACTGCAATTTATATAGGGAAGAATCCTGTGCTCCATGAACGAATGAAGCATATTGAGATAGGTTGTCATATGGTTAGAGATAAGGCGCAAGATAGAGTGATCAAACTGTTTTATACTCCCACTCATACTCAGCAAATTTACTTACAAAAGCCCTCAATGCTCAACAATTAGCTTATTTGCTTGACAAAATGAGCATAATCAACATACATGGATCTAGTACTAACCTTGAGGGGGGATGCAAAGATATTAAAGTTAAAGGCAAAGTTAGAGCAGCAATGACACAAGAAGGCAGTGATGCATCAGTGAAGTGCCAGCAAAATGAAGCAAAGTGAAGCAAGTGCAAAGTGATGTGCAAAATGACATGAGCAGCTAAGTGACTTGTAGTTTAGACTGTATTAATTATTTATGATTCACACGTGGGTGACACACATGCAGTAGCTGATGTAACTTTCCTGTAACTGCCTAGCGCATAATTTGGGAATTAGTTTTCTTCATTTCATCAATATAAATATAGGGCTTTGTACAATTTTTAATTCAATTGATTCAATAGAGTAATCACAGAGATTTCCAGAAATTCTCTCCATCTCTCACTCTCTCTTTCTATCAATTCCATAAGCATTTTTCTACTTCTTCTTCGCTGTTTTTCTATTCTCATAATTGTTATTGATTCTACACAGCAATTGCGCAACATTTAGAAGTTTTGATCCAACCATCCAGCTAGATTTATTAATACCTTCAAGGCTCCACACGTATATGGTTAAAAGAAAAAGTCTACCAAAGCAAGTGTCCTAGTGTAGACTGTAGAATCCTCAGGTTCGTTTTCTTCCCATCTTTATTTGATTAAACTTTTCTTCTCCGTTATTAAACTATACCAGTACTATAAACCATATAATTTATATATATTATAATATAAACATGTAATTGATTGTTTTTTATTATATTTTTATTGAAAGTTGAGTTATTGTTTGTCTAATACTTAACATTCTTTAATAAATATTTCTTTTTTATCTTAGCCATTATACTTAATGGGTGATAATTTATTTGGAAAATCTAGATCTATAAGGTAAATTAAAAACTATTGACTCTCAATCTTGTCTCTTGATTGTTTAATTTAATAAATACATATTTTTAGCACACATTAAGTTATAAAATATTTAACTTATATATTGAATTGTATTTACATCACTATTTGAAACTATTATACATAATATGAATATTATTAATATATACAAAGAAAAAAAAATTATTTGGCCTCCTCAAAAATAAATTCTTAGCTCCGCTCGTGCCTATTATATCTCTCTTATTGTAACTTATTATAAATATATATATTTTTTTATAAAAAAAACACAGGTGATATTTAAGGGGGAAAAAAAAAAGAACAAACAAATAGCAAGGTTAGGTGTTCTAAACATGGCCCAAATACATCTATATAACCAGACATTCTCCTCGCCAAATCCAACAAATTCTTCATTCCCAAATCCCCCAACCATGTCTTCAAAGTCTTCTTCATCTCCTCCCGAACTCCAATCCTCTTCCAATGATGATTCTCCCAGAACAAACCTCCCTTTAAAGCCCATCCCAGGCAACTATGGCCTACCCTTTTTTGGTCCCATCAAAGATCGCCTTGACTACTTTTACCACCAAGGAAAAGACACCTTCTTCCAAACCCGAATTCAAGAACACCAATCCACTGTCTTCCGAACCAACATGCCTCCAGGACCATTCATATCCTCCAACTCTAATGTCATTGCTCTCCTTGATGCTATCAGCTTTCCCATCCTCTTTGACACTTCCAAGTCCAAAAACTAAACGTTTTAGATGGTACTTAATGTCCTCCACAGCTTACTTTGGTGGTTATCGTGTTTGTGCTTTTCTTGACCCTTCTGAAGTATCTGAACCCAAACGTGCCCGTCTTAAGGGCTTGATTTTCTCTATTCTCGCTTCTCTCCACGATAAATTCATCCCACTTTTCAGAAATTGCTTGTCTGAGCTTTTCATCAACCTTGAAGACCAATTATCTGTGAAAGGCAAAGTATACTTCAACACCATTAGTGACAAAATGTCTTTCGACTTTGTTCATATTAGCCCAATGTAATAGGCCCAATCTCATTCCTGCTTGTACTAGTAGTCTAGGGTTTAGTCGCTTATATATACTCATGTTATGATTCATTATAACACAGGTTATTGTACTACACTCTTATACATAATAAAGATGTAGTCCTTAAGGGATTCCTCCGTGAATGTAGGCCGACAAGGCTGAACCACGAAACCCTCATGTTCTCAGTGTTCCTATTCTATGCTTTCATTTCCACATTCCATATTAGCATATTTAACATGGTGTATCAATACTAATATTTAACATAGTATCAGAGCCAAGCTTCGTTCTTGGCATCAAACAGACATCTCTAGCATGCAAAGAAGATTCTCAGTGCACACCATCATCAGAAGTCACTTACTTGTCTACTGGATTTAGACCCCACGGCATCTCCCAGCCACCGTGGCTCAGTGCTATGTTCAAAATCTACAAACTCAAGCAAACTCGTGGCATCAATCTTAGATCTGTGCAAATTCAAGCTTTGCCTCATGAAACCAACCACACAGACATGCCCCACGGCATCCCACGAGAGAAACCTAGAAGTCCGATCACCACTGAATGTTGCACACGCCTCCATGCACTGGTGAAGTTTCTACCAACTTCTCCACGCGCTACCGAGTATTTCACATGTTCAAATCCTCCTATAGTTACACGCACTGCCCTGATAGCCTTGTAGCCTGCCGATCTGCAAAATTGAGAAATCTGGAGCTCATTGGATGTTGCACGCACCCTTACACGCCTCTAGGATTTCGGGATTCTCCTCTACGCGCCGGTGAACATCGCATGCTCTTGCCACACGCCGGAAAACTGCTGCTGATGTCACCGAATGACGTCATCACTCCACGTCAGCAGCCACGCAACACGTCCACATCAGCCCTAGTCCACGTCAATGACACGTCATAGAATGATGTCAGCAGCTTTGCTACTCGATCCATGACCCAACCCGGAAACCCAGAACCGACCCAGACCAGTATCCGTTGACTTTGACCCTAGACCAATTGACTTTGACTTTTTGCATTGACCTTTGACTGATGACGTCATCCGGTGATGTCAACAGCAGTTTTCCAGCGCATGGCAGGAGCATGCAATGTTCACCAGTGCGTGGAGGAGAATCCCGAAATCTTAGAGGCGCGTGAGGGCGTGTGCAACATCTGATGAGCTCCAGATTTCTTAGTTTTGCAGATCGGCGAGCTACAAGGCTATCAGGGCGGCACATGTAACTACAGGAGGATCTGAACATGTGAAATCCTCAGTGATGCGTGGAGAAGTTGGTAGAAACTTCGCCAATGCGTGGAGGCGCGTGCAGCATTCAGTGGTGATCGGACTTCTAGGTTTTTCTTGCGGGATGCCGTGGGGCACATCTGTGTGGTTGGTTTCATTAGGCAAAGCTTGAATTTGTGCAGATCTAAGATTGATGTCATGGGTTTGCTTGAGTTTGTAGATTTTGAACATAGCACTGAGCCACGGTGGCTGTGAGATGCCGTGGGGTCTAAATCCAGCAAACAAGCAAGTGACTTCTTATGGTGGTGTGCACTAAGAATCTTCTTTGCATGCTAGAGGTGTCTGTTTGATGCCAAGAACGAAGTTTGGCTCTGATACCATGTTAAATATTATTATTATTATTATTAGCAACGTGATGTGGGATATCATATTGTGTATGCTAGAGTGGATGCGGAAGAGGAAGTATAGAATAGGAACACTAAGAACATGAGGGTTACGTGGTTCAGCTTTATCGGCCTACATCTACGAAGGAATCCCTTAAGAGCTACATCTTTATTATGTATAAGAGTGTAGTACAATAACCTGTGTTATAATGAACTCTGACATGAGTATATATAAGCAACTAAATCCTAGACTACTAGTACAAGCAAGAATGTGCTTGGGCCTATTACATTGGGTTAATATAACTAATATATATCTCTAACAGACTTTGTGTTTAGGCTCTTTTGTGATCAAAACCCTTGAGATACACGCCTTGGATCAAAGGGTTCGACAATGTCCGATAAATGTTTGTTTTTTCAACTTGCACCATTGATATAAACACTAGGGTTACCGAAGTTGTTGAACTTTTTCGAAGATTTACTATTCCATACATTCCCATTACCAGCTTTTCTTGTAAAATCTAACTATAATAAGCTTTATAATGCTTTTTATGTGTCCATGGCTTCGATTTTGGACGAAGCTGAGAAAAGTGGGATTAAAAGAAATGCTAGTGTTCATGACTAGTTTCAACACCTATGGTGGGTTGAAAACTTTGCTTCCTGCTTTGATCAAGTGGGTTGGCTTAGCAGGAGAGAAGTTACACCGTGAGTTGTGTGATGAGATCAGGACCACTGTGAGAGCTGAAGGTGTGGTCACTTTCTCTGCATTGGAAAAGATGACTTTAACTAAGTCAGTGGTTTATGAAGCACTTAGGATTGAGCCTCCAGTTGCGTTCCAGTACGCTAAGGCAAAGAAGGATTTAGTGGTCCACAGCCATGATGCGGCTTTTAAGATCAAGAAGGGGGAAATGATCTTTGGATATCAACCGTTCGCTACTAAAGATCCAAAGGTTTTTGAGGATCCTGAGGAGTTTGTGGGCCATAGGTTTGTGGGCGAGGGACAGAAGCTTTTGAAGTATGTTTATTGGTCAAATGGAAGAGAGATTGATGATCCTACGGTGGAGAACAAGCAGTGTCCGGCAAAAGATTTGGTAGTGTTGTTGTCTAGGATAATATTGGTGGAGCTTTTCCTTCGTTACGACACATTTACAATTGAGGCTGGAACGTTGTTTCATCCGCCACGTTCACTTCGTTAACCAAAGCCACAAGCATTTGATTTTGATTAAATGAGAGGGAGATTAATGATCTTACATGGAGAATAAGCAGTGTCTAGCGAAGGATTTGATGGTGCGATAGTCTAGGATAATGTTGTTGGAGCTTTTCCTACGTTAAGACATATTTACGATAGGTCTGGACGTTGTTGTTGGGTTTATTGGTCACGTTCACTTTGTTGACTAAAGCCATGGGCATTTGATTTTGGTCAATTATAAATCTTTCGCTTGTGTGTTTGGATTTTTATTGTTTTTGTTTTTGGTTTATTGTTTTATTGTTGAAATTGATAAAAAAAAATATTTAGAAAAAAAAAATGGTGTTAAAAAAAACTTTATATAAGGTGAATTAAAAGTGAGGTTTAAAAGCCATTTATTATGCAACTAATTGGCGATTGTTTAAGGGACATGAGCATGGGAATTTAATTTATATATAAAAAAAGTGTGGAATTGAAAAATAGTTGTCTTTTTCAAAATACTCGTAGATTGGTACTTGTTACTGTTAGAGAAAAGCTACAATAGATCCGAAGTTGTCTCTTATGACGGTGCAAAAAAAAAAAAAGATGGAGAAAGCTTGTCTCCTTGGGATTCAATTCTCAATAGGAAAATGCTACGAGTCTTTGCAATGTATGGAACCAAATGTAGTTAACCAAACCAAGTTATCTGAATTGCACATGAGATGGATATGTCTCATCTTTCTATTGGAGGTTGAAGCCTAAGCTTTTAAACATGTATGAAACTAAATATTGTCCAAAATGAATTAGTGTGTGGCATCACCTTTGGAGGGAATGAAAATACCCTTCCCTTGCTTGAGAGTTTTAATAGAAGGAATAGAATAAGTAGACCATATAAGGGAATAATTATTCTTCCATTTTCTCTCAAAATCTCAAATTTTCAGGCCCTATTTGGTTTTTTTTTTTTTTTTTTTTCATCACTCTTAACTTCTCACTCAATTTTCATCACTCATCACTCATCACTCATCACTCATCACTTAAAATTTCCCAATTTTCTCAACCCCACCGTTTAGCACATATTTTCAGCTTCTCATAACTCAAAATTTTCTACTGTTTGTAGGACCCACAGCTTGAGCACATGTCAGTGAGTATAGTTAGCCTACCCGCCTCCCTCAACTCTTTTCATTTTATTTTCTCCTTCAGTCACCATTGACTTGTTTACTCTCCCAACACAGACCCGAACCTAGCTAAGATAGAAGACGATCAATATTGATCGATGTAGTGGCGGCGCCAATCGGTGTTGATCCTCCACTTGTAGCAGCAGCACCTATCGGTGTTGATCTCCCACCTTCTCAACCCAGTGCCAATCTCCTTTTTTTTTCCCCTTTTTTTTTCTTTCCCTTCGTCTTTCTCTGGAACAGCTGTGGCAAGGGAGGTTGAGCTCGTGAAATTGTGAAGCAACGGCAGCAAGGATCTCCCACCTTCTCAACCCAGTGCCGATCTCCTTTTTTTTTTTTCCCCCTTCCTCTTTCTCTGGAACAGGTGCGGCGAGGGAGGTCAAGCTCGTGAAATCGTGAAGCAGTGGCGACAAGGGAGAGGGTGGCAGCCACGGAGGATGTTTATGGGTTTGTGAAATCTTGAAGCAGCGGCAGCTATGGAGTCAGACCCATGTTGAACATGTTTGTGGATTTGTGTTTCTGTGTTAGTGTGTATAGGTTTGATTTTCTGGGTTTGAGAAATCGATACCCATGTGTTTTTTTTTTTTTTAATAAATTATATTTGGTGTTTTTGTGAAGAAGAAAAGAAAGAAAAAGAATGAAGAGGAAGAAAAAAATGCTGTTGGAGTGAGTCTGTGAAGAAGAAAAAAAGAAAAAAGAAGAAAATACTACCTGTTGGAGCATCTGTTGCTGTAGTGATGGAACAACCCTCTACTCCGTGGGACCCAATTGTGCTATAAATTACGAAAAATGCCACTGAGTTAACATAACTCAAAACTCAAAAAAATTGAAAACAGCCCCGAGGAGTTTCCTACTTTGAGAACTCATATCCCAAAATTTTCAGATTTGTTAACTGAGTTCACATCTGAAAACAAAAAAAAAAAAAAAAAAAAAAAAAAAAAAAAAAAAACCCAAACAAACTTCATGCACGTGGGGCCCACGAATTTAGAGATATGAGTTAACAAAACTCAGTTTTGTTAACTCATATCTCAAAATCCAAACAACACTTCATTCTCCCAAAATTATGAGAAATTAGATTTAATAAAATTTAAACTAAAACTCTCAAAATACCCCTAGACATTTAACCCTTTGTTTTAAAATAGAGATATTATAGATTATAGTAATGTTATTATAAAATGATTTATTTAATTCATTCTATCTTACTCTAAAACAAAATTACTTGCATATTTTATTCATTTTCATTCTTTTATTTTAAAACAAGAAGATTATAAAACTTAATTCATTTCCATTACTTAAATTCATTTCATTCCTTTATGATTTACTTATTCCATTTTTTCCTCAAAAAAAATTATTATTCAATTTCATTTCATTTCTTTATGAGCTTCTAAATAAAGTATAAGAGTTTTATGACACAATAATGCTAGTTTCAAATCCCTAAGGAAAAAAAAAAGAAAAGAAAAAAAAAGTAATATATATATATATATATATCATTGACTAAAGAGATGCAAAATTTTTTGATATATATATCATTGACTAAAGAGATATGCAAAGTTTTTTGATTCACCTCTTAAAATTGATGAGCTTGAGCCTCCAATTGGGTGCCGCCCTCATTTTCAAACAAAGAATAATCCTAGAGTTTCTCATGATAAATTGTTATGGGCCTCATGGCACGGAGAGAATTGGGTGCCGCCCTCATGTCGGCTTATCACTACATGGACTGAGGATGGGACTAGGAAATTTGTTAGCTGACTTTAAAGAGGTTGCAGCTATATTTCGCATACTTCTTAATTTTTTTGTTTTTTGTTTTTGTTTTTGTTTTTTTTTTTTTTTTGTTTTTTTTTTTTTTTTTTTTTGTCATGACCCATGACTAGTGACCACAAAGCTAGGTAAAAAGTCTCTCTTATTTTGTCGTTTTCTTGTGTTAATTATGAAAAAAAACTTTAGGTGTGATTTAGTTTTGAATTTTTTTTTTTTTTAAGAAAGAGTTTTTGTATTACTACTATAATTACTATGGCCTTTTTTTTTTTTTTTTGAATTCTTGATGATGTTATTTAAAATATTAGAATTTATCAAACCAGTTGAGTTACAAAACTCTTAATGCATTCATTTATCTAAGAATAGAAAATTAACTTATCAATAGAGATAAAATAATAACCTTACCCAAACGCCTTTAACCTTTAATATTTCTCGCTTTATATTAAATTTAAATTAATTATGAAATGATTTCTTATTTAATTGCTAAAGGATTTTAACGGCATTAAACACCAAAAAGTTAGAAATTTTGTTTTATTTTAAAAAGTCCTTTTAGAAGGACAAGGACCACCCAGTAGGCTTTTTCATTTCTTTTATGAGCTCTTTAGAGCATTCACAGCTAGGCTTGCAAATGTCATATAGAAGCATATTCAAGCATTAAGGTATTGAAAGTATGCAACATTCGGCCTTGTAAAATTGCAAAATTGTAAAAAATTTTGGCATTGTACTATAGTGCCATCGTAAATGTATGATTGCATTGTAGCACTATTGTATCTTTTTTTTTTAATCAAATTTATTCTCTTTCTCTCTCCTCTCTCTTCCATCCCTCCTTTTCATTCTCAACTCTCGCTTTCCTATCTCTGTTTTGCTCTCCCCTCTTCAAGCCCAAAACCCATGGTGGATGGTAACACCATCACCAAGCCACCATGGGTGTTACCGTGTGAAATCAAAATTTTCAATTTATTCTCTATGTGAAATCATCTTGATGAGGATTTATCAAGGCACTACCAAAGAAGCCAAAGTCATTTCCTACCTTCTATTTGACAACATATATGCGAAAGCCAACAAGCCTCACTCGTTCCACAGCATTCAAATTCAATCTCATGCCTTGGCTGAACAAGCCAAAGCCAAGGCTTACGTGGCCTTCTCTGCCGGCGACTTCTCCATCACTTACGTGGGTATAGGTTTTGGCCATGGGTATGGGTATGGCCGTGGGTATGGGTATGGTGGTGGTTTTTTTCTTTTCTTTTTTTTCCTGGTGGTGGTGGGTTTATGATTGACGTGGTGGTGGTGGTGGTAAGGGTTGCCATGGTGGTGGTGATTTTTGGTGGCCGTGGGTGATGTTCATGGGTGTGGTTAAGTTATGTTTTGGCCGTGTTTTTCCTAGTGTTGGTGGGTTTGTGACTGATGTGGTGGTGGTGGTGGTGATTTTTGTTGCCCGTGGGTGATATTCATGGGTGTGGTTGAGTTGTGTTTTGGTCATGGGTGATGTTCATGGGTTGCTTGCTAATGAGTTGTGTTTTGGCCATGGGTGGTGGCGGTGGTGGGGGGGTTGCCATGGTGGAGGTGATGGGTTTGATGAGTGTGGGTGTGGTTGGGTTTTTTCTGCTGTTGCTAATTGGTGTTGTGACTATTGGTTGCTCAAGAGGAAGAGATTGAAAGAGAGGAAGAGGGAGAAATAGAGGAAGAGGGAGAGAGAAAGAAATAGTTAAAAAAAAAAAAAAGAATATTTAAATAAAGTTGCAAAAAAAATAGAGTTTGGGATGTTGAAAAATGATATGGTATAAATGATAAAGTAACTTTTAAGATGGTAAAATAGATTTTTTTTTTAGATATGGGATGTGAATGCTCTTAGACTAATGGAATTCTTGGG
Organism: Quercus variabilis; assembly: GCA_030445155.1. Lineage (NCBI taxonomy): Eukaryota > Viridiplantae > Streptophyta > Magnoliopsida > Fagales > Fagaceae > Quercus > Quercus variabilis. Next base: position 43,656,942 of record CP129455.1, read on the forward strand.
GGCTAGCTATAAATTGTTGGGACTGAACTTTATATATATGTATATATAAAAGAGTAGAGGGTTAAGGTCATGGGCATTAATTAAAATGGAGTAATAATTGTTGCACATAGTATATACCTACACACATTACATGCAACAAAAATTACCTACTAAAATAAATTTAAATGGGGAAATTACAATAAACTCACATGTAGTTTGGCCCGTTTTCCCTTTACCTACCTGTTGTTTAAAACTTAATACTTTTCCCAGCGTAAATGTACTTTTAGTACCTACATTTTGACGTTTTTCCATTTTAGTCCCTACATTTTATTTTTTCCACTTTTAGTCCCTAAACCAATTAACGCGTTCCATTTTAGTCCTTTCCATCAGTCAACTGACAGAAATTGCTGAGGTGGCAGCCGAAAGAATTAAAATATTATAAAAAATGCCACATCACTTGACACATCAGCATATAAATTTCAAAAATTAATTTATTAATTTTAACAAAATTAAAAAACATAAAAAAAATTTAAAACATAAAAACACATTAGAAAATCAAACCAAGAACACAAATTCAAAATTAAACCTATTGAATCAAATTAAACCCAAGAACTCAGCCCCGCAACCCAGAATTAAAAACAAGAATAACACAAAGAACACAAAAACAAGATCCAAACCTAAGCACACCAAACTCAAACTGGCCACACATTTTCATCTCAAACTCAAACTCTATTCTCTCATCTCAAACTCAAAATACACAGCCACACACTACTCTCTCATCTCAAACTCTCTCTTCCATCTCAAACTCTCTTTTCTCTCATGGCTCATACCCGAGCTCTCTCTCCTCTCATGGCCGATCCATAGCCGAAGACCCATGGAGAAAAGTTTTGACGCGAAAGCTGAAAACGGAAGAGAGCGAGGGATCTAGAAGAATTGGACCTACATATTACACTTGATGAGATCGAGAGGATTGACGGCCAGAAAAAATACCCAAATCCAGAAAATCAAACCCAGAACAAATACCAAAAAAATCAAACCCAGATATGCTTACCGAAAAAATCAAACCCAAAAAATCAAACCCGAAAATCAAATACCCAAACTAGAAAATGAAACCAAAAAAAAAAAAAAAAAAAAAAAAAAAAAAAAAAAAAAAAAAAAAGTCAAATATGGATTACGGGGGCTTGTTGTTCGTCTTCTTTTTCGTCGTAGGTGGTTTCGGATTCAAACAAGCCAAGCATTAAAGAGGATCGGTCAGAGAAAGAAAATAAAAAACCACCATCGATTGTGGTGGTGGCGGTGGTGATGAGTGAAGGTGGCCAGCCACGGAGTTTGAAAGATATTTGTGAGAGTTTTGGAAGAGAGAGAGAGAGAAAGGAAGGTTTGAGAATGTTTTGGAAGGGTTGGTTCTAGGTTTGTGTTTGAGCTAGGTTTGGAAGAGAGAGAGAGAGAGAGAGAGAGAGAGATTTGAGAATGTATGAATTTTTTGGGTCTGTGCTCCTGTGTTCTACCATTTTGGGATTTTGAATTCCTTTTTTTTTTTTTTTTTTGTGTTTTTAAATTTGAGTTTGTGTTCGGTTCTGGGTTTGTTTTTTTTTTTTTTTTTTGTGTTCTTAGTTTGATTTTCTGGCTTATTTTTATGTTTTAAATTTTGTTTTATGTTTTTTAATTTCGTTAAAATTAATAAATTAATTTTTAAAATTTATATGCTGATGTGTCAAGGTGATGTGGCATTTTTTATAATATTTTAATTCTTCCGGCTACCACCTCAGCAATTTCCGTCGGTTGACTGACGGAAAGAACTAAAATGGAACGCATTAATTGGTTTAGGGACTAAAAGTGGAAAAAATAAAATGTAGGGACTAAAATGGAAAAAAGTTAAAATGTAGGGACTAAAAGTACATTTACGCCTACTTTTCCCACCTATGTTTAGCTCCGTTTGGTCTCCGTTACCCACCTCTATTAAAATTATGAGTAAATAAGTCTTTTTTGCTTATACTTTATATCTCTCTCCTCCAAAAACATAAAAAAACAGATAGAAACAAGATCAAATAGGGAATTTGTAAAGAAACTAAATAGATAGAGCTAGGTATCAATTTTTATATGCTTCATCTTCTTTCCCAAACTCTCATTGTCTCTCAAGGTCCCATCCTATTCTCTCTCTCTCTCTCTCTCTCTCTCTCTCAAATCTCTGATTTTATTCTTTCCTCTCTGCTCTGTTTGTGGCGTTAAGGAGACCAATCTAGAACTTAATTGCTCATAGCAAGGCCACAGAAGAACTTATCCTTGATCTCTAATTCCACAAAGTCAAGGTCCTCACAGCCATACCTAAGGCCCATGGTATCAATTCATCATAAATGTGTGTCATCTCTCTCTTGTCTCTCGTGTTGACTTTTAGGGTTTTAAGTTTGGGCTTCTTCAATTTTATAACGAAGATGATGTTTTTTAATATGAATTTGTTCACTTCACACATATCTTGAACATAAACTCAAAAATTCAAACCCAAATCAATCATCTCCTCTACTCTCTCTATCGTCCCTCTTTGTCGTCCACCCACAGCCACCGCAACCACTATCAAAACCCACAGCCACCACAACCCACCACTCTCTCACTTCACACATATCTTGAACATAAACCCATAAAATAAAATTCAAATCAATCATCCTCACTTGAAATGGGTTTTCTTTTGGTGGTAGGGATTTGGTGATTTTGACCAGGGAGAAAACCACTAAGATCAAATTTGTTCTTAAGGAATACAAGAATTTATAAAATAAATAAATAAATAAATAAAAATAAAAAGAAGAAGAAGAATAAGAAGCACAAAAAAAGGATAAAATCGGTCTTTTGTATTGAACGATACTTATTTTTATTTTGTTTTGTGGAGTAGTCTCATAACTCAGAAAACTTGGTTACACTAGAGATATCAATTTGGGCCATTATGCCATTTTCTACTATGGCAAGGAGATCTTCCAAATAGTAACCCAAGCTCTTTCGAAAAATTCAAACCCTAACCTTTTGATTCGTGTTATGTTATGTTTTGGTAGTAAAAGTTTTTTTTTTTTTTTTTTAACAAAAAAGCCAAAGGTGGGTAACAGAGACCAAACGAAACTAAATACAGGTGGGTAAAGTGTTAAGTTTTAAATTACGGGTAAGTAAAATGAAAACAAGCCAAACCATAGGTGAGTTTACTGTAATTTTCCCAATTTAAATTGAGGTGGCTATTGTCCTTGTTTAACATGGACATATTATATTTAGAGCAAGGAGGGCCATTGCTCCACCAAAACTTTTTTAAAAATATAAATGCTAGAAACAAGTAAGATGCATGGATTAATAAAAAAAAAAACATATATGAACAAAAAAATTGAGATTAAATAATAAAATAGATAATAAAAAACTACTTCAATTTGTAAGGAGAAATGTACATTGTGTAAAACCAAAATTTTTATTAAAATAAGAAATTATAATATATAATTATTAAAATTAATAAAGGAAAATTTTAAATTTTCTTTAAATATTTGTATATAGTTGAATTGAAGTAGTATTCTAAATTATTTTGGTAATTGAATTTAAATGAGACTAAACTATGTTAATAGTAAAATTGTATTTATAATGAATCATATAATGAAATTATATCCTATAACTTATAAGTTATAGGACCTACATTTAGCTGCATAGTGCAAGCACTAAGTATAAGACCCAACTTTATTCTTAAAACAAAAAATAATGGTAGATAATTAACATGATATAAAATAAATAATAAAATTTAAAAATGAATAGAATAACTTATTTGATCGCTCCATAAGCTTTTTGCTTCTTCTTCTTTTCCCCTTTTAGCTAATGTGCTTGTGTGTAACTTTTTAAAGCTTCCCTTTTTTTTTCAAGATTAATTGTATTTTTGCCAACTTTAAATAAATAAATAAGCTTTTGAGTAAAAAGCTAGGAACTTCGAACACTATTTTTAGAGAGAAATAATTTTATAATGTTTTTCACAATTATTAAGGTGACAAGTAGTGATTATTGTAATATGAATTCATCATTAATATTACATTTATTATATATCAATCACAGCATGCTACATCAAGCACTGTAACGATTGAATGTCGCCCCCAGCAAAGCCTAATCCAAAGTTTGGTATGCTGGATGTTATGGCAACATGGCTTGAATTGTGATGACGTGAAAATCTGGCTAGCACAAGGCCCATTTTGGCTTTTGCTTATTTAATTTGGTTTTGATCTCCAAGGCAAAGGGCCCATTGATAAAATGACTGACTGTATTCAAAGCCTCTGTTTCTTTTGTTGATTACTTTTGGGCCCTCTGTTAGTGATGTCATAGTTCTCAAAAGGCAAGAACTAATGTTGAAATTATTCATTTATTTATTTATTATCAAAAAAAAATTCTTCTTTTTTTTTTTTTTGGACTTGGATGTGGGAGCCTTTTCACTGGGGAGGTTCATTGATTAAGGCGCAAAGATAAGCGAATAAGGTAGGGCTTAAAGGTAATGCAAACCCAATTGGGGGGTTGAGTGGACTGCTTGTGGCCCAAACTCTTAGGGTTTGAGTTATGGCCGTTTTCTCTGAGAATTAGGCCTTAGTGTTGGGTTCTTTTAGGGTAAGGGCTAGTAAGTTCGTATGGGCCCTGCAAATTAAATTTATGATTCGTCAAGTTTCACTCCGTTGTATGTCGCTTGATAAAGAAAGTATTTTGTGCGACGATCTAGTACAGCAGTTCCTTCAAATTTTGTGGATTCCTTGCAACTAAGGAACCAATATATTGTGAGAGGGGTGTTGTATCGGCCATTCAGCCGGTCTTATAAGATAATTATTCGTACTAGTAATAATTGAGTTTTAGAAGTTATTAGCTTGATTGAAATGAAAAGCAAAAAATGACTGAACTTATTAAATGCAAATTGGGATTCAAGCCCAAAGAATGGGGTGAAAAGGGCAACGAGGCATATTTTTATTTATTTATTTTTCTATCAATGAAGTTATTCATGGGTTTGAGCTATATATATATATATATATATATTTTATGGGAAATACTGAAACTTTATTGAAAAGAAGAGAATAAGCTACATAGCTTCCTTCTTCCTTGTGTGTGTGTGTTTGTTTCTCAAAAAAATAAAAAAGTGGGTAAGCTACGTAGCTTTATTTATATATATTTTTTGAGAATCAGCTTTATTTATATATGATTTGAAATGATTTGGTGAATTTATTTCAAATTTATAATATATAGTTTTGTTTGGGCAAAATCTTCAAAAGTAAAATCATTATGCTCTTCTAAATTTATATTAATAGTAATCCTTTATATTTCTTGATTTTAAATCTCCAAATCCAAACACAATCTTAAAGAATTTTTATGGCAATTCATAGTTTTAAAATTTTATACTTCATTGGGAGTCCGGGACATAAATTTGACTTGGCTTACCCATAAAGACACATGCTACTTGATTTCTTTTTAAAGAAAGGATAGAAATACTTTTTTTTTAAAACAAAATAAAGATTAAAATGAGTAATATTAAGGGCACTCATTTTGATCTATATTTTTTCCATGTTGATGTAGGAAGTCACTTTATATAAATGTACTAACATTACTTTTATTAACATCAATTATGGTTTGTCATCACAATAATAGTTAAAAGAAAAAAAATGTCCCTACTCTACTCTCCCCAGTCGACACTAGTACTTGGACGTGGCAAAGTACTAAGGTTTCCTCATAATTCATCCAACTGATGAAATTAAATATACATAAACTATAATATATAATAAGCGTAAATGCATTTTTAGTCTCTATATTTTGACTTTTTTCTATTTTGATCCTTATATTTTTATTTTATCACTTTTAGTCTCTAGATCAATTAATGCGTGTTATTTTGGTCCTTTCCGTCAGTCAACAAACGGAAATTGCTTAAATAGAAAATTAAGTGCACTGCTAGCACATTAAACACTGACGTAGCTAATTAAAAAATAATAAAAAAATTTTAATTAGCACTTAAAAAAATGCCATGTTAGCTTCTAAATATTAAAAAAAAAAAATTATTAATCAATTTTAATCAAATTAAAAAAGAAAAAACAAAATTAAAAACAATAAAATGCATAAATTTATATCTAATTCATTTTGAACAAAAACACAATCACAAATTTAAACATTATCACAAGAACATAAAGCACCATCCCAGAACCAAACACAAAAAATACAAACTCAAATTTAAACATTAACACAAGAACACAAACACAAAGAACACAATAACAAACACAAACTATTTACTCTCAAAATAAATGCCACGTTAGATCCAAAAAATCATACAAACCCAACAAGAACACACGAGCACAAACCCAAAAAAATCATACAAACCTAGATCAAACACAGAAAAATCATAAAAGAATATTGTACAAAACAAAATCAATCCATATATATACACAAACCAAATTATCCAAAAGAAAAATAGATTTAAATCCAAAAATTAAATCAATACAATCATTAACCAAATACCCACAAAATTGAACAAACCCAGTTCAATCCCTCAACCATACCAACACAAAGCAAAACATCTCAGCCTCTCTCTAAACCTAGCAATCAACAATCAACAAACCCATAACCAAACAAGAACAACAAGAACACTGCTTCAACCATACCAACAAGAACACCAAAACAAACCCACTCCAACAACTAACCCACCCTTCAACTCACCACCCAGCAGACCTAACAGACTGCTGCTTCACAACCACTGATTGGAACCAACAGACCAAGGTAGATTGGACCCACTGAGGGAGCGTCGATTTGAGCTAGAGAGAGAGAAAAGCATCGTATTGAGCCAAAGAGAGAGACCCATTGATTTGAGAAAGGAGCTTGAGGCATATGGGTTTGGGTTTGACCAAAATCAAGAGATAAAAAGAGTTCAAGAAGGCTAAGCACCAAGATATGGGGAGAAAGAAGAAGAAGAAGAAGAAGAAAGATAGGAGAAAAGGAAAGAATGAAGGCGGAGAAACTGAGAGAGATTTAAGGAAGAAAAAGAAAGAAGAAAATAAAAAAGAAAAAGAAACAAGTACAAACAAAATCACACACAAATCTAAATTCCACTATTTTTTTAATTATGGATTTTTTTTTTTTAATTTTGTAATTTTTAAAATTGATAATTTTTTTTTTTTTTTTAAGTTAGAGTTGATGTGGATTTTGTGATGGGTGACATGAATTCGGAAATTGCTGATGTGTCATGGGTCATGTGGATTTCTAATAATATTTAAGTCTTCCATCAGCCACCTCAGATATTTATGCCTGTTAACTGACGGAAATGATCAAAATAACACGCGTTAATTGATTTAGAGACTAAAAGTAGTAAAATTAAAATGTAGGGATCAAAATGGGAAAAAGCAAAAATGCAAGGACTAAAAGTGCATTTACGCCTATATAATAATATGCCATGTATTTCCTACCTTGATCACTTCTCAACCACAAATTTTCTTTTAAAAAAATGCAGTAGGATGGATTAGTGTGATTGATACGTAATAGATATGTGTTATATATATATATATGTGTGTGTGTGTGTGTGTGTATTTTTTTTTTTTTTTTTGGGAAATATTGATATGTTATTGTGGGGCCAGGAAATTGTGCAGCCTTGGCCCACTCCAAGCCAAGCCCAAATGGCCCAATCCAAGGAAGGATGACTATCCGAGGCCAATTTGGGGAGAAAACTCTTCTTTGGATCCGCACCGAGGACCCCCTCGTCCTCAACATACTGAAGATAATTGTAGGGAAGGAAAAACCCAGAGCAAGTTGTCACCTCAACACTTAATACATTCACCTAACCCTTCTGGCCACATTAATGGGGATGCAACCCCCGGGCAGGGCTACATCGATCAGGGTGAACCACTTGAGCACGGATAGGACCTCTGATGGGACAGGCAGCCAGAGGAGAGGCCAATGAATAATCAACAGAATGAGGAAGAGAGTAATATATAAGGGATACGAGCAAAGTGTAAAAGGGGGGGAAAAAAAAAGCAAATAGAGAGGCTTCGGAAACAAGCCTCCTCAGCCATTGGCCGAGGAGCATCCCTCACTTGTAAATTGGTCTAAGTGTTCTTTCAATAAGATAAAAAGTAGTTCCAGCCCGGTAAAGGCCGACCAGTGCCTAAACTTTCGATCCACTCTCTACAAATTTATTGTTTCAAGTTCATTGGGCCTTCAACCCATATCTTTTGGGCTTAGGCCATAAAAACCGACCGTACAATTGGTGCCGTCTGTGAGAAGAATTAGTGCGCTAGCCGGCACAACCGGCAGTCGTTCTAAGGGATTACTTTGCAGAAAGTTGGCGGCGTATCAAAGAAAAAAAAATCGCAGAAAAGTAGAAGATTTAACAGCAAAAAAAAAAAAAAATTGATATTATTTCATAAGAAGAAAAGTACAAAATACAATCAGAGGCTCAGGCAGGCGTGCTTTACAAACAAATTTACAAGCTAATCCTACAATCAGAAGCCCAGGTGAACCGATCCTAGAACTAGCTATAGGGAAGTGTCAACCCGTACCCTTGTTGGCATCAAGAGAATGGGAGAACTTAACAGTAAGGGGCGGGAAGGGGGTTGAGGCTGGCTCGCTTCAAGGCCACCAACAACTCCTGTTCCGGTGCAGCAGAGCTTAAACAAAGTGAGGAGCAGATGTAGGCGCACTGGGACACCCTCCCTCATGATGTTCCCTTGATTCTCTCCAGCCCTCACGAGCGTTGGCCGTAGGAGACGGCAACGCTCGGGCACCAGCCGTGACGTGAATTCGCTCATCTCCTCCTTCGGAGGTGCGCTTCGAGGAGAGACGTTAGATACTTCAATGACATCCCTCCGGGCCACCATACATGGCACCATCGGGGTCACGCCTAAACTCTGCCGCATCGAAAACATAAAAGGGGCTACGGTCACGATGGCCCTTGGCTTGGATGTCCTTACACCTGCCCAAAGCCACCACATGTCCTCCAACTCCAGCCACAATCCTGACGGGGTTATTGAAGGGGCTAAGGAAATTGAGGGGACGCGTTTCTGATTGCGTTTAGGAATTCATGGAGTGTGAAGAAACCTTCCCCCCGAATAGTCTTATATAGAGGATAAATGTTGGTGGGAATTAATTCACGCAGAATTCAAAAAGAGATGTCAACAGTGCTAATCACGGAGCCACCAAATTCCGAGGGGCCATAGACCGCTGGATGTGTGCTAATTCATGAGGACATTAATGAGGGCGCGTCTCGCGCACCAAAACGTCAAGCGCAAAAAACGAATCGTCAAAGGACACCTCGTAAATGAAAAAGATGGGACTCGAACTGGAGGCGAAACAGAACGCCACGTGTAGGGTCATAATCCAGCCCAAAGAGGAATCATCTCCAAGGAAGCGGTCCGAAGGCAAACCCTTACTTATAGAGAAATGGAAGCATTAGATAGAACCAAGGCATTGCATGGTCCTCGGACTCAAGCCTATGAGGAAACTAACTGCTCAGCTATACCTAGGTAGTAGACAGAACTAAGGTATTGCATGGTCCTCGGACTCAAACCTATGGGGAAACTAGATACTTACAGAAAAATAGAAGTGATAGACAGAACCAAAGCATTGCATGGTCCTCGGACTCAAGCCTATGGGAAAACTAATCACACCGTTATATCTGGGTACTAGATAGAACCAAGGTATTGTATGGTCCTCGGACTCAAACCTATAGGGAAACTAGATACTTACAGAAAAATAGAAGTGATAGACAGAACCAAGGCATTGCATGGTCCTTGGACTCAGGCCTATGGGAAAACTAATCACACCGTTATATCTGGGTACTAGACAGAACCAAGGTATTGCATGGTCCTCGGACTCAAACCTATGGGGAAACTAGATACTTACAGAAAAATAAATGTGATAAACAGAACCAAGGCATTACATGGTCCTTGGACTCAAGCTTATGGAAAAACTAATCACACCGTTATATCTAGGTACTAGACAGAACCAAGGTATTGCATGGTCCTCAGACTCAAACCTATTGGGAAACTAGATACTTACAGAAAAATAGAAGTGATAAACAGAACCAAGGCATTACATGGTCCTTGGACTCAAGTCTATGGGAAAACTAATCACACCGTTATATCTGGATACTAAACAGAACCAAGGTATTGCATGGTCCTCGGACTCAAACCTATGGGAAAACTAGATACTTACAAAAAAATAGAAGTGATAAACAGAACCAAGACATTGCATGGTCCTCGGACTCAAGCCTATGGGAAAACTAATCACACCGTTATATTTGGGTACTAGACAGAACCAAGGTATTGCATAGTCCTCGGACTTAAACCTATGGAGAAACTAGATACTTACAAAAAAATAGAAGTGATAAACAGAACCAAGGCATTGCATGGTCCTCGGACTCAAGTCTATGGGAAAACTAATCACACCGTTATATTTGGGTACTAGACAGAACCGATGTATTGCATGGTCCTCGGACTCAAACCTATGGGGAAACTAGATACTTACAGAAAAATAGAAGTGATAGACAGGACCAAGGCATTGCATGGTCTTTGGACTCAAACTTATGGGAAAACTAACCGCTCGGCTACACCTGGGGGCTAGACAGAGCAAGATCACTGCTTGATCCTCAAATTCAGGCCTACGGGGGGACTTAACTACAACATATCCCAAGTTAGGAAATGATCAAGTCCCACCTAACCCTTGAGAGACAAGAGAGTTGCCCATGCATACGCACTCGCTACATCTCATCATTGCTGCCACAATCGGTTGACATACAACTCAAGCTAAAATCGTGCCGATCAAAGGAAATGAAGGAAAGCAGGCAGCGCGTACACAAATAAGCAATTCAAATAAAAGGAGATTAAATTAACATTACAACAATGAGTTCGTAAAATTACATGGCAAGAGCCACAGTACACAAAGAATGAGCACAACAAAATAGAATGACAACGTGAAAGTAGGGTGAGTCGAGACGCCGGGGAGTCTACTCCTTTTGCTCAGGCTGAATGGAGGCAACCCTCGACCCCTCGAGCCTTGGCTTGAGTGGATGGCTTGCGGGGGTATGGCAAGAGCAGTTGCTTCCTCGGCGGTGGGGGCTGGATCATCGGAAGGGATCTCCACTATCGCTTGGGGCACCTCCTCGCTCGAATGCTCCCCCAGTTCAGCTACCCCCACCTCTTCAACCAGTTCCCCAATCTTAGGGTCCTCAGGGGTGGCCTCGCGGATAGTAAGGGGTAGTACACGTTCTCTGCCTTCCATAGGTTAGACGTGGCCTCCACCCCAGCTTGTTTGAGGGCCTCAGCCCAAACCTGGGAACAATATTACCTACACACCCCTGGGACTTGAGTCTTATAGGCGGCCTCTACCGAAGCCATCCCATCAGCGTAGGCTGCGACTTCAGCCTCCTCCTTGGCACGCTCGGCCATCTCCTTGCCATGGTCAGCCTCGTCTTTGGCCCATTGGGCCTAGTCTTTGGCCCATTCTGCTACCTTCTGAGCCCCTTCGGCCTTAGCCACGTCAGCCCGCAGGTCAGTAATCAGATCCCTCGCGATCCGCAATTGCTCCTCCGCCTCGCCTAGGCACCTCGTCTGCTCCATGGCCTGGGTCTAGGCGCCCTCAAGACCAGACAGTGCATTATCCTGCTCCTTGGTCACCTCCTTCAGAACCTCTCGGGCCTTGACGAGGTCAGCTTCGGAATTCTTTAGAGTCCTGGTGGCTTGGTATCGCCAGTCGCGCTCCTTTTTAAGGGCCTCCTTCTGGTCGTTTACTGCCCCCTCCAACGCAAAGATAGTTTGGACAGCTTGCCAGAACAAACAACGTGCTATAAGCCCAATAAAAGAAAATGAGTAGGAGAAGATCCGAGGCTAAAGTCCTTACCATCCCCACATATCGCTTAAAGCTGAGGAAGACTTGCTCATTCGTCAAAGAGTTGAGCTCTGCCATGTCTACCGGGAGCAGCAGGCTCTTCTCTAGGGCATTGACCACGCGCATCCCTTCGCCCTCGTTGAAGTCCCTGAGGGAGACGTTATCCCTCAATGGCTCCTCGCGGAGCATCAGGGCTGGGAGCCAGGCCTCAGCCTCGGATGAGGTGGTGTCGGCGACCTGCCTATCTGGACTCCTTCTGCCTATCCTCAGCTGCTAGACGGCCACAGAGTAGTGTCCCCCTCCTGCGAAGGCACCGTCTTCTCCTCTATAGGCCCCTTACCCTTGTCCTTCCTCTTCTTGGGTGCAATAGGCATAGACCGAGAGGGCGAGCGTGTTTGGGGGGGAGGAGGGAGCTTCTGTTGATCAGAAATTGACCTAGTCTTCGATGGGGTAGGAGGAAGCTTTTGTTGGGACTTTCCTAGCTGGCCCTCGATCAAGTCCAGCAAGTCAGTAGTGGGCTTCCTCTCGTAACCCATTGTTAGTAGAGGGGCTTCAGAAGTAAGGAGGTCTGCTTCACTTAGATTAGGGTCACCCAAGTCCCCAGGCAGATCCTCGGACCGATCAAGTTAAGCAAAAACGTCAAACGGGTCCTCCTCCCTCTCTAAACCTTCCTCGGCAGCCTCAGCGAATGGTTGGGAAGAGGAGGGGACAGCTGGTGGGACAGCTAGTGTGACAGCTTCCTGATCGGGGGGCTCCTCGGGAATCGAAAATCTGTCCTCGGTCACAGTAATCCTTTGAAGCTGAGGATCATTGGTTAGGATGACGTGCTTCGGAACCAGGAACGACCTCTGGGTGGGCGTATACCCCAAGATTAAATGGGCGGCTCTAACTTGATTGTCGTCCTCGTTTATGTAAACCGGCGCCCTTAGCACCTTCTGCAAGTCTTCCTGGTTAGTCAAATGGAAGTGGCGCTCAAAGGCGTGCGGGTTTGCAAACGGAAAACACCGCCATGTTAGCAAAAAGAAAAAGGGCAAGAAAACTCAAAACCCCTCCTACTACTACTGCCCCACCTAGTACCCCTTCCGTCGTTGGGCAGTGAAGGCCATCATGCCATGCCCCTGACACGATGAGGAAGTCTTCGCTAAGCCCCTTGTTGGACTTGGGGAGGCACTGGATGAGTCGCACCCTGTCGTCCCTCATTTTTAGATAATAGGATTTGCCCCTAAGGTGCTGAAGGTTGTAGCACCAATTCACGTCGTGGTAAGTCAACCTTAGCCCCATCTTCTCATTCAAGACGTCCACACAGCCCAAAATCCTAAAGACGTTTATCCTACACTAGGTAAGGGCGAACCGGAAATGCATGAGGTAGTCCCTCATCATCGGCCCCATTGGGATCATCATCCCCCCTTCAAGGAAGGCGGCGATGGGAATTACCACTTCACCCTCCTGCTTATGTAAGTGCCAATCCCCATCCTTACTATATCTCAAGCCCACATTGGCAGGGATCCGACAGTCTGCAATGAATTTCTCCATCGTCTCCTCGGTGTGGACATATTTCTTAAACCTACCCATCCTAACTGACACCTAAAGGAACTAAGAAGGAACAAATGAAGGAAAAGGAATAACGGGAAAGAAAGCTCAGAGAGAGATAGAGCAACTTACTGAAAAGAGGAGGAGCTCCTTGGACAGGCTTTTGTGCTGAAGATGTGAGTGTGGCTGGACTCAGAAAGGACGCACGAGAAACTCTTGATTACGAATGAGGAATAGGGAGAAGCGGTTCGTATGGGCATTTATACCCCGAATCGAGGAACAACGCGGGCTTTCCCGCCCGTAAATGCGAAACAAACCCCCACCGTTGGATGGATAACGCCTCACTAGACGTGAGGAGCACAGAGCCGCCTGAATTTAATAATGGGTACGTTATGTGCTCCGGAACATTAGCAACGTGCATTGGGCAGGTGAATAGATCCCAATCCTAACAGGGGTAAGACCGAGGATGTCAAAATCCTACTCCCCGCCCGGGGATGTGTGCAGCAAGATTTTGAGGGGCTATTGTGGGGCCAGAAAATTGTGCAGCCTTAGTCCACTCCAAGCCAGGCCCAAATGGCCCAATCCGAGGAAGGACGACTATCCGAGGCTAATTTGGGGAGAAAACTCTTCTTTGAATCCGTGTCGAGGACCCCTTCGTCCTCGGCATACTGAGGATAATTGTAGGGAGGGACAAACCCAGAGCAAGTTGTCACCTCAACACTTAATACGTTCACCTAACCCTTCTGACCTCATTAATGGGGATGCAACCCTCGAGCAGGGCTACATCGATCAGGGTAAACCACTTGAGCATGGATACGACCTCTGATGGGATAGGTAACCAGAGGAGAGGTCAATGAATGATCAACAGAAGGAGAAAGAGAGTAATATATAAGGGATACGAGCAAAGTGTAAAAGGGGGGGGGGGGGAGAAAAAAAAGCAAATAGAGAAGCCTGGGAAACAAGCCTCCTCGGCCATTGGCCGAGGAGCATCCCTCACTTGTAAATTGGTCTAAGTGTTCTTTCAATAAGATAAAAAGTAGTTCCGGCCCGGTAAAGGCCGGCCAGTGCCTAAACCTTCGGTCCACTCTCTACAAATTTATTGTTTCGGGTTCTTGGGCCTTCAACCCATATCTTTTGGGCTTGGGCCATAAAAACCGACCCTACAATTATAATTGATATATAATAAAAAATAATATTAATGAAGAGAAGTGACTCTATTTTTTTTTATTACAAGATAGAAAAATTAGGCGACTTAAAAAAAATTAATAGGATATAATTTCAATTTATAATGCTTGTTTTATAATTGGTAAAAGTACTTTTTTTTTTTCTTTTTTTTTCTTTGGTGGAGAACTCATTTCGGTATTAAGGGAAGGTTGATAACCCACAACGGAAGGCATTCTACCCAACAAGGAAAATACTTCAAATCTTGTTGAATGACAACACATTCAAAATTGAAATAAGGTGACAAATTTACCATACAGATGATTCCTAATGAAACATTTTAAGAGATTAGGGGTTCTCCTTTATCTTCTCCACCCATTCGTAGGGTAGGGAGAAGGGACATGAAAAGAATAAGTTCTGAAGAAAGTACTTCGGGTTCCTAATGCTCAGGGACGGACTTAAGATTTTAAGTAAGCGGGGGTCAGAATATAAAGGGAAAAAAAACATCCAAATAGGTATCCATATAGTATTAAAAATTTATAAATACTCAAAATTGATGTTTCTACATACATTAAGATGCAATCATTTACCAACAAAGAAAAAAAAAAACAAAATAATGGTTTTTTTAATACTAGGCTGGTTAGAATTTTTGTTGTTGTTGTTGTTGTTGTTATTGAAGTTAAAGCATTTACAGTGGTGGTGTTAAACATTTTAACTTTTATGTGGCGTTTGGTCAGGGGAATCCACATTACTCCTGACATCCAGATTCCTAGAAATGTGGGAATCACATTCCTAAGAATGTAGTTATTCCTATGTTTGGTTTATTCTCAGGAATCTTGAATGAATTATTTATTTTTTCCATTCTATCCTTAGATTTGAATGTGAACTACCAAGTCATTTAAAAAAAATGGATAAATTATCAATTTAAAAAAAATACAATTTCCTTTAACCTTGGGAATCTGGATTCCCACTTGTTTTAAAGGGAATCCACATTCCTACTAAGAGGGATTTAATGGGGGAATCCAGATTCCCCTAGTATCTGATTCCTTAGCATGATTTGCAATCAAACATGAGAATCTTTAAACATTCCTAGGAATCTTAAAATATTACCCTGTACCAAACGCCACATTAACACCTTAAAAATGTATTTCATCTATTTTACCACCTCACTTTACAATACACTTAATATCAAATATTCTATTTTTTTTTTAATCTCTTCATTTAAAATAATATAAACAACTCATTAAAATTAAAAAAAAAAAAAAGAAAAAAAAAGAAAAAGAAAAGAGAATTTGAGTTTTTTAATTAAATGAATAGATATAATCCTAATAAAATATTGTATTTGATTTTTAACAACTTACTACAATCAACTAGTATTTATACTAGTTTACTATAGTCACAAAAAAAATTAGCTTTAATTTTTCCAATAACACATAATTTTTTGGTTCTTTGGTGGTAAAGTAGTTTTTTTTTTTTTTTTGGATAAAATACAATTACTATTGTGAATATTTTTATTATTTTTGTTAAGTTTTTGGATTAGATAGTTGCTATTTGAGTGAGGCTAGTTAGATTTATTAAAAAGAAAGGAAGCCTAAGATTTTAGATGGAGCCAAACTACAAAAATGACATATATAATAACTAAAATAAAAAATATATATTTGGACCCAGGCAGTCTCCTTTGGGCCCCACCTAGGTCCGTTCCTGCTAATGCTTCTCATAGTGTGCTCAATACCAATAAACTTTACGAGTTTGACTTATTTTCAGTATTTTTTTTTTTAAAATCTTCATTTTGTTTTAATGAGAGATTGCTACATCACCCATTAATTAAATAAAATGTAATGATTAAAATTCATTATCACTTGTTATTGTACATTTAAAACAAAACAACATATCAAATTAAAAAAGTACTCAAAGTAAACCAATTTCAAACTTTACAATAGTTAAATTACGATTAGCAATATCAATAAGTCATCAACTTTGTGTCAGTGTTTGTAGATAAAATCTCCCGAGGGTTAGAATAACAATTCTTGTGCTTTGAATGGTACCGACGTCATAGACGTCGGTACCACTCCAAAAAAACGTCGGTACCACTCCAAAAAATAAAAACTAATGGTACCCACGTCAAATTTTTTATAGGACAATACTTGAAAAAAGAGAAAGAAAAAAAACACACACACACGTCTATGAAATCATTGGTTGGCTATCTATGGCAGGTGGAAGCCGAAGAGTGGAGATGGGGAAATATTTACCCAATAAGGCAAATATTGCGAATCCTGTTGAAAGAAATAAAAGATATTATTGATAAAAAAAAAAAGTACATCATGTTTATTAACCTACTAGGAAAAAAAAAAGAATGGAAAGAAAGTGATAGATTTATCTTACAGATAATTCCTAATGAATTATTTTAAGAGATTAAAGGATGTTTGGTAGATTAGTTCTAACACATTTTTACATATTTTAAACAACATTATGTACTTTTTTACATTGTTATTGATTCCGTTCTATTTCGGTCGGAACGGTCGGAATTTTTCGTAGCAGTATGCAAACTGGTACCAGAATACTCACATTCCACCTCAGGTCAAATTCTGGGTCATTTCGGTCCATTCCGGCCATTCCAGTCAATTTCGGCCAATTCCGGCCGAGATGTAAATTCCGGCCGGTACCGGATTTGGCCTATTATTAAAAAGGAAAAAAGAAAAAAGAGAGTAAAGGTCCAATGGGTGTTGGTAGTTCTTGGGAGTTCTTTTGATGATGAATTTGATCATTCTCTCATGGATGATGATGAGGAGGAAGAGTAAATCTTGTATTTTTTTATATTTAGTTATTGTCTTGTAAATCTTCTTATTGTGTGATGTTATATTGATGTTTAAGACTTAAGAGTTAAGACTCAATGATTTGTATTATTTGATATTTAGTTATTTATTTATTAGAATTGACAATTTTATGTTCAACAAGGATATATATAAATTATTTTTTAAGAACCCCGAAACACCCTGAAACAGTACGCCAAAATCGGCAAGTACCGAAATATTCCATTCCACTGAACAAACCGAAACGGGGTCCGAAATGGTATTAATAACAATACTTTTTTACACATTTTTTTTTATCTACATATATATTAAAAACACTTAAAAAACATTACTCAAACTCCGCTCTTAAATACCCCTAGGATCATCGTCCTCCTATTCGTAGGGTGGGGGAGAGAGGACACGAAAAGAATCGATTCTAAAGAAATTACTTAGGTTCCTCATGCTTCTCATAGTGGGCTCAATACCAATAAACTTTTGCAATAGTTAAATGGTGATGGGCAGTATCAATGAGCCATAAACTCCGTGTTTATAGATGAAATCTACCTGGAGGGTTAGAATAACAATTCTTGTGCTTTTGAATGGTGCCGACGTCAAATTATTTATTGGACAATACTTGTTGGAATAAAAATAAAAAAGCACGCACACACGTCTATGACATCATTGGTTGGCTATTTATGACAAGTGGAAGCTGGAGAGTGAAGACGTGGAGATGGGGAAATAATAAACTGTCCATATGATTGAATACACGTGTCACTCTTTATGTAGAAAGTTACAAATTGGATTCTCTCCGTTCACACTCACGTCTTTGCTCCAAAAGCAAAATAAAAACACTCACTTCGATGTTAAATCCGACAGTCAAATAATAATAAATATACACTGAACTCTGTCTCTTTAGTTATCTCCGCACCTGTCTCTCCCTCATAGAGATACCCAGAAAGAAAAAGAAGAAAAGAAAGAAAGAACTCAGATTGATTAGTACATTAATGGCGAAGGGCTACATAAGAATGAAAACTGATCAAGATCTATTTAACTCTGACGTGAAAGATCTTGCAAACGCTGTTAAAAGGCTAGCCACCCATGTCATCAAGCTTGGAAGCTTAGGCTTTGGCTCCACTTTTCTTGAATGGCTCGCTGCTTTTGCTGCCATGTAAGTAATATATTACTCTCTCTCTCTCCCTCTCTCTCTCTCTCTTAATGCTATTTTTTTCCCAGTTTTATGATCTTTTTCTATATATACAAATGACTTTTGGATCATTTTAAAAGCTTTCTTTCTTTTTCTTAATTTATTTTATGATGATAGATAGATATAAAGTTGATGTTGAAATGGATAACAAATACATGCCTTTTAGCTTTTCTGACAATCTTTCTTCTTCTTAAATGCTAGTAATAACTAATAAATAAGCTTAAGCATGTGGGTTCAATTTTCAAACCAGTTATCATGATCTCTTATAAAACAAGATCTCGTTTTTAAATTTTTGGGACATTATTTGGTGATTTATCAGTAGAGGCTTTCTTTTAGTCTTCTTGAACATTTCAGTGGATATTTAGGTTTGACGGTCAATTTAATTGGAATTTACAGACATCATTTAATTTAATTAAAAAAAAAAAAAAAAAAAAACAGAGAGAAGGAAGAGGAAATGGTTTGGGAATTATCTTGTTAAAGTCAACTGAGTGTATTTGTTTCTTCTTCTTTTTTTCTTTCATTTTTATTGAATTTAGATTTTAGTTATTGTTTAATTACTATGACTTGTTCATGAGATGTATTGAATTTGAAGGGATCATTCACTTTATATCTTTGATATAACAGTGATCTACCAATGGGGACTCAATATGCATTCTCTCTCACCCATGTTTGATGGGGTTATTTCTAGTTTCTATGATGAATTCTGATTCTAATGGGATCATGAGATATACACACACGCACGCTTTTCTCCCTTGATGATCTATGTTTTCTTCACTTTGCGTTTATTTCACTTTAGATTAGTTGAGAGCATTTATGTATTGGATCTGTGGCAATGCCATTGTACTGGAACTTGTTACATGTCCTATTAGGCTATTACTAGCTTTGGCATTTAATGTGCACACCAAGAATAATGTGGACCACTAAACTAGCAGTGTGCTTATTTATTTTCACAAACATATAAACAATAAAGCCAATGCTGTGTCATCACCATGAGGTTTTTTTTTTTTTTTTTTTTTTTGAATGAATAACATCACAATGAGACACACAACTAGATATGAGATTAAAAAGTCTATGACCACAACTTTTGTGCCACAATTCTAATGTGGTTGATTGTGACCGACTAGCTGCCACTTTTTCTCCGCCACTTACAATCGACTAGATTAGAGTTGTGGCACAAAAGTTGTGTCAACAGACTTTCTCATGATCAAATGTATTTTGTGAAAGGGAAACTTTATAAGAACATCAATTTGATCAATGAGTATACTTTTGGTCATTTACTGCAGCCAAAACTTTCCTTCCTCTTGCTACACCCCATCACATGATATTTTTTCTAGTCTATATTTTTATTTATTATTTATATTTTTGTAATTATTTTGTCTGGTTAATAGATCTTGGGTAACTATGCTGTTTTATAGTTTATCATGTCTTTTATTATTTGTGTTGGTCATAGAGTTTAGTGTGGCCTAATCGATTTACTTAATATGCTTGCTGTAGTTATTTGTTGATCTTGGATCGAACAAACTGGAAGACAAACATTCTTACATCTCTGTTGATCCCATACATCTTCTTGAGTCTTCCTTCACTACTGTTCAGCATACTCAGGTGATTAATTGAGGAACCACTGTTTTCAATGACCTCAATCTGTGTATGCTTTCGTGCTACTTAATTTTTTAGTGATGCAGGGGAGAGATTGGGAAATGGATTGCTTTCGTTGCTGTTGTGTTGCGCCTTTTCTTCCCAAAACGTTTCCCAGGTATTATATAAGTCTTAGTTACTGTTGATTGATCTTGTTTATGCTTTAATGCTTTTGACTAATGCAATCTACGTGAATCTTACCCGGAATTTTCTGACTGAAACTCTTACCTTCCCATCTTCATTTGCTATCACTACCAGCATGATATCTGCTATCCAACCAAATAATCATAATCAATCAAATATTTTTCACTATCGATTTACTGACTATGACTTTAACTGCAGATTGGCTGGAACTTCCAGGCGCTTTCATTCTTCTGACGGTGGCAGCCCCTAGTTTGCTTGCAGACACCGTAAGGGATAGCTGGGTTGGTGTGTTAATATGTCTCGCCATTGCGGGTTATTTGCTTCAAGAACACATCCGGGCATCTGGCGGGTTCAGAAATTCTTTCACAAAAGCCAATGGTCTATCAAACACAATTGGAATAGTCCTTCTGTTTATCTATCCCGTCTGGGCACTGGTACTTGATGTGCTATAGGTGCACTCTTAGCAGCCATATGATTGTTTTGATGCTTGCAATTTTAAGAATCTTTATCTTCGTGCCATTATTTTATTTCTGTTACATCTGTATAATTGTGAAAGGAAAACTTGTCTTTCATGCTGTTGAATTTGTGGAAGAATTGGCACAATCTTTCTGTTTTTCTGTCCTGTCTGGACTTTCTACTTGACTTCCCATTGGTGCAGTCATGGTAGCATGTGAATTGCTTTTGAAGCTTGCAAATTTTTATCAACTGTCTTGTTTGTGTTGTTCTTTGGTTAAGCCTGACAAGTTCAGCACCATTGTCATGTTACTTCGATATGTTACATCTTTCGTCAGTTCCAATTAAAAGAATGGTCAATACGGACCTTGTGGAATTGCCGTATTGCCCTTATATGTAATACAAAACCTTATGTTCTAGTGATCCATTTAGATTGTGGTTATTCTAAAGAACCTTGTGTAAGTCTTCTAGGGCCTGCATGCCTTACAGTTATCGAATCACTAGTTTTCAGTAGGCTGATTAACAATGGTAGGTACCAGGATAGAACTCAAAAATCAAAATGGAGGATACCATCAGACTTGCCAGCAATATTTTTCTCTTTTGATCTGTTGGAGGCTCAGCTTATGGACTACACAATGAAAGGTTGCCTCTTTCTTCCATTAAACCTCTGCAATCCTTGATGAAGGCAGGATTTGATCCGAGTTTGATCCCATGCTAAGAGACTTGACTAGTCAAACCAATTATTACCTCTAAACTTTCATGTTATTGAACATTTACTAGTTGCAACTGTGATTAAGCCAGCCATTTCACAAACAGTCAGAAACGTCAGGTGCTGTAACAAAATATGCGAAGGTTTGTGCTTCCAAACAGATACGTATATTGTTGCCATAGGGAGGTAAACTTAATCTTGAATCTTTCTCGGGCATATGCATAGCACAGAGAACCACCTTAAAACCCTGGTTGAATTAAACTTCAAACTCCTTGATAGAGGTGGTCGATTTGTTAAACAAAGAAAAGAAAAATTGAAGCCCAAAAAGTGAAGAATATCAGCTATTTAATTTTTGGAAAAAAGCTGGATGCCATAGATTGATTCCTTGAGAATATTTGTTATTGCTCATATCTCTAGATAAAATCTGGTCTCATGGTGCTGTCAAGCTAGACAGACTTAAAAAAAATTCTAGGAGGTTCTTTATTATTTTTACCACCCCTAGACTTTTGATACCTCTTTAGATTATATAGAAAGTTAAAGAAGAGGAATATAATTTTCAGCAGGAGCGTGGATGATGTCAAAGGATCTTTTATATATAATTAAACAAGGGCAAGAATCAGCTTATCCATACACTGTTGGGTACATATGATTTGATTTTGATATGAACACTTTTTCTACAAGTTTTTAGACAAGATAAAACATAAAATAAACAAACTTTTGGCAAACTGCCACAAATTGGTAATATCTGCATTCCAGTTTATAGCTTCCAATGCTGTTCTCATGTTCTCACACTCTTATTCCCTTGGCTTCACTGTACAATTGATCAACAGTGTCCTGCAGATGACATTGGGGAAAAGATCATATTGATGCTGCATAGTCCAACACACCAACTTCCATGGTAGATAAATGGAAAGAATATAAAGGACAATAAGGGACACTTTAAAAGGAAGTTCTGAATGCCAGCCAAAAGAACTATCTTAAAATAAAAGCGAGAGGTATTGCTATTTATCTTCCAGTCAATCCTTGATAAAACACATCTCGCTTTTGGGGCCCTGAGCTTTTAGATTCATGTTCAGGTTCTAGTGAATAATAAAATGCCCTTGGACCTTTTTATTTGATCCTTCTTGCTATTCATAGAAAATCGAAAAACTGTAATAAAACTATTTAGAGTACACAAATTTATGAAGCTATATACTTTTGGAAAGATGAATTTTTCACCCTTTTACTAGGGAAACATGGGAAGGAAAAACTTGGGTCCAATAGAAAGTCATAGCAATAATGAGCAGTCAAGTAAACAATTGATAGAGAAAAATAAAATAAAATAAAAAGAATACCTTGTAGTACTTGAGCAATTGTGGTCTCTTCAATTTGAATGTTGGAGTTATCAGATCCCTCTCCATGTCAAAGGGATTTGGTTCCAAATGGACTGCTTTTAACATCTCAAAACCTCGAAGCTGCAGGATGTCTTTTAAGTCAGAAGAAAAGACTTAACTCTGCATGAAATTAGCAAAAGGGATCGAGACACAAGTACATACCTGGTTTTTGTGACCAGTGTTATTAAGCTCATCTAAAATGTATTTCCTTGCCTTCAAGTTTTCACATAATGAATTATAATCACCAGTGACATTATGGTTTATTGCCCAATCCTCTAATGCCTTTCTGTCAGGAACCACCACAGCTACGAGGAACGACTCAAAACTGTTCCCATAGACCCAAATCTGTTAACAAAGATAAGTCAATAGCACATTTAGAATTAGATAAGTGGTAAAAAAAAATGAAAACTAAATGGGCTATGCAGATCAACTTACTAACAGAAACTCATATGTTCTTAGACAAAAAGAGATGCAATGTTCTATTTTATAGAGACTATTTTTACATGGGGCACCATTGTGGAAACCAGCAACATACCGATGTTAAAAGAGGGCATTGCAAGTATGTGCTTTCGATGTTCTCTACAGCAACATATTCACCTTGAGACAGCTTAAATATATTCTTTTTCCTGTCAATGATTTTCATTGCTCCGTTGGGCTGCCATTCTCCAATGTCACCTGCATTATTCTCAAAATTAGGCCCATCAACATTCACATACTCTCTGAATTAAGTATTTTCTGTCTTATAGCAGCTATAGACGTTCCTAACCAGTGACAAATACAGCCTTAGAATGTAATTGTTTGTCAATGCATTGTACTAGCATGGTTTTACCCGTATGAAACCACCCGTCAACAAGGACATCTTCAGTCAGGTCTTGTCGCTTGTGGTAACCAGAGAACAAGGTTGTTCCCCTCAGGCAAATCTCTCCACGTGGCATGCTGGCAAGTGCATCATATCCCATCTCTGGTACTGACTCAAGCCTGGCTTCAATGGTTGTGATGGGGACTCCAACAGTTCCAATCATGCTAAATACATCGCCAATGGATGTAAAACACCCACCACAACTTTCAGTAAGACCTGATCATGAGAAAATATTCTAAGCTGATAGAAATAAGGACACGAGAACAGTGGAAAATAATTAGAACTTATGATATGCTTGGATATAATAAATAAGCATTAGGGTTTTTTTTTTTTAATTCATCATTTGGAGTAAAACAAAGTAAAGGTGAGATTGGTTGTTTAAGTATGCATATTGATTTTGTAGTTTCTCTTAAATCTCCCAATGACGCTTTAAATTACATCCAAAAGGTAAGTAATCAGCTTCCTCAATGATGAAATTGTGGGAAATTATTAAATTTGAATGTTGCCTACGAATTTATAGAAAGTTTGATAACAAAAATAAAATAAAAACAGGTAACTTAAATGTTACCACCATTGATAGGCTTAAAAATAACTCTAATTAAAAACAGTTGGTCAAAATTACCATATCCTTGGGATAAAGTAGAGCCGCTGGTGACCCTCAAAAACTCCTCCACGTGCCTAGTTAAAGGTGCAGCACCTGATAACAAAATACGAACTCGCCCCCCTAATCCTTGTTTGATCTATAATGATTAACAGATTATTAGAATGTAAATTAGATCATCCAGAGTAATGATGGTGAAGGATATATGACTGACCTTATCAAAGATAAGCCTGTCCAAGAGAGGTGCTGCTTTATCTTGATTAAGTCCCTTCTCTAGATTTCCCAACTTGCTGCCAGATTCCATTAGTCATTCAGTAGGGGAGAAAAGTAATTTAATGAAGTGGTTATCTTTAAAAATTTTCTTGATAGGTATAATGAAGTGGTTATTGATAAACATACTAGTTATAAGCATATTGGAACAATGCCTTCCGCAACGCACCTCCCGATGAAATTTTATTAAGTATACCTTTAAACAAAAATTTAAGGCCAACGTTTAGAATGAAAAAAAAAATATATATATATATATATATATATGCATATAATTCAATGTGATGTATAGAAAAATAATATACCACTGTATATACGATCATAAACTCTAGGAACCCCACAAAACATAGATGGTTTCAGTTCCTGTATGTCCTCCATCAGAAACCTGATGTCCTGCAAATTTAAAGCAAGAAAAAACACATTGAACAAGTTCAACATTGGCAATTCAAAGACATACAGTCAAATAAATAGATGGAAGAAAGAGCTCATTTAAAGAGATGAATCTTAATCTTACGCCTCGCCAAAATCCTATTGAGGAGCCCTTATAGATGCAATAGCTCTCCATTATTTGATCATATACATGGGCCAAAGGAAGGAAGGAGAAATATGAATCTTCTTCTGAACACTGTAATAGAGAAGATTCTGTGTCAATACCACAATGTAACTGCCATATAATTTCATGAAGAAAAGTTTTTTGTGGTCCATCATCAATGAATGACTTAATAGCAAAATCTGACATAGACAACCTTACATTGGTTTACTTATATCCTTTTTTTCCTTCGTAAGATTTGAACTTATGACATACATTATCACTCTGCCTTTGCTATTCAGACCAATGACGTACCACATTCCATTTAAGAATCTTGACAATACTAAAACATGCATCTTCTAAAAGAGGGAATGACTTCCGTTAGGAGGAACTATGACTAATAATTTATCTGGTAGAAAATACTTCTTAGATCTATAGCAGAATTAAGCCATTGAACACAAAGTACATATGCCCAATTCTAGATTAATTCATAAGCTAACAGATGGAGTTCTTACATGATGTACTGAAAATGGCAAGAAGAACCAACAGATTTTTCTTGAATGAACAAGAAACAACAGTGATATTGTTTCACAAATTTGACTATGCATACATGAATGCAAACCATAAATTCTTCTGAGTTTTATTCTTTACAGGAATCTTATATTTATCTTGATAAGTTTGTTATCATTCTGGATTTCTTGTCATTTTAATGGGAAAATAACCTTATATGACCATTGTTATGCAGTTAGAAACATAATTGGCATTGGCTAATTAGCAACAACTTACATTAAATGTATGTTCTGTGCACATTTATTTGCTTTTGTAGACAAAAATCATCATGCGCAGTTATCTTACAGTCTATTTAAACAACATCTATTGATCAGGCATTCTGAAGCAGACATAATGTGATGGGGATTAGAATTTGGTGATGATTGTTGACACAAAAAAATATCACCAAATTACAGACAGATAATGAATTGAGTTGCAAGTTAAACAGAATATTGGGCACTTCTTAGTTATCTTTTGACAAGAAGTGACTTTAAAACTCCAAGAAATGCAGACACTAAAAAAGTTACAGAATCATACAGCTTCAAGAAATCATAGTTTGTGTTTGGTTGTTTACCACTCTATCTGTTAGTAAAAGTAGGTGGTCCGTCGTCAATACTTCTGCCATTATAGCTGCATTTGTAAGAATGACACCTTTTGGTTCTCCTGTTGTTCCACTCGTATACATTATTGTGCAGATGTCAGCCTTGTTTTTTGGAGGCAGTTCGTTATTCAAACTTCCCTGTTTTGATTGACCAGTCAAAATCAACGTAGACAGTAATATGCATTCATTATATAGATGAACAATGTGGATTGACATCCTACCAACTCAGAAAACTCCTTCCAGGAAAAGCAAGAAACCCCCGCTTCTTCAGCTTCTTTCTTTTGCGTGCTTGAAATATTTGAAAAGCTGACAATAGCTGAGCAAAGAAAATACATAATTTAGTTCCCCACCCAAGGAACTGCATACTGTCTTTTGAGTATATTAGACAGAAGATAGTAGCTTGACCTACTTTTTAAATTTTCTGAACATCTTGGGAGGCATGATAGAATCTGCACAAAGAGTTACCACTTGAGTGAGGAAAAAAATTTGCAGAAGCCAGGAAAATAATTGAGAGACGTGAGTTGCACTGAGTATATTATTTGCATCCATGAATTGATGTTTGACATGTACAGAAACACACGCTGACCATAGGCAAAAAGTGAGAAACGAAGACGTCCCAAGTGCCAACTACAAACATTCCCACAAACATAACTAGCTAAGCAATTTTAGAACCAACAAATTACCAGTTCTTTGAAGTGGCATGGCAAAAATATAAAAAAGAAAACATGAATTGCATACAACCATATTGCTGTCAAATGTCAACTATGAGTTTTATAGAACATAGCATCTTCTCACGGTAACCTTCCTACTATGGTAATGCATTGTAATAATGCTTTTCATGGGATTTCAAATCTGAGCATCACTTAAGAGTGAACAGGTATAACAGATGAAGAGTCAAAACTTATGTTGGAGGTGTTTGGTAGGATAGAAGAAATGAAGTGGGCAACATGGTTGTACAAAACTCTTTACAACCAGGGTACTTGTTACAAAATTTATAAGCATTCCAAGATGCTGTCTGTTCCAATTATGTTAAAACTAATAAGAAAAAATAGAGGTCCTCAGAGAAAAAGAAAAATCTTTCAATGGTTTCAGAACCATAAACGACAAAAGTGAGGTAACTAATTAAGTTTGATTCTAAATTTATGAGTGAAAGTCCTTGAAGGTAAGTTGAAAATCAATTCTTCGTTATCAATCACAGGTTTCATACGACCTTATTGGTTATTGAATCAGATCATCAAGATTTCAAAAATTGATAGCTAATTTAGATCAGTAATGTTTCGTTTACATCAAAAATAAAAATGAAACTGATAGAATGAGAACCTACAGCAGATATTTTGTTCTCTTGCACGAAAGCTACTGAAACTTCAGCATGGTTAATGATGAACTCCACTGCATTTGGTCCTGCGATGGGCAAGATTACAGAGTTACATAATCAGACTCTTTTGATAACTCAACCAAGTGGTCTACAATTCAAGTACATTGATTGCCGCTAGGAGGGGGTGTGTGCATCCATAAACACATGGTGAAGATGATAGTAATTAGCACACTGAGATTTATTGATGAAAAAAAAAAAAGGGAAAACATACCAAGTGTGTCATATAGAGGTACATATGTCACAGCCTGGCTGTTACATGCCTGTTGAAAATCAAACATAAATATCAAAATAACACTACACAGTTCAAACTGTTACTTAAACATTGCTATCTTAGACTTTCATCTTTACTATATAACCTTATAAAACTTGTTAAAGTGAGTTACAAACAAATACCCTTAGCCAAAAAAAAAAAAAAGGGTTAGGAAGCAAAACATGAGAGAAAATGACTGTACAATACACGCTGAACTTCTATAACAAGTGTTCTCAATCTAGCTACTAGCCCTTTGTAATGAAGGTTGTATTCTTAGTTTGTTTCCTAAGAAAAGTTCTCAATCATAATACACTTTTACAAAAAAAAAAAAAAAAAAAAACACATTTACTATGTATCATCAATATCTATGAAGCCAAGCAAGATTGATAACTACTAGTATAATGTATGTATATAAATGTATATATACCTCCATTGCAATTATCCATTCTGGACAGTTGGACCCATATATACCACAACGATCACCCTACATACATAATAACACATATTAGTAGTACTTACAAATTGGATTTCCACATAAACTAATTGCCTAATTCTTTGAAGAAAAAAAATATTGCAATTTGGACTTACAGGATTGACACCACGGCTCCTGATGGCAGAGCCCACGCGAATGGCTGCATCATAAACCTCCTGATATGTGAGCCACACATAGGGACCCACCTGTGAATGAATTCAGTCAAATATTTTTGTTAGTATTTTTAGTTTCTTCCAATGAAAATTTAGCTTATGGTCTTCAGTCACTCTTCAAAGCAATTCCAAATTTCCCAAGTGACAACTTTTTTCACTAGTTTTTAAGGTGTTAAGTTATGAGTAGTGCGACATACCACTACATATGAGAAAAATTGTAAAATTTTATGCCTTACTATAGATTTTAATGTGCTAACTATAGGGGAAATAATAATAATAATAATAAAAAATTCATAGCTTGTTCACAATTGTTAAAATCAATGCTTAATAACTATTTATTCAACCATAATTTTTGTCATAACTTATTGAAGTGATCGAGTGTGAGTAATAAATAATCATAATTGTAAGAATTTATTGTGTATTATTTTTTTTTTTTTCTATCGCTTCAAAGTCGTGACAATAATTATGACAACACAAACAAAAAAAAAGTTGTTTTAGTAAACTTCCAACTAATAAAAGTAAGGTGAGGTGAGGTTGTACATGACAGGTCACGTGAAATTGATATTTTCCGTTAGGATTATAATCTTAACAAATTGTAAAAATTAATATTGTGTCCCTACCCTACTATTATTATTATTATTATTTTTGATAAGTACCCTACTATTATTATTACTAAGGACATATAGACACATGTAAGAGGGATAGACGAAAACGAAGAGTGAGTTGTATTGTACCTTTGAGTCGGTGACTTGACGTCGACCCAGCATTGGGTTGCTGGGGTTCCTCTTAGCTGAGTCGCTGCCACAATAAACATTGTTTCAGAGGAGATATCCCAGCTTTTCTCTTTCTAATAAATAATAATGTAGTTTCGGGGTTCTTTATCAAACAAATTATAGCGCTTGGCTTTGAATGTATTACGTTTAAATAAATGTTTTGAAAACGCTTTTCTTAAATTAGCAATTGGCCTATTAGCTCAGTTGGTTAGAGCGTCGTGCTAATAACGCGAAGGTCGCAGGTTCGAAACCTGCATGGGCCATAATCAATTTTTTTCTAATTTTTTTTTCTTTACATTAGACTACTATAATCAACTTTTTCCTAATTTTTTTTTTACATCAGACTACTAATTTTTTCTTTACATAAATTACATAAGACTACTTTCTGTTTTTTTTTTCTTTGCATTAGACTACTAATTTTTTCTTTACATAAATTACATAAGACTACTTTCTATTTTTTTTCCTTTGCATTAGACAACTAATTTTTTCTTTACATTAGACTACTAATTTTTTTTTTTCTTTAAGTTAGACTGCTTTCTATTTTTTTTTCTTTACATTAGACTACAAAACTACTTTTTGTTTGGTTTGGGCCATTACTATACAATTTTCTTATTACAGTATTACACTACAAAGATTCTTTTTTATTCTTCTTAAAAATTAGATTATACTAACAAAAATACTTTTTGTTTGGTTTGGGCTATTACTCTACAGTTATTAGGCTACTACAAACAAAAACATTAGTTAGAGTCCAATAATAATAATAACGAAATTCTTTGGGCCATTTACCACAACCTTTTCTTCACGACAAACATATGTTTTTGTTTGGGCTTACGGATTCCAGTTTCAACAGGACAAATATCCGATAAACGGTTAACTATAACAAGACAAATGTGCATCCATGACACAGTCACACAGCTTACTACAACTAAGATTTAGTCTGATCTCCAACCAAAATACCAATAGTTCTTAAGAATTTATATTAGTATTTTTTTTTTCTTTCTATAATGGGAAGGTAAAATTATAATACTTAGTGCCTAGGAATTTATGTTATCTTTAGGGTCAAAGAAAAATGAGAAGGGGTCAACAATTTCATCTTATAATTGTAGATGAGTTTGTCATAGTAACTTATTAGATTGGTCCCAAAACAAAACAACAAAAAAAATCTAAACAATAAAATGAAGAATTAGTTTTACATTATCATTCAAAGTTTACAGTAAACTCATGCTTAGGTGACCTGCTCTCTCTCTAGCTTGTTGGTTTCTCACCCAAACTTGGTTGATTTTACTTTACATATGTGCTTTTCCATGGCTCTCATTGGCCATTGCATGCCCTGAGACTTGTCCATAACACATCTGATATGCTTGTTAGAGAATGGCTTGCTTTGCTAGCCATTTCTTAAAACAGATTTTTCTAATCCTATGAACACACATAGCATTGATCCAACTATATAAACACATGCAATAGCAATTAGCAATCTAATTCTCAAAAGGGAGTACATGAATGCATATAATATAAACTACAAACCTGAGGAATTGCCATGGAGATTCCAATCCGGCCGGCAACTCCAAGAGACCATCTTTAGCATAAATGCTTCTATACACAGGCCCTGCTGATGGCTTTTGAGCTGTTGCAGGCCTTGATTCCTCAACCTTCACAATGTAGATATCTGACATTGTTATCAAAATATAGAAACAGGGTTTCAATTTCAAGAACCTTGTAAAGATGACCTTAAGAGACTGAAGCCTTTTTTTTAAGAGCTTGTAAAAATGTTTTTGCTGAATTTAACCACAAAGAAAGAGTGAAAGAGGGAGTTGGGGGAGGTGGGACTATGGGAGAGTTAGTTGAGCGCTAAAGCAATAAATTCTTAGATCACATTAAGAAAGATGTGTCTGACCAATTTTATAGGCGTTTTATGACACATTAAAGGTTTTTGTGTCTGTATATGGTGATTTCCTTGCACAGCATTTAAAATGGTAGATGATAGGTGGGTGACTGACCACGAATTGCTTTATTTATTGTTAATTTATGTTTTAAACAAAACTTGCTTTCTTGTCTCAGTATTCTTTTTGTTTTTATTGGATCAAGGACAATGATAGGGTTTTGTTCAAAAAAATAAAAAAGACTGTGATAGGCTAGCTTCCAGTGCTGAGTCAAATCCTCCCTCATCTAAACTTCCTACTCCTATATTCTATGGGTAATACTTTAGGAGTTTATATTTTATAAGATGAGTAATGCTAAGAATACTTTCTACTTTTTTTGATAAGTATTAGTGCTAAGAATTCAATATTTTCATAATTGTGATTAAAGCAGCATTGTTTTCGCTTAGGTCTACTTGTAGTAGCACCTTTTTTATCACACAACAATCACAATAAATCATGTCATTAATTAAAAAAAAATTATTGCATTCTAAATTTATTATTATAGAATAATAGAAAGGAATTAATGGATGATAAAATAATGAAATGAAATTGAAAGAAATAAATAAATATTTTTTTCTCTTCATTTTTTGGAAGTATATATATGTGTGTGTAAATAATGACGTTAAAAAAAAATGATTATATGAGATTCATATGCTTAAAAAATCTAGATTTCTCCTCTATTTCATTATAAGAATTAGTGTTTCTCTCACTTTTGAGAGGAAGGCTTAAGAGAAAATGAAATGAAATATAAATTTTCTTCCAACCATTTCGTTCTCAAAATTTTCAAACATAGAATAAATGAAATGTCTCTTAAAAATCTTGTCCGCTTAACAATTGCTTATTTCCATTCTATTTATCCTTCCAAGCAAGCCTTCTTTCTTTCTTGAGAAGACTTCCAAGCATGCAAAGATGTAAAGATGTTTCAAATCCAAAAAAGACGTAATTAAATTTGAGTGGTCCAAAAAATGTTAGTATATTTGTTATTCAAACATAAACCATGAAGATATAGATATTGAATTAAATGTCAACCAAAAAGTCGGCCATAATGGGTGCATCTTTAAATCATAAACAATGGCAACTTGAAATTATTGTGTACGCTTAGAGTATTATAAATACGTATTTCCTCCTCTCACATGAATGGTGAGTCTCACTAATTAAATTCATGATGAGACCCACCATTTATGCGAGAGGAGCAAGTAAACATTTATGGTACTTCAGAAGTACCTAATAATTTTCCTAACTTTTATGATCTACAGCACCAGCAGATCTACTAATTGATCGCTTTTATTTTTTATTTTTTAATTTTTAATTTTTATTTTTTGTACTTAATAAAAAAATAAACATTAGCTTAGCTTAATAGCAATAATAGAAGATTTTAATTAGCTTAATGTAAAGTCCCTTGTGCTCAAATAAAATATCTAAAATTCAAATATTGTCTACATAAAAAATTAATTGATATCTTAATTTAATGATAAAGAATAAAATTCATAGAACAAACACTATAGATTTTAAATCCTATTGGAGATGCATTTCATTAGCAATTCCAAGTCAAGTGTACAACCCATAAAAAATGCTAAAAACAAATACCCAAATCATGATCAGTCACAAATCTGCAATAGTAAACGGTAATAGTCACTGCAGGCCAGTCAATCTCATCCCTACACTACAGAGCCAAGTGGCTGATTAATAATAGAACCCAGCTATGTTCAGGCTGTTTAATTAGTCCTTACGAAGATATACACAATTACGCGGTGAAGGACCAAGTTTGAGGCTACTGAGCAAGGAAAAAAAATAGATAATGTTTTATATATCTATATCACATTAGAGTTCTATTTTTCTTAGAAGAAAAAACAAAAGGGTTTCTTCTAACTTCACGGTTTTCACTTTCTCAATAATAAAAAAAAAAAATAAAAAAAAAAAAAGAACTTCACGGTTTTCTGATGTAGAATTTAAATACAATAATAATAGGTAAAGTTATTTTGATAAATAAATATATAACTTCAAAACTAGCTTATCTAGAATAAAAGTAAAAACAATGACACAATAATTAGGGACAGAGCTAGAACTTTGAGTTAGGGGAGCAGTTTTACAATTGGTTGTGTGCGGTGGTTTTAGCCTCTAATACATATATTACTTAGTTGTAGAGTTTTTTTTTTTTTTTTTTTTTTTTTTTTTTTTTTTTTTTTTTTTATGGGAAAGAACAATTTTTTTTACATAGAATTTTTTAAAGGGCAGGGTTGTTTATTTTGACTAAAATTGTTTAATTGAGCTTATTTTTTAGTTTTGCTATTGGTAATTTTTGTTGTTAAGCAATTTTTATGGGCCTTGTATATTTTGTTTTAGATTTTAAATCTATAAATTTTTTTTATGGTCAATAAAATGAGGAAAATGCTAGAGCTTCAAATTTTTTATATAAATTACTAATGTGATAAACGGTTATTGGTAAGTAAATAAATGATGTGAGTAGTGGGTCCATATGCGAACCAATAAGAATTTGCGATCAAAACAATTTGTAAAAAACTTTGTGAGTATAGTGTTATTTTTAGAAGAATTAATGATATTATTTAAAGAAAACAAAATGTAATTTTATAGAATAAAATTCCTAAAGCTACTACACGTACATACATATAATAATATATATATATATATATATATTTTTAAATTTGGGGGGGGGGGGGGGTGGTGGGGGGGTAAAATATTTGTTGTTTGGTCCTTAATGTGTTCTTTTGGGAAATCAATTCAACTTAAATAGGATGGTTTTGAAAATAATGAAAAGTAGACACCAAAGCAACCCCTAGTCCAATATATGTAACATTATCAATTATCACACTAAGCCAGTATAATGTCTACATAAATGATAAATGTCCCAGTATGACAATGTAGTAAGAAGGTACAGATCCTTTGAAGGCCATGCAAATAATACATGCTAGCTACTGCCAGTCTACCATCACTTCTGCACCGTTGACAAGTGCTTTGAGTCCGAAGGTGGAGGTTCAGTTTTGGTCTGGGCTTTGCATGGGCTAGACTGAGACCCACTTGACTTTGTAATATAATGTTCTAGGTGAAAATTTTATACAATCGGTCGAATAGTTAACGTTTGTTACATACATAATACGACTAGTTCCATGCACATTTGTGTGCACAAACTTGAAAATAAATTTCTAAAACACGATTTCACAATTTAATTGAAACCGTGTCTTCAAGACACAATTTCAACTAACTTGGCACATACACTCCATTTACACCGGTGTATAATAATTAGTAGTCTAAGTATATCATTGTAAGAATCATGAGCAATTTATATGGCTTTAAGATATTTAGAGATGACATAGCTAATAAGAAAATTTATGAGAAATATTCAAAGTAAATAACTAAGGTTTGCTTTTTTTTTTTTTTTTTTTTTTTTTTTTTTTTTTTTTTTTTGTGTGTGTATATACATTTCAATTGGGGGAGATTATGTGATTCAAATCACGGAGGTTTTCATTAGAGAAATCAAGAGATGTCAAATGACTTGGAGATCATTGTCTCAGATTTCCAAGGTTTACAATATAGGGTTTCGGGTACAAGTTTATGTTAGGACTAATATTTTGTAATAGAGCAACAAATTCACATAAAATGATAAAATATAATTAAGATATTGATTTGGTAGGACTCTTTGTAGTTACTTGTATAATAGGCTATTGAAAAATTGGTGGCTTCCACTCAAACAACCAGATATTACTTGTATGAAAGTTGGGTATGACAATCGTAATTCTTCCTATATTGAAGCATATGTCTTTGTAGTCCAATATATGTTAGAACTTTTTTTTTTTCTAGAAAACCTTATGCACAAATCAAAGCTAACAAATTTGTCTTTGTTTTTGACATTTGGTGAAGCAAGTTTGAAATTAATGTGTGAAAATCCATTAGTGTGTGTGTGGTGATGATGACTGATGGGTGCACCACCTAATTATGATTGCAAAATTTGACAATACTTTCAAAATATGAAAGTGATTTGGAATTTTGTTTTTTTTTTTTAAGTACTATTTTGGCGCTTTTCAACACAAGCACATTACCAAAGCCAACCATAATTAAACAACTTTTGCTGCGCAATAATTCCTAACATTGTAGTATTGGTACTATGCTCTTGACCTTTTATTTCATTTAGGCCTATCAAAATGATAGGAAGAAAAATATCTTAATCTATTATTTATGCTATGAATATGAGTGGTTTGCATGCCTAAGCATTATGTTTCGGTGTGGTACAATTTTGATTGTCAATCATGTCACTGTTCTAATTTGTTTTACACCATTAAAAATTATTGGGAATTAACTTAAATCAAATAAATATAAACTAAATTGCCTTGAGAGTCTATTTTGTTATAGATATTATGATCTAAGATTGAAGATTAAGTTACAAGACGGTAAGGTGTTGGGCACCATCTTCTCTATAACTTAAGGTCGGTCTTTTGCGAATTAATGATCAATTTATATATATTGTATAATCAAAACATCAATGCCATCCATACCTTAAAAGTAAAATCATTAAAAAAAAAAAAAAATCCTTTTAAAAGAAATCTGAGATTCATGAGCAACTTGTTAACCTAGAAATCTTTCAAAGAAAAAAGAAAGGGAAAAAAAACACTTGTTAATTAGCCTAGAAATCATGATCAAGGAATTCACACAGTGACACAATCATCTTGAACAATCGTGATGAAGATCTTATGGAAACATCAAGGATCATTCAATGGCATTTTATCACATGCATATTCATCACTCAGTTGTTGACACTAAAACTTCCCCCTTTCAATTTAAGGGGAGGGGATAAAGATATTCTAACCCAAGAGACCCAATATATTGTAAGTTCATGTTTTTGTAAAACAAGCAAAAGTAATTCTAATCATATATATTATATTAAAGTGGAAGTTGAGAGAAAGTTCAATTAACATTCCAAAAATTATATGCTAATTAAAACTCCAAATTTGTTCCAAATGTCTTTTAATTGTCCTATAATATGATACCAAGTGTCCTTATAATTGCCTTATTAATTTTGATGCCAACTTGCCAAGTGTCTTTAGATTTTAAATGAACTCAAATTTCATGTTAAATTTCCTTTCAATTATACTCTAATTTAGTATTAACTATATTTTTATGCAAATTCATTTATCTAAACCTCTAAAATATAAAAAGACCTTATTCAAATTTATTAGCTTTTTTCATAATACTATGAAGGTATAAAGTCTGTTACTTATTTGGTAGGAACTTATATATATATATATATATGTGTGTGTGTGTGTGTGTGTGTACATGCGTGTATGCATGTGTGTATTGTACTGTGCAAATACATCAACACTAAGTAGATTTTAGAATTAATTATTATATATTCACGATAGTAAGGTCCATTGCAATAAACAAATCTTAATAAGGGCAAGACTTATGTACAGTACTTAGGTGCTGTTCCTTAAGTTTTCCTTTTAAGATTCTGCTACGTGAATTTTTCCTCATAGGATAAAAGTGTATTTTTTAGTTAAAAAATCACATAGCAGAATCTTAAGAGAAAAACCTAAGGAACACCAACTAAAACATTGTACCTAAGTTTTGTCCTCTTAATAATAATGAAGCAACTTTTCAGGGCATTTTTTTTTTCAATATGTTTATTGATTAGGACATGTTTATTAATACAAGTTCCGCACCAACCACTACAAACACTTATTAATCTATCTACTTTGTACGCTATATAATGAAAGTGCTTTGCAGTTTCATCTTGAACTATAATTCTATCTATGAATTGAATTTTCTTTTAATATTTATAATTCGTTAGGGGGGGTTTGAACTCTATTCCCTAGATAACATTATTAAAAATGTTAAAGAATACTAGTACTAATTAAATTACAAGGCTCTTGGCCATGAAAGAAATTCAAAACCTCACTTGTTACTAACTAGCTAGTATTATAAATCAACATGCATATGTTTTAATACTATACTTCTTTTAGAGATTTTCAATCTATGACGTTTGCTCTTAATAATAGCTTTCTATTATTAAACCAAGACACCGATTGGTTATTGGTGTAGGCGATGATTGAACCTCGGATATTTTATTTAATCAACAAAGACTTTACTAGTTTAACTAATTATAACCTACTTTAATACTATACTTTATAATTGAGTATGTGCAATTGACCATATGTTTTTTCATTAAGTTATTGTATTTTTTAATTTATTAAAGCAGCATGTGGTTTGTCTTTCTATTTGAAATCAATTCCACCTTTCTCTTTCATGGCATATGAGAGTAAATGCAGTCAAGTGTGGAATTTTTACTTTAATATTCATAACAAATAATCCATCCAAGAATGGAGCAATACCGAACAAAAACACGAGCAAGTTCCACACCATTTTTTATGTATCCATTAATTAAAATAATATATTATGTGTGGCAAGTTGTATTCAATTTTTAGTAAAATGTTAATGTGGTGATTTCTTATTAGAGAGGGTAAAACAAGACTTTTACATCAAGTCCAATAGAATTTAAACTCAGGTAAAAATAAAAGCAAGACAATACCATTCAAGTACGTGCCAAAGAGGTCTCAATTTAACAGAACAACAAGCTCATTGGAGGAGTCTAATCACTAAGAGCATCGACATTAGTCCTTCTAAAATCATGTAAAACACAATTTTTACCCATTTTACCTCAAAAATGCTTCACATCAGTCCTTCTAAAATTATGTAAAGATGTGTATATCTTTACACGAGCTACAGTAACCTTGTAAATATACATGGTTACTATAGCTTGTGTAAAGATTATCTTACTAATTTCTGTTTGCTCCTTTTTTTCTCTCTCTTCTCCGAGCTCAACAAACTTAGTAACTTCTCATCTTCTTCTTTTTCCTTAGATGCACACAATCACATCCACACACAAACACATCCACACAGACAAATCAATACAGAGATACACTTGCTACACAAACCCAAACAGACAAACAACAAAGAGACAGATCGGTACTTATCGAAATGATCAGTGCTTGACTGGAACGATCGTGGGTCTCGCTTGATCAGAGCTCGTGGGTATGGGTCTTGCCTGATTGAAGCTTGATCGGAGCTAGGGAGCTAGGGAGATCAATGCTTGTGACCGAGATCAATGCTTGTGCTTGTGACCGAGATGGTGCGGATTGGAGCTTGTGACTGAGATGGTGTAGATCGGAGCTTGTGACTGAGATGCTTGTGACTGAGATGGTGTGGATTGGAGCTTGTGACTGAGATGGTGTGGATTTAGACTAAGAGGGAGAGTTGATTCAGAAATGGGTATAGAGGCAAAGAGATGGGTATAGAGAGAGAGAGAGCAACGTTTCAAAAAAAAAGGGTAGAGAGAGAGAGAGAAGGTGCGTATATATAGGAGTTAGTTGAGAGAAATAATAAAAAATTGAGAAAATTGATTATTTAAATAAAAGAGGTAATAGAATAGATGAACTGATGTAAATGTTTTGTAAAAATTAATGTGTAAAATAGAAAATGTAAGTTTTTAGTGTAAAAATAGATATGTAAAATGCACGAACTGATGTGGTTGCTCTAATGAGTCTAATCTAGTACTATATTATTTCAAAGTTCAATCGTTTTGTCCACTGATACTTATGCTCCTTTTTTAAACTAGGAATAGGAAGTCTTCATAAACGATTATTTCACGGTAAGACTAAGAACATAAGATATACATGTTGATGTTTTGATGATAATAAAAAAGAGATATTTCAAATGCTCTAGCCTTTTTCCTTTGTAAGTTAAGAAAAAGTCTACAAAAATTTTCACAATTTCTTATCA
The DNA here is from genome assembly GCA_030445155.1 of Quercus variabilis. Classification (NCBI taxonomy): domain Eukaryota; kingdom Viridiplantae; phylum Streptophyta; class Magnoliopsida; order Fagales; family Fagaceae; genus Quercus; species Quercus variabilis. Next base: position 43,695,916 of record CP129455.1, read on the forward strand.
TAATTGTAATGTGACAAAGTGTAATTGATGAAAAAAAAATTAGTAAGGCTATATATAAGTAATGGTTAAATATTTTATGGTAAAATAAGAGATCTTGAGCATTATAAGTTGAAATTTTCTATAAAAAAATAGTAAAAAGAAATTGTATAATAATTTGTGATTCTATACTCAATCGTCAGTTTAATTCCTTAAAAAATTCGCATTTTTTGGGAGTTGTGCCACTAAAGTATTGGATTATACCGACATTCCAATAAGAGAAAATTGCTGGGCTGCCCATAGGCCCATTTAACCTTTTGATTGGCCGTTGGCCCGATCAGGGGATAATGGTTCTTGAAAAGGTACATCGGGGTGCCCAGGGCCGTAAAACCTGAAGGATGATCCCAACACAAATGGCACATCAAGCTCATCGATAACAATTAATATCATCTTTTTTATATATTAGCTTGTAATTCTATGTATAAATATACTTAAAAATATATACAATAAAATGTATAATATAATTTATATATTATTAATAATCATTTTTATATTTTGTTAACTTTTTAAAAAATTTTGTAAAGACATTATTATGTATAAAATGTAAATTGTCTATGTGTTTTTTTTTTTAAAATTATTGTGAAGCACTTTTTTCTTTTACGATTTATTTATTTTAAATTTTTTTTTTGTACTTAATAATTCACTTGAATAAATATTTATGATATGGTTCTACGTTTTATTTTAAAATTAAGAAATAAAATTCTTTAAGAATAAATAATTTAGAACACATGGTGTAAAATTGGAACTTTAATTTAAAATTCTAATTTGAGTTTCTCTCAATTTCACCTATTATATATATATATATATATATATATTATTAATTACTAATAGTTGAAACGTTTGACTTTTTATTAACGACTTCTTATTGTGTTGTGTGTCTACATATATTGCAACCATGTTTACATTTTAAAACACCCAAAGTTTGTGACTTTTCATGTAATTCAATTCGTTTTAAATACAGTTTTTAGAATTAACTATAAATAACACTAAAAACTCCCAGTCACATTCTATTTATTTATGGTTTGATTTAGAAACTATTACTGATAAAACGTATATATCATATCAAAATCCTTCATATCCTATTTCTCAAAAAAAAAAAAAAAAAAAAAAAAAAATCCTTCGTATCCTAAGCACTTCACAGAAAGAACTCCCCGATGAAATTTTGAACGTCGTGCAACTTCATTGGATAGGCCCAATTTTAAATGCATCTGTTGATGTTGTTCAAGGTGGCTGATTTGTTGAGATGCGAGCAGTTGGTGTCAACAAAGGTGATTGCATGTTTGAATAGTTAAAATTTCTAAGTATTACATGTTTATTTTTTATTTTTTTTATTTTTATTTTTTGAAGCCATATTACATGTTTATTTTTAGTTTATGGGTATTTGGCATTTTTGCTGCTATCTAATGATATTCTATACAATTAGGATGCAGCAATTGACCGCATCCTTGGAGAAATAGTTCACAGTAAATCCATGTCAACGCCAATAGACTAGGTCCTGTGTATGGGACATTTTCTGACAAAGGTATCATTCTCTTCTCTCTTAATGCACAAACACATTCTCTATGTATTATAACTTTTCATGTTCCTCTAACCGATGAGGACAAATTAGAGGGGTTAGTATAAACCGGTCTCTCCTTTTGAAGGATTGTCTGGACAGATGTAGTATGGTAGACTTAGGCTTCTCAGGTCCCAGGTACACTTGGACTAATAAAAAGGATATTAATAATCAGATTTTGGAGAGAATCGATAGATTTTTTATGAATCCTGAGTGGTGTGTCTTATATCCGGAAGCAAAGATCACGCATTTGCCTAGGTGTCACTCGGACCACTGCCTAGTTCTTCTTAAAACTAGTCCAAGTAGAGTTATACCTCTCACCAGGCCTTTCAAATTTCAAGAGTTTTGGCTTTCTAATACATCCTTTCCAAACATTGTCTCTAAGGCTTGGCATAACCATAGAGGTTTGGCTGAATCCATAGACTCCTTCTCCAAGGAAGCCACCTAATAGAATAAGAATCATTTTGGTAACATCCATTATAAGAAGAAAAGGATCTTAGCCAGATTGTATGGTATTCAAAAGGCATTGTCTAATAATCCTAGTGCATCTCTTCTCACCCTTGAAAACTAACTTCACCAGGATCTTGAACTTGTTTTGGATCAAGAGAGGGACCTCTGGCTGCTAAAATCTAGGGTCAATTGGATGATACAAGGGGACCGCAACATCTCCTTCTATCACATGTCTACCTTAGCCAGAAGTAAACAAAATCACATAGCCTCGATTAAGGATGAAATAGGTGAGTGGATCACCAATGATAGAGATGTTACAGAATACTTCTGCAGGGGTTTCATTTCTCTATATTCCACATCGCATGAAGCAGCCACCCGTATTCCCCACCACTCTATCTAGTGGCATGGTTGATTATCAAGGGAGGTAAAATGCTCCCTTAGTACTGTGGTGTCTAGTGAGGAAATTAAAGGTGCTCTTTGGTCCATGAAACCATACAAAGCCTCGGGGCCTAATGGGCTACATGCGGGCATTTTTCAAAGATTTTGGCTCATAACAGGTTACTCTATTACAAGGGAAGTTGAGAGGGTTTTTGCTACTTTGAGGGTTCAGGACTATCTCAATAAAACCCTTATTGTTCTCATTCCAAAGATGCAGGGTTTGGAAACCTTAGGAAATTATAAGCTTATAAGTCTTTGCAACACAATCTACAAGATCATTACCAAGGTGATTGTTGCCCGGATTAGACCTCACTTGGATAGCATTACCTCTCCCTACCAAGCTGCTTTTATCTAGGGAAGAAAGGGCACAGATAACATCATTATAGCCTAAGAGCTCATCCACTCTATGGGAAGAGCCAAAGCGAGAAAGGGCTATATGACAATCAAAATTGACCTTAAAAAGGCATACGATAAGATTGAATGGGCATTTATTAGAGAGATGCTTTTTCAGTTCAACTTTTTGAATAATACTATTGACCTCATCATGAGTTGTGTGTCGTCTGTTTCCACATCCCTCCTCTTTAATGGGGGCTACTTGCAGTCCTTTTGCCCTTATAAAGGTATTAGGCAGGGAGACTCTCTCCTCATACCTTTTTATCCTCTACATGGAGTATTTGGGCTATCTTATTGAGGAAAAGTGTGTAGCCAAGCTGTGGTTCCCAATAAAAGCCTTTAGAAGTGACCCTGATTTTTCTCATATCTTCTTTGCGGATGATCTTATCCTCTTTGTTAAGGCTGATCAAGTTAATTGCCATGCCATAAAGGAGGTCCTTGAAGAATTTTGTAAGAAATCTGGGCAGACCGTGAGCGAAGCAAAATCTCAGGTATACTTCTCACCCAATGTTGATCCTAATCTAAAGGAGAATCTAGCTGACATCCTTGGTTTTAGATTGACTCCTAATTTGGGTAAATATCTTGGCTTTCCCCTTAAGCATTCGGGAAGTCGGAGGCAGGACTTTGGTTTTGTATTGGATAAAGTCAAAAAGAAGCTTGTTGGTTGGAAAGCATGCTTACTCTCCATGGCAAGTAGAATGGTTCTCATACAAGCATCTTCATCCACCATACCTACCTATGTTATGCAAAATGTCTAGTTACCCAAGAAGATCCTAAAGGGGCATAAATAGGGTTAACAGGAATTTCCTTTGAGGGTCTACTGATAACTTAAGGAAAATGCATTGGGTTAATTGGGAGAAAGTCACCACCTCAAAGGACTTGGGAGGATTGGGGCTCTAAATATGGGACTAGACAACATATAAATTCCATAAATGAAACCAAGCTGCCAACATCTCCTATTTGAAGGAGCTTAAAGAAAGGAGAACATGTATTTAAAGAGGGCATGAAATGGGTTCCAGGGCATGAGAGTCAGCTTGATTTTTGGAGGGATAGCTAGTCGGATTTGGGTTCTCTAAGGTCCATTCTTCATGGCCCAATCCCTCTAGAATCCTCTAACCTCAAAGTTAAGGATGTCATCTCCCCCCATGGCTAGTTATGGTCAACCATTCCTTTTGAATTACCCCTAGATATCAAAGAGAGCATTCAAGCTGTCCCATTCCTTATTGTAGCTAGAAGTGTTGATAAGCTGGCTTAGAAAGGGTCCTCCAAAGATGGTTTCAGCTCAAAGGGTGTCTATAGACTTGCTACTCAACCATTAGAATCAGCTTTTCAGGTTTGTGGATATGGAAAACATGTACCCTTCCTAATATCCAAATGTTTATTTGGAAATGTATGCACAATAGTGTGGGGGTGAAAGGTTGTTTGGCCGAGAGAGGTCTGTACATCCCAATAGACTGCCCATTATGTCACACTGAATCTAAAACAATCAGTCATGCTCTTCTTGATTGTAGGTTTGTCAAGTCTATATGGCAGCATTTGGGGCAGCAAAGGGGGAATCAATCCTTTTACTCCCAAGGCTTCAAAGATTGGCTCGCATCAAATGCTAAGGCCAAGGCTTCCCATAATGCTGATGGAGTACCATGGAATATTGTATTCCCATTTGCCTTATGGCTGATATGGAAACAACACAACCAAGTGGTATTTAATCATAAAAGCCCCAACCCATGCCTTAACAAGCTAATCAAGATGCAAGCCATTGAATTTTTTTTCTTTGTATTAATTGCCCAAAAGGCAATCGTCGCATGATCACAAAACAAATCAGGTGGGAAAAACCAGCCTCGAGTTGGTTGAAACTTAAAACCGATAGGTCCTTTGATGATTTGGGAAATGCTGGAGGGGGTGGGCTGATCAGAGATGAGCAAGAAAATTGGGTGGCAAGGTACACTAGGAAAGTGGGCAAAGCCAATAGTTTCATAGCAAAAGCTTGATTCCTCTAAAAAAAATTTCGTTACAGTTACACTAAAATGAAGATTAAACTTCACCAATCTTTTTGATTTTTTGGGAACATAGAGGAGTGATATAATGAAATAACAAATTGATCTAGTAGATAAACAGAAAATTTGATTGAACTAGAGGCACAATTGAATGTTATCCTTAGGCAATATTTGCCCCCATACAAGAGTTGCTAAAGGGTTACCACAAATTTATTCTTAGGATACGACCAAGTTTATTGAGTTCTACAAATAAAAATTTTGTAGAAGACCCATAAGTTTCCTATGTTTCTAAGAAAAATGTTTTAAAAAAAAAAAGTTGAGAAGAAGTTACCAAATTAATATAAACCACTATTTATACTCAAATGATTATGACCCTTCAATAGGTACTTTTCCATTAAATATGCACATTTTCGGTCAATAGATACATTTTCATTTAATATGCACATTTTCATTCAATACACATATCTTCAATCAATGGGTATCTTTTCATTCAATAGGCACCTTTAATATATTTCTAATATAAAAGGTTATGACCTTTCAATAAACACCTTTTAGTATATCCAATATAAATGGTTATGAACTTTCAATAGAGACCTTTTTGTTACAATCTATCTTGTATATAGCTATCTATATATACAACACTAACTAAACTAGAGACACAACATTGAACATTCTTTCTCTTATTCATTCCCACAAAGAACTAATAAATAAAATAACATTATTTTCTTCTACCTAACTAATAAAACTTTGTGCTATTTTTTAAAAATCATATTTTTTATATATACAATTTCATGCATTTTTACTTACTACTACAAGTCAAAATAATGGTTTTTTTTCTCCCCTTCTAATACTCATTCAATAGCTATTCCTGTGCATTGCAACTAGTATATATAAAAGTTGAAACATAGTATTTATTGTTACTACGATCATATTGAGCCACATTAGCAATCACATTATCTATTTATTTCCAACCATTTCTCTCCACTATTTCCACCCACAGTGTCATTTTTAGTTTTTTTATATTTTCATGTCTCCACTACTCTCAACCTTAATGTTACTCTTCGTCTATCCATTCATCTTCCTTTTATTTTGACTATTCTTCTTCTTCCCATTCTATTACTATTAATTTTTCAATCTCTCTTCCAATCTTATACATATTTTCTCACACAAAAAATTTATTTCTCTCTCTCTCTCTCTCTCTCTCTCATGTTTTATTTTTGTGTGAAATTTTTATTTTTTGTATCTCTACTTTAGATTGATGAATTTATGTGTTCTTTAGAACTTTATTTTGGGTTGATGCAATTTTGTTTTGTGCTTTTAAGTTATTATCTTTTATTTCTTTTCTATAATTGTTAAGTGTTATCTTATTGCATATGATGATAGTTTACAGGAATATAGTCTTACTCTATTATATAGCATGTTTTAGATAATTTGATGTTTGACTCATGATTGTATTTTTTATTTTGACTCTTCTTCTTCTCATTTTATTTTCTATTTCTCTCCTGAAAAATATGATTATTCTCTCCAGGGATAGACCTAGGATTTTAAGTTAGCGAGGGTCGGAATATAAAGGAAAAAAAAAAAAAAAAAAAAAACCTCCATATAGGCATCCATATAACATTAAAAAATAATGTTTTTTTTTTTTTAATACTAGACTAGCTAGGATTTTTTTTTTTTTTTTTTAAGTTAGAACATTCATAGTGGTGGTGCTAAAAATTTTAGTTTTTAGCACCTCAAAAAACTATTTTATCTATTTTACCACCTCACTTTACAATACACCTAATATTAAATATTTTTTTTATCACTTCTTTTAAAATAATATAAATAGCTCATTAAAATAAAATAGGAAGAGGGAGAATTTAAGTTTTTTAATTGAAGAAAGAGAGATATAATCAAAATGAAATATTGTATTTTATTTTTAACAATCTGCTATAGTTAACTAGTATTTATACCAGTTTACTGTAGTTGCAAAAATTTAGGTTTAACTTCTCTAATAACACATGATTTTTTGGTTTTTCTATGGTAAAATAATTTTTTCCTGCTAAAATATAATCAATATTGTGAATGTTTTTATTATTTTTGTTAAGTTTTTGAGTTGGATAGTTGCTATTTGGGTGGAACTAGCTAGGCTTATTGAAGAGAAGGGGGCTTAAGATTTTGGAAGGGAGCCCAACTATAAAAATAAAATACTATATAAAAACTAAAAAAATTAAAAAATTTTGGACCCATGGGGGCTTGGGCTCTCTCTCTCTCTCTCTCTCTCTCTCTCTCTCTCTCTCTCTCTCTCTCTCTCTCTCTCTCTCTCTCTCTCTCTCTCTCTCTCTCTCTCTCTCTCTCTCTCTCTCTCTCTCTCTCTCTCTCGGCTAGCTAGGATTTTAAGCTAGCAAGGGTTGTAGTATTAAGGAAAAAAAAAAAACCCTCAAAATAGGCATCTATTTAGTATTAAAAAAATTATAAATACTCAAAATCGTTGTTTCTAAATACATTAAGATGCAATCATTTACAAACAAAAACAACATAATGTTTTTTTTAATACTAAGCTAGCTATGAATTTTTTTTTTTTTTGGTTGAAGTGAGATCATTTACAGTAGTGGTGTTTTTAGCTTTTAACACCTCAAAAATGTACTTTATCTATTTTACCACCTCACTTTATAATACACCTAATATCAAATGTTCTATTTTTTTCTCACTTCATTTAAAATAATATAAGCAACACATTAAAATAATAAAGGAAGAGAGATAATTTAAGTTTTTTAATTGATGGAAGACATATAATCCTAGTAAAATATTTTATTTTATTTTTAACAACTTACTACAATCAACTGGTATTTATACCAGTGTACTATAATTGCAAAAAATTTAGTTTTAGTTTTTCTAATAACACATGATTTTTTGGTTCCTTGGTGGTTTAATATATATATATATATATATATATATATATTTATAAATACAATCACCATTGTGAATGTTCTTATTGTTTTTGTTAAGTTTATGGGTTTGATAATTGCTATTTGGGTGAGGCTAGCTAGGCTTATTGAGTAGAATGGAGGTCTAAAGTTTTGGAAGGAGGCCCAACTACAAAATTGACATATAAAATAACTAAAAACATATATATATATATATATATATATATATGGACCCCCGAGCCCCCACCTAGGTCCATCCCTATATATATATATATATATTATTTATTCTTCCTTGCAACTTTACCTTAGATTGATGAATTATTGTATTTTTTTTATAATAATATGCTGGGTTAATATGATTTGGTAGTGTGTGTGTGTGTGTGTGTGTGTGTTTTGGTTGACATAATACTTAGTTATTTTGGAAGTGAGATTTTGAATTTATATCAAAATACAATCTTGGCTATGTATTTGAATGTGTCTATCAACTATTAAAACCACCAAGATAAATGTGTATAGAAAATATTTTTGTTTTAATTTTTCATTGATATAATTTATAACATCAAAATTAAAGTAGATGAATATGTAAAGTTATAACTGCCTAAGATGAATTTGTAAATCCCGTATATTTATATATTTAATATTGTCAAAAATTAAAAGTAAAAAATAAATAATAAAAAGAATAATAATATGACCATTAATGTGGTAGATGAGAATGCTCAACGGGAGCATAGCAAAAAGCGATATGAAGGTCCAGATAAAGGCAATATAATCTTAATAAATGAAAGTGTATTTAGTCTTTTTTTTTTTTTTTAATCACATTCTCTTTATGGTGTTATACAAATTATTATTTTTTTCCATTTCAATAGGTAAAGTGTTCAATTTTAGACAAAAAGTCTAATTTTTTTCTACATATTATTTTAAATATTAAATTTATAATATGGTATAGTGTCTTAAAATTGTCTAAAAAAAATATGTAGATCCAATCTCATATATCTATATTAGTAAACAAAACCAAATCAATAATTCAAAGTTACTCCGAGGATAAGAAAATTTATAAATATATATATATATATATATATATGATAAATTCTTTATTAGAATGAGAAATTTGAATATTGTATTTGAAATTTAAACAATTTAGTTGCACAGGAAAACAAATTAGGAAAATATAGCACACAATAACATAATTCAACAAAGTATTGACTGTCTTAAAAATGAATAATATCAATCAAAGAAATTCAAAATTAGAAGATGATGATAGTTTTTTGAGATAGATAAATGAAAAATAATTTTAAAAATTGTTTAATTTTTTGGGAAAGCAAATTATTTTCTACAATCTTTTGAGAACAAATTATATATTATACCATAACTAAATACAAAATAATTATCTATTTCCACGTATTGCTCAGGTCTGCGACTAGTATATATAAAAAAGTAGAGACCTTATACGAGAGTGCATAAGGTCTTGCCATGTAGCACTTTAATTTTGCATTTAGCTATTTTTACCTCTTTTTATTAAGCTTTTTTTATTGTTACCAATAGATCATAGTAACTTATTTTTACTGTTATATAAAATATGGGTTGTTCTTGACAATTAGACCAAATGTTATTTTCTACAAAATGGACTAACTTTTAAAAATAAACTAAACCTTATGAAAAGCTCAAGCTCAGTTATTGCCTTATGAATTATGACCCAAGTCTGACCCTTTCCACATGTAAATCAAAACCAAAACTCTTACCCATTTACAAACTCTCTTCCTCCTCCCTCACATATAGATGATACTTCTAGAAAATCTCATTCTCATGAAATCATGTCTTCTTCTTTTTTTCTCAATTTCAACTCAATACGTTTTTGTTTATTAGTAATGTTTTATGCAATTTATGCTGACAAATTCTCTTTGTTATCGGCCAGTGCAATAAAAATATATATATAATTTGAGATTCTTGAGGTTGCTAAAATAATTGACAAGTGCATATTTCTAAAATTTATAATAAAAAAAACATCTAATAAATAGCATATACTATCTCACAAAATGTTATTTACATAATATTTTCTTTAAAAGAAAATTCAATAATAGGAATGGTAATAAACATGATCCTATACAAGAAATACCAAAAATACATACAAAACAGTTTTCATAGGAGGATTTATCTTTAAAGAATATAAAGACAATAACAGAGATAAAATGCATTGAATGGGATCCTATGAAACATGTTTCTTAATTATTTCAAATTATACTAATCATTTACATGAAAAAATAATAATACATCATATTATTTACATTAAAAAAATAATACATATTAACTTCAAAGTTCATTGCAAGATATTAATTGCTAGGGTATTGCAACAATAAGCAATATTGATACAACAATGGGTTGGTATTACATTTCGTGCGTGCTTTGTAGAAGGAAAGTCAAATCACAATTTAGATCATTTTGGTGTGCAAAATGTGAAACAAAACAAATCTCCCTATCCCAAGGATAGAGACACTCACATTAATTACATAGTCTCCAAATATTTATAATATATTCATTTCACTATAACTACTTATATACAATTGCAAGCTACTTCAAATACAGATTCAAATTGAAATTTGTTATGCAATTGACAAAACAACTTTTGTGATATTTGATCGAGTTGCTAAGAAAATCCTAAATAAACTAGGAATAGATCTTGCTAAAAAAACCAAACTGAGGAACAACTTATTTAAATTATTAAATTATTGTAAAACTATTGATCATAATATAAATTATATTCCTCATATGCAGATTGATATTGGAGAAGGAGTCTCACATGATTTGAAGAAAATTTTAGGAAAAATGCATATTCCCACTTCATTTGAATGAATTCAATCTAAAGTATGGTTTTGAAAATTACACAGTTGTTAAGATTTTTGATGCACCTTCAAGTGACAAAAAGGTATCGAAGAAAATTACACAATTTAATATGCTATATTAATTCTTTGGCTATACTATTCCTAAATTAACAAAAAAAAAACTATAAAAACATTTACAAAAAACTATCACATCACTAAAATTTAATATAAGTGCAAATACTTACGAAAAATCTTAGCAACAACAAATCTACAAGTCCAAACTTTGCAAGATCCAGTTAAGAATCTTCCAGTGCCAATTCATTAGTGATTAACACAAGTGATGCAACAAAAGGAAAAAGTGATGAAAGCTCAAGAATTGAACAAATAAGGACATACCAAACTTCAAATGTTGAAAATGAAAAAAAAAAAAAAAAAAAGATAATGATAACATACCTCTCAACAAGCTTGACAAGCGTCGCCATACCACAATAACAAAGCATTGAAGAAACAAAAACAAAAAAAAAAAAAAAATGATTTCGTAATGAAGCTCTTTATTACATCAATAACAAAGATCAATGATATGGAATGAATTTATATGCTTTTATCAACTTTTATTATATAATATTACTCAAAAATTGTTTTTTTTTTTTAATAAATTTATTGCTCATTACTTGAACTGAATAATTATAATGGATATGTGTGTGCAATTTATAATTGTTGCTTCTTATGATAAATTCATTACTAACAAAGTTTTATAACAAGTATGTTATAATATATATACAACATTCTCAAAAAATAATTTTACATAAAATATGACAACGTTATTCATGCATCGCACGAGTAACTTATTAGTTGAATTAAAGCTTGCACAACTTATTTTACAGCAATTTTTTAAATTGTTGATGTGGTAAATTTTTATCAATTTTTATATAGATTCGTCACTAACATTATTTTTTTACTTGCTAATAACCACTCATCGTATTAGCAGTTTGTAACTTTAGCATTTTTCTTCTAAAAAAACAAAAACAAAAATAAAAATCTAAGGCACCATCCTGTCCATCTCTTGAAGCTTTTATTATAAGAACGAGAGAAATGAACATGTTTTAACGCACAATTTCAAAGTCTTTACATAGTTAACATATGTGGAATATAAAATGCAATATTAGGATAGAGAAAAACAAAAAACTAAAAAAACAAAAGTTTATTGGACTCAAATTTTGCTCAACTTGGCAAAATTAGAAGTAAAACCACTTGTGTATTCAATATGTTAAATCACTATAAAAAAAATAGGGGAAGGATCACCTCCAGTTTTAAAATCTTTAGTTTCCTCCAGTTTTAAAATAGATGAGTGACATGTGTATATAAAATGATCCAATGGTTAGGAAAAACTTAACAATTTTTCATACCTTTTTGTTGCCTCTCCCTTTAACATCTCTAGAGCCAAACTGGTCTACTATACATCACCACTGTTCAACCCAAGACTATTGTTGCCTTCACCACCTCCACAAGGCCGCTTCGCCACTGCCTCACCGCTATCAAAAGCCACAGTTGTCGCATCATCAAGTTCAAGCTTCCCCTCAGATCTGTTATTTTTTCTCAATCATTTCGCAAAACCAATGCCGTAGATCTTTTCTTTGGCCTCCAATATGCAAAACCCAAGAGTCTGAACTCCATCTTCACCTACACGTGCCACCACCTGCGGTGGCCACTGATCCACGCACCATCACAGTTTCTTCGTCGACTGGAGGTTTACGAAACCAATGCCATGGTTCTCTTCGTTCGCCTCCAATATGTAAAACCCAAGAAGCCGACCTCCATCTTTGATCTCACGTGCCTCCATGCACAGCCTGAAATTTGGCTGCCGATCCATGTGCCTCCACGTGCGGCCTGAAATTTGGCTGCCGATCCACATGCCGTCACTGTTGCTTTGACTCCAACAAGCCCATGCCTTCTTCTTGCACTTTTTTAAAACACAAATTGCTAATTTTTTAACCACTAGATCATTTTATTTGCATGTGTCACTCATCTATTTTGAAACTAGAGGAAACTGGTGGTTTTAAAGCTGGAGGTGATCCTCTCCCAAAATATCTCCCAATCAATAATATTATTCTAATTCTCAAATTCCAAGGACCGGATGTTATACTTATACCAGGTGGACAATAGAGTGTGTGAGTGGCAAAACTCTTGTATGCGCTAAGCGCATGAGATATATGTCTCACTAACATGTGAGCTCTAGGTGTGGCAAAACTCTTATTGACTTCATCCATGACATCATCTCTCTGTATCAATCGCCACATCATTCCTAGCTGATGTCAACGCGCCACATTATCCTTATCTGACATGTTAGCTCGCACAATTTTGCCACATGTCTACTCTCGGTCGGTCCACTTCATCTTACCAACCCAAACCAATTTACTTGGATCTAACCCGTGGAGTTCTGACTCTATATGTTTGAATTTTGGTTATTGACTTGTTGACTTTTGATAGTTGACTTTTTGTGTTGACTTTTGACCAAATATGAAAATTTTCATTTGAGCCTATCTTGCTTAGTTTTTTGTGTAGATTTAGATTTTGAGCTCAGTTCGTTATTTAAAACTTCTAAGTTGTTCAAATGATCCATTTTTCATTCATTTTGGGACTCTTTTACACATAAAGACTCGCAAACCATGCTTCATCAAGAGTCATCTTCACCGATCTTTTTCAAGCCTTCAATGTAGCCATTCTCTAGCCATAACAGCCTTTCTTGGTCATGGATGCAGCCCTTCTTCATTATTTTTCAGATGTCGTCTTCTATGTGCATGCCTTCATGGTGTTTGATCCTTTTGGTCTCTTCCAAGGTTATTCTCAAGCTTTCTTTGTGGGATCCTTATGGCATTTTTAGGGCTTCTTCAAGGCATCTTCATGGATCATCTTCATGGTAGCTTTCTATATGTGAAAGCCAAGCTTCCTACTTATACTAGAAGTTTATTAGTCTAAGGTTTAGCCTATTATATGTACCTATGTTATGGTTTATTATAACATAGGATTTATACTACACTCTCATATATTAAAGATGCAACTCTTAAGGGCTTCATTCGTGGATGTAGGTCATTAGACTAAACCACGTAATTCTCGTGTTCTATATTTTATGCCTTTGCTTCCATATCTATGCTAGCGTATTCAACATAGTATATCAATGCTAATATTTAAAAAAAAGAACATATTTAACTGCATTAGAAATCTGGGGTAACACTTCCCTAGTAATAAACAAAAAAATTTTATGTGCATTTATCTTCTGATTTTTCCAAAACAGCACTAATTGTGTTGAAAGAGAGAGACTTGAAATTTTTTTTTGGTTTCTTGAAATATGTTTGCTTTCATATTTCTTATTTAGTTTTCTCACTGTTAAATAGTTCTTATTTTCCAGTCCAACAATGGGAAGAAATAACATTAAAAGAAAGGAAACTGTATGAAACACTGACCATCATTGTTTGGTCAAGAACTTGTCTTTTGCCATGGAAATTTCATTGGTAAGAAAGTATCTGAACAGAAGTTACTTCAAGCGGCCAGAATTTGCATGAGAGATTAGTAGCTTGCCATATTTGAAAATTTTTTTGTCATTAAATAGCCTACTATTTTACCATAGTCAACTTCTGCAATTACTTTATGCTAAAACACCTCTAAAATATTGCAGGCTTTAGTCTTTTCTGTTTTCAGTTGGGTTGTAGCTGTTGTTACGCAGATAGTTTCTACAGCTGTCTTGATGTTGGTACACTGTTTAGTCTTTGCTAATAGCTGCTGCTTTTGTTAATGAAGTTACTGATTCTTATAAAAAAAAATAATAATAAAATAAAATAAAATAACTTGCAAGTCTTCAAATACATTGGCGAGCAGAGGACTATTAGATATGGAAAACCTAAAGATGGAAATGGAAATCCTTTTACTGTGACTTGGAAACAAACTAGAAATTAACAAGTCTAATGGAACAAGGGACCAGAAGTTGTGGGACTTGTTATTCACAAAACAAAGCTACCCTGAAAAAGATTGCCACAAGGAATTGAGCATAAAAAGTGAAATGGAGATCTAATAAGAGCATTTATCAACTAAAACAAACCAATGAACCCATGCTTCTGTATTAATTGTTCTAGAATCTTGTGGACACATGAGAGATAGACATCCAACAGCAACTTTGATTAATATGTCCAAAATGAAGTAAGGAAGCAAGCAGGAAAGCGTTCTGATTCATCATAATTAGCATCGATTAAATTGAGTTTCATCCCAAAAAAAGAGTACTATATTAAATAGATATTTAGCTGGACAAGCACCTGAATGCAATATTATTTTGATGCCAAGTAAATGAGGAAAACAGGAGTTGAGAACTCAGCCTATACTTTCAGCTCATATGATCACTTAATCCTCAATTAGTCTGCTGGCAAATTGAGCAATCTAACGCCATTCACCTCCTTTCTTCTTACAGTACTGTTTATTCAACGAAGGACAATATTCAACTGTGCATGGTTAAATAGGTAAGGAAGGCACCAACTAGCATGTTCTTGAGCTCAGGGCTAAAACTGATTTTGGCACCTTTTCTTCAGCCAATCAAACTGAAACAACAAGCCTCACATGCAACCTAGCAGAAAGGAACAACTGAGACAAAGGAAGCTAAATTTAAAAAGGATCAACCTTTGTTACAATAAATAACTAACCTAGTGGTAAGCTGTAGCCTGCAGTACAATATTTTCGTATGGACTTCATGGCACTTGCGTTTGACAAAAGAAAGTGACCTCGCAAAAACACCTAAAAGAACTCATTTAGGAGGTTTAGACACTCGCCTTGTCTGCTATGAGGAGATCTGCACTAGTCAAATAGACATTGAGTTAACAAGTGTCCAAGCAATCTTTTCTCATCAGTAATAACATTTTCACGCTTTTTATTAATTAAAAAAAGGCATTAAATCATCCAGGCACTTAACTGGTCCAATTCAACAGGTACATGACCAAGAATTTCGGGTGTGCACTTTTCCATGTTTCCTTTGGAAGCATTTCTTCAACAAAGAACTCCATCCTATCGTACACCGAGTCCTTGAGACCTCCTCCATACTTTTTTGCATACAGAAATTGATCAAAAACCATCATTATTTTCATCAATTGTGAAAAACAGAATCAGTATTGAAACTATTTTTGGTTTCGAGATAATAAAGCTTGGGGAAAAACAGAATCAGGCAAAGAATAATACGCTTCCCAGAAATTCATTATTATTATTATTATTATTTTCATCTTTTTTTTATCAGCATTGAAACTATTTTCCAATAATAATAAAATTTTCTTCATTATCAAAAAATTATCCGTCCAAGCATAAAAGTACAAAAAGAATTATATGTAAAATTAAGATTAAACTTAGCTGGCCAAGCAGAACAAATACCTGATTGTCAAATAGGATTGGATCGTGTCTAGACTTCTAGCTTAGGAAATGACTTCATCTCCAATTTCTATGAAAGGGATGTGAGCAATCTTGCGCCATTCTTTCCCCTTCTTCCTTTGCAATCGTTTTGTCAACAAAGAACATTGACGGATCTGTAGGTGAGAAATGGAGATAGGCAGCCCCTTTTTAGCTGGCATGTGCTTGAGCTTGGGACAGTCTTTGATCCACAATTCTTCAAGAGAGTTAAGATGTTGAAGCCCCCTCTTGTCCAATGATCTCAAATTTGGAAATCCAGCAATGCCAAGGGTGCTAAGACTTGTGGGCAGTAGATTCTCTTCCGGAAAGGACTGGACATCCTGGCAATCACCAGCAAGATTGGAGAATAATAATATTTGAAGAGAACACAATCTTTGCAAACCCCAATCCATCCTATTGGCAAAGAGTTTTTCTGATACATCGATTACAAAACGATTTAGATTGGTTGGCAGACCACCTTCTGGAAAAAGATCAACCTGTGGACAATCTTCTATATACAAAGATTGAAGAGAGGGGAGGAGCAAGTGCATGTTCTGAGGCAGTGACACAAGACGAGGGCAACTAGTGACTTTTAACCTTGTGAGGTTGGGGGCTGGCAATCCTCCACTAGGAAAAGATACAAAATTAGGACATTCCTCGATTTCCAGCACTAGTAGATCAAGGTGATGTCCCTCTGAAACTGAAAGGGACTCCATGTTTCTACACATTTTGATTCCAAGATAATAAAGCTTGGGGAAAATGTCTAAGGAGAATGACATGAGAGAATTACAGCTATGGGATATGTACAATGACTCAAGGGAGGAGTAGGATGGGCACGCCGGGAACTGTAATTCCTTACAATTCAAAATACCGAGCTTTTTTAGTGAAGTGAGTAGACCACCGCGAGGAAGAAACTTGAGCACTGGACAATCCCAGATTATCAACTCTTCTAGGCAATGGTTGTGATCCATTGCTCCATCAAGCAGGGACTCCAAGTTATGGAATCCTTCCATTCTGAGCTCATTCAATTTAGGTGGCATTTCTTTCAACAGCACCTCATTACAAAACATTAATCGCAAATCACGGATTGCAGGAGCACTTGGGAGAGAGGTCTCAAGCTGTGAGCAATTGCTAATCACCAATGTGCTCAAAGAAGGAATCTGCTTAGGCAAGCTTCCGCTTAGTTTCGGACAATCCACAAGGTAAAGATCTTGGAGACGCATGAAAGCTCCCCCTTTTTCATTTCCACCATCATAACAAAGCCATTCCTCCCACTTCAACATTCCCTCAAATTTCAAAATTCTCAAGGATGCAAATGGTGTAACGGCAGAGGAACAGCTACCATAAAATTCTGGACCCACCCTAACAACTTCATCAAACCCAACAATTGAGAGGTCTTGAAGAGAGGGGAGCTGCCCAAGTGATGGCAAATTGGGGCAACATCTACAAGACTTCAGATGGAGAACGGTTATATTTGAAAATGAACGATCTCCTACCCAACTTGGAAAGCTTGTGCCACTGTAGCTGTTGATAAAAAGCCTTTTCAAGTTTGTATGAGGCAGAAGATGCTTGAGTACTTCTCTTTCACTTTGAGAAACAGTGCCATTGGTATCCCATTCCAACGTTAGTTCCTCAAGTTGCCTCTTAGCCTTCAACTTCGCCTTCAACACATCCATCGGATTTATCACATTCTGGAGCTTTGATATCAAAATGGTTCCCCGAAGATTTGAAAGTTCCCCCAACTCCCCGATTTGGAATCCACTATCCTTGTCGACAATAAATTTAGTCAAAGTTTGAAGACGCTTCAATTCACCCATTTGTATTGGCATCTTCATAATGCTAGTTCTAGAAATATCAAGATGACGTAAATTAACAAGCTTTTGCATATTTGTTGGTAGCATAATAAGAAATTCACATCCTGATAGATCCAATGTCTGTAAACTGTACAATTTACAGACAGAGTTAGGCAACCTCTCAATTTTAGTACAGGAGAGGTCTACATAACGTAGATGTATGAGGTCTCCAATTGACTCTGGCAACCCAATCATATTGCTATAATTAGAAAGAGATAGCACACGTAAGCATCTTAGCATTAACAACAGATCATGTGGTACATTCTTTGTTAAGTAGAAGTCGACATTTACTTCATGTGATTCTAAAGGAAGGAAGGTGCGTAATTGTTTAGCTTTGTACAAAGCCTCAAACCTTTTCGAGGTTTCATATTGCTTTTTTAAGTATGAAAAATGGTGAGTCTTATGTATAATTTCATTTCTTTTGTCTCCCTCCAATCTAAAACAAAATCTTCCAGATACAAATTTGGCTAGATCATGGACAAGGTCATGCATTACAAAATGCAATTTATTGACATTTGATCGTTGTATGAGAGACCTTGATACTAGATCAAGGAAGTACTCATCACCTACATCTTCCATTTCTCTATTGTCAACAAGCTGTTGCAAGAAACCCTCTGCCATCCACAACTGAATTAATTCTTGCTTTTTGAATACATAATCCTTTGGGAATATTGAACAATAAGCAAAACATCGCTTCAAATGTGAGGGTAGGTAATTGTAACTTAATCTTAAAGCTGGAAGAACATCATTAGGCATCCCCCAAATTTCGCTCTCCAAAATCTTATCCCATTCCTCTACATCTAGTTTATAGCGCAAGAGAGCCCCAAGTGCCTTTGCTGCTAAAGGTAAGCCGTCACACTTCTTGATTATTTGTCTACCAATTGCTTCTAGTTGTGGATATGCCATAGAGTTGCCATTTTCAAAGGCATGCTTTGCAAATATCAACCAACAATCTTCATTTGATAGGTGATTTAAATAACAAATTGGAACAGTGCGCATGATTGATGCAACATGTTCATGGCGAGTTGTCACAAGAATCTTACTTCCTGATGCCCCATATTTAAAGGGATTTCTTAAGACCTCCCAATCACCATTTTTCTCATTCCATACATCATCAAGAACTAAGAAGAATTTCCTTCCCATCAAACTCTCCTTCAATCTAGTTTGGATCATATTAAAGTTTGTGGTGTCACATATCTGTGAAGTGACTTCCTCAAGAATTAATTTTGATATCCTAAGCAAGTCAAATTCCTCTGAAACAAAAACCCAAACTCTAAGGTTAAAATGTTCTGTGATTCTTTTATCGTTGTAGATAAGTTGAGCAAGGGTGGTCTTGCCAACTCCACCCATGCCCACTATGGGAATCACACAGAGGTTGTCATTGCATTTTGCATCATTTGAGAGCAGCAAGTTGACTATTGGTTCTTTATCAGGATCCCTACCATAGATTCCAGTATCTTCTACTAGAGAAGTTGTGGGCAATTTTTGTGAAGATTTCCCTCCAACACGTTCCCTCAGACCTATAACATCCTTTTGCTTTGCCAAGTCTTCCAGCCTTATTATGACTTCTTCTATCTTTGATTTTAGTCTTATACCAAACCGATTAAAAGAAACAGGGATGCAGTTCCGTACCTTGTTCTTAGCTTCCAACTGGCATTGCAAAGCTTTGGTAGCAATCTCATCCAAAAGGTCCTCTGCGACACAGACAGCATCTCTGAGCTCATCAAGCCACCTTTTCACAGGTGGGTTAGTGATTTCCTTTTCCTCTGCATCATTGAGCACTGCGTTAAGGGCCAGACACGATGTCTCTAACTTCACTAGCAAGTTATCAGGAACTTTTCTTCCTCGGATGAAGTCCAGGACCTCCGGAGATGCCATCCTGTCAAACAACACTTGAAGGGTTGCAGACAGAAATGCTCCTCCCACTGCAACGGCAGCCATGCTTTTTTCTTTTTGCAATGAAAAGAAATTGGGAAGGAATGCTGCTAGATCGGTTTGTGGCGTGAAAGCTTGTGCACTTCTTAGTCTTCGCTAAATGCAGTCCTTGGTCCTTACAAGATAAGATTGATGGCTTATACGTGTGATTAAACAATGATTTTCAATTTTTTTTAAAATATATATAAGTAAAAAAAGTGTGTATAATATTATTTAAAAATTAAAAATATATATTTAAAATTCTGTACTAAACAGGATTTTGATAGCTGGGATTAGGATGTATTGCATGAGCGCAATTCACGCACCTTTGGCTCACAATATTTTTTCACTTTTTACTTTTGTTTTTTAATTTTTACTTCTGAATTTTTTTTCTTAACATTTATTATTTAGTGACTAAAATTAAAAATTATTTTTTTCAAATATCAATTTCAGCCCCTCGTAAATATTACATAAGGGGCGATATGGTAAGTATCGGCCATAATCTCAATCCTAACAGTTGCACGCGGGATAACCTTACTACTTGGTTGACTTGACCGCACACCTTTAAGGAAAAGTACTTAGTTGACTTGACCGCACACTTTTAAGGAAAAGTAGGAAACTATACCACAAAATGTATATATTATTTAATTATTAAATATACATTTTTTTAATTATATCAGTTTTTTTTTTCATGTTTGTCTGCAAGGAAACAATGTTGCTCATTTGTTACATAGAAAAAAATTATTGAATATTCTAAAAGTATCATAAATGTGTATTTTTTCCTCTTACATGAATTATAAGTCTTACCATAAATTTAATTAATGAAATTTACAATTATGTGAAATAGGAGAGTACGCATTTACCATACTCCGAGAGTACCCAGTAATTACCCTAAGTAATTCTTAAGTACTTCTAGAGCATGGAAGATAGTACTCTCTCTTCTTACATTCATGGTTGGGTCTACTTATTAAATTCATGACAGAGTCTACTATAAATGTGAGAAGAGGGAGTACCATTTCATTATACTTTGATACCTGTAAGTTGAATTTAATCAACCATCTTGTTGGTTTTATTCCGTACCAAATTTGCTTGTATTTTAGCATTTAGTAACCCTATATTTAGGTGGAAATCTTATAAGGGTAGTGAGTGAGAAAGTGTGAAGAAATACTCAAGATTGCGCAAAGAAACAAGGACACGTGACTAGATCTCGCGAGTGGCTCGCGGCTTGCAAGTTGCCAAAAGTTGCACACGTGCCAAGCATGCCAAAAGCTAAAGAGTCATGCCAACTATTGCACTACAGGACAAAAGCCCCAGGTTGGCTAGGCCATTAGCTTGCGGCTTGAACTCGCGACTCAACCCAATCGCGAGGTCAAGTCGCCAGAACACCCTGTTTGGGAAAAACTGTCTATTTGCATTCCATTCTTACTCTAGTATAAATATCCCTCATTCCCACGAAATGTAGAGAGCTTCCATAGAGAATTTTGAGAGAGAAACCCTAGAGAAAAATAAGATTGACTCATCCACAATCTTCACTTAAGAGACTCTTCAAATTCCTCTACTCTCTTCCTCTCCATTGATACATCCTTGAGAAGTTCTTGACTAAATCTTTTTCTCACCATACCCACATTTGTGAGAAAGTTCTTTTGGTGCTAAGGGAAGTAGTTTGGAAGGGACCAATATTATTGGTTGATGCTATGGTTTGTAGCGGAATCTGGTAAGCTAGAAAAGAAAAGGGTTCGGCACAACCTCATTGGAGTAAGAAGCTTGGAGGGCTTAGGTACTTGAGTAGATTAGGCTTGGAGGGTCTATTGCTGTTCATGTATCCCAACTACATTTTCTAGTGGATTATTGACCGCTTGAAGGGCGGCGGAGAGGTTTTACGCCGAAAACTTTGGTTTCCTCTTCGATAACACATCTTGTGTTGTCTTTATATTTGCATCTCTCTTCCTTTTATCTTTACCGTCTAATTTCTGCTGTAATTGTGATTATTTATAGTTTAGATTGTTTATCAATACTGTTATAAGCTTGATTATCATTTTTCGCACATATTTTGTTTGATATAAAGCTTGAATTGGTAATTTATTGTTTGGAGGTCTAAACGTTTATAATGTTTTTAATGCTATTTTAACTTTCAATACTTGATGCCAAGTGTCTTTAGATCTTAAATGAGCTCCAATTTCATGTTAAATGTCCTTTCACTAATACTCAAAGTTCTTCTAAAAAAAAAAAAATTATACCTTAAGTTAGTATTAATTATATTTACATACAAATTCATTCATCTAAACCTCTAAAATATAAAAAGACTTGATTCAAATTTATTAACTGTTTTCATAATACTATGAATGTCTACGGTCTATTTTTTACTAGACTGAAACTTATATATGTATATATACACACACGTGTGTATTATACTCGTGCAAATACAACAACACTCAGTAGTTTATAATTTCTTTTTTAGAAAAAAAAAAGTATAGTTTGTAATTAGTCATTACTTGTAATAAACAAATCTTAATAATAATGAAGCAACTTTTCAGGGCATTTATTTTCAACATTTTTATTGATTAGGACATGTTTATTAATACAAGTTCCACACCTAACTACTTCAAACACTTATTAATCTATCTACTTTGTATACAATATAATGAAAGTGTTTTGCATTTTCATCTCGAACTTCTTCTTCTTCTTTTTCTTTTTTCTTTTTTCTTTCTTATATATATTTATAATTTGTTAGGGGGTTTGAACTTTATTCCCTAGATAACATTATTAAAAACATTAAAAGAATACCAATTGAATTACACCATGAATTGAATTTAAAACCTCACTTGTTACTAACTAGTATTATAAATTGGCATGCATAATCCTATCCTCCACTTTGAACCCAACCAAACAACCCTCCTTGCTTTTAGGATACTTTGCCAAGTGTACAACCCATTCAACTTCACCCCTTCCTCTAGAATAGTGCAATCTGGGAAATATTTTGATTTGAAAACTTTATAGAAAAGGGAATCTTTATCGTGGAGCAATCGCCATACCTATTTTCCTAACATAGCAAGGTTGAAATTTTCAATATCTTTGAAGCCTAACCCCCCTTGGCCTTTCGTTTTGCAAAGTTTCTTCCATCCCACCCAATGTGTTTTGCTTTTATCTCCCTTGTAGCCCCACAAAAACTTCCTGATTAAAGCTTCAATATCTTTGCATAAACTCTTTGGGATTTTGAAACATCCCATGGTGAAAGTAGGCATTGCTTGAAGGACTGCTTTTATCAAAACTTCTCTACCACCTTGTGACAATAGTCTTTCCTTCCAACATTGCATTTTATGCCAAATTTGTTCCTGAATATAATTGAAGCTTTTCTTTTTTGCTCCTCCCACAAATGATGGTAGACCAAGGTATTTGTCATAATTGTTAGTTATTTCCACCCCTGTGAGGGCTTTGATATTTTCCTACATGTGTGGGTCTATATTGGAGTTGAAAAAAAGCTGTGTTTTGTCTCGGTTGATTTGTTGCCTGAAGCTTCTTTATATTGTTGTAGGACCTCCAAAATAGTGGCACACTCTTGAGTATTTGCTCAACAAAAAAGCAATCTGCCATCTGCAAAGAACAAATGGGAGACCTTTGGATTTGTACTAAAAAGAGACACTTTTGATTGAACCTGAATTTTTAGCTTGCTGTATGAGAGAATGTAACCCTTCACAAGCAAGCAGGTGGTATCACCCAAAAAAAAAAAAAAAAAAAATCCCAACAACATAAGGGCCTATGTGCTTATTGACGAGGAAAGTGGCAGGTGGTTAGAAGACAGAGTGAGAGAGGAATTCCTTCCCCATGAAGCAGAGGCAATTATCAGCATACCTCTAAGCACCACCAGCACCGAGAACAAGCTCATCTAATTTGCCACAAGCAATGGTTGTTACTCAACCAAGTCTGCTTATCACCTTCTCTCAAACGAGGCGAAACTTTCAAAACTTGGTCCATCTAACCCGACGGCACACAATCAATTCTGGAGGCAACTGTGGTAGCTGAATGTGCCAAATAAAATACAGCATTTCTTGTGGCGGGCTTCCAATGATTCTCTACCTACAAAGAAAAATTTGCAGAAACGGAACATCATGTCAGAATCAACTTGTGAGGGATGCAGTGATGACAATGAGGATACAATCCATGCAATCTGGGGCTGTTTGATGGTAAAGGATACTTGGTGGGAGCTGCAACAATGCAGACCTTTCTTATGGGAAAAATTCAGGTGCTTTTGTGACTTGCTTCAAGGAGTCTTCGCACAAAACAATCCGAGAAGGGCATAGTAATTTGCTTATATCGGATGGAGTATTTGGCACAATTGGAATGCAAGAAAGTTTGAGTCGGTGACAATGCGTATGGAAAAAATTTATATCGACATTGTTCAACGCCTTCAAGAATTTCATATGGCATAGGACCCACCAATGATGCAGGAAGCAGCCTCTCATCCAACCCATTGGTTGCCACCCCACCATCTGTCTACAAAATAAATTATGATGGTGCAAAGTTCCAAGATTCGGCATCGGTGGGGCTGGGTGTGGTGGTACTAGATTCAAATGGACAAGTTATCGCAGCACTATCAAAACGTTTCTCTCTCCCCCTAACAGTTGAAGTCTTGGAAGCCCTGGCTTGTAGGAAGGCAGTATCTTTTGCCATTGATCTAGTCATCTAGGACTTCATTTTCGAAGGAGACGATTATCTTCAAACATCTCAGCTCTGACCAACCAAGCATGGCTACCTTTGGCCACATAGTTGATGATGCATGTTCTCTAGTAGCGACTTTGAGGATTTTTCATTTTTCACATACCAAACGCAAGGGTAATATGGTGGCAGATAAACTTGCTAAGTTAGCTACGGTCTTGTATGAACCTACAATTTGGTTAGAGGACATCCATAATAATTATTTTTTGTCTGAGATTAAAAGAAACAGGGATGCAGTTCCGTACCTTGTTCTTAGCTTCCAACTGGCATTGCAAAGCTTTAGTAGCAATCTCATCCAAAAGGTTTTCTGCGTCACAGACGTCTCTGAGATCATCAAGCCACTTTTTCACAAGTGGGTTACTGATTTCCTTTTCCTTTGCATCATTGAGCACTGCGTTAAAGGCTAGACACGATGTCTCCAACTTCACTAGCAAGTTCTTAGGAACTTTTCTTCCTCGGATGAAGTCTAGGACCTCTAGAGATGCCATCCTGTCAAACAACACTCGAAGGGTTACAGATAGAAATACTCCTCCCACTGCAACAGCTGCCATACTTTTCTTTTTATAAGGAAAAGAAATTGGAAAGGAATGCTAATATGGCGTGGAAGCTTGTGCACTTTTTAGTCTTTACCAAAGTAATGTGGTCCATTAGAGAACTGTATAATTTATTCAAAATTAGGTTCATGGCTTAATAGTTTGCACATTGCCATGGGGATAACCTTGCTAACTTGGTTAACCAAGTAGATGTAGTCCTTATCAAATTAGGTTCATGGCTTAGTAGTTTGCACATTGACATGGGGATAACCTTGCTATTTGGTTGACCGCACGCCTAATAAGGAAAAGTAGGAGATGGTAGGTGAGGATTTGTATATTGATTCATTATTAGATATGTTTTTAATAGTTCCTCATTTTAGTAATTTTGTTATATAAAATTAGGTTTTATCTCGTTAACAATATCATCGTTTAATTTAAGAGTAATATTATAAATCTAAACTTTTTAGAGGCTACTGAAAATTCAAAATTGGTGGCTTCCACTCAAACAACTAGATATTGCATGTTAAAAAAAAATCTCCCAATCAAAAATATAATTCTTTTTTTTTGCTGAATATCAATAATACAATTCTAATTCTTTCATTTCCCTGCTGATGACTTTTGAGCTGTTGCAGGCCTTGATTCGTCAACCTTCACAGTGTAGATATCTGACATTGTTATCGAAATGTAGAAACAGGGTTTCAATTTCAAGAATCTTTTAAAGATGACCTTAGAGACTGAAGCTTTTTCTTTAAGAGCTTGTAAAAATGTTTTTGCTGAATTTAACCACAAAGAAAGAGTGAAAGAGGGAGTTGGGGGAGGTGGGAATATGGGAGAGTTGGTTGAGCTAAAGCAATAAATTCTTAGATCACATTAAGAAAGATGTGTCTGACCAATTTTATAGGCGTTTTATGACACATTAAAGGTTTTTGTGTTTGTATATGGTGATTTCCTTGCACAACTTTTATAATGGTAGATGATATGTGGGTGACTAACCCACGAATTGCTTTATTTATTGTTAATTTGTGTTTTAAATAGGGCTGTTTGGTAGTGGAACTAGGGATTTTTTTGCAAAATAATACCATTTTGCTAACAATTTTGTTAGTTAACAATGTCTTTAAACTATTTAGAAAACTAACATTTCAACTCTCTTAAACTCAAGTTCCTGTAGTAACTTGAGTCTCTTATACTTGATTTCTATGTGCTGGCAAAGCTAAGGTGGACTTAAAAATCCACATGGAAATTGAGTCTTTAAGACTCAAGTTTCTCTAGACTATCTTCTTCCTTCATTCTTTTTCTCTTTTTTTTTTTCTTTCTTTCTCCATTTGCTGTCCCACTCCCTTCTTCCAAGCCCCAAAAACCCAAGAAAGTTCTTCTTCTCTAGATAGTTCTTCCTTCTTCTTCTTCTCCTTCCTCAAACATCCAAACCCATTTATCAAAATCTTAAATCCAAAAATCAAGATCTCGTAATCAGGGCAAAAACCCAAACCCAAAAATCATGATCTAGGCACTAGAGCAGCTTGGATTTGTTGATCTCGGTAGCAAAGGTCTGTTTTTTTTTCTATTTTCCGGTTTTGTTTGTATTTTGATTTGTTTTCTATGTTTTTTGGGTTGATCTGTCTTTGGTAGAATACTTTCTGTTGTGGGTTTGTGTTTTCTGGGTTGGTTTGTTAGTGTTTTTTGGGTTGATGTTCTTGGTTTTTTTTTTCTAGTTGGTCTGTTTGTGTTTTCTAGGTTGCTGTTCTGGGCTATTCTGGGTTTGTATTTTCTACATTGGTTTGCGTTGTGTTTTCTGGAGGGACTTGAGTCTCTAAGACTTGAGTTCCACATGGATTTTTTTAATCCACCTCAGTTACGCACCTCATGGAAATCGAGTCTTTAAGACTCGATTTTCTACAATGAACTCAAGTATAAAAGACTCGAGATGTTAGTTTTCTTAATAGTTTGGAAACAGTACTAACTAACGAAACTGTTTGAAAATAAATTTTATTTTGAAAAAAAAAAATCTATGTAACTAGAATAACAGTTTTCAATGTTTAAACAACATTATATATATTTTCACACACTTTTTCACCCATATGTATTTTCAAAAAATACAAACAACATTACTAAACAGGCCATTGTTTTCTTGTCTTAGTATTCTTTTTTTTTTTTTCTTTTTTTTTCTTTTTTTTATCAAAGACAAAAATAGGGTTTTGTTCCAAAAAAAAAAAAAAGGCTGTGATAGGCTAGCTTCCAGTGCTGAGTCAAATCCTCCCTCATCTAAACCTCCTACTCCTATATTCTGGGTTTATTTGGGATCCGCTTATTTTGTTAAAACTGAAAACTCTTTTAGAAAGTACTGTAAATAAAAATAAAAGTTAGCTGAAATAATACAGTAAGACCCATAAATAGTATCAAAAAGTGCAGTGAGACTCATGAATAGTAACAAAAATAGGATGAATAATAAAATAAGTTGGCTTTTTAATTTGGAGCCAAACGCACACTCTACGTGTATAGGACTTAGGATTTTATATTTTATAAGATGATTAATGCTAAGAATACTTTCTATCTTTTGGATCAGAATTAGTGCTAAGAATTCAATATTTTCATAATTGTAATTAAAGCAACATTGCTTCCTCTTAGGTCCACTTGTAATAGCACATTTTTTTATCATGCAACAATCACAACCAATCACGTCATTAAATTTTATATAAATATATATATATATATATATATATTGTATTCTAGATTTATTATTATAGAATAATAGAATGGAATTGATGGATGATAAAATAATGAAATGAAATTGAAAGAAAGAAATAAATATATTTTCTCTTAATTTTTTGGAAGTTTATATATATATATATAAATTAATGACACGGGAAAAAAAAAAGATTATATGAGATTCATACAGTGGTGACTCCAAGAATTTTGTCCAGGTGTTTCTATTCCACTTTGAAAAAATTTCGGGTCATTTTAGTCTATTTTGGGAGTTTCAGGACATTTCGGTAAATACTAGCCGAAATTCAAGATTTGGCCATAAAAAAAAATAAAAAATAAAAAAAAATCTTAAAACCAAAACAAATTTGTATTCTGTACATTGAAAAACCTCAAAAGGAAAAATAAAAATAAAAAGAAAAGAAATGTACAAAGGCACCTGTATAATAAACTATAAATTCATTTGAAATATTAATAAAATTATTAATTATTATTGTTTACTTGTTTCATAAATTTGTTTGTCTTTTATAAACTATAATTTGTTGTATTGTTGTTTCATTAATTATGAAATTATTAATTATTGTTTAGCCTAACATAATTCAATTTGTTTGTCTTTTATAATGTATTAGTTAATTAAATTATTAATTATTGGTGTATAGTTGCTTCATTAAATTTTTTTTTTTTTTTTAACTAACTATTAGCAATCTAACTAGCACACACCCCTTGTGCATTAACACACACTAGCACACACCTAATGTGTGCGCACACCCTTGCCTCTACATGCCTTTACTTCCCCATTTCAAATATCTCACCCCTAACCCCACACCACATGGCCCCATGGCCCCATCTACCCCCACTTAATAGATAAGATTCACACAAGAGGAGCCAATTAGATAAATTCAACACTAAAAGACAAACTTACCAACACCAACTGACCAACACAGTGACACACCAACAGATAAAGTAAAAAAAAAAAAAAAAACAGGGGCAAATAAATTGAATAATTATAAAGACTTAAAGAGAGAGAGAGAGAGAGAGAGAGAGAGAGAGAGAGAGAGAATCAGTTCAAAAAGAAAGAGAGCTCTCTCTCTCAGAACATAACAATCCACACTCCACAACAAATGAGCAAAACCCAAAGATTAAGAGAGAAAAAGAGAGAGAAGTAGTGTAAAATTAAAATACCTTGAGGGAGGCTTGAGGGACGGTGCCAAGGGCCGCGGCAGCACGTCGAGGCGTCGGAGGTGAGGAAGGATTTAAGGCCAAGCGTCGGCATCGCAAGCTCTGATCCAATTGAATGGATCTTCGATCTCCGATGGTCGATCCATCATCCATGCTCTATTGCTCGAGTTTTAGGCGGAGGCGCCGTCGCTGCGTTGTGCCTATGTGCTTGATGATGAGGTTTTAGGCAGAGGCGTGCATTGTCATTGATGAGCCTCATCAGATGACGGTTTTTTTTTTTTTTTTTTTTTTTTAAGGTTAGGAAAGGTTTTTGATTTTAAGTTTTGTTTTTACCATTTGATGATTTTTTGCGGACGCATATTTGTATTTTGTATTGGGTTTTTCCATTTTGGTTGGTTGGTTGGTTGTGTTTTTTTTTTTTTTTTAGATTTTAGTTCAAATTTTGTTTGGCATAAAAATTTTGAGAGTGTTCCTAATAGGGCTTGAGGGTGTTCTTATTTTATTTTATTTTTTTAAGGATAAACAAATAAAAAAATTTAAATTATTATATTTAACTTTTTTTTTAAGTCAGGGTGTTCCTGAGAACGCTCTAGACTCTAAGTGGCGTCGCCACTAGATTCATATGCTTAAAAAATCTAGATTTCACCTCTATTTTATTAAAAGAATGAGTATTTTTCTCACTTTTGAGAGGAAGGCTTAAGAGGAAATAATGAAATATAAATTTTCTTCCTACTATTTAACTCGTTCTCAAAATTTTCAAACATAGAATAAATGAAATGTCTCTTAAAAATCTTGTCCGCGTGAGAATTGCATACTTCCATCCTATTTATCCTTCCAAGCAAGCTTTTATTTATTTTTTTTATATAAATTCTTGAGAAGACTTCCAAGCATGCAAAGGGTAAAGATGTTTCAAATCCTGTATCAAAAAAAGATGTTTCATATCCAAAAAAGACGTCCTTAAATTTGAGTGGTCCAA
Organism: Quercus variabilis; assembly: GCA_030445155.1. NCBI lineage: Eukaryota > Viridiplantae > Streptophyta > Magnoliopsida > Fagales > Fagaceae > Quercus > Quercus variabilis. Next base: position 43,725,784 of record CP129455.1, read on the forward strand.
AAAATGTTAGTATATTTGTTATTCAAACATAAACCATGAAGATAAAAATATTGAATTAAATGTCAACCAAAATGTCGGCCATAATGGGTGCATCTTTTTTTTTTTTTTTTTGCTAAACAAAGTGGGTGCATCTTTTAAATCATAAACAACGGCAACTTTTATGATCTACAGCAGCAGCAGATCTGCTAATTGGCCGCTTTTTTTTTTATTTTTTAATACTGACGACCTATTTAGATATAACTTATTTCACTGAAAAATAAAAATATTATAATAAAATAATTTTTAAATATGTGAATAGTATTATGAGATCCATTTTTAAAGAAAAAATTACTAAAAAGTGAGATTTGTGAGTCTCGTAAACAGTACACGAGACCTACTAGTGTGCACTCTACTGCTTATTTAGCTGTGAACAGTGCACGGGTTGAAAAGTCAAAAACAACAGCCCAAAAAAAAAAAATGCAAATGCAGGAATTATAATTCCTATCCAAACACTCACTTAATATAAAAATATATATTAGCTTAACTTTTTTTTTTTTTTTGGAGAAAGAATATTAGCTTAACTTAATAGCAATAATAGTGAGTTTTAATTAGCTTAACATAAAGTTTCTTGTGCTCAAATAAAATATCTAAGATTCAAACATTGCCTACATAAAAAATTAATTGATATCTTAGTTTGATGATAAAGAATAAATTTTATGAAACAAATGCTATAGATTTGAAATCCTATCGAATCTATTGAAAAAAAAAAATGTAATAACAGTAGCTTTTAGGGATTGAAGATGCATTTCATTAGCAATTCCAAGTCAAGTGTACAACTCATAAAAAAAACTAAAAACAAAATGCCTAAATCATGATTAGTCACAAATCTACAATAGTAAACAGTAATAGTCACTGCAGGCCTGTCAATCTCATCCTTACACTACAGCCAAGTGGTTGATTAACGATAGAAACCAGCTATGTTTAGGTTGTTTAATTAGTCTTTACGAAGATATTTGTGGTGGGGCTTTCTGTATTTCTGGACTGGATTGCTTCCTACTACACTGTGGCCCAATAGTTATGGGATAGGAGAGTTAGGACTAGCTCAATTAAAACTTACCTCAAGCCAACTTGTGTGCAAGCTAGAACCCTGTCATTGAGATCTTGGTCACATGCCCACGGTAGAGGATGCTGTCACAAAAATATTATAGCAGGAGGCACATAATATAATAGGATAAGAAAGATATGTTTACTGCCAACAAAAGATAATATTTAAACCACTTTCTCAATAAAAAAACACAGTAATGTGAGTATGGCAGAAATAAGTTAGCAACAATAAAAGAAGAATAATATTAATGCTTAATCAATCACAATAAAAGAGGGGAAAGAGGATTAGCCTACTATGCTTGGTTCTTTAGCAGATTTAAGTCCAAGAAAAGAATCAATCTCCAATGGAGGTAATCTCACAGGGAAATCCTGCCATGAAAATTGCCTACTTTGAAAGAATGAACCTAAATGGCTTAATCTCAAGTCCTTTATATTGCTAGAGAGTAGGCTATTGAGAGGGAAGGAATGGAGTATCCTATTAGTGCATGCCTTATCAAACTCTTGCTTTTATCCTATCTATTTTTCTCTGCCTTTTGTTTTCTTTCTTACCTTTATATTTCCTCTATTCTTCCTTGTTTTTCCGTTGTTTTCTTTTTTGCTACTTTTCTCACTTGTTCCTCCTTACTCCGCACACTTCTCCTCCCCCTTTACTATGCATAGCTAAGGCCCTTTTATACCGCCTATCATTATAAGTTTTACTATTTTACCCTCAACTACTTTTGGCCTAGTGTGAGTGTCCTTCTTGGGCCATCCAATGGTTTGCTAGCTGCTCAGCCAGCACCACTACCCTGTGTTGGCCGCGCCATGTTCCATTCCTAGACAAAAGAGTCTTATTTTGTTTTCTTGCTCTTTGTGGCATCCCCATCCGGATAAAGGTTGGGTATTTCTCTTACTAACTCCTATAAAATGCACCTAGTGATTCTAGTTCATCTTTCCCTCTTTTGAGTGGTATGTCATCTTAGCAGGACAGTTTCCCCAGAAGAGCTTGAGCGGGAATCGAAAAATAGACTTCCTACTTTTGCCCACAGCCAGACCATGCTCTCTTTTACCTCTGACCTATGGCCCACCGCGCTGTATTGGCTGGGTACAAGTGGGTGGTGCCTAAGCCTTGTGCGTGCTCCACTCCCATGTGAGTTCATGGCTTGTTTGTTGTCATGCGTTTGCCATTGCCAGTGGATTTGTCTTGTTCTTGTTGCGTGTTTTATTGCTCATTTTTAACCTTTTGTGGTGTGGATGGGTCACTGGGTCTTTATTCTTTGTATCTCGTTTCTTCCCTGGGTTGGGTTTTGCTTGGGTAAGGACCCTTCCTTCTTTAATTTAGTCATTGTCTTCTCTCACTTCTAGTTTGTGGGTCGACTGATACTTCTGTCATGCCACCATGTTATTTCTGCCATGTATTGCTTAATTATGCTTGCTGGGCCTCCTTTGGACATGCCATGTATTTTTCCTTTACTCAGTTCACGCTGCCTAGTACTTCTGCTAGGTTAGTTCTCATGCCATCTTGGGCTTCCTTGACCCATTTTATTCATTTGGGCATCCTTGGCCCACTTCATTCCTCTGGACATCCTCGGCCCATTCCATTCCTACATTCCTATGGGCATTTGCTAAATCTTTCAGGCTTCCTCGGCCCAATTATCATATCTTTTACTTTCGGGGTTTGTTGGCCTTTACACCAACCCCATTTACTAATTCCTTTCTTTGGGGCTCTTTTGGCCCATTTTTGCTTACTTTCCGCTTCTTATAATTCTCATAGGCTTGCAACTTCCTTCTCTAGGCTCTCGTGGGCCCGTTTGCTTTCTTTGGGGTCTTTTTACTACTTTATGGGCTTGTGGACCATTATTCCTGCTATTCGGGTTTAATGGTTTTTTCTTACTTTGCTAGCTCTTCTTCCTTCATCCTTTTCATATTGCTGGACTTTTTCTTCTTATTAGGCCCTTTTGCCAAAATGAGCATCAACAATATTACACATACACTGTGGAGGACCAAGTTTGAGGCCACTAGGCAAGGAAAAAATATAGATAATGTTTTATAGATCTATATCACATTAAAGTTCTATTTTTCTTAGAAGAAAAAACAAAAAGGTTTCTTCTAACTTTTACGGTTTTTTTTATGTAGAATTTAAATACAATAATAATAGGTAAAGTTATTTTGATAAATAAATATATAACTTCAAAACTAGCTTAACTAGAAGAAAAGTAAAAACAATGTCAACAACAATAAAATAATAACAATAGAGTAGATTAGTTTCCTCCTACACTATGTTAATATGGTCATAACTTTATTATTATTATATATATATATATATAGGTGGGTTCAAATTACACCTAGTGTAACTCTAAAAAGTTACACCTTTTTTAAACCATTAAATTTAAATAGATTCAACGATCAAAAAAACTCTCATTAATGCTAATATTCTGATTAAAATCTCATTAATTATCCATTATTTATTATATTTTATATCTATCTCTAAACCTAAGAAAGTGTTATATTTGACTCACTCTTTACGTTTCTCTCTCTATCTCTTTCTCTGTCACCATCTTCTTGATGATAAAGGGTGTGTAAATATGAATTCATTTGAAAGATTTTGGGTGCAGATCAATGGGTTTCATATGCAACCTGGAGACTGAAAGACAATAGCATAAAATTTGGACATGAATACGTTTAAAGCTTGAAATACAACCAAAAGAAGGAAAATTGAGTTATTTTATACAAAACCCAAATAACATAATAATTTTTTGCAATATATGAAATGGCATTTCAACCTTTAGAAGCTACTCAAACTAATAAATATAGATTCAGATTAAAGCGATCTTTAGGTGTTTGAAGAAAAACCCAACTGAGTATGTGATAGAATATGAAGTAAGGCAAGGTTTCTACAAGAGAATAAATTATAAAACAACAATCACACTGCTCAATTGGGATTCCTTTCAATTTCAGTGTTCCGCTGTTTGTGTTCATTTTTGTTTTTTATTTTGTTTTTTTCTTGCCGACAACCTATTGGTAGAGGTGGAACAACGGCGGAGAAGAAAGAGACAGTGAGAGAAATGTAGAGAGAGAGTCAGACGAAACACTTTTTTTGGGTTTAAAGATTGGTATAAAATATAATAAATAAGGGATGATTAATGAGATCCTAATTAAAATATTAGCATTAATGAGGGTCTTTTTTTACCGTTAGATCGAGTTACACTAGGTGTAACTTGAACCTCTCTCTCTCTCTCTCTCTCTCTCTCTCTCTCTCTCTCTCTCTCTCTCTCTCTCTCTCTCTCTATATATATATATATATATTAACAATATGATTATCGATAAATTGTGTGGTATGTGATTAAATTTATACTTAAGAGTTTTTTTTTTTTTTTTTTTTTTTAGCTTTTCGTTAAAAAAAAAAAATTTGGTCCTTAATTTTTTCTTTTGGGAAATCAATTCAAATTAAATAGGATGGTTTTGAAAATAATGAAAAGTAGACACCAAAGCAACCCTAGTCCAATATATATACAGATTATGTAACATTATCAATTATCACACTAATGTAGAATAATGTTTGCATAAATGTCCCAGTATGACAATGTAATACTCCCTTCATCCTAGTTTATATGTCCTCTATTCTATTTTGGGATATTCCAAAATATTATACTGTTTCTAAAAATAGAAGTCATTAATTTACTAATGTTCTTATTATACCCCTACTTTATTTTCAAAATTATTTGAAAAGAAAACTAACAAATATTTAAAAAATCAATCTAATTGGGAGCACCTTTTTAGTTGTCTCATTAAGAATAACTTAAAAAAAAAAAAAAAAAAAAAAACTGATAAATTTATTTAAGAGTAGTTTTGTAAACTTATTCTCCCTCCGTCCCACTTTTTTTGTCCTCTATTCTATTTTGAGATGTCCCAAAATATTGTTCTGTTTCTAAAAATAAAAGTCATTAATTTACTAATGTTTCTATTATACCTATATTAATTTACTAATTCAATTTTTTGATAAAATTTTAAAAGGGTAGTTTTCAAAACTTATACATTTTTAAAAGGTAGACAAGATAATAAATGATGTTCTCTTAAATGTTTTGATTTTTCAAACAGGACAAAAAAAGTGGGACAGATGGTGTACTTTTTTTTATAAGGTAGACAGGATAATAAATTATATTTTCTTAAAAAATATGACTTTTCAAAGAGGATAAACAAATTGGGTTGAATGAAGCAATAAGGTACAGATCCTTTGAAGGCCATGCAAATAATACATGCTAGCTACTACCAGTCTACCATCACTTCTGCACTGTTGGCAAGTGCTTTGAGTTTGAAGTCAGAGATTCAGTTTTGGTCTGGGCTTTGCATGGGCTAGACTGAGACCCACTTGACTTTCTAATAAATGTTTTTGATGAAAATTTTATACAATAGATTGAATCGTTAATGTTTGTTGCACACATGACACAACTAGTTCCATGCACATGATTTGTAAACATAAACTTCAAAATTGTGCTTCTTAAACACGATTTCACAATTTAATTGAAATCGTGTTTTAAAAACACGATTTCAACTGACATGGTGCACACACTCTGTACACACTGGTGTGTAATAATTAGCGCTCTGCGAATATCATTGTAAGAATCATAAGTAATTAATTATATGACTTTAAGGTATTTAGAGATGACATTACTAATAAGAAAATTTATGAGAAATACTCAAAGTAAATAACTAAGGTTCCCATTTTTTTTTTTTTTTGGGTATATATACATTTCAATTGGGGGAGAGGATGATTCAAATCACAAAGTTTTTCATTAGAGACATCAATAGATGTCAAATGACTTGGAGGTCATTGTCTCAGATTTCCGAATTTTACAATATAGGGTTTTGGGTACAAGTTTATGTTAGGACAAATATTTTAAAATAGAGCAACAAATTCACATAAAATGATAAAACATAATTAAGATATTGACTTGGTAGGACTCTTTGTAGTTACTTGTATAATAGGCTTTTGAAAAATTGGTGGCTTCCACTCAAACAACCAGATATTGCCTGTATGAAAGTTGGGTATGACAATCGTAATTCTTTGTATATTGAAGCATATGTCTTTGTAGTCCAATATATGTTAGCACTAATTTCTTTTTTTCTTCCAGAAAACCTCATGCACAAATAAAAACTTACAAATTTGTCTTTGTTTTTGACATTTGGAGAAGCAAGTTTTGAAATTAATGTGTGAAAATCCATTAGTGTGTGTGTGGTGATGACTGATGGGTGCACCACCTAATTATGATTGCAAAATTTGACAATACCTTCAAAATATGAAAGTGATTTGGAATTTTGTTTTTTTTAGTACTATTTTAGTGCTTTTCAACACAAGCACGTTACCAAAGCCAACCATAATTAAACAATTTTTGCAGCGCAATAATGCCTAACATTGTAGTATTGGTACTATGCTCTTGACCTTTTATTTCATTTAGGCCTATCAAAATGATAGGAAGAAAAGTATCTTAATCTAATATTTATGCTATGATTATGAGTGGTTTGCATGTCTAAGCATGATGTTTCGGTGTGGTACAGCTTTGATTATCGAACATGTCGCTGTATTAATTTGTTTTATACCATTAAAAATTATTGGGAATTATCTTAAATCAAAAAAATTTAAACTAAATTGCGTTGAGAGTCTATTTTATTATAGATATTATGATCTAAGATTGGAGATCAAGTTACAAGACGGTAAGGTGTTGGACACCGTCTCCCCTAACTTAAAGGTTGGCCTTTCGCAAATTAATGATCAATTTATGTTATATAATCAAAACATCAATGCCATCCATACCTTAAAAGTAAAATCATTACAAAAAATGCTTATAAAAGAAACCTGAGATTCATGAACAACATGTTAACCTAGAAATCTTTCAAAGAAAAAAGAAAAAAAAAAAAAAAAAAAAAAACTTGTTAATTAGCCTAGAAGTCATGATCAAGGAATTCACACTATGACACAATCTTCTTGAAGAATCATGACGAAGTTCTTATGGAAAGATCAAGGATCATTTAGTTGCATTTTTATCACATGCGTACTCATCACTCAATCGTTGACACCAAAACTTTCACCTTTCAATTTAAGGGGAGGGGGTTAGAGATATTCTAACCAAGAGACCCAATTTATTGTAAGTCCATATTTTTGTAAAACAACCAAAAGTAATTTTAATCATATATATTATATTAAAGTTGAAGTTGAGAGAAAGTTCAATTAATATTCCAAAAAAATATATTCTAATTAAAACTTCAAATTTGTGCCAAGTGTCCTTATAATTGGCTTATAATATTGATGCCAACTTGCCAAGTGTCTTTAGATTTTAAATGAACTTAAATTTCATCTTAAATGTCCTTTCAATTATACTCTAATTTAAAATTAATTATATTTTCATGCAAATTCATTCATCTAAACCTCTAAAATATTTAAAAAAAAAAAAAAAGATATTTTTTTTAGAGAATTTCAACTTATTACATCCATTTCTGATGATAAATCTAAATGAACTCCAATTTCAATGCTTTTGATGAAAACTCTTTATCATTATATCAAAATACTAATCAGTTTTTGGTATAAACAAAGATTGAATCCTATCTCTAATTTAACTATTAGAGATTTTACCAATTGAACTAACCAGAACTCACAAAATATAAAGAGACTTGATTCAAATTTATTAGCTTTTTTCATAATACCATGAATGTGTACTGTCTGTTACTAGTTACTAGGTAGGTAGAAACTTATATATATGTATATATACACATACACACATTGTGTATGCATGTGTGTGTATTGTACCATGCAAGTACAATGACACTTAGTATAGTTTAGAATTAATTATTATATATTCACGATATTAAGGTCCATTGTAATAATAATGAAGCAACTTTTCAGGGCATTTAATTTTCAACGTGTTTATTGATTAGGACATGTTTATTCATACAAGTTCCACACCAACTACTTCAAACACTTATTAATCTATCTACTTTGTATGCTATATAATGAAAGTATTTTGCATTTTCTTGAACTGTATCTCTATTTATGAATTATTTTTTAATATTTATAATTCATTAAGGGGTTTGAACTGTATTTCGTAGATAACATTATTAAGAATATTAAAGGATATCAGTCGAATTACAAGGCTCTTGCTCATGAATTAAATTCAAAATCTCACTTGTTACTTATTAGTATTATAAATTGGCATGCAAATGTTTTAATACTATACCATATAATTGAGTGTGTGCGATGGACTATATATACTCTTGCAATAGTCTATATGTATTTTCATTGAGTTATCGAATTTTTAATTTATTAAAGCAGCATGTGGTTTGTCCCTCTATTTGAAATCAATTTCACCTTTCTCTTTCATGGCACATGAGAGTAAATGCAGTCAAGTCTGGAATTTTTACTTTAATATTCATAACAAATAATTTTTTTGTGTGGGGAAATTGTGTCGCAATACCAAACAAGAACACGAGCAAGCACCACACCATTTTATGTCTCCGTTAATAACTATAATAATACATTATGTGTTATAAATTGTGTTAATTTTTTCTTATTAAATGGTGTAAAGTGTAAACTAATGCTCTTCCACCAGGTCCAGATAGAATTTAAACTCAAGTAAAAATAAAACAGACAACACCATTCAAGTACATGCCAAAGAGGTCCCAACTTAACATAACAATAAGCTCATTGGAGGAGTCTAATCTAATGACCCTAATCTAACTAATACTACATTATTTCACGGTAAGACTAAGAACATCAGATAAAAAGATAAATATGTTGATGATAATGAAAAAGATAAAATTCAAATCCCCTAGCTTTTTACATTGTACGTTTATGTTTACTTTTTTTTTTTTTGTGCTGAATTCTACTTTTTTTTTTTTTTTTTTTTTTGGCTGAAGTATGTTTATGTTTACTGACTCCTTTAAATATTCGCATTTTTTGGGGGGTTGTGCCACCGATGTACTGGATTATACCGACATTCGAACAGAATATTGCTGGGCTGGAGTAGGCCCATTTAATCTTTAGGTTGGCCATTGGCCCAATCAGGGGATGTTGGTTCTTGAAAAGGTACATTGGGCCACCCAGGAACGTGAAGCCTGAAGGATGATTCCAACACAAATGGCACTTCCAAGCTCATATTCGAAGGCAAGTTCAAGCTAGTTTATAACATTTTTACAAATGATTGTCGTTTTCCTTCTTTAAAAAAAAAAAAAACAAAACAAATCAAAACAAAAATCTAAGGCACCATCCTGTCCATTTCTTGAAGCTTTTTCTATAAGAATGAGAGAAATGAACAAGTTCTAATGCACAATTTCAAAGTCTTTACATAGCTAACATATGTCAAATATGAAATGCAACATTAGGAAAGATAAAAATACAAACAAAAAAAATAATTATCAGACTCAAAATTTGTTCAAATTGAGAAAAATTAGAAGTAAACCTACTTGTGTATTCAACATGTTAAATCACTATAAGGACCAGTTGTTTATACTTATACCAGGTGGACAATAGAGTGTGTGAGCGTGAGTGACACTGTGCCCACAAATGCATTATGTCATCTCCACATGTGATCTCTGTCGGTGGCTCCAAATACAAAACCACAAGTTTGTGTTTACAAATAGAGCCAATCCCCATAAAAAAAAAAACCATCAACCCCCTTCCTCCTCTGTCTCTCACATTTATGAGCTCCTCCCCTTCTTAATTAATGTCTTTCACCCCCCAATGGACCAGAGGAAAGAAGAGAAAAGAAAGCAATTTCTAGAGTGTTGTGTGTGTGAGAGAGATTAGGTCTTAGCCTTAAGACCTCGTCAATTTTAACAATAAATGCACCCTCTCTCACAAGTCTCAAGTCTCAACCAAACCAATTAATGAGGGCACTAGAAATTGCCAGACCGTCGCATTAAACGCCTCTTTCCGCATGCGACCCCCCCTTCCCATTAATACCACCCTGACCCCATTCCCATTCTCCCACACTAAATACTATCATATACTATTTTTTAATATTTGCTTTCAAAGTCATCGCCATCCCTCATCTCCGACCGTCCGTTCCTCGTCGTTCGCTCAATCTCGTCCCTCCACGTGTACTTTTTCCCGCTCGTTGGTCTGTTATTGTTTCTGTTAATCTTACCTCCTGTTGAATCTGTCCGGTGACAGTAGCGCCTCGGGATCTCCACATCGTAACCGGCTCGACGAGAACGCTGCCGCTCCGGCGACCGCTGCCGACGATCTCATGAACATCGGGCTCGTCATTGATTTCGTTCTTCTTGATGATCCGCCTCCGACGCCGTTGCCGGAGCCGGCGAATCTTTCCGATAACGGTAAGAATCCTCTTCTTCGGAAAAACGGCGATTTCATTCCTCTGTAGTAACGGAATGAGAAGACTCTAGGTTTTGTTATGGATCCGAACGGCGATGGCCGTTTGTTCCAGAAATTTCCTCTTCTGTACCGCCATGGTGACGTCGTCGCCGGCTCCATCACCATCCTCTCCGACGCTAAATTCCGTTCGAATCCGAACGAGTACGACCGCTTCAACATGAAATCTCTTCCGTTGAATCTCTCTTCAGAGTAGTTATTGTGATTGCTGTTGTTGCTGTTGTTGTGGTTTCTCAGCGGAGATTGTTCTTCGATGCACGGAGTGATTTCGGAGAGAGATCCGCGGCGAGAGTCCGGGAAAGCTTCGCTCTCGAGCCTCTCGCCGAAGCTCCGTAAGATCGAGTCGTCGAGGCTTGGTCTGATCCTGGCGGCCATGACCGGAACGAAAGGAGACTCCGGACGGATTATTCCGGCGCGGCAGAGTGGACAGTTAGCATGAGACCTCAACCAGATATCGATGCAATCAACGTGAAAAGCATGCGAACACACCGGAAGCGTGCGGACGTAATCGTCGTCCTCGAATTCCAACAAGCAAACCGCACAGTCACGGCGTTCACGGTACGGTTTCGTGGTGTAGTACAGAGCTAGAGGAATCGTCTTGATCACCGACTCGTCGAGTCCGTACGGCGAGCACACGTGGAATCCATCTGACGTCTCCAAAAACGGCGAGTCGAAAGGCAGAGAGTCCAAGTCTCCAGAAGACGACGGCAGGTAAGACCGAGCTCCACGTCGGCGACGGCGCCACCGTTTGTAGCGGCGGAGGACGCGGAGTATCGGAGGGATGACGTGGCGGGAGATGAGCCTTGAGTAGGTCACGATGAGAAAAGCGGTGGCGACTATGACTACCATGACGATCAACGGCGGGCTGAATTGGACAGGTAATTTGGACGGTGGCGATGCTTGTTGCACCGAAGAAATGATGCTACTGCTGGTAAAGGAAGGAGATGGGGATGGAGATGGAGTTGGAGTTGGAGTTGGAGTTGGAGATGGAGCCAGTGAGCTGTCAAAATCATAGCCGTTGATCGGAGACTCAGCTGGAACCATCATCATGATCGTTGATAATTCTCTCACTTCTCTCTGTGTATGTGTTTTCTGAGTCTCTTCTGTGTGTGTCTTTGTGAAAAATGGGGTTTAATGGAGGAAGAGAGAGAGAGAGAGAGCGAGAGAGAGAAAGGGTTTAATGCTTCAGTGCGTTGACTGAACGAGTTCGTATTGAGGACGACACGTCAACATTGGTGAATTTATAGTCACAGCGGGAACCACATAAAAAAATACAATTTTTTTTACCAAAATATATTACGTGGCATACTATAATTGGCTCTGCGATTTTATTTTGGCGGTACTATATATATAGATATTTTTTTTTGGGAGGTTTTATCTAGTGCGGACAAAATCACATTTATGTCAGAATTTAAGTACACATCTCGTGATAAGCACGTGGTTGATTAGGGTCAAATATTATATGCTAATATTCTATTATGCTTTGTTTACTTTTTGCATGTTGGAGTGGGAACGTGGTTTGGAATGGCTTCGGTGCTAACCATGGAGCCTTTTGGTAAAAGAAAGGGTATGGAATTTTGAGGTTTTAGTGTGGATTTTTGGGAGATTGAAAATGTGGTGACCCACAATAATAGTAGGGATCTTCCACGAAGCTGATGCCAGGTTGGACTCTTTCATACAATTGTATGTGCCGAGGTGATTTATTTGCATTTCTTTTATTGGGATTCATGGTACCATTATTTCCTCATTGGCATTAAATTTCATTTAATATATTTTATTATCATAATGCAGTCATTGTGCAATGTACAAGTCAAAAAAGTTGTATAGTCAAGTTCTTGGGGCCTAATGGCCTGGTGTGATCTGATAAAGACAGCTCAATCATATTGATTTTTTAAAAAATAAATTCAATAGTCACAACTTTAAGCTTAGAAATCTTGGTTGGAAACACCAAAATAAAATAAATGAGTCACTGCAAGCTTCTAATTGACATCTTGGATGTGACCGACATGGGTGAAAGATTTATCTTCAAGGAGTCTTGAAAGATTTATCTTCAAGGGGATTTATCTTCAATATTTATCTTTAAGAGCTTTGATAATGGTCTCAGAGTCATTCTCTCAATATTGACAAGCCCTTGTCAATGTTAAAAATTACTATAGGCTTGTTTTTAATTGGAACGGTCTTCATCTCGGGGAAAAAAAATTTAATTGGAAGAGTCTTCTTTAAAATAATAATAATAATAATAAGAAGAAGAAAATGAGGAAGAAAGTGATGTCCTAACTTTTTATTGGATTATTCACTCATCATATTTAAGAATCTTGTAAACTTTATGTATTGAAAATGTGGTAGATTGAATTTAGGAAATTTGGGTTTATGTTACGTTTCATGTCAATGAATTTACCACCCAAATTATCTTCTTGAAAAAAGAGGAGCGGGGAAAAATGGAGATATATTCTTTTTATTTATTTATTTTTGAGAAACAAATACATACATACAAGAGAGAGGAAAATGAGATATGATCTTAATTATTAAAGAGGAGAGATACTATTAGCACGCGTTTAAATCCACACTAGGAAGATTACAAGTGGGTTCCAGTTAGCTCAATTAGTAAAGTTTCTAATAGTTGAGTAAGAGATTTGGGGTTCAATTCCCGCCTATACCAAAAACCGATTGGTGTCTTAATTTGATAATAAAGAGGAAGACGGAACTACCCTTAGACAGGGGATATTCACCTCCCCCCCCCCCCCCCCCACACAATTTTTTTTTAAAAAAATTATTGTATATATGTGTATTATTTTTTAGTAATTTTGTTTTATAAAATTACATTTTATTTTATTTTAAGAATATCATTGATTCTTTTAAGAGTAATACTATACTCACAAACTTTTTTATAACATTTTTACAAACCTTTTTGGTAGTAAATTCTTATTGGTTCACATATGGACATATCACTTACATCATTTTTTACTTATCAATAACCACTTTACATAAGTAATTTATTAAAAAAACTTGCAGCTCTAGTATTTTCCTCATTTTAGTGACCATAAAAAAATTTATAGATCTAAAATCTAAAACAAAATATACAAGCCAAAAAAAAAAAAAAAAAAACTCAACAACAAAAATTACCAACAAAACTAAAAACAAAATTAAGCTTAATTAACTAATTTTATCCAAAATAAATAACTCTGCCCTTTTAAAAAAAATTCTAAACAAAAATAATTTTGTTCTTACCTAAAAAAAAAAAAAAAAAAAAAATCTCACCAGCTAAGTAATAGAATCAGAGATTGAAATCACGGCACACAACCAACAGTAAAATTGCCCCCCCTAACTGAAACTTTTGGCTCCGTCTCTGATAAAGAGCATCATCAGGAGCGGATGCTATAAGTTGAAACTAAAAAAAAAAAAAAAAAAAAAAAAAGAGGAAGATTACAAAATGTAATAAATCTAACAACTTTATATCTCTATAATAAAAGATTAATATAATGGTATCTCATTTTCCACACGTAATGTAATATGGACTTTCTTATATGATTATTAGCACTCAAGCATATATACAAACATCGCTCCAAGATACCTACAAGACACAAGCTCTGATAAATACATCTAAGATGCTGACACAATACACAATACCACCTACCTTTACACGAGCTTATCCACACTACTCCACTCTCTTCTCACTAGATGCTACATATTCCTTGTCACACTTGCTCTTCAATCTTCATAAGCTTTATCTTGGAATAAGAATGGCAATACTTCACTGTGTATTCGATAATATTACGGAAGGGAATGTCCTTAATTGCATAATCTCTCAGCGTGAGTTCAAGACTCAATACTCATGCCAAATCAACATAAAGCTCTTTACTATCGCGTACCTTTGGCTTGATGGTCATTCCATAAATATAAGTGTTTGTAAGGTAAAGGGCTAGGATCGGAGTTTAAGTCTTTAAAAAGAAACTTCATACACATATACACTTATATTATGCTAAATTAGAATTTTATTTATCTAAAAAAAATACATGTATTTCTTTCCCTGCAATTCTATTCTAATTCATAAATGGCAATTAATACAATAATGTCAACAAAACAATAATAAAGAGATTTAACAAGCATTCATATTCTCTCAAAAAAAAAAAAAAAAAAAAAAAAAAAAAGAAGAAGCATTCCTATGACTTTTGAACATATATAATGTAAGACTATTGTAAGTTTAGCCTAATTATTTATTTATTATATATTTAGATTTTTTCAATTAATTATTATAATAAAAGTAAAAGATAAAATGTGAGACAATTATCTATTCTTTTTTTTTTTTTTTTTGAAAAACTAATACACACACAAGGGAAAGGGAAATGGATTCTAACACAAAAGTACACCACAACTCCACTCAAAAGTCATGGTAACTTTTAAGGGAAGGTAGGGCAAGTTACCATGGCTTAAAAGTGGAGTTGTGGTATGCTTTTGTATTAGAATCCATTTTCCTTCTCCCTTGTGTGTGTGTTTGTTTCTCAAAAAAAAAAAAAAAAAAGTAAAAGACAAAATCTCATTCTATTAGGAGTATATTTATGAAAAGGTATGTGAGGAAACCTACTTTAGTGAACAATTACCGCAAAAAAAAAAAAATGAAAAGAGTTTAAAAGGAAAACAGCATTAAAATTTAGAGGACCTTTCTAGCAAAATGAGCTTGTGTTCACAATCTAAAGGTTTTCTAAGTATTAGAAGAATTCAAATTAATACACTAATTTGCAGTGGACTTTTCTTTACAAATCACTTGATCAACAATGGTAGGAGGCATGCTTTATTATATTATACTATATTCTCACACATATATGCCTTTTCTTTTTTATAAAATACATATCCCCCTTTTAAGCTCAACTCGATTTTTTTTTCCTTGAATAAATAACAAATAAAAAATAAAAAATAAAAAATAAAATAAGACCAAAGCTCGTCAAGTACTCGCCTATCTCATTCTTGATAGAAACCAACCAAATGTTAAAAGTTCAAGACTTTTAATCTTATAGGTATGACCAAAATAATTGATTAGATTTGATAGATTTTGTGGGGCCCGTGGGCCCGGAATCCCCGTCCCACCTTTAGGCAGGCCCAAGGCCCAAGCCGAGGAGGACAATCGTCCCAGATAGTCGTCCAAAGGGTCTTAGCCCTTCTCGGACCCATGCCGAGGACACGCCCTTCCTCGGCACACCTAGTCTAATCCCGGGTAGGGGACAAACCCAGAATAGGTGGTCACATCCACACTTAGTGAGTTTGCCCGACTCCCTGGGCTACATTGATGGTGACAAGACCCTTGAGCAGTGCAGCCTTGAAGGCCACAACTCACAGCATGGTGAAGAACCTGTCTGATGGGACAGGCTCTAGAGGCAGTGGCCTGGATGGTTAACAGCTGTAGGGTCAAGATCAAACTATAAGGAGTATATAAGGAAAAGAGCCCCTCTGGTGAAGGGGGGCCCTCCTTGGACGCCAGCCGAGGAGCAACCCTAGACGAAGAGCGATAAAGGAAAAACGCAAGGAGCACCGGCGAGAGGCCGGCCGGAGCCAAACCCTTTGCCCCACTCTCTACAAATTCATTGTCGGGGGTGCCCTTCCGAAAAAGGAGCCCCTACAATTGGCGCCGTCTGTGGGAAGGGTTAGTGCTCCGGCCGACGATACCGGCGATCGTTCTAAAGCAATTACTACTCAAAAGTTGGCGGTGCAAAAAAAAAAAAAAAAAAAAGAAAAAAAAAAGAGAAAGAAAGGAGAAGAGAAGAAGAGCAGAATTGCAATACGAAAAGGAAACTCAACAACAAATAAAAGAAAAGTTCTTTATTATTTCAGAAGGAGATTACAAATACAATAACCTTTACAATCTCAAAAAAAAAAAAGTTACAAATACAATCAGAGGCTCAGACAGGCGTGTTTTACAAAAAATCCTACCAACTAATCCTACAATCAGAGGCCCAGGCGGACCGGTCTTGGAACTGGTCGGGCAAGAGGCTCGCAAAGAATTAATATCAGGAATGAGGGAAGTGTCAACCCGTGCCTTTACTGGCGTCTAGAGAATGGGAGAACTGGACAGTAAAAGCATAGGAAGGGGGGCTAGGGGCTGGCTCACCTTGAAACCAAAGCTTGAACAAAGTGAGGAGCCGACCCAGGGACCCCGAAACAC
The DNA here is from genome assembly GCA_030445155.1 of Quercus variabilis. Lineage (NCBI taxonomy): Eukaryota > Viridiplantae > Streptophyta > Magnoliopsida > Fagales > Fagaceae > Quercus > Quercus variabilis. The sequence goes on from CP129455.1 coordinate 43,742,382, forward strand.
CTTCCCTCGTGATGCTTCCTCGACCCTCTCCAAACTGCACGAGCACTGACCGTCGGAGATGGCAATGCTCGGGCACCAGCCGTGACAGGAGTTCGCATGCCTCCTTCGTCGGAGGTGCGCTCTGGGGAGGGGCGTTAGGTACTTCAACGACGTCCCCCCTGGCCACCGCATAAGGCCCTGCCAGTGTTACGCCTAAACTCTGCCGCGTCGGCAGCCCAGTGGGGGCTGCGGTCACAGCGGCCCTTAACTCCAGACCTCCTAGCTGTGGTCACAATCCTGGTGGCAGTGTTAAAGGGGCTCAGGAAGGTGAAAGTGTATATTTCTGTTCGTGGTGGAAGATTCATGGAATGAGGAGAAACACTCCCCCTAGAACGCCTTTTATGGAAGGCGAAAACCGGTGGGAGTTGAGCCGCGTGGAATTCGAAGGGAGAATTGTCAAAGGGAATTAATTCCCACCCAATTCCAAGGGGATTGCCAGCTGCCTGATTTGTGTTAATTCACGAGGGCATTAATGGAGGCGTGTTACGGGCACCGAAGCGTCAAACACGGAGCGTGGAAGGCCAAGCGACGCCTAGTAAACCAGAAAGACGAGGAACACGAACCAGAGGCAAGATCAACCCCATGTGCGAAGTCACAATCCGACCCGAGGAAAAACAGCTCCCAGAAAATGACCCGTGGACGTCTGCACACCAAAGCAAAGTCCTCGGATCCGAGGAAGAACTCCTACTGAAGGCAACTGTGCAGTAGTGGTACACTAACTCTTGCTCCAGCAGCCTGCAAGGGGCTAATGGGAGGGACTTCTATTCGACGTGAGACTGAGTTGCCCAAAGAGGTGAACACTGTGTCCTCATACTCGGGGACGAAGCTACTTACCAAACGATGGCAGCAACTGTACCTAGGACTTGCATGGTCCTCGGACCCAAGCCTACGGGGAGCTGGCCACTCGTTCTGAAGGCAGCAATTGTACCTAGGTCTTGCATGGTCTACGGACTCAAGCCTATGGGGAGTTAGCCACTTACTAACGATGGCAGCAATTGTACCTAGGACTTGCATGGTCCTCGGACCCAAGCCTACGGGGAGCTGGCCACTCGTTCTGAAGGCAGCAACTGTACCTAAGTCTTGCATGGTCTATGGGCTCAAGCCTATGGGGAGCTAGCCACTTACCAACGATGGCGGCAATTGTACCTAGGACTTGCATGGTCCTCGGACCCAAGCCTACGGGGAGCTGGCCACTCGTTCTGAAGGCAGCAACTATACCTAGGTCTTGCATGGTCTACGGAATCAAGCCTATGGGGAGCTAGCTATTTACGACAGAGCCAAGGTGCTGCGTAGTCCAAAGACCTAGTCCTGTGGAGAAACTAACTACCTACTGAAGAGTCTGAGTGCTGATCCGGCCATTCAGGGAAGAACCAGCCAGCTGAAGGCCTTCCGGAACATAAGGGCCGAGGTTTACAAAACCCTCATCCCCGTCCGAGGAAACGTGCAGCAGGGTTTTGAGGGGCTATTGTGGGGCCTGTGGGCCCGGAATCCCCGGCCCACATTTAGGCAGGCCCAAGGCCCAAGCCGAGGAGGACAATCGTCCCAGATAGTCGTCCAAAGGGTCTTAGCCCTTCTCGGACCCATGCCGAGGACACGCCCTTCCTCGGCACACCTAGTCTAATCCCGGGTAGGGGGCAAACCCAGAATAGGTGGTTACATCCACACTTAGTGAGTTTGCCCGACTCCCCAGGCTACATTGATGGTGACAAGACCCCTGAGCAGTGCAGCCTTGGAGGCCACAACCCACAGCATGGTGAAGAACCTGTCTGATGGGACAGGCTCTAGAGGCAGTGGCCTGGATGGTCAACAGCTGTAAGGTCAAGATCAAACTATAAGGAGTATATAAGGAAAAGAGCCCCTCTGGTGAAGGGGGGGGCCTCCTCGGACGCCAGCCGAGGAGCAACCCCAGACGAAGAGCGACAAAGGAAAAACGCAAGGAGCACCGGCGAGAGGCCGGCCGGAGCCAAACCCTTTGCCCCACTCTCTACAAATTCATTGTCGGGGGTGCCCTTCCGAAAAAGGAGCCCCTACAGATTTGATTTGATTAACCCCCTCCCCAATTATTTACTATTCAGTCATTTTCGTAGAGAGAAAAAATCAATTTTATTTTTGGATAGGTTATCAACAAGAATGTGATGGAACATAAGATTTAAAACTGATTCAAACTTAAAGGATGAAAAATGTATGGAAAATGCTAAAATCACAAAATATTTTACATATATATATATATATATATTTTTTTTTTTTATTATAAATTATTGATATAGTGAGTGGTTATTGGAAAATGAAAAAGTGATATTATAAAATAATTTGTAATTATAATATTACTCAAAATGTATTTTAACGTAATTTTATTGTGCTAGAGCCCTATTATATTTTATAAATTTTTTTTTTTTTTACAAATAGTTGATGTAATGAGTGATTGTTGGTAATTAAAAAAGTAATATCAGTAGTAAGTCTAGATAAAAATCTGTAAAAAATTTACATATTAATAATTTTTAAAAATATTATAAAATAGTTTGTAACAGTATCTATACACAAATCCCAAAATCAAAGAAATTGGTGTGTGTGACTAGTTGTTTAAAGTAGGTTGTGGCCCAATTCGAGATTTCTTTTGGGCCCATAAAACCGAAAAAGGACAAATTTAGAACTTCCAGTCCAAAAACTAAAGAAGCCCAACCCCCATTGCCTAAAACCCCAAATCGACTAAAACCCCTTTGAAAAAAATCACAGAGATCGATAGCATTATATATACATTGGAATCAAAGACTAGGGTTTTAGTTTTAGCTTTGAAAATCTTTCTGACCCCTTTGATTTTCCGAGAAAGAAAAAAACAGTCAGAGAGAAAAACCATGTTTCCAGGAATGTTCATGCGGAAGCCAGACAAGGCTATGGCTCTTAAGCAGCTAAAGAGCCACGTGGCGATGTTCGGGGCTTGGGTCGCTGTGATCCGAGTCACTCCCTATATTCTTCACTATCTATCTGGTGAGAAAGATGAGCTCAAGCTCGAGCTCTAGATCCCCTCCTCTATGAGTTTCGCTATGGAGAGGTAATAATTTCAATTTGGGTCTTTTTTTTTTTAAATTTAATTTAATATTTCTGTTTTTTTTTTTTTTTTGAATTTTTTGGTGGGTGTTTTAGTTTTATGGTTTCTGGATTGTATTGGGAATTGGGTATTCTTTGTTTGTGGTTAAAGTTGATAAATTTGTCAGTTATGTGATTAATCTGGTTTGATTTAATATAAATTTTCTGTGATTTTTTGTGGGTGTTCGAGTTTTATGGTTTTTAGACTGTAATGGAAACTGGGGTGTTCGCTGGTTGTGGTTAAAGTTCTGATATTTGTAAGTTTTGTGTGATTCAGTCTCTGTTTGTGTGTAAACCATGATGTTTTTGATTTGTTTGATAACCATGGAAGACTTCGTGGTTGAATCTATAGTGTGATATAAGGTGTTTTTATTGTGTTATTATCAGTCTATATTTCATTAAAAACATTGCTTTATTTTGATATTTTTAATTTATGGAACTTAAATGCATTGGTTGATTTCATGTGGGCGTACTGCCTATTGAGCCGATTGAATTATGAGAGTAGAGAGAATAAGACCACACCTTGATTTATCACAAAATTGAGTATGAATTTTATATATTTGGGGCAATATAAATGCTGAAAACAATTAGTTTTTTAATTATCTTCTAGGAGTAGTTTGCATATGTTGATCTTGAGACTAGCATGTAGCAGTTTTCATCATGAGTCTTGATGACTGATAGAATTGACTCCAGTAAATATAATCTGTAGAAAATTGAAAATATATGAAAGTATAGTTTGGGCAGGTGATGGAACATGGAAGACAAACCAGAGACATATATCTTTTTGTTGAAAGGACCTCTTCTCTTAACATATAATAAAGGATTTGCCCTGTGCATGACAACAAAAAAGCCACTCATGTTTCTCTAGTTCCCAATTTGGAAGTCTATTTGGCAAGACTACAATAGACAAGTATAATTTTCATACTATTATGATATCTAAGTTTTTCTGGACTTACCTTTGAGATAGCCTCTTTTATTATCTCTTATATGTGTACCTCTAATCTGCCTTTTGGAAACACCTTTTTTTTTTTTTCATCTTTCCTCCTTTGGAAACTCTGTATGCTTTTTATCCATTTTTAAGAGGTGTTTCATGACTCCAATATAATCTAAAATCTTGGTGTTTGGGGTTTGAACAACCCCCCCCCCCCCCCCCCCCCACCCCCCAAAAAAAAAAAAAAAAAAAAAACTAATAATGAAAATACAGAATAATGATGGTTTCTCATGTTTAATGCCCTATGTTTACTTGAGTGATCCTAATCCTGTTTGGTGGGTTCTGGAAGGTTGATGGCTGATGTAAAATTGATAGTCACAGCTCACAAACATGAATTCACTCAAAAAAAAAAAAAAAAAAAAAAAAAAAAAAAAACAAAAATGATACGTGTTTATGCATAAAAATGTGCATTATTTTCTGCTCTTTAGTTCCATGTTTTTTGTTGTCTAGGATGATACTCATTATTTTTGCTGCTCCATAATTTTTTTGGCAAGAATCAAGATCTTCTTTCCTTGCTCTAATTTTGCTATATTGTTACCTATCAAAAAAAAAAAAATGCTATATTGTCAAGGAAAACATTGCTGCCCTTGTAAATTTGCTTTGGTGGTTGTAAATTCTTGGCTACTGATAGCATTTTAGGGGATTTTTACAATGTTGAAGCTATATTACTGTCGTACTAGCTGCATCTTTTTTAACAAATATAGCATCAAGAGCTTCATTGGTGTCTTGAGTTGCATTCCCTGATTGTTGGTAAGGAAGCCAATGAGATCAGGACTTTACAACTCCCATCATATGCTCGTCTTCCCCCCAACCCACCCCAAAACAGCCCTAAACTGATGAACTGATGATTTTTATGAGACAATCGATTGACTTTATCCTTAAACCAAAATAAACTGACATCTTTACAAAAATTTATTTGCAACTAAGGAAACTCGAATTCGAGAACTTATATTTGACCTTTTAAGTGCAACACTACCAAGCTACTAAATGATTTTGTTCCAAAATATGCTTTTTTGGATGAACTATATGAAATCTTTTTATTATACATTGCTGCCCTTGTCTAATTTGAACCCTGATACGGTTTCAGACACAAGGAAAGGATCATCATGACAAAATGGAGCAACTTAAAAACAGAAACAAAGTTAAAACTTAAAACCATCAAGATCAACAACAAGGGATCTCCACCCTCCATATACAACAGAACACTTTGTTCTTGTTAGTTCTCATTATCTACTTCTTTTGCTGCAATCTATAATTGACATCATTAATGATTGTTTCTAGCAATGGTGCTTTTGAAATTACGGTCATTTAACATATCTGCAGCTCACAGAACCTTAGCTTCCCAGCATCCCACCCTTATAGCATACAAGCACCTTCTAAGAATGGCTGACGAGGAGCAATAAAAAAAAGTTGCTCTCTAGACTCAATTCTTATGCTGCAGAATGGACGCAGTAGATCTCCATTGAAGCCCCACTTAGCCGTTCTTTCGTTTGAAGTATTTTTTTTTTTTTTTTTTTTTAAATTTTTTTTAGAGAGAGTTTCAACTTATAGTGTCCACTCTTGATGATAGTTCTTTATTATCAGACTAAGACATCAATCAGTTTTTGGTAAAGTAATTTGATTTCGAATAATCAACCAATTGATCAAAAAAGCATGTTTGGGAATGTGGCCTGACAACCAAACCAATCTCCAGTCTCCATTTAACTTGCTGCCCTTAGGCTCTAATATCCTCCCAAGCAGAACCACAAACTGACACCATTAATAACTATGATATGTTAATGTGATCTGGCCACCTTTTTTTTATCCAGGATTTCTTTTGTTTAAGTTTGAGGGTGATGATGGTGTGAATCTTGACTTGAAGCCCATAATCTCACTAGCTCATATTCTGCAGAAATTTCATTAATCATGGCTTACTAAGATTTTACAACTTGTGCATCATGATTTGAGCTTCAAAGTGTTTGTAATTAACTATTTTGGCATATGCGGTTTTGTTTAAATTATCTGTGAATTAATTCTTTTTTCTATTTTCAGCAATTGATCATCTAATATTTCTTTATTCCTTTCTTGTTTGCAGTATGCCTGGGAAGAGAATTGATTTGGAATGGGGACGTGATTGTGAGCATTTATTTATTTTTCCTCTCTTTTTTGTTTCATCCTAGAATATTGTGAGGCTAGTGTGTCCTTGCACTAGGTCATGTTTCTTTAAGCTTATCTAACATTTATGGTTCATGTTATCTTATGGATTCAATTTCAATCGCTGTATGTGTTATTGGATTGGTGGGAGCAGGATATATAATTTGACTTGTCGACATGATGTTATAGCTTTATACTGTTTAATTTTGTTCTCTAATAGGGTTCATCCCACATGGACCAGTTCTTAAATTTGCAACCCCAGGGATGTTACACTGTTTAATTATCTTCTCTAATGGGGTTCATCCCCACATGGCAACCAGTTTTATTTACAACCATAATGAAATGTGAACATATAGGATGTTACATATTTCTCAAGAAGAAAGAGGGGGGGAGAGGGGATTCTCAAAATTGCATGAACTTCCAAATTTCATTGGTAATTAATCTTCCCAAGTGTATAAGGTAAAATGGATTTTTCATTTGGAAACAAAAATTACTTTTAAAACTCTCTCTCTCTCTCTCTCTCTCCCCTATAGATCCATTCTTTTTTCATTTGATTTTTATAATTTGATGCGGCTGTTGTAGCAAACTGCCAATTATGGCTTATATCACAGCGAAGCAGATAAAAGAAAATCATGTGGGGGCGTTTCTTTAAATTATTTGACATTACAGTTATATGCTTCATTCAATAGTTTTATTCTAATCCTGTGGTCTTGACACATTATAATCTAATGATGTAATTGGGGAGGGCCCTTTTACAATTTATTTGACTCTAAAAGATGATAGTCGCTTTGGAAGAGCAAAATATTGCTTCGAATTCCAAAAAAGGCCGGCGAGGATTATAGAGAAATAGAAGTCAAAAGTAAACAGGATTATTAAGTATATAATAATGTGAACCTTGCTGTGGTTCCACTTACAATTTCCAAACAAATGGAAAAGATTGTAGTTGTATATGTTCTTTGCTTTATACAGCAACTACATATTCTTGCTGTTATGGAAGTACCAGCGAGAGTAGTTGTAATGCAATGATTATTAGTTTTGCTGCTACAGGAAGGTTCTGTTTTGGGAGGAATGATGTTACCGCATACTTTTTGTGACATATATATAAGAGCTACCAACCTCAATGAAAAGAAAAGCATGGCCACCCATGAGTTGCTGCAGGGCTGTTAATGTGAAATTATGTTTATATCCATGTACTTTTTTTTTTGAGACAAATATATCCATGTACTTCACATATTTGGATTTGGCTTATGTCATGTCATGTCCTTCTTTATCTGCCCAGAAATAGAGAGTATAATCATATAATAATAATAATAGAGTATAGTTTCTTGGATTCTCCAATTGAGATCAATTATATAATTGTATTGATCAGTACAAACGAAAACAAAGTAGGCATAACAAATCTATTTTCTTAATTATATAATTGATCCATTAGGCATTTTGTAAGCTTAAAAACGTGTTTTTAAAACTCAAAAGTCAAAATTCTATTTCATAATAGAAACGCTTTTTTACAAACGTTCATTTTAAACTAAATAACCATTTTGTAAGAGCTTAACCAAATGCAATCAATGTTTAATTTAGATTATCTTTTGAAAATCAATTGAGAGCAATAGTAGAACACATCACCTCATAATTATCGAATGAGACTAATCATAGAATTCAAATACTTTATTATCTATAGGAGACGAGTAATCAAATCTCACTTTCCCATTAATATGGGAGTCGGACTATAGGACTATTTGTCTGACACGTGGCAGGTTTGTAACCTTCCCTTTAAAGCATTGGCTTATGTTTTTCTTGTGGTCATTTATGCATTAATTTGACTAATAAGATTTATGCTTCTTTATGTATTACGCATTTGAATATATGCTAGGCGGCATCAATAAAGTTACCAATGGCCCTCCACGATGCTTCCCGTTTTCGTTCTAAGCATTAACTACAGGGAGTCAATAGAAATTAACAGGAATGAGTGAAATATTCCCCAAGTTCTATAAAGAAATTGTTTTTTGCATGTTATTTTATTAGAAAATTAATAGTGATGCACTGATGCCCACACTTGACAGTACAAAATTTCTTAGCTAGTGTTGGAAAATCTATACAAGCATCCAAGTTTTCCTGTGGGTTTTTTATTTGGTTGAGTGTGTTCATGGTTCAATTGGCTCAGGTTTAGGGTCGACTCAACAATTGATCCAAACATGATGAGTCTAAAAGTACTCAATTAGGGATGTGCATTCAACTTACTTACATGACGAAACCGTACCATCCTAAACTTGACGAATTAATTTAATTTTTTGTGGGTTGAGTTGGATTTGTGAGTCTCAGGTTGGGTCGGGTTTGGGTTGAGACAGTTTTTTATAACCCATTCAATGTTATATATATATATATATATGTGTGTGTGTGTGTGTGTGTGTGTGTGTGTTTTATTACCTTTATTTTAATTTATTTTGTTATTTTGAAAATGAGTTTGGATGAATTTGAAAATTTGAAACATAATTTAGGAGTATAATGAGAATTGTGATGAATTTATTGAAAACAAAATAATAAAAGCCATTTTTTTTTACAAGATTTGAAACATTTATGCCCTACTCGTGAACCCAACTTGACCTAACCCAACCCATGTACGTTGAGTTGAGTTGAGTTGGTTAGTTACATGAGATAGTTTTTCAGCATGGGTTTCTTTGGATTGGGTGAATTAGTTGGGTATAGTTTTGGGTTGAACAACCCTTACAAGGGTTAAAAATGGATTATTTGGGGCCAAGGGGGTGAGGAGTCAAGGGAAAAAAAATAACATTAGGAAAAGTAAAAATGGTTGGACAAAGTTTTTCTCTAAATTGGTTTGAATGATCTCCTCCAACTCCTCAAAACACCCCACATGTATTATTTATACACACCACATGTTATCAATCATCATGTGTCTTGAAGAAATTTTCCTCAAGACCAATTTTGTGGTAAACCTGTTACAAAATGGATTATCCACATGCATAAAATTGAAATTGAAGATAGTTGTGTATTAATATTGGGTAAACTACGTATTTGGTCCCTATTTTATACACTATATTTCAATTTGGTCTATAACTTTTCAATTGTGTCAATTTGGTCCATAATCTTTCAATACCATGTCAATTTAGTCTTTACTATTATTTTTTGAATGAAAATTGATAACACGTCTAATGGTTAAAATAAAAAATTAACTTTCATTGATGTGACAATACATTAATTTTATTTTGACTGTTTGGCATGTCATTAATTTTTCATCCAAAATATAACAATAAGGACTAAATTGATACGACACTAAAAGGTTAGGGACCAAATTGACACAATTGAAAGATTAGGGACCAAATTGAAATATGCTATAAAAGATAGGGACCAAATATGTAATTTATCCATTAATATTTATATACACTTTTTAATTTTTCCTTTTGAATTTGAAAAGGATAAAAGATTCAAATCACAAAACATTGAATATAAACTATAACTAGTTAACTTGTTGTCTCCTTTAGACACTGTATAAGTGTCGGAAATCATAATGGAATAGCTATTGGAAAGCAACACCTTAACTTAAAAGGGATCTACTGCCTCATAATGGAATAGCCATTAGTATTAATTGCTAATTACAATACAAAAGATTGCGAAATGAAAAAGCAAACGCCAACTGATTCCTCAATCCCAGCTATATATTGACACCATGACAGTCCTCCCCAATCAGACTCGCGCACTAAGAACGTGCAACCCAATTCCAGAGAAAGACCAAGTGTCAAATCCTACATTATTATAGCAACTACATCATTATTATTCAATCACACCACAAACAACAAAGCTTTACCACGAGTCCAAACTCCCACCTGAAAACTTGCCTGAAAAACCACTATTAACTCTCTGTTTGTGTGTGTGTTTTGTTGGCATAAAGATAAGGCTGAGTGGCTGACATTTTCTCACACCTCAACTTTTCTTCATTTCGTAGCAGTTCTCATAGTTTTACACACAAGGAAAAAAAAAAAAAAAAAACAAAGAGCAAAGGTCCAAGAATGTTGTGTTGTGTATAGATCAATATCCAGTTTGAAATAGAATGACAACTTGACAAGGTTGGGGTGGCTATGGTTGAAAGAATTGAATTATGATGAGCCTATACAAGGGAAAGGAGGCAAACCCAGATTATAGAAGAGGAAGTAGATCCCATGCAACAAGGCCATGGATGAGGTACCTGGCTCAGTGGGGACCAGTGCTGGCTTCTCTTTGAGGTTGGGCCAGACCATCTTTTCCTCTGCTTCTCTTCTTTTCATGTCTCTGGGTGTTGAATTCTACAGCTACACTGCTTTCTGGTAATTCTTCATTCTCTTTTCTATTTCTTCTTTGATTTGATTCTAGCTGGTTCTTCTTTGTTTTTACCTTTTTCATTTCAGTCTACACTACCCATGATGTTAACATCTCTACAATTCATTCTGAGTTTCACTGCAATTAGCACACATTCTCTCAGATTTTCTGCATGCTTGATCTTATTCTTTTGAAAGTAGAACGGATAATTCTTTAGCCTTAGAATAAGAAACTATCAATCATTAAAATGATAAAACTTTAGTCCTTAGATTTAGGGTGTTGCTCAATTTCTATGTCAAAGTTCTAAAAATGAAGTGCTGATAATAGAACATTATTTGAAAAACACAAAAACATCCTTCTTCTTCTTCCTATTCCTAATTTTGAGGTTGATCAATCTTGACCATGACAAGTTAGGGTAACTTTCTACTGGAATTTACTCATTGGCATCGAATTTTCTGGTTTCGTTAAGCCAGAAGTCCAATGACCAGTACCAAAAGACACTACTTTCCACACGAAATTTCAAACCATGGGATCGACCTTGACTTAAAACAGGGAACTTTGAAATGCTTAGCGTAGGCATGAAGATCTTATCACTTTCAAGAAAACTTCAGTGACCTGTTTAGTGCAAATTTGACTTAATAGGTTCATGCTTTCATTCACATCTGTTAGATCCTTCCTTTTGTGCTCACCCACTGCTGGCTTAGCATTTTTACAGCTGCAGACCAATATTGTTGACAATTAGTCCATTAGATTAGATTCACTTGTATGAGATGATTACCCTCAGAATTTTCAATATTCCATTTGTCTGCCATCTCCTCTCTTTAATTCCAAAAAATTGGAACTGTTTTGTCATTTGTTACCTAGACTTATGGTTCAATTCATACTCTTTGCCTCTAGTTTTATGCTTCCCATGATCAAATTCCATGGAATCCAGAAGAAAAATGGGCTAGTTTAGCCAGAATGGCTTAAGTTGAAACTGTGTTGTGAAAGCAATGAATATGGTTTAAAACACTGAGGATGATAATATAAATTACAGGCACTTGACAATATGAATTAGTGATATGCATTTTCAAAGCTAAGGGTCAAGAAAAGAACCAGAAGGCAAATAGGTTTTTCCTCCACTCTCTGAATGATGACCAAGAATGCTAGGGACAGCTATTCTCACAAAACGATAAGGTGGCAAGTTGTGATTAGAGAGCAACGTTGCTTTCACAAGAAGACTATTCTATTATTATCCATTCTTGAACCTGAATCAAAATACAAGGGAATAGATTCTAAAAGTTGTGGGGCAATGTATTACCACTATTTTGTTATTTCTTCCATTCATGATTTAATCTTCCTTGGATATACTACTGTTGCAGCTATTTGGTGACAATCATGGGTTTGGTTATACCTTGGAGTTTCACTTTGGCCTTGGTGGATGGATACTCTGTTCTGGTTAAATGCCCTATTCGGCAGCCGGGAATACTGGTCATCATTGTTGTAGGAGATTGGGTATGTATCATCTGAACCATTTGCAATTACATAACATGGTTATTGGCAACTATTTTGTTACTGATTCAAAATATTTCACAATAGGTATTATCCATTCTCACACTCGCTGCAGCTTGCTCAACAGCTAGTGTTGTGGACCTTCTGCTCCATGCTGAAAGGTCATATTGCCCTCCAAAGTTTTGCAGCAGATATCAGATATCCGCTGCCATGGCTTTCTTGACATGGTTTCTGTCTTTGGCTTCAGCTCTGTTCAATCTTTGGTTACTCCCTGCCTTGTGATACTTATTTGGATTTTGGCTACATTATAGAAATTTGTGGCCAGAACCAATATCATCCAGATTTTTGTTACTCTGAATTTGTACATTAATACTTTAATAGTGTCCAAATTTTAGAAGATGGGGGTTTTCAATCATACAATTACAAAGTTATAAATTGTTGTCTAGAATTTCTAAGGAATTACACTGACTAGTGTCATTAGTTTGGGCACCTGATTTTCTGGGGTCCATGAGAAAGACTGACAACCCCCTTTAGTGACCTCTGGCAGTCCCAGTTATAAATTTCTTAGCACTAAACAACCCGGGAACAAGGATTTAATGACAATTTATACAAGTCCAATCATATTAATTAAACTGGTCTTTGCAGGATAGACTTTTCTTTATATCCTTAGAAAACACCTCTTCTAGTAGCTTATGAAGACACCAGTGAAGTGAGTGACCAAATTGAGCAGGAAGACCTTAAATTCCAGCTTGGAACATGGTAGACTAGAGAGAGTTTAGCAGTGGTTGCTGAGTGCTGAGCAAGTGAAATGATCAAATTGAGTACTGTATTGTCAAAATTGCAGTATGTCTTATTTACAAGTAAAAATTATTCAACTCTCAAGATCCAATCAATGCATACAATCAACTCACAGTTGTAGGAAGTGGTAAATTATATGGCAAAGAATCGATTAATATGATTTCAATCTTCTCTTCTCTCCTGGTGCATTATCCTATCATCATTGCTGTAGTATGCAGCCATGAGTGTGGAATCCTCGTTCTCCAGGAAAAGATAACAGATGTCCACAAGGGGCATCTTACAAAAGATCAGCAGCAGGCACAATTTATGCACTTCTGAAATTGCAATTTACAACCGTAATGAGCAATCGAAGTCAAGAAGTTACCCCATCTTCGAATGATTCCTAATGTGCAGCCAACCATTGTCCCTAGGCATGCTCACCAAATGCCTGCCTGAATTGTCCTTACATGTTACCAAGTAAGCACCATAAATGAATCCTTGTTTAACTGCATCAAAATCACCAGCAAAGATGACATTTTCAAGAGAAACCAGACTAATGTCCCAAAAAGAAGCTTTTGTTTCCAAAACGAAATCCATCAAACTCTGCAGCAACCTTCTCACCCTAATTAGGGGAAATTGCCATATATGTTCACTTTTAGGATTTGCTTGCATTTACAACAAACAAACATCATCTACTTCTCTTTTTCCCGCATTTGCTTTTCCAACACTTCATTCCTCAACACTTCTACCATTTCCTCATTTCCTTGTCCAACATACCCTTCAATAAAAGCACCATATATTTCCAAATTGGGTTCAAAACCCTTCCCCACCATCTCTGCCTGGATCTTCAGGGCTTCTTCCATCCTCCCCTCCTCACACAACCCCTTTAATAGAGTCTCATAACTCTTCCCCTTAGGCACCAAGCCAAAATTCTCCACTCCACCCCTAAGAATCTCCACAGCCTCATAAACCCTACCCTTAACACAAAGTCCTCCAATCACCACATCAAGCGTGAAAGCCTCCGGCCTAAAACCCTTCCTACACATATCCTTATACACAAGCAACGCTGAATCCACATCCCCAACATTACAATACCCATTAACAAGATGCTCGTAGGTAGCACAACTACTTTCCACACCATTCAACCCCATTTCTCTATACAACTCCTCAGCTTTCTCAACTTCTCCAATCTTGCAAAACCCACCAATCATAGTATTATAACTCACAACATCAGCCTCCACTTCCTTAACTCTCATCTCCTCCCACAACTTCTCAGCCTCTCCCATCCTCCCTTCCTCGCAATACACCGCCATCAAAACGCTATAACTATAACAATTAGGAACACAATCAAACCCCACCATTTCATTCCAAATCATCTCCAACTTCTCAACCATGCCATCCTGGTAAAACCCCCCCATCAAAACATTAAAAGTATGCACATTTGGCCAAACTTTATAAACCCTTTTCACATTTCCAACAACCCCATCACCCTCTAACCCAAAAACCTCCCTATAAACCTCGTACCCAACACAACCACCTCGGACCTTCAAAACCCAATAAACCAAATCATTCAAAGTACCAACTTTTGGACTAATCCCACGAGACCTTAACATCCTAACAATCTCAATAGCTGAGTCAATCTTCTTAATCTCCAAACAAGCTTTAACCAACAAATCAAACACAAACGGAGCTGACCCACATAGTCTATAAGTCATGACAAGGCTTTGGAACAACTTCAATGGCTTAGGTACGAGGTTGTCGTTGCTGTTGGTGGATTGTTGGGGGATCCGAATGGCCGTCCGAATGAGTGAATGGGCTTGGGTCAAGAGCCGGGCTCGGGTCAGAATGTGGATAGTGGTTGAGTATGTGAGGAGGTTGTGGTGGCAGAGAGACTTGTGTTGAGTCCAGAGGAAGAAGCGGAGGGCAAGGTGGGGATTGTTCTTGAGTTGGAGGGCAATTTGGGAAAACTCGTTTGGGTGGAAGCCATTGGGGTATAGAGTTTGGAGGTTGCCCCAACGGGACTTTGAACGTTGTTGGATTAGGATTGAAACTACGGTTGAGATTAAGTTTGCAGATTGATCGGACGGCTGGGAAGAGGAAGAGGAGAAGGAGAGTGAAGAGATGGGTTTGTGTTTGTGGGTTGAGAAGAGCAACTGTTTTAGGACTGGAATAGCCATTGAAGAGTGAACATTGAGAGAGAGAGAGAGAGAGAGAGAGAGAGAGTCAGAGAGAGATATGCAATGGGATTTGTCTGAAGGAAAAGCTACAAGTAGTGTACTTTTAAGGAGTAAACGACATATCGTTTTCTAGATCTACATTTTTCTCCCCTTGGCTTGGTTTTAGTTAATACTTGATAGGAACCAATTGGAAACTTAGGGCATCTTCAGCAGCTTATTTAAAATTTTGTACTGTTTGGATAGTGAATATTGATATTTAGTTTTTACCTACCTACTTTTTCAAATATACTTTCTAACATATTCTCTATCATTTTCTCCATCTCATTTAAATATTATTTTTTCATTTATTCATTACTAATTATTTATTCTTTTTTTAACAACTACACATATTTCAACATTTTTTTTATATTCAATAGCTAAATATTATAACAGCTAAAAACGTTTGAAGTGTGAATAGTAAACGCTACAGTGTTCTTTAAAAAATGGAGATGGAGAAGCTGTTGGAGTGAGTTTTTGAGGTGTTTTCTCTCTAAAATTGGCTTTGAAGAAGCCATTGGAGATGCTCTTGTCCATCCATGGAAAAATTCTCTTTTAAGACAATCTCATGATACCTTATAATATGTGTGGTGAGTTTTAGATATTGTGAGAGAGAAATCTTGTGAGGTCGTCTCATGAAATACTTTTTTGTTTGTATTTTGGTCAATTTTATCCACTTTGGTCCTCTTCCATCTACTTTGATCTTATTCGGTCCTATTCAGTATATTTTGGTCTTATTTAGTCCACTTCAATCTATTTTGGTCATATTCGATCCACTTCGGTTATATTCGGTCCACTTCGGTCCTATCCAGTCCATTTTGTCCACTTTGGTTTGATTCAGTCCAATTCAGTCTAAATTAGTCTTATTTGGTCTATTCTGTCCACTTTGGTCATATTTAGTCTATTCGGTCCATGTTAGTCCTATTCATTCCATTTTACTTCTATTTGGTCCACATTAGTCTTATTAGGCCCATTCTGTCGACTTCGGTCATATTCGGTCCATTCTGTCCGCCTTAGTTCTATTTAGTCCACTTTGATCCTATTCGGTTTTTGCTTGATACCTAATTAAATAATAGAGCCTAGCTACAATGCTACATAGGTATCAATTTCACCCTTGAAGTAAAAATTATTTAGGTACAAGAAGCGTTTGAGAGTCTATAGAAACCCACTTGAGATGAGACGTTCATTGAATTTGAGCACACAATTTATACATACACCACCATATACAACAATTATAAAACCAATTGCACTTAGTGTCGGATCTCAATTCAAGTGCAGTAACACTAATTAAGAGTTTGAATGTGAATTAATATATGAGAAAAGAGAAATTGTGGGAGCTTTAAAATTTTTAATCCGTAAATGATGGAACTAGAAGGCAAAATGAGTAAGGATATAAAGCACAACTGACGTAAAAAAGAAAAAAGAAAAAAGAAAAAAGAACTGGGAATCACATTCATTTCTCCTTTTATATTTCAAGTACAGTGCTTCCTAGTTTCAACAACTGGATATGGAAAATTTAAAACTAAAAACCATTTCCCTGTTATGGAATATTCCAGAAGTTTGTACGAAAAGACAACAAAAGCCAAAAGGCAAAAGACAAAGAGAGTACTACCTTGGTATTATTGGTGACCATAAATCCTGAATGATTTGGTTAATTGATTCTTAGTACCATTGAGGTTTTTTTAACGGATGAGTATATATTCTTTGAGTGGTGTTTACTAACACACCTTATTTTACACACTCGGTTTAAGTGTGTGTGAATATATATAGCACACTCAAGGTGTTTACTTACACACCCTAATATACACACTTGGTTTGAGAGTGTGTGAATATATATATATATATATATATATATATATATAACACACTCGGTTTGAGTGTATGTGTGAATATGAATAACAGGGTATGGGAACTAGTTTTTATCTGTGTTCTTTTACTATTTGACTTCCTCAACAAATTAAGCAGTCATTCATCACCAATGGCAATGCCACACCTCAACTTCTTCAACCAAAGATGCTCTATAGTCCATTCATGAAACTGCTTTGTTACTTTTAATTTTTTCTGTTATTAACTGCTTTGTCACTTTAGAAGGTGGAAGAAATGCTGGCTTACTCACAAACAAAGGGCTCTGTCATTTTGGGTCCTACCCAAGTGAATAAAAAGAAAAAGGAGAAGAAAAAAGAAGTCCTAATGGAATTAGTTTCAACCATTATAAAAGTAGTTATAGATAATCTCTCTGTTGTATACTTGGATTAATTGATGACGGTAGATATTCTAATGAATTTAGAAGGTTTTAATCTAGAAATCATAATCCAATTTTTATAATACATCAAAATATATTAGTGGTGAATCAGTTCCCCATGTAATATGGATCATATATAGGCACCCTAGTTGAAGTCACAAACGGATAACATTGTCAACTAAGCTAAGCATTTCTATCATCAGACCATTTGGAAATAATTCTAAGACAAAGAATTTGTTCCTCTATAGAATGTGGGAGTTATTCTTCATCATCCTTAGCTTCAATGTGATGATTACAATAAGAAATGTCTATGGTCCACGCATTAGTTCCTTGTTCGTTAAATCATTCCAAGCCGCAATTTTGATGATTTTGTTATTCAAATTATTTTCTCTTTGTCAAGAACCATTCAATTAAAAGTTCACATCTTAAAAGTTCACACTCGTCAGCATTCAAATCCTGAGTACCTAAATAATTGTGCAAGTCTCAAACCAAATTTTTAGATGCCTACATTCTCTTTAAAATAATCCTCAGATTTTCTAGTAAGTGAATGATTCTCATTCTTATAGGATAATCTTCCCTAATCCCCTGACCATTTAAATAACATATGCCCCTCATATCCATAGATTAATCCCCCTGCACAAGTCCCCATTTTAGAAAAGTTCCCTAATCTAGTTGACTAATTAGACATCAAAGTATACACAAACTAAAATGTTCCTCTACTGCATGCTTTCTTCCACACCTCAAATTAAGAATTTTTTATTTTTATTTTTTATAATCCTTAAGAGCATCGGCATGAAAAGAGAGTCTTAACCATTTGTTCTATTCATGGTGCATATATATTTTACTCGTTTAAAGTTAGTAGCTTAGGAAAGAAACCATATAATAAAGTTGAAATTCGTATATATTCTTAAGTGGGACATGACCTAAATATTATTCTTCTTGTCCGTCCTTTCCCTACTTGAAATGGTGATTCTCATGCACTCTACCACCAATAGCAAGTATAATTCCCTACAATTGCTTCAGCCACAAGCCATTCCATAACCCTAGTTGGTCATTTAACTAAACCCCTTTTTACCATACTTAAACATAAACCACAACACATGGCCTATATAAATACGACCTCCAAGGTTCTTTAGCATAAACCCAAAAAAAAAAAGCCATGAAATACAATGAAATTTCCCACTTCAGCCACCCCCAACATAAACTCAAATTTGAGTACACAGAATTTCCATTCAAGTGTGATGGTTGCAAAGAAGTAGGCATTGGCTCACGCTATAGATGTGCCACATGTGACTTTGACCTCCACATGCATTGTGCACTCCCTTCCTCTTCAGTCACCCATCCTTTCTACAAAAAATGTTCCTTCCAGTTCCTCTCACGCCCGCCTGGTGACACGCCGCGCTTTTGCAATGCCTGTGAAAAGGATGTCACGGGGTTCGTGTACCATTGCAAGTCATGCGGGTTTGATCTCCACCCATGTTGTGCTAAGCTCCCTATGATGCTTGATGATGGGGATGTCAAGCTGTATTTGTACAGGAAAGTGAGTGCAGCTTGCCACAAGTGTGGAAGAAAAGGAAGAAGCTGGAGTTATAGGTCTACATGCAAGAAATACAATTTGCATGTGGCTTGTGTGAGGGAGATGCTTATGGAAAGTTGGCATGATATATATGTTGGAAGAGGAAAAGGTAGGAGATTGGAAACAAGAATTCCTAGCCTTAAAAATACACTTCACACCCACCACAAAAAGAGCAAGGGTAAAGTGCATAAGTGTTGTGAGATAGCTGGATTGGCTGTGCAATTTATCATATCAGCTCTGCTAGGAGATCCCACCACTCTGATTGCTGGAGTTATAGGGTCCTTGATGTCACGAGCTTGATGATTGATGTGTGGTTGAATCGATATATGGGATTTTGCGGTTTCTGTGATTTTCAGTGCTTGTGTTTGTAGGGGATGTTGGATGCTGATCAATCTGGGTAGTGGATTAAGGTCCAGAGGACCATGACCATGACCATGAGTCTATAAGGTAAATAAGTGGCAATGATATCCAATGTTCTCCAAACGACTTCTTTTTTCCTTTTTCACTTGTAATTCTCTGTTTTGATTGATGGTTTTCAGACTTTAGCTTCGTAATATGTAAGTGGTCATCAAATTGGAGAAAAATCCGACTGAGAAGATTCTACTTTGTGGCACTACTCAATTCTACTGGAAGAAATATTGGGTTTCAATCTCCCCTTTCTCACTTAATATAAGGAGGAAAAAAAACAGGGACTAATCCTAGAGTCACTTATTCATTTTTTGTCTAATAAATATCTTAATAGTTTAATTTAGATATTTAATAAGTTTAGGGGCACACCTAATTTCATACTCAACTAATATGTCAAGTTGTAATTAGTGCATAATAAGATAAGTGTGAATAGTAAATCTATGTGAAAGTGAAGTTACTCACATCAAAAGTTAACACCTTCATAGAATGCGGAATTGAGTATATTCAAAATCGTTGTTAGTTATATTTGAGAATCACATAAGATTGCTTTCCCCCCTAAAATTTAAGTTTTGTCAAAGTAGAAAAGGTATTGCTTGACTTTAAAAAAGAAACAAAGCATCATATATTTCGAGTGTGTATGGTGAGCCTCTCTCAGCATGTGAACCTCACATGTCAGTGAGTAATGTTGTGAGGGATTTGTCGCGTATGTTCAAAACACATATGATACTATCTCGTAAAATAAAGTTACCGCTCACCATGGTTAGGTAACTGGTAGTGAAGTTTTGGAAGAGGAATAATTACACAGTAGCCTATTTTGGTTCTGTTATAGTTTTCTTGTACCACTCCGTCTTTTACAAAGTAAAATTCCCATTATAAGAGCTTTACAGAGGGAGTGTGCGTAATGCAAAAGATTATCAATTTTGATGAGAGAATATTGTATTCCTTCATTACAACCTCTTCCAACATATAATTGATTGAGATGAAAACATAAAGTGATTTCTTCTAAACAAGAGGCTGGCTTTAAAAGGGTAAGACATACAATTTTTTTTTTCTTTTGCTTAGGACCAAAAAATTTGGAATAAGCTAGCGTATACTCAACGCCGGAAAAATTCGGGGGTATGCAATTTGCAACGTTAATTTTCAATAAGCATGCGTAACTTTCAATTTTCAGGTAGAATTAGATGCTGAACTAGTGGTAGCTCATGTTTAGCAATCAACACTAGGTTAATAATATTGTTAAGAAGGAAGAAGAAAGGCCTGTATAAATGGCACCATGTTATTTTAAAAACTACACGCCATCCTCATGTGCCACTTATTCCAGTTTGTTGATAACATGGTTATCGAATCCACCCACAACAATCAAGTTCTAGCTAAATCATGGTCCAAGCCCATCCAACTTCATGGGGGATAATATGGAATTTGTGGTTTGAAAACCCATTAAGGAGTTTAAGGAAGTACCATACATGTGAGTTTGGCACATTTCATTCTGGACAATCATTAGATAGTCTTAAAAGATAACGAAGTGGTACTCACAATCGGTTTGTGATTTAGAAGACAATATTGTGGTTTGTGGTTTAGAAGACAAAATTGTGGTTTGGAAACCCAGCTTACATGAATAGTGGATTTCCACGTGAATTTAATTAATTGGAATATGTGAGAGGAATTGTGATTTGTAATGTATCTAAAGCATCTGAATATTTTATCTTCTTTTTTATGCAAGAAATACAAATTATAGAAAATATCTTCCATCTCTCTCTCTCTCTCTTTCTCTCTTAATATTCTTGGAATTCAGTTAACCAGAACTCTCAAAATTCTTTCAGTTCACTTTTGGATCACGGTAGCACTTCTCAGCTAAATTAGAATTAGATGCTAAACTAGTGGTCGTGCTTGCTTGTTTAGCAATCAAAGCCTGGTTAATAATGCATGACAAGGTAAAGTGGCAAACGATTCGTTTCTCCACAGGTCTCTCAACAGAACGGACCAAACTTTGTCCTTTCTATATTAGCTCAACAAGTGAGAACACACTGGTGTCGTTTCTGTCAAAGCACAACAAGCCACCTACCGTGGCTACAAAAGCCCAATACCTGTAAATTGTTCATTCTGTATTGCAATACAATAATTTTCTCTCCCATATTTTCTCTCTGTTTCTTCAAATAAGGACCACAAAAATCATGGAATACAATGAAATTGCCCACTTCAGCCACCCTCAACACAAACTCAAATTTGAGCACACAGAATTTCCATTCAAGTGCGATGGGTGCAAGGAGATAGGCATAGGCTCACGCTACAGATGTGCCATATGTGACTTCGATCTCCACACACATTGTGCACTCCCTTCCCCTGCTATCTCTCATCCTTTCTACCCAAAATGTTCCTTCCAGTTCCTTCCACGCCCGCCCGGCAACACTCCACGCCTTTGCAACGCGTGCGAAAAGGATGTCACGGGGTTCGTGTACCATTGCAACTCGTGCGGGTTTGATCTCCATCCATGTTGTGCTAAGCTCCCTATGATGATTAATGACAGGGAAGTCAAGCTCTATTTGTATAGGAAAGTGGATGCGCCTTGTCACAAGTGTGGAAGAAAAGGAAGAAGCTGGAGCTATAGGTCTACATGCAAGAAATACAATCTGCATGTGGCTTGTGTGAGAGAGATGGTAATGGAAAGTTGGTATGATATATATGTTGGAAGAGGAAAAGGTGGGAGATTGGAAACAAGAATTCCTAGCCTTAAAAATACTCTTCAAACCCACCACCATAAGAGGAAGGGTAAGGTGGAAAAGTGTTGCGAGATAGCTGGATTGGTTGTGCAGTTTGTTATATCAGCGGTGCTCGGAGATCCAACCCCTTTGATTGCTGGAGTTATAGGGTCCTTGATGTCACGAGCATGATGATTGATTTGTGGCATGTGTGGATGTTTCATGTACAAAGGTAAATAAGTTGCAATATATATGATGAATTGATATCCAATGTTCTCAAAAAACTTTTTTTTTTCACCTGTAATTCTCTGTTTAGATTGGTGATTTTCAGGCTTAAGCTGTGTAATATGAAAAGTGGTCATCAAATTAGAGCAAAATCCAACTGAGAAGAACCACAGACCTTGTGGCACAACCCAACTCTATCTGAAGAAAAATTAGGTTTCAATCTCCTCTTTCTCACCCTTTTTTTTAAAAAAAAAAATTTACTTTATTTTATTTAGTTTAGAAATCCTAATAACCTAAACTTCAACCCAAACCCAAACTCACCCTTGGGCTTAAACAAGCAAGCGCAAATCTATAGATTCCCCAAGCTCTCATGGCAAAAGATTATCAATTTTGATGTGAGTTGGAATATTATTTTCCTTCATTAAAACTTTTTCTCACATTTAATTGATTATGATGAAAACAATAAAGTAGTTTGTGTTAAAGGAGAGGATTGCTTTAAGAGTAAAAAATTCCATTCTAACTTACACTTTGGCTCAATAATAGTACGAATATTTCTTTTTCTTTTTATTGGGACAAATAAAAATGGAACAAGGCGTAAACAACATGGGTTGGCACTTGGTAGAATTTAATTCTGTGCGTAGGTGAGCAAATTTGCAATGAAATTCTGATCTGTTGAAGTTCAATCAACGCTAATTGTCAATTGGCATACGTAAATTGAAATTTGTAGGTAGAATTAGATGCTAAAGCAGTGGTCGTGCATGTTTAGGAATCAACACTTTGTTAATAATTTTTTTTTTCTCCATCATTGTTGTCTTGTTGATGATTTCGATATATACCTCATGACCCAGCTCTATCTATATATGCCATTGGTGGGCCAACTCATTATTTCTATGATGATGCAAATGAGGCGGCTGGTAATCTTGCAAGTATAGGAAGACAACATGAGCTGGAGTTCGTAATTCATGAAAACCTCCCAGCTGCTACTTTAGTTTCCAATTGTAGAGCTGGATTACATGGGCAAGCATGAACCTCTTTTAATTGATAAATAAAAAATACTAGAACTATGAACTATTTTACGAACTGTTAATATGATAAGTAGTTATTTGTAAATAAAAAAATAATATTAGTGACAGACTGAAAATCAATACTAATTAACTACAACAGTAATTTATAAAAATAGTATAAAATATTTTGTAATTGTAGGATTATTTATTTAATTTCATCCGCTTTGGTCATCAAAAAAGTATTTTTTGGGCAACGTGGCGATTTCCTAAACTCCAACAACTCTCTTAGAGTATGACTAAGAAGGGTGGGCAGAAAACCTAGAGGAAAAACAAAGGCCCAAATACCCAAAAAGAAGAAGATAAGAGGATAAAATGAGAACTAAGCCCAATCACAAAAGGGACTTATGCCCACAGACTTCTCCTCTTAATATATATATATATATATATATATATATTGGGGTAAAAAATCCACAAATAAGTCGGACGTTATGATATGCAATATTTGGGTTGAAAGATCTATTATTTACTTGGGCTAAGTGATCCATATATTTTACCATGTTAGAATGTCCATATATTTTGGAAAGCATCTTTTGGAAATCCATATGAGCCACGCAAAGACCTCAAAATTCCTTAACCGTGTGCTATTTACATAAAACTTGTAAATCCCAATATTATAAATTTCATTAGTTGGATAAAATGATGGTATTGTAAAGACACATTTCTATTAAAAAATGTCATATAAATATAGATTTTTTTTTTTTTTTTTTTTTTAGCATATTACATTTTTTTAACGAGGAGTAGATGAAAGCCTTATAGGTGTATGCCCCAAGCCCACCTTAAAAGTAGTAATTTAACTCTCAAGATAGCTTAGACACTTGTAATAAAGCTAACATCTAACCCTTTCCTTTGCAATGTGGGACAACATCTTAAAAATCCCTACTTTAAATCTCATTGGAATTTTAAATTTCCACTTCAAGTGTGTTTGGCTCCAACTTAAAAAGTCAGTTTATTTTACTATTTAGTTTATTTTTGTTACTATTTATGAGCCCCACTGCACTTTTGGTATTATTTATGGATTCTACTGTACTATTTTAGCTAACTTTTACTTTTATTTACAGTACTTTTAACAAAAAAAAATTAGTTTTATCAAAATAAGTAGATTCTAAACAGACCCCAAGTTTGCCAAACTTGGAATTTGTAAATAGTGAATTTTAAATCCTCACTTTACCCTGACTACAATGACACACCCAAACACATGGTAAAAGGTTATCAAATCCATCCAAAACAAGCAAGTTCTAGCTTAATCATAGTCAAGCCCATCTCACTTCATGGGTATAATATGGAATTTGTGGTTTAGAAGGTAAGATTGTGGTTTGAAAATCATTGAGGAGTTTAGGCCTTTAACGAAGTGCCATACGTGTGAGCACATTTCATTTTGAAAATTTTTAGGTAGTCCTAAAATACAAGGACGTAGAACTCATTATTGGTTTGTGATTTAGAAGGCAAGATTGTGGTTTAAAAGGTAAAATTGCGGTTTGAACACTCATCTCACATAAATGGTAGATTTCACATGTATTGGTTTTGTGAGAGAAATTGAAAGCTAAACCATATTTCTTTTTTGGGAGAATCAATTGAAAGCTAAACCTGGGTGTGTTTTTATAATCATGCATTATTATATAAAGTTGAAATTTTTTGACTTTGTACATTAAAGATCTTGGGCATGTGCACATAAAAACAAATCGAGACAAATGGACTACTATTTTGGGAAAGGAGAACATTAATTTTCTATTAACAATAAGATACATTCTATCTATTATCCCAAAAAAAAAAAAAAAAAAAAAAAAAAAAAAAAAAAAAGAACCATGGAACCATGATTCATGTTTTTCCCTTTGCATACAATGAAAGCCCTAAAAAAAATATGGATTAAAATGTCCCTAAACGTAAAAGTTTCCCACTTATACATGATTTGGAATAGGGGATCATAATTATAACTACTGAAAGCTTTGTTGTTTGATTAACAACTTAAAAGCTTTCTAAAGAAATTGGGTTTTCTGCCATTTTAGAGAGGAGGAGTGAACCATTTTTTTTCCTCATAAAAAAAATTAAAAAATAATGATTGTAGAGCTATGACGTAACACTGAAAACCAAAGGAACAGTCATCCAGCTCTTGTCATGATAGTATTAGGATCAAGACAAAGGTAAAGACATTCAAAAGATAAAGGAACATTTCTGGGTCCTCAAAACGCCACTAAAAAAAATTGCTTCTATAGGCAGCTTTTTTTGTAGTGAGAGATGAGAACAATCGAAGAAGTTTAGTCCAAGCATCCACATAGAATATTGAAGCAGGCCGACTTAGCACTATACACCTTTTGATTGTTATTATTTTATTTTTTTCTAACTTTCTCGCCTCTTTCCTCTTTTGGCCATGAAGTTTTCTCTAGAATTGCACATATATTCGTGCCGTCATGGCGTCATCTACTGAATTGTAAAACGCGTGCATGTATAACGTTGACGTAAATATAAAGACAAAGGTTTGAAGATTGTACACAAAATTCGACCGCATATTTTTGTTGGTCGTCGTTGATTCTGTCTCTATTATTGGGAATCCGATTTTGGACTTTTTTAGCTGTCCTCTCTCTCTCTCTCTCTGAGAGTTAGATTAAGATTGTAATACATGTTGTTGGTTTTGGTTTGAGTCTAATCATTTAGTACAACACAAAATAAACTTGAAAAGTGTTCAAAATTGATCACATATCTATTTTGTGTTTCATCTGATACCTCAAAGCACTAGACAAAAGCTTTGCTCCATTTTGTTCGCGATTATCCATATCCATATTAATTTATGCCTTAATTGTATTATTGCTTCTTATTTTTTTAGTGCTCTAAGCAACCTTATATTCTTCATGAACAACCTTTTGATATGATTAGATACAAAGATGTTAAAGTTAATATCAATTTTATTACAAAACACTTATAAACTAATGTCACAATAGATATAATTGATTTCATCCAATTTCAACAACATAATAAATTAACAATTGAATTAATTTTTTTTAATTAGTTATACATCCATTTGTAAAATTACTATAATAAAATTTGCAATCTCCCTAATATAGTCACTCAAAAATAAATAAAGTATAGAATATATGCACCACTTTGTTACTGTCAATCTGTCAAACTCTTTGATTTGGCTAGCATTTCTCCCATTAATTTGATTTAAGAAATATTAGATAGGTTAAAAAAAAACCCTTGTGTATTGGTGCCAATGAATCAGTGTTTTGTAATTTGAGTGTTTAGGGATCGCCTGTGTTACATAATGAGAGATATACATACATACATACATACATACATATATATATATATATATATAACAAAACAAAAATAAAGGAAGAAGAAAAAGTAGATATAATTGATTTCATCCAATTTCAACATAATAAATTAACAATTGAATTAATTTTTTATAATTAGTTATACATCAATTTGTAAAATTTATATAATAAAATTTGCATTCTCACTAATATAGTCACTCAAAAATAAATAAAGTACAGAACATATGTGTCACTTTGTTGCTGTCAATTTGTCAAACTCTTTGATTTGGGTAGCATTTCTCCCGTTAATTTGATTTAAGAAATATTAGATAGGTTAAAAAAAAAAAACCCTTGTGTATTGGTGCCAATGAATCAGTGTTTTGTAATTTGAGTGTTTATGGATCGCCTATGTTACATAATGAGATACACACACACACACACACACACACACACACACACACACACATATATATATATATATATATATATATATGTAGGGACTCAGTTTAGAAAGGTTCCCCAACAATACATTTCTAGAGAGTGGGATGAAGGGTTAGGCCCTAACAGACTAGCAACAGAACACAACCCACCTTTTCCATTGAAGGAGAGTGAGCCCAATTTACAACTAAGGGTGCACTCATCCGAGGAGGTTCCTCCCCCAAACTGCTTTGCTCATCTTTCTTATATAGTTCTCTCCCTCCTATCCCCTTCTTCCTTCTGTTGATCATCCATTGGTCTTCCTTCTGACCGTCCGTCCCATCAAAGGCTTTATCCGTACTCAAGTGGCTCACCATGATCAATGTTACTTTGTCAAGGGGTTACATCCCCATTAATGCGGCCAGGGGGGGTTAGATGAGCGCATTCAATGCAGAGGTGACAGCTTGCCTAAGGCTTGCTCCTTCGTCGTGCTCCCGTCGTCGACACGTGGCATTGGTCCCTCTCCTCCTCGGATATTTAAGAAGTCCCCTTTGGTGAGGTGGTGCTTGTGTTCTTCCGAGGTCTCGGATGCCCGAGGACGGGGCCCTCCTCGGATATTTTCCTCAAGGGTCGGTCCTCACGCTTTTATCCTCGGACCCCTCATGCATCCTCAACGCAGGTCCTTGGGCCTGGCTTGGAGTGCGCCAAGGCTACTTAATTTTCTGGCTTCACAATAGCCCCTCAAAATCTTGTTGCACGCATCCTCAGGCGGGGAGAAGGATTTTGACATCCTCGGGCCTACTCCGTGCCCAGTCGAGCCTTACTCCTCGTCAGCACTGGGGTCTATTCATCTACCCAAGGCGCGTTGCTGACGTTTCAGAGCGTATAACGTGCCCATCATTAAATTCAGGCGGCTCTGTGCTCCCCACGTCTAACGAGGTGTTACCAATCCAATGGTGGAGGTTTGTCTCGCATTTATGGGCAGGAAAACCCGCATGGCTCTTCGATTTGGGGTATAAATACCCACTTGAACCGCTTCTTTCTATTTTTTATTTGCAATCAAAAATTCTCGCGCGTCCTTCCTGAGTTTAACCACACTCTCACTTACATCTCCAGCACAAAAAGCCTATTCGAGGAGCTTCTCCTCTTTCCAGTAAGTTGCTCTATCCCTCTCTGAGCTCTCTTCCTCTTTACCCCTTCTTCTCCTTCACCTGTTCTTTCTTAGTTTCTTTAGGCGTCAACTGGGATGGGTAGGTTTAAGAAATACGTCTACACTGAGGAGGCGATGGAGAAATTCATCGCCGACTATAAGATTCCCAGCAATGTAGGTTTGAGATATTGTGAGGATGGGGATTGGCTCTTGCAAAGATAGGAGGGAGAAGTGGTAATTTCCATTGTCGCCTTCCTCAAAGGGGGGATAAGGATCCCCATGGGGCCGATGATGAGGGACTATCTCACGCACTTCCGATTGGCCCCTACCTAGTGTGGAATAAACATCTTTAGGATTTTGGGCTGTGTGGACGCCCTGAACGAGAAGATGGGGCTAAGGTTGACCCATCATGACGTGAACTGGTGCTACAACCTTCAGCTCCTTAAGGGCAAGTCTTATTATCTAAAGATAAGGGATGACAGGGTGCGGCTCATCCAGTGCCTCCCTGAGTCCAGCAAGGGGCTAAACGAGGATTTCCTCATCGTGTCTAGAGAGTGGCACGATAGCCTTCACTGCCCAACAATGGAGGGAATACCAGGTGGGGTAGTGGGAGTAGGAGGGGTTTCAAGTTCTTTTGTCTTTTTCCTCCCCCCCCTCCCCCCCTTTTTTTTACTAATGTGGTGGTGTTTCCCCTTATAGACCTGCACGCTTTTGAGCGCCACTTCCACCTGGTCAACTGGGAGGATTTGCAGAAGGTGCTGAGGGCGTCAGTTTTTATAAACGAGGATGACAATCAAGTTAGGGCCGCCTACAAAATCTTGGGGTATATTCTTGTCTAAAAATCATTCCCGGTTCCGAAGCACGTGATCCAAGCCAACGACCCTTGGCTTCAGAGAATCACTATGACCGAGGATGGATTTCTGTTCCTCGAGGAGCCCTCCGAACTAGAAGTTGTTACTCTAGCCGTCCCTTCTTCTTTCCAAGTATTCGCTAAGGTTGCCGAGGAGGCTCCAGAGAGGGAGGAGGACGCGTTCGACGTTTTCGCCCAGCTTGATCAGTCCGAGGACTCTCCCGGGGACTTAGGCGACCCTCGTTTGACCGAAGCAGACCTCCTCACTTCAGAAGCCCTTCCTCAGCCAACAATGGGTTACAAGAGGAAGCCCCCCACCAGCTTGTTGTACCTGATCGAAGGCCAACCGGGGAAGTCCCAGCAGAAGCCTCCCCCTCCTCCTCTGAAGACTAGGTTGACTTTCGCTTAGCAGAAGCTTCCCCCTCCTCCTCCTCCTCCTTCCCAAACGAGCCTGCCTTCTGGGTCCGTGCCTGCCGACCCCAAGAAGAAGAAGGATAAGGGCAAAAGGCTTATGGAGGATAAGCTAGTGTCCTCGTAGGAGGAGGACAACACTCTGCGGTCGTCCAAGCAGATTAAGATAGGTGGCAAAAGTCAGGACAGGCAGGTCGACACCACCTCGTCCGAGGCTCAGGCCTGGCTCCCAGCCCTAATGCTTCATAGGGAGCCCCTGAAGGATGACGCCTCCCTCAGGGACTTCAACGAGGGTGAAGGCGCGCACGTGGACGACGCGTTGGAGAGGTGCCTGCTGCTCCCAGCAGACATGGCCGAGCTGGACTCTTTGAGAAGTAAGCAAGTCTTCCTCAACCTTAAGCGGTATCTGGGGATGGTAAGAACTATAATTTTGACTCCCCTCCCTTTCCTTTCCTTTTTCCTTTCTTTTTTTTTTTTTTTTTGAATTGGGCTTATAGTGCATTGGCTACTCTGGCAGGCTGTCTATAGGTTGGAGGAGGTGGCCAACGACCAGTGGAAGGCTCTCGACCAGGAGCGTAATAGGCAGTTTCAGGCTACCCAGACTCTGAAGAACTCCGAGGCTGACCTCGCCAAGGCCCAAGGGGACTTGAAGGCGATGACTAGGGCTCGGGACAGTGCAGAGTCTGGTCTTGAGGGTGCCCAGAACCAGGCCAAGGAGCAGACGAGGCGCCTGGGCGAGGCGGAGGAGCAACTGAGGATTGTGAGGGAGCTGATCACCGATCTTCAAGCTAAGGTGGCCACGGCCGAGGGGGCCTAGAGGGAGGCATAGTGGGCCAGAGACGAGGCTCGACGGGCTAAGGTCGAGGCGAATTTTGGTAGGGAGATGGCCCTGGCTGCCAAAGAGGAGGTCGAGACTGCAGCTTACGCTGATGGGGTGGCTGAGATAGAGGCCCTTTATAAGGCTCAAGTTCTGGGGGTATGTAGGCGATACTGCTTCCAGGTCTGGGCTGAGGCCCTCAAACAAGCTGAGGTGGAGGCCTCGTCCGACCTATGGAAAGTGGAGAGTGTGTACTACTCCCCTGCTATCCGCGAAGCCGCCCCTGATAGCGCTAAGGCTGGGGAGCTTGTTGAGGAGGTGGGGGCTGCTGAACTAAGGGAGAATCCGAGAGAGGAGGTGCCCCTAAAGGTAGCGGAGGTCCCATCCGATGCTCAAATCACCACCACCGAGGAAGCAGCCATTCTTGCCGTACCCCTGCAGGCTGTCCCCTTAGGCCAGGGCTCGGAGGACTCAGAGGTTGCCCCTGTCCAGCTTGAGCATAAGGAGTAGATTCCCTGACGTCTCGGTTTAACCTGCTTTTGCTGCTTGCTTGACCTTTGTCTATGCTTTTTATGTCATTTTATTTTATTTTGTTATTCTTCTCTCTTTTTATTTTTTATGTAAGGTGGCTCTTGCCACGCAACTTCTATGGAAACTTTGTTGTAATGGGAGTTTAATTTCCCTTTTTATTTATCTTGGTTGCTTATTCGTTTACATGTTGTCTACTTCCTCTCTTTTCTTTTTATTTGCATGAATTTAGCTTGAATTATATGTCGGCCAATTGCGTCAGTAACAATGATAAGGGGAAAAAATGTATGCGTGGGCAGTCCCCTTACGTCCCAAGGGTTAGGTAGGGTTTTGATTCTTTCCTAACTTAGGATATTTTGAAATAGTTAGTTTCCCCATAGGCTTGAGTCTGAGGACCATGCAATGCCTTAGTTCTGTCTAATACTTAGGATATTTTGAAGTAGTTAGTTTCCCATAGGTTTGAGTCCAAGGACCATGCAATGCCTTGATTCTGTTTAACACTTAAGATATTTCGAAGTAGTTAGTTTCCCTATAGACTTGAGTCCGAGGACCATGCAATGCCTTGGTTCTGTCTAACTCTTCCATTCTTTTGTAAATATCTAGTTTCCCCATAGGCTTGAGTTCGAGGACCATGCAATGCCTTGGTTCTGTCTAACACTTAGGATATTTTGAAGTAATTAGTTTCCCATAGGCTTGAGTCTGAGGACCATGCAATGCCTTAGTTTTGTCTAACACTTAAGATATTTCGAAGTAGTTAGTTTCCTCATAGGCTTGAGTCTGAGGACCATGCAATGCCTTGGTTCTATCTAACACTTAGGATATTTCGAAGTAGTTAGTTTCCCCATAGGCTTGAGTCTGAGGACCATGCAATGCCTTGGTTTTGTCTAACACTTAAGATATTTCGAAGCAGTTAGTTTCCCCATAGGCTTAAGTCCGAGGACCATGCAATGCCTTAATTCTGTCTAATTCTTCCGTTCTTCTGTAAGTATCTAGTTTCTTTGTAGATTTGAGTCCAAGGACCGTGCTTAGTTCTGTCTAGTACCCAGGTATAGCCGAGTGGTTAGTTTCCCCATAGGCTTGAGTCCGAGGACCATGCAATGCTTTGGTTCTGTTTAATACTTCCATTCTTCTGTAAGTATCTAGTTTCCCCATAGGTTTGAGTCCGAGGACCATGCAATACCTTGGTTCTGTCTAGTACCCAGGTATAGCTGAGTGGTTAGTTTCCCCATAAGCTTGAGTCCGAGGACCATGCAATGCCTTGGTTCTGTCTAACACTTCCATTCTTCTGTAAGTATCTAGTTTCCCTATAGGTTTGAGTCCGAGGACCATGCAATACCTTGGTTCTGTCTAGTACCCAGGTATAGCCGAGTGGTTACTTTCCCCATAAGCTTGAGTCCGAGGATCATGCAATGCCTTGGTTCTGTCTAACTCTTCCATTCTTCTGTAAGTATCTAGTTTCCATATAGGTTTGAGTCTGAGGATCATACAATACCTTGGTTCTGTCTAGTACCCAGGTATAGCTGAGTGGTTAGTTTCCCCATAGGCTTGAGTCCGAGGACCATGCAATGCCTTGGTTTTGTCTAACACTTCCATTCTTCTGTAAGTATCTACTTTCCCCATAGGTTTGAGTCCGAGGACTATGCAATACCTTGGTTCTGTTTAGTACCCAGGTATAGCCGAGTGGTTAGTTCCCCAATAGGCTTGAGTCTGAGGACCATGCAATGCCTTGGTTCTGTCTAACACTTCCATTCTTCTGTAAGTAGGGGTTTGTCCTCAGACCGTTTTACTAGAGATGGTTCCTCCTCGGGTCGGACTATTAACTCTGCGGTGCTTTGGGCAGGGGTGGTTCGGATTTTGATCTTACGTGTAGCATTGACCTCGCCTTCAATTCAAGTTCCCATCTTTCTCATTTACGAGGCGTCCCTTGACCGTTCGCGCTCCGCGCTTGACGCTTCGATACGCGAGACATGCCTTTATTAATATCCTTGTGAATTGATACAAATCCAGCGGTCTACGGTCTCCTTGGGATTTGGTGTCCTTGTGATTAGTACTGCTGATAATTCTCTTTTCAAACTTTGTGTGGATTAATTCCCGCCAGTCTTCATCCTCTATATAAGGCTTTCTAGGGAAAACGTTTCTCCACACTCCATGAACTTCCCAACACAACTAGAAACACGTCCCTTTAGCTCTCTGAGCCCTTTTAATAACCTTGCCAGGATTGTGACCAGAGTTGGAAGATATGGGGCGGCCCTGGGCGGGTGTGAGGACACACAGGCCAAAGGCCCTACCGTTCCGGCCAAGAGCCGTTGTGACCGCAGCCCCCACTAGGCTTCCGGCGCGGCAGAATCTAGGCGTAATCCTGATAGTGCCATGCGTGGTGGCTAGGAGGGATGTCTCTGAAGTACTTAACACTTCTCCTCGGGGCGCACCCCTGCTGGAGGAGACGCGCAAAATCACGTCATGGCTGGTGCCCGAGTGTTGCTGTCTCTAACGGCCAACGCTCGTGAGGATTGGAGAGAATCAAGGGAACATCATGAAGGAGGGCGTCCCGGTGCCCCTGTGTCGGCTCCTCTCTTTGTTCTAGCTTCGCCGCACCGAACAAGGAGTTATTGGTGGCCTTGGAGCATACTAGCCTCAGCCCCATTCCCTCTAGCTAGTTTTAGAACAGGTCCACCTGGGCCTCTGTTTGTAGAATTAGCTTGTAAAATTATTTTTAAAACACGCCTGTTTGTGCCTCTGTTTGTATCTTGTACTTTCCGTTTAATAAAATAATATGAAGTTCATTTTCTTTTCTGTTGAATCCTCTACTTTGAATCTTCTACTTTTCTGCAATGTTTGTTTGTTTGTTTGTTTTTTTTTGTTTTTTTTTTTTTTTAATGCGTCGCTACCAACCTTCCGTAAAATAACTACTTAGGAACGATTGCTCGTTGCGCCTGCCAGTGTACTAATCCTCCCCACAGACGACGCCAATTGTAGGGACTCAGTTTAGAAAGGTTCCCCAACAATACATTTCTAGAGAGTGGGACGAAGGATTAGGCCCTAATAGACTAGCAACGGAACACAAGCCACATTTTTCCATTGAAAGGGAGTGAGCCCAATTTACAACTAAGGGTGCACTCGTCCGAGGAGGTTCCTCGCCCAAATTGCTTTGCTCGACTTTCTTATATAGTTCTCTCCCTCCTATCCCCTTCTTCCTTCTGTTGATTATCCATTGGCCTTCTCTCTGATCGTCCGTCCCATCAGAGGCCTTATTCGCACTCGAGTGGCTCACCATGATCAATGTTACCCTGTCAAAGGGTTACATCCCTATTAATGCGGCCAGGGGGGTTAGATGAGCGCATTCAATGCAAAGGTGACAACTCGCCTAAGGCTTGCTCCTTCGTCGTGCTCCCGTCGCCGACGTGTGGCATTGGACCCTCTCCTGCTCGGATATTCAAGAAGTCCCCTTTGGTAAGGTGGTGCTCGTGTTCTTCCGAGGACGGGGCCCTCCTCGGATATGTTCCTCGAGGGTCGGTCCCTGCGCTTTCATCCTCGGACCCCTCATGCATCCTCCGCGCGGGCCCTTGGGCCTGGCTTGGAGTGGGCGAAGGCTACCTGATTTTCTGGGCCCACAATATATATATATATATATATATATATATATATATATATAACAAAACAAAAATGAAGGAAGAAGAAAAAGAAAGAAACCTACTGCATTGATGTAAAGGAGAACTCTGACCCTAAAATAAATAAATTGATAGTTCAATTAAATAACCATCTTAGGTTTTAGTTGACCAGGTTATCAAACTCCATACAATGAATAAAATTAAACATCTTGGATAGTTGTATGTGTTATAAGCAATAGGCCTAATCCCCACAATATAGCTTATCATTCAATTTTTTTTTTTTTTTTTAAATGCTTATCAAATAGAGACTATTGGTACTAACCTGTTAAGTTATTGTGAATTTCAGTTAGGTTAATTGATAAAGTTTCTTGTCATCTAAGAAAAGATTTGAGATTTGAATATCGTCTACACTAAAAATCAATTAATATTTTGGTTTGACAATAAAAATAAATTATTATGGTGTGGATGCCATAAGTTTTAATTATATTGTATCTAGGGACAGACTTAGAATTTTAAGCTAGCAATGGCCGGATATAAAGGAAAAGAAAAAGAAAAAGAAAAAGAAAAACTTCCAATAGGCATCTATATAGTATTAAAAAAAATTATAAATACACAAAATCATTATTTCTAAATACATTAAGAAGTAATTATCTACCAACAAAGACAAAACAAAAGCCAAATATTTTTTTTTTTTTAATACTAGGCTTGCTAGGAATTTTGTTGTGGTTGAAGTTAGAACATTTACAGTGGTGGTGCTAAAAATTTGAACTTTTAGCACCTCAAAAAGTTACTTTATATATTTTATCACCTCAATTTATAATATACCCAATATTAAATATTATTTTTTTATCACTTCATTTAAAATAAAATAAACAACTCATTAAAATAATAAAGGAAGAAAGAGAATTTGAGTTTTTTAATTGAATGATGAATTATAATCTTTAAAAAAAAAAAAATTATTTTTTAACAACTTGCTATAGTCAACTGGCTGCATTTTATATCATTTTACTGTAGTTGCAAAAATTTTAGTTTTAATTTCTCTAATAACACATGATTTTTTAGTTCTTTGGTGGTAATATATATATATATATATATATATATTTTTTTTTTGTTGCTAAAATACAGTTACTATTGTGAATATTTTTATTATTTTTGTTAAATTTTTAGATTGGATAGTTGTTATTTGAGTTAGGCTGATTGAAGAGAAGATGGGCCTAAGGTTTTTTAAGGGAGTCCAATTATAAAAATAAAATATATAATAACTAAAAAAAATAAATAATTTGGACTAGGGACCCAGGCCCCCTTGGCCCTCCTAGGTCTGTCCTTGATCGTATCAATTCAATAAATAAATAAATTAAAACCCTTATTAGTGTCCCCCCCCCCCCCCCCCCCCCCCCAAAAAAAAAAAAAAAACTTACTTCAGATTATCTCTCCCTTACTATTGGGTTATTAAAAAAGAAAAAAAAAATACTATACCCTTTAATAATTTCCTTTTGATAAATATTGTTCCCTTTTCATTTTTTTTTTCTTAGGAATCTATTGTACCCTTTAGTTGAAATCTTTTTTTGGGAGTCAATCTTGTTACAATGAAATCCTCGATTGACCTCTTCCTACAGGGAAATGGGCCAAATGGTACCTGTTTCCTATATGTATCCCAACTCTCCTAACCACCTCTCCCACAGTATCGTAACCTCCTCTCACACCTAACACACAAAACAAGGTTCTCTCTCTCTCACTCTCTCTCTCTCTCACACACACACAGACATACATATGGGTATCTGTGTTTCTTATCAATACACAATAAATGATGTTTCCAGCTTAACCTGGTCATCAACAGCAAAGATAATTCACTTAGATGGAAAGCTACAACAGTTCAAGCAACCCATCAAAGCTGGCCATATAATTTCCCAAAATCCCAACTGCTTCCTCTGCAGCTCAGATTCCATGTTTATTGATGCTCATGTACCTCAAGTGCCTGAAGATGAAGAGCTTCAGCTGGGCGAAATTTATTTCCTTATGCCACTTTCTCAATCCCACAAGCCACTATCTCTTCAAGAGTTGTGTGCACTAGCCTTGAAAGCTAGTACTGCACTTACTCATTTGGACAAAGGATCATCATCCCTAGAAGCTTCACCCATATCAAACAGACCTAAAGGATGTCCTAATATACCAAAGTTTATTTGACACTGTCGGAGACTCGGAGAGAATTATCTCCTGTTTGGGCACGGCTACAAAAGTAAAATTATTTTCTAAATTCTTTTATGCTTGGTTTGGATGAGCTTGCTTTTACCTTAAAAGTTAAAAGAGAATGTGTAAACTTTTTTTTTTTCCAGTACACAATTGCACTTTTACAAAATAAACAACCACATAGTTTGGTGTCTCTGCAGAGAACTACAGTGTTTTATAGCTACGTAAGGCATCTTTTAATTGTAACTGGTCTTATGAGCTAAAGGCCAAGATCAGACAAAGTAACACAAAAGTTGTTAAAGCATAGGAAATATTCTCGCAGAAGGCTCTCTATTAATTGAGTGAACGATTTTTTATTTTATATTTTGAGATGTTCAGTATTATATAGTGGGAAATGGGAGATAACTAGCCTATCACATAAGCCCCTATTTTATTTATGGGTTAATGTTTATTACATGTAACTTATTATATACATTTTTACATCTACATCCCCTCTACACCAATGAGATCCCCTCTACATTTTTAACAGGTTTGTTGATAAAAACTGAACACTTGACTTTATTATATATGGTGCTTTAATTGACCACACTTTGTTTGAAATTAATCATTTCGGATTATATCAAATTGGATTGGTGAGTTTTTATTTTAAGAAAAAATATATCTTATACTCATTTATATTTACTATTTCACGTTAATATTAACATAATTGACGTAAAAATATCCATATTTTAAATATAAAAGTGAAAGTAAAAAAATACGGAAAAAAAAAAAAAAAAAAGAGTTTAAAAGTATTATTGCCTTTTTTCCAGTTTGGGATTACTTGATTAGTCCTATTTTTTATAATGTCACTTTGAGGCGAAATTTTCATGTGTCGCATGAAATGGCTCTGCAATACCTTCTCTTCTTTGAGACACTTTGTGGCCAAAATCCTCGCCTCTACTAAAAAAAGCCTCACGTCAAAGCAAGAACAAAAGATATTATATTATACTATCTTAACAAGAAAAATAAAAAATGTTAAATTATACAAAGTCGTGTCATTCTAGACGTGAAAGGCAGAGTTTTAAGTGGAGCTATATGTTTATGGTATTAGAAAACTTCATGGTTTATGATGCAGGACATTTCAAGTAGCTATATTTTAATCCTCTTGTAACTAATTAGTTAGTTAGTTAAATGATTTCTTAAGTATTAACCGATAGGATTTAGACACTTGTCAACCATTAAGAGGTTGTCAATGCTAAACAACTAATATAAGTAGTAAAATGCAATTAAGCTCTTCATAAATTAGTTTTTATATGTGAATGAAAATAAGTTTCGAGGGCTTTTACTTGAGAACTTATGATGTATTTAGATACCACTTATTTTGTTGAAATAAAAAAATTATTACTAAAAATACTGTAGATAAAGGTAAAAGTTAATTGAAATAGTACAATGAGGTCTATAAATAGTGTCAAAAAGTGCAGTGGAGCCCATAAATAATGCCAAAAAGAGCAGTGAGACCCATGAATAGTAGCAAAAATAAGCTGAATAGTGAAATAATTTTAATTTTTCATCTTTATCTAAACGCACCCTTAGTGTTCTTGTAGAGGTGCCTAACCACCTATCAATTTGGTCTAAGCAGCTCTCATTCCATTTAATTCGAATTCATATTATAGTCCATTTGTAAATCAGTTTTTGTATGTGAATGAAAATAAGCTTTGAGAGCTTTTACTTGAGAACTTAGTTTTCTTGTAGAGGTGCCTAATCATCTATCAATTTGTTCTAAGCAGCTCTCATTTCATTTAGTTCTGATTCATGTTACAGCACATCATATTTTCCTGCATCAGTTTATTTTCTTGAGTATGCTTGTTCATAACTTGGACAAATTAAGAAAAAAAAATTTTCTGTTGAGAATGATGAAAAAAATAAAATGGACTCAGCTAGTTAGGAGCTTATGAATATACATGAGAACAACTTGAGCTTAATTTGTCAAACTGGGAATAAGCACCAATGCACCATGGTCCTTAATAATTCTTCGTACGTAGCTCCCTAAAATTAAATAGTATAGTTAAAGATTTTTCTTTCATTTTCCTGATAATAGTAGTAAATCTTGATCATGTATGAAAGAAGCATATCACATCAGGACATTAGTCGAAAATTTCCGTTTACATTTTTGGGAAGTTTTCATGTGGAACCTGGAAACTTCATTTATTAGGCGCCGCAAAGGAAATATATAAAGAGGTGATGACGATCAAGACTAGAAGAGAGAGGAGACCAGTCACCATCAATGGTTCGTTTAGACACACTTAATTTTGCTGAAATTGAAAATTAAAAACACTGTAACAAAATGATTTTTAAATGTGTGAATAGTATCGTGAGACCCATTTTTAATAAAAAAAAGTTGCTAAAAATTAGAATTTGTAGGTCCGTAAATAATACACAAGTGCACTGCTTACCATGAAAAAGTCAACAAATGCGGGCTTAAAAAAAAGAAAAAAGAAAAAAGGAAAACGTTGAAAATGAAAATGCAGACGCACAGATGCTGAAACCAAATGGGTATCGTCCGTTTGGATATAGCTTATTTTACTAAAAACTAAAAATACTGTAGAAAAATAATTTTTAAATATGTGAATAATACCGTGAGATCTATTTTTAATATTTTTTATGAATAAAGTGATTATGGGTCTCATGAATAATACGTAAAGAGTGCATAAACAGTGCTCTTGTCTCCTAAATAGTGAAACACGTGCATTAAAAAAAAAAAAAAAAAATGAAGAAGAAGAGGAAAACGTAGAAACGTAGAAATGCTGGACAGACTCAGTTCCCAAACGCACACTAAGTTCTCAAGTAAAAGCTCTCAAAGCTTATTTTCATTCACATACAAAAATTGATTTATAAAGAGCTTGCATTCTACTACTTATACTAATTGTTTGGCATTGACAGCTTCTAAATGATTGACAAGTGTCTACTTCTTATCAGTTAATGCATAAGAATTCATCTAACTAACAATTAGTTACAAAAGGATTAAAATATAGCTACTTGAAATGTCTTGCATCACAAGCCAGAAAAAGAAAGTTATTAAATATAAGAATAATTCTATAGACACGTTTAGTCGTACCTATGTGCTTGTATTACACTTTTAGTTTCCTGTGTGCTTGGATTAGTTTCTACTTTTCACACGCCCGTGTCTTCTCGGACCCATCCCCAGATGCTATTCTAATGCATGACGATATGAATCTCAATTATCCAACCAGCTTTTCTTAAAGTACCACCCTCTTTTGCTTAGAATTTTCGATCTTTAACAAGAAGTGGGCCAGTTTTTTTAGTTGTCTTATACAAACCTCTTTTGCTTAGCATTGAGAATTAACGTGGCTCCAAATTCCAATTATATTTGTCCCACTTATGTCTACAATAAGAGAACTAGTCTAAAATGACTTCATCTATAATATAGTGAATTATTTGTTACAATAAAATCTA
This sequence comes from Quercus variabilis, assembly GCA_030445155.1. Lineage (NCBI taxonomy): Eukaryota > Viridiplantae > Streptophyta > Magnoliopsida > Fagales > Fagaceae > Quercus > Quercus variabilis. Next base: position 43,782,298 of record CP129455.1, read on the forward strand.
ATCTAGATAGTATTTATAGAGGAGTACATTAGGTATAGTATATTGATCCTAAAACTAGGGTGGCATGGTAGTACAAAACCACAGTAGCTTATGATTATTTTTAGAAAACTTCTAATATCTAATATATTATAACTTCACCTCAAACTCAAGGTGGAGTAATGAAAAATTCATTTTGAAAGAAAAGTTTTCAATGCCATCATCAATTAATGCCCATCAAATGAATTAGAAACCACTAAGAAAAGCATAAAAAGGTATCATCATTGAAGAGAGAGAAATCTGTGAAGCGTGTAATAAATGTGAAAGACTTCATTTTGTTGGCTGGGAACATGCATGAATGAGCTCAAAGAACATTTCAATTGTAGCTTGGTAAGGAAAATTCCAAGAATTCAATTGAATACAATGACTTATAAGCACAGTGGCGAAAAGAGCTCTGCCATGAGAGTGCATGTAGAGGTCACTCCAACATTTGTATTGTGTGGGAGTAATGACCTATGGAAGTTAAATAGAATGTTAGGCATGTCACAAGGATAAGAATGACAAATAAATACTCTAAGCGCTTATGAGAAGTGTGAGGGGGTCTTCAAAACAAAAGGTGGTGCGTGCAGCCATAAACAAGCACGTGATTAGGACTAAGACAATGTGTGAGGACAATGTGACACCAAAACTTGTGTTATCGGTTGTGGGCTCTAATTTGTAGCCAGTGCTCATAGTGAGCACACAACTTGGAGTCAAGTGATTCTTGAGTAAAACTTGATGTTGCAAGGCGTGTGAGCACACAAACTCAAAGAAAGAAGGACCAATTAATGTTCTAATACCATAATAAATTTAATATATATATATATATATATATATATATATATATATATATAAAGAAGGAAATAGAATGACATAGACGGTAAAAAAAAAAAAAGAAAATAAAATGATATAGAGAGAGAATGCTAGAAAGAAAGAAAGAGAATTAATGTTGTTACTAGACAACTTACGTCAATGGTAGAAAATCCTAAATGACCAGAGTGATTTAAATTATATATGTTAATAAATAATTTTAGAAAATTTTTTATGAAAAAATAGCTAACTGATTTGACCATTTTTTTAACTTCGCATAAAATATTTCCTAAAATAAATGGTTAATGTAAGGGCATACATTAACTGGACTCATATCTTAATATATAATATCGTAAATATTCTAATCTTGTATATTCTAAACCTTAATATATAATATGGTATATATTCCAAACCTGTATGTTTCTCAGGTTGATTGCAATATGGCCAGGTTCCACCAAATTGGTATAATTGGTGACAAGGTTTGACACTTGAAAGTGGCTTTTTATCATGTAAACATATGTGAAGCACTTTACATGTCCTCCCTCGTGTTTTATTAACGTTAAATATGATAAGACACCCTTATTTTTTATGGGATCAAGAGAAAAAAAATGGTAAGTGCATGTGTGTATCATAAAAGCAAAGAAAAGTAACAGCAACACGTTATATTATATGTTTCTTCATCAAATGCCCTAAAACACCCATTAACAAGAACCATTATACGAGTTAAATATGAAAAAATCAATGTAAAATTCAGTGTACCAAGAATAACTATTGTATCTTAGCCACATGTGCTTAATATAAGAAAGTCTAGAGGCAGATTTGACACTCTAGCTTTGTAACAGATTACATATTAATAGTAGGTAAAAAAAAAAAGTATGCCAATGATTGATTTAAAAGAAAACTAATAGTAATATTAGCGTTTTTAATAAGTATTGTTAAAAATTTTTGCATACATTTCAACTTTTATGACGACATAGGTTTGTTTAGTAATTTTCCTCTTTCTAAGTTAAAGCACTTTCTTTTTTTGTAAGTCTCCATAGACCGTTAATGATATTATACACATTTACACGTTTGGTTTGGTGCAGCACGTAGTTTACTTTATTGCTAAAAATTGAAAACTAAAACAGAAAATACTATAGCAAAATAATTTTTAAATGTGTGAATAGTGCCGTAAGACCAAATTTTAAAGTTGATTTTGCCAAATTTGTACTTGTAAGTCCCATAAACAGTGTACGGGAACCGAGGAAAAAAAACGCAGACACACAAAATGTGTAACTTGCCGCTATCCAAACTCACACTTAGTGTTCTTGTAAGGTGCCTCATTTCATTTAGTTCTAATTCATATTAGGGCACATCATATTTTCCGTTTATTTTCTTGAGTATGCTTGTTCTTTTGTACAAATTAAGAAAAAAAAAATTCTGTTGAGAATGTTGAAAAATATAAAATGGACTCAGCTAGTTAGGAGCTTATGAATATACACGAGAACAACTTGAGCTTAATTTGTTAAGCTGGGAATAAGCACCAATGCACTATGGTCCTTAATAATTCTTCATACGTAACTCCCTAAAATTACATAATATAGTTAAATATTTTTCTTTCATTTTCCTGATAATAGTAGTAAATCCTGAACATATATGAAAGAAGCATATCACATCAGGAGATTAGTCGAAGATTTCGGCTACATTTTTGGGTAGTTTTCATGTGGAAACTGGAAACCTCATTTGATAGGCGCCGAAAAGGAATTATATAAAGAGGTGATGAAGATTGAGATACAAGACAATGGCAGCTTCATGAATTTTGTTTAGGGTGTTTCTTAGGAAGCATAAATTACACAATCTTATTTCTTTTTAGCCTTTAGGTAATTAGGTTTGATTCAATGTTATTAATTCCATTCCGTTTTGGTTGTAATAGCCGAAAAATATTGTGCTGGTAAACAAATTAGAACAATAACCCACCCTATTCCACTACGGAAAACTTTTTGGGTCATTCAGTCTATTTCGCGTGTTTCAAGGTGTTTTACTAAATATCGGCCGAAATTCAAGATTAGACCAGCATAAAGTTTGTGCTTAAAAAAAAAAATTGTTCTTAAAACCAAAATAAATTTGCATTTTGTAAACCAAAACACCTCAAAAGGGGAAAAAAAATGAAAAGAAGAGAAATGAACAGAGGTACTTGTATAGCTAAAAAAAAATCATATTAAGAAATTTAAGACTCAAAACTTGAGAAAATGTACTACTGCACTGGTATTGGTAGAAGACGCAGAAGTTACTAATAAGGAGAAAAGCAAAACGTAGATGTAAAAGTGTAGATAAAGATGTAATAAAACTTAAAAGTATGAAGTGTAAAAATTGAGGAGACAGAAGACATGTGTGGTTAAGAATAAACAAGAAAAAATAATTAAAAATGAGAAGTAATATATGTCTGGTGAGAAAAAAATAATACTGTAATAAAAAATAATAAAATGTTGAAAATTGTGTTGTATTGAACATTGTGCTTAGTCGAAAGGTTCAAGTCATTGCCCAGTTTGTAGAAGTTTAATTATAATTTTATTTTTCCAGATTTTAGTTTTTTTTTTTTTTTTGGAGCTTTTCCTTTTTGCTTGAAAGACCTTAATATATTATTAAGTTTCTCAAATTACGGAAAAAAAATTTAAGATGATCCCAAATTTTTTTAAAAGGTAAATAAATATAAAATTTTAAATTATTATATATAAATTTTTTTTAAGGTAATCTTGGACCACTCTGGCCATAATGTGGCGCTGCCACTGCTAGAAGAGAGAGAAGACCGAGTCACCATCGAGTCAACTACGTGCGGCACCAAACGTGTAGACGTGTAAACTAATAAGTAATATCATTTACAGTATGGAGACTTACAGAAGAATAAAGTGCTTTAACTTAGAAAGAGAAAAATTACTAAACAAACCTAAATCCTCGTAATAGTTGAAATGTAAAAAGATTAAAAAAATTAAAAAAAAATGATAAAATTTTATACAACAGCTAAATTGGTACGGTTTTATTGATTTTTCATATAAACCCATTATTGCCATTTTTTTTTTACCTGTTATATATTGATAACTTAATACAATAGCTGAGTGTCATTTTTTTTTTTTTTTTGGCCTCTAGACTTTCTTATATTAAGCACACGTGGGTAAGAGTAAGACACAATAGTTCTACTTGATGCACTGAATTTTACATTAATTTTTTCATATCTTATTCGTATAATGCTTCTTGGTAATGGGTGTTTTAGGGCATTTGATAAAGAAACATTTAATATAATGTGTTTTAGGGCATTTGATAAACTTACCATTTTTTTTTCAACTGATCCCATTCAAAGTAAGGGTGTCTTATCCAAGGGAGTTAATACTGTAGCGGAAGCTGTACCAGTTTGATCAGCGGTACGATATATTTCGGATACCGATTAATACCAGTGTACCGTTTCGAGTTTACCGCTATTTTATATATATATATATATATATGTATGTATGTGTGTGTGTGTATATATTATAATAAATATAAAAGTTTACCATAAAACATTTCCTCAATTCAGAACTAATTATTCATGGTTTTAGACTTTAGTATCAATTAAGAGAAAAAAAAAACAATATAAAAAATAGAAAGCTTAAAAATTAATATTACATACTAAGAAAACAAATAATACTAATAAATTAATGCAAATAAGTTATCATTCTGCCCTAACAAAAATTCAAAAATTACAATTTTTTTTTTTTTTTTTGGTATTGGCCGGTACGCCCGGTACCGGCCGGTATTACTCGAAATTAGCCAATATGATCGGTATGGCCGGTATTTAAACTGGTATAAAACGTTGATATTTTGATATTGATATACATATCGGTACAAGACATATCAACCGGTACGGTCGGTACCAGTATGATATTGACTACCTTGCTTATCATATTTAACGTTAATAAAACACGAGGGAGGACATGTAAAGTGCTTCACATATGTATACATGATGAAAAGCCACTTTCAAGTGTCAAATCTTGTCACCAATCATGCCAATTTCGTGGAATCTGGCCATATTGCAATCAACTTGAGAAACATACAGGATTTCCTGCTGTTTAGATCACTGTAGTCATTATTATATATTAAGATATTAGCATATATAATTTAGATCACTCTAGTCATTTAGGATTTCCTGCTTTTTTATTTTATTTTATTTTTTTACAAATGGGAAGTTTTATTTATTCAAACTTATAGTTTAGGAGAATACATAGTTTGTTACAAAACACTTTTTAAGAGTGCCCATTTGACAAACATTTCTGAGATACTTTTCATACACAAAACTCGGGTAAGACTCATGTGCAAAAATTCTATCTGTCTATAAGCTTCCCCTTTGAGCTAGTCCATCAACCACTCTATTAGCCTCTCAATATATGTGAGCAAGAAGGACTATCCACTCGTGAGTGATAAGGGACTTGCATTCATTAATTAAAACATAAAGTTATGGCGCATAACCAGTGTAGAATCTATTTATAAATTAATATGTTCACATCCCAAATTCCAAGCCAGATTTAAACCAAAATGAATAGCTTCTAATTCTTCTAGTAACAACATTAATTCTCTTACTTTCTCTCTTTCTAGGATTCTCTCTCTATATCATTTTATTTTCTTTTTTACTCCCTATGTCATTCTATTTTCTTCTTTTTATATATATATATATATATATATATATTATATTTGTTAACATGGTATTAGAACATTGGTCCTTCTTTCTTTAAGTTTGTGTGCTCGCACGCCTTGCAACATCAAGTTTTACTCAAGAATCACTTAACTCCAAGTTGTGTGCTCACTATGAGCACTGACTCCAAATTAAAGCTCACAACCGATATTACAAGTTTTGGTGTCACATTGCCCTCACGCATTATCTTAGTCCTAATCAAGGGACAAAATGGGCTTTTGCCCTTTTCAACCAAATTAATTAGCCTTATTCCCTCCTTCCCAAACTAAATAGGGAAATGTCATTCTTTTAAAACTCGATTTTTGATAAATCAAGTTATATTAAAAAAAAAAAATCTAGAGCCCTATAGCAACGTTTTTAAGGACCTATAGTGACGTTTTCAAGACCTATAGCGACGTTTTTTAACTCGACTTCCATTAAATCGAGTTATAGGCAATTTTTTTAATTTTTTTTACCTATAACTCGATTTCATATAAATCGAGTTACAAAACGCCACTATAGGTCTTGAAAACGTCACTATAGATCCTTAAAAACGCCGCTATAGGACCTAACTCGATTTATCAAAAATCGAGTTTTAAAAGAGGGACATTTCCCTATTTAGTTTGGGAAGGAGGGCATAAGGCTAATTAGTTTGGTTGAAAAGGGCAAAAGCCCATTTTGTCCCCTAATCAAGTGTTTGTTTATGGCTGCATGCCACCTTTTGTTTTGAAGACACCCTTCACATTTCTCATAAGACCCTAGAGTATAAATGTGTGAATCTCATCCTTGTGATATGTCTAACATTCTATTTAACTTCCATAGGTAAACTCCCACACAATACACACTACAACAAATTTGACTTTTTTCAAGGGTCAAAATTCTTGAAAAATGTATTAAAAAACCTTAAGAAAAATTATTTTAAGAGTCTAATTGACCCTTGATAACCTTCAAAACTTATACCGTCGAAAATGAAATTTTGAAGACCTTTGTGGCCCTCAAAACAAGTGCTCTATCTTATTTTGAGGGTCAAGAGATCCTTAAATAACCTTTTACCAAGGTTTAAAAGATTTACATTTACAACACTTAATAAATAAGGTTATTTAAGGGGTCTCTTGACCCTCAAAATAGATTTTATTTTATTTATAAAAAAAAAAAAAAAAACCATAATCATGCACAATATATATATATATATATATATATATTTCGAAGAAACTAAATATTTATGATAACTGAGTATAACTAACAGCACAGTTAAGCAAGGAACAAAACAGTAATAAAATATAGTTATTTAAGAAGATATAAGTTGACTCATACAGTGGACAAAGATTCATGTAGGAGAACTTTTAAGGATTAAAATGGCAGAGCTTACTTCCAATAGTGTACTTGCTTTGCAAATCCTGTGAAAAAGAAAAATTAAGACAGAGACACCATCAAATTATTTTGATGTTTTAACTTTTAATTCAGTGAAATGATTGCTTTATAAATTTACATTAGTATGGCAGCACTAGCAGGATAAGCAATCAACCAAGAGACAAGATTGAAACCAATGAGATAGCCTTTATTTAGCTTCCAAGGGAAGATGAAGTTCCCAGGCTTAACTTCTCTAAATGTACAATTGTAGGAGTATTTTACCTGATATTGCAAACATGCAAGGGCCCTAAACAGACAATAACCATACCACTGGAGCCGATATACATCCATGTCTTTCTTCAAAACCTAGAAGAAAAACAGTGCAATTGCATTAACACAACTTCCAAATGAGGTTTGAATGAAATGGCTCAATAATTTCCAAATTTTGGACACTGCAATCGAATTTCAACTTTAAAATTTCTTGACAACAGTTTATAAAATAGACTAGATCATTACCTACATCAACCAAATATTTATTTCAGTAGAAGGTGCCAGTATTTAAAGGTGCAGAAATATATGTGGGACAGGAGATAAGTATCTTAATATATTAATATATTAACTTATTAAGAAAGAAAGGGATGGTACCTGAAAGCATCAATATTCATGTGATCAAATGATCCATTAAATATAACTTGGGAAAGTGATAATTGTATTATAAAATAAAATAAAAATATTTCAAAATCCAAAAACAGTGCAACTAAAAAGGAAAACAGATGGAAGAACTGAGGAAGGAAAAATGAAGAAACATACTTGAGCCATTATTTCATATGTAAGAACAAACTTTACAGGGCCACCAGTTTAATCAAACTCGCTATCGGGGCTTAAACCCGGCCTAGGAACAACCACCTGAAAAAGCAGAATCTTGAGAGACAAAAGAGTAAGTTCATGAACTATTCATCAAGCTAGAGCCTGCAAACAGGAAATGAAATATTGTCAATCACCGCGCAACTAATAAATAGAATGTTAGGGAGATAAACACCTTGGAGAGCTTTCTTGAATAATTAATATAACATATAGAGACACACTTTAACCCAAAAGGCCTAAGCCCAATGGGTATATACTCAATATGTTATATTAACCACTCATTCTTCTCATCTTTATTCAATGTGGGACTTCACTCACACGTGTAACCTTACAATCTCCCCCTCACGTGTGAGTGAGTCTGCCTCTCTATGGGCTTCATGACCTCTCTGTAGGCCATGAACAAGTCCTTCTAACTCCTCCTTGACTAATAGACTTTTTACTTCATCAACGCGTCATTTGTGGGTCTTTCGTACGCCATTCATGGGAATCATGTGTCAATCCCGCACGCACATCCATGAGAACTCCACACATCCATGTCCATGGGAACCTCGCATCACACCATCATTTAGCACCATTAGTAATATTCTAGGATGTTTTTGTGTGGGCCGTTTAGGCTTTCTCTATCCCTGTTGGGTAGGGACCATAAACACTTTACCACTTTCGCTGCACACCACCTTGGGCTCTGATACAACTTGTTAGGGAGATAAACACCTTAGGAAGCTTCCTTGAGTAATTAATATAACATATAGAGACACACTTTAACCCAAAAGGCCTAAGCCTAATGGGTATGTGCTCAATTATGTTATATTAACAACTCATTCTTCTCATCTTTATTCAATGCGGGACTTCACTCGCACATGTAACCCAATAATCTCCCCTTCACGTATGAGTCTGCCTCTTTATGGGCTTCAAGATCTCTCTGTGAGCTATGAACAAGTCCTCCTCACTTCCCCTTAACTAATGGGCTTTTCACTTCATCAATGTGTCATCCATGGGTCTCTCGTATGCCATCCATGGGAACCACGTGTTAACCCCACACGCACATCCATAGGAACCTTGCACGGCCATGTCCAAGGGAACCTCGCATCACATCATTATTTAGCACCATTAGCAATATTCTTTTGTTGGGAATTGTTTTTTCTTCTCCCAGATCTTTGTGTGTGGGCCGTTTAGGCTTTCTCTGTCTTCGTTGGGTAGAGACCATGAACACCTTACCACCTTCGCTGCACACCACCATGGGCTCTAATACCACTTGTTGGGGAGATAAACATCTTGGAGAGCTTCCTTGAATAATTAAAATAATATATAGATACACACTTTAACCCAAACGGCCTAAACCCAATAGGTATGTACTCAATTATGTTATATTAACCACTCATTCTTCTCATCTTTATTTAATGTAGGACTTCACTCACATGTGTAAGCCTACAATTTTCCCTTCACGTATGAGTGAGTTTGTCTCTCTATGGGCTTCATGACCTCTCTATAGGCCATGAACAAGTCCTACGACTCCTCCTTGACTAATGGACTTTTCACTTCATCAACGCGTCATCTGTGGGTCTCTCGTATGCCATCCATGAGAACCACATGTCAATCCTGCACGCACATTCATGGGAACTCCGCACGTTCATGTCCATGGAAATCTCGCATCACACCATCATTTAGCACCATTAGTAATATTCCAGGATCTTTTTGTGTGGGCCGTTTAGGCTTTCTTTATCCCCGCTAGGTAGGGACTATGAACACCTCACCACCTTCGTCGCATACCACCATGGGCTTTAATACCACTTGTTAAGGAGATAAACATCTTGGAGAGTTTTCTTGAGTAATTAATATAACATATAGAGACATATAACAACAGATGTGCGACCTGTAGTTGCGTTTTCTACAAAATGCAGCCATAAGCCCAGTTTAGGCTGCATTTAAAATGTAGGTATAGGATAAGGACCTATAGCTGCGCTTTATAAAAAACGTAACTATAGGTCCAACTTATAACTGCGTTTCAAGCGCAGCCTAAATCAAGTCTATAGCCGTGTTTTCTACAAAACGCAGCTACAAGCCTATAGTTGTGAAAAAACGTGGCCATAAGCTGTAAAAAACGCAACTCTAGACCCGGTTTGAGTTGCGTTTTTATAAATGCAGCTCTAGACCCAGACATTGGGTTTTCCTATAGTTGTGTTTCTAAAAACGCGGTTGTAGGTTTTTTTTTTTTTTATTTTCTTTTTCTTCCAAGACATCCTTGCCTAAATCAAAACTTGTAATTCCTACCCAGAACAAGACCTACAATTAGATGCAACCAATTGGAACTAACAATTTGCCAGCAAACAAAAAAAGTTCGTTGCCAAAAAATTAATTACATAAACAAATATTTACAAACAAGTTCCCAACAACAGTCTACACTATCACAAAATCTGGAACCCCCTTAAGGATTTTTTACATCACAAAAAATTGTCAACAAGCATCATGGTTCTTCAGCAGCCAGTTTCCAGCAAGCATCATCATACAGCCAATTACCTGTGACAATAAGAACACTAGAAATAATAAGCTAATGTTTTAAGCTAAAACAAACAGATTCTAAACAAATAACCAAGTATTTTGCTCAGTCAATCTATTAACAAGGTCAACATCCCTTACATTTTTAGAGTCATTATCATATATGAGGCTTACACATAGTCTTTTTGCTTGTATCCATTTAAAACCATGGCATCTTAAAACAAGATTGAGAGTGAGATATAGTTTACTAGCAGCACTTTTAAAGGTTTAAATCTTTCCAACTTCTATACAGTATCATAGATTCCACTCTCTTCAAATTCATATATACACATACATTTACATAATCCATATTAACTGCTGTTTTATAAAATATAACAACAACTGTTATAATTTCCCAGATGGAAAGCTACCTTCCAATAAGGTCCCTTCATATTCAAGCTCACTAGTCATCAAATTTCAATTCTTTCAAGTTTTAACAATAAAATGCGAACAATACTTCATGTTGAGTATAACATGTTCTAATTAATCGCAAAGCAAGTAATGAAAAGAAAGCTACCTTATCTTCAGAAAGCAGTGGAATATGAAGAAGAATCGTAGGTGGCTCAATGTCTTCCTGCTTGAAACCCCTATTAAGAAGCAAAAATAAATAAGTACGGTAAGATGTAGAAGATTGGATCACATATACATAATGTAGTACAATCATGTACGCAGGTAAGATGTAAAAGAAAGCTAAATATTATATTACACAACTTATATGAGTATTTTTTTTTATTTTCGTTTGTAATAAAAATCGAAAACTATAGTCACTGTATATGCGAAACTATGCAGTGTGACAATTAATGCAGATGAAGGTAAAGCGTGTGACGCATATAAGCATTACAGTGTTGTTTTATGGTTGAGCTTTTACTTCAACTAGTGAAGTATGATTATTGTCTTTATAGTGTGATTATAAGTAAATGTATGTTTTCCAATTAGAATAGGGTATAGATGCATGAGTGGAACTCTGAAATGATGAATTAATAAAGAAGCTGTCTAACAATAGCGTCTAAGTTATTCAGCAAAAAGAAAACAATAGCGTCTAAGCAATACATTCTAATTTTGCAGTGTCTTTGTTGCTCATGGCATGCACACAATGTAGTACACTTGACATATATTGTAACCTTCATTTCAATTTCCTTTAAGAAATTTCTGTTTATAACAACAGTGATTTTCCGTTATTTCCATAAAAGATACCAAATAATACTACTAACCTACTTCAAGGTTAATTAGAAACTGAAAGGAAATAAATTGGAAACTATTATAGTAGTCCACCTTCAGCAAATTGATTATGTCCTAACAACCTCTTATGACTATGAATTTGAGCAAATAACCCAAAAAAATACAGGAACAACGGGTAATGAGCTCAAAAGAGACACTAGGTTCGTATGGAACAAGAGAAAATAGAAAATCATTAAGGGTCGGTAAAATAAGGCAATAAATTCAATAGATCTCAAACTACAAATTTTAGGTACAATAATGAGAACATTATAGTTGTGTATATAGAAACAATTGCTCAATTTATATGAATAGAAATGAATATGCACAATGTCACAAATATGATAAGTCATGTTATGTGTATTTCCCTCACAAGAAAGGTTAGACCCACGTATTGTCTCCATGAGAAAGTCCACTGAAAAAAAAAATTAATCACCAATAATAGTTGTCACATCTACCTTACCAACAAACCCAATCTCTCTCTTGTAATGTTAAATTACATAATAGAAAGTGTATTCAAAGTATATGTTCCTTAGGACAAAAAAAGTAAATATTTTTAATAGAAGTCTTCTTTGTTTTTATTTTGCATTTTAAGAATTAGAGGCAGGACCATTTTTGTGGTTAGGATTTAGAGATTTTTATTACATTTATCATATGGGTGTGTTTGGATTAAACTTATTGTTGCTGAAACTGAAAACTGAAAACTGAAAATACTGTAACAAAATAATTTTTAAATGTGTAAATAGTACCGTGGAACCTATTTTTAATATTTTTTTATTATGTGAACAGTAAAAAATAGTGCGTGAACAGTAACTTCTGTCCCGTGCACAGTGATTTTACTGTTCACACGAAAAAAGAAAAAAAAAGAAAGGGAAAACGTGCAGTGCAAAACGCAAACGCTGAGACCAAACGGGCACATATCCTTGAAAAAACTAAATTATATATTAAAATAAAAATTAAATGTACCTTGTTATCTCATGGAATTGAACTTATTTTCAAAATTCAAAAGGAGGGATTGGCCCCATAAAGGAGAAAAGGATGGCGCACATAGGAGATCAAGTGCACCTGGATTTGCCAATATTTGAAAAGTCAATAAGAAAAGTCACCTGGATTTGCAGTAGCCAATTCACACTAAGGAAATCAAGCTATGAAATTCTTAACCTGTATATAGAAAAAGAGATGGAACATACGTAACATACAAATCAAGTTTGAGAGAACTATAAATCAGCACAATGTAAGAGAAAGATGGTAGAAGGAAAAGAGAAACAGAGGAAACTGATCTGTTTTCTCTTCTCTCAACTCATGTGGCTGGATTGAATTGCTATGTTACTCTCTAATCAACCACCCAAAGCTAAAGACAACTGGAGGACAACCCCAACTGATTCCACCAACCTGGCTAATTCATGCCTCTCATATAAATAATGCAACAGTTATCACCTACCAACAAAATAATGGAACCTTGTTATTGGACTTGTATAGCTGTAGGGACAGGAGTGGTTAATTAGCACATGGAGACACCCTCTTCTAGCTGGTTTTTGTAAAATATATATATATATATATATATAATTTATAACTCATGAAACCCTAAACAATGGATTCCAATTAGGTAAATTGGCAAACTAAAGTTTCTTGTTGTCGAATAAGTATCTTGAGTTAATTTGAATCTTGATTGCTTACACTTAAAATATAAACCTACTGGTGTCTTGGTCACATTTCCTGAATACTCCTAACTCAATTGGTAATAGACCAACTATGTCATAACTATATTTTCACTTTTTTTTTTTTGGTAAAAGTCACTAATATAGCACTGGATAGACAATGACTCGAACAAATTTCAAAGGGTAGTTTGACATGGAAAACAAATAACAACCAATCCTTTTCCAACTGTTTTTATACATACAAATATTATACAAAAAATATCAACCAAGTTCCAAAAAAGCACTTGCAAATTCTGCATAACTTGATAGCCGTAGAACTTAAGAATGACAAGATTTATTTTCTTTAAATCACCTTTTTCTTAGCAAACCATTTATTCTCTGGACTGAACTCATTTAAAGATTCTGTGATAAGGCAAAGTCACAAACCTTCTTGGCATCTATTAGAGCATCTTTATCAGATGTGCTATATGTGCCAAATGCTAAATATTTGGCACATATAGCACACCAAACATCATTTATCAGATGTGGTATATCCTAAATTTTTTGCAACATGCTACAGTATCATCATATATTTGCCACTGTACAGTACCCGTGTGGCATATCAATTTATTCTTTTTTATTCCTCTTTTCTCGCTCAGGTCTCTTTCTTCTTCTCTTTCATCAGCTCACCGCCTCCCTCTTTTCTTTCATCAGATATTTGGATGTGCTTTCTTCTCCTTTTCTTTTTTTTTTTTTTTTTTTTTTTTTGGTGACAGGTTCCAAGTTTTATTTTTTTTTTTTTTTCCGAAGTCCCCAGGTTCTAAGGTTTTTTTTTTTTTTTTTGGGTTGGGGGGTGGGGTGGGGAAGGCAACAGGTTCTAAGTTTTTTTTTTTTTTTTTTTTAAAATGTTAACTGATAAAAAAAAAAGTTTAAGAAAATATCATTTTTTTAAAATATGACCGTTCAATGAAGGGGATTGTTTGAAAATGTTACTTTTTTTTTTTTTTTTTGAGAAACAAAAAGTTACCGTTAAAGAATAAGAAAATTTGAAAATCTGATTTTTTTGATCAAATGTTACCGTTAGGAACAATGATAAAGAAAGAATAAAATAAGAATTAAAAAATAATATTTAAATAAAGTAGTAAAAATATAGAACATCTGATAAATGGGATATTATAAAATGATGTGGTAAAATAGTAAAGTAGACTTTTGGTGTGACAAAATGGCATAATTTTTACAATATCTGCTACGGATGCTCTTAGACTTTCCAAAACTCCAGGAGATAAGGTCCTTGCCAATGATGTTGATTTTGACCAGTCAAAAAGCAAGGCTTGACCGCTAAGAATGCGTCTTAAATGCTCCTGGCAGTGCAATTAAAGCAAAAAAAAAAGGAAAGAAATAAAGCAGTGGAAAATCTTGTAGTTTATTCAGAGGTTGATGACGATCAAGACAGGCCCATGAGGCTTTTGCAGAAAGTAGACACTGATCAATGTGGAGGTGTAATATTGTCATAGAAAAAAAAGAGTATTTTATAAATTAAAAATTATAAAACATATCCGGATAATTAATTCTAACCTAATTAAAGGCCAACAAAAAAACATATCCAGATAATTCAAACCCTAATAACACAAATGCCAAACAGGTATAGAAAACATTATGAGATGCAATAATGCCCGTGCTCACAGGTCACTCAAAAGTTACTATCTTCTTTTCATTATTTCATTTATTGATCTTTGATTAGTCCCAAAACTATTCCTATTTTCTCTTTGGGATAAACCCCAAATAGAATGAAAAAAATGTGTCACAACTAGCCACAAATCCCATTTCCCAACATGGGTCACTCTATTATTGCAAGAAAGCCACTGTGATTCACATAGAATCCAATGAAAATACACAAGCTTTAACGAAAACCCATTTGAAATCACACAAAAACAAAGCAAACCCATGTCAAAAAATTCCTCAAACAGACATAAAAAGTGTAGAATAAGACTGCAGAATCAAAATCTAAACTCAGCCCACATAAAATTTACACCAAAACAAACAAAACCCAATAGTAAAAAGAAAGACCGACCTCTTTGGAGGCCAGCTCGGAAGCATAGGGAAGAACAAAGTTGACGGTGAGCTTGGTCGGGATGGAAGATGGAGTAGCTGTGCAAGGAGAATAGAGATCAAGAAGAGTGCTCGTGTGCCGGTGAGGAGGATTGGTGGTAGAGAGGGGTGGGTTAAAGGTGAGGGTTTGGGAGTCAAAGGGAGAGAGTGAGAGAGAAGGAGAGAGATCGGGTGAGATCAGAGAGTGGTTTAGGTTTTTTTATTTTATTTTATTTATTTTTTATTTTTTTAATTTATAGCAAACCTTGAGCTGCGTTTTACTAAACGCAGCTCCAAACATGTTTAAGCTGCGTTTAATCAAACGCAACTCTATAAGTGTTGAAGCTGCATTTGTTAAACGCAGTTTTGGGATATATTAAAAAAGAAAAAATAAATAAATCCTCAGATGGGTCTAGAGCTGCGTTTATAAAAACGCAGCTTTCAGTCCTACCAAGCTAAACGCAGCCTGAACACCACAAAACGCAGCTTCAAACTCAGTCTATAGCTGCGTTTATTAAAAGCAACTATAAGTCCAGTACTGGAGCTGCGTTTTTCAAACAGTACCTTGAAGCTGCGTTTTTGAAAAATTCAGCTCCAAAACGCAGCCCCGCAGCGTGTTTTTTGTAGTGCCACCAAAACTTATCTTACACTGTTTGGCAAGCTTGAACCAAGACGCAGAAAATTCTGAAGCATGATTCGTAATAAAATTGACATCAAGAGGCAGAAAATTCAAACATTGTATTAAACTTCTTGAACTCATTCTCTAGTAGGGAAGGTGTGACATTCAAAGGGGGGTCTTTTTTGTAGATGGAATAACCTTTGGCTGGCCATAAAACGCAAAGCATACATATTAACTAGATTAATACAACCATACAGAGTAAACAACAACAACCATGATGCAGATCATAATTGACAACCCATACAGAGTAAATTTTAGATTTACGTTGATAAAAACAAGACAACCGAGTTCAAAATCCAGCACAAATTAACAATTTAAGCTAGAAATTTAAGCAATTGAATACACACACTCACACACACACAAAGCCAATTCAATCCCAAAATCCTCTCCAATACATCATTCTTTTCCTACAATTTTTAGACAACCAAACAGATTCTAGAATGAATCAAAGAAATTTAATAGAACTCAAATTTCAGCACAAGTTAACGGTTAGGGACTCGAGCTAGAAAATTTACCAATTGAAAACACCAACAATAAAATTATAAAAAAGAAAAGAAAAGAAAAAACTAAAAATTTTCAACAAAAAAATCTCTACAAAACCGATACAATATAAACTCATTTATTTTCCTACGATTTCTCAACAACCAAACAGATTCTAAACGAGTCCAAAGAAATTTAATCGAGCTCAAATTCCACCACAAAGCTAACGAATTGAGCTAGAATCTCAAAGCAATTGAAATAAATATAACTTTTAAAATAAATAAAAACTCAAACAAAGCCCATTCATTGCAAACAATTTCTCCGAGTAAATCTATAGAAATGCAATGAAATGAAAAGCCGTAGAAGATCGTACCTTGCAGAATCAGATATTAGTCTCTGAGTGATTGAGAGAGAAAAGCTTGTTGTGGAAGCTGATTTAGATTTCGATATTCAATGTACAAAAGCAATGGAAGTTTGTGAGAGAGTGAATTTTCCGATATTTGAGTTTCTGAGAGAGTTTTCTGAACGAAAATGGAAAATGACTACAGTGTGAGAGAGAGAACGAAAATGTGTGTTTATACCTCTCCATCTATCTCAAGGGATGAAAATATTTTAGATATCTATTTTAAGGGTTGGGTTAGATATCTATTTTAGATATCTTGTAGTGACACATGCTGGGGTGGCCTCTCCTTGCACTCTCATGGCAGAGCTCTTTTTGCCATTGTGCTTTCTAAGTCTTTGTATTCAATTGAATTCTTGGAATTTTCCTTACCAAGCTACAACTGAAATGCTCTTTTAGCT
Organism: Quercus variabilis; assembly: GCA_030445155.1. Classification (NCBI taxonomy): domain Eukaryota; kingdom Viridiplantae; phylum Streptophyta; class Magnoliopsida; order Fagales; family Fagaceae; genus Quercus; species Quercus variabilis. The sequence continues at coordinate 43,799,447 of CP129455.1, forward strand.
CATTCATGCATGTTCCTGGCCAACAAAATGAAGTCTTTCACATGCATTACGCGCTTCACAGACTTCTTTCTTTTCAACGATGATTTTTTTTTTTTTTTTTTTTTTTTTTTTTTTGGTGTGTTTCTTAGTGGTTTCTAATTCATTTGATGGGCATTGATGACTTCCCTTGCATTGAAAACTTTTTTTTTTCAAACTGAAATTTTCATTACTCCACCTTGAGTTTGAGGTGATGTTATAATATTTTAGTTAGATATTAGAGGTTTTCTAAAAAAAATCATAAGCTAGTAAGCTACTATGGTTTTGTACTACTATGCCACCCTAGTTTTAGGATAAGTATACTAAACCTAATGTATTCCTTTATATATACTATCTGGATTAGATTTTATTGTAACAAATAATTCACTATATTAAAGATGAAGTCATTTAAGACTAGTTCTCTTATTGTAGACATAAGTAGGACAAATGGAATTGGAATTTGGAGCCACGCTAATTCTATTTCTCAATGCTAAGCAAAAGAGTTTTATATAAGACAGCTAAAAAAACCTGGCCCACTTCATGTTAAAGATCGAAAATTGTAAGCAAAAGAGGATGGTACTGTAAGTTGTTGGATAATTGAGATTCATATCGTCATGCATTAGAATGGTCTGGGGATGGGTCCAATAAGACACGAGCGTGTGAAAAGAAGAAATTAATCCAAGCACACAGGAAAGTAATAGTTTAACACTATGCAACTAATACAAGCACATGGGTTAGTATTGTTTGCGACTAAACGTGTCTATATAATTATTCTTATATTTACTTTCTTTTTGTGGTTTCCTAGAACTGAGCCATCCTCGCAGTTTTTTTTTGTTTGTGTGGTTGGTACTGTTTGCGACTAAACGTGTCAAAGATAATGGGAACAACAACAGTCGTACCGGCCATGAAATTGAATAGAAATTTCGACCCAATGCTTTTCTTTTGTGCTTTTTTATCCAAAATATTCTCCAATTGCTTTATCTTTAATTATCTTTTCCTTTGCTTTTGTTAGTGCTTTGAGTACATATGGACTTTGATTGAGTTGCTAATTAAGTTTGAAATTACCTAATCAAATTTTGACATACATGAGATCAGCTAGAGACAGTCATGAAAGGGAAATTTACTCCTTAGAGGTCTCTTTTTTTTAAAGTGGAAAAAACATAGATGCTTAATTGCTTATAACTTGAATTTGAATATTCAGTTCCTTATGAAACGGCATATAAATTTATTTATCTTATACCCAACAAGCCTAGTTAGTATATATACGAATGTTATGCGTATACTTCATACACGTACGTAAACGTTAGTAAATCACGCGTCTTCCATTTTGTTGTCAAAAGTTACGGAATCATACGCGTTAATTTAGGATTAAAAGTATACAACGCGTTAGATTGAAAAACGTTAAAAAAATGTATATTAAATACAGACTGTTAAAGACAGACACTACTCACTGACTACACGAAACTACACTGTTAAAAGAAAAACGAGTGAGACACTACACATTTAAAGGATTAAAATAATCCAAATGAACCGTATTATTCTCAAAGTCATACACAAAGTATCAACCTCAACTTTTTATTTATTTTAAAATAATGCTACAACAAACAATATTTTCATAACAATTTTACAAGAAAACTTATATGATAAATTATTATTAATTTTCATTTAAATTCATTACTAACATCACTTTTTTACTTACTATTAATGGTTTAATATCTAGTTTTTATTGTAAAATTATTATAAAAATATTGTGTCTTTATTCTTTATTTTTTAAATAGTGAAACTCACAAAAAATTAAACACAAAAGCTGCCACACCCTATTACCATGTTTCATCCTCAATAATAATGGTAAGAGCACTTAGATCAGTACTTGTATAATGGAAAAAAAAAATCATAAAAATGTTGTGTCTTTATTCTTTATTTTTTAAATAGTGAAACTCACAAAAAATTGAACACAAAAGCTGCCACACCCTATTACCATGTTTCATCCTCAATAATAACGGTAAGAGCACTTAGATAGTATTTGTATAATAGAAAAAAAAAATCGCATGTGTCAATTAAGTCCAAAATTCACCTACATCAAGTCATGTAAGTTGTGTAAAAATACATAATTGCTATAGTAACTATGTAAATTTACACTGATACTATTCATTTTGCATTTATTTTTTATTATTTACATACATATCTTGAGAATGAATGAAGAGAGAATATGATAAATTGATAATGGTTGTGTGTGAATAAAGAGAAATAATTAAAAAGTTAAGAAAAATGATATTTCAATGAAATATAATGTAAAATAGATAATATAATGTGAGATGTTTTGAAAAGTGAGTTTGTAAAATAGAAAAAAAGTATATTCTTTTACTAAAATAAATAGAAATTTTTACATGACCTAATACAAATGTTCTAAGCGAGTATATATATATATATATGTTAAATGTTTCCGTATTTTTATATGATTTTTTTTATAAAAAATAAACATTTAGTACCCATACTACACACGTACTGGTATTTTTCCTTTTATATATAGATTTTTTGGCCAAATTTTTGAAATGTACTATCATTGAAAGATACCAAATTCTACATGTCTATATGTTTACTGTAATATACAAGCACCGTATTTTACTAACTATACCGACAACTAAGTTGTAAATAACTGTTGTTAAAATAAATAAAAATAAACTTTAGTTACAATTATTTGGGGTTAAGACTTCAAAAGTGGCATTTGGCATGTGGCATGATTCATGACAAAGTAACATTTGAATTGATAAGTTTTTCCAATTTAATCAAGTATTTTAAATCCAAATCTGACTTCAATAGGAAAAAGAAGTGTGAAAGAAAACTAAAATAATTAAGTTTCTTAAAATGTTTCTATAACTCTAATAAGTAATAAACAGAAGGGTTTTTTTTTTTTTGAAACTATAAACAGAAGGGTTTTTTTTTTTTTTGAAAGTATAAACAGAAGGGTTTGATTTTGCTTTTATCCAAAGTTATGCATACCTACAATCTTATCCAAAGTTGGGTTTCTTTTTCCAATTAGTGGTTGAATTGTTCTCTCATGGCTGTCATTCATAAGAATTAAATAAACTTTTGTTAATATGACAATTGATGATACATAAATTATTACACAATCATTCTATTAATTATTATTTTTAAAAAAAAATTATATTCTATAAATTGACTAAAACTGGGCATTGAATATTGGGCATTCAGCCAATTGTCAGTAAGATTATCTTTGAATTGTACAGCCTCATGATAACAAATGTTCTACTTTTTTATTCAGATCCAATCATGTTTGCATCAACTAAAGCATAATTCTGAGTTCTGAAAAATTAAATTTTGCTTTATTTTTTACGAAATGTTTTAAAATTTGGTAGTACTATTGTTTCTCTTAATATATATCAATGAATGAATGGGAATAAGAGAATTTAAATTTTGAACATTTTTGCTAAAAACACCAAAATATACTAATTAAGTTATAATACTCCTATTTAAGTGATTAAACAATATAAATAATATTCTTTTAGTCCCCATCAAAAAAAAAAAAAATCTTTCAGTCAATCTATCATGACTCATAAGCCCATTATCTTTCACATTGCTTTCTTTGCCTATATAAACCACAGATTCGCAGGCTCATCCTCCATTCAAACTCAAAGCAACAGTCTCTCTCTCTCTCTCTCTCTCTCTCTCTACACACACAGGATATAAGTTATGGGCATCTGTGCATCTTCTCAATACACAAGCCAAGGTGGGATAGCCCTTAAATGGCCATCCACAGTCAAGATAATTCACTTGGATGGAACTCTCCAAGAGTTGAAGCACTCAATCAAAGCTGAACAAATCCTCTCCCAGAACCTTGGCTGCTTTCTCTGCAGCTCAGAATCCATGTACATCAACTCCCACATCCCCTTCATCCCCCAAAACGAAGAGCTCAAGCTGGGTCAAATCTATTTCCTCATGCCACTCTCTAAATCCCATCAAACACTTTCTCTCCAAGACTTGTGTACACTAGCCATCAAGGCTCATGCTGCTCTTACTCATTCAGAAACATCAACTACAAGAACCTAAAAATTGTCAAATAATTTTTGTACAACTCCGGCTGGGGTTAACATCTTTGGATTGAGTTCTACGCTGAGATGAGGCAACCAAAGACTTGAGTTCTAAATCAAACAAAGATTTAAAGTAAGGCACAACGAAGGAGCATGTGAACATCAACCAAAAACTTGAGTTCTAAATTATACAAAGTTTTGGTTTTTTTTTTTTGTTTTGTTTCTTAATTATTTTTTATTTAAGTTCATTGTAGTGTGCGTAAAGGCACATTATTTAGTACATAGGAATCTTCAAAAAGTGGCAGCCGGTCTTACTAGAAGCCAAGCAGGCTGAGCCAAAAGATATTATTAGGAAAGTTATATTACGCTTTGTACTTTAATTATGCATTAAGAAGAACCAAAGACCCATAAATAAATAAATAAAAAGAAAAAAGATTGTCCCTTTATATTCTTTTTTACAATTTAAAGTCTAAATGCCCTTTCTGAATTAATAAATAATACTGCTAGTAAAAAATCCTGGTGTGATGTATGAGATTGAATTTATACCATTATCATAGTAATAACCTCTGACTTCAAAAGCTGATTAAAAACTTTTATTTTCTTAATTAAGCTGATTAGAGACTTCTTTTTTGTTTCCACAATAGATATTAGTTGCAACACGGAACAATTCTACTCTGCTCTTTGATGTCCCAAAATAAGGTCATTATTAAGTAATTAAAAAAAACATATATGGCTATTCCATCCGTCCTGCACTTTTGTAAGTCCTCGTGATGATCGAGTTCTTCCAGCTTGTAGGATTTATTCCCTCCGAACTTCCAACTACCGTTTGGATTTTTTGACATTGTTGATTGTAAGTTAAAAATCTTGGGCATGTGCGCATAAAAACAAATTGAGACAAATGGACTGTTATTTTGGGGAAGGAGAACATTGATTTTCTATTTATAATAATAAACATGGAACCATGATTCATGTTTTTCCCTTTGCATACAACGTAAAAGTTTCCCACTTATACATGATTTGGAATGGGTGATCATAATTATAACTGTTGAAAGTTTTGTTGTTTGATTAACAACTTAAAAGCTTTCTAAAGAAATTGGGTTTTCTGCCATTTTAGAGAGGACTGAACCATTTTTTTTCCTCATAGAAAAGAAAAATAGTAATTGAAGAGCCATGACGTGACACTGAAAACCAAAGGAATCGTCATCCAGCTCTTGTCGTGATAGTGTCAAGACAAAAGGTAACGACATTCAAAAGAAAAAGGAACGTTCTGGGTCCTCAAAATTGAAGCACGAAGAGATGATGAGAACGATTGAAGAAGTTTAGTCCAAGCATCCACATAAAATATTGAAGCAGGCCGATCGACTTAGCACTGTACACCTTTTGGTTATTACTATTATTATTTTTTTCTAACTTTCTCGCCTCTTTCCTCTTTTGGCCATGGGTTTCCGTAGAATTGAACATATATTGGCGCCGTTATCTGTAAAACCCGTGCATGTATAACGTGACATAAATATAAAGACAAAAGTTTGAAGATTGTACACAAAATTCGACCTCATATTTTTGTTGGTCTTCGTTGATTCTGTCTCTATTATTGGAAAGCTGGTCTCTCTCTCTCTGAGTTAGATTGAGATTTTAATACAACTTGTTAGTTTCGGTTTGAGTTTAGTGCTCTACTACACAAAACAAACTAGAAAAGTGTTCGAAATTGACCATATGTCTATTTTGTGTCTCATCCAATACACCATAGCATTAGAGGGAAGTCTTGTGTCTTTTTGTTTGCAACTATTTATATTCATATCAGTTTATACCTTGGCTGTATTATTGCTTCTTAGTTTTTTAGTGCTCGATCTAAGCAACCTTATTCTTTGTGAACAGCATTTTGATAAAATTAGATTTGAGGATATTAAAGTTTTCTGTTTTTTGAGAAACAAGAATATTAAAGTTAATATCAATTACATTACAAAATACTTATAAACTAATGCAACAATAAATATAATTGATTTCTTTTAATTTCAACAACGTAATAAATTAACAACTGAATAACTGAATTAATTTTTTATAATTAGCTATACTTCAATTCATCAAATATAAAACGTAATAAATTAACAACTGAATTAATTTTTTATAATTATTTATACATCAATTCATCAAACTTATATAATAAATGACTAATTACAACTTATCTATCTATGGTTTGGCCAAAATTTAAATTGCATATCTGTAGTTTAAAATTTGGCACTTTACCTACCTAAGCTTTGCTACATTAGACTTTCATAACCTACATATCTATTTGCTGTTAGAAAAAACACATTTTAATTTGAAAACATAACATAAAATAGATCAAAAAGCAAGAGTTTGAAATTCTATGAACATTAACATGAAATTTCAAAGAAATACAAATTTCAAACAAACAAAAAGGACACAAAACTTAATTCGCTGCAATTCATCAAATGTAGAAAAAAAAAAAAAAAAAAAAAAAAAAAACCCAAGACCAATAGTATGAAACTTTTTTGAGATAATAGATAGAACTTTATCGATGTAAACTATATGAATTACAAACTTGGCCGTGAGCAACATGGGCAGTACAAGAGGACCAACGAAAAAAAAAAAAAAAACAGTAAAACCATCCACAGACCAATCCAGAAAAAAGAAAAAAAAAAAAAAAAAAAAAAAAAAAACAACAGTAGAAACACAGACAGCAGTGCAGAAAGAACAAAAACACCCAGCAGTAGTAACAACAATACAGCTATGTTTGAAGTCTTTCTTAATTACAAAACATAGGCTAGTGTAATGAATTTACGTCTCCACACGTGCACAAAGTTGGGCACTCATACATGTCTCTCTCTCTCTCTCTCTGTAGCTTGGCTTCTATGCTTGAAATAGAATGGGTGATATGGCAATTTGGCTATGCCCAAGAGCATTGTTCACAGCAATGTTCATCCATTTTGCAAAATTTTAAACCCTAGCTTTTTGATTTGTTTTATGTAATGTTTTTTAATTAAAATGTGTTTTTAATGGAAAAGACAAATGTGAGTTACGAAAGTCTAATGGAGCAAAGCTTAGGTGGGTAAAGTGCCAAATTTTAAATCACAAGTAAACAATTTAAATTTCGGCCAAATCACAGGAGAGTAAATTGTAATTAGCCCTATAATAAAATTTGTAATCTCATTAATATAGTCACTCAAAAATAAATAAAGTACATATTTTTTTTTTTTAGAGAGTTTCAACCTATAGTGTCCGCTCTTGATGATAGCTCTTTATTATCAGACCAAGACATTAATCAGTTTTTGGTATAGTCGGAGATTAAATTCCAGGTCTCTGATGGTTGTATAAATAAAGAATAGATTATTATCATCCATGTAATACACATATTTGGGAAGTGGCCGAAGGGGAAGTTTTTAATTATTATATTTATATGCATCACCACTTTGTTGTTGTCAATCTGTCAAACTCTTTGATTTGGGTAGCATTCCTCCCGTTAATTTGATTTAAGAAAATACTAGATAGGTTTAAAAGCCTTTGCATGGTGTCAATGAATCCGTGTTTTGTAATTTGAGAGTTTAGGGATCGCCTGTGTTACACAATGAGATTTTTTTTTTTTTTTTAAAAAAATGGAGGAACAAGAAGAAGAAAGAAAGCAACTGCATTAATGTAAAGGAGAAATCTGACCCTAAAATAAATAAATTGATAATTGAATTAAATAACCACCATAGGTTTTAGTTATGTTATATAAGCCATAGGCCTAATCCCCAAAATATATAGCTAATTATCATTCAAATATATATTATTTAAATGCTTATATATCGAATAGAGACTATTAGTGCTAACTTGTTGAGTTATTGTCAATTCCAATTAGGTTAATTGGTTTTTTTGTCATTAAAGAAGATCTCTGAGATTTATATATCACTTATACAAATAATTATGTAAGTGATATAATTATGAACCCTCTGAAAGCCCCTGGGCCTGATGGTATGCCGAGATTATTTTTTAAAGAATTTTGGCATATTGTTAGGAACTAGCTCACACTAACTGTTCAAAGTTTTTTCAGAGATGGTTGGCTGCTAAAGGAGATGAAAGAGACCTTCATCACCCTAATTCCAAAGGTTCAAGGTGCTCATAACTTTGGGCATTTTAGACCTATTAGCTTATGCAACTTTTGTTACAAAGTTATTTCAAGAATTCTGGTGGCAAGATTACGACTGCTACTGGATAAGCTAATTGACCTTGCACAAGTAGCCTTTGTCCCTAACAGAAATATAGCTGAGAATGTTCTGTTGGCCCAAGAAGTAGTGCACTCTTTCTCCACCACCAAGAAGAAAAAGGGGTTTGTGGGCTTGAAGTTAGACTTCCAAAAGGCGTATAATAGATTAGAATGGCCTTTCTTAATCTAGGTTTTAAAAAATTTTGATTTCCACTAGAAGTTCATTCACCTCATATACCAATGTATATCTACGGTCAGCTTCACACCTTTGCTAAATGGGGGAAAGGGCCCAAGAATCATGCATTCGAGAGGCCTAAGACAAGGGGATCCCCTTTCTTCTTATTGGTTCATTATTGGAAGCGAATTTCTTGCCAGAATGATTAATAGATGCTCAACCCAAAAATGGCATTAAGATTTCCCCATCAACTACCGAAATCTCAAAACTCTTCTATGCAGATGATGTTTTATTGGTTTGCAAGGCAAAGCATTCAGAGATTAATCAAATCATGAATATCTTGGGAAAATATTGTGAATGGTTAGGCCAACAAATCCATTTTGAGAAATCAGGTGTCTTAGCTTCAAAAGGGGTCCATCCTCAATTCTTGAATCAGCTCAGGAATCAAAGAGGTTTAAAGAAGCTTTCCCAAGGTACTAAATATTTGGGTATCCCTCTTTTTCTCTCAAGTAGCAAGAAGAAGGACTTTGCTTATCTTAAAGAATCTCTGGAATCTAAGGTAAGCAACTGGAAGAGCAAATCCTTGTCTTGGATGGGTAGAGCAACACTAGTGAAATCTATAGCCTTGGCTACTCCGTTATACACTATGTCTTGCTTTCTCATTCCAAAAAGTTTATGTGAGGAGATGGACAGTATGCTAAGAAAATTCTGGTCGAGCCCATCACAGAATTCAAACTGTTTTTTCACTCCTCTTGCGTGGGACAATCTTTGCCAACCTAAATATTTGGGTGGCCTCGGTTTTAGGCACTTCACAGATATTAACTTGGCCCTCCTCTCCAAAATAGCTAGGTGGATTTTAAATCAGTCAAATAAACCATGTGTGCAAGCACTTATGGCCAAATACAAAGTGAGAAGAAATTGGCTTGAGGCTGATCCAGTCAAGAAGGCTTCTTGGACATGGAAAAGTGTGGAATATGATAGGCATATTCTTATGGCTGGAGCTTGTAAGCAAGTAAACAATGGGGAAAGCATTCTCACATGGGAAGATCCTTGGGTCCCTGACATTCCTAACTTTAAATCGGTACCTCTGTCTCCTGATAAGCAATCTAGCTGCTTGGTGGTGTCACAGATTCTATCACCATATAAATCAAGATGGGATGAGTCAAAACTCTATGAATTATTCACTGAAAAATTTGCCAAGGCTATCAAGAGAATTCCAGTCAAAGTGAGTCAAAGGGGGGACAAATGGTCATGGGTAAATTCTCATAATGGCACACTTTCTATGAAGTCGGCATACAAGGAACTTCTTGCTCATGCTGAGCCCAATGAGTCTGACCAAGTGAAATCTAAAATTTGGAAATCAAAAATTCATGATAGACTTAAGATGTTTCTATGGAGAGTTGCTTCGGATATTCTTCTAACCAAGGGAAAACTGGCAAGATTCTTTCCAGCCATGGGTCCTAAGTGTCCCCTATGTGATGTCTCACCTGAATCTTCCTTGCATCTATTTGTTTACTGTCATGCTGCAAGATTTTTGTGGGCTGGTAATGTGTGGGGCTGTAGACCAGATGCAATGCAGTTTGATTGCCCAGGTTAGTTTATTAATTTTCTTTTATCCCCCCAAGTCCCTTTCTATGGCTCTTCAGACCAGGAGGGGTTCCTTTTAGTTGGGGCTTTGGTGCTAGAGCAATTGTGGTTTGCTAGAAATAAAACTATTCACAAAAACATTAAATTCTCCCCAAATAAAGAACTCCAAGTAGTCCTAAAAAAATTCACTAAACACCGTGTTGTGCTCGCTGATGTCCCCTTGGTGTTGCCTAGATCCTTTTATTCTTGGATTAGGCTTGAGCAAGAAGCTGTTAAAATTAATTGCAATGCGGCAGTGGGGTTAGATCATTCATTTATTGCCATAGTGGCGAGAAATTGGAGGGGGGATTTGATTTTTTCCATGTCCAAACGGGTGGAAACCAACCTCCCTATCCAAGCAGAAGCTAAAGCCATTAATTTGGTGACTTGTGTTACTGTTAACCGTGGGTTTGAGTATGTTGTGGTTGAGAGTGATGCCAAAGCTTGTATTGATGCTCTCAAAGCCCCCTTTGATGAAGTGCCTTGGAGAATTTCTTCCATAACAATTGATACTCTTTTGTAGGCTTTCTGTGGTCAACAGTTTGTTTTCAGGTGGAGTCCTAGAGAATCTAACAAAGCAGCCCATGCTTTAGCTTCTTGGTGCCTTGGGAAAAATTTATCTGGTTGTTTTGGTCAGGGTTATGCTCTCAGCCCTTTTATGGATGTAATTAATTTTGAACTTTCTTATGCTGTAGTTGTTGGTTAGCCTTCTTTTCCTTTTGTTTGTCAATAAAGATTTCGGTTCATAAAAAAAAAAAAAAAAATCACTTATATAAATAAAAATCAATTGATGTTTTAGTATGGAGTTATGTCAAATCTTAACTATTGAGTTATTAAAATATCGATTGTAATTATTTTCTTTTGATAGATATTGCTCCCTTTTCATTTTTTTTTTTTTTTAATTCTTAAGAATCTATTGTACTCTTTAGTTGAAATACTATTTTGGGCGTCAATCTTGTTACGGTAATATCCTTGCCTGCCCTCTTTCTATAGAGAAATAACACTTGTTTCCTTTATATATCTCCCAACTCTCTTACCCACCTCTCCCCTAGTATTATAACCTCCTCTCACACCCAATACAAAAAAAAAGTTCTCTCTCTCTCTCTCTCTCTCTCTCTCTCTCAAACATACATATGGGTATCTGTGTTTCTTATCAATACACAATAAATGATGCATGGTTCCAGCTTAACCTGGTCATCAACAGCCAATATAATACACTTAGGTGGAAACCTACAACAGTTCAAACAACCCATCAAAGCTGGCCATATAATTTCCCAAAATCCCAACTGCTTCCTCTGCAGCTCAGATTCCATGCTTATTAATGCTCATGTACCTCAAGTGCCTGAAGATGAAGAGCTTCAACTAGGTGAAATTTATTTCCTCATGCCACTTTCTCAATCCCACGAGCAGGGGTGGAGCCAAGAATTTTTGTTCGGGAAGACAAGTTATAGCATTAATATATTTATCAAGATAAGCCCCCCGCCCACATATATACACATGCATTTTTATTATATATACACACTTTTTTATTTGATAAGTTATATATACACACACACACCCAACAAAAAAAAAGAACTAAGTATTTTCAATCAAAATTGTGTTTGATGGCGATCTTTCATAAAATAGAATTCATTTTTATTATTTTCATAGTGAAATTTTTAAAAAGTTTCATTTTCAATACAAATTATCAAATTTTATACTAAAGTAAGTAAAAAATCTTTCAATTGAATTAATGAAATTTTCAAAAATATGAATGATTCAAAACTTGGAGGAACAAGTTTGACTCCAAACATATTTGAAGCTATCTTGCTTTAACCTATTATGTGGCAACTAAAAATACATTTCATGTGAAATTTTAGTGACAAGATGTTTCTAACGAGTCAATAACTTGTTAATCATCATATAACGGGTTGAAAAGATAGATTCAAACATGTTTAGTGTCAAACTTTATCAAATATTTAACAGATATAAGAGCACATTTTACAATAAAAAATAGAATTGTAAAAAATAAAGTTATGTCACTCTATAACTATTAGACCAATTATTTTTTTAAAGAATATCATTAGACTAATTCAAATACTTGAGTAGGGGCAACAAAAGTTGTTAAACAAGGCTCTCTATTCAGTGAATGATTTTTTATTTTTTATTTTGAGATGTTCGGCTTATACAGTGGGAAGAGGGAGAAAACTAGCCAATCTCTTAAGCCCCTGTTTTATTTTTGGGTTAGTGTTTATTACATATAACCTATTATACACATTTTTATATCTACATCCCCTCTACAACAATGAGATCCTCCTGAGTGAGACTTATTAGGACGATTCTCAGTCTCAGAAAGAGAAAGACAAAATGAGAGAAAGAGAAATTATAGAATAAAATGAAATTTGAACTACAAATAATAGGAAGGGACACATAAAAGAAGCTTTCTTTAAAAAAAAAAAAAAAAAAAAAGAGTGAGACGGATTTAAGAGGTTTGTTGATAAAAAACCGAACACTCGACTTTATTATATCGGGTGCTTTATTGACCACACTTTGTTTCAAATTAATCATTTCGGATTGGTGAGTTTTTATTCTAAGGAATAATATCATCTTACACTTTTTTACACCAACTATTTTAGATCAATATTAACACAATTGACGTAGAAATATCCATATTTTAAATATAAAAGTGAAAGTAAAAAAATATGGACAAAATTAATACGAGTTTAAAAGTATTATTGCCTTTTTTCTGGTTTGGGTTTACTTGATTAGTCCTATTTTTTATAAGAGCACCCATAGCAGATGTGCCAAATGTACTAAATGTCAAATATTTGGCACACCAAATACCAAAAAACACCTCACAACTAATATTCTATATGTGCCAAAATTTTACCATTTGTGTCCGTGCCACTGCAAATTTGCAACGGTATGGACACAAATGCCAAACTGGAAAAATAATACTTTATTCGCCTTTTCTCTCTCCTCTCAAATTCTCAATTCTTTATTTGATTTTTTCTCTCTCTTCTCAAAATTTGTCTCTTTCCCAAGTTCCCAAACCGTGTTCTTCCTCTTCTCACAATCAGACACAAGCAAGAAGCCCATCTACAGCGTAGAAGAAGGTGGCGGCGGCAGCCAAGAGAGGAGGAAAGGTAGCCGCAACTTCGTTGAAATCGGTAGTGGTGGCAGCGGCATCGGATTCACAGAACGGAGTGGAGAAGTTGGTGAATGGGGTTGAGGCACTTCTGATTTCTGATCTCTCTCTTTAGCTTGATTTGTTGGGTTGTGGGTTCATAGTTGTATGATGATGATGATGACTAATTAGCCTGATTTGTTGGGTTTGCCATGGTGGTGAACGGTTAAGATTGCCTCTCCCTTGGCCCCTTGGGTTCATCAATGGTGGTAGATGGGTTTGCCATGGTGTGAGCTTGAAAGTGGATTTAGCCGGTGATAGGTTTTGGTTTGGTAGGTGATCTCACCTTGAGGTCGCCGTTGATCTCACCCTTTTTCTTTTCCTCTTTGTTCGCCTTTCACTCTACCTCTCTCTGATTGTGGGGTTTTTTTTTTTTTTTTTTTTTTTTTTTTTTTTTTGCAATTTGGGTTGATCTGATATTTGTGAGTAATTGTGGTGGTTGGTTTGTAATAGAGGTTGTTGCGGCAGTGGATATTGGTGGCTGGTGGTTGTGCCATTGATGTTGTTGTTGTTGTTGTTGGTGATAATGGGGAGATGATAATATATTATTTTAATGTGTAGTAAATATTATTTTAATGTATAGAATTGAATGATAAAACATCTGATAAATAGAATGTTATAAAATGATGTGGTAAAATAATAAAGTAGGCTATTGATGTGGTAAAAATGCATTTTTTTTATAGAACATCTTATTCAAATGCCCTAATGTCACTTTGAGGTGAAATTTTCATATGTGTCGCATGAAATGGCTCATGCAATACCTTCTCTTCTTTGAGACACTTTGTGGCCAAAATCCTCGCCTCTACTACAAAAAGCCTCATGTCAAAGCAAGAACAAAAGATATTATACCATCTTACCAGGAAAAATAAAAGATGTTATATTATACAAAGTTGTGTCACTCTATAGGTGAAAGGCAGAGTTTTAAGTGGAGTTAGGGGCGGAGCTAGGAATTTTTGTTTAGGGGGCCAAGTTGCGATGCTAATATATTTATTAGGACAACTTTCACACACACAAATATATATACACACATGCACGCTTTTTTATTATATATACACACATATATATATACACTTTTTTATTTGATAAGTTATATATATACACACACCCAACAAAAAAAAAAAAAAAAAAAAAGATCTTAGCATTTTCAACCAAAATTATTTTTGACAGCGATCATTCATAAAATAAAATTCATTTTTTCCATTTTCATAGTCAAATTCTTAAAAAGTTTCATTTTAAATACAAATAATCAAATTTTATGCTAAAATAAGTAAAAAATCTTTTAATTGAACTAATGAAATTTTTAAAAACATGAATGATCCAAAATTTGGAGGAATAAGTTAGGCTCCAAACATATTTAAAGCTACCTTACTTTAACCCATTATATGGCAACTAAAGACACATTTCATGTATAGTTTTAGTGACAAAATCTTTTTAATGAATCAATGACTTGTTAATCGTCACATAACGGGTTGAAAAAGATAGATTCAACCATGTTTGATACTAAAATTTATCAAATATTTAACAGATATAAAAACACATTTTACAATAAAAAATAGAATTGCCAAAAATAAAGTTATATATCTATAACTATTACACCAATTATTTTTTTTAAGAGCATTATTGGACTAATTCAATTTTTTTTGGGGGGAGGGGGAGGGCAATTCTTATTTTTGTAGACTAAATTCTGAAAACATTAAAATAATTGTATGCATATATTTTTTAAAATTTCAAAATGGGGGGGGGGGGGGGGGGGAGGTTGCGGTGCGGCCATGGCCCCCATTCCCTTATTCATACCTCCGCCCCTGAGTGGAGCTATATGTTTGTGGTATTAGAAAACTTCATGGTTTATAATGCACGACATTTCAAGTAGTTATATCTTAATTCTCTTATAACTAATTAGTTAGTTAGTTAAATGATTTCTTAAGTATTAATCGATAGGATTTAGACACTTGTCAACCATTTAGAGGCTGTCAATGCTAAACAACTAGTATAAGTAGTACAATGCAAGCTCTTTGTAAATCAGTTTCTGTATGTGAATGAAAATAAGTTCTGAGAGCTTTTACTTGAGAACTTATTATTCTTGTAGAGGTATCTAATCACCTATCAATTTGTTCTAAGTAGCTCTCATTCCATTTAATCCTAATTCATATTATAGCCCATTTGTAAATCAGTTTTTGTATGTGAATGAAAATAGGTTTGGAGGGCTTTTACTTGAGAACTTAGCGTTCTTGCAAAGATGCCTAATCACCTATCAATTTGTTCTAAGCAACTCTCATTCCATTTAGTTCTAATTCATATTACAGCACATCATATTTTCCTGCATCAATTTATTTTCTTGAGTATGCTTGTTCATAACTTGGACAAATTAAGAAAAAATGTTTTTCTGTTGAGAATGATGAAAAATATGAAATGGACTCTGCTAGTTAGGAGCTTATGAATGTACACGAGAACAACTTGAGTTTAATTTGTTAAACTGGGAATAAGCACCAATGCGCCATGGTCCTCAATAATTCTTCGTACGTAGCTCCCTAAAATTAAATAGTATAGTTAAAGATTATTCTTTCATTTTCCTGATAATGAGACCGTTTGGCCTCAACGTCTGCGTTTGGGCCAGCTGCGTTTTTCTTTCTTCTTCTTTTTTTTTTTTTTTTTTTTTTTTTTCCGGAAAGTGAACAGTAAAATCACATGATTTTACTGTTCACAGACAAAAAATACTGTTCACGCACTGTTTGGCACTGTTCACGTACTAAAAAAATATTAAAAATGGGTCCCACGGTACTATTCACACATTTAAAAATTATTTTGCTACAGTGTTTTCAGTTTTCAGTTTTCAGTTTTCAGTTTCAGCAACAATAAGCTCAATCCAAACACACCCAATAGTAGTAAATCCTGATCATGTATGAAAGAGGCATATCACATCAGGACATTAGTCGAAGATTTCCGGCTACATTTTTGGGAAGTTTTCATGTGGAACCTGGAAACTTCATTTATTAGGCGCCGCAAAGGAAATATACAAAGAGGTGATTACGACCAAGACTTCAAGAGAGAGAAGACCGAGTCACCATCAAGTCATCTGCGTGCTGCACCAAACGTGTAAATGTGTAATATCATCAACGGTCTATGGAGACTTAAAAAAAAAGAAAGTGCTTTAACTTAGAAAGAGAAAAATTACTAAACAAACCTACATCGTCATAAAAGTTGAAATGTATACAAAAAAATTTAGATAATATTTTTCACGACAGTTAAATTGATGCATTTTTATTGGTTTTTTTTTTTTAAATCCATCATTGTCATACTTTTTTTTACCTACTATTAATAATATGTTACAATAGCCACGTGTCAAATTTTTTCTACCTCTAGACTTTCTTATATTAAGCACATGTGGGTAAGATACAATAGTTCTACTTGGTACGCTGTATTTTACATAGATTTTTTCATATCTGACTCGTATAATGGTTCTTGTTAATAGGTGTTTTAGGGTATTTGATAGAGAAACATTTTTTTTTTTTTGGCTAAACTTGATAGAGAAACATTTAATATAACGTGTTGCTGTTACTTTTATTTGCTTTTATGAGACACACATGCACTTACTATTTTTTTTTTCTCTTGATCCCATAAAAAATAAGGGTGTCTTGTCAGGTTTAACGTTAATGAAACACGACGGAGGACGTGTAAAGTGCTTCACATATGACGAAAAGCCACTTTCAAGTGTCAAATCTTGTCACTAATTATGCCAAGGTGGAACCTGGCCATATTGCAATAATGCAATCAACCTGAGAAACATACAGGTTTAGAATATATACAGTATTATATATTAAGGTTTAGAATATACAGGATTAGAATATATATGATATTATATATAAAGATATGAGTCCGGTTAATATATGTATTTACATTAACTATTTATTTTTTGAAACTTTTCATGGGAAGTTAAAAAAACAGTCAAATCAGTTAGTTACTCTTTCATTTTTTTTTTTAATAAAAAATCACTCGTTATTTAAGATTTTCTACCGTTGATATAAGTTGTCTCGTAACAACATTAATTCTCTTACTTTCTTTCTCTCTAGCATTCTCTCTCTATATCATTCTATCTTCTTCTTCTTTTTACTCTCTATTTCATTCTATTTTCTCCTTTATATATATATATATATATATATAATTTATTATGGTATTAGAACATTAATGGGTCCTTCTTTCCTTGAGTTTGTGTGCTCACACGCCTTGCAACATCAAGTTTTACTCAAGAATCACTAAACTCTAAGTTGTGAGCTCACTATGACCACTGACTCCAAATTAAAGCCCACAACTGACAATACAAGTTTTGGTGTTACATTGCCCTCACGCATTGTCTTAGTCCTAATCACGTGCTTGTTTATGGCTGCACGCACCACCTTTTGTTTTGAAGACCCCTTCACAGTTCTCATAAGCGCTTAGAGTATTCATATGTCAGTCTCATCCTTGTGACATGCCTAACATACTATTTAACTTCCATAGGTCATTACTCCCACACAATACAAATGTTGGAGTGGCCTCTACATGCACTCTCATGGCAGAGCTCTTTTTGCCATTGTGCTATAAGTCTTTGTATTCAATTTAATTCTTGGAATTTTCCTTACTAAGCTACAATTGAAACGTTCTTTGAGCTCATTCATGCATGTTCCCGGCCAACAAAATATAGTCTTTCTTATGCATTACACACTTCATAGACTTCTTTCTCTTCAATGATGATACTTTTTTATGTGTTTCTTAGTGGTTTCTAACTCATTTGATGGGCATTGATGACTTCCATTGCATTGAAAACTTTTCTTTCAAAATGAATTTTTCATTGCTCCACCTTGAGTTTGAGGTGATGTTATAATATATTAGATATTAGAAATTTTCTAAAAAAAGGAAATGGTAATAAGTGCCCTTAGAGCATTGGTTAACAATTCATTTTAAGAAAGTTTTGACATCATTTTTATAAGAAATGAAAAAAACTGTCAAAATATTAATTGTTTTTATTGTTTTTTCCATGAAAACTTTCTTTAACTGGATTGTTAACCAATACCTAAAAGCACTCGTTAACATAATCCAAAAAAAAAAAAAATCATAAGCTACTGTTGTTTTGTACTACCATGCCACCCTAGTTTTATAATCAATATACTATACCTAATGTATTCCTCTATATATACTATCTAGATTAGATTTTATTGTAACAAATAATTCACTATATTATAGATGAAGTCATTTAAGACTAGTTCTCTTATTGTAGACATAAGTAGGACAAATGGAATTGGAATTTGGAGCCACGCTAATTCTCAACGCTAAGCAAAAGAGTTTTATATAAGACAACTAAAAAAACTGGCCCACTTCATGTTAAAGATCGAAAATTCTAAGCAAAAGAGGGTGGTACTTTAAGAAAAGCTGGTTGGATATATAATTGAGATTCATATCGTCATGCATTAGAATGGCATCTGGGGATGGTTTCTAGAAGACACGGGCGTGTGAAAAGAAGCTAATCCAAGCACACAGGAAAGTAATAGTGTAATACAAGCACATAGGTTACAATTGTTTGCGACTAAACGTGTCCATATAATTATTCTTATATTTACTTTCTTTTCGTGGTTTCCTAGAACTGAACCATCCACGCAGTTTTTTTTTTTTTTTTTTTGGTTGGTATTGTTTGCGACTAAACGTGTCAAAGATAATGGGAACAACGACAGACCTACCGGCCATGAAATTGAATAGAAATTTCGACCCAATAATTTTCTTTTGTGCTTTTTTATCCAAAATATTCTCCAATTGCTTTATCTTTAATTGCCTTTTTTTCCTTTGCTTTTGTTAGTGCTTTGAGTACATATAGACTTTGATTGAGTTACTAATTAAGTTTGAAATTACCTAATCAAATTTTTACTTACATGAGATCAGCTAAAGACTTTGCAGTAACAACTTATTTTTTAGCTATAGAGACAGTCATGAAAGCGAAATTTAGGACCCGTTTGGTAAGAGATTTTTAGTAATGTTGTTGTTATTTTATGAAAATACGTGTCAGTGAAAGAGTGTATAAAAATACATGTAATATTGTTTAAACAACAATAACAAACACCTCTTACTCCTTAGAAGTTTTTTTTTTTTTTTTAATGGAAAAATCATAGATGCTTAACTGCTTATTACTTGAATTTTTTTTTTTTTTTTGGCAACAAGACTGATAGATTTCATTAAACAGAAAATTAGCCAAAATCCACTAATAAATTACTTGAATTTGAATATTCAGTTCCTTATGAAACGGCATATAAATTATTTATGCAAATGTTACGTGTATCATCTACGTTCGTAAACATTAGTAAATCACGCGTCTTCCATTTTGTTATCAATGCTACGGAATCATACGTGTTAATTTAGGATTAAAATTATACGACGCGTTAGATTGAAAAGTGTTAAAAACAGACAACACTGACTATACGACAATACACTTTTCTTAAAGAAAAACAAGTGAGACACCGCACATTTAAAAGATTAAAATAATCCAAATGAACCCTATTGGTCTCAAAGTCAAACACAAAGTACCTACTTTAGCTTTTTATTTGTTTTAACCCCAAAAAAAAAAAAAAAAAAAAAAAAAAAAAAAACATTTTATTTGTTTTAAAATAATGCTGCAACAGATAATATTTTTATAATAATTTTATAACAAAACTTAGGTGGTAAATTATTATTAATTTTTATTTAAATTCATTACTGATATCACTTTTTTACCTATCGTTAAAAGCTTAATATCTAGTTTTTATTATAAAATTATTGGGAAAATGTTGTCTTTTTTCTTTATTTTTTAAGTAATAAAACTCACAAAAAATTAAACACAAAAGCTGCCCCAACTTATTACCATGTTTCATCCTCAATAATAATGTTAAGAGCACTCATATTAGTACTTGTATAATAAATAAATAAATAAATATATAAATATATGTATCACATTTGTGCCAACCAAGTCCAAAATTCACCCATATCAAATTATGCAAGTTGTGTAAAAATACATAATTACTATGGTAATTGTGTAAATTTACATTGATATTACTCATTTTGTATTTAACTTTTTATTATTTCTTTACATATCTCTAGAATGAAGAAAGAGAGTAAATGATAAATTGATAATTTTTGTGTATAAATAAAGAAAAACAATTAAAAAGTTAAGAAAATTTAATATTTTAATGAAATGTAATGTAAAATAGATAATATGATATGAGGTGTTTTGAAAAGTGAGTATGCAAAATAGATAAAAGTAAGTTTTTTTTGCTAAAATAAATAGAAATTTTTGCACGACCTAATTCGAATGTTCTAAGTGAGTGTGTGTGTACACACACACATATATATAGTATTTATATGCTGAATGTTTTCATATTTTTTTAAATTTTTTATTTCTATGCTCAATGTTTTTTTTTTTTAAATAAACATTTAGTACCAGTACTACACACCTACAATTATTTTTCCGTTTATGTATTTTTTGCCAACTTTTTGAAATGTACTTTTAATGGAAGATACCGAATTCTACCCGTCCGTATATTTTTCGTAATATACATGTACCATATTTTACTAACTATGCCGACAACTAAGTTGAAAATAACTGTTATTAAAATAAAGATAAATAAACTTTACTTACTAATATTTGGGGTTAAGACTTCGAAAGTTTTTAAAGGAACGTAATCATAATGTTTTGAGCATAGTTACAAAAACCTCGACTGAAGAATTGGTTCACTGGTTCATTGGTTCAACCGGTGGTTCATTGGTTGAATTATAGGTTTATTAATTAATTAAATGATATATTTTATAATTATAAAAAGCAACTAAAATAAAATAAAACCACTCCATTTAGGTAAATTAACAAATTGTAACAATAAAAAATTGCATCATATGATATAAAGTTGAGAGTATAGGAAAAAAATAAACAAATCATTCACATAAATCATCCGATAAGCAAGTTAAATAGTCCAAAAGTCTTGAAACAACATCTCTTATAAAAATTCAAAATAAATTTTTAACTTAATCATTAAACCCTAGAGCATTACAAAATTATTTAAATCTCCAAATACAATTGATGATTAAAATCAATCATGTGTTATCATTGTGATATTGGTTGCTTTTGTTCTATGCAAACAAATATGTATTTTTTTGGATTTATTTGCAGATTAAAAAGATTAACCCATGCAATTCATCTGTTCACTTGGTTTGATGATGGGTTTTTGCATACTCGGTATTTTACACCAAACCAGTCCAGATAATCCTTTAGTTCATGGTTTAATCGATGGTTTGGCATGGTTTTTATAACTATGGTTTTGAGAATCTCAATTGAGTTAAATTTTATGACATTATCAAAAGTCCAATTAATTAAATATTAAAATAATGTTAATCAATGATTGTTTGTGACTTGTGAGTGTGGCTACACTCATGATATAAAATATAAATTAGTTATTTCCTAATAAAATTTTTTCTAAAAGAAAATAATAAATTGTTAAGATTTTAAAAATTGTATATAATATGCAATAAAAGTTAGATCCTAAAAAATGTGGTTATAAAGTGGAACTCCTATTTAATTTTCACCTTATTGTGCCAACTACCAAGTGCATATACAATATTTAATTGTCATGAATACTATTTTATCAATTTTTTGGACAAAAATATCAACTTAATTGTCCTCAGGGGCAGAGGGAGGGGCGTTGAGGGAAGGGCAAGTGTTCCCCTGAATTCTCAAAATTTTCTCTAATAATACTAGTATATTGAACTAAAATGTCTTATTTGCAAGAATTTTTCTATTAATTGTGTATTAGCTTGTTTGACTTTTTTTTCAATTATCATGACAGCTTTTTTTTACCTCTAATACTAATAGACTTATATAGTTACACAACTACTACAACTCTTATATAAAAATAATCTATCCCACCTATGATTTAAAAAAAAAAAAAAAAAAAAAAAAAAAAAACCCACTATTTTGAGGAATAGGAGTCAAAAGCCTAATAGAATCTTGAAAAAAAAAAGAGTATATATATAATATAAACAAACTATTTTTAAGCTAGGTGTGAAAAAATAAATTAAAGTTTACATTTTATGTTAGATTCTATATGACAATTACATTAGCGTATAATTGTTTATTTATTTTGTTATTAATATTGATTAATTTTTTACTTTCAATCTTATCTTTTAATCTTGCCCCCAACTTAAATTCCTGGTTTCGCCACTTATTGTTTTTATCAAATTTTCTTTTACTGCTACTTATTATTATTTATTTTTTGGGATAGAAACACATGTTTAATGGTTTTTATCAACTTTTATTTTCTTCTCTTTTTTTAATTTTATTTTTTAGAATTAGACTCAAGTTCCTATTATTATCACATTTTCTTATAACAAATGAAAACTAGCAGCACAATTCACATGATTTGGTAAAACAAAAGTTAATGGCATATGCATTATGCACCATTTGCTTCTCTTATCAAATGGCATTAATGATGTTTATGGCAAGGAGGGTCCACGTCAGGTGATCACGTTGCCAAACTGTACGACTCCAACAACTGGTGCCATAGAATTGTACTTATCATCATCATCTTTTTTTCTTTTTTTTTTCTTTTTTTTTTGGTGTAAAACATTGTACTTTTCTTTAGCTCTACTTGGAACAAAACTTTCTGTCGTTTTAGTATACAAGAAAAAAATTGCTTTATACATGCACAATAACTACAAGTACACAAAATCATACTTTTTCTTTTATAGTAGTTACCCGAAATCTATATTTATCAACATATTAGAGTTTAACTTTCAATATCTCTTTCAATCATCCCAAACTTTGGGGTTTTGTTTATATATCAGTACATGTGTGACCAACATTAGTCTATAAACCTATATCTAAAGATTTTACTTAGGGCTGTCCAGACCCGATCGAAGCCCAACAATCCGGCCAAACCGCCCAACGGCAACCCAATTTTGGCCCGAACCGAGGGTCCAGTCGGTCGGTGGCGGGTTTCCGTTCTCAAAAACCGACATCAGTGGATCAAGTGGCTAGTTTGCATCTCCAAAACCCGAGCAACCCGAACTCAATCGGAGCTACAAAAAAATCCATCCAAATCTTGCAAAAACAAGCTAGATTCGGCAAGATCTCGACTAGATCTGGTGAGATCTTGACTAGATCCGGCTATATTTGGTGGGATTTAGCCAGATTTGGCCAAATCCCAGCAATTTCTAGCTAAAAAATGCATATTTCAGGGGAAAAAAATCCAGTTTCCGGCGAGAATTTTCCAATTTCCAGAGAGACTTTCCAGTTTTCGGTGAAAATTCCATACTCTGGCAAAGCTTTTTTTTTTTTGGCAACCAACCCATCACGATCGACGCTAACCATCACAGAAAACCGAGCCGACCTATTTTTCTAGCTGTTGGTTTCGGGTAACTTTGCCCCTCCACCCGACGCCGGCAGGTCGAGTTTGGGTTAGGTCGAAAACTAACCCGACTCGGCCCGTGGATAGCCCTAATTTTACTAATGAATGCTCCAAGGCTATGTTTAGTGGGGAAAATGCTAAATGAGTTCTAAGCCTAATTATAATAAATATAAACATTGGGCCCAATTAGAGTATCAGCCCAATGGGGATAAATCCCATGATGGCCAGGCCACTTCTTAATCAATGGAAAACCTTGGATCCTCGGTTAAGCCCAACATCCACCCAGATAGCATGCTGAGGTCACCTCTGAGGTATATCTGAGCTACCGAGATAAGTTGTTGAAAGACCAAACTTCTCTAAGATAGTTTTCTAAAGGTTCCTAGTGATTCCATAACCGCCTCTGCATTGAGATAGGTCACCTGCCTAACATCATCGCATTCAATGTAGTAGGACAAAACTGAAGTGTAGAAGAGGCCCTAAAAGTCTCTGTTCATGATGAAAAGCCTGCAAAAGAAGAGTCAGATAAGACCAAGAGTTGTCCAGGTGGACATCTAAACAGTGAAGAATACCTCAGAAGTCTCTGCTCATGATGAAAAGCCATAAAAGGAAGATTCCAATAAGACTAGAGGCAATCTAGGTGGCAATCTAGGTGGACTGGGACAAAAGATGAAGAAGAAGAAGATGACTCATATAAAAGGAAGGAAAGAAGACTCAAAAAGGGGCATGTAACATATGATATTGAAATTAATAGAAGCGATTTTGGTGTTTTTACGTGTTCTTGTCCAAACTTTCCATTGTGGATCAATATCAACCCATATTACAAATTAATTGTAACACTCGTTTTGTTTAGTGTCTTAATCCAAAGAACCAAGGGCAACACTCCTACAGTATGTATTAATAAATTATTTTAAGAAATTTTATAATAGAAAAATAAAAAATTATTGATTATATTTTTACAATTTTTTCTTTTTTTTCATATAAAGTTTTCTAAAGTGATTGATTAATGGATGCTCTAAGATAACTCATTAAATGGACCCTAAACTAGTGCCAATTCAGAAGCAACCTTTACTCCTAAATTTATCTCTCTTATGAGATTAAGTTATCTAACTTATATGTAGGAAATACATCTATAATATTATCATGTGGTCATGATTCATGACCAACTAACATTTGAATTGATAAGTTTTTCCAATTTAATCAAGTATTTTAAATCCAAATCTGAATTCAATAGGAAAAAGAAGTGTGAAAGAAAACTAAAATAATTAATTTTCCTAAAATGTTTCTATAACTCTAATAAGCAGAAGAATTTGATTTTGCTTTTATCCAAAGTTATGCATAACTACAATCTTATCCAAAGTTGTGCTTCTTTTTCCAATTAGTGGTTGAATTGTTCTCTCATGGCTGTCATTAATAAGAATTACATAAACTGTCGTTAATATGACAATTGATGATACATAAATTATTACACAATCATTCTATTGATAATTTTTTTTAATAAAATTATATTCTATAAATTGACTAAAAATGTGCATTGAATGGGCATTCAGCTAGTTGTTAGTAAACTTATCTTAGAATTGTACAGATTCTCAAAAAAAAAAAAAAAAAATCTTAGAATTGTACAGCCTAATGATGACAAATGTTCTAATTTATTTAAATCTAATCATATTTTCATCAACTAAAGCATAATTCTGAGCTCTCACAGATTAAATTTTGCTTTATTTTTTACGAAAAGTTTTAAAATTTGGTAGTACTATTGTTCTTCTTAATATACATCAATGAATGAATGAATGTGAATAAGAGAATTTAAATTTTGAATATTTTTGTTAACAACACCAAAATGTATTAAGTTATAATAATCTTCACGTAATACTCCTATTTAGGTGATTAAACAATATAAATAATATTCTTTGTCCCCATCAAAAAAACAAAAAATCTTTTAGTCAGTCAATCATGACTCATAAGTCGTATATTATCTTTCACATTGCTTTCTTTGCCTATATAAACCACAGATTCGCAAGCTCATCCTCCATTCAAACTCAAAGCAACATTCTCTCTCTCCACACACACAGGATATAAGTTATGGGCATCTGTGCATCTTCTCAATACATAAGCCAAGGTGGGATAGCCCTTAAATGGCCATCCACAGCCAAGATAATTCACTTGGATGGAACACTCCAAGAGTTGAAGCACCCAATCAAAGCCGAACAAATCCTCTCCCAGAACCTTGGCTGCTTCCTCTGCAGCTCAGAATCCATGTACATCAACTCCCACATCCCCTTCATCCCCCAAAACGAAGAGCTAAAGCTGGGCCAAATCTATTTCCTCATGCCACTCTCTAAATCCCATCAAACATTCTCTCTCCATGACTTGTGTACACTAGCAATCAAGGCTCATGCTGCTCTTACTCATTCAGAACCATCAACTACAAGAACCTCAAAATTTTCAAATAATTGTTGTACAACTCCGGCTGGAGTCAACGTCTTTGGATTGAGTTCTACGTTGAGATGAGGCAACCAAAGACTAGAGTTCTAAATCAAACAAAGATATAAAGTAAAGTACAACGAAGGAGCTTTTTTTTAGTCATAATTATTATTTATTTAAGTTCATTGTAGTGTGCGTAAAGGCACATTATTGACTACGTAGGAATCTTGAAAAAGTGGCAGCCGGTCTTACTAGAAGCCAAGCAGGCTGAGCCAAAAGATATTATTAGGAAAGCTATATTATGCTTTGTACTTTAATTATGCATTAAGAAGAACCAAAGATTGTCCCTTTATATTCTTTTTTACAATTTAAAGTCTAAATGCCCTTTTTGAATTAATATATCTGTTAGGTTTCAAAGATTTATGAATTTATGTATGAAGAACTCTAATGTATAATGTTGGCAAATCATAAACAAAACAGGTTGTTTAGTCTTATTTAGGCTTACTCAAAGTTGTGTCTTTTATGTAAAGCTGAAATTGAGCTGATGCAGAAGTTACTATGCATTTCGACCTAGCTTGATCAATCGAAAATCAGGCAGAATGCGTTTTTCTGCAGAATTCCAACTCAACCTTAGCTCATTAAAAATGTTTAGGGTTTTATGCTTTGCCTTAGGTATATAAGGCAAACCCTAGCCACATTTTAGATGTTGCTCATATTGCGGTTTGTGTAAATCTCTTGTGAGATTTGTGAGGAGCTTTACTTTACACAAGCTTGAGATTATCAAGAAGGAGATTCATTCAAGAACTTGATGATCATTCAATTGCTGCCATAAGAGCTTAAAGATACACAAGCGAGAGTCCTTGTACTTGCTAGAGAATCCAAGAAAGAAGGGGTCCATGGTTTCGAAGTTTGCACGTAATTGTGTCAGTAAGTTTCTACTAGTGGGTAGCAATAGAATGTTAGTGGTCTAAATTCTATTGTAAAACTTCAATATTTTCTATAGTGGATTCAAGTTTACCTTGAAGATAGCTAGGTTAAATCCTCCTCAAGTTTTTATCGGTGTGGTTTCCTAGGTTATCATATCTTTGTGCTATTTTTATTTCCGCTGCTATGCATAATATGATTCTTAGATTGTGATAACCTAGATCTGAAATTTGGACTAAGTAATCACTTGGCTAATTTACTAGGTTAATCAAATTGTATTTTAAGAGGTCTAAAAACAAACAATATCATACTGCTGGTAAAATATTCCAGTGTGATGCATGTGATTGAATTTATATCATTGTTATAGCAATGACCACTGACTTCAAAAGCTAATTAAAAACTTTTTTTTTCCTTAATTAAGCTGATTAGAGGTTTCATTTTTGTTTCCACAATAGATATTAGTTGCAACACATAACAAGTCTACTCGGCTCTTTGATGTCCCAAAATAAGGTCAACAAATAAGTAATAACAAAAATATAAATGGCTATTCCATCAGTCCTGGACTTTTGTAAGTCCTCATAATGATCGAGTTCTTCCAGCTTGTTGGATTATTTATTCCCTCCAAAATTTCCAGCTACTGTTTGGATTTTGTCAGGAAGATCATATCAGTGTAGCCTCTCATTTTAGCTTAAAATACAGCTTCTATTACTGCCAGCAATGTTGTTTGCATCCCCTGTTGAGTTAGTGGAAGCTCTAATACCAAATTGTTGAACAAAAGACTGAATAAAGAGCTTTTATTTAAAACTTGACTCTTTGAATTACAACACTTTACAAGCACTGATGCTTGACTCCCATACACTGACACTAGTGCATTGCAAACATGACACTTACTCACCAAATACACTTGCACACACCTCACTTCTAGACACCTACACACACTAGCTCTTGACTCAATTTCACTCTACACACTTGCTACCTATGGCACACACTTCACCACCTCATACAACTTCACACATCTCTCACTTGGTGCTTTATGACACACTTCACTTCACAATTCCCTCACTCACCTCATTACATCTATTTATACTAGATGTATGTTGGTTAGGAAACTACCAACTTAAAGCTTCTAGCTTCTTCCTTTTTATTGGCATTAAATTAATGCCTTTCTCCAACCTTCTAGACACCTTATAAATTTGTGGCTAAAATTCACTAGTGCAAGAAAGCTTCTAGAGAAAATATGAAAACTATCTTGGAGATAATTCTGGAAAGAAAGCAAGAGAGAAATGTCCGGAATTAGAGAGAAATTTCTAGAAAGAGAGAGAGAGAGATGTGTGAGAAGTTCTAGAGAGAAGCAGTATTGATTTTTAACATCCCCTTAGTTTCTGGCTTTCTGTATTTGAATTGCATCCTTTAAATACTTCCTTCCCCTCCCTATCTTTTGCCAAGTAAGCTATGCCACCTTTTTCACTTTTCGCTTGTGAAGCCCTGCTCCTTGCTTGAGAACTGCCATGTGGAAGCACCTTGCTTGGGGTTTTTCTTTGGACGATTTTTCCATTGTCTGTTGATTAATTTCTTCATTGTTGAAAGCTCTGTAGTAACTGTCAATCAAATTGGTACACAATAGTAGTAAGTCTTTGGGGTTAGGAATTTTACCATTGAAAATAGATTGGTTCCTGCTATTCTAGATGGCCCATAGAGTTGCAACAATGGTACTCTCAATGAGTGTTTAGGTCCCTTAGGACCCTGCAGTTTTCAATGTCTTGCAGCCATAGCTTTAACCAGTGAATGATTGAGTTTGATTGTAACAGGTCTGATATTAAAATAATGGCAAAGGATTAGGGAAGGAAGAGATGATCTAAATCCTCTTCTTCTAAGTATCACAAGACACACACCTTATTTGTGACAATATTCCTTCTCTCGAGACAATTTAATTGGAAGAGCATTATTCAGAATTTTCTGTAGAAGACTAATAAGTCTAAATGGAATTTTCAACCTCCATAAATTCTACCAAATCCTTTCACTATTAGTACTTGTGTGAGTATTGTGTTGATTGCCTTCTGCCAAAAGCTGATATCTGCCTTCGACTTTATAGGCTCCCCTACTATATAAAGGCCAAATAAGCATATCTTTCCTCTCTATTTTAGATATGTGGATAGAGCTAGTGCCTTTAGCATCCTCAAATTCATACCAGCTTTGCATCTAACTCAATCTCCACAGTTGGCAAGTTTAGTAAGAGGCAAAGGTTGATGCCAAGCCCACAGTTCCTCTGTAACACTCGTAGTAATCTCAATGCTCAAGTGTATCCACTAATCCACTCTCCGTTGGCATTCCTAATAAGTAGTGGCGGCTCTAAGATTTTTTTCTAGGGGGGTCAATAATGGCAGAACAGGGAATTTGTTGGTGAGGGATAGACAAATAAAAAATCAGATAAATAGTTTTTTTTTTTTTTTTGTTTGTTTTTCTATATATACAACTTTCATGTTATATACAATACAACTATGTTATACAATAGTCTAAAAAGTTACTAACAATTTAAAGTTCGTTAAGACATCAATCATTGGACACAAACAAAGAGAATTAAATAACTGATCATACATTTTTAACAAATTAATAATAAATTATTATATTTATAAGTTATATCAATTGAATAAAAAAATATAGAACAAATAAGAATAATAACACACTTAGGAGTATGGTTGAGAGTGTTCAATTACCAATTGTCCTAAAAGTTTAAGCTATTGGGATACGTTAAATTTAATCATTTAACCACACATACTTCTAACAGAGAGTAAGCGTGAAACTAAGAAAAATAATACTCTTGTAATAAAGTTTTGCTTTTGAAGTGTAGAAAAATATTTCTTGGACTTGAAAATGTGTAAAGCACTTATCAAACTACTTGATTGGACATAGAGAAAAACTTAAAAAACATAAAAATTAAGGATCATATTCAAGCTTATTTCAATTGGGCTTAACAAAAAATTCAAGGTATAGGTGTTCAAAATTTTTATTATAGAGATAAAAAAAAATAATAATAAGTAATGTTTCTTTTGGGACCAAGTCAGGGGGTTCATTTGAACCCCTTGGGCTGGTCATGGAGCCGCCATGCTAATAAGCCCGCCCCCCCCCCCCCCCCCCCTCCCCCCTCCCCCCTCCCCCCGAGGGCCTTGGAGGTAATTTGCAGACTAGCATAGTGAGGAGAAAGAATATCATAAGTTAACATGCGTTTAAAAGGATTTTGCAAACTAGCATCTCAAGTTTTATAGACTTGATTTTAGTCTAAAACTTAGGGTTTAAAGACTCAATTCCCACTTGGAGAGTTGGAAGTATGATGCCACATGATCTTGAGTCTTATAGACTCAAGTTCTAAAAAGCAAAACTGAGTCTCTAAGACCCAATTTTTGTACTTGAAAAAGATTAGATCTGAAGAAGAACAGAGGAAGAATAGATCTGAAGAGGCACGATTTGGAGCTTCGAAGAACAGAGGAAGAATGAAGAGACGATTTGGTTGATTGGACAATTGAACACTAGGTGAGCTGATCTAGTCGATTGGACGATTGAACGCTAGGTGGGCGATTGGACGATCTGGTCTTCAGATTTGTAGTGTCAAAGAACGAAGAAGAAGAAGGAAAAAAATAAAATGCAAGGAAGAAGAACGTGTAGAAGAAGAAGGAAAAAATAAAATGCAAGGAAGAAGAACGTGTAGAAGAAGAAGGAAAAAATAAAATGGTGAAACTTGAGTCTTAAAAACTCAAGCTCCATGTGGATATTTTTTCACATCAAATGCCACCACTGACAAATCGAGACTTAGAAACTCGGGTTTTATCTTGGAGCTTGAGTTTAAACACTCGAGATGCTAGTTTCCCACATTGTTTTGAAACGTGACAACAAACGAAATTGTTTGATATTTAAGGTTATTTGGAAAAAAAATTCCCTGGCCTTGTCTGAAAAGTGTTAAAAAATTAACATAACAGAGTTGTCTTCATCTGGACCCAAAAAATAAAATTTATGATATAGTAAAATGCAGTTTGGCTTACCCCCAGTACTTTTTAAAAAGAAGTCTACTTTTGTTTGAACTAGAAGGTTGCATGCGCGTTGCATGGATAATGCTATAAGTTTTTATATAAAATGATTTTTGAAATTTTTGTACATATATTATAACATAAATGGTGGATATTTTCATTGCTAAAATCACTTACAATTATAGTAGAAACTTCAAAGCATTTATGCATATTTTGTTGCCTACCATCAGTTGATGGTAAACCAATTAATTGCAAGAATACATTATGCATATCAAACTCCTTGAACCTATCCCTTGTCATACAAAATGCCTAACTAAGGCATTGATCTTATGAAGCATATTTAACAATATTTTAACTATAGCAGTGCTAAGGTTGCATAGTGATCCATGTCTAGGCAAAGCAACAAACACACTTTGATATTGTCAAGGCTCTTGTAGACAGCCATAAATGATACTTGACCAATAAATAAATAAAGCAAGTAGTTTCAATGATGGTTGAGCTAGACATGATTCAACATATTTAACAAATTTTTAACAAAGGTGTATCAATATAATATATTTAAGAATTTTTTTTAATACCCTTTTGAGTTTATATAGATTCTAGGCTAACCTTCAAATAATGGAGACAACACATAATTTTTTATGCCCACTTAGTTCTTAATTTGTACCTTTGCGGTTCTCATTGTTTCTTTCTTTGTTCTTATTTTTAACAATTGAGTTTCTATCATTTAGTAGGACATAGAATATGTGTAGATTGTGGTGATTATTTTAAAGCTTTGGTACCAAATAATAATTAACCCCTCAATAGTTAAAAGAAAAATATTCACTTAAAAATAATAACAACTTTCTTACCCGTAGCTAAGTCAATTTGTTTCACTCGTGTCAATTATATAGGCTGCTACATCATACAACCAAATAAAAATTATAAATTTTTTGTCAAGCATTTTATCAAACACTATGGATTCAAAATAAAATATATAATTACTCTTGAGCTCTTTGCACTTCAAATCCCACAAATGTTTTGCCTCCATTGGCATTTTGAATGTGACCAAATCCATATAGATACATGAGTTTGTGCTCCGACTACATGTGGCATGGATGAATGATTTATTGATTAAGCTTCTTCCTCATTGATCTTTCTATCTGCCAAACAAAACCAGATTATTTACTCAACCTCTCTTTGCCTTAGAGTCTAAATAGTATCCAATTCAACTAATTTTCTTAATCACATCCTCATGTAACATTTTTAAATCGCTCACCAAAAGCCAAATCATAAATTACAAAAAATGGTGTGGCTCAATAAAAATCTCAACTAGTAAATAGTTCAAATGAAAAGAAACAAACCACTGTCTAGTTCGATTATCAAAAACCCATTACCAAACAACAATAAAGAATGAACAAATAGAGTATTAGTATGTTGCACCTCTTAGATACTGAAGTGGAGTATTTGTATTTTGTACCTCTTAGATATTGAAGAAGGGTTTGATAAATTAGGGCCGGTGGCTTTTTCTCCTTGGGTTTAGTGACTTTAGTCTCTGACCAAAACAAGTAAAGTTGAAGCTTCCAATTTCTCCGAGTTTGTCTCCCCTCAAACATTACAAACCACAAACTCAAAATCCAAAATAAAATTTTGAAAAAAAAAATGAAAGAAAGAAAAAAAGAGAGAGAGTTTGCAATAATTATTTATTTACAGACACTGAAGGAGCTTTTGTCCATGACCTCGTAGAGGAATCGTTGATCCATTAATATATAATTTTCAAAAGAAAGAGGTATAGTAGCATGCATTTAATTGAAAGGGGAAGTGAAAGAGTTTTTTGTTTTTGTTTTTGTTTTTGCTAGAAGAAGTGAAGAGTTAAGAGGACATGTCCAGTTAGGCTCTGTTTGGGAGTTCATAAGGGAATGAAATGGAATGATCATAAGAGAATGGAAAGGAATGAAATGGAACAGAATGTATTTAAGTAAGGGAAAGGAATGGAAAATAATGGAATGGAATAGAATTAAGTAACCTTGACCCCTATTTTAAAATAAATGGTTGAATATATAGGGATATTTTGGGATTTTTAGTAAAAAAATCATTAAATCTAATTTCATTCATTCTCATTCCTCCTAATTTCGGGGGGAATGAAA
The DNA here is from genome assembly GCA_030445155.1 of Quercus variabilis. Classification (NCBI taxonomy): domain Eukaryota; kingdom Viridiplantae; phylum Streptophyta; class Magnoliopsida; order Fagales; family Fagaceae; genus Quercus; species Quercus variabilis. Next base: position 43,832,560 of record CP129455.1, read on the forward strand.
ATTTGAGATTTTAAGGGAATAAAGAGGAATGAGTGTTCCTTCCTACCCATTTCATTCCCTCCCACTTAAACTCCCAAACAAGGGAATGGAAGAATGTTCTAAAATTATTATTTTCATTCCATTCTATCTCCTCCTCCCAAACAAGACCTTAAAGAATCAAAGTGTTTCTTGATTGGCTTCATATGGTGTGTGTATTATATGGTTTGTATTGTGATTGGTAGAACACTAGCATATAGGGGTGCAAAACCTCCCAAATTGTTATTTTATAGTACTCAACCACCAAAAGCTTCAACACCCATATATTCAAAACTTCTAAGTTTGATTGAAATTCATTTTAATATTTTAATTTTACTTTCGTTCAATTGAGTTCTCCAAATTTTAAATTTATCCAATTCAATCCTTCCATCAAATTTTGTTAAAAATTTTCCTTAAAAAAAATATTTTTCTCACATGAAAAAAGTATATAAAATTAATACAAATATTTTATTTGAGAATTTTTATTCAAAATTTTTTCATTAGTTAATTTCATACTTAACAACAATTTTTAAGGAATTGGACGAAAAGTCCGAGTTGAATAAATTTGAAACTTAGAAGACTCAATTGAACAAATATAAAATTAGAAGACTGTAATGAATTTTAGTAAAACTTATAGGGTGTAATTTGCATTATACACTAATTTTTTTACAACTTTTCTAAAGTGAATTCTTACTCGTAAAAATTCACTATAGCAAGTTTTAGTGAATTATTTAATATAATTTATTGTCTATCTCTCCACTCATTCTCTCTCTCTCTCTCTCTCTCTCTCTCTCTCTCTCTCTCTCTCTCTCTCTCTCTCTCTCTCTCTCTCTCTCTAGGACCTCAACATGTGTAGATCGACGGTGGATAAGCTTGGTTTGAGTATGCAAAGGTAGCGAGTCCCCACATTGTAGATCAACAATAGTGGCAGTGGTTGATTGTGGTTTGGATTTGCATATTAATTTGTAATTGGGTCATTAGAATTGGGTCTATGTGATTTTGGGTTTTGGTTGATTTTGTGGGTTTTGTAATTTTTTGTGATGGTCGGTTGTGCAATGGTGGTGATTTGGTGGGTTTGTTGGGTCTATGGTGGTGAGGCTTGGTGGTTTGCTAGGTTTGTAGTGGTGGTTTAATTGTTTTTGGTATGAGTTGTGGGTTATTTTGTTAGGTAGCAAAGGAAGAGTTGCAGGAGAGAGAGAGAGAGAGAGAGAGAGAGAGAGAGAGAGAGAGAGAGAGAGAGAGAGAGAGAGAGAGAGAGAGAGGAATAAATAAATTAATATTGTTTATTGTTATGTGAAAAATAAGAAATGGGATGTTGGATGTGTTGAGGTACAATTTTTCAAGTCCTAATTTCATTGGCCCACCCACTAAAATACCCATACAAGCCCATAAACTATTTTGGGCCCCCACAAATATTTCCAACATATTACCCAAATATTTCCCATATATTACCCAACTTGGGCTCTCACAAATATTCCCCATATTATTTCCCAACTTGGGCTCTCACAAATATTTCTCATACAAGCCTCATAAATTATTTTGGGCCCTCACAAATATTTTCCATATTACCCAACTTAGGCCCACACAAATACTTATCATATCATTACCAAAATTGAGCCACAAAATTATGTCATCTCTATAAAAGCCCAAACTCATTTACCTTGAGGGAAAAACCCAAAAAGCCCAACAAAACTCTCTTATAAAGCCTGTTGCTACATGACATTCTTAAAAGTCCGTTGCTACATATCACTTTTACTAAGTCCATTGCTACATGGTACCCTAAAGCCCATTGTTACACAGCACCCTAAAGTCTGTTGCTACATGACACCTTTACTAAGTCTGTCGTTACACAACACCCTAAAGCCTGTTGCTACATGGCACGACACTCTAAAGCCCATTGCTACATGGCAATCTAAAACTCATTGCTACACGGCACCCTAAAGTCCATTACTACATGGTACTCTTACAAAACCTGTTGCTACATGGCAATTTTTTTACAAAATCTCAAACTATTTACAAAAAGCTCAAATACAATTTTGGCAACTATTTACAAAAGCCCAATATTATTTTGGGCAACTATTTACAAAAAGCCCAAATACTATTTTGGCAACTCTTACAAAAGCCCAATATTATTTTGACAACTATTTACAAAAAGCTAATATACTATTTTGGCAACATTTTACAAAAAGCCCAATACTATTTTGGCACCTTCTATAAAAAAACCAAAAACTATTGGGCAAACAATTATTCTACTAAGGCCCAAATATTATTTGGAAAAAGAATTATATTATGCTCAAAGCCTAAAACTATTCTTTAGCAAAAACATATTTTGATATACAAAATTCCCTAACTCATGGGACACATAAATTACCTATGACATATTACCCATATTTCAAAACTAGGTCTTCTACAAAATTTATGGGAACTATGCTTATTTCTTCTATAAGAAACTTTAACTACAAAAGCCCATGTATATTACCCATGACAAAATTATTCATTTTGTAGGGATGAACAAGCCCGAAGAAGCCTAACAACAAGGCCCACCCAAGACAGCCCAGCCCATGCGCTAATCTCAGCAACCAAAGCCCACTTGAGTAACTAAAATGGTTAGACCAGCCACAATTCAAGTTTTAGCACGACTAAGCTGATAGTTGAGACCCACTATCATCACTTTCAACTTGTCAAATCATATTAGAAGGGGACCCATGTCCAACTAAGCTTACACCCTTCCTTGGCAAGCTGATTTTCATGATTATTGATGTGATTATACCCTTGTGGAGGATACTAGCCATCCCTCTAAGATAGAAGTCAGTATGATGCGCATGGCCCAAGACATGCAGATGATGAAGGAGAAAATGGACATGATGATGAATGCCCCCCTTCACCGCTGAGGTGACGTCCTTCCTTCTCCCAGCGAAGTTTCGGATACCACAAGTGGAGGCATATGATAGATTAAGGGACCTGCTCTACTATCTAGAGTCGTTCAAAACCCTCATGCACTTGCAAGGAGTTCTAGACAAGATTATGTGCAGGGCCTTCCCTACCACACTAAAAGGGCTAGGAAGGGTATGGTTCAGCAAACTTATCCCGAACACTATCTCAACCTTCAAAGAGTTGAATGGACACTTTGTCACGCACTTCATAGGGGACAAAGACACAAAAAGTCCTTAGCGGCCATATTGAGCATTACACAGCAAGAAGATGAAAGCCTAAGGTTATACGTAACCCGTTTCAACAAGGAGGCCTTCTTGATTGACGAAGCCGACGACAAAGTCCTTGTCACTGCCTTCACTTGTGGGTTATGGCAGGGGGAATTTCTCTTCCCCCTTTACAAAAATGACCCAAAAACGATGGCTGAAACAACGTTGTACAAAGCCACGAAATACATGAACACCAAAGACACAATGATAACTTAGAGGGACGGGCCAAGGAAGAGATAGAGGCAAGATGACCTTCATCCAGACAAAAGCAAGAAATTAGCCTAGATGAATGAGCAAAGGGAAGACAGAAGATCAAAACCCCCATCAAGGACGACGTGGCACTAAAATGGCTAGACAAGCTAAAGGGCGATCCAAGCAAAAGGCCTCGGAACAAGTATTGTTGCTTCCACCGGGACAATGTGCATGACACCTTTAAGTGTTATAACCTCAAGTAGCATATTGAAAACCTCATCAAGTAGGGGAAGTTCCAGCAATTCATCAGGGGTGGTGAAAACCTGCTAAGGGACCCCTAGCCTAATCAACGGGCTGAAGAACGGCCCAAAGCCCGCTCAGACAGATAAGGATAATCGTAGGAGGAAACACTATGGCAGAGTCATCTAAAAAGCAAGGAAGACATATTTATGTATGGTGCAAAGCATCCAAATCTCCAGACTCCCTCCTAAGGAAGTGAAGGTTGACAACCCCGTCATCAACTTCATAGAAGATGACGCTAGGCGACTACACCACCCCCATGATAACGCCTTGGTTATCAGCCTATCAATTGCAGATTTCAATACCTGACAAGTTCTAGTAGATAACGGGAGCTCAGTAGATATCCTCTACTACCCAACGTTCTAGTAAATGAGTATTGATAGAGAATGCCTTCTACCATTAGTCGCACTGTTAGTAGGTTTCGGTGGCACCAAGGTCTTCCCTATAGGAACCATCACCTTGTCAGTAACCATTGGGACATACCCTCAGCAACTCATTAGGGAGGTTAGTTCCATGTGGTTGATTACTTCTTTGCCTAAAATTCCATCATTGGTCAACCCACGCTTAATGCATGGAGGGCGGCTATGTCCACATACCATTTGCTGGTAAAGTTCCCAACGAAGTACGGGATAGGAGAGGCACGAGGGGACTAAATGGCCGCCAATGAATGTTATGTCTCCATGCTTGAAGTGGATGATCATCTATAGGCAATGAATATCAAAGAGAGGAGGATAACAGTAAAGCCCACGAAAGACCTAGAGCAAGCCTCCTTGGACAATAACATCCTAGGCTAAACCATACATATAGACACACAAGCCGACCCTTCGGTTCGTAAAGAGCTTGCCTTCTTCCTAAAGAACAATCGAGACATCTTCGCTTGGAGTCACGGGGACATGCCAGGGATTAGCCTCAGTACCATGGTACACAAGCTCAACGTATGCTAGTCTTTTCTCCCAGTTCGGTAGAAGAAAAAGGTATTCGCCCAAGAAATGGACAAAGCCATAGCCGAAGAAATATGTGAACTGTTAAAGGCAGATTTCATTAGTGAAGTCTACTAACCTGAATGGTTGGCCAATGTGGTCATAGTAAAAAAAGCAAACAATAAGTGGAGAATGTACGTGGACTTCATCGACCTAAACAAAATGTGCCCAAAGGACAGCTATCCACTCCTACGCATTGACCTCCTCGTGGACTTTATGGCTAGCCACCAGTTGCTAAGTTTCATGGATGCCTTCTCCAGATACAATCAGATCAGGTTGGATGAAGTAGATCAAGAGAAAACCTCATTTATCACAAGCCAAGGACTCTTCTGCTACAAAGTCATGCTTTTTGGATTAAAGAACGCAGGGGCGACGTACCAAAGGCTTGTGAACAAGATGTTCACATGGTAGATTGGGTGAAATGTATAAGTATACATAGACGACATGCTTGTAAAGAGCACACGGGAAGTCAGCCATTTAGACAACCTTCAGGAAACATTCGATACCCTTCGCCTTTATGATATGAAGCTCAACCCCAATAAGTGTGTGTTTGGTATGGCGTCAGGGAAGTTCCTAGGCTTTATGGTGTCACAGCTTGGGGTGCAAGCTAATCTCAACAAGGTTCGGGCTATAATGGAGATGGCTTTTCTGAAGAACATCAAAGAGGTGCAAAGCTTGAATGGCAGGGTTGCAGCCCTTAACCATTTTGTCTTTAAGGCAACGGATATGTGTCTACCTTTCTTCAAGGTGCTAAGGAAGGTTTTTAAGTGGACCGACAAGTGTTAGGGGGCATTAGAAGAACTGAAGGCATACCTCACGTCCCAACCATTGCTCAGTTCATCCAAGCCTGGTGGAGAGCTCTCTCTCTACTTAGTTGTATCCCCAACGATCGTCAGTTTTACTCTTATACAAGAGGAAGACTGAGTGTAGTTACCCATGTATTATACTAGTCGGGCACTTTGGGGAGCTGAAGGGAGATATCCCTCAATGGAGAAGCTGGCCTTCGCACTGATCACAGCTACCTAGAAAATCAAGTTGTACTTCCAAGCACACACCATAGTAGTCCAAACAGATAAGCCGTTGCGAAAGACGATGAATAACCCAGAGGTAGCATGACGACTGGTTCTATGGGTGATTGAGCATGGCAAGTTCGAAATCCAATACTGGCCGAGGACTGCAATCAAAGTGCATGCTTTGGCTGATTTCATTGTCGAATTCATGATAGAAAAAGACGAAGAAGAGAAATCGATGGCATGGATGATATGGATAGAGGTTCATCTAACTAACGAGCCGGAGGAGTTGGGGTCCTGTTAAGGTCGCTGGAATGAGATACAATAGAATGTACGATCCGTCCCTAGTTCTTAATGACCAACAATTAGGTAGAATACAAAGCAGTCCTTTTAGGCCTCAACTTAGCTAAAGCAGCAGGAGTTGAGTCAGCTGTCATACACTGTGATTCACAGGTTGTGGTCAGACACATCAATGGCGACTACGAAGCAAAATAAGAATAGATAAAGAATACTTGAGCATGGTTAAAAGCAAGATGAGCGAGGAATTCTCTATTAAGTTCGTACAAATCCCAAGGGAAGAGAATATGCAAGTAGACCGTTTAACCAAAGCTGCATCCGTTGAGTATATGGACGTCACCAATCAGGTACTATCCATCATCCAATATTCTCCTGCCATGGACAAAGTGGAAGTACAGGTTATCCCCCTAGGAATCGACTGAATGATGCTGATTATATTCTACCTCAGGAATGGGACATTGCTAGAAGATCGCAATGCTTCCCGTAGACTGAAAGTACAATCTTCATGTTTCGTCATGATGGAAGACGTCCTTTACAAAGGGGTTTTTCCTATCCGTATCTGAGGTGCCTGATCCCTAACGAAGCAAACTATGTTATGAGAGAAATACACGAAGGAATATGTGGGAACCATTTGAGGGCACGCTTACTGGTTCATAAGCTGATATGGGCTGGATACTACTGGTCCACCATGCAGAAACACGCCTCGTCCTATGTGAAGGCGTGTGACAAGTGCCAATACTTCAGCAACATCATATGACAACCACCTGAGGAACTTACACCAATGAGCATCCCCTGGCCTTTCTCCTAATAAGGATTAGACATAGTTGGGCCTTTCCCCATCGTCATGTGGCAACTCAAGTTCCTCATTGTAGGGATTAACTACTTTACCAAATGGGTTGTAGAACCATTGACCACGATCACAGAGAAAAATGTCCGAAGCGTCGTCTGGAAAAGTATCATTTGCCACTTCAGAATCCCCAGGGTCCTCGTCTCTAACAATGGAAAGCAATTCAACAATGATGCATTTAGATATTTTTGCCAACAGTTGGGGATCAAGAACCACTACTCCTCTCTCGCTCACCCCCAAGCCAACAGACAGGTTGAAGTCACAAATCGATCCCTGCTCAAGATGATCAAAACTCGGTTAGAGGAGGCAAAGGGCATATTGCCAGATAAGTTACCCGGGGTCCTATAGGCGTATAGGACAACGGTTCGCACACCTATAAGGGAGACACCTTTCTGTGTCCTACATAGACATGATGCCGTCGTCCTAGCAAAAGTGGGACTAACCAGCTATCGATTATTCCACCATGACAAAGGAAGGAACGAAGAAGGGATGCGCCTACAGTTAGATCTTCTTGACAAAGTCAGGGCAATGGCAGAACAGAGGATGACTCGTTATCAGCACCTTATGGCAAAGCACTACAACACCAAGGTCAGGTCTCGAAATTTTCAAGTCGGGGACCTGGTTCTAAGGAAGGTGACAATGGCCACCAGAGATCCCTCACAGGGCAAGCTAGGCCCCAATTAGGAGGGACCCTACAAGTTTGCCAACTGCCACAAGAAGAGGACTTACTACTTGGAAACCTTTGATGGGTAGAGACTCCATCATCTATGGGACACCAAGCACTTAAAGAAGTACTAACTGTAGTTGTCAAATGTAGCTTATTTTATCACTTTCTTTTCGTTTTTCCATTTTTATGTCGAAAGTGGAATGTCAAAAGATGTTAAGACTCTAAGGATGTTAAGTTTCTTTTTAGCTCTTTCTATTATTAATAAGACTTGGATGCATTATTAGAAACATTGCTCTACTCTTTACCCTTCAGTGGACCATCTAAACCATACTAAGTCCTACCTACGGGGTGGACAGACGACCAAAGTTATCGACGGGTACCTAGTCTTAGAAATTTTACCAAATCCTACCTATGGGGTGGACGGATGACCAAGGATACTGACAAGTACCTAGTTTTAGAAATTTTACTACATCCTACCTATGGGGTGGACGGACGACCAAGGATACCGATGGGTACCTGGTCTTAAAATTTTTTTACTAAGTCCTACCTACGAAGGGACGGACGACCAAGGATACCAATGGGTACCTGGTTTTAATTTTTTTTTTTACTATGTCCTACCTACCGGGGGGGGGGGGGGGGGAATGACCAAGGATACCGGCAGGCACCTGGTCTTAGAAATTCTACTAAGTCCTACCTTCATGGTGGATGAAGTACCAAGGATGCCGACAGGTACATGGTCCCAAAATTACATTAAGCCCTACCTATAGGGTAGACAGATAGAATAGAACGTCAATGGTACCAATACAATAAAGGCATACACATGGAGACGAAATAGAACAAGTATAGGCAATAGATAAAAACAATTGATGTAGCCCAAACGAGTAAATGTTTTTACATAAAAACCCTAAAAGAAGGGGGCATTATTACTGTCTTACAAATAATACTACAAAAACATAAACACAAAAGAAGAAAAAATTAGGACCGAGAGGTATAGGAGCGGCTGGGTTCATGGCGGGTAGGCCTTCAACAGTGGTCAGGTTCTTAGCGGACGAGACTACAACAACATTAGGACCATTAAGGCAGGTTGGCCGATGACCATTCTGTCAGTGTCCTTCACCTCTTGCTTAACCATGTGAATGGAGTCAACGGTCTCATCGCTGATGGTTTTATCTCCTCTAGGCGTTGGTGGAACTGTGTCACCTATTACGATCTAGGACAAGTTGAGATTGGGATAAGCAGCTTTCACCTGCTTTAAACAATCCTTGAACCCGTCACCATAGTCGATGCAACAGGCATCAAAGAAAGATTGAGAAATCTAGAACTCCGCCATGGCGTCGGCTTTGGCTTTCTCCATCTGCTCACGAAGAGTAACCAGCTTCATCACCAAGTTGGTATTCGCTTTTTCCACCTCCTCAAGCCAAAGGGTCTCCTCCATAAGTGGATTAGTTTTGGCCATCAACTCCTAATTGAAGGTACGGATGGCCTTTGAGTACTATGCTCACTCCTTGTTCTCGATCTCCTAATGTTTATGGAACCGTTAGATCACACTCTTGTTGGCCACACACCTATCCTGAAGGACCTTCATACGCACCAACGCTTGAAACAAAGCATGACAACAAAAATCAAGAGAATTTTTTGATGTATAATGTAAGTGATGAGGACATACCCTTGACAAGTTATATAGACCAGAGGCCCCCAAGTCCTCCGAAGAGTTTTCACCACAAGGATCTAGGTCTATCTCTTTGATGATTGAGGTGACCATCTCAACAGCGTAATCCTTGTGAGTAACCAACCTTTGGATAGGGCTAGGAGTGACGGGTGCTTTCCCGATCATCAAACCCTTCTTGGCTCCATGATGAGGAGGAGGGGGGGCGATGGAGCCTTTTGTTGTTGCTCCCCCATAAGTGGACCTGTCCCTTTCTTCGGCGAAAGGGTCATCCTTGATGTTATTTTTTCTCTTAAGTGTGGCTTTAAGGGCCACATTAGGAGCCAACCCCGACGCCTGCTCCTGTTGCTTACGTGTAGCGGTGGCTTTCCTCATTAGCACCTTCTGCCTTCTTGTGTTCATCTTTGAAACAAAAAACAAAGAAAAACAACGACAGGAGTTAAGACAAGAATAGATATGCTAGACGGGTAAGCAAGCAAAAGGAACTTATGACGGTGGGTATAAGCTTGCAACAGACGAGCATCTAGCATTGGTACTGGACCACCATAGAAAGCGTGAATAGTGTCAAGTGTAACTAAATATTTCCACTTCCTCTGGTTGAAGGGAATATCCAAGACACACCTAATAAAGCTCTCCTGCTCATCGGTATTCTTCGGACAAACCTGAGTTGGAAATAACAAGAAATATATATAAGTATTAGCAGAAGTAGATGAGGTAGAAATAAGAAAGACGGACAACACACCTGACTCCCTAATAATTCCTAAGGTATTATTGAACCCGTCGGGCATGTTATCCCACTCCTTGGGTCTACACACCCAATCCGTCCCCTGAACCAAAAAAAAAAAAAAAAAAAAAATTGTTCTTCTAGTTTTTATTCAAATCAGGCATATCTAACACCAACCTAAATGACATTTTCCTCACTAAGAAATGATAAATGCCTTTTGACAAGGTAATCTGTTGAGCCTTGTAACAGTAGAAGAACTCATCGAGGTTAAGACGACGGTTGCCGCCACTCAGCTGACCCCATATCACCTCAGCCCCTAGGAACATCCTCCACGCATTTAGGGCTATTTGGCTAACAAATAGCCCAAGATAATTGGTCGGTTGACGGTGTAACTCTGTTAGTGGCAACCTCAGACCGAACATAGCGTCGTACATGCTAACATCTTCTATTTTCCCTGACTAACACCTCTCATGCTTCCTCGATAGACGGATGGGAATGCTATCTGGGATTTGGATATGGTCGCAAAGTTTGTTAAAAATGTTTGGGAACATGGTCGGGTAGAAGTCATTCACCGTCCATATAAGCGGAAGGATGAAAAGCTTAGAACCGTCACCAACCTCTTAATGCTCCACCTCCTCGACGTCGCCCTCATCATTCCCCTCACTTTATCCCTTTCCCTCTCCTTCCTCATCCTCATCACCCACAACCTCCTCGTCTTCTTCATACTCCTTTTCCTCCTTGGCAAGGGAGTGAGCAGACGGTTCCCTTTCTAGGGACGAGGATAAATATTCCTTAGGCTCACGACCTGACAAGTAGAGTTCATCATAGCCCGCACCCTCACAGACTGATGACTGTTCACTTGTCGCTTCTCTATCACCTGACATCTATTCACCTACAAGCCACAGAGGTATTCTAAAAACCTCTTTGATGGGTCTCTATAGAGGTGATGACTAGCTAGAAAAGATATATATAAAAAGAAATCCAAAAGAGGAGAAGAAGACTTACAGGATAAATAGATAGCTCTGTAAAAGTGACGGGATTGGTGAGATTGACGGAGGCACAGGCAACGGGTGTTTGTGAAAGACAAGTTGGCGTGTATACTCTGGTCTCAAAGCTCTCAAAGGATGAAGAATAAAGTAAAGTAAAAAAAAAATGACTAGAGAGGGAAGAACTATTTATAGAGAGAAGAGGCATGATATACGAAGCGATGCTTATGATTAGAAATAAGGCCAACTAACAAGTGCCATGTGTCACCTCACATATTTACCAAGAGATACCTATGCCATTTAATGACATAGGCTCCAATAGAACCTAGTAATGGTCATAAATACTCATATAATCTGTGGCCCGTCAGCTAAAGCCAAAGGGACCACGGAATAGGGGGCAGTTGATAAGGGTATTCTCATAAAAAGATTTAATACATCACACAAGGAAGTTGACGGTGCTTACGCAAAAAGATTTAATACGTCACACAAGGAATTCGACGGTGCTTACGGACTCATCAGTTGCATGGGCATAAACGGAGGACCAAAAGCAGCAACAATGCGAGCAACAACCTCGCTAGGATACTTGACGGGCGCCTCCAGAAGCCAACAGGGAACCTCTGGATGAAGCAAGTAGCTGACGGGGTGAAGAAGCCGACAGGTCCAGCATGGTTTAACTTGGTCTCCACAGATGCCTATGCATGGAAACATCCTGGAAGACACGCAAAATAATGCCTATATTTCTCTCATATGAAAAGGCACCCTAAAATCTTGGAAACCCTAAAGTACCAAACCCTCCCAATAAGGAAAGATCCCTACTTCAAAGAGATCTTGATTCACCATTCATTACTATATAAGCACTAGACCTCCTCTTTTCTCAGTTACACAAAAACTCTCTAGCTCTTTCACTATGGAGTTCATAGAGACTTCTTATTTACTAACTTGACCTTTGGAGGGTTTTCGGTTAGTACCACATCAATGCCTTCTGTTTGTCCCTTTGTTCTTATTCATAGGTACCCATTAGAGCGACTTGAAGCCTACAACTCACTGACGATTTTAGCACATCATCATGATATATTGTTTTTTATTGAATTAGAACTTGATTAATAAAAGGCCATGATTATTTTATCTTTATCATGGTGTTGCATGTCCATATCATTGACTTGGATAAACATATAAAAGTTGATGCGCTCATAGCATAAGAGCATCTACATCAGTAATCTCTATCAATGCCGAAAAACAGAGAAATCCTTAAAAATTTACACGGCAACCTTTAACAAAGGAACAACATGCCCATATATATATATATATATATATATACACCCATGAATTATTAAAAACAAGAACTGATATATCTTCAATCAACTTTCCTATTTTATTGTTTCTATTCCCAGAACAAACAAAAGTAAATTATAAATTTTATTATAGAAAAGAACAGGAATAAAAGGATTTAAAAATACAGGAGATACCTTGACTTGAAGTAGAAAGAAAAAAAACTTATTCTGACCTTTGAAATTGATTGGGTTAGGTATATGTCGTCGGCAAGCATAGACCAAAGAGAAGTTGGAAACTAAAAATGGCAGTTTAGTACATATCAGAAAGTGTTTTATGGTTATTGTTCTGTTTTGATCGTATTGGTACCACGGATGTTTTTTTTTTTTCTTTTTTTTTTTGGATCTGGTACCACGTATGATTTTAAGTTAGGTTTTTAAACGCACGTTTGATTTGAAAGAATCTTCAAACAATGTAAAAATCGAGTTTTTACTTTTTAGATGTGCAGTGTTTTAGCGAAATACGGTGTGACTTTTGATGTTTTGCTTGTAAACATGACATAATTATAAGTGGTTTTTTTATCCTACGTGGGCCTCAGGAAAAGTCTTCTGCTTTTATATATAATATTAAATTATATATATATATATATATATATATATAAAAGTGCTAATAATTGTTTAAGAGCGTCCGTAACAACTTGAGAGGGGATTATAGCGTTAGTCCAATTTTAAGTTTTTATTTTTATTTTATTTGTAGAATCTATCTATCTATCTATCTTTCTTTCTTTTGAATAAAGAATAGAATTGTGTGTGAAATTGTGTATTGATTGGCTTAAGAAAATCTGACATGGCAGAATGCTATTAGTAGGTGTAAACTTATTGTTTTACACCGGACCTTATTGAAACTCTATATCACTACCAAGGTTTCAAAGTTACAAAGGGTGCTATCTCAAAAAGAAAAAGTGTTACAAAGGGTGCATATATATATATATATATATATATATATATATATATAAAAGGGCTATTAATTGTTTAAGAGCCTCCGTAACAACATGAGAGGAGATTATAGCGTTAGTCCAATTTTAAGTTTTTATTTTTATTTTTATTTTATTTTTTATTTGTAGAATCTTTCTTTCTTTCTTCTTCTTTTTTTTTTTTTTTTTGAATAAAGAATATTTGAGTGTGAATGCGTGTATTGATTGGCTTAAGAAAATCTGATATGGCAGAATGCTATTAGTGGGTGTAAACATATTGTTTTACACCGGACCTTATTGAAACTCTATGTGTGTGTTTGGATTGAGCTTATTGTTGCTGAAACTGAAAGCTGAAAACTGAAAACTGAAAACTGAAAACTGAAAACACTGTAGCAAAATAATTTTTAAATGTGTGAAAAGTACCGTGGGACCCATTTTTTAATATTTTTTAGTGCGTGAACAGTGCTAAACAGTGCATGAACAGTATTTTTTGTCTGTAAACAGTAAAATCATGTGATTTTACTGTTCACTTTCCGGGAAAAAAAAAAAAAAAAAGGAGGAAAACGCAGCCGGAAGACGCAGACGTTGAGGCCAAACACACACTATATCACTACCAAGGTTTCAAAGTTACAAAGGGTGCTATCTCAAAAAGAAAAAGTGTTACAAAGGGTGCATTGGTTAGCTTAAAAAAATCTGATATGGCAAAATGCTATTTGTGAGACTCAAAAGACCTCTCCATGTTTACCCAAAAAAAAAGACTTCTCAACTATTTTGACTCAGGTCAGGGTAGGGCCTATTGTGAAAATGACAAGGTGCAAAAAAATGAAGGAAGCTTTTGCTTCTTTTTTTTTTTTTTGGGGGGCGAGCTCCCCTCCCGTTATAATTTCTCCAGTTCTCTCATATTTTTGCACCAATGAAGGACACGTGACAATCAACAAATCCTAAGGTTAGAAATAAGCCAAATAATTTTCTCTCTTTCAACCCTTTTCAGTTTTCAATAAAAATTTTCTGGGTTTGCTTCGATCACCTGTTACGAAAAATGATCATTCAAAATCATCTTTTGATGGTTTCCACAGTCACAAAATGATCAGCCACTCCAGACCTTATAAGAAAACAGAGAGCTAGGAGAGAGGGAAGAAGACAACAAGCTAGAGAGAAGAAATTGGAAGAGAACCTTCTTAATTGCATTAATTATGAAACTAAATGTACAATAAGTATATATACCTGAACTAACCAAAGAATGAAAATAACTAACTTCACACTCGTATCAAAAAAAAAAAAAAAAACTAACTTCACACTATACGGATTCAACCACTAAAACCAATTACTACATTACACGTGTTCATATACATAGCTTCTAAATGATCTAAGTCTAGACTACAGGTCGTATGAAACATCACAGTCGTTCAACAAGCTCAAGCATAACTCTTCCAATGCTCTGTTATGTTGCTCTGCCTCTCTGCCTGAGCTAATATCTTCAAATATTCTTTAACCCAATTAACTTGAATTGCTTGCATCTATCTTCTTCTTCTTCTGTTAGAGAAGAACATCATGGCTGCTATCAAAGCTTTGAAGAAGGAGAGGAAGCTTTCAAAACTTTCATGGCTGATTCTTTCACAGCTTTCAAAGCATATTCAGAAGTCTCATGCCAAACCCACAACCCATCGGAACTCCCACGGCCAGAAATCCATATCAAACCCGATGTCTCACCTCCCCGAGCTCCAATGGAACGAGCCTCGATGCTCATACCGGCATAGCCACGAAAGCCACCACGTCAATCCAAACAGACATGGTTTCTTGTTCTGCTATACTAATCTTAGCTGTGAAACACACTGTTTTAGTCCAAACCCATTGCCATGAAGTTCCGATCTGCCAATCTGGTCGCATCTGATGCTCAGGTAGGTGAGGTCCGTTAGGGTGGGGATGTTGGAGAAAGATGCAAAGAAGAAACACAGAAAATTGAGAGAAAAAAGTGGTATTTGACGTGTGATTTTTCTACCCTTAGGATTTGTTGCTTGCAACGTGTCTTTCATTGGTGTTAAAACATGAGAGAACTGGAGATATTAAAACGGGGGAGCCCGCTCATATATTTTTTTTATAAGGATTCCGAACGACTTTGGCTCCGACTTGTGCACAGCTGACAATGCATTTGATATTAGACGTTGGCAGTTTTTGCGTCTTATTTTTTTATTCGGAGCCCGAATCGACCATTTTAGCCGACATGTGCAACTTGTCATTTTCACAATAGGCCCCACCTGACTAGAAGAGATAAACTGACTCAACTGAGTGCTGGCAGCTGCTTAATATATGCAACATTCTTCTTAGATTCAACCCTTGTCAATTCTAGGCAATCGTCTTTTTTATCTCTTCCTATGGCCGGGTAACACTAGATATCTAAGGTTATTTGTATGTGTGAGTGTGGAGATAAAGAGTTCTTAATCTTTTCCTGTAATATTCATACAATTTCTTTTTGCAACAGCTTGCATTTCAGCGTTAAAGACGTTACGGAAATCGTGATGCTCCTGATTCTTATTCTTAAACTCATTGCTAGACTCCGCAAGTGTATAAGATATTTCAGAAGAGGTGGTTGGCAGCAACATCGACGGCGGTGACGGCGCTACAAACAACAAAATGAGTAATGAATCTGACAACTCTATTGTAGCATCTGTTGAAGCTTCTACATCTACTAGAAATAGCGTTCATCATGCATATAGTACTCTTTCTTACTATTACTTAGAATTCCATGCTGCTTTTTTTTGGTTTTTTATCTTCTAAGGCTTTGTTCAATAAGGTAGCATGGTGATGTGTTTTTTTGACAGAGAGACAAGTTTTTCTTGGGGCCGTTATACTATCCTTGTAGATGCAGTACAATAGTGGGCTTTGTTCCTGATCATCTCAGTTGGCCCTTCTTATGCACTGTCTCCTTAATAGGTTTCATCTGGGGTGTGTCTTTTATGGTTTGTGTTGTGGTTGTTATGTTGATTAAAATTTAATCTCATTCATCCCTAAAAAAAAAGAAAAAAAGAAAAAAAAAGAAAAGTGAATGAAAGAAAATTGAGATGTGAGATGGTGGATCTACTTCTTGTTTTGTAAATCCCCACCCCCGGCCAAAAAAAAAAAAAAAAAAGGGATAATCACTTCTTGTTTTGTAATTGTTTTTAGTTGTAAAACTAGGTAAGCTTCTTGAATTTGTGGCTTAATTCTTTAGTATCACTTTTTATTTTTGTTATAAAAAATAAAAGTAACGCTCTTATCATTTATGTGTGTCAAAGAGAAAGTATCTCATGAGACCAATGTCTCACTGACATGTGAGCTTCACATGCGTGAGACCCACTAACAGACATTGGTCTCATGAGACTATCTCATATAAGATTTTTTCATGCGCCAACATATATTATTGGATTATTATGCTAGTATATGCCTAATCCATTGGAATTGATCTAAATTGACAAAGATCTATCACAGATTGTGGGGGTTTTTTTCTTCTTCTAAATTACTAATATTTGTGGGGGGTTTTTTTCTTCTTCTAAATTACTAATATTTATTTTTGCAAATGATTTTGGTTTTTCATATGTAAAGTGTACCTCAAAAGAATATTTTAAGGATTAAGATTTATGTAAAATTGTAAGATAGTTGATGGATTTTATTCATCTTATTAAAAACCTAAGCTAGGATTTTTTTTTTTTTTTTTTAACGGGGCCAAACTAAACATAACAAAAAAAAAAAAAAAAACTAATGACTAAAAAAATGTAGAGGTCCTAGTTTTGTAATTATCACCCTATCAGTCCTTAGAATTTTAGAGTGTTTCATAAGTAAGAAATGATGTATTTTTTTTAGGGAAAGAAATGAAATAGTTTAATCAAAAGTTAAGGCACCACTTTCGTATATATTTAAAATAAAAATTTTTAAAAGGTTATACCCTATCTTCTTCCATATTACTAAAAAAAAAAATATATATATATATATATAAAGCTGAAACATTTGACTTTTTGTTGACCTCTTCAGAGCTTGCCATATCATTGTTATTTTATAATTTTTTTTAGTCTTATCTTCTTCTCCTATAATTTCTATATTGATAAAAATCTTAATTTGATTACAATCCAAATTCTACTACAATTTATTTTCTCATATCCTATCAAATTCTATTTCTTTTTTTGGATAAATAATAAAACAAAAACAGCTACTACCCACCAATATGGTCTCTTTTTTATTTAAAATATGTATCCTACTTGGTTTATACCTATACAATATCTATGAGAAACTATTTTAAATTATAAAATAATTTTTCTATTAACTTTTAATTAATAGTTTTTTCATATAGGACTCTCTATTTATTTTTTTAAAATATATGTGATTTTAAATTTATCTATTCCATAGGTCGCACAGGTTAGCAACTAGTTATATTTAAAGTAAATGTGTTACAATAAATAAGTACCGTATATATCAAATATAGTATATCATAAACAACAGTGATAACTTCTTCTATTTTTGAACTTAACAATAATAATAACTTAGTCTGAGAAATTACTATCAAAACTATATAAAGATTAAAATAATATAACAATAGTGGAAAATGTAAACCACCAAACACACATATATTAACACAAAACATATATGCGGTCAAAAGACGTAGAAGATTCAAAAGTCAAAAAGCATAGACTGATAATGAATATTCTTTTTAGACTAACAAGCATAAATCCCCAACATAACAAAGAAAGAGATACCCCGCACAGTAAGGTTGGAACTTTCGAAGCCTAAAGTTGAGTCAGGCTTCGGCTCAGGTGATGATCGGGAGTCAGGCTTCGGCTCAGTTGGAACTTTCTTTGGGTTCCTTGTATTATGTATCATTCTTATTTTAAGAGTAAGTCTGCTAACTTCTATCTTCACAGTAAAAAAAAAAAAAAAAAAAGAGTAGTCTGCTTACGAGGAACAAAACCATTCTTTTTCTTTTTTTTCCTTCAAAATCCTAGGGGCCGGCCAATAATTAAAATTAGCGAGAAACTAGTGCTGTGTGCTTTCTGATGACTTCATCTAATTTGTGTATTATGTGCTTTGTATTGTGGTTGTCTCGTTATGTTAGAATAAAATTTATTCTCATTCATCCCAAAGAATTATATAATTTGAGATATGCATGCATGTCGTCTTCATTTTAGATTTGGATATACTGACTTGGTTATAGCAAAACTTGAGAATGGCATGAAATTTGGTGAGAATTGAGTTAATTCATAACCCGGAGCAAATCATAATTTTTGGAAATATCTAGTTATTTGGCAAGGAAATTAATTATGTTAGGCCAAA
This sequence comes from Quercus variabilis, assembly GCA_030445155.1. Lineage (NCBI taxonomy): Eukaryota > Viridiplantae > Streptophyta > Magnoliopsida > Fagales > Fagaceae > Quercus > Quercus variabilis. Next base: position 43,850,984 of record CP129455.1, read on the forward strand.
TTTATTGGGTCCCCTAGTGTTTGGCTTGAGGTAAAATGCTAAATTTAGCAACTAATTAAATATAACAAAAGTGTGCTCCATCAATGGAGCAAAAGCCATATTTTTTGGCTGTTGAGCTACAATTCAAGCCAAAGATGGCTATGCATTGTAGCTAAGATGGTAAAAAAAAAAATTATTAAAAGATATATTATTTTATTGTATTAGTGGTAGTAGTTGTTGTTTATTGTAGTAGATATATTATTTTATTGTATTATTTATATTATTTTATTGTGTTGAATACTAAAATAAAACCACCAATGTTAAGTGTTTTGTAAAGTAAAGTGGAAAAATAGATAAAATCGTTTTTTGTGGTGCCAAATTGCTAAATTTTTTGCACAACCAATGCTAATACTGTGCATTAGTATTGGTGGTACTAAAAAACTAAATTGCTATTTTTAACACCACAAACTACAAAATTGAGGTTGCATTGGTGGAGCCAAAGCAATAATTTTTTGCTACTACGCTACAGTGCACAACTATCTTTGCTTGTGCATGGTAGCTCAAATGTTAAATATATATATATATATATATATATATATATATTTTTTTTTGTTATTGTGTTGAAAACTAAAATAAAACTACTGATGTTGAGTATTTTGTAAAGTGATGTGATAAAATAAGTAGCTTTTTGTGGTGCCAAATTGCTAAATTTTTGGCACCACTAATGCTGATGCTTAAAATAGGTTTAAAACGTTTAGCACAAAATTTTAAGCATTGAACTAAGTACATATCAAAAGATAAATCCTTATCTTGTTCTTACTACCTCGTATTTGCTTAGATATAAATAGATATTGACATGTTTATTTTCCCTCAATCATCTAATCATGTATTAGGTTCTACTTGATATTGTTTAGGTGACATAGAAGTTTTGTCCATTTGAAGAAGGTGGACTTTAAATAGTGATTCAACTCAAGATATTATACTATAGGGTAAAATATAGTTAACAGCCTTGAGATTTAGACTAACGTCAGCAAGGTTCAAAACTTTTCAAAACTAACTAATTTGATCTTGAAGCCCAACTTGAACCCTAAACTGTTACTTATTTTTCTCCTCTCTTGCGGTGATTAAGGATTAAGTTGGACAGTTTTGAACCTAACTAGTATTAACCCAAACCCTAGGGTGGTTAATTGTATTTTACCCTATATTTTAAGGATCTTTGCCAAATATTTAACATTTTTATGTAAAAGTTATTTCTATACATAGCTATAATTTTTTATTTTTTTAATGGGACACAGCTATCTGTTTTATCATATATATATATGTGTGTGTGTGTGTGTGTGTGTGTGAATAATATTTGATGATAATGTTAAAGAAAACGAAAGTGTTTTTAAATAATTAGCTAGAGGGTTTGCATGGGTTGGGTTGAGAGATTTTTTCAACCCAACCCATCATGATGGGTTAAAAAAATCCAAATCAGCCCAACCCATCATGATGGAAGTTTTTTATTTATTTATTTATTTTTTTTTTTTTTTATGGATGTGGTTGGAAATAAATGGATGATTTGTTTATAGATGTGGTTGGAATTGAATAGGTTAATGTAATGACAAGTAATTGTAAGGAACATTAATAAATAAAACTAAATTGGTGACAAAAATTTTCGTCACCAATATCGGACTATAAGTAGAAATTGGTGATGCAAAATTTCATCACCTAATCTATTGAAATTGGAAAAAAAAAAAAAAAAACATTTGGTGACGAAATATTTTGTCACTTAATCTATTGAAATTGAAACAAAATAATTAAATAAAAACAATTGGCTCGTCACCTAATATGGTCAAAAAAAAAAATTACAAATAAAAAATCATTGGTGACAAATGTGTTTTCGTCACCATATGTCTTCAATGATGAAATAAGGACATATGGTGACGAAATGTTTCGTCACCATAGCTCACTTTTGTTGTAGTACCCAATTCATATGGATCAGGTTGGACCCATGGGTTGGACAGTTTATTATTATTATTATTATTATTATTATTATTAAATTGTGCATTTAAATAAAACCACCACAAATAAGAGCAAATTTATAACAAAATAGTCATGAGCATATATAACATCAAACTAACACAAACTATATGAGAATAGTTTAGGGTTTGGATTTATTTTTAGAGTAGGGGCAAAAAAGTAAATAATGAAATTGTATAATATTTTTTTTTATTTTTAATTTATATTAAATATAGGTGGGTTGAGTTAGGTTTGGTGGATTTGTAAATCTTTTGAACCAAACCCAACCCAACCTATTGTTAAAAAAATAAAAAATAAAAATAAAAAACCAACCCACCAACTCTTAAAAACTAACCCAACCCAATTGATTGGGTTGGGTTGGGTCAGTTTTGGTAGGTTGGTGGCACACCTCTAGATTAGACTATCTCTAATCTTTGCCAACACAGGGCTAAGAGTTGGTCTTTGAATGAAATGTTGTTTATTGTGGTGTGGTGCATTGCTATTGTTTACTCTTTGAAATCATTTATACTATTTGCTTTTTGGAGCCATTGTCATATTTTATCTCTTTGGGGTTATTGTTTTCCATGGGATTCACATGCCAATTGTAAAGGTTGTTTTTAGTTTGGCTAATATTTTATATACTGAATATTGTTTATTGTTATTGAGAAATTGAATGCGAAAAAAAACTTTACTATTAAACGTATTATTATATGTTATAATAAGTAGTTTACTCAATGATAAGGTGATGTTCTTGTAATTGAACTACGACTTATTGAAATTGGGCAAATCTTATAAGAGAGCATTTGTTTATTTAACAGTTATATATTTTTCATTGTATTGTTAACTTTTCACTTACAAAATAGGTTTTGCTTACTTTCATACTATTGATAAATGTTTTGTAAAATTTAATACATCGTTTATTGTAATGTGCATTTTCACTTGACACTAGCATATGATGTAGTCTCTTATTCAACTATTAGCTCACCACATTCCCCTTTTTTTTCCACCATTTTCAGATTACTGCAGTGGACTCTATTAATGCAACTAGTTGGTGACCGTTCGAGCTATGAACTGAAGATTATATGCAGTAAAGAACTATGTAATAAAAATTTGCTCTGTTGTGCTTTTTTAGGGTTGTAAATTTGGTAACCGTGAGAGTATTTGAGGATGTATTTGGAGTCTTTATTTACTCATACTTTAGTTTGATGATTTGTTGAGAGATATGATATTTAAATGTTGTATTGATGGTTTGGCTTATAATATTTGGATATTACAACTTATTTATCTAAATCTCTCATTTGGGATTGGGCCATGATAATGAGATTGACATATCTACTTTTAGTCCCATTATGTAGGAATTGATAAAATATTTACCTGTATTATTTAAATAAGTTGTTAGGCTCATTAAATGGGTAATGTAATTAAATATATACATCAATAGTTTTATCAATCACAACATTATGAGTTAGAGTAATTTTAGTCTAAATTGGTTTTCTTTTTGTATAGTAGATATATATATATATATATATAAATATATATATATATATATATATATTTTTTCATGGAATGGGGGTTATTATTATTTTTTTGGATGTTGCAAAAGAATGTCTTTTTTGTATGGTAGGCCCAAAAGAATATTTTGATGGTGGAGCCGTGAAGATGTAAATAAGATTATTAAGATGGTTACTGAATTTTGTGATCTCGATAAACCCGTTTAGGCATGGACCTGGCCTAAAAGGGGAAGTAATTTAGGGCTATGTGCACTGAACTAAAGTGTTGCATTTTTTACCTTGGTTTGATTTTTCAAATGAGGTGAAACAACCTCTCTCTCTCTCTCTCTCTCTCTCTCTCTCTCTCTCTCTCTCTCTCTCTCTCTCTCTCTCTCTCTCTCTCTCTCTCTCTCTCTCGGTGAAGAGAACTTTTTGTGTTGATTTTAATCATTTTTGCAGCAAATGTGAAAGATAACAACCACAATACAAACTAGCTGCAAGTTTCATTAAAATACACACACCGTGCAAATGACTCTATCTCTCTCTCTAGAGTATAAGGTTGACATTGAATACTAACAAATCAAATTTGTCCAAGGATAATTGCCCTTTGGAGATATCATTCTGAATATTCCAACAGATGCATTTCTTTAACTTCCTTTTTCTAGATATTGTAATATGGTGACTCAAGAATTAGCTTGGTATGCTAAGGAGACAGAGGGTAAGCTGATGAAAAAACGGTGTTTTGAGTTTAAAATGAATATTTGTAAAAAAATTGTTATGAGGAGTGATTGTTACAAAATAGAGTTTTAGGTTTTAAAAATGTTTTTTTAAACTCCCAAAACGCTTAACTAAGCAGACCCAAAAAAAATTGCCCGTTTCGTTAAAGAGAAACCTTCTTTTCCCTTCACCATAGTAAATTTTGATTCTTTATAAATGGTTTACAATCTATCGTTTTCGGCTAAAAAAAATTGAAATAATTTTTTTTTTTTTGAAACAAGGCAAAGATGCACCTCCTAGGCCCAGTTGTCACAATTCCTGAATTTCCTTCCCTCATAGGCCCAATCATAGCCCAAATCAAATTTAAGCTTTACTATAATTAAAGCCAACAATAAAGCCTTAGTCGAAAATAGAACTTGCATGTGGGGGCAAGTTTTAGGGTCCGTTTGGTTGGAGGAGTGGAAAAGTGAGAGAATAGAAAACTGTGAGAGGATAGAAAAGTGGAAGGATGGAAAATTTTTAGCTTTTCCTCTTATGTGTTTGGTTGGAGGAGTGGAAAAGTGAGAGGGTGGAAAACTCTTTTGTTTGGTTGGAGAGAAAAAAGGAATGATAGAAAATGTAATTTATATAAATTGACTATTATACCCTTATTACATAATATGTAATAAATAAATTTATTTATACTCATTAAATAAAACACTATCATTTTTACACTATTATTTTTACAAAACACCCATATTAATTTATCTATTATATGTACTTTTTTTATTAAAATAATATTTTCCTTTTCTTTATTATTTCCCAACTAACCCCTACCTAACCCCTCCTCCCTTTTTATGATTCATAAAAACACATCTTTATCTCCTCTTCTCTCTATCTCCTTTTTATCTCTTATCTGTGTCTTCGCCTCCCTTTCTTCTCCTTCTTTCTTTCAATTTTTTTTTTTTTTTTTTGGTGAGGAGTTGCGGGTGGATGGCCAGATTTTGGACTAAAGTTTTTGGATGAACATGGGTTTGTCAAAAATAAAATGATAGATGATGATTCCGTTTTTTGGATGGGTTTTTGGATGAACACGGTAAAAATTTTGTTTTGTTTTGTTTTTTTTTTTTTTTTTGAGAATATTTTTCTTTCCTCCTCTTCTTTTACAATTTGAGTTTTATGCTTTTATTATAGATGATGATTTTGGGCAGTGATTTTGAGTTGGATTTTCTAATTGTTTTTCCGTTACTTTTGTGTTGATTTTGGGTTAAGTTTTTGTGCTAGACTGCAGTGTCTGGTGGTGGTGCTAGGTTTGGTGGTTATTTCCTGCTTCTTTCTTCTTATTCTGTCGTGCTTGCGCTGGGTTGTTGTAGACGTTGGAAGGACATTTTTGTAACAGTGCAAAGTGGCAATTTTCTCTCATGCCTTTTCCTTCCGATTTGGGGAGACGAAATTTGTGGGCCCGGAGAGAAAATTTTCTCCCGGGTTTTCCACTCTCCCTATTTTCCTCTCTTTCCCAAACAGGGGAAAATACAGTTTTCCACTCAGTTTTCCACTCTATGTTTTCCATCACCCCTAAAATCACCCCAACCAAACACAGTGTTACAGTCTGCAGAATATTCTTTTCAGCCACACAAACAAAAAAACCTCCTTTTTAAAACCTAACCCACAAAACAATAAGATTTATCAATGACACAAAATTTTTTCATGCGCTTTTAGTCAAAGTCATATCCTAGTCATAGAGCATAAAACAGAGGTAATCGATTAGCAAAATTCACATATCTATGTTGAAAAAACAAAGGGACAAAAATCAAGTTGTTGGTATCGTGCTTGACCATGAGGTCTTGGTATCGTGCTAGCTATTGCTCTGACCTTGTCCACCAGATCAAGCTGCAGGGGTAGTGCTTTGTCATTTCTTCCCTCGTCGTGGTTTCCTACTTGGTAGCTGGTGAGCCCTACTTCAGCTGGAATGATCACGTCGCTTTCATATGCTAGTTGAAACGGTGTTTCTCCTGTAGGTGTCCTTACCATTATCCTGTAAGCCTATAAGACACTTGGTAGTTCCTCTGGCCATATACCCTTTACCCCCTCGAGTCGGGTCTTGATGATCTTAAGCAAGGACTGATTTGTAACCTCAACTTGTCCATTGGCTTGAGGGTGGGCGAGAGATGAGTAGTGATTTTTTATCCCTAGTTATGAGTAAAGGCCTCTGAATTCGTTGTTGTCAAATTGCTTCTCGTTGTCTAAGACTAGTACTCTAAGTATGCCATACTTGCAAACAATGTTCCTCTATACGAAGCTTTGCACATTTTTCTCTGTGATTGCTGCCAGTGCTTCTACTTTTACTCACTTGGTGAAGTAATCTATACCAACCACCAGGAACTTTAGCTGTCGAATTATAGTTGGGAATGGACCCATGATGTCCAACCCCCATTATGTGAAAGGCCATAGGGCCGTCATCGAAGTGAGTTCTTCTGACGGTTGTTGGATAAGGTTGGCAAACATTTGGCACTTGTCACACGCTTTAATATAAGCAGTGGCATCCTTCTGTATAGTAGGCCAATAGTATCCTGCCCAGATAAGTTTGTGCACTAACGATCGTGAGCTAGAATGGTTCTCATAGACTCTTTTGTGGACTTCTCGCATTACATAGTCTACCTTCTCTAGGATGAGACACCTCAGATACAGTTAAGAGAAGCCCCTTTTGTATAGAATGCCTATAATTAGAATGAAGCATGTTGCTTGAACCTTCAACTTCCTTATAGCTTCCTTTCCGTCGGGCAACTCGCCGTTCTTTAAATAAGAGATTATTAGTGCTGTCCAATAGCTTCCATGACCTATTTCCTGCACATTGATGTCATCTATCACTAGTGAGATTTAAACAAAGGATAGTACTTGACTAGGAAAAGCATGTGTTCTGCTGAGGCTGCCTTAGTAAGATGGTCAGTGTGCTCGTTCTCTTCGCTTGGTATATGAACAAACTTCACTTTGAGGCTATTAACTCAATCCTTTACTTGCTCAAGGTACTTCTTCATCCATTCGTTCTTGCACTCATAATCACCATTAACCTAGTTTGTTAAGGACATATTTTATGTAGTTGGCTAATCCTTTGACAAAACACACTTTACTTGTATTTGGGTAGATCTAGGATGTGTTTAATACTTCAAAGAACATGTTGTTCAAGTCTAGTATTAAAGCCATGAAGATTGGATCAAGAAACAAGTTAAGAAAAGGTGTTTATCAAAGCTGGACAGATAGCTCGACACCTGCGAACAGATAGCTCGACGCCTGCTTGACACCTCTCGACAGCTGGCTAACTATCGAGCTCTTCAGTTGATTGTTATCGCAATCTTGACACCTTCTTCACAGCTGGTGGATCGATCAAGAAATCTTGTCTCATCGACACTTTTTTGATAGTTGTATCTGTCGAAGTTAAAGCTCAACACCTCCTTGACACCTTCTCGACACCTGCTATCTATCGAGGTTATAGAAATCAAAATTTTCAGATCTGATTTTTGGGTCAGGCTTATGTATTTGTGTAGGGTTTCTTTTCTCACAACTCTAGACCTATATAAGGCTTATTTTAGAGGCCGTCACATAGGAGAATACAAAGAGAACATATGCAAAAGATGACTGATGCCTTATTCTTTCTGAAAGAAATTACTGCGTCTTTGCACCTTAGGGTTTTGTAACTAAGTGCTTCTTAATCTTCATTATTGATGAAGTGAAGAACTTTGCAGCCAACATCTTCTTCTAGTTGGTGATTTAAGTCGTGTACTAGGATCCGCGCAATTGGTTAGCCACGTACTGCGATTCGTGCATCATCAAAGGATGGTGTTCATATATTGAAGAGTTCAAAGGTTCTGAAACGGTAGAAGATTTCTGCTGTGAGTTCATCTACGGGGATTGTAGAGTTTAGGGACAAAGATTTTGTATTAGATCTAAAACTTCCCTTTATTATAGTGGATTACTTTTCGGGAAGGTTTTCCCCTAGGTTTTTTACTGTGAAACTGGTTGGTTTTATTGGTTTTCCTAAGTCATCATATCTTGTCTTATTTATTTTTTCCGCTACATGATTTTGACATGATATTGATGTTTGTTTGTTTTAACAAGTTTTATTCACGATAAATCTAATTAACAATTTCGATTTAAAACTTGTTAATTCTATCAACTGAGATTTAAATTTCCCAACAAGTGGTGTCATAGCAGGTTCACTCTGATTGGATTAATTTTCTGAGTATGATCTTTGGCCCCTATTGTCATGGATCGTAGACAATCTCTTTTGATTCATCCTTTATTTGATGGAACTAATTATGCATACTGGAAAGTTCATATGAAAACATTTTTGTAGGCTTTAGGTGAACATGTATGGCAAGCTGTTGAAGTTGGCTGGATTAAGCCAAAGGAAGTGCCAATGGATTGGGATGATACAACAATCATTACGGCAAATTTCAATAGTAGGGCCTTAAATGCTTTGTTTTGTGGAGTGACTAATGAGGAATTTAAGAAAATATCATCCACAGAAGTTGCTAAGGAAGTATGGACTATTCTTGAAACCACCTATGAAGGTACCAAGGAAGTAAAGACTGTGAAACTTCAACAACTCACTAGTAGTTTTAAAGAAATAAGGATGGAGGAGGATGAGACCTATGATAAGTTCTATGCTATACTCAAGGATATTGTGAATTCTGCCTTCAACCTTGGAGAATCTATTGCAGAATCCAAAATTGTTAGAAAAATCCTTAGGTCCTTACCTGAAAGATTCCTGCCAAGATCGTTGCCATTGAAGAAGCAAAGGACATTGATCAAATTCCTTTGACTGAGTTTGTAGGGAACCTTTAAACCTATGAGATGAGATTAGGCTCAATGGAAAAAGGTGGAAAGAGTAAAAACTTGGCTCTCAAGGGTATAGAGGAAGAGATTGAGGACTCTGAAGATGAAGATGAAAGTGAAGATGAGGATGAGTATCTAACCTTCATAACTGATGAGATTATCAAGCTGCTTCAGTTTAGGAAAAAGGATAAGGGCAAACTTCCTAGGAAATTTAAATCCTTTAGGAAGGGCAAGAATGAGAAACCCCTCATCCAATACCATGAGTACAAAAGTTTTGGTCATATGAGGATAGAGTGTCCAAACTATCTCATGAAGGAAAAGACCAAAGAGTTAAAGTATAAAGGGTTGGTTGCTACTTGGAGTGATTATGATACTGACTCTTCCGATGAGTATATGGATGAATGTCGTCACGTTATGGCCTTTACTGCCTTAACCGATAAGATGATTGTGGAGAGTGCTAGTAACAGTGAGGATTCTTCTGATGATGAAGTACCTAAGAAGTTGACTCTTTAGGAAGCCTATGATAAGCTATGCATTGAATTCATAAAATCTGAAAAGACTTCTCATTTTTGTAGAAAAGAGCTTAATGAAGTAAAAACTGAAAAAACTAATCTGTTAGTCAAGCTAGATGAGACTACAAGATTAGTTGAGACTCTTGTTGTAGAGAACGCCTCATTAGAAGAGAAGGTCAAGAATCTTGAAGTTGAGCTTAGTCAAGCTAGAACTCAAATAGAGAGAATGTCTAGTGCAAAGCTTAATGAGGTCTTAAGTACTCAAAAGCCTAGTTTTGATAAGACTGGCTTAGGATATGCTGTTTCCTCTAGCCCCTCCTCGTTTATGGCTTCTGGATCAAGGACTATCTTTGTGCCACATTCTGAAAAAGGTGATAAAGGTATGAAATCCAAAACTGATTTAGCTAATTCTAAATCTTTTGTTAAGCCTCATGCTTGTCATCATTGTGGTGTTTCTAGACACATTCGTCCTAATTGCTTTAAGTTGTATTTTCATAAGCAATTGTCCAAACGGTCACAGGTTTCCTCTTAAGGACCTACACCTTTGTTTGGAGAGTTATTAAAAGTTTTGAGCTTTTTAACTCAATTTCAGGAGAATTCTAATTCTTCTATGTCCTTTAGTAGACATACTAGGACACGTGCTTTTCCATCTTTACGGCCAAAGACTCATGCTGTGTAGGTGAGAAAGGAGTCTAAGACTTAATTGTCTTTTCTGTTTGTCCTCTGCTTTATTTCTTTCTATCTAAAGTAGGACTCTTTTTGCTTGATTTCTTATCTGTTTTTGGAATCATGCCTTCATGCATATGCATCCTTCTTTCTGCTTTCATGTTGTTTTTCTGTTTTTGTTTGGTTGTTTAGTTCTTATTTTGTTTTGCTCTCAAAATAAAAATAAAAAGAAAAAAAAAACAGAAAAATACAAAAACAGTATGTTTTGTGTTCTTTGGTACTTGTGTACCTTAGATGGCCATTGAAACGAAGTTTTCTAAACTTTGTATCGTTTGTAACTTAGATAAACATTCTTATGCACAACTAAGCAAGTGAGTTTTGTGGCTCTTATTTGTAATGAATAAGATTAAGTTATCTCTTGAACTTAACACTCGAATCACTCTTTTTGACAGGTAGGACTAGAAAATCCTATGAGAAAGGCATAAATGACCATCTCGCAACTGTTGCCCACCAATCATAATATGACATATGTATGCTTCGGCATAGTAAAAGTATAGTGTCATAGACACCCGTATGCTTCGGTATAGCAAAAGTACAATGTCTATGCTTAACATGTTAGGTATTTCTTTTCTCTCTTTTATATGCCCATGCATGATATGCTTAAAAGAAAATATGCAAAGAAAATAAAAAGCAAAAAGATTAAAATGCTTTAAATATGATTGCAAGTGTGTTTTCTAGGAGATGTGGGAGTTATAAGATGTACCTCAAAGGTGATAGTCCCCATCAAATAGTTATGATTGTGTGTGAGTTAAAGTTATTTTCTCATATCTCAGATCGTCATAACATGTCTACACATATGCAATCTTGCGATGTTTTTCACACATAACACTCAATGTTCTTTGCTACTCTTGATACATGTGTATGTACAATGTGATTTGGCCATTATAAGTGTTTACATGTGCTAATGTATGCTCACTAAACTATCTTGACTTGTTTTTTAAAAATAAAATTGGTTAGACTTGTTTAGTTTGTGTGTGTGTGTGTGTTTCTAAGGATCCATGTCCTTAAAATGTTTGATGAGAGATGATTTTAAGAGCTTACTATGTTGATTGGATTATTGGTTGAGGTGCATGTTAGATTGCATTCATGTCTTGTTTTTCACTTCTCAAAAAACTGTTTTTAAAAGCAAGCTCGACACCTCCTCAATACCTAGCTATCTGTCAAGTTTCTTAAGCTTTTTCCTTATCACAATCTCAATACCTCTTGGACACTTGGTGGATCGATCGAGAAAGTTTCTGTCTCCTCGATACCTTCTCGACACCTAGTGGATTAATTGAGCTTTTGTTCTTGGTTTTGGTGTTCATTTCTCGATACCTCCTCGACACCTGTAGCTGTCGACGTTCATTCTCTCGACACCTTCCTTGACAGATGTCTCGACACTTCTCGATACCTCATCTGTCAAGATTTACTGAGGATGCTATATAAGCCCTGTTTGTGATCTGGTTCTCATTTCTTGATTTCTCTCGATCTGTCCACAACTGTTTACCTCCCAAAGTTTCCTCACTCAAAAGCTTCAACCCACGTGATTTTTGGCCCTTCCTTGCTTCAAATTACTTGGTATGATCCCTTTTTCCTTCATTCTTCATGCATTTCATGTTTTGAATCTTAGCTTTTGGGGTTTTCGAAAATTTTTGGGGTTTTTCAAAATTAATGAGTTTTTCTTAAAATTTTGGAATGGGTTTTCATTTAAATGTGTTCAAAATGTCGTGCATTGCATCACATTTGCATTAGAATGGTATTTTCATGCATTTAGATGTGTGTACTATGTTTATGTGCCCGTAGGTTTGGATTGGGTTGAGCCCATGATGAAATTTCTTTTGCATATCATATGTTCATGAAATTTCTTTTGCATGTCATATATATTTGATATATTTGAATTGCTTTGAGGCTTTTTTGATTGTCTCTCTCTCTCTCTCTCTCTCTCTCTCTCTGTTTACGTTAGTAGTGTCTATGGCACCTAAGCATAAATCTACCCCGGCTTAGAACCCTCTACGTTCTGGAGCCTCTTCATCTTCTGATTTTGCTCCTCTTAATCTTCGGTTCCGTAATGATGATGCCCATAAGGCATTTTCGAAGAACTTTTCTAGACGAGGTATTCATTCGGAATGCCAAGTCATTTTGGCGGACTTCATCGATACTGACCTTCCCTTTGTCATTCACAGTAGGGGATGGGAGTCATTGTGTGATGTCCCGATCACATGTCCTCCCATGCTTATTCAGGAGTTAGACTCCAACATGTACGGGATTGATTGTTCAGTACCTTTCTTTTTCACTCGCGTTCGAGGTACGCGCATCTCTGTCACACCACAGCTTGTTGCAAATGTGTTTCGGGTTTCTAGGATAGAGTTTCCTGATTATCCTTCTTGTGAGCGTTTGGGGACTGTGTCTAAGGATGAGCTCAAATTTGCTTTTTGTGAGCGCCCTTTAGAGTGGGGTGAGCGTCAGTACACATCATGTCAGCCTTTTGCTAAAGGTCCTAGATTCTTAAACATGGTGATGACTTTTGTACTCCATCTACTTTCTCACTATGACTCCATCACAGAGCTTCGTGCTCAATTTTTGTTATCCCTCCTTGAGCATCTTACCATAGATTTTCCTTCTCATTTCATTTTGTCTATTATAGATGTTCATTTGGATGCGGCAACCCATGATGAGCTTATCTTTCCTTCTGCTATCACGAGGATTCTATGCCATTTTTCCATTCCTTTTATCATGTCCGACCATTTCACTTTCATGTGTGCCATAGATGGCGCTACTATAAAACGTAGTGAGGCTCAATTTAGGTCGAGACAGTTGGATTCCACTCCTCCTTCCCATTCGGCTCCCCGGTGAGACCACACCTTAAAATGACATTGACCTAAATTCACAAAGTAACATTTCCAATCATGATGGTTAGTTGTTTATTCGGTATCATCTTGATTCAGAGTACCTTACCTCACCTAGGAAAAACCAAAGCTAAAATAAACTCTCAATGAGAAATAATGTTAACCTGATTTTTCACAATAATTGGACTAACAAAGAAAAAACAAAAATAGTTAGCTAATCCTAATTTGAAAGTAATCACTGGGTTGAACCTGAAACTATCTATGTAGTGTCTATTGTTGCTATTCAGAATTGGAGATGACCTTACCCTATACTTTGTAATTGTTGCTGAGGTAAAGGTATCAGAGTAGCTATATCTTTGTCAAACAAACAAGTGGGTTTTGGTTTTTGTCTCTTGCTACATTCTCTTTCTCTAGGTGTAGTGCTCCTCTACAACTTCTGCGGTAATGTACAAATGCTTTGGGAGCTGGGAAACCAACTATTTGTTACTCAAGTTGAGAGATCGCTTTGTTACTGACTAATTCCTAGTTGAATCCTTGCCTTTGGCACCAACTGGCTTTATGAAGAGACACACTACTAGAAAGTAGAAAGTAGAAACTAATGCTAAAAGAGGGACATAGTTTTGATATAGGAGATGATCTAATTAGGAAGGCTATTTTTATTACAACTTCAATTTATGGTGAACATCATCCAGATAAAATATATGCTCCTGAAACTTTGAGCAAACTCATCAGGCTTCTTTCAAATTCTAGATTTTAGAGAAACCAACTCTAAAATATAGCACAAACCAACACTAAAATTGGTGTTCTTACTGCCAAGGTGGTTGAAAAAAAAAAAAATCTCCTAAGTCCATAGGTTTATAGTATCGTGTCCTCCCCACACTCCCAACCATCTTATCCCAACTTATGGATAAGGGTTCTCGCTCAAGTTTCACGTCTCGCATCCCAAACTCAAAAGTGTAAAGATTATTTGTTTTTTTTTTTCTTTTTTTGAGAAACCAGTTTGTGAGAAAGACCGATGCTTTTATTGAAACATAAGAAAACTATGAACATCAAACAGAGCAAGGGGGTAAGTCTTCAACCCAAACCTGAAGTTCTAGCCCAACCCAAGATTTCTTTGCCAAAGCATCGGCAACCTTATCACAATTTCATTTCACATGGCAGTAGTGATCCAGCAATCAATGGTGGATTGTCAAGCCCTTCGGTGTAAAGATTAATTTGTCAAATATATTAGAACTGATACTCAAACAAAACAATAATAGCATGAACCCACAAAATTTAGAGAAATAATATAAATCCATATTAGTGTTAATCATATGTAAAGAGAGAACCTGAAAATTGTGGGTGGTTCCACCGATTTAGAATGGTAGAAAAGAAGCGCCGCCGAGTTGGATTTGATATAAGTGCGCCACCGATTTGAGGATGGATTGGAAGAGAAGAAATTAGAGAGCGGCGTTGACGAGTTGGGTTGGATGAGAAGAAGTGCCGCCGATTTGAGGTTGTGGGTGTGTGGCTGTTTGGTTCTTGTATGGTTTTAGCTATTTTGAGGGTTTTGTTTAGAGAGGCAAACTGAGACAGAGCAAGCAGAGGTAGAGAGGCAAACGTGAGAGGAGAAAAGTACGATGAATGTTATAATTTTTGGTTTATATATAAAACTTGTTTAGCCGATAACAAAAACTCATGGTGTCAATGAATCTGTGTTTTAAAAACCTTTGCATGGTGTCAATGAATCTGTGTTTTGTAATTTGAGAGTTTAGGGATCGCCTGTGTTACACAATGAGATTAAAAATATATATATATTGAAGGAACAAGAAGAAGAAAGAAACCAACTGCATTAATGTAAAGGAGAAATCTGACCCTAAAATAAATAAATTGATAATTGAATTAAATAAACACCATAGGTTTTAGTTATGTTTTATAAGTCATAGGCCTAATCCCCACAATATATAGCTAATTATCATTCAATTTTTTTTTTTTTAAATGCTTATCAAATAGAGACTATTAATTAGTGCTAACTTGTTGAGTTATTGTCAATTCCAATTAGGTTAATTGGTTTTTTTTGTCATTAAAGAAGATCTTTGAGATTTAAATATCACTTATATAAATAAAAATCAATTGATGTTTTACTATGGAGTTTTGTCAAATCATCAGTCTCTTAACTATTGAGTTATTAAAATATCGACTGTAATTATTTTCTTTTGATAAATATTGCTCCCTTTTCATTTTTTTGATTTATTCTTAAGAATCTATTGTATTCTTTAGTTGATTCTCAAAAAAATATTGTACTCTTTAGTTGAAATACTTTTTGGGGAGTCAATCTTGTTACGATGATATCCTTGCCTGCCCTCTTTCTATATAGAAATAATACTTTTTCCTATATATATATATATATATCCCAACTCTCTTAGGTAATACACTTAGATGGAAATCTACAACAGTTCAAGCAACCCATCAAAGCTGGCCATATAATTTCCCAAAATCCCAACTGCTTCCTCTGCAGCTCAGATTCCATGCTTATTGATGCTCATGTACCTCAAGTGCCTGAGGATGAAGAGCTTCAACTAGGTAAAATTTATTTCCTCATGCCACTTTCTCAATCCCACATGCAGGGGTGGTGCTAGGAATTTTTGTTTGGAGGCCAAGTTGCAGCACTAATATATTTATCAAGATAAGTACCCCCGCCCACATATATACACATGCGTTTTTATTATATATATATATATATACACACACACTTTTTTATTTGATAAGTTATATATATATGTGGGGGAAAAGGAGTCAGGCCCAAGGTAATGGGTCGAAGGCCCACGAGAGGACTATCTTACATCCGAAAAGAGAGAGAGGAGAAAAGGGCAAGGCCCAGTTAGGAGTGGGATCTTCATAATGAAAGATTATTGCTATCCGAGGAGGATTTCTCCTGTCCGAGGAGGATATCTCTTGTCCGAGGAGGATGTTTCACTTTGATAGTATATCATAGATTAGTTGAGTACGAGAAAAGCCAGAATGACTGTCCGAGGACCTCACCTGATTAAGATAAACTCAGAGCATGTTCTGGAACGATAAGGATGGGGAAATATCTGAGGGAAAGGCTACTGCCACCGTATTCAATGTACTGCAACAGCTTTTCTGGCCGCATTTATGTGGAGAAGACCTCTGAACAGTGCATCCCAACCTACCGCCACTCACACAGAGCTGAAAAGAAAATACTTGACGTGACAGGTACTTGAGCAAGTTCATGGATGAAGAGCACGTGGACGATGGAGATGAGGGTAGGAGTGACTATATAATAGAAGGAGGAGGGCACTGTAAAAGGGGGATCCATTGTTATTAATCTATTATTGATTCTAAATCTCTGACCCATACTCTACAAATTGATTGTCTTTGGGTTTATGTAAAGAATTTAAACCCTACAATTGGCGCCGTCTGTGGGAAAGAGCTTGAGCGTAAGGGAAGAGTAGCAGCGGATGGTTATGGCTGATCAAGGGCAACAACCGGCAGAATCTGGGGCCTCCCAGCATATTGATCCTTTTCTTAATCTGGAACATAGGCAAGACCGTGAAGGCAGTGTACATACTACACACACTAAGCGAACCCAGCCTCGTAGCGGAAGTCGTGCTTCCCATGCAGAGAAAAATAGCATGCAAATAGAGATTGAAAGGTTGAAGAGGGAGTTACGTCATGAGAAGAGGAAACGTTCTGCACTGCACCCTGATGACGACTTGGACGACGGATAAGACATTACCTATGAGCAGAACTCTCAAACTCCAATCAGCGAGACCTTTTCGTATGAAGCTGAGCACCCTCGTGAGAAGCGACCGCGAGAACTACCATATGGAGGGGTGGACAATGATGCCATGAGTAAGGCCCTGAATCAGATCTCCAGGTCACCTTTTACATGTAGGATCGAAGGAGCGGAGCTGCCTCGGCGTTTCAATCAACCAACCTTTACTATCTATAACGGCAAAACAGACCCTGTGGAACATGTCAGCCATTTTAACCAAAGAATGGCTGTCTATGCCAGGGACGAGGCTCTGATGTGCAAGGTATTCCCCTCCAGTTTGGGTCTTGTAGCCATGAGATGGTTTGATAACCTGAGGGCCAATTCCATCGACTCCTACCAAGAGCTTACTCAGGCTTTTGGTTCATGATTCGTCACCTGCCGAAGGGTGCCCAGGCCCTTGTCCTCCCTTTTGTCCTTAAGCATGCGTGAGGGGGAGACACTGAAGGCGTACTCGGATAGATACTAGGAGATGTTTAATGAGATGGAAGGCAATTTCGATGCCATGGCCTTGGAGACGTTCAAGTTGGGTCTCCCCACTAATCATGGTTTAAGAATATCCTTGTCCGGCAAGCCCGTTATTAGCATGCGCCAGCTTATGGATCGCATCGAGAAGTATAAAAGGGTTGAGGAGGATCGGCAACAGGAGAAGGGTAAGGATAAGGCTACCACACAGGACAAGAAGGACTTTAAGTCGGATCGCTATAACAACAGTAAGCCGAGGAGAGATTTCGCTGGGCACTCAAGTTCAGCAAATGCCCAAACAGTTAATACCGTGTTCAAGGAGCCCATTCATCAAGTTCTGGATAAGATAAAGAACGAACCATTCTTCAGATGGCCGAATAAAATGGTGGGGAATCCGGAGAGACTCAATCATAATGTCTATTGTCAATACCACCAGGATCACGGGCATACGACTGAAGATTGCAGAAGCTTATGGGACCATCTGGACCAATTGGTCAGTGAGGGCAGGTTGAAGCACCTTTTACATCGTTCCGGATGCCGAAAGGGGAGATTCTACAAAACCCCCTCTAGGTATTATTAATGTTATTTTTGCAGTCCTCGAAAGGACAGGATCCCGTCCGTCAAAGGTTATGTCTGTGGCTCGGCTGCCGGTGGGAGATGCTAATAGGAGTCCGAGGAGCCCTGGGCATGCTATACCCCCCATTTTAGGTTTTCAGACGAGGATAAAGCGGGGACCATTCAACCCCATGAGGACGCATTGGTAGTTACCCTCAAGATTGGGGGATATGATGTGAAGAGAGTAATGGTAGACCAGGGCAGCGCGGTGGAGATCATGTACCCTGATCTTTTTAGGGGATTAAATCTCGTGCCCAGCGACTTAACTCCATATTGCTCCTCCTTATTTAGCTTTGAAGGAAGAATGGTCATTCCGAAGGGACAGATCCGACTGCCCGTGCAAACTGGCTCGGAAATTATTGAAGTGGATTTCGTTGTGGTAGACGTCTACTCCCCTTATACGGCGATTGTGGCTAGGCCCTGGTTGCATACACTAGGGGCTGTCTCCTCTACTCTGCACCAAAAAGTCAAATATCCTTCCGAGGGGCGAGTTTGTGAAATCCGCGGGGATCAATCCTCGGCTAGGCAATGTCTAGTGGCGGCCATACGACACGAGTCCGAGGGTCAGCCTCCAGAAGGGGTGATCAAAGACCTATAGCAGTTAAAGGGACGGTTGTCACCTGCCGACGGGCAGAGTGAGGGTGTAAAATGCGAGGACTTAGCACGGGTCATGGTTGAGTCCGATCCTGAAAAGTACTTTCAAATTGGATCCCAGATACCTCAGTCAGAAAGGGAAGAGCTAATTGAGTTCCTTAAAAAAAATATTGATGTATTTGCGTGGAGCACTTATGAAGCCCCAGGGGTAGATCCGGAGTTCATTTGCCATCATTTGAGGGTTAACCCTCTGAACATACCAAAGAAGCAACCTCCTCGGCGGCCATCTAGAGAACACGCTGAAGCAGTCAGAGAGGAGGTGCGAAAGCTCAAGCAGGCCGGGGTTATTAAAGAAATTTTTTATCCCGAATGGCAAGCAAATACTGTAGTGGTAAAAAAGAAAAGCGGAAAGTGGCGAGTCTGTGTAGATTTTACGGACTTAAACAAAGCCTGCCCTAAGGACCCCTTCCCCATGCCGAAGATTGATCAGTTGGTGGATGCTACCGTCGGCCATCTTCGGATGAGTTTCTTAGATGCTTTTCAGGGATACCATCGGATCCCCCTTGCTCCAGACGACCAGGAGAAGACTGTTTTTGTTACCCCCATTGGTAACTACCACTATAAAGTGATGCCTTTCGGTTTGAAAAATGCAGGTTTCACGTATCAGCGGATGATGACCAAGATGTTTGAATAACAACTAGGCAAAAGCATTGAGGTTTATATAGACAATATGGTGGTTAAAAGCAAGCTTGTTTCTAAGTATTTGAAAGATCTTGATGTGGTTTTTGAAGTTTTGAGGAAACATAAGTTGCGCTTGAACGCTTCGAAGTGCTCGTTCGAAGTTGGATCAGACAAATTTTTGGGCTACATGGTCACACACAGGGGAATCGAAGTTAATCCTGATCAGATAAGGGTTATCCAGGATCTGCAGCCTCCTCGGAATCTGAAGGAGGTGCAGAAGCTAACAGGAATGACGGCTGCGTTAAACCGATTTATATCCAGGTCTGTGAACAGATGCAAACGCTTCTTCTCCCTAATTAACAAGTGGAAGGATTTTGAATGGACTGAAGAATGTGCCTCGGCCTTCCAACAGCTTAAGGATTATTTATCTCGGCCACCGATTATGTCCAGCCCTGAGCCCGACGAGGTTTTATTTGCCTATATCGCAGTGGTCCTTCACGCTGTAAGTTTAGTGCTGATAAGAGTGGATCAGGGAATACAAAGGCTGGTCTATTGTGTAAGCAAATCGCTGCATGAAGCCGAGGTTAGGTACTTGCCGTTGGAAAAGGCCATCTTGGCTGTAGTGCTTGGAACGCGGAAATTGCCTCACTACTTCCAAGCCCATACTGTCGTCGTGCTCACGCAGCTTCCACTTAAAACAGTACTTCGAAGTGCCGATTATACGGGGAGGATAGCCATGTGGGGCACCATTTTAGGGGCTTTTGATATCAAGTACATGCCTCGCACGTCAATTAAAGGCCAAATCCTTACGGATCTGGTGGCCGAATTTACGGAGCCTAGTATGGAAGATGTAGCGGCAATGCCGAGCATGGATGAAAAATCGGTTGGCATGGTTTCTCAACAAGACCCTGCTCACTGGGGGGTTATACGTAGATGGTACTGCGAACAGGAAAGGTTCTGGAATAGGGCTGGTCTTGACATCTCCGGAAGGAATCATCATTGAAAAATCGCTAAGGTTAGATTTTGGCGCGACAAATAATAAGGCCGAGTATGAAGCCCTATTGATGGGATTAGTTATGGTCCGAAGAATGGGAGGAAGAGCCGTGAAAGTGTTCTCGGATTCTAGATTTGTTGTGGGCCAAGTACAAGGAGAGTTTGAAGCCAAAAGGATGCAAGGTTATTTGAACCGAGTCAAACGTCTGCAAGGGGAATTTGAATTTTTTAGTTTGCTACATGTTTCCAGATGCAGCAATGCACACGCAGATTCTTTGGCCACGTTAGCCACCTCTTCGGATCAAGATCTGCCGAGAATCATCCTCGTGGAGGATCTTCATGAGCCCACTGGAATAGGAAGAGACGCAATTAAGGTACACCAGATTCGAGAAAATCCATGCTGGATGGATGCCCTAATCAGATTCTTGAAAGATGATATCCTGCTAGAAGAGCGAAAGGAGGCTGACAAGATCCGAAGTAGGGCTGCCAGATTCTGGCTGTCCGAAGACCAAAAGTTATATAAACGCTCTTACTCAGGGCCATATCTGTTGTGTATTCACCCAGAAGCGACTGAGTCGTTACTAGAAGAATTGCACGAAGGGATTTGTGGAAGTCACACTGGAGGCAGATCACTGGCCCATCGGGCCCTTACCCAGGGATACTGGTGGCCAAGCATTCAAGAAGAAGCTCGCGACTATGCGAAGAAATGTGATCAATGTCAGCGATTCGCACCAAACATACATCAGCCGGGGGGAACCCTCAACCCGTTATCTAGTCCATGGCCGTTTTCCCAATGGGGTTTGGACATCGTGGGTCCATTCCCTAAAACTGCAGGGAACAGAAAGTATCTCCTGGTCAGCACCGATTATTTTACGAAATGGGTCGAAGCTGAACCTCTTGCCAATATCCGAGATGTGGATGTGCAAAAATTCGTATGGAAAAGCATTGTAACTCGCTTCGGAGTTCCGCACACCCTCATTTCGAATAATGGCTTACAGTTCGACAGTAGCTCGTTTCGGAATTATTGTAGCGAACTTGGGATCACGAACAGATACTCTACTCCCTCCTATCCTCAGAGTAATGGACAAGCTGAAGCAATCAATAAAGTTATAGTCAATGGCTTAAAGAAGAAGTTAGATAACGCAAAGGGCAGATGGGTCGAAGAATTGCCACACGTGCTTTGGGCTTATAGAACCACACCTCGCAGGTCTACGGGGGAGACCCCTTTCTCAATGACTTATGGGCCTGAAGCTGTCATTCCTTTGGAAGCTAATTTCCCAACTCTAAGAACCACTTTGTTCTGCTCGGACAACAATAGTAAACTCTTAGAAGCCGGATTGGATTTAGTCGAAGAAAGGAGAGAAAACGCAATGGTTTGGCTGGCTCACTACCAACAAAAACTTAGACAGGGCTACGACGCCAAGGTCAAGCTAAGACCCTTAGAACCCGGTGACTTGGTGCTCAGGAAAGTTGTCGGCAACACAAAAAACCCAGCCTGGGGAAAACTAGGACCAAATTGGGAGGGACCATATCGCATCACGTCGTGTGCAGGCATTGGAGCATACTTTCTAGAGGACTTGGATAGTCATGTAATACCCCGCCCCTGGAATGTAAATAACCTCAAGAGGTATTATTATTAATAGAGTTGTTTTCATGTCCATTTATAATAACTTAGTACTATTTATTTGTTCTCTAAGTGTTTAAACTTAAATCTGATCATGCCTGTAGTCCTCGGACCAGATGATCTCGGATTAGTTAACACTATTTATTCGTTCTCTAAGTGTTTAAACTTAAATCTGATCATGCCTGTAGTCCTCAGACCAGATGATTTCAGATTAGTTAACACTATTTATTCGTTCTCTAAGTGTTTAAACTTAAATCTGATCATGCCTGTAGTCCTCGGACCAGATGATCTCGGATTAGTTAACACTATTTATTCGTTCTCTAAGTGTTTAAACTTAAATCTGATCATGCCTGTAGTCCTCGGACTAGATGATCTCGGATTAGTTAACACTATTTATTCGTTCTCTAAGTGTTTAAACTTAAATCTGATCATGCCTGTAGTCCTCAGACCAGATGATCTCAGATTAGTTAACACTATTTATTCGTTCTCTAAGTGTTTAAACTTAAATCTGATCATGCCTATAGTCCTCGGACCAGATGATCTCCGTTTAGTTAACACTATTTATTCGTTCTCTAAGTGTTTAAACTTAAATCTGATCATGCCTGTAGTCCTCGGACCAGATGATCTCGGATTAGTTAACACTATTTATTCGTTCTCTAAGTGTTTAAACTTAAATCTGATCATGCCTGTAGTCCTCGGACTAGATGATCTCCATTTAGTTAACACTATTTATTTGGTTAATTGGTTAATATTACTTTTTGGCCTCTGTGAACTTTCCTAAGTATATTTACAAAAGATTTTATCCGTTGTTTTTTACATACAGCATTAGACAAGGTTATTCTTTAACGTTGACTGCTATATAAGGTCTTCTTCGGACACGATATTGATTGTATAAATTGTTTGCAGAGCAAAGTAATTGTGTTTCTCTATGATTATAATTACCAGGTGAAATCACTTGTAACACGAGAAAATCATATTAAACTACGAGCACTAGCGTCCAAACAAAAACTAATCCATTAATAAAAATCATAGTTTACAATTTCCTCAACTGTAAGTAAAAAAAATAAAAAAAAATAAAAAATAATATAAATATCTAAGTCTATGTTGGGACTTCGTGGGGAGGATCCGAGGGTAGTTTCTCCCCTTCCAAAAATTCACCATTTTCTTGCTGGGGCTCAGTAGAAGAGACTTGATCACCTAGCAGTGGAAGACCCTGGTTAGGCTCAAGGGTAACCGAGGGATTCGGTTCAGTCAAAGGCAGCTCAAAGGCCTCTGGGAGTTGTGCAGGAGGGGCATCGTCATCTGGATACTGTCGAATATCTTCGCCATAAAAAATATTCTCTGGCAGTCTAAGATCTGAGTCAAGGGGCACTCCAGCAGCATCCAGTGCTTTGCCCCAAGTCAAGTCACAGTAATCCCGAGCAATTGAGGCAAATTGCTCGGTGAGACATTTTTTTGTTGTCTCCACCCCCAACTGATAGGACGCCCTCTTCTCAGCTTCAGTGGCCTCCTTAGCCAGCTGGGCGTCCCTTTGAGCTTCCTCGGCAGCCTTCTTAGCCTTCAGCAGCTCGGCGCGAAGCTCCTTGATGGTTTCCCTTTCTGCTGCCAGATTTTTCTGAGCTTCACTTAGCAGCCTGCGCTGAGACTCGGCCTAAGTCTCAGCGTTCTTGAGACTAGCCTCCAGGCTATCCCTTTCTTGGGCTACTCCTTTTAGCTGATCTAAAAGCTTGGAGGTCTCTTCCTTCAGGTTGTCCAGGACTCTCTCTGCTTCGGACCTAGCTTGGGCCTCGGCCTGGGCTTCCACATAGGTCTTTCGGTTCCACTCTTCAGCTACAAAGACCTGCTAGGTGATCTGAACAAGATGACGGTGTTAGTATATAAACATAAAAAATCCACATTATAACCAAGGAGTGGAATGGGTATACTTACCATGGCCAAGTCCCTCTTCAAAGATATGAAGAGTTCATATTGGCTAAAACGCCTATATGAATCCATGTCTCGAGGCAGAAGTAAAGGTTGCTGCAGTGCCTCGGCTATCAGTGCAACACGACCCCCATCGTAGTTCCTGATCGAGGTTTCCCAGGAAAATGGGACGCCGTCGAGCTCTAGCCTGGGAGACCATATGCGTTGTCCTCGGCACACCTCGGCCAGGGGAGGCTCCTCTCTGCTCTCCACTGAGGATCCCCTCTTTTGGCGGGGCTCTTTGGCCACCTTTTGCTGCTTGGCCTTGGGTGGCAATCCCTTCTCCTTGTCCTCAGGCTCCATCGGTCTCTTTTTCTTTAAATCCGGTATAGGTTTGAAAGCCGGATCAGGAACCTGTGGAGCGGGAGGAGGTGGAGGCAAATTTGCCGCAGGACGAGAAGTCCCCGTCCCTTTAACTTCAACTTTATTGCTCCTCCTCTTGAGGAGTAGTCTCAGATCAGACATCTCTTCCTTTGAGGAATCTTCAGGGACTGTAGTCAGCAATAAAGGGGGCTGGACGCAAGACTATTTGTTAGGTTCCTCTTCGAAGTCCGAAGGAATAATCTGGATACCTCCTTCGCTTTCCCCTTCAAACTTGAACTTGTCAATTTGTTCGTCCAAGGAGGTGGACGAGGAGCCGACTCTCTCTCTCACAGTCGGCTGTGCAAGGGGAACTTGCTGGACTGGTCGGATGAGCAGTGGAACACCTTGGGGATTAAGGTGTGGAACCGGTGGGAGATCGTAGGGCGCTAAAAAGTTCTTCCGAGCAACGTCTATACATTGCAACCTATAATCGCCCTGAGTAATGGCGTTCCCCGCTGGCTGGACATCGGCTTTCTTGGGGGTGTAACCGAGTATGAGGGGAACAGACCTCAACTGTCTATCTTTGCTAACGTATATCTCCAAGCGCAGTAGGTAGTTGAGGGCGGGCACGTTGATGATGCTCAGCCGAGGAGCAGTATGTATCTTATCTGTAAAACAAACAAAGCAACTAGATTAGAAAACAAATACAAGGATAAAATAAGGAGTAATTACAGAAAGAGAGTCCTAAAACTATGGTTAGAGACCCTAAGTCCGAGAGGGCACACCTGGCTCTCCTAGCGTGGTCGGACAATGTAGATCGTCGTGCCATGCGCCCGAGACGATCAAATAGTCGTCTTTCATCCCCTTGTTGGATTTAGGAAGGCAGGAAAATAGCCTCACGACATCAGAGCGGGATTTAAGGTAATATCCCCCCCACCTCTTTGGTTACGACATTTATACAGGTATGCTAAGTCGTGCCATGTTAGTCCTAAACCTAACTGTTCATTTAAGACATCAAAGGCCCCTAATATCTTAAAAGTGTTGGGCGCGCACTACTCGGGGGAGAGCCTATGATTGAGGAGGTAATTTCGGGTTACGGGACCCATTGGAAGGGTCATTCCCCTTTCAATGAAGGCGATCATGGGAATTATGACCTCCCCTTCTTGTCGGACTGTCAATAGTCCTTCCGGAGGACAATACTTCAGATTTACCCCCCGGGGGATATTATGGGCTCTCTTAAATTCTTCTATCAACGCCGGATTATCGACGAGATATTGGTATTTACCCATTTCTAAGAGAATGAGTGAGATAATAAGAAAGAAGATGGTGTTAATGGAAGAAAGTGGTAGCTGAGGAGAAAATAAAGACTCGGGAAACACCGAGACTTACACTAGCATGAGTGAAACAAATTCCCTAAACTCGAAATGTACTTTTGGATGGGATCTTGAAGGTAGAAGACGCAGGAATCCGAAAGGGCGTGAAGTGCTTTTGAAGAAGGAAACTCTCCGGAGGCTCTGAAAATGCTCTGAGTGCTATGAATATGTAAAGTAAGAAAAGTAACCGCCTACAAAGATTTATATATGGGGACAGACGGAGCGGTGTCATTCATCTCGCTCGAATCGTGAGGACAAACCCTAACCGTATGATCAACAATCCACCGTTGGATGCAAGAGATAGAGCCGCCTGAGGTAATTGATGCAATGCCTTGGGAATGAGAGATTTACAGTGGTAATAATGAGGCGCGCGTCTCCACAATCTCGCGCGTATAAACAGGGGCATTTATGACTTTTTGTTTTTACTTTTGTTGATTTCTTTTATTTTATTTTCCTTTCCTTCCCCCGTATCAAATCAAAATCTTATTCTTTCTTCCCACTTGCGTGGGAAAAAAATAAAATTTTGAGGGGCTATTGTGGAGGAAAAGGAGCCAGGCCCAAGGTAATGGGCCGAAGGCCCACGAGAGGACTATCTTACATCCGAAAAGAGAGAGAGGAGAAAAGGGCAAGGCCCAGTTAGAAGTGGGATCTTCATAATGAAAGATCATTGCTATCCGAGAAGGATTTCTCCTGTCCGAGGAGGATATTTTTTGTTCGAGGAGGATGTTTCACTTTGACAGTATATCATAGATTAGTTGAGTACGAGAAAAGCCAGAATGACTGTCCAAGGACCTCGCCTGATTAAGATAAGCTCAGAGCATGTTCTGGAATGATAAGGATGGGGAAATATCTGAGGGAAAGGCTGCTGCCACCGTATTCAATGCACTGCAACAGCTTTTCTGGCCGCATTTATGTGGAGAAGACCTCTGAACAGTGCATCCCAACCTACCGCCACTCACACAGAGCTGAAAAGAAGATACCTGATGTGACAGGTACTTGAGCAAGTTTATGGATGAAGAGCACGTGGACGATGGAGATGAGGGTAGGAGTGACTATATAATAGAGGGAGGAGGGCACTGTAAAAGGGGGATCCATTGTTATTAATCCATTATTGATTCTAACTCTCTGACCCATACTCTACAAATTGATTGTCTTTGAGTTTATGTAAAGAATTTAAACCCTACAATATATATATATATATATACACACACACCCAACAAAAAAAAAAAAAAAACTTAGTATTTTCAATCAAAATTATGTTTGATGGCGATTTGTCATAAAATAGAATTCATTTTTATTATTTTCAAAGTGAAATTTTTAAAATGTTTCATTTTCGATACAAATTATCAAAATTTATACTAAAGTAAGTGAAAAATATTTCAATTGAATTAATGAAAATTTTAAAAATATGAATAATTCAAAACTTGGAGGAACAAGTTAGACTCCAAACATATTTGAAGCTATCTTACTTTAACCCATTATGTGGCAACTAAAGATACATTTCATGTGTAAATTTAGTAATAAGATTTTTCTAATGAGTCAATGACTTGTTAATCGTCACATAACGGGTTGAAAAAGGTAGATTCAAATATGTTTGGTGTGAAACTTTATCAAACATTCAACGTATATAAGAGCACATTTTTCAACAAAAAAATAGAATTGTAAAAAATAAAATTATATCTCTCTATAACTATTAGACCGATTTTTTTTTTTTTTTTGGAGTATCATTAGACTAATTCAAATACTTGAGTCGGGGCGACAAAAGTTGTTAAACAAGGCTCTCTATTCAGCGAAAAATTTTATATTTTATATTTTGTATTTTGAGATGTTCAGTATATACAGTGGGAAGAGGGAGATAACTAGCCTATCTCTTAAGCCCCTATTTTATTTATGGGTTAGTTTTTATTACATATAACCTATTATACACAATTTTATATCTACATCCCCTCTACACCAATGAGATCCTCCTGAGTGAGACTTATTAAGACGATTCTCAGTCTCAGAAAGAGAAAGACAAAATGAGAGAGAGAAATTATAAAATAAAATGAAATTTGAACTACAAATAATAGGAAGGGACACATAAAAGAAGCTTTCTTTAAAAAAAAAATGAGTGAGACGGATTTAACCGGTTTGTTGATAAAAACCGAACACCCGACTTTATTATATCGGGTGCTTTATTGACCACACTTTGTTTCAAATTAATCATTTCGGATTATATCAAATCGGATTGGTGATTTTTTATTCTAAGGAATAATATCATCTTACACTCATTTACATCCACTATTTTACATCAATATTAACACAACTGACTTAGAAATATCCATATTTTATATATAAAAGTGAAAGTAAAAAAAAAACCGGGCAAAATTAATACGAGTTTGAAAGTATTATTGCCATTTTTCCGGTTTGGGTTTACTTAATTAGTCCTATATTTTATAATGTCACTTTGAGGTGAAATTTTCATGTGTCGCATGAAATGGCTTACGCAATACCTTCTCTTCTTTGAGACGCTTTGTGGCCAAAATCCTCGCCTCTACTACAAAAAGCCTCACATCAAAGCAAAAACAAAATATATTATACTATCTTACCAGGGAAAATAATAGATGTTATATTATACAAAGTCGTGTCATTCTAGAGGTGAAAGAGTTTTAAGTGGAGCTATATGTTTGTGGTATTAGAAAACTTCATGTTTTATGATGTAGGACATTTCAAGTAGCTATATCTTAATTCTCTTTGTAACTAATTAGTTAGTTAGTTAAATGATTTCTTAAGTATCAATTGATAGGATTTAAACACTTGTCAACCATTTAGAGGCTGTCAATACTAAACAACTAGTATAAGTAGTAGAATGCAAGCTCTTTGTAAATTAGTTTTTGTATGTAAATGAAAATAAGTTTCGAGGGCTTTTACTTGAGAACTTAGTGTTCTTGTAGAGGTGCCTAATCACCTATCAATTTGTTCTAAATAGCTCTCATTCCATTTAATTCTAGTTCATATTATAGCCCATCTGTAAATCAATTTTTGTATGTGAATGAAAATAGGTTTGGAGGGCTTTTACTTGAGAACTTAGCGTTCTTGCAAAGGTGCCTAATCACCTATCAATTTGTTCTAAGCAACTCTCATTCCATTTAGTTCTAATTCATATTACAGCACATCATATTTTCCTGCAGCAGTTTATTTTCTTGAGTATGCTTGTTCATAACTTGGACAAATTAAGAAAAAATGTTTTTCTGTTGAGAATGATGAAAAATATAAAATGGACTCAGCTAGTTAGTAGCTTATGAATATACACGAGAACAACTTGAGCTTAATTTGTTAAACTGGGAATAAGCACCAATGCGCCATGGTCCTTAATAATTCTTCGTACGTAGCTCCCTAAAATTAAATAGTATAGTTAAAGATTATTCTTTCATTTTCCTGATAATAGTAGTAAATCCTGATCATGTATGAAAGAAGCATATCACATCAGGACATTAGTCGAAGATTTCCGGCTACATTTTTGGGAAGTTTTCATGTGGAACCTGGAAACTTCATTTATTAGGCGCCGCAATGGAAATATATAAGGAGGTGATGACGATCAAGACTAGAAGAGGGACAAGACCGAGTCACCATCAAGTCAACTGTGTGCTGCACCAAACGTGTAAATGTGTAATATCATTAACGGTCTATGGAGACTTACAAAAAAAGAAAGTGCTTTAACTTAGAAAGAGAAAAATTACTAAACCAACCTATATCGTCATAAAAGTTGAAATGTATACAAAAAAAACTTTTGATAATATTTTTCACAACAATTAAATTAGTGCATTTTTATTGATTTTCTTTTAAATTCATTATAGTCACACTTTTTTTACCTACTATTAATAACATGTTACAATAATAACATGTTACAATAGCCACGTGTCAAATTTTTTCTACCTCTAGACTTTCTTATATTAAGCACATGTGGGTAAGATACAATAGTTCTACTTGGTACACTGTATTTTACATAGATTTTTTCATACCCAACTCGTATAATGGTTCTTGTTAATGGGTGTTTTAGGGCATTTGATAGAGAAACATTTAATATAACGTGTTGCTGTTACTTTTATTTGCTTTTATGAGACACAAATGCGCTTACTATTCTTTTTTTTTCTCTTGATCCCGTAAAAATTAAGGGTGTCTTATCAGGTTTAACGTTTATGAAACACGAGGGAGGACATGTAAAGTGCTTCACATATGTTTACATGACGAAAAGCCACTTTCAAGTGTCAAATCTTGTCATTAATTATGCCAAGGTGGAACCTGGCAATATTGCAATCAACCTGAGAAACATACAGGTTTGGAATATATACAATATTATATATTAAGGTTTAGAATA
This sequence comes from Quercus variabilis, assembly GCA_030445155.1. Classification (NCBI taxonomy): domain Eukaryota; kingdom Viridiplantae; phylum Streptophyta; class Magnoliopsida; order Fagales; family Fagaceae; genus Quercus; species Quercus variabilis. Next base: position 43,880,788 of record CP129455.1, read on the forward strand.
TACAGGATGAGAATATATGTTAGTATATAGATTAGCCCATTAGGCTTAGTTTAGTGTATAGATTAGCCCATTAGGTTTAGCCTAGTATATTACTTGTACTATACTTCTATTACTTGTACTGCACACATACCTAGCCTATATAAAGGCTCTCTTTTGTACATTGTTTGATACACAATATTATACTGACTATTTAGTCATTCTCTCTCTCTTTATATTGTTAACATGGTATCAGAGCCTTTCCTCTGATTTTTTGGTTCCTGTGGACATCTCCGGCGTTCTTCCGCTGCCCTCGCCTTCATCCGGTAGTCACTGCCAGAAGCGAGTCACCGCCGTCATGCCCACAACCCTAGAACACTTGGATTTTGTCAATTTGTTGATCAAACCGCCAAATTAAAGGCATACATTGACAGATCTGACATTCCCGAGCAAAACCCAACAAAAATCTGCCAGAAACAGTACTCCACGCGCCCCCACGCGCGGCCAGAAGTTTCTGTCTCTCGAGCACGCGCCTCCACGCGCCTCCACGCGCCCCCACGCGCCGTCGCTACCTTCCACGCGCCTCACGCGCCGTTCACGCGCCTCCACGCGCCCTGCTCCGTTCTCGGATTGCCACGTCAGCCCTAGGGTGACGTCATCCCATGTCATCGTCCCACGTCAGCATCTTGCGTCAGCATCCACATCAGCGTCAGCCGTTGACCGTTGACTTTGACTTTGACTTTGACCGTTGACTTTGACCGAGGTCAAAATTTGCAACAGAACCTGTCTTGCTCAGTTTTTCGTGTAGATTCCGATTTTGGGCTCCGTTTCTGCATTTGAGGTCTCTAAATCTCATTTTTTGGGTCATTTTCTTCATTATGGCTCAACAAAATGAACGCGACATCATACGTCCGATCACCATTATGTTGGATGGTCCTACTAGCTATCATGCATGGTCTCAGAATATGACTTTTTTTCTCAAAGGTCGTAAACTGTGGAGATATGTGACTGGTTCAATTCCTAAGCCAGTACCAAACCCTAAGTCCAAAGTCATAGCCGCTGAAGAGTCTTCCACGACTACTGTTACAACAGATGATTATGAAGATCGCCTAGAGGAATGGGAGAGTATTCAAAGTAAGATCTTGTCTTGGTTTATTAATACCTCTATTCCCTCCATTCATAATCTTCTTCCTCGTCTTGAGACTGCTGAGGCTGCTTGGAAGTTTTTGGCCGATCGCTATAATTGTACTAATGATTCAAGCTTAGAGTTCCACATTGAATCAAAACTTTATCAAATGCGACAAGAGACAGGTCAGTCCATTTCTGATTTTTATTCTCAGACTTCTACTATGTGGGAACAACTCTCTGCTGCAGATCCTCCACTAGTGTGTTCTAAGGACATTGAGCTCTTTGCCAAATATCGAGATCGCCGTAAATTTATGCACTTCATGATGGGTTTGCGTGAGGATTTTGAGCCTACTAGGGCTTCTCTGCTTAGCCGGTTTCCTACTCCTTCTCTTGATGCTGCAGTGAAGGAGCTCATCTCTAAGGAAAACCGTCGGCCTGCTTATCACATGTCATCATCTGATCATGTATTGGCTACACCATCTCCACAGCCTCTCATTGCTGCATTCACTGCTCCTCCACGGATAAACTCTGGGCGTCCCACCTCTCAATCTTCCAAAGGTACTCGTTGTGAGTTTTGCCGTGCTAAAGGCCATGACATCTCAGTTTGTCGCAAACTGCAGAAATTTGTGCAAAAGCAGAATAAAGCTTCTCTTCCTCGGGCAGCTGCTGTATGTCCTTCAGATCCATCGGTTCCTACAGGTCCATCTTTGACTTCCTCACTTACTATGGCTGATATTGAGGCAGTTGTTCAACAGGTTTTATCCCGCACTTCCACTGCCCTTTCTGTCACCTCAGGTAAACAACCTTGGTTTTTTGATACTGCATGTTGTAACCATATGACTCCTGATGAATCCCAATTTTCTGATAAGGCACCCTTAGAACATCCAATCACCATTTACACTGCTGATGGAACTCCTATGCCTGTTAGTCATAAAGGAACAATCTCTTCTCCTTGTTTATCCCTTAGTGACACTTTTCATATCCCAAAGTTATCCCTCAATTTGCTTTCTGTTGGTCAACTTTGTGAATTAGGCGTAGATCTTCTCTTTACTAATCATGGTGTGGATGTGCAAGATCCCCGGACAGGTCAAGTGCTTGGGACAGGCCGTAAGGTTGGTCGCATGTTTGAGGTTCATGACTTGAAGATTCCTTCACAAGTTGTTTCTGCAGTTGCTACCACTACCACCTCCTCACCTGATCTATGGCATGCTCGTCTTGGTCATCCATCCTTATCTCGTCTTCAGTTGTTAGCTTCTCAAGGTCATTTAGGTTCAGTTCAGTTTCAAAAATTTGATTGTACTTTCTGTCATTTTGGCAAACAAACAAAATTACCCTTTAATAATAGTGACTCATTTTCTTCTGCACCTTTTGATCTTATACATTCTGATATTTGGGGTCCTGCACCTGTTCCTACTGAGGGGGGATCTAGATATTTTGTCATATTTGTGGATGATTTTTCTCGATATACTTGGATCTATCTGCTTCATCATAGGTCTGAACTTGTGTCTATTTACCAAACATTTCATAAAATGATTCAAACACAGTTCAATCGCACCGTCAAAGTTTTTCGATCAGATAATGCTCAAGAATATAATGATAAATCTTTCCTATCCTTTTTAGACAATCATGGTACACTTACTCAGCGGTCTTGTCCTTACACCTCTCAACAAAATGGTCGTGCAGAACGAAAACATCGTCATATTCTTGATGTTGTCCGCACCCTTCTCATTTCTGCCTCTCTTCCTGAGCGCTTTTGGGGTGAGGCTGCACTCACTGCTGTATACACCATTAATCGTATCCCTTCACTAACTACACACAACAAATCACCATTTGAGCTTCTCTATGGTCAAACCCCTGAATACTCCTCTCTTCGGGTTTTTGGTTGTGCTTGCTTTGTCTCTCTTCCTCCTCATGAACGAACAAAGCTCCAACCTCGTGCTCGTCTCTGTTGTTTCCTTGGTTATGGTGTATCTCAAAAGGGGTTTCGCTGCTATGATCCCATTTCTCATCGTCTTCGTGTCTCTCGTCATGTTGAGTTTTGGGAACATCGTTCTTTTACGAGTCTTTAGCAGTTTTCTACATCCTCTTCCTCTGAGTCTCCCATTTTTACTGATCTTTTCCTCCCTCTCTATCCTGAACTTGTGGAGGATTCTTCAACATCGGCTGCCTCTCCAGACGACTCATCTCCGATTCTGTCTCCGGCATATGACCTGCCTGTCTCGGATCCTGTGGCACCACCCTCTCCTGAGTCTCCTGATGGTCCTGAACTTCGTCGTTCCACTCGGGTAAGCATTCCTCCCCCTTATCTCTCTGATTATCACCGCTCTTTTGCCCTTGCCACCCTCTATGAACCTCACACCTATCGTGAGGCCCATACTGACCCTCTTTGGCAGCAAGCTATGAATGATGAACTAGATGCCCTTCATAAAAATCACACTTGGGATATGGTTGATTTGCCTCCTGGTCAGTCTGTAGTAGGTTATAGATGGGTTTACAAGATCAAGACCAAGGCTGATGGATCTGTTGAACGATACAAGGCTCGCCTAGTTGCCAAGGGCTTTACCCAAGAGTATGGCATTGACTATGAGGAAACATTTGCTCCTGTTGATCGCCTTACATCTGTCAGATGTCTCATTGCTGTGGCTGCTGTTTGCCGTTGGCCTCTTATCAAATGGATGTGAAGAATGCTTTCCTCAATGGTGACCTTCAAGAAGAAGTGTACATGCAACCACCCCCTGGCTATCCACATTTAGGCAGTGAAGTTTGTCGCCTTCGCCGTGCTCTTTATGGCCTCAAGCAGGCTCCTCGAGCTTGGTTTGAAAAGTTTAGCTCAGTTGTTGCTCAGCAGGGTTTCACTTTGAGTCCTCATGACACTACTCTCTTCGTCCGAAGATCCTCTGCTGGTATCACTCTTATTCTTCTCTATGTTGATGATATGATTATTACTGGAGATGATTCTGTAGGTATCCGCTCTCTCCAGCACTTCCTTAGTCAGCATTTTGAGATGAAAGATTTGGGCACTCTCAGCTATTTTCTTGGGCTTGAGATTACCTCATCCTCTGATGGATACTATCTTTCCCAAGCTAAATATGCTTCTGATCTTCTCTCCAAAGCCGGCATCACTGACAACAAGACTATTTCCACTCCTTTGGAATACAATGCCAAGCTCACACCCTTGGATGGTGAACCTCTATCTGATGCTACTCGCTATCGTCAGTTGGTTGGTAGTCTGATCTATCTCACTGTTACTCGTCCAGATATTTCACATGCTGTGGGTATGGTTAGTAAATTCATGGATGCCCCTCGTTCTGTCCACTATGCTGCTGTTCTTCGGATTCTCCGATATGTCAAGGGTACACTTTATCATGGTCTACACTACTCCTCTCGGTCTTCTCTTGAGCTTCATGCTTATTCAGATTCGGACTGGGCCGGTGATCCGACTGATCGATGCTCTATTACAGGTTTCTGTTTCCTATTAGGTACTTCTCTTGTCTCATGGCGTAGCAAAAAGCAGGATGTTGTTTCCCGTTCAAGTACTGAGGCTGAGTATCGTGCCCTTGCCGACACCACCTGCGAGCTTGTCTGGCTTCGCTGGCTCTTGTCTGACATGGATGCTCCACAGCCCACTGCTACTCCTCTTTATTGTGACAATCGTAGTGCTATCTACATTGCTCATAATGATGTCTTCCATGAACGCACCAAGCACATTGAGATCGACTGCCACATTACTCGCCAGCATCTCAAGAAAGGCAATCTCAAGTTATTCTCCATCTCATCTGCTGACCAGCCTGCTGATATCTTCACCAAGTCTCACCCACCTGGTCGTCTTCGAGATCTTATATCCAAACTCCAGTTGGCTTCTTCCTTGCCACCTCGAGTTTGAGGGGGGATGTTAGTATATAGATTAGCCCATTGGGCTTAGCTTAGTGTATAGATTAGCCCATTAGGTTTAGCCTAGTATATTACTTGTACTATATTTCTATTACTTGTACTGCACACATACCTAGTCTATATAAAAGCTCTCTTTTGTACATTATTTGATACACAATATTATACTGACTATTCAGTCATTCTCTCTCTCTTTATATTGTTAACAATATATACGATATTATATATTAAGATATGAGTCCGGTTAATATATGTTCTTATATTAATTATTTATTTTTTAAAATTTTTTATGAGAAGTTAAAAAAATAGTCAAATCAGTTAGTTATTCTTTCATTTTTTTCATAAAGATTTTCTAAAATTATTTACTAACATATATAATTTAAATCACTCTAGTCATTTAAGATTTTCTACCGTTGACATAAGTTGTCTAGTATCAACATAAATTCTCTTACTTTCCTTCTTTCTAGCATTCTCTCTCTATATCATTTTATTTTCTTCTTTTATATATATATATATATATATATTTTTTTTTTTTGACAGACTTTTATATATATATATATATATATTATTATTATTATTATTATTATTATGGTATTAGAACATTAATTGGTCCTTCTTTCTTTGAGTTTGTGCGCTCACACGCCTTGCAACATCAATTTTTACTGAAGAATCACTAAACTCTAAGTTGTGTGCTCACTATGAGCACTGACTCCAAATTAAAGCCCACAACCGATAATACAAGTTTTGGTCTTACATTGCCCTCACGCATTGTCTTAGTTCTAATCACGTGCTTGTTTATGACTGCATGCACCACCTTTTGTTTTGAAGACCCCTTCACATTTCTCATAAGTGCTTAGAGTATTCATTTGTCAGTCTCATCCTTGTGACATGCCTAACATACTATTTAACTTCCATAGGTCATTACTCCCACACAATACAAATGTTGGAGTGGCCTCTACTTGCACTCTCATTGTAGAGCTCTTTTTGCCATTGCTCTTAGAGCATTGGTTAACAATCTATTTTAGACTTTTTTCTCTTCAATGATGATACTTTTTTATGTGTTTCTTAGTGGTTTCTAATTCATTTGATGGGCATTGATGACTTCCATTGCATTGAAAACTTTTCTTTCAAAATGAATTTTTCATTACTCCACCTTGAGTATGAGGTGATGTTATAATATATTAGATACTAGAAGCTTTAAAAAAAATATATATATATTAACGAGTACCCTTAGGGCATTGGTTAAGAATCCATATTAGGAAAGTTTTGACATCATTTTTATGGAAAATGAAAAAAAAAAAAAAAACTGTCAAAACATTAAATTTTTTTTTCCCATAAAAACTTTCTTTAACTGGATTGTTAACTAATACCTAAGAGCACTCGTTAACATGACCCAAAAATATTAATCATAAGCTACTGTTGTTTTGTACTACCATGCCACCCTAGTTTTAGGATCAATATACTGTACCTAATGTATTCCTCTATATATACTATCTAAATTAGATTTTATTGTAACAAATAATTCACTATATTATAGATGAAGTCATTTAAGACTAGTTCTCTTTGATAAAGTAAATGAGGACTTAAGACCTGAGGAGCAATGTGGTTTGGAGTTGAAAGAAGAAGAACAACGAGTTTCAGAGTAATGGCTAGTTTTGTCCAACTATAACTTGACACTAAGGTCAAAACAGTGTCATAGGACTTAAGTGAAATTGAGTTTAAGTGAAATTGAAGAAATGTCACCGTTTCTAAGTAACAAGAATGATACTGTTTTGATCTTCTTCTATCCTGGTGCCCAAGACTTGCTCTGTTCTCCACAACTGCTTAAAGCTTGTCACAGAGATTAAGAACAGAGCCCAGATGATAACCGTTGATAACCGTCCTCCTTTAAAACCCGGAAGTGGTTGTAGAGCTATTAGGAATCAGTTATGATAGAACCTTTTAGAAGGTTTTAGATTGTATCTATTCATTTGTGCTATATAAGTTGTGGTCAATGTAATGTATTAGTCTAGCTTGTAAAAACACTTTTTTTTGATTCATTGTTCAATATAGTTCTCTCTTTTCTTCTTTCTCTCTTCACCATTGTTGTCCATTGCAAGCTCAAATTCTCATGTGGTATTAGAGCCATAGATCCATGACTTCAACAACACCTACATACTCTGCCCAATCCACACACCTAACACCCATTTTTCCAAACTCTACACAAACAAATTCCATACAATCTCCATTACTGTTACTTTCCAACATGTCAAACCTCATGTCAATCAAGCTAGATTACACCAACTATATACCATGGAAGCACCAGTTGATCACTATACTGGAGGCTTATTCTTTGATTAAACACATTGATGGTACTGTACAAAAGCCATCTCCTTTTGTTCTTGATGCTACAGGAAATTTAACTTTAGTTATGAATCCTGATTTCCAAGCTTGGAAAATCAAGGATAGAGCTTTGCTTTCCTTGATAAATTCAACTCTTACTCCACAAGTTTTCTCACTTGTTGTTGGAGTTACAAGCTCAAGAGAGGTTTGGAACACTCTGGAATAGAGGTTCACCTCCACATCAAGAGCAGACATCTTGAATCTCAAGCTTGAGCTTCAAAGTCTCAAGAAAGGTAGTGATTCGGTGATATTACCTTTTTGCAGAAGATCAAGATTGCTCGTGATAAGTTACTTGCTGTAGGAGTTATTGTAGACAATGAAGAGTTGATTTGCATTGTGCTAAGAGGTCTTCTTAAAGAATTTGCTCACTTCTACTCAGCAATTCAAACTAGGAGTGAACCTAATACATATGAGCAACTTGCTATTATGTTGCATAGTGAAGAACAAGCAATGATGAATAACTCACTCATTTTCTTATTCACTAGCTATGTTTGTTTCTAATAGCAAATCTGGTAGCACTTCTCATAGCAAATTTGGTAGCACTTCTCAGAATCAGTCTCAAAATCATAATTCTGGAAAAGGAAGGGGAAGAAATAACTATAATAGAGGAAGATGAGGTGGTAGGTATAACCACAATGGTGTTCAACACCAGCATTTCTCCTCTCAACCACATCAGAATTTTCAACCACATTAGAATTTTACTCAGAATTTCTCCCATCATAATTATCAGAATCAGAATTCTTCACAAAATTTCAAGGCTAGTCATCCATCATGTCAAATCTGTGGAAAATCAGGTCATCAAGCATTGGATTGTTATCATATGATGGATTTTTGCCTATTAAGGAAAGAATCCTCCTACTAAAGTAGCTACTATGGCAAGTGCATCTAATGCGGCCATCACCAACAATCAAGATCCTTGGCTTGCAGACTCAGGTACTTCTGATCATCTCACTGTCAATCTCAATAACCTTGCAATCCAATCTCAATACAAAGGGCCCAAACAAGTTACTGTGGGAAGTGGACAAACTCTTCCAATCAATCATATATGTAATGAATTTACTTTCTGTTCACAAGTTTTGCCTTCAAAATAATTGTTCTTGTCATTTTGATACTCATGAACTTAAAATTTAGGATATTCCTATGTGGAGACTCCTCTACAAGGGCTTAATTGAGAATGGTGTTTATCCAATCTACTTTCAACATTTCCTCAAGCCTTCTATCTTTAAATCTGCATCTCAATCACAGTCCACTCAGTCAGCACAAGCTTCTCCTTTCCCTTCTGTTTTTCATGTAAATAGACTTAATAAGTGACTGTTGTGGCATAATAGGCTAGGACATCCTAGTAATAAAGTGCTTAGTATAGCATTAGCCTCTATTGATGTATCTTGTACCTCACCATATGGTGATTCTATCACCCATTGTAAAAATTGTCTTCAAGGAAAAATGTATCAACTTTCTTTCAATAAATTTGATTTTCAAGCTACTAACCCCTTGAATTAGTCCATTTTGATGTTGGGGTCCTACCCCAGTTACATCTGTCAATGATTTCAAGTATTATGTTGTTTTTGTTAATGAATATTCCAAATTTACTTGGCTATTTCTCTTAAGACTTAAATCTAATGCATTTGATGTTTTTAAGCATTTTAAAGCCATTGTTGAGAATCAACTTAACACCAAAATTAAAATTTTGAGGTCTGATAGAGGTGGAGAATTTACACCTAATACTTTTAAAAACTTTTACTCCTCTAATGGTATTATTCATCAACTTTCTTGCCCACATACTCCTCAACAGAATGGAGTTGCTGAAAGGAAGCACAAACACTTAGTTGAATGTGCTCTTACCTTAATTTCACACTCCAAATTACCCTTTCCTTACTGGTCCTATGCCATATCCACAGCAGTCCACATTATTAATAGACAACCTACTCCTATTCTCAAGAATAAATCACCTTGGGAGCTGTTATTCTTAACTAGACCTAATATTTCACATCTAAGGTCTTTTGGCTGCACTTGTTTTCCTCTTCTCAAGCCTTACAACAGTCACAAACTCCAACCTCACACCACATCTTGCATTTTTCTTGGGTATCCTACATATACAAAAGGGTATATCTATTTGGACCCCTCTACCTCTCAGATATACATATCTAGACATGTTCTTTTTAATGAGACTAAATTCTTGTTATCTCATTCTTTGTCCAATGGTCCAAACTCCACTACTTTGTCTGCACAGTCCCCCACTTCTTTTGCTCAGTCATGCTTTCCTTTTCTCTATAAGTTTCTTCTGTCTAATTGCTCCACTTCTGCCCACACTCCAACCATTTCACCAACCTCATCTAGCTCTCATATTTCTCCATCTATCCTTCAGTCTCCTCACATGCCGCTACTGATATGTCCCTTCCACATTCACATTCTGCAACCTCATCACCTGTTTCTCAGCCTAATGTCAATCCTGTGTCAGATCTGTCTCCTTCAATCTCACCATCTAATCCTACCACTTCTAGTCCTATTCCCTCTGATGTCTCACCCTCTGTTATTCCGCATGTCCCTTCAGTCTCTTTTGTTCTAGTTTCTTCTGTCACAAATGTTCGTCCTATGGTTACAAGGTCTAAGGATGGTATTTTTAAGCCTAAGTCACTTGTTGCCAAGGCTGTATCTAATGATTCTAAGATTGTGGCCAAGCTTGTCAAAACCAAGAAGTTACTTCCAATTCCTAAACCTGATTATACTTTCACTAAACCTTCTTCCTACAAGGTTGCTTCACAGTATCCTCAGTGGTGTTCTGCTATGGATGAAGAGTTTGCTGCTCTTCAGAGGCAAGGTACATGGTCTTTAGTTCCACCTTCTCCTACTCAAAATGTGTTGGCTGCAAGTGGGTGTTTAAGCTAAAGTTGAATAGTGATGGGAGTATAAATAGGTACAAAGCCAGATTGGTGGCTAAAGGGTTTCATCAGCAATATGGTGTTGATTTTGAAGAAACTTTCAGCCCAGTTGTAAAACCTCCAATAGTCAAAATCATACTTTCTCTTGTAGTTCAGTTTAATTGGCCTTTAAGGTAGTTGGATGTTAGGAATGCATTTCTACATGGTTTCTTGAGAGAAGAGGTTTATATGATGCAACCACCTGGTTATGTTGATTCCTTTTGTCCTAATCATGTTTGTAGGCTTTGGAAATCTTTGTACAGACTCAAACAAGCTCCTAGAGCTTGGTTTGATAGATTTTCTATGCAGCTCTTGCATTTGGGATTTCATGCTTCCCTTGCTAATTCCTCTTTATTCATTCTCAGACAAGGCAAGATTGTAGTTTATTTGTTGGTTTATGTGGATGATATTGTTCTTACTGGGAACAGTCCTCAATTTTTGAACTCATTGATTACTCAATTAAGTGAAGCCTTTGAACTTAAGGATTAAAGTCCTCTTCACTACTTTCTTGGTCTTTAGATCTCCAGGACATCCAAGGGTTTGTTTCTTAATCAAACAAAGTATGCTCAAGATTTGATTCTAAAGCATCACATGCTTTCTTCCAAACATGCCAAATCACCCTGTGCTCCTAATATTAGGTTGGTTCCTAATGAAGGGTCCTTTCTTTCCAGCCCTCATGAATATAGAAGTCTTGGCTCTCTTCACTACTTGACATTCACCAGACCTGACCTTAGTTTTGCTGTCCATCAAGTTTGTCAGTTTATGTCTTTTCCCACTGACATCCACTTGGTTGCAGCTAAGTGCATTCTCAGATATCTTCATGGCACCCTCAATTTTGGGATTTTTCTTCAACCTAGTCCAATTTCTCTCTTTGCCTTTTTAGACTCTGATTGGGCTGGTGATCCCTATGATAGGCATTCTACCACTGGGTTTATTGCTTACCCAAGTTACAATCCTATGGAGTGCCAAGAAGCAAGAAACTATCTCTAGGTCTTCTACTGAGTCTGAGTATAAAGCATTGGCCTCCACTGCTGCTGAGCTCTCTTGGTTTCGCCAAGTGTTGAAAGACCTAGGCCTTTTTCTTCCTTCTCCTCCCAAATTGTTGTGTGACAATGTCTCTGCCTTGGCCATTGCATCCAATCTTGTGTTCCATGCTCATACAAAGCATGTGGAGGTTGATTATCATTTTGTTCGAGAGTGAGTTTTACGTCGGGATCTCCAAGTTAAATACATTGCCACTGGAGATCAACTTGCTGATATATTTATTAAAAGTCTTTCTTCTTCTCGGTTTGTGTTTCTTCGCTCCAAAATCATGGTGTCCCTAGCCCCCATGGTTTTGAGGGTGGATGATAAACTAAGTGAGGACTTGAGACCTAAGGAGCATTGTGGTTTGAAGTTGAAAGAAGAAGAACAAGGAGTTTCAGAGTAACGGCTAGTTCTGTCCAATGGTAACTTGATGCTAAGGTCAAAATGGTGTCGTGGGACTTAAGTGAAATTGAGCTTAAGAGAACTTGAAGAAACGTCACCATTTCTAAATAACAGGAACGATACCGTTTTGATCTTCTTCTATTCTGGTGCTCAAGACTTGCTCTATTCTCCACAACTACTCAAAGCTTGTCACAGAGATTGATAACAAAGCCCAGATGATAACCGTTGATAACTGTCCTCCCTTAAAACTCGGAAGTGGTTGTAGAGCTGTTAGGATTCAGTTATGATAGAACCTTTTAGAAGGTTTCAGATTGTATCTATTCATTTGTGCTATATAAGTAGTGGTCAGTGTAATGTATTAGTCAAGCTTGTAAAAATACTTTTTCTGATTCATTGTTCAATATAGTTCTCTCTTTTCTTCTTTATCTCTTCACCATTGTTGTCCATTGCAAGCTCAAATTCTTGCACTCTTAGGGTCCGTTTGGATAGAACTTATTTTGCTAAAACTGAAATTGAAAACTGAAAATACTGTAGCAAAATAATTTTTAAATGTGTGAATAGTACCGTGAGACCCATTTTTAATTAAAAAAATGCTAAAAAGTGAAGTTTGTAAGTCCCATGAATAGTACATGGGACCCACTGATGTGCGGAAATTGGCTAAAAAGTCAAATAGAGTGGCTACTATTTATGCACAGTGCATGTACAGTAGCCTTTGTCTCCTGAAACGCATGCCCAAAAAAAAAAAAAAAAGAGGCAAAACGCAAAAGAGAAAAATGCAGACGCTGAGATAATTGGTATCCAAATGGATACTTATTGTAAAAATTGGAGGACAAATGGAATTGGAATTTGGAGCCACGCTAATTCTCAATGCTAAGCAAAAGAGTTTTATATAAGACAACTAAAAAAACTGGCCCACTTCATGTTAAAGATCGAAAATTCTAAGCAAAAGAGGGTGGTAGTTTAAGTAAAGCTGGTTGGATAATTGAGATTCATATCGTGATGCATTAGAATGGCATCTGGGGATGGTTCCGAGAAGACACGGGCGTGTGAAAAGAAGAAACTAATACAAGCACACAGGAAAGTAATACTGTAATAGTGTAATACAAGCACATAGGTTACTATTGTTTGCGACTAAAAGTGTCCATATAATTATTCTCATATTTACTTTCTTTTTGTGGTTTCCTAGAACTGAATCATTCACGATTTTATTTTATTTTATTTTATTTTATTTTATTTGAGGTTGGTATTGTTTGCGACTAAACGTGTCAAAGATAATGGGAACAACAACAGACCTACCGGCCACGAAATTGAATAGAAATTTCGACCCAATGCTTTTCTTTTGTGCTTTTTTATCCAAAATATTCTCCAATTGCTTTATCTTATTTAATTATCTTTTTTTCCTTTGCTTTTGTTAGTGCTTTGAGTACATATGGACTTTGATTGAGTTACTAATTAAGTTTGAAATTACCTAATCAAATTTTTACTTACATGAGATCAGCTAGAGACTTTGTAGTAACAACTTATTTTTTAGCTGTAGAGACAGTCATGAAAGGAAAATTTAGGACTTGTTTAGTAAAAGATTTTAGTAACTTTGTTGTTATTTTGTGAAAATACGCGTCAGTGAAAGAATATGTAAAAAGACGTGTAATGTTGTTTAAACAATAATAACAAACACCTCTTACTCCTTGGAAGTTTTTTTTTTTTTTTTTTTTTTTTTTTTCAAATGGAAAAAACATAAATGCTTAATTGCTTATTACTTGAATTTTTTTTGGCAACAAGACTGATAGATTTCATTAAACATAAAATTAGCCAAAATCCACTAATAAATTACTTGAATTTGAATATTTAGTTCCTTATGAAACGGCGTATAAATTATTTATGCAAATGTTATGCGTATACTTCATGTACGTTCGTAAACATTAGTAACCACCACACACCCTTGGTGCGATGGTCACTCTACAAGTATAAGTGCTTGTGGGGTGTGGGGGGCAAGGGCCAGAGTTCAAGTTTCCAAGAGAGAGCTTCACACACATATACACTTAGATTAAGATGGTTTGTCAATTGAAGTTGTTATGTTCATGCATAATATTAGTTAGAATTCTATGCTTGTTGGTTTGTTATATACTATTAAATAGGGTATAATAACCAATACAAATTCTTTGTATCATTTCTTGTGTTATACTTTATGTTTCACCAATCATAATTTATCATGTGTTTATTTGACTTTTTTTTATAAAATAGTCAAAGTTTAAAATGAAAAAACAAATTAAACACATAGTAAGTTTTGATGGTGGAATACATAAAGTGATACAAGAGGAGGGTTTGTATTCATAATAATCAACTGTTTTGAGGAGGTGTGTGAGGTTTTGCAGCTTTGTTGCCTTTAACTGTATTGTCTTGAAATGTTGTAACGTTGTCTCTGGCAGAATTAGTTTTATTGGGTACATGTGTTGAAATGTTGTAACTTCTTAGTATAACTGTACTGTGCTCGAGAGGATGAGGAAAATAAATAGAAAGACCGTGGAGTTTCAATAAGGGGCTAATTTTAATTTGGTTCAATTTTTATCCCTTAAAATATCCAACAGAATAGCCTGATAGAAAAAGGAATGGCAGCTCCACAGGGTCACAGCTTGTTTTAAAAGAATTCAGATTCCACTTGGACAATGCCAATGATGCCCAAAATATCAGCCTAACCATTAGCCTCAAAGCGCTAGATCTTGTATAAAAATAATAATAATAAAATAAAATAAACATTAGTAAATCACGCGTCTTCCATTTTGTTATCAAAGTTACAAAATCATGCGCGTTAATTTAGGATTAAAAGTATACGACGCGTTAGATTGAAAAACGTTAAAAAAAGGTTTATTAGATACGGACCGATAAAGGTAGACACTACTGACTACACGACAATACACTGTGCTTAAAGAAAAACAAGTGAGACACTACACATTTAAAAGATTAAAATAATCCAAATGAACCCTATTGCTCCCAAAGTCAAACACAAAGTACCAACTTTAACTTTTTATTTGTTTTAAAATAATGCAGCAACAAATAATATTTTTACAATAATTTTATAACAAAATTTAAATGGTAAATTATTATTAATTTTTATTTAAGTTCGTTATTCATATCACTTTTTTACTTATTATGAAAAACTTAACATCTTAATTTTATTGTAAAATTATTGGGAAAATGTTGCCTTTTTTCTTTATTTTTTAAGTAATAAAACTCACAAAATTCACCTACATCAAATTATGCAAGTTGTGTAAAAATACATAATTACTATAGTAATCGTGTAAATTTACATTGACATTACACATTTTGTATTTAATTTTTTATTCTCTTTACATATCTCTAGGATGAAGGAAGAGAGTAAATGATAAATCAATAATTGTTGTGTGTAAATAAAGAGAAACAATTAAAAAGTTAAGAAAATTTGATATTTTATTGAGATGTAATGTAAAATAGAAAATATAATGTGGGGTGTTTTGAAAAGTGAATATGTAAAATAGAAAAAAAAGTAAGTTCTTTTACTAAAATAAATAGAAATTTTTGCACAACCTAATGCAAATGTTCTAAGTGAGTGTGTGTGTACACACACACACATATAGTATTTATATGCTAAATGTTTTCATATTTTTTTAAATGTTTTATTTTTATGCTAAATGTTTTATTTTTTTTTTTAAAAAAATAAACATTTAGTACCCGTACTACACACGTACCATTATTTTTCCATTTTATGTATTTTTTGCCAAATTTTTTAAACGTACTTTTATTAAAAGATACCAAATTCTACCTGTCCGTATATTTACTGTAATATACATGTACTGTATTTTACTAACTATGCTGACAACTAAGTTGGAAATAATTGTTATTAAAATAAAGATAAATAAACTTTACTTACAAATATTTGGGGTTAAGACTTCAAAAGTTTTCAAAGGAATGTAATCATAATGTTTTGAGCATAGTTACAAAAACCATACCAACAGTTAACTCGACTGAAGAATTGGTTCATTGGTTCATTGGTTCAACCGGTGGTTCATTGGTTCAACCGGTGGTTCATTGGTTGAATTATAGGTTTATTAATTAATTAAATGATATATTTTATAATTATAAAAAGAAAATAAATAAAATAAAACCACTCCATTTAGGTAAATTAACAAATTGTAACAATAAAAAAATTGCATCATATGACATAAAGTTGAGAGTAAAAAAAAAAAAAAAATAAACACATCATTCACATAAATCATCCAATAAGTTATATAGTCCAAAAGTCTTGAAACAACATCTCTTATAAAAATTCAAAATAAACTTTTAACTTAATGATTAAACCCTAGAGCATAACAAAATTATTTAAATCTCCAAATACAAATGATGATTAAAATCAATCATGTGTTATCATTGTGATATTGGTTGCGTTTGTTCTATGCAGACAAATATGTATTTTTTTTTTTTTTGGTTTTATTTGCGGGTTAAAAAGATTAACCCATGCAATCCATCTGTTTACTTGGTTTGATGATGGGTTTTTGCATACTCGATATTTTACACCAAACCATTCCAGATAATACTTTAGTTCATGGTTTAATCGGTGGTTTGGTATGGTTTTTATAACTATGGTTTTGAGAATCTCAATTGAGTTAGATTTTATGACATTATCAAAAGCCCAATTAATTAAATATTAAAATAATGTTAATCAATGATTATTTGTGACTTGTGAGTGTGGCTACACTCATGATATAAAATATAAATTAGTTATTTCCTAATAAAATTTTTTCTAATAGAAAATAAGAAATTGTTAGGATTTTAAAAATTGTATATAACATGCAATAAAAGTTAGATCCTAAAAGATGTGGTTATAAAGTGGATCTCCTATTTAATTTTCACCTTATTGTGCCAACTACCAAGTGCATATACAATATTTAATTGTCATGAATACTATTTTATCAATTTTTTGGACAAAAATATCAACTTAATTGTCCTAGGGGCAGGGGAGGGGGGGTTGATGGGTAGGCAAGTGTTCCCCTTGAACTCTCAAAATTTTCTCTAATAATACTAGTAAATTGAACTAAAATGTCTTATTTGCCCCCTGACACAAAGGACAAAGAATTTTTCTATATATTGTGTATTAGCTTGTTTGACTTGTGGGTTCCAGTTAGCTCAACTGGTAAAGTGTCTGATAGTTGTATAAGAGATCTGGGGTTTAATTTCCGCCTATACTAAAAATTGATTAGTGTCTTGATTTGATAATAAAGAGTTATCATCAAGAGCGGACGCTATAAATTGAATCTCTCTCTCTCTCAAAAAAAAAAAAAAAAAAAAAAAGAAGAAGAATAAGAAAAAGAAGAAGAAAGAAGCTTGTCTGACTTTTTTTCAATTATCATGACAGCTTTTTTTTTACCCCTAATACTAATAGACTTACATAGTTACACAACTACTACAGCTCTTATATAAAAATAATCGGTCCCACCTAAAAAAAACCCACTATTTTGCGTAATAGGAGTCAGAAGCCTAATAGAATTTTGAAAAAAAAAAAGTATATATATAATATAAACAAACAACTTTTAAGCTAAGTGTGAAAAAAAAAATAATTAAAGTTTACATTTTATGTTAGATTCTATATGACGATTACATTAGCATATAATTGTTTATTTATTTTGTTATTAATATTGATTAATTTTTTACTTTCAATCTTATCTTTTAATTTTTCCCCGACTTAAATTTCTGGCTTTGCCACTTATTGTTTTTATCAAATTTTCTTTTGCCACTACTTCTTATTATTATTATTATTGTTATTATTGTTTATTTTTTGGGATAGAAACACATGTTTAATGGTTTTTATAAACTTTTATTTTCTTCTCTTTTTTTTTAAATTTTATTTTTTAGAATTAGACTCAAGTCCCTTTTACTATCACATTTTCTTATAACAAATGAAAACTAGCAGCACAATTCACACGATTTGGAAAAAGAAAAGTTAATGGCATATGCATTATGCACCATTTGCTTCTCTTATCAAATGGCATTAATGATGTTTATGGCAAGGAGGGTCCACGTCAGGTGATCATGTTGCCAAACTGTACGACTCCAACAACTGGTAACATAGAATTGTACTTCTCTTCTTCTTCTTCTTCTTCTTTGAGTAAAACATTGTACCTTTAGTTCTACTTGGAATAAAACTTTCTGTCGTTTTAGTATACAAGAAAAAAAATTGCTTTATACATGCACAATAACTACAAGTACACAAAATCATACTTTTTCTTTTATAGTAATAACCCGAAATCTATATTTATCAACATATTAGAGTTTAACTTTCAATATCTCTTTCAATCATCCCAAACTTTGGGGTTTTGTTTTTATATCAGTACATGTGTGATCAACATTAGTCTATAAACCTATATATAAAGATTTTACTAATGAATGATGCTCCAAGGCTATGTTTAGTGGGGCGAATGCTAAACGAGTTCTAGGCCTAATTATAATAAATATAAACATTGGGCCCAATTAGAGTACCAGCCCAATGGGGGTAAATCCCATGATGGCCAGCCCACTTCTTAATCAACGCAAAACCTTGGATCCTTGGTTAAGCCCAACATCCACCTAGGCAGCACGCCGAGGTCACCTCTGAGGTACATCCGAGCTATCAAGATAAGTTGTTGAAAGGCCAAACTTCTCTAAGATAGTATTCTAAAGGTTCCTGGTAATTCTATAACTGCCTCTGCATTGAGATAGGTCACCTGCCTAATATCACCGCATTTAATATAGAAGGACAAAACTAAACAGTAGGGGGGGGGGGGTCCCAGAAGTCTTCGTTCATGATGAAAAGCCTGCAAAAGAAGAGTTAGATAAGACCAGGAGTTGTCCAGATGGACATCTAAACAGTGAAGAATACCTCAAAAGTCTCCGCTCATGATGAAAAGCCACAAAAAGAAGAGCCCGATAAGCAGAAGAATTTGATTTTGCTTTTATCCAAAGTTATGCATACCTACAATCTTATCCAAAGTTGTGTTTCTTTTTCCAATTAGTGGTTGAATTGTTCTCTCATGGCTGTCATTAATAAGAATTACATAAACTGTCGTTAATATGACAATTGATGATACATAAATTATTACACAATCATTCTATTAATTATTTTTTTATAATAAAATTATATTCTATAAATTGACTAAAACTGTGCATTGAATGGGCATTCAGCTAGTTGTTAGTAAAATTATCTTAGAATTGTAAAGCCATTAATAACAAATGTTCTAATTTATTTAAATCTAATCATATTTTCATCAACTAAAGCATAATTCTGAGCTCTCACAGATTAAATTTTGCTTTATTTTTTACAAAAAGTTCTAAAATTTGGTAGTACTATTGTTTTTCTTAATATACATCAATGAATGAATGAATGTGAATAAGAGAATTTAAATTTTGAATATTTTTGTTAAAAACACCAAAACGTATTAAGTTATAATAATCTTCACGTAATACTCCTCTTTAGGTGATTAAACAATATAAATAATATTCTTTGTCCCCATCAAAAAAAAAAAAAAAAAGCTTTTAGTCACTCAATCATGACTCGTGTCATATCTTATCTTTCACATTGCTCTGTTTGCCTATATAAACCACATATTCGCAAGCTCATCCTCCATTCAAACTCAAAGCAACATTCTCTCTCTCTCTCTCGCTCTCTCTCTCTCTCTCTCTACACACACACAGGATAGAAGTTATGGGCATCTGTGCATCTTCTCAATACATAAGCCAAGGTGGGATAGCCCTTAAATGGCCATCCACAGCCAAGATAATTCACTTGGATGGAACACTCCAAGAGTTGAAGCACCCAATCAAAGCCGAACAAATCCTCTCCCAGAACCTTGGCTGCTTCCTCTGCAGCTCAGAATCCATGTACATCAACTCCCACATCCCCTTCATCCCCCAAAACGAAGAGCTAAAGCTGGGCCAAATCTATTTCCTCATGCCACTCTCTAAATCCCATCAAACACTCTCTCTCCAAGACTTGTGTACACTAGCAATCAAGGCTCATGCTGCTCTTACTCATTCAGAACCATCAACTACAAGAACCTCAAAATTGTCAAATAATTTTTGTACAACTCCGGCTGGAGTTAACATCTTTGGATTGAGTTCTACGTTGAGATGAGGCAACCAAACACTGTAGTTCTAAATCAAACAAAGATATAAAGTAAAGCACAACGAAGGAGCATGTGAACATCAACCAAAGACTTGAGTTCTAAATTATACAATTTTTTTTTTTTTTTGTCTTAATTATTATTTATTTAAGTTCATTGTAGTGTGCGTAAAGGCACATTATTGAGTACATAGGAATCTTCAAAAAGTGGCAGCCGGTCTTACTAGAAGCCAAGCAGGCTGAGCCAACAGAT
This sequence comes from Quercus variabilis, assembly GCA_030445155.1. Classification (NCBI taxonomy): domain Eukaryota; kingdom Viridiplantae; phylum Streptophyta; class Magnoliopsida; order Fagales; family Fagaceae; genus Quercus; species Quercus variabilis. Next base: position 43,900,886 of record CP129455.1, read on the forward strand.
ATTATTAGGAAAGCTATATTATGCTTTGTACTTTAATTATGCATTAATAAGAACCAAAGATTGTCCCTTTATATTCTTTTTTACAATTTAAAGTCTAAATGCCCTTTCTGAATTAATATATCATACTGCTGGTAAAATATTCCAGTGTGATGCATGTGATTGAATTTATATCATTGTTATTCTAATGACCACTGACTTCAAAAGCTGATTAAAAACTTTTTTTTTCCTTCATTAAGCTGATTAGAGGTTTCTTTTTTGTTTCCACAATAGATATTAGTTGCAACACAAAACAAGTCTATTCTGCTCTTTGATGTCCCAAAATAAGGTCAACAAATAAGTAATAACAAAAATATAAATTGCTATTCCATCAGTCCTGGACTTTTGTAAGTCCTCATGATGATCGAGTTCTTCCAGCTTGTAGGATTTATTCCCTCCAAAATTTCCAGCTACTGTTTGGATTTTGTCAGCAAGATCATATCAGTGTAGCCTCCCATTTCAGCTTAAAATACAGCTTCTATTACTGCCAGCAATGTTGTTTGCATCCCTTGTTGAGTTAGTGGAAGCTCTAATACCAAATTGTTGAACAAAAGACTGAACAAATAGCTTTTATTTAAAACTTGACTCTTTGAATTACAACACTTTACAAGCACTGATGCTTGACTCCCATACACTGACACCAGTGCATTGCAAACATGGCACTTACTCACCAAATACACTTGCACACACCTCACTTCTAGACAACTACACACACTAGCCCTTGACTCTATTTCACTCTACGCACTTGCTACCTATGGCACACACTTCACCACCTCATACAACTTCACACATCTCTCACTCGGTGCTTTATGACACACTTCACTTCAAAAGTCTCTCACTCACCTCATTACATCTATTTATACTAGATGTATGTTGGTTAGGAAACCAAATTGAAGCTTCTAACTTCTTCCTTTTTATTGGCATTAAATTAGTGCCTTTCTCCAACCTTCTAGACACCTTATAAATTTCTGGCTAAAATTCACTAGTGCAAGGAAGCTTCTAGAGAAAATATGAAAACTATCTTGGAGATAATTCCAGAAAGAGAGCAAGAGAGAAATGTCTGGAATTAGAGAGAAATTTCTAGAAAGAGAGAGAGAGAGATGTGTGAGAAGTTCTACAGAGAGGCAGTATTGATTTTTAACATCCCCTTAGTTTCTGGCTCTCTGTAATTGAATTGCATCCTTTAAATACTTCCTTCCCCTCCCTATCTTTTGCCAAGTAAGCTATGCCACCTCTTTTCACTTTTCACTAGTGAAGCCTTCTTGCTTGAGAACTGCCACGCGGAAGCACCTTGCTTGGGATTTTTCTTTGGAGGATTTTTCCATTGTCTGTTGATTAATTTCTTCATTGTTGAAAGCTCTGTAGTAACTGTCAATCAAATTGTTACACATTAGTAGTAAGTTTTGGGGGTTAGGAATTTTACCAACGAAAATAGATTGGTTCCTGCTGTTCCAGATGGCCTATAGAGTTGCAACAATGGTACTCTCAATGAGTGTTTAGTTCCCTTAGGACCCTGCAGTTTTCAATGTCTTGCAGCCATAGCTTTAACCATTGAATGATTGAGTTTGGTTGTAACATGTCTGATATTAAAATGACGGCAAAGGAGCAGGGAAGGAAGAGATGATCTAAATCCTCTTCTTCTAAGTATCACAAGACACACACCTTATTTGTGACAATATTACTTCTCTCAAGACAATTTAATTGGAAGAGCATTATTCAGAATTTTCTGTAGAAGACTAATAAGTCTAAATGGAGGTTATTTTTCCAAATAAGTCTAAATGGAGGTTGAAAAAAAAAATGAAAGAAAGAAAAAGAGAGAGAGAGTTGGCAATAATTATTTATTTACAAACACTGAAAGGAGCTTTTGTCCATGACCTCATAGAGGAATCGTTCATCCATTAATATATAATTTTCAAAAGAAAGAGGTATAGGAGCGTGCGTTTAATTGAAAGGGGATGTGAAAGAGTCTTTTGTTTTTGTTTTTGTTTTTGCTAGAAGAAGTGAAGAGTTAAGAGGACATGTCCAGTTAGGCTCCGTTTGGGAGTTCATAAGGGAATAGAATAGAATGATCATAAGAGAATGGAAAGGAATGGAATTGAACAGAATGTATTTAAGTAAGGGAAAGGAATGGAAAAGAATGGAATGGAATTAAGTAACCTTGACTCCCATTTTAAAATAAATGGTTGAATATATAGGGGTATTTTGGAAGTTTTAGTAAAAAAAAAACATTAAATCTAATTTCATTCCTTCTCATTCTTCCCAATTTCGAGGGGAATGAAAATTTGAGATTTTAAGGGAATAGAGAGGAATGAGTGTTCCCTCCTACCCATTCCATTCCCTCCCACTTAAACTCCCAAACAAGGGAATGAGTTTTCTATTCCCTCTATTAAAACTCCCAAACAAGGGATTGAAAGAATATTCTAAAATTATTCTTTTCATTCCATTCTATCCGCTCCTCCCAAACGAGGCTTTAAAGAATCAATGTGTTTCTTGATTAGCTTCATATGGTGTGTGTATTATATGGTTTGTATTGTGATTGGTAGAACATTAGCATATAGGGGTGCAAAACCCCCCAAATTGTTATTTTATAGTACTCAACCACCAAAAGCTTCAACACCCATATATTCAATACTTCTAAGTTTGATTGAAATTCATTTTAATCTTTTAATTTTACTTTCGTTCAATTGAGTTCTCTAAATTTTAAATTTATCCAATTCTATCCTTTCATCAAATTTTGTTAAAATTTTCCACTAAAAAAAATATTTTTCTCACATGAAAAAATCTATAAAATTAATAAAAATATTTTATAAATTTTTTATGTGAGAATTTTTATTCAATTTTTCTTTTCATTAGTTAATTTCATACTTAACAACAATTTTTAATGGAATTGGACAAAAATCCGAATTGAATAAATTTGAAACTTAGAAGACTCAATTGAACAAATGTAAAATTAGAGGACTAGAATGAATTTCACTAAAACTTATAGGGTGTAATTTGCGTTATACACTAATTTTTTTGCAACTATTCTAAAGTGAATTCTTACTCATAAAAATTCACTATAGCAAGTTTTAGTGAATTATTTAATATAATTTATTGTCCCTCCCTCCCTCTCTCTCTCTCTCTCTCTCTCTCTCTCTCTCTCTCTCTCTCTCTCTCTCTCTCTCTCTCTCTCTCTCTCTCTCTCTCTCTCTCTCTCTCTAGGACCTCATCACATGTGTAGATTGACGATGGCTAAGCTTGGTTTGAGTATGCAAAGGTAGCGTCGACAATAGTGGCAATGGTTGATTGTGATTTGGATTTGCATATTAATTTGTAATTGGGTCATTAGAATTAGGTCTATGTGGTTTTGGGTTTTGGTTGATTTTGTGAGTTTGGCAGTTTTTTTGTGATGGTCGGTTGTGCAATGGTGATGGGTCTTGGTGATTTGTTGGGTCTATGGTGGTGAGGCTTGGTGGTTTGCTAGGTTTGTAGTGGTGGTTTAATTGTTTTTGGTATGAGTTGTGGGTGATTTTGCTGGGTAGCAAAGGAAGAGTTGCAAGGTGGAGAAAGAGAGAGAGAGATGAATAAATTATTTATTATTGTTTACTGTTATGTGAAAAATAAGAAATGAGATGTTGGATGTGTTAAGGTACAATTTTTCAAGTTCTAATTTCATTGGCCCACTCACTAAAATACCCATACAAGCCCATAAACTATTTTGGGCTCCCACAAATATTTCCAACATTTTACGCAAATATTTCCCATATATTACCCATATTATTACCCAACTTGGGCTTTCACAAATATTTCCCATACAAGCCTCATAAATTATTTTGGGCCTTCACAAATATTTTTCATATTACCCAACTTAGACCCACACAAATACTTAACATACCATTACCAAAATTGGGCCACAAAATTATGTCATCTCTATAAAAGACCAAACTCATTTACCTTGAGGAGAAAAAACCAAAAAGCCCAACAAAACTCTCTTATAAAGCCTGTTGCTACATGACACTCTTAAAAGTCTGTTGTTACACGTCACCTTTACTAAATCCATTGCTACACAGTACTCTAAAGCCCGTTATTACACGGCACCCTAAAGGTTGTTGCTACATGACACATTTACTAAGTCTGTTGTTACACGGCACCCTAAATCCTATTGCTACACGACACGACTCTCTAAAGCCCGTTACTACATGGCACTCTAAAACTCGTTGCTACACGGCACCCTAATGTCCAGTACTACACAACACTTTTAAAAACCCATTGCTACATGGCAATATTTTTACAAAATGTCAAACTATTTACAAAATGCTTAAATACTATTTTGGCAACTATTTACAAAAGCCCAATATTATTTTGGGCAACTATTTACAAAAAGCCCAAATACTATTTTGGCAACTCTTACAAAAGCCCAATATTATTTTGACAACTATTTACAAAAAGATCAAATACTATTTTGGCAACATTTTACAAAAGCTCAATATTATTTTGGCAACTTTTATAAAAAGCCCAATACTATTTTGGCACCTTCTATAAAAAAAACAAAAAAACTATTGGGCAAATAATTATTCTACCAAGGCCCAAATATTATTTGGCAAAGAACTATACTATGCTCAAAGCCTAAAACTATTCTTTGGCAAAAACATATTTTGATACACTAAATTCCCTAACTCATGGGAAACATAAATTACCTATGACATATTACCCATATTTCAAAACTATGTCTTCTACAAAATTTATGGGAACTATGCTTATTTCTTCCATAAGAAGCTCTAACTACAAAAGCCTATGTATATTACCTATGACAAAACTATTCATTGTGTAGGGATGAGCAAGCCCAAAGAAGCCCAACAACAAGGCCCACCCAAGACAGCCCAGCCCATGCGCTAATCTCAGCAACCAAAGTCCACTTGAGTAACTGAAATGGTTAGACCAGCCACAAGTCAAGTTCAGCACAACTAAGCTGATAGTTGGGACCCACTACCATCACTTTCAGCTTGTCAAATTAGATTAAAAGAGGACACATGTCCAACTAAGCTTACACCCTTCCTTGGCAAGTTGATTTTCATGATTATTGATGTGATTACACAGCAGGAAGATTAAAGCCTAAGGTTATACGTAACCTATTTCAACAAGGAGGCCCTCCTGATTGACGAAGTCGATGACAAAGTCCTTGTCACTGCCTTCACATATGGGTTATGGCCGAGGGAATTTCTCTTCCCCCTCTACAAAAATGACCCAAAAATAATGGTTGAAATGTAGTACAAAGCCATGAAATTCATGAACACCGAAGACGCGATGATAGCCCGAAGGGACGGGCCAAGGAAGAGATAAAGGTGAGCTGACCTTCATTTAGACAAAAGCAAGAAGGTAGCCCAGACAAATGAGCGAAGGGAAGATAGGAGATCAAAACCCCCGTTGGGAAGGATAGTAAACTTCACCCCCTTGAATACCCCACTAAATTAAGTCCTCATACAGATAAAGGACGACGTGGCATTGACATGGCTGGACAAGCTAAAGGGCGATACAAGCAAAAAGCCCCGGAACAAGTATTGTCACTTTCACCGGGACCATGGGCATGACACCTCTGAGTGTTATGACCTTAAGTAGCAAATCGAAAACCTCATAAAGTAGGGGAAGTTACAGCAATTCATCAGGGGTGGTGAAAACCTACCAAAGGACCCCTAGCCCAACCGACAGGCTAAAGAAAGGCCTAGAGCCCCGCTCGGACAGATAAGGATAATCGTAGGAGGAAACACTATGGCAGGATCATTTAAAAAGCAAGGAAGACGTATTTACGTATGGTGCAGAGCGTCCAAATCTCCAGACTCCCTCCTAAGGCAGCAAGGGTTGACAACCCCGTCATCAACTTCACAAAAGATGACACTAGGCGACTACACCACCCCCATGATGATGCCTTGGTTATCAGCCTGTCAATTGCAGATTTCAATACCTGATAAGTTCTAGTAGATAACAGGAGCTCGACAAATATCCTCTATTACCTAGTGTTCCAGCAGATGAGGATTGACAGAGAATGCCTCTTACCATCAGACGCACCATTAGTAGGTTTCGATGGCACTAAGGTCTTCCTCGTAGGGACCATCACCTTGTCAGTAACCATTGGGACATACCCTCAGCAATTCACTAGGGAGGTTAGTTTCTATGTGGTTGATTGCTCCTCTGCCTACAATGCCATCATTGGTCGACCCACGCTTAACGCATGGAGGGCGGCTATGTCCATATACCACATACTAGTAAAGTTCCCAACGGAGTATGGGATAGGGGAGGCATGAAGGGACTAGATGGCCGCCAGTGCATGTTATGTCTCCACGCTAGAAATGGATGATCATCTACAGGCGCTGAACATCAAAAAGATGAGGGTAATAGTAAAGCCCACGAAAGACCTAGAGGAAGTCTCCTTGGACGATAACATCCTAGGTCGATCCACACATATTGACATACAAGCCGGCCCTTTGGTTCGTAAAGAGCTTGCCCTCTTCCTAAAGAACAATCGAGACATCTTCGCTTGGAGTCACGAGGACATGCCAGGGATTAGCCTTAGTACCATAGTACACAAGCTCGACGTATGCTAATCCTTCCCCCTGGTTTGGTAGAAGAAAAGAGTCTTCGCCCAAGAAATGGACAAAGCCATAGCCAAAGAAATACGCGAACTGCTAAAGGCAAATTTCATTAGTGATGTCTACTAACCCGAATGGTTGGCTAATGTGGTCATAGTCAAAAAAAGTAAACAGCAAGTGGATAATGTACGTGGACTTCACCGACCTAAACAAAACGTGCCCAAAGGACAACTATCCACTCCTATGCATCGACCTCCTCGTGGACTCTATGGCTGGCCACCAGTTGCTAAGTTTCATGGATGCCTTCTCCGGATACAATCAAATCAGGTTGGATGAAGTAGACCAAGAGAAAACCTCATTTGTCACAAGCCAAGGACTCTTTTGCTACAAAGTCATGCCATTTGGATTAAAGAACACAGGGGTGACGTACCAAAGGCTTGTGAATAAGATGTTCACATAGCAGATTGGGTGAAACATAGAAGTATACATAGATAACATGCTCGTAAAGAGCACACCAGAAGTCAGCCATTTAGACGACCTTCGGGAAACATTCGATACCCTTTGCCTCTACGATATGAAGCTCAACCCTAGTAAGTGTGTGTTTGGTGTGGCGTTAGGGAAGTTCCTGGGCTTCACAGCTTGGGGTGGAAGCTAATCCAACAAGGTTCTAGCTATAATGGAGATGGCTTCTCCGAAGAACATCAAAGAGGTGCAAAGCTTGAATGGTAAGGTTGCAGCCCTTAACCGTTTCGTCTTTAGGGCAACAAATAAGTGTCGACCCTTCTTCAAAGTACTAAGGAAGGTTTTTGAGTGGACCGACGAGTGTTAGGGGGCATTTGAAGAACTGAAGGCATACCTCGCATCCTCACCATTGCTCAGTCCATCCAAGCCTGGTGGGGAGCTCTCTTTCTATCTAGCTGTATCCCCAACGACCATCAATTCTACTCTTATACAGGAGGAAGGCTGAGTGCAGTTATCCATGTACTATACTAGCCAGGCACTCCGGGGAGCTGAGGGGAGATATCCCTTAATGGAGAAGCTGGCCTTCGCACTAATCACAACTACCTAGAAACTTAGGTCGTACTTCCAAGCACACACCATAGTATTCCAAATAGACAAGCCACTACGAAAAATGATGAATAACCTAGAGGCAGCAGGACGACTGGTTTTATGGGTGATTGAGCTCGGCAAGTTCAATGTCCAATACCGACCCAAGACCGCAATCAAAGTGCATGCTTTAGCTGATTTCATTGTCGAATTCACGATAGAAAAAGACAAAGAGGAGAAACAGATGGCATGGATGATATGGACAGAGGTTTGTCAAACTAACGAGCCGGAGGAGCTGGGGTCTTGCTACAGTCGTCGAAAGGAGATACAATAGAATGTGTGATCCGCCTCTAGTTCTCAATGACCAACAATTAGGTAGAATATGAAGCAGTCCTCTCGGGCCTCAACTTAGCTAAAGCAACGGGAGTTGAGTCAGCTATCATACACTGCGATTCACAAGTTGTGGTTGGACACATCAATGGCAACTACGAAGCAAAAGGAGAACGGATGAAAGAATACTTGAACATGGTTAAAAGCAAGATGAGTGAGGAATTCTCTGTTAAGTTCATACAAATCCTAAGGGAAGAGAATGAGCAAGCAAACCGTTTAACCAAAGCTGCATCCACCGAGTATATAAACGTCACTAGTCAGGTACTATCCGTCATCCAATATTCTCCTGCCATTGACAAAGTGGAAGTACAGGTTATCCCCCAAGGAATCGGCTGGACAATGCCGATCATATTCTACCTCAAGAATGGGACATTGCTAGAAGATCACAATGCTTCCCGTAGATTAAAGGTACAATCTTCACGTTTCGTCATGATGGAGGACGTCCTTTACTATCTATATCTGAGGTGCCTAATCCCCAACGAAGTAGACTATATCATAAGAGAAGTACATGAAGGAATATGTGGGAACCATTTGGGGGCATGCTTACTGGTTCACAAGTTGATACGGGCTGGATACTACTGGCCCACTATGCAGAAAGACGCCCAGTCCTGTGTAAAGGTGTCTGACAAGTGTCAACGCTTCAGCAATATCATACGACAACCAATTGAGGAACTTACACCAATGAGGGCCCTCTCGCCTTTCTCCCAATAGGGATTGGACATAGTTGGGCCCTTCCTCATCACCAAGTGGCAACTCAAGTTCCTCGTCATAGGGATTGATTACTTCACCAAATGGGTTGAGGCAAAACCATTAACCACTATCACAAAGAAAAATGTCCGATACTTCATTTGGAAAAGTATCATTTGTCGCTTCAGAATCCCCAGAGTCCTCATCTCTATGGAAAGCAATTTTATAATGATGTATTCGGATATTTTTGCCAACAGTTGGGGATTAAGAACCACTACTTCTCTCCCACTCACCCCCAATCCAACAGACAGGTTGAAGTCACAAACCGATCCCTGCTCAAGATGATCAAGACTCAGTTAGAGGAGGCAAAGGGCATATAGCCAGGTGAGTTACACAGGGTCCTGTGGGCGTATAGGACTACTTGCTCACTCCCAAGTTCAAGAGATCGTAGCAATATAATTCTTGGAGTACCGAGGTCAAACCACAAGGAGCGGGGTAAATTCAAAGACAATGTAATTAAAAAAAAAAAAAAAACTATTAGTGAAGATGAAGAATAATTTTTTCCTGGTAATTGTTAACAATAATAATAATAAAAACTTATTTAAATCAATAATGTAAATACTAAGGCATCGGGGTGTTTTCCTATATCAATATGAAATTCTTTGTGATCTAAGAAAATATATATCATAATTGATTATTCTTACACAATTAAATACTTATGATTCGGTTAAACTGAGACAATTCAAGAACGCATGATAACCTCGATTAATAATGTGGTTAGAATAGTTTTTAGGAAAAACATGATTTCTATTTGAAACTATTAGAAATTCATCTAAACAATAAGAAAAACATGATTGAACTTATTGAAAGTATGGAAGAACTAATATATCAAAAGAAATCTAATTGAACAATCAAATATGTTATTGTCTAAAATCTTAGAGAGAATCACATTGAATATTCATACCGTATAGAAGAAACATAATCCCTAACCTTAGCAAAGAGTTTAGGCTACCATTAGAGAAAGGAAAATACAAGGCTTTCTCTCCAAAATTTGTTCTCCTAGCCTCCCTTCCAAACCCTAACGTCTAAGTGTCCAAAGAAAATAAAACTTTTACTATTTTAATTTCCGTCCAAGTTTACAACAATAAATTGTGAGTTAATTTTGGCATTTAAAGATTGAGAATTTTGAAAAACTCAAAACTAGAAAGTTGTAGATATTTAAGTCATGGTTCCAACCTATCTAGTTTTGTGTTACTTGGATTTTTGAGGAGAGAGATACGTCTAAAATACTAATCAGTGCTCAAATCAGATTTTTTCTTTTCAGATTCTGCCTCTTTGATTTCTTTCCTTATTTGAAGCTTCTAATCACGGTAGACGATCTAAGCATTCCTGCTGCACCTCCTTAGATATTTAAGCATGGTCCTTTAGCTTCACTTTGATTCTAGTTTGGCCTCCATTCTCTCACAAAGTCCTGTAAACTCATCTTTCTCACATGATTTTCTGAAAGTAGAAAACTACACACAATGAATAGCATCTTTCAAGAAATTATGTAAAGATAAATAATAAGGACAAATGCAAATCATGGCTTAATTATACAAATTAAGCAAAGTAATAAGGAGAAAACGCCCACATAAATATATAACAAGTATACATTTTAAGGTGTTATCAAGGACAATGGTTCGCACACCTACATGGGAGACACCTTTTCGCCTCCCATACAGACACGAAGCCGTCATCCCAACAGAAGTAGGACTGACCAGCTATTGATTATCCCACCATGATGAAGGAAGGAACGAAGAAGGGTTGTGCCTACAGTTACATCTTCTTGACAAAGTCAAAGCAATAGCAGAACAGAGGATGGCTCATTATCAGGACCTTATGGCAAAGCACTACAACACCAAGGTCAGGCCTTGAAATTTTCAAGTCAGGAACCTGGTCTTAAGGAAGGTGACAATGGCCACCAAAGATCCCTCACAGGGCAAGCTGGACCCCAATTAGGAGGGACCCTACAAGTTTGCCAACTACCACAAGAAGGGGACTTACTACTTGGAAACCCTTGATGGGTAGAGACTCCATCATCCGTGGAACCCTAAGCACTTGAATAACTACTACCAGTAGTAGTCAAATGTAGCTTATTTTATCGCTTTCTTTTCATTTTTCTATTTTTATATCAAAAGTTGAATGTCAAAAGATGTTAAGACTCTAAGGATGTTAAGTTTCTTTTTAGCTCTTTCTATTATTAATAGGACTTGGATGCATTATCAAAAACAATGCTCTACTCTCTACCCTTCAGTGGACCATCTAAACCACACTAAGTCCTACCTACGGTGTGGACGAACAACCAAAGATATCGAAGGGTACTTGGTCTTAGAAATTTTTCCAAGTCCTACCTACAGGGTGGACGGACGACCAAAGATACTGACGAGTACCTCTAGTCTTAGAAATTTTACTACATCCTACCTACAGAGTGGACGGACGACCAAGGATATCGACAAATACCTCGTTAAATTTTTTTTTTTACTAAGTTCTACCTATGAGAGGGACAACCAAGGATAGGTACCTGGTCTTAGAAATTCTACTAAGTCCTACCTTTGTGGTGGACGAAGGACCAAGGATGCCAACAGGTACATGGTCCCAAAATTACATTAAGCCCTACCTACAAGATAAACAAATAGAATAGAACGTCAATGGTACCAATACAATAGAGGTATACACACGAAGACAAAATATAACAAGTATAGGCAACAGATAAAAAGAGTAGATGTAGCCCAAAGGAGTAAATGTTTTTACATAAAAACCCTAAAAGAAGGGGGCATTATTACTGTCTTACAAATAATCCTACAAAAACATAAACACAAAAGAGGAAAAAATCAGGACGAAAGGGCATCAAGAGCAGCTAGGTTCATTGCGAGCAGGCCTTCAACAGTGGTCGGGTTCTTAACGGATAAGACTACAACAGCATTAGGACCATCAAGGGCAAGTTGGGCGATGACCATGCCGTTAATGTCCTTCACCTCCTACTTAATCGTGTGAATGGAGTCAACGATCTCATCGCTAACAGTGTCATCTCCTCCAGGCGTTGGCGGGACTGTGTGGACTATTATGACCTGGGATAAGTCGAGATTGGGATAAACAGCTCTCACCTGCTTTAAGCAATCCTCGAACTTGTCACCATAGTTAATGCCACAAGCATCAAAGAAAGGTTAAGAAATCTAGAACTCCACCATGGCGTCAGCTCTGTCTTTCTCCATCTGCTCATAAAGAGCAACCAGCTCCGTCGCCAAGTTGGTCTTCGCTTTTCCGCCTCTTTAAGCCGACGGGTCTCCTTCGCAAGTGCCTTAGTTTTATCCGTCAACTCCTGATTGAGGGTACGAACGGCCTTTAAGTACTGTGCTCACTCCTTGTTCTCAATCTTCTAACATTTACAGAATCATTAGATCACCCCCTTATTGGCCACACACTTGTCCTAAAGGGCCTTCATACGCACCAACGCCTGAAACAAAGCATGACAATAAAAATCAAGAGAATTTTTTGATGTATAATGTAAGTGATGAGGACATACCCTTGACAAGTCATATAGACCAGAGGCCCCCAAGTCCTCCGAAAAGTGTTCACCACAAGGATCTAGGTCCGTCTCTTTGATGATTGAGGTGACCATCTCAACAGCGTAATCCTTGTGAGTGACCAACCTCTGGACGGGGCTAGGAGTGACAGGTGCTTTCCCGATCATCAAACCCTTCTTGGCTCCATGATGAGGGGGAGAAGGGGTGATGGAGCCTTCTGTTGTTACTCACCCATAAGTGGACCCATCCCTTTCTTCGGCGAAATGGTCATCCTTGGCATTATTTTTTCTCTTAATTGTGGCTTTAAGGGCCATATTAGGAGTTGACCCTAATGCCTACTCTTGCTGCTTACGTGTAGCAGTGGCTTTCCTCACCAGCACCCTCTGCCTTCTTGCGTTCATCTTTGAAACAAAAAAACAACGAAAGAAAATGATAGGAGTTAAGACAAGAATAGATATGCTAGATGGGTAAGCAAGCAAAAGGAACTTATAACAGTGGGTATAAGCTTGCAACCGATGAGCTTCTGGCATTGGCACTAGATGACCACAGAAAGCGTAAATAGTGTCAAGTATAACTAAATCTTTCCACTTCCTTTGATTGAAGGGAATCTTCAAGACGCACCTAATAAAGCTCTCCTGCTCGTCGATAATCTCCAGACAGACTTGAGTTAGAAATAACAAGAAATATATATAAGTACTAGCAGAAGCAGATGAGGTAGAAATAAGAAAGACGGACAACACACCTGACTCCCTAATAATTCCCAAGGTATTATCCAACTCATCGAGCATGCTATCCCACTCCTTGGGTCTACACACCTAATCCGTCCCCTGAACAAAGAAAAATCTGTTCTTCCAGTTTTTATTTGAATTAGGTATACCTAACACCAACCTAAGTGACATCTTCCTCGCTAAGAAATGATAAATGCCTTTTGACAAGGTAATCTGTTAAGGCTTGTAATAATATAAAAACTCATTGAGGGTAAGATGACGGTTGCCGCCACTCAGCTGACCCTATATCACCTCAGCCTAAGATAATTGGCTAGCTAACGGTGTAACTCCATTAGACCATGTCGTTAGTGCCCTTCACCTTCTACTTAATTGTGTGAATGGAGTCAACGATCTCATCGCTGATAGTGTCATCTCCTCCAGGCGTTGGTGGGACTATGTGGCCTATTACGATCTAGGATAAGTCGAGATTGGGATAAACAACTCTCACCTGCTTTAAGCAATCCTCAAACTTGTCACCATAGTTGATGCCACAGGCATCAAAGAAAGGTTGAGAAATCTAGAACTCCGTCATGGCATCAGCTCTGGCTTTCTCTATCTGCTCACAAAGAGCAGCCAGCTCCGTCGCCAAGTTGGTCTTCGCTTTTTCGCCTCCTTAAGCCGACAGGTCTCCTCCGAAAGTGCCTTAGTTTTGTCTATCAACTCCTGATTGAGGGTACGAACGGCCTCTGAGTATTGTGCTCACTCCTTGTTCTCGATCTCCTAACTTTTACACAACTGTTAGATCACCCCCTTATTGGCCACGCACCTGTCTTGAAGGGCCTTCATATGCACCAACGCCTGAAACAAAGCATGACAATAAAAATCAAGAGAATTTATTGATGTATAATGTAAGTGATGAAGACATACCCTTGACAAGTCATATAGACCAGAGGCCCCCAAGTCCTCCGAAGAGTGTTCACCACAAGGATCTAGGTCTATCTCTTTGATGATTGAGGTGACCATCTCAACAATGTAATCCTTGTGAGTGACCAACCTCTAGATGGGGCTGGGAGCGATGGGTGCTTTCCTGGTCATCAAACCTTTCTTGGCTCCATGATGAGGGGGAGAGGGGGGTGATAGAGCCTTCTGTTGTTGCTCCCCTATAAGTGGACCCGTCCCTTTTTTCAGCAAAATGGTCATCCTTGGCATTATTTTTTCTCTTAATTGTGGCTTTAAGTGCCACATTAGGAGCTAACCCCGACGCCTACTCCTGCTGCTTACGTGCAGCGATGGCTTTCCTCACCAGTACCCTCTACCTTCTTGTGTTCATCTTTGAAACAAAAAACAACGAAAGAAAATGATAGGAGTTAAGACAAGAATAGATATGCTAGACGGGTAAGCAAGCAAAAGGAACTTACGATGATGGGTATAAGCTTGCAACCAACGAGCTTCTGGCATTGGCACTAGACCACCACAGAAAGCGTGAATAGTGTCAAGTGTAACTAAATCTTTCCACTTCCTCCGGTTGAAGGGAATCTTCAAGACACACCTAATAAAACTCTCCTGCTCGTCGGTAATCTCCAGACAGACTTGAGTTGGAAATAACAAGAAATATATATAAGTACTAGTAGAAACAGATGAGATAGAAATAAGAAAAACAGACAAAACACTTGACTCCCTAATAATTCCCAAGGTATTATTGAACCCGTTGGGCATGCTATCCCACTCCTTGGGTCTACAGACCCAATCCGTCCCCTGAACAAAGAAAAATACGGTCTTCCAGTTTTTATTCGAATCAGGTATACCTAACACCAACCTAAGTGACGTCTTCCTCGCTAAGAAATGATAAATGTCTTTTGACAAGGTAATCTGTTGAGGCTTGTAACAATAGAAAAACTCATCAAGGGTAAGACGACGGTTGCCGCCACTTAGCTGACCCTATATCACCTTGGCCCCTAGGAATATCCTTCACACATTTGGGGCTATTTGGCTGACGAATAGCCCAAGATAATTGGCCAACTGACAATGTAACTCCGTTAGTGGCAACCTCAGACCAGAAGCAAACATGGCATTGTACATGCCAACGTCTGCTGTTTTCCCATACCAACACCTCTCATGCTACCTCAATAGACAGATGGGAATGCTATCTGGGATTTGGAAATGGTCACAAAGTTTGTTAAAAATGTTTGGGGACATGGTCAGGTAGAAGCCATTCACCGTCCATATAAGGGGAAGGATGAAAAGCCTAGAACCATCGCCAACCTCTTAATGCTCTACCTCCTTGACGTCATCCTCAACATTCCCCTCACTTTCTCCCTCTCCCTCTCCTTCCTCATCCTCGTCACCCACAGCCTCCTCGTCTTCTTCATACTCCTCTTCCGCCTTGGCAAGGGAGTGAATAGATGGTCCCTTTTTGGGGACAAGGATAGATATTCCTCAGGCTCACTACTGACGAGTAGAGTTCATTATAGCCCGCACCCTCACAGACTGACGACTGTTCACTTGTCGTTTCTCTATCACCTGACATCTATTCACCTACAAGCGAAGAAGGTATTCTAAGAACCTATTTGATGGGTCTCTATAGAGTTGACGACTAGCTAGAAAAGATATAAAAAAAAAAAAAAGAAAAAAAAAAGGAGAAGAAGACTTACAGGATAAATAGATAGCTCTGTAAAAGTGACGGGATTGGTGAGACTGACGGAGGCACAAGCAACAGGTGCTTGTGAAAGACAGGTTAACGTGTATACTCTGGTCTTAAAGCTCTCAAAGGATGAAGAATAAAGTAAAGTAAAAAAAAAAAAAAATGACTAGAGAGGGAAGAACTATTTATAGAGAGAACATGCGTGATATACAAAGCAATGCTTATGATTAGAAACAAGGCCAACCAACAAGTGCCATGTGTCACCTCGCACATTTACCAAGAGCTACCTACGCCATTTAATGACATGGGTTCCAATAGAACCTAGTAATGGTCATAAATGCTCATATATTCCATGGCCTGTCAACTAAAGCTGAAGGGACCATGGATTAAGGGGCAGTTGATAAGGGTATTCTCGCATAAAGATTTAATACGTCACACAAGGAAGTTGATGGTCCTTACGAACCCATCAGCTGCATGGGCATAAACAGAGGACCGAAAGCAGCAACAATGTGAGCGACAACCTCGCTAGGATACCCGACGGGTGCCTCCAGAAGCTGACAGGGAACCTCCGAACAAAGCAAGTGGCCGACGGGGTGAAGAAGCCGACAGGTCCAGCATGGTTTAACTTGGTCTCCACAGATGCCTATGCATGGAAACATCTTGGAAGACACGCAAAATAATGCCTATATTTATCTCTTATGGAAAGGCACCCTAAAATCTTGGAAACCCTAAAGTACCAAACCCTCCTAATAAGGAAAGATCCCTACTTCAAAGGAATCTCGATTCACCATTCACTACTATATAAGCACCAAACCTACTCTTTTCTTAGGTACGCAGAAACTCTCTAGCTCTTTCACTATAGAGTTCATAGAGACTTCTCTACTAACTTGACCTTCGAAGGGTTTTTGGTCAGTACCACACCGATGCCTTCTATTTGGTCTCTTTTATTCTTATTCACAAGTATCCATTAGAGCGACTTGAAGCGTACAACTCACTGACGATTTTAGCACATCATCATGATATATTGTTTTTTATTGAATTAGAACTTGATTCACAACAGGCCATGATTATTTTATCTTTATCACGGTGTTGCATGTCCATATCATTGACTTGGATAAACATATAAAAGTTGATGCGCTCATAGCATAAGAGCATCTATATCAGTAATCTCTATCAATGCCGAAAAACAAAGAAATCCTTAAAAATTTACACGGTAACCTTTACCAAAGGAACAACATGCCCATATTAATATATATATATATATATACCCATAAATTATTAAAAACAAGAACTGCTATATCTTCAATCAACTTTCCTATTTAATTGTTTCTATTCCCAGAACAAACAAAAGTAAATTATAAATTTTATTATAGAGAAGAACAGGAATAAAAGGAATTAAAAATACTGGAGATACCTTGACTTGAAGAAGAAAGAAAAAAAAAACTTATTCTGACCTTTGAAATTGATTGGGTTAGGTATATGTCGTCGGCAAGCATAGACCAAAGAGAAGTTGGAAACTAAAAATGGAAGTTTAGTACATATCAGAAAGAGTTTTATGGTTATTGTTCTGTTTTGATCGTATTGGTACCACGGATGGTTTTTTTTATTTTTATTTTTTGATCTGGTACCACGGATGATTTTAAGTTAGGTTTTTAAACACTCGTTTGATTTGAAAGAATCTTCAAACAATGTAAAAATCGAGTTTTTACATTTTAGATGTGCAGTGTTTTAGCGAAATACGGTGAATTTTGGTGTTTTGATTGTAAACATGACATAGTTTTAAGTGGTTTTTTTTCTACGTGGGCCTTAATCGCAGGAAAAGTCTTCTACTTTTATATATAGTATTAAATTATATATATATATATATATATATATATAAAAGTGTTATGAATTGTTTAAGTGCCTCCGTAACAACTTGAGAGGAGATTATAGCGTTAGTCCAATTTTAAGTGTTTATTTTTATTTTTATTTTATTTGTAGAATCTATCTTTCTTTTTCTTTTTTTCTTTTTGAATAAAGAATAGAATTGTGTGTGAATGTGTGTATTGATTGGCTTAAGAAAATCTGATATGGCAGAATGCTATTAGTGGGTGTAAAATTATTGTTTTACACCGGACCTTATTGAAACTCTATATCACTACCAAGGTTTCAAAGTTACAAAGGGTGCTATCTCAAAAAGAAAAAGTGTTAAAAAGGGTGCATTGGTTAGCTTAAAAAAATCTGATATGGTGAAATGCTATTGGTGAGAATCAAAAGACCTCTCCATGCTTACCCAAAAAAAAAAAAAAGACGTCTCAACTATTGGGACTCTGGTCAGGGTGGGGCCTATTGTGAAAATGACAAGGTGCACAAAATGAGGGCAGCTTTTGGTTCTCATATTTTTTGGGGCGGGCTCCCCTCCCGTTATAATATCTCCAGTTCTCTCATGTTTTTACATCAATGAAGGACAAGTGACAAGCAACAAATCCTAAGTTCGAAATAAGCTACATAATTTTCTCTTTTTCAACCCTTTTCAGTTTTCAATAAAAATTTTCTAGGTTTGCTTCGATCACTTATTACGAAAAATGATCATTCAAAATCATCTTTTGATGGTTTCCACTATCACAAAATGATCAGCCACTCCAGACCTTATAAGAAAACAGAGAGCTAGGAGAGAGGGAAGAAGACAGCAAGATAGAGAGAAGAAATTGGAAGAGAACCTTCTTAATTGCATTAATTATGAAACTGAATGTACAATAAGGATATATACTTGAACTAACCAAAGAATGAAAATAACTAATTCCACATTATACGGATTCAACCTCTACAACCAATTACATTACACATGTTCATATACATAGCTTCTAAATGATCTAAGCCTAGACTATAGGTCGTATGAATCATTACAGTCATTTAACAAGCACAAGCATAAATCTTCCAATGCTCTGTTCTGTTGCTCTGCCTCTCTGTCTGAGCTAATATCTTCAAATATTCTTCAACCCAATTAACTTGAATTGCTTACATCTGTCTTCTTCTTCTTCTGTTAGAGAAGAACATCATGGCTGCTTTCAAAGCTTTGAAGAAGGAAAGGAAAGCTTTCAAAACTTCCATGGCTGATTCTTTCACAGCTTTCAAAGCATATTCAGAAGTCTCATGCCAAACCCACAACCCATCGGAACTCCCACGGCCAGAAATCCATATCAAACCCGATGTCTCACCTCCCCAAGCTCCGCCGGAACGAGCCTCGATGCTCATAGCGGCATAGCCACGAAACCCACCACGTCAATCCAAACAGCCATGGTTTCTTGTTCTGTTGTACCAATCTTAGCTGTGAAACACACAGTTTTAGTCCAAACCCATTGCCATCAAGTTCCGATCTGCCAATCTGGACGCATCTGATGCTCAGGTAGGTGAGGTCCGTTAGGATGGGGATGTTGGAGAAAGATGCAAAGAAGGAAGAAAGACAGAAAATTGAGAAAAAAAAAAAGCGGTATTTGACGTGTATTTTTTTTACCCTTAGGATAATGAGAACTGGAGATATTATAACGTGGGGAGCCCGCCCCTATATTTTTTTTTTTTTATTAGGATTCCGAACGACTTTGGGTCCGACTTGTGCACAGCTGACAATGCATTTGATAGTTGACGTTGGCATTTCTTGCTTCTTGTTTTTTTTTTATTCGGAGCCCGGATCGACCATTGCGGCCGACATGTTCAACTCGTCATTTTCACAATAGGCTCCACCTAACTAGAAGAACGATATGAACTGACTCAACTGAGTGCTGGCAGCTGCTTAATATATGCAACATTCTTCTTAGTTTCAACCCTTGTCAATTCTAGGCAATCGTCTTTTTTATTCGGAGCCTGGATCGACCATTTTAGCTTACATGTGCAACTTGTCATTTTCACAATAGGCCCCACCTAACTAGAAGAACGATATAAACTGACTCAACTGAGTGCTGGCAGCTGCTTAATATATGCAACATACTTCTTAGTTTCTGTCAACCCTTGACAATTCTAGGCAATCGTCTTTTTTCTCTTCCTATGGCCGGGTAACACTAGATATCTAAGGTTATTTGTGTGTGTGAGTGTGGAGATAAGAGTTCTTATTCTTTTCCTGTAATATTGATATATACAATTTCTTTTTGCAACAGCTTGCATTTCAGCATTAAAGACGTTACGGAAATCGTGACCCTCTTGATTCTCATTCTTAAACTCATAACTAAACTCCGCCAGTGTATAAGATATTTCAGAAGAGGTGGTTGGCAGCAACGTGTCGGCGCTACCAACAATAAAATGAGTAATGAATCTGACAACTCTATTGTACCATCTGTTGAATCTTCTACATCTAATAGGAGTAGCGTTCACCATGCATATAGTTCTTACTATTACTTAGAATTCCATGCTGCTTTTTTTTTTTTTTTTTTTTTTTTTTTCTTCTAAGGCTCAGTTCAATAAGGTAGCATGGTGAGGTGTTTTTTTGACTGAGAGACAAGTTTTTCTTGGGGCCGTTATACCACCCTTGTAGATGTAGTACAATAATGGGCTTTGTTCCTAATCTTCTCAGTTGGCCCTTTCTTTTGCACAGTGTTTCCTTAATAGGTTTCATCAGTAGTGTGTATTTTAAGGTTTGTGTTGTGGTTATTATGTTGATTAAAATTTAATCTCATTCATCCCTATCCAAAAAAAAAAAAAGGAGAAGAAAAGAAAATTGAGATGTGAGATTGGTGGATCTACTTCTTGTTTTGTAAATTTCTCCAAAAAAAAAAAAAATCACTTCTTATTTTGTAATTTTTTTAGTTGTAAAACTCGGTAATCTTCTTAAGTTTGTGGATTAATTCTTTAGTATCACTTCTTTTTTTTTTTGGGGGGGGGTTATGAAAAATAAAGGTAACGCACTTATCATTTATGTGCATTAAAGAGAAAGTATCTCATGAAACTAATGTCTCATTGACATATGAGCTCCACATGCATAGGACCCACATGTCAGTGAGACATTGGTCTCATAATACCATCTCATATAAGATTTTTTCATGCACAAACATATATTATTGGATTATTATGCTAGTATATGCCTAATCCATTTGAATTGATCTAAATTGGCAAGGATCTATCATAGATTGTGGGTTTTTTCCTTCTTCTAAATTACTAATATTTATTGTTGCAAATGATTTTGGTTTTTCATGATGTAAAGTGGACCTCAAAAGAATATTCTAAGGGTTAAGATTTTATGTAAAATTGTAAGATAATTGATGGATTTTATTCATCTAATTAAAAACCTAGGCTAGGATTTTTTTTTTTTTTTTTTCGGGGTCAAACTAAACTATAACCCAAAAAAAAAAAAAAAAAAAAAAAACTACTGATGACTAAAACATTGTAGAGGTCCTAGTTTGGTAATTATCACTCTATCAGTCCATAAAATTTTGGAGTGTTTCGTAGGCAAGAAATGGTATAGTTCTTTTTAGGGAAAGAAATGAAATAGTTTAATCAAAAGTTAAGACACCACTTTCATATATATATATATATATATTTAAAATAAAAATTAAAATAAAAAAAAAAAAAAAAAAAAAAAAAAAAGAAGAAGGTATACCCTATCTTCATCCATATTACTATATATACATGTATAGCCAAAGTTTTTGACTTTTTATTAACCTCTTCAAAGCTTGCTATATCATTATCATTTTATAATGTTTTTAGTCTTGTCTTCTTCTCCTATGATTTCTAAATTGATAAAAATCTTAATTTGATTACAATCCAAATTCTACTACAATTTATTTATTCATATCCTATCAAATTCTATTTCTTTGTTTGGATAAATAATAAAATAAAAGCAACCACCACCCACCATTACGGTCTCTTTTTTTATTTAAAATATGCATCTTACTTTATTGATATCTATACAATACCTATGGGAAACTATTTTAAATTATAAAATAATTTTTCTATTAACTTTTAATTAATAGTTTATTCATATATGACTCTCTATTTGTTTTTTTTAAAATAAATGTGATTTTAAATTTAAGCATCCTTTACATCGTACAAATTAACAACTAATTATATATAAAGTGAATGCTACAATAAATAAGTACGAATATATCATATATAGTATATCATAAACAACAATGATAACTTCTTCTATTTTTGAACTTTACAATAATAATAACTTAATTTGAGAAATTACTATCAAAACTAAATATAAATTAAAATAATATAACAATAGTGGAAAATGTAAACCACCAAACACATATATTAACACAAACATATATGCGGTCAAAAGACTCTAGCATTATTATCAACACTAAATATATAATAATCCGTATTATAATATATGCAGGCTGCAAACCACAGCAAAACAAATAGAAAGGATTATAAAAACAAAAAAAAAAAACAAATAAAAGACGTAGAAGATTCAAAAGTCAAAAAGCATATACTGATATAGAATATTCTTTTTAGACTAACACGCATAAATCCCCAACAAAACAAAGAAATAGATACCCCGCACGGTAAGGTTGGAACTTTATAAGCCTAGAGTTGAGTCAGGCTTCGGCTCAGGTGGTGATCAGGAGTGGCAAACTGGCTAGTTGTGGAGGCAAGCAGACAATTGCAGGTTAGAGACAACGGCAGTAGCGTAGGGGATAATTTTATTTTTATTTTTATTTTTTTTTCTAAATAGATTTGGGTTTTTTTAGTAAACGAAGGACATTTGAATTTATAAGAACATTCTCATCAACAAGGTTTTCAAATTTGGAACGTTTATTGAACCGTAAAAGGGAGAGGTTTAAAGTTTTTGAGGTTGAACCGAAGTCGAACCATGATGACGTCATAATTAATTTAATAATTAATTAAACCCTAAATATAGATATTAAACTTATAAAACTAGCAAAATTGACTAATACATCTATATATGTAAGGGAAATTTAATGATTTTCAAGCATATATTTAATAATTAAATAAGAAAGTTAACAAAATAGAATAATAACTATGAAAAAATTAAATTTTATGGTTAAATTTTGAAATAAAATTGAATATCTTTGAAGGGTTTTAATAATAATTTTTTTTTTATATTCCTTATAAGAGATGGATAATTTAATTAAGTAGAATAAAATTGTGTTAAATTGTTTTTATAAAAAAATAAATAAAATAAAATTGCTAAGGGGTTGGACCGCACGGTTCTCACCGGTTTGCGCGATCCAACCCCAGTTTTAGGGGTTTACAGAATTAACAAGAAATCCAGTTCTTTTGGCTTAAAAAATCGATTTTCATCCCAATTCTCGGTTCTCACGATCCGACCTCCCAATCTCTCTCTACTCTATCTTTCTCTTTCCTCTCTCACTTCTTTCTTCTCTATTCTCTCTCTGTGCTTCGTTGATGTGGTTCACCAATGAGTGTGCTCTGCCCATGATTGTGCTCCGACAATTGTGGGATGCCGATGGCTGTGGTCCAGTGATTGTGGTCATGGTTTGTGGGTCTGATGGTTGTGGTCTAGTGGCGGTGATGGAGGTTTCTTCTTTTTCTCTCTCTTTTTTTTTTTTTTTTTTTGAGTGGTTCTTCTTGGGTCCGATTGGGCTCCATGTGCGAGGCCGACACAAAACGACATGCTATCAAATCTTTGATTTGATTTTGAGTCTTGATTTGGTTTTGGGATTTTGCGTCTTGATTTGATTTACAAGTGCGAAGGAGGACGTCAAGTCGCTCCGTGGTAGAAGATGACAACGGGGAGGGAAGTGGTGTCCATGTCCTGTGGGTTTTGGATCAACATGATGGGTCTGCTGGTGGCAGCGATGGTGGAGGATTCTTTTTTCTTTTTTCTTTTTCTTTTTTTTTTTTTTTTTTTTTTTTTTTTTTGTGGTTGGTGGTGGTGGTGAGTTGATGTGGAGGTTTCTTTCTACTATTATTTTTTTCCTTTTTTTGTTAGTGGTGGTTGTGGTATGGGTGGTGGGTTTTTGGTGCGTGGTTGGGTGGTGGGTTTTGTGGTGACTATTGGTAGTGTAGTGTTGGCGGTGCTATGAGAAAGAGAGAGACAAAGGAGAGAGAGGAAAAATAATAAATAAACAGTATTTGAATGAAATGGTAAAAAAAATAGAAGTTTTGATATAGGTTGTATTGTAAAGTGGTGTGTTATATGTTATAAAATTGGGTTTTGAGATGGTAAATGCTAAATTTTTTAGAAGTGTTGATGAGAATGCTCTAAGAGACTTGATTTACAAAGAATTTTTCTTTTTGGTGGATAATATTGTTGATTTGGGATTTGTTGAAATTATTTTTGTTGTTTGTATAAATTTGGACGTGTTATGGGCAATTAATGCAAGGGCTGGATATTTTTTTTTTCTTTAGGCTCCTTATATCATTCTCATTTTCTTAAAAGGGTTTTTCTAAACTAATTTTAAAATTTAAGAGTCCCTTATGCCGCCATATGGATTTAAAAAGAAGAGTAAGTCTGCAAACAAGGAACTAAACCATTCTCTTTTTTTTTTCTCTTCAAAATCCTGGGGCCAATTAGTTAAATTAGCAAGAAACTGGTGATGTGTGCTTTCTGATGGCTTCATCTAGTGTGTGTATTATGTGGTTTGTATTGTGGTTGTCTTGTTATGTTAGAAACTTAGAGTAAAATTTATTCTCATTCATCTCAAAGAGTTATATAATTTGAGATATGCACGTTGTCTTCATTTCAGATTTGGATATATTGACTTGGTTATAGCATAACTTGAGCTTAGCATGAAATTTGGGGTGAATTGAGTTAATTCATAACCCGGAGGAATTTATAATTTTTGGAAATATCATGTTATTTGGCGAGGAAATTAATTATGTTAGGCCAAATTTATTGGGTCCCTTAATGTTTGGCTTGAGAAAAATGCTAAATTTAGCAACTAAATATAACAAAAGTGTGCTGCAACAGTGGAGCAAAAGCCATATTTTTTTTGGCTGTTGAGCTACAGTGCAAGCCAAAGATGGTAAAATATATATATATATATATATATATGAAAAGATATATTATTTTATTGTGTTGGTGGTGGTGGTTGTTGTTTATTGTAGTAAATATATTCTTTTATTGTGTTATTTATATTATTTTATTGTGTTAAATGCTAAAATAAAACTACTAATATTGGATGTTTTGTAAAGTGAAGCGGTAAAATAGATAAAATAGTTTTTGTGGTGCCAAATTACTAAATTTTTGACACCACCAATACCGATGCTCAGCATTAGTATTGGTGATACTAAAAAGATAAATTGCTATTTTTAGCAGCACAAACTACAAAATTGGGGTTGCATTGGTGGAGCTAAACCAATAATTTTTTATTGCTGAGCTACTGTGCACAAGCAAAGATAGCTGTGCATGGTAGCTCAAATGTAAAATAATATATATATATATATATATATTATTTATTTATTGTGTTCACGTTGGAGGTTAGAATATTTATTGTGTTCACAATGTGGATATATTATTTTATTGTATTAAAAGCTAAAATAAAACCACTGGTGTTGAGTATTTTGTAAAGTGGGATAGTAAATAGATAAAATAGCTTTTTGTAATACCAAATTGCTAAATTTTTGGCACTACCAATGTTGATGCTTAAAATGGGTTTAAAAAGTTTAGCACAAAATTTTAAGCGTCGAACCAAGTACGTATCAATAGTTAAATCCTTATCTTATTCTTAATACCTTGTATTTGCTTAGATATAAATAGATATTGACATGTTTATTTTCCCTCAATCATTTAATCATGTATTAGGTTCTACTTGATATTGTTTGGGTGACACAAAAGTTGTTTGTCCATTTGAAGCAAGTGGACTTTAAATGTTGATTCAACTCAAGATATTATATTATAGGATAAAATATAGTTAACAACTTTGAGATTTAGACAAATGTTAGTAAGGTTCAAAACTTTTCAAAACTAACTAATTTGATCCCTAAGCCCCACTTGAACCCTAAACCGTTACTCATTTTTCTCCTCCCTCATGGTGATTAAGGATTAAGTTGGTCAATTTTGAATAGTTTTAGACCAAACTGGCGTTAACCCAAACCTTAGGGTGGTTAATGGTATTTTACCCTATATTTTAAGAATATATGCTAAATAGCTAACCTTTTCATGTAAAAGTTATTTATATACATAGCTATAATTTTTTTTTTTTTGATGGGAAACAGCTATCTTTTTTATCATATATATATATATATATATATGAATAATATTTGATTATAATATTAAAGAAAAAGAAAATGTTTTCAAATAATCGGCTAGAGGGTGTGCATGGGTTGGGTTGAGGGATTTTTTCAACCCAACCCATTATGATGGGTTAAAAAAATCCAACTCAGCCCAACCCATCACAAGAGTCCAATCTAACCCAACCCACATGGATCGGGTTGGACCTATGGGTTGGACAGTTGTTATTATTATTATTATTATTATTATTATTATTATTATTATTAAGTTGTGCATTAGAACAAAACCGCCACAAATAAGCACAGATTTATAACAAAATAGTCATGAGCATAACACTAAACCAACACAAACTATATGAGAATAACTTAGGGTTTGGATTTAATTTAAGAAGAGGGGAAAAAAGGTAAATAATGAATTTGTATAATATTTTTTAAAATATTTTTTAATTTTAAATATATATTAAATATAGGTGTGTCAAGTTGGATTTGGTGGGTTTGTAAATGTTTTGAGCCAAACCCAACCCAACCTACTATAAAAAAAAAAAAAAAAAAAAAAAAAAAAAAAAAAACAATAATAATAATAATAATTTCATAACCCAACCCAATCCACCAACCCTTAAAAACCGATCCAACCCAACAGATTGGGTTGGGTTGGGCCAGTTTTGGCACACCCCTAAGCTAAACTATCTCTAATATTTGCCAACACAAGGCTAAGAGTTGGTCTTTGAATGAAATGTTGTTTATCGTGGTGTGGTGCATTGCTATTGTTTACTCTTTGAAATCATTTTTACTATTTGCTCTTTGGAGCCATTGTTATATTTTACCTCCTTGGGGTTATTGTTTTCCATGGGATTCACTTGTTGAATGTAAAGGTTGTTTTTAGTTTGGCTAATATTTTATATACTAATTATTGTTTATTGTTATTGAGAAATTGAATGTGAAAAACAAATTTACTATTAAACATATTATTATATGTTATGATAAGTAGTTTACCCAATGATGAGGTGATGTTCTTGTAATTGAACTATGACTTATTGAAATTGGGCAAATCTTATAAGAGAGCATTTGTTTATTTAACAGTTATATATTTTTCATTGTACTGTTAACTGTTCACTTCCAAAATAGGTATTACTTACTTTCATACTATAGATAAATGTTTTGTACAATTTAATACATCATCTATTGTAATGTACATTTTTCACTTGACACCATCATATGATGCAGTCTCTTGTTCAACTATTAGCTCACCACAATCCCCTTTTTTTCCATCATTTTCAGATTAGTGCAGTGGACTCTATTAATGCAACTAGTTAGTCACCGTTCGAGCTATGAACTGAAGATTATATGTAGTAGAGAACTATGTAATATAAATTTGCTCTGTTGTGCTTTTTTAGGACTGTAAATTTGGTAATCGTGAGACTATTTGAAGATGTGCTTGGAGTCCTTATTTGCTCATATTTTAGTTTGATGATTTGTTGAGAGATATGATATTTAGACGTTGTGTTGATGGTTTGGATTATAATATTTGGATATTTAGCTATGCTCCATTCCAATTTTAGAGCTTAGTTCCTTGAAACTTACAAGCTTCAAATTGTTGTCATATTTGTTTAAGCTAAGTTTAGTGTTTTATTACAACTTATTTATCTAAATCTCTCATTTGGGATTGGGTCATGATAATGAGATTGACATCTCTACTTTTAGTCCCATTATGTGGCAATTGATAAAATATTTACCTGCATTATGTAAATAAGTTGTTAGGCTCATTAAATGGGTAATGTATTAAATATATATGTCAATAGTTTTGTCAATCACAACATTGTGAGTTAGAGGAATTTTAGTCTGAACTGGTTTTCTTTTTGTATAGTAGATTTTTTTTTTCATGGAATGGGGTGTATTATTATTCTTTTTAATGTTGCAAAAGAATGTCTTTTTTTGTATGGTAGGCCCAAAAGAATATTTTGATGGTGGAGCCATGAAGATGTATATAAGATTGTTCGAGCAATCGCACCATTCTGTGCAAAATAGAAAAAAGTTGCAAATTTTACATAATTTTACACATTTTTGCTCAAAACCTATCCACATCAGTCTGTCTAAAACACTGTTTATATGCAAAATTGCTATAGTAACTGTGCATATATGTATGGTTACTGTATCTTTGTATATGATTATTTATTTATTTTATCTCTCCTCTCCCTTGCCCTGTTAGACTCTCTCTTGCCCACTCTTCAATGCCAAGAAGAAGAAGAAGAAGCTGAAGTCGACCACCAACATCCATCCACCATCACAACTAACCAACCACCACCACCACCACCACAACCACAACCAACCCATTACAACATCAATTTAATCCAAACAAAATCAACCCAAAAGTAATGAAAATCATCACAAACCTAACTTAAAATCAACTCAAAGCAAAATCAACTCAAAATAAAACACAATAGAAAACTCATTTGGTAAAATACAAATCAACCCAAAACTCAAGCTTGCCGCCGCCATGAGAGAGAGAGAGAGAGTGTGTGAGTGTATTGAGCCATGGAGGCTTGGTAGAGAGATTATTTTTTTAAAATTTGAAGAGAGCACCAGTTTGATAGAGAAAGAGTTTTTTTTTTTTTTTTTTTTTTTTTTTTTTTTTTTTTTTTTAAG
The DNA here is from genome assembly GCA_030445155.1 of Quercus variabilis. Lineage (NCBI taxonomy): Eukaryota > Viridiplantae > Streptophyta > Magnoliopsida > Fagales > Fagaceae > Quercus > Quercus variabilis. Next base: position 43,929,297 of record CP129455.1, read on the forward strand.
AAATGAAAAAGAAGAAGAAGAAAGAAAGAAAGAAAGAATAGCAAAAGAAAAAGAAAAAGAAGAAAGAAAGAAGATGCTAAAGAAGAAAAATCATAGAAGAAGAAAAAAGAAAATAGAAAGAAGAAGGAGAAAAAGAATGAGAGAGAGTGTTCAGAGAAGTGGTGTTTGGTAAGGCAGTGAGGCCATGTATGTGTAAGGGAAATAGTAAAAAAAATATATGAAAAAGTATTATTTTAATAAAAGATGGTGTATAATAGGTAATCTTATGCATGTGTTTTTGCGAATTGATTGTATAAAATAGAAAAAATAGGATTTTAGTGTAAAATAGAAGAAAACTTTTACACTTACTGATATGGTTACTCTTAAGATGGTTATTGGATTTTGTGATCATGTTAAACCAGTTTAAGCATGGACTTGGTCTAAAAGGGGAAATAATTTTGGGCTATGTGCATTGAACTAAAGCAGGGCATTTTTTACCTTGGTTCAAATTTTCAAATGAGGTGAAACAACTTCTTCCTTTTTTCTTTTTTTCTTTTTTTGGTTCTGTAAGGTTGAAATTTATCAACATTTTTGTTGGCTTTATTCCGTGTCAATTTGCTTGTAATTTAGTATTTAGTAACCCTGTATTTAGGTGGGATTATTGTAAGGGTAGTGTATGAAAAGATGTGAAGAAAAACTCAAGTATGTATAAAGAAGCAGAGCTTCGTGACTAGGACTTGTGGCTACAAGTTGCCAAATGTAGGCACGCGAGATGCACACAAGGAAGCTGAAGGGTCGCGCCAGCTGTCGCACTACAGGACAAAAGTTCCAGGCTGATCAGGCCATTACATCGCGACTTGAACTCGCGACTTGGACAAGCCACGAGACCAAGCCGCCAATTTACCCTGTTTGGCAAAAATTGTCTCTTCGTATTCCTTTCTCACCCCACTATATATACACCCTTATACTCATGATTTTAAGAGAGCTTCCAGAGATAATTTTGTGAGAGAAACCCTAGAGAAAAACAAGATTGCCTCATCCCCAATCTTTACTTTAGAGACTCTACAAATTCATTTACTCTCTTCCTCTCCATTGTTACATCCTTGAAAGGCTATTGACCAAATTTTTATCTCACTACACCCACGTCTGTGAGAAGGTTCATTTGGTACTAAAGGAAGCAGTTTAGAAGGAACCAATATACATTGGTTGATGCTATAGTATAGTAGCGGAATCCAAGAAGCTAAAGAAGAAATAGGTTTGGCGTAACCTCGTTGGAGCAAGAAACTTGGAGGGCTTAGGTACTTGGGTAGATTAGGCTTGAAGGGTCTTTTGCTGTTCATGTATCCCAACTATATTCTTTAGTAGATTATTTACCAGTTGAAGGGTGGCGGAAAGATTTTATGCCGAGGGCTTCGGTTTCCTCTTCGATAACACATCACGTGTTGTCCGTGTGTCTGCATCTTCCTTCCTTTATCTTTGCCTTATATTTACTGTTGTGGATGTGTTTATATTTGGCATAGATTAGTTATCAATTCTGTGATTGGCTTATGTTCATGTTCCGCACATTAATTGTTTGATTATAAGTTTGAATTAATATTTTATAATTGGGGTCCAAATGTTTAAGGGTGTTTTATACACATTTTGAACTTTCAGGTTCGAGGTGAAGAGAACTTTTTGTGTTTATTTTAATACTTTTTGCAGCAAATGTGAAAGATAACCACAATACAAATTTGCTGCAAGCTTCATTAAAATACACACACCGTGCCAATCTCTCTCTCTCTCTCTCTCTCTCTCTCTCTCTCGGATAAGGTTGACATTGAATACTAACAAATCAAATTTGTCCAAGGATAATTGCCCTCTAGAGATATCATTCTGAATATTCCAACATATGCATTTCTTTAACTTTCATTCCTAGATATTGTAATAAGGTGACTCAAGAATTAGCTTGGTATGCTAAGAAGACAAAGGATGAGCTGATGAAAAAAATGGTGTTTTGAATTTAAAACGAATGTTCGTAAAAAAAAGTTATGAGGAGTGGTTGTTACAAAATAGAATTTTAGATTTTAAAAACGTTTTTCTTAACCTCTCAAAATGCTTAACTAAGGAGACCCAAAAAAACTCTCCGTTTGGTTGAAAAGAAACTTTCTTTTCTCTTCACCATAGTAAATTTTGATTCATTATAAATAGTTTACAATCTAGCGTTTTCGGCTAAAAAAAAAATTGAGATAAAAAAAAAAAATTGAAACAAGGCAAAGATGCACCTCCTAGGCCCAGTTTTCACAATTCCTCAATTACCTTCCCTTGTAGGCCCAATCATAGCCCATTAATAAGCTTTACTATAATTAAAGCCCACAATAAACCTCAGCCGAAAATAGAACTTGCGTGTGGGGGCAAGTTTTACCATCTGCAGAATATTCTTTTCGGCCACACAAACAAAAAAGACATCCTTTTTAAAACCCAGCCCACAAAACAATAAGATTTATCAATGACACAAAATTTGTTCATGCGCTTTTAGTCAAAGTCATCCTAATTATAGAGCTGGAAACAGAGGTAATCGATTAGCAAAATTCACATAATCTATGTTGAAAAAACAAAGGGAGGAAAATGGCTTTCTCCTTTGTCTGAAAAGCGTTAAATCAACACAACAAAGTTGTCTTCATCTCAACCCCTCAAAAAAGAAAAAAGAAAAAAAAAAAAAAAAGGTTTTTTCATCTCATTTTGTAAAATTGAACCAAGGTGAAAAAATGCATCACTTAAGTCCAGTGTGCACAAGCCCTAAATTACTTGCCCATTCAGGCCCAATCCTACACAAATTGGCTTAACATGATCACGAAAGCTGAGTGACTTAGAAAGTCAAGGTATTCCTTGACACTATCCAGGAAATTAGGCTCTATTTGGTATATCCACTCAAATATATGTTTTCAGTTTTTAAATAACATTACACGTATTTTTATATATTTTTTCCACTTACACATATTTCTACACACGTTTTCAAACACATGTTTTCATTTTTTAAGTGCATATACTAAACACCCCCTTACTTTCTATAGATATCATTTGATAGTCATTGTAAATAGAGTTTAAATTCAATAGTGATTTGGGTAAAGAAGGTGTACAGTTTTTTATTTTTAAATAATATTAATTTGTTTCGTGGTAAGCACAAGGATATTCATTGTTTCAGAGCCACTCCATGAAAAATATAGGATTATAAATAAACCAAACTATTTATGAATAGTTTGAGCAGGACTAGAGAAAAAATTTGTTTATGTTCGTTTGTTTAGAAAACAAGCCAAGCTCAAGCCTTAAGTTTATGCTCAATTATTAAACAAGCTAAGCTCAAACAACATAATGTGATCATAAACAAGCGCATGAATATAAGGGCTCGATTTAACTATACATAATATCATATTTTTATATGTATACTTGTCTAAAAATATATTTATATAGACTTGAAATTAGATTGTATAAGTTTGTCAATAGGTTCATATATATGATATTAAATTATTATTTGTAGCATATTAATGATATAAACAATATATCCATAGTAAAAATTCATAAAATTGTGAAGAGGTAAATGATTTCACCATATATATATGAAAAGAATAAGTTAATCAAGTAACTCGTGAAAAAACTCGAATTTGCTTGATAAGAAGATAAACCAAACTTGAACATAAAATCTTATTTAATAGGCTAAAATGCAAAATTGACTCTCTAACTTTCTTTAGATTTCATTTCAATCATCTAAGTTTACTTTCATTCATTTCAGTCCTCTAAGTTTCAGATTTATTCAATTAAGGTAGTTCCGTTAATTTTTGTTAAAATTTTTTGAAAAAAAAAAAAATCTACAAAGTATTTTTCAATCATTAATTGAATTTTTTTAATTTAAAAAGTTTAAAGAAAAATTTGTAACATTGAAAATGAACCACAACATAACAAAAGTTGATAAAAAAGCCTTAATTGACTAAACTTGAAAGTTAGAGGATTGAAATGAACAAAAGTAAATTAGAGGATTGAAATACAATTTGAAGAAATTTAGAGTGTTAGTTTTGCATTTTACCTTATTTAATAATAAGTTCGAGCTTGACTTGTGTTTGGAAAAAAAATTTCTGTTACTTTGTTTTGTATATACGTATAAGAACCTGATGTAAATCATTCAAGCTAATGAAATATTCAGTTTCCAATCAAAATTCCCTCAAGCTCTCTTCTAGAACTTTCTGTTTCTTGATTTCTTACACACATAATGCTATTGGTGGGTGTAATACACTGACCTATGGGAATCAAAGTTAGAAAGTGTGTGTTGATTAGCTTAATTAAAAAAATCTGATATGGCAGAATGCTATTGACCTTATGAAAACTCTGTATTACTTACTACCAAGGAATTAAAGTTAGAAAATGTGTATTAATTAGATTATAAAAATAAATTAATAAATAAATAAAACATCTGATATAGCAGAATTGTTATTGATATGTGTAATACACCTGACCTTATGGAAAATCTATATTACTTACCATTTGCAGGTATCACTTGGATCATCAGCTTCATTCCTTCTGCCTCCATTACCCTCTTACGGTGTACTCTTTTTTGCATAACGTCCCACGCTTTTCCTAGTTCCTATCCTTCGATAATTTTAGGCAATCATCCTTTTTTGTCTCTTCCTATGGCCGGGCAAAACTGGCTTGCTAAAGTTGTTTGCGCGTGAGTTCCTTTTCTTGTAATATTGATACAATTTCTTTTTTGCAATAGCTTGCAGTTGAGCGTTAAAGATGTTATGGACATCGTGACCCTCCTGATTCTCATTATTAAACTCCGCAACTTCCTTCTCAAAAAAAAAAAAAAACTCCGCAACTGTATAAGATATTTCAAAAGAGGCGGCCAAACGTTGGTTCGCAGCAACGTCACCGGCGGTGATGGCTCTACCGATAACCAAACAGGTATCAAACTTCAGAATGTTGATGACAAATATTACTTGGAATTCCACGCTTCTTTGTGTAGCGTGACGTTTTTTTTTTTTTTTTTTTGCGCGCGCGCCAAGTTTTCCTACCGTTAAGAGTATCGAGCTTAATCTTATTCTTGGGGCCACTATAGTATCCTTCCTTGTAGTACGATCGACCCAAAAATGGACTCCATTCCTAATCTTCTCAACTGGCCCTTTCTTATGCAATGTGTTTCCTTATAGTTTTCATCTGGGACCTAGGGTGTGTATTATATGATTTTTTTTGTGGTCGTTATGTTGAATAAAAATTAGTTTTATTTTCACGACATTTTCATAACAAATTATAAGTAATAAGTTGTTATTGATTTTAATTTAAATCTATAACTTAAATTACTTTTTTACTCATCTATAACAACTAATAACAACTCATTACTTATGATTTGTTGTGTAAATATTGTGGATATAGCATTTATCTTAAATAAAACTTAATCTCATTCATCCCACCTCACAAAAATAGAAAAGAAAAGAAAATTGAGATGTGAGATAGGTGACTCTACTTCTTGTTTTTTGTATTTTTTTTTAATTTAAAAAATAAACGTCTGGAGTGTGTGGCTTAAATCTTAATAAAAGTATCATTTTACTTTTTATAATATATTTGGGCATTAACATATATTATTGGATTATTACTCTAGTATATGCCCAATCCATTTGAATTAATCTAAATTGGCAAAATTCTATCACGGATTTTTTTTTTAATTATTAATTTTTATTTTGCAAAAGATTTTTTGTTCTTCTATTTGTAAAATGGACCCTAAAAGAATATTTTTGAGGGTGGAAGATTTATGCAAGATTGTAAGGTAGCTGCTGGGTTTTGTCTTCTTATTAAAAGCCTGAATTAAATTTGGGCTAAGATTGGGGCTAAAAGGGAAGGTAATTGGGCTTGTGCACACTGGACTAAAGTAGTGCATTTTAGTCTTGGTAGTGACCAGTGAGTACCATGGGCTCAAAACTGTGCTTTGCTCCTAATCTTCTCAACAAAGACCTTTGTTGTGCTGTGGACCGTGTACTTTCTTATGGCTTCACCTAGTGTGTATTTTGTCGTTTGTATTGTGGTTGTCTTGTTATGTTAGAATAAAATTTATTCTTATTCATCCCAAAGAGTTGTATAATTTGAGATATGCAGGTTCTCTTCATTTCAGATTTGGATATATTGATGTGATTTTAGCATAACTTGAGATTGGCATGAAATTTAGGGTGAATTGAATTAACATATAGAACTTATAACCTGGAGAAAATCATATTTTTTGGAAATTTCTAGTTAATTTAATTTTAAAGCCAAAGTGGTGAGGAAATTAATTATGTTATGCCAAATTTATTGGGTCCCTTAGTGTTTGGTTTTAGGTTTGAAAACTTTCAAGTGTGGGCAACATCGTTAGAAAGATTTTGGGGTAATTAATCCAAATCTACAAGATTTTTTTTGTTAGACCCATGATGTGTTTCATTACAGACATTTGATGGTTTAGGCTGTAAATTGATGAAGGTCATGATGTAAACCGCTTAGGAATTATGAATATCGGTTAAATAACCTAGTTTTGGGAAAACTGGGTCATACTTCATTTGGGACAACAAACTGATGGAGATGGTTGACTTTGATAGACATAATATGAAATTTTGGTACTACCATAGTGCCATGTCATACTTTTGAGGGGAGGGTTGCTTTAATGGGTTTAAAAAGTTAAGCACAAAATTTTAAGTGTTGAACCAAGCTCATATCAATAGCTAAACACTTATCTTATTCTTACTATCTCGTATTTACTTAGATTTACATAGATATTGACTTGTTTATTTTATTGAGTCATCTAATCATGTATTAGGTTCTACTTGGTACTTTTTGGGTGACACAAAAATTTTTTGTCAATTTTTCAAGATATTATATTATATATGTATAATTGAAAAGTTCATAAATATATATATATATATATATAATTGAAAAAAAAAAAAAAAAAAAAAAAAAAAAAAAAAAAAAACTTGGCTAAATTGTGAACCTTTTATGTAAGTCTTTCCATATATAGCTTTTTTTTTTTTTTTTCCCTTTTTTCTTTTTTAATGGGATACATGGCTATCTATATGAAGAATATTTTATGATATTGTTAAAGAAAAAGAAAATGTTTTCATAAAATCAATTTCACTATTTGTAATCTTTGCCAACACAAAGTTAAGAGTTAATCTTTGGATGAAATATTGTTTATTGTGGTGTTGTACACTGTTATGTTTACTCTTTGAAATCATTGTTATTATTTGCTCTTTGGAGCCATTGTTATATTTTACTTCTTTAGGTTATTGTTTCTCATGGGATTCACTTGCCAATTGTTAAGATTCTCTTAGACTCTTAGTTTGGCTAATATTTCATATACTAATTATTATTTATTGTTATTGACAAATTAATTGTGAAAAAAAAAAAAAAAAAAAAAAACTTTAATGTTTTATGTATTATTTTATGTTATTATAAGTAGTTTACCCAATGATGAAGTGATGTTTTTGTAATTGAACTATGGCTTATTGAAATTGGGCAAATATTTTAAAAGAGCATTATTTGTTTATTTAAGAAGGTATATGTTTTTTACTATACAGTTAAATGTTCACTTCCAAAGCAGGTTTTAATCTTTATACTGAATTACTTTCATACTACTAATAAAAATGTTTTATAAAATTTAATACGTTCTCTACTATAATGCGCATTTTCATTTGACAATATTACGTGATGTAGTCTTTTTTTTAGTTGTAACCTTTTAGTTGTAGTCTTTTCAGATTAGCTCAATGGACTCTCTTAATGCAACTAGCTGGTGACCATTGGAGCTATGAACTAAAGACTGTGTAGCAATGAACTATGTTATGAAAATTTGCTCTGTTGTGCTTTTTTAGGGTTGTAAACTTGGTAATAGTGAGACTATTTAAAAATATATTTGGAGTCATTATTTTCTCATATTTTAGTTGGATGAATTGTTGAGAGATTTGATATTTAAATTTTGTGTTGATGGTTTGGTTTATTATATTTGGATATATAGTTATGCTCTATTCCAATTTTAGAGTTCAATGCCTTAAAACTTTCAAGTTTCAAATTGTTGTCATATTTCTTTTAAGCTAAGTTTAGTGCCTTATCACAACTCATTTATTTAAATCTCTCATTTGGATATGGTAGATCAAGTTTTAGTCTCATTACGTGGTAATTAATAAAATATAAACTTGTATTATTTAAACAAGTTGTAAGACTCGTTAAAAAGGTAATGTGTTGCGAGTCAGAGGAATTTTAGTCCAAACTAGGGTCTAGGGATAAAATATTTCACTTTTTGTAATATGTTAACTTTTTGTAAATTTATGAGATTTTATGGAGTGTGGCTTAATATATATATATATATGTAGGGGCTCCTTTTTCGGAGGTGGGCCCCCGACAATAAATTTGTAGAGCGTGGGGCAAAGGGTTTGGTTCCGGCCGGCCCTTCGCCAGTCTTCTTTGAACTTCACGTCTATTTGCTCTACGCCTGGGGTTGCTCCTCGGCTGGCGTCCGAGGAGGCCCCCCCCCACAGGGGGGCTCTTTGCCTTATATACCCTCTTTGGCTCGATCCTAGCCTTACAGCTGTTGGCCATCCGGGCTAATGGCTCAGGACTTGTTCCATCAGACAGGTCCTTTCCCATACTGGGGGTCGCTGCCTCCAGGGCTTCTCAGTGAAGAGTCTTGTCCTCATTAATGGGACTTGGAGGGCCAGGCAGAATCGTTAAGTGTGGATGTGACCATCCACACTGGGTCTACCCCCTACCTAGATTAGACTAGGTTTGCCGAAGAGGGGTGTGTCCTCGGCTTGGACCTTGGAAGGGCTAAGGCCTTTAAGCCGACCGTCTGGGGAGATCGCCCTCCTCGGCTTAGGCCCTGGGCCTGCCTAAAGGTGGGCCGGGTATTCTGGGTCCTCGGGCCCCACAATAGCCCCTCAAAACCCTGCTGCACGTACCCTTGGACGGGGAGGAGGGTTTTGCAAACCTCGGCCCCTATGGTCCAGAAGGCCGTTGGTTGGCTGGTTCTTCCTTGAGTGGTCGGATCGACCCTTAGGCTCTTCATTGGGCAGTTAGTTTCTTCACGGGAATAAGTCTTCAGACCGAGCAGTACTTTGGCTTTGTCGTAAATAGATAGCTCCCCGTAGGTTTGAGTCCGTGGACCATGCAAGACCTAGGTACAATTGCTGCCTTAAGTACGAGTGGCCAGCTCCCCGTAGGCTTGAGTCCGAGGACCATGCAAGACCTAGGTACAGTTGCTGCCTTAAGTACGAGTGGCCAGCTCCCCGTAGGCTTGAGTTCGAGGACCATGCAAGACCTAGGTACAGTTGCTGCCATCGTTTCCAAGTGGCTAGCTCCCCATAGGCTTGAGTCCGTAGACCATGTAAGACCTAGGTACAGTTGCTGCCTTAAGTACGAATAGCCAACTCCCCGTAGGCTTGAGTCCGAGGACCATGCAAGACCTAGGTACAGTTGCTGCTATCGTTTCCAAGTGGCTAGCTCCCCATAGGCTTGAGTCCGTAGACCATGCAAGACCTAAGTACAATTGCTGCCTTAAGTACGAGTGGCCAGCTCCCCGTAGGCTTGAGTCCAAGGACCATGCAAGACCTAGGTACAGTTGCTGCCATCGTTTCCAAGTGGCTAGCTCCCCATAGGCTTGAGTCCGTAGACCATGCAAGACCTAGGTACAGTTGCTGCCTTAAGTACGAGTGGCCAGCTCCCCGTAGGCTTGAGTCCGAGGACCATGCAAGACCTAGGTACAGTTGCTGCCATCGTTTCCAAGTGGGCCCCGATCATGGGGACACAGTGTTCACCTCTTTGGGCAACTCAGTCCCACGTCGGGTAGAAGTCCTTCCCTTCAGCCCCTCTGAGGATACGGGAGCAAGAGCCATTATACCGCTACTGCACAGTTGCCTCCAGTAGGAGTTTGTCCTCGGATCCGAGGACTTTGTTTTTGGTGTGAGGGCGTCCACGGGTTTTTTCCAGTGAGCTGTTTTTCCTCAGGTCGGCTTGTGACTTCGCACGTGGGGCTGATCTTGCCCCTGGTTCGTGTTCCTCATTTTTTGGTTTACGAGGCGTCGCTTGGCCTTCCGCGCTTCCTGTTTGACGCTTCGGTGTCCGTAACGCGCCTCCATTAATGCCCTCGTGGATTAACACGCAGCAGCAGCTGGCAATCCTCTTGGAACTGGGTGGGAATTAATTCCTCTTGACAATTCCCCCTTCGAATTCCGCGCGGTTCAGCTCCCGCTGGTTTTCGCCCTCCATAAAAGGCGTTCTGGGGGGAGCGTTTCTCCTCATTCCATGAATTCTCCCCCACAAACAGACGTATACACTTTCGCCCCCTTGAGTCCCTTTGATACCGCCACCAGGGTTGTGGCCACAGTTAGGAGACCTGAAGCCAAGTGCCGCCGTGGCCGCAGTCCCCACTGGGCTGCCGGCGAGGCAGAGTTTAGGCGTAACACTGGTCGTGTCTCTCACGGCGGCCAGGGGGGACGTCGTTGAAATACCTAACGTCTTCCCCCAGAGCGCACCTCCGACGAAGGGGGCACGCGAACTCTCGTCATGGCTGGTACCCGAGTATTGCCGTCTCCGACGGTCAATGCTTGTGTAGTTCGGAGGGGGTCGAGGGAGTATCATGAGGGAGGGTGTTTCGGGGTCTGAGGGCTCCTCACTTTGTTCAAGCTTTGGTTTGAAGGTGAGCCAGCCCCTAGCCCCCCTTCCCGTGCTTTTACCGTCAAGTTCTCCCATTCTCTTGACGCCAATAAAAGCACGGGTTGACACTTCCTTCATTCCTGATATTAATTCTTTGCGAGCCTCTTGCCCGGCCAGTTCCAACACTGGTTCGCCTAAGCCTCTGATTGTAGGATTAGTCGATAGGAATTTTTGTAAAACACGCCTGTCTGAGCCTTTGATTGTATTTGTAGTTTTTTTTTTCTTTTATGAAATAATGAGAATTGTAGTACTTGTAATCTCTTGTAATCTCTTCCGAATTAATAAAGGATTTTCTTTTATTTGTTGTTGAGTTTCTTCTTCGCACTGCCATTCTTCTCTTCCTCTTTTCTTTTTCTTTCTCTTTTCTTTGCACCGCCAACTTCTGAATAGTAACTGCTTTAGAATGATCGCCGGCTGCGCCGGCCGGCACGCTAACCCTTCCCACAAACGGCGCCAATTGTAGGGGCTCCTTTTTCGGAGGTGGGCCCCCGACAATAAATTTGTAGAGCGTGGGGCAAAGGGTTTGGCTCCGGCCGGCCCTTCGCCGGTCTTCTTTGAACTTCACGTCTATTTGCTCTACGCCTGGGGTTGCTCCTCGGCTGGCGTCCGAGGAGGCCCCCCCCCCCCACAGGGGGGCTCTTTGCCTTATATACCCTCTTTGGCTCGATCCTGGCCTTACAGCTGTTGGCCATCCGGGCTAATGGCTCAGGACTTGTCCCATCAGACAGGTCCTTTCCCATACTGGGGGTCGCTGCCTCCAGGGCTTCTCAGTGAAGGGTCTTGTCATCATTAATGGGACTTAGAGGGCCAGGCAGAATCGTTAAGTGTGGATGTGACCATCCACACTGGGTCTGCCCCCTACCTAGATTAGACTAGGTTTGCCGAGGAGAGGTGTGTCCTCGGCTTGGACCTTGGAAGGGCTAAGGCCTTTAAGCCGACCGTCTGGGGAGATCGCCCTCCTCGGCTTAGGCCCTGGGCCTGCCTAAAGGTGGGCCGGGTATTCTGGGTCCTCGGGCCCCACAATATATATTAATAAGCCATAGTTGAGATTTTTATCATGAGTTGTGGGGTTATTATTATTATTATTGATGTTGCAAAGGAATATATCTTTTTTGTAAGGTGGGCCCAAAAGAAAAAACTGAGGGTGAAGCCGTGAAGATGTGTATAAGATTGAATTTCTATTTTGTTTCCAAAATTGAAAAGTCATTGCCATTGTCTCACTTATAGAAAGTGCATTTGTAGTACACGATGTACACATTAGGTATATTTGAAGCTAACGTGCCTATTAAAATAATATTAAATAATTTAAAATACCATTAAATAATTCCATGTCATCATTTAAAATGAATAAAAAAATCATTTGAAGTTGGATTTTGTGATTTTTTAAAGCCAATTTAGGCATGGATTTGGCCTAAAAGGAGAAGTAATTTAGGGCTTATGCACACTAGACTAAAGCAGTGCATTTTTACCTTGGTTCACTTTTTCAAGTGAGGTGAAACAACTTACTCCTCTGTTTTTTTTTTTTTTTTTTCTGGTAGATGTGAAGAGAACTTCGTTGTGTTGATTTTAATACCTTTTGCACGAAGGAGAAAGCAATTTTCTTCCACCATTTTTCCCCTCAATGGTTATTATGTTTGATAAGTTATTGTTAAGTGATTAGATATGTGTCAGCTGTGTATTGGTCGGTTAGAAAATCTGTTGGTTAGATAAGGCGTCAATCTATGTTTTGAGTATATAATAACTGGAGCATATGTATTAGATTAAGTAGCATTTTCGCAATTCCAAGACTAAACTCATTTTGCAACTCTCAAACTTCTCTTTGTTATTAATTAAACTTGGCATGGTATCAGCCTCTCTCATGGAAAATTCTTCTTTTTTCCTCAACTACTAGCAATAGAAATCTTATATTCCACTTTTTGTGCCTCACGTTATACTTCACTAATTCCAACTTATTACATATTCTTTTTTACTTTCTTTATAAAGGAGAAGCTTTCATAAATCTTACACAAACACACATTTTTTATAGGTACAAACACACACACACAGATATATATATATATATATATATATATACACACGAACAACTTTTTCCATAAGTTGGAAGTTGACAGATGTCTACTACATGTTTGTGGTAATAAAAAAATAAATAGATAAATAAATAAACATTTGTAATACATTAGGAACTTAGAAGCTTAGCAAATTCCAAATTACAAAAGAAAAGAACTTTACCCCAGTAATACATCAAAACACACATATATGGTTTGCTTATTGTCATTAGGAACTAGGATGCCCCAATCCACTGATGCTCAGGAAATGGAAAAAATCTCTTAGGCAACTTTTGATCTAGCTTTGCACCTTGAGCAAAAAGATTATGGAAGTGATTAATAGAAAATTCCATATAGCAAGATACAAAAAGGGTATTCCTAACATTTCATTAATAAATTACAAAGGGGAAAGAGATGCCAAGAGAATTTTAGATTAAATTCATAAAAAATGATTCCCCTGCCTAGTATGATTGACATACGGCAGCAAAAGCATTATCAATACAGGGCATGTTACTAATAAGGCTTTGCCCAAAAGGCGTATTTAAAAAGTACTGTTGGTTCAGCGCAACAACTTTTTTAAGGAATATATTAGCAATCATGGCATACTTATACTCTTCAAAAAAAAATATCTTATGGTAAGTACTTTGAAAATGCATTCTATCGTGTATCAATAACTATAGCAGTAGCTAATACAGATTGAGCATCCTCAATAAGGTTGCTAAATTGACTAAAAAGTCAATTTAGCAATCAATACCCTCAAAACAACCTTTACAATAATGAAGGCAAAACTAAAACAATTTAAGTTTCAACTACAGTGAGCTGCTAGAGATAGCAGCTCACTATAGCTTAAAACTTAAAACAAAAAAAAAGAAAAAAAAAAAATATATATATATATATATTTTAATGTGGGGTATTAAAAAATAGTATTTTAATGTGTTGATGGTTTGTGATTGTTATTTATTGTGTTGGACATATTATTTTAATATGTTATTTATATTATTTTAATGTGTCAAATGTTAAAATAAAACTTTTGATGTTGGATATATTATAAAATAGGGTGTTAAAATAGATAAAACAATGTTTTGAGTTGCTAAAAGTTATATTTTTTAGCTTTCTTACTATGAATCTTACTACAAGTCTACAACAACATATAAACAATATGCCAATTATTTTTGCTTACAACATTCTCAATCAGCATGCTCAGGTTCTTAGCAGGAAACTAATCATGATGAAAGCACCCCCAAGAAAAATCTTTTTACAGTAGAGCTCAAGGACAACTATTTAGGACACACTAGCCTAAGTTAGTACAAAATTACCTACTATCTCACCTCATTTAACTAGAAAGAAGGCTAAAAGAAATTTGGATTTTGTGTCAAAGCTTCTTCCAATAATTCTTGATACTTTGATTGTGCAAAGATGTAATTATTCTCTTTCCGCAGAACACACGGTTTCAGGTGCATAGGGCAACAACTGTTATCAAGAAATTCTTTCTCATCCCGTAGATTCAGAGATAAAGACATTTATTGTTGGGGTACATAAATACAAAACCTCTCTCAAACAAAACAACCACAACAAATACATAAACACATATGTTCAAACAAGACAATGCATATATGAAAATGGAAATCAGTGAGAACCTATATAAAATAAATAAAAAAATAATTCCACATAACGAGTAATCTCAACAAGTTCTTACAAATATGAACGGAGATTTTCTACACATACTAGCACCCACAAAAAAAAAAAAAAAAAAAAAAAAAAAAAGAAGAGAGAGAGAGAAAAGAAAAGAAAAAGAAAAAGACACTCACTTTTTATTAAATTCTCAACTATAGATAATGGAATAACCCCTTCACTAATCCAAAAGTATGTGAATAAAAAAAATGATAAACAGATAAGGGAAATTAAATATAGATAATGTTGCTACACCCACATTTACAAGTTCAAATGCAAATATTACCTTATACTCCTCACAGTTCACACAATAAAGTCCATAGATATTTATCACCATTGGAAAGAACCCTTGAGTAAAATTCCTCCACAATTGCTTCATGCTTGGGATCAGTTGTCCGAATGTACTTATCAAAGGATATGTCTAACTGCAGGCAGAATGTAAACAACAAAACAAAGGAGATCATAAAAAATGGAAAATATGCACAACAATTGGAACATTCAACAAGTCAGGTTAGAGTTAACTGAGAGTTTCTATCTTGGGTTAATATTACATCTTTCCAGAGTGTCTTATATGCTTTTGAAATGACATTACAATGTTCACTCAGGACAGAACCCTGGGTTGCAGCAGCAGTAACAATTTTCTCCCCATGCTCATCCATGCTGGTAATAAATACAACATTCTTCCCTAACAGCCTTTGCCACAAGATATGAACCATAAAAATTTTGCCTTGTACATCATGTTGCAATAAAAATTTTCAATAACATAAAATTTGAACAATGCCAATTTTCCCTGATTTGCTAGTAGAAATATGTTACCTATATGCTAATAAAAATATATTCACATATAGAGTTTTCAAATAAAAGCATAAAAGAAGCTCGCCCTGCTTCCTTTTTACTGGTTTTTTCTGCCTCAGTCTTTATTTGATTATCGTTCTTAGTCCTTTCTTTCACACTTTTTATTTGATCGGTTTTTATATTTACAAGGTTTTTTTTTTTTTTTTTTTTTTTTTTTTTTTTTTTTTTTTAATGTTAAAAAGTACTAAGCCTTTACTATGACTTTTTGTTTGAAAATCATATGGGTTGAAAAAATCTGTGTTGTCGTTGGTTTTGTATAGCAGAGAGGTTGAAATAAGGAGCACCAAAGATTAGACAGAGTTAGTATAACCATGGATAAACTCTAGCATGTAAAAGTGCTAATGCAGATTTATTTAAAAAGGAGAAGCTGGAGTTGAAAATTCTTTGTTCATAGTCCGTTTGAAAAGCTTCTCCTTAAGAAATGTTTGTTATTGAATTTGACTTTTAGGTCCATAAAATCTGACTTCACAAACCCTGAATGTAAGACTGTTGATATATTACATAAATAATTTATTTTTGTGATAATGTAAAAGGGATATTGAGGCTTTCCTGTTATTGTTATTGGTTAACATTTCCCTATTTTGAATAACCTTCGATACACATTTATAAGTGGTGCAAATGTTGAATAATATTAGCTGATCTAAATCTTGCAATCAAATTTAGATATTTTTGGTGTAGACAAGGATTGAACCTCAAATCTCTTATTCAACTATCAGAAACTTTATCGGTTGAACTAACTAGAATTTACTTATGTTTCTTTCTAAATCAACAAAGGTGAACAAGTGCAACCAAACATCTGTGTACAAGCTAAACAAGAAATCTCAGATCAAGAAAGAAAATTGTAGAAAGTTCAAGAAAGCTTGAGAAACAGAGAGAGAAAATTTAGAGAGAAGAAAGAAAATTCTTATTGCTTTGAGTACATGAATTACAAAGTCTACCTAATATACATACCAAGCTTGTATTTATACAGCAGTTACCAATCAGAAATGCGCGGGAAAACTCTAACCAACTCCTAACAGATTTCCTAATAAAGCTCCTCCAATAAAATTAAGTCAAGTGTCACTCTCTCTAACTACTTAACTAACCAATTTCACTCACGTGCAGTGCACATGTCACTTAGCTACTCAATGCTTCAAGTAGCCTCTTCAGCCACACCTTAAGCTTCTTCTAATGCTTTATCTGTGCACTAATTGTCTTCAAATCAAATTTACTTCATTTCTTTAATCCTGCTTTACCCTTCTTCAATTCACCTTCACCTTTAGTTTTAGGCTTCTTCTTAACAGCCCCCCTCAAGACCAAAGCTACTTCTACTGTAGAAATAGCTTCTGTGTCTTGCTATGATTGTGGATAAGTAACGTTGGAACTAAAAATATTGATTAAGCCTAATCTACTAATCAAGTCTAGGAATACAGGTGCACCAAGTGCCTTAGTAAACACATCAGCCAATTGCAAATGAGTCCTAACATGAAAAGTCTTGATCATACCTGCCTGTATCTTTTCCCTGACCAAATGACAATCCACTTCAATGTGTTTTGTCCTCTCATGGAACACAGGGTTTGCAGCTATGTGTAAAGTTGCCTTGTTGTCACAATAGAGGAGTGCAGCTTTAGAATGCTCAATCTTGAAGTCTTCAAGTAGATAAAACAGCCAAGTAATTTCACAACATGTTGAAGCCATTGATCTGTATTTAGCCTCAGTTGAAGATCTTGACACAGTATTTTGCTTTTTAGATCTCCAAGATATCAAATTCTCACCAAGGAAGACACAAAACCCTATCAATGATCTTCTAGTATCAGGGCATCTTGCCCAATCCGCATCACAAAATGCCTTTAATTGAAAATCTGACTTGGCTGAGAAAAACAATCCTTGCCCTAGAGAACCCTTATTGTATTGTAAAACCTTGAGTGCTGTCACCATATGAGGATGCCTAGGTTTGCTCAAAAACTGGCTCAATCTATTCACTGCATAGCAAATATCTGGCCTTGTCAAAGTTAAGTACATCAACCTACCTATTAACCTTCTGTATTGTGAAGGATCATCAATCAACTCTCCCTCATCCTTAGACAATCTAAGATGTTGTTCCATAAAAGTTCTCATTGGCTTGCAACCCAACATGCCTGAATCTATCAACACTTCTAGGGCATATTTTCTTTGGTTAAGACTGATTCCCTTGTCACTCCTTGCCACCTCTAAGCCCAGGAAATACTTCAAGGCTCCCAAGTCTTTTATCCCAAACTTAGTATCCAAAAGCCTTTTTAAATCTACTACACACTGAGCATCATTACCTATGACCAATATATCATCTACATAGACTAGAAAGGCAGTGAAATAAGAACCCTTTGAATGTACAAAATGAGCATAATCAAATTTTGATTGAACAAAACCCATTTCAGTAATTGTTGTTAACAATTTAGCATGCCACTACTTGCTGGCTTGCTTCAAGCCATAAAGTGATTTTCTCAACCTACATGCAAGAGGTCTAGCATTAGTTAAGCAGCCCCCCTTGCTGTGATAGCCCTGAGGTAAGGATATATACAATTCCTCCTCTAAATCACCATGGAGGAAGGCATTATTGACATCTAAGTTATGTAAAGGCCAACCCTTGACAACAGCAATACACAGCAACACCCTCACAGAAACTGATTTAGCAACAGGTAAGAATGTTTCAAAATAGTCGAGCACCTCCTACTATGTATACCCTTTTGCCACTAATCTTGCTTTGTACCTCTCCACAGAACCATCTGGATTATATTTAATCCTATAAACCCATTTGCAACCTATAGGAGTCTTCCTATGGGGCAAAGGAACCACATCCCAAGTGTGATTAAGCTCCAAAGCATCAATCTCCTTGTCCATTGCTCCCTGCCAAGCTTTCAAAAGCACAACTTGATGGTATAACTTAGGTTTAACTTCAGCACTAGCAGCAAGAGCAAAAACTTGATAGGAAGAACTAAGGTTAGCATAAGAAAGGTGAGAGTTTATATCATAAGGACCACTTGGTGAGGGTTTGGTAGAAAGCAAAGAGCAAGAATAATCTTGTAAGTAAGTAGGCAGTTTATAAACCCTAGCAGACTTCCTAATCTGATGTGAGGAAACATTAGGCATGGGTGTAATAGTACAAGGATCAAGTGCAGGAGATGTGGAACTAGGATCAGCAATAGGACCATCTAAAGGAACACATTTTTGCAGTAGCAGGAATGTCTGCTACAGAAGTTGGAAGATCAGGAATGAAAGGCTCATTTGAAATGTTAGGCAAGGGAATAGAATCTAAGGGAATAGATGAGGACAAAGTGTTAAAATCAAAAGGATCAAGATACTGAGGAAGATTAGAAGATTGAAAAGGGAATAGGGACTCATAGAAGTGCACATCTCTTGATATGAATACTGAATGTGTGGTTAAATCCATTACCTTATAACCTTTAACACCAAAGGGGTAACCAAGAAACACACATTTAATGGCTCTAGGCAAAACTTTATGCCTGTTATGTGCAAGTGTAGATGCATAACATAGACAACCAAACACCCTAAGATGTGAAAAACTAGGCAACTAACCAAAAAGAACTTCATAGGGTGTTTTATTGGCAATAGCAGAATTAGGTAACCTATTTATTAGGTAAACAACTGTGAGCACACAATCTCCCCAAAATTCCAAAGGAACGTTGGATTGAAACTTAAGTGCTCTAGCCACATTTAGAGTATGTTGATGCTTTCTTTCCACAATTGAATTTTGTTGAGGAGTTTCAACACAACTCAATTGATGGATGATGCCTTTGGATTTGAAAAACTCCTTTAACAGAAACTCAATGCCATTATCAGTTCTGATGCACTTGATTTTTTTTGTTAAATTGAGTTTCAACATAAGCATAAAATTGTGGCAAGAGAACTTGAGTTTCTGATTTAGCTTTCAACAAATAGATCCATGTACATCTAGAAAAATCATCAACAATGGTAAGGAAATAGTTATAACCATCAACAGTAGAAATAGAAAAAGGACCCCACAAATCACAATGCACCAAATCAAAAGGATGATCAAAAACATGAGTACTAGCAAAAAAAGGCAACCTTTTTTGCTTTGCTATTGGACAAATGTCACAATGAGCAGTCTTATTACACTGTACAAAAGGCACAATCTTATTTACAAGCTCAAGTTTACCACTTGAAGGGTGCTCTAGTCTAGAATGCCAGATATCAGAATGAGTAGCAATTGAATTACAATAGGTAGAAGTTGGAGTAGAAGACAAATCCTGGTATTTGTTATCCAATAGATACAATCCATTTTGTTCTCTACCCAGACCAATTGTGCTCCAAAAAGCAAGATCCTGAATAAAGCAAAATGATCCAAGAAACATGAGGCAACAATATTGTGATTTGTTCAATTTACTAACAAATATGAGGTTAAAAGTGAAGGAAGGAACACACAACACATCAATAAGAATTAAGGTGTCATTGGGATGCACTGTCCCTATATGAGTCACTAAGACCTTTTCACCATTGGGTAAGTAAACATAGGAATTAGAAACACAAGTAAATGAACTGAAGACTGATTCAAAATGGACCATGTGATCAGTATCACTTGTATCAATGATCCAATCTGTTTTATTGTAAGCTGATCTATCCACTATTTTAGCAAAGAAAACAGTTGAATGTGGGATTGAATTTGGAATAGCAAAAGAGGAAAAACTAAAAGTTTTACCTGAGAAGTTATTGATGTAATTGGAAATGGATGCACTCAATGCCAAAGGCTAGGAAGTGCTTGTTCCTCTAGTATTCAAGCCAGTTGGCTGCTGTGAAGCTAAAGTTGAATGCTGAGCAGTCTCACCAACTGATTGTGAATTCAAAAAAGCTAGAAGCTGTTCACATTAAGACTTGGAGATTGGACACTATAGAGTTGAAAGCATAAATTCTTCACCAGTCTGATTAGGATTAGTAGCCCCAAAACATGCTACCTGATTGTAAGAAACCTTATTGGCCATGGATTTGTTCTTGAACTTGAACCCTGGAGGAAATCCATATAGCCTGTAACATTTATCCACTGTATGCCCTGTCTTCCCATAGTGAGTGCAAATAGGTCCTTCCCTTTTGGAATTTCCTTTGCTATTGTGACTATGCTTGGAACCACAACCAGCATTTGAGTACAATGATGTGGCTTCAATGGGATGAGTTGTGACAGAACCAGTGAATTCACCATTCTTGAAGCTTCTTTGCTTTTCTTCTTGCAAGATCAATGAAAGAACTCTATTAATGTCAGGTAGAGGCTCATACAACAAGATTTGACCCCTAATAGCTAAATAGGAGTCATCCAGTCCCATCAAGAACCTCATCACTTGATCACGATCATGAAGATCCGAGGTAGCTCTTTGAGCTCCACAAGTGCAGGGACACTTACACATAGGCACAGTTTGATAGTTAGCCAATTCATCAACCAAAGCCTTAAACTTTGTGTAATAATCTTCCACAGACAATTGCCCTTGAACAAGATAGGTTGATTCCTTCTGAACTTCAAAAATTATAGGGCCACTTTTCTTAAAAAACCTATGGCGAAGATCAAGCCAAATTGTTCTAGCATTGTCAATATACATAATGCTAGAAGCAATGTTTGGTGAGATTGAATTGATAATCCAACTAAGCACTGTCATGTTACACCGAGTCCACAAAATGAATTGTGGTGAATTTGGACTTGGTTCTAGTATGGTGCCATCAACAAAACTAGTCTTGTTCCTAGAAGTGAGTGCGATGATCATTGATCTCGCCCATGGAAAGTAATTCCTTCCTCCAATCAACTTCTGAGAAACAAGTTGAACAATATTGTTATCACTACTACTGAGGTAGAATGGATTCACAGAGTCACAGAATTGATTATTTGAAGTTTCTTTAGTGGTCGCCATTGATGGAGCTTCAAACCTTGAAGAAGATTAGATGAAATCTCAGAGAATCCGAAAAAAAAAAAAAAAAAAAAAAAAAAAAAAAAAAAAAAAAAAAAAAAAAAAACAAAAAAAAAAGGAAACTAATATGATCCTGATTAGCGCTCTGATACCATGTTAAAATTCACAAGCTAAACAAGAAATCTCAGATCAAGAAAGAAAATTGTAGAAAGTTCAAGAAAGCTAGAGAAACGTAAAGAGAAAATTCAGAGAGAAGAAAGAAAATCCGTATTGCTCTGAGTATATGAATTACAAAGTCTACCTAATATACATACCAAGCTTGTATTTATACAGCAGTTACAAATCAGAAATGTGCGGGGAAACTCTAACCAACTCTTAACAGATTTCCTAATAAAGCTCCTCCAATAAAATTATGCCAAGTGTCACTCCCTCTAACTACTTAACTAACCAATTTCACTCACGTGTAGTGCACATGTCATTTAGCTACTCAATGCTTCAAGTAGCCTCTTCAACCACACCTTAAGCTTCTTCTGATGCTTTATCTGTGCACTACTTGTCTTCAAATCAGATTTACTTCCTTTCTTCAATCCTGCTTTACCCTTCTTCAATTCACCTTCACCTTTAGTTTTAGGCTTCTTCTCAACATTTGCTCTTTATGTTATTTATAAATTATAACTGAGGAAGAGATATATCTTCGTTATGTAATTTTTTTTTCTCCAAAAACTATTGCATTAGTCGATGCAATTGTCTCTTTTGAGTCATTGCGAAAGTAGTTTGACATTTGATTTTGGTAGGAATTTTTTTTTTTGGATTCACTTTTCCATGTAGTGATGACTTATTTCATTAGGATTTTCTTTTTTTGGGTGTTGTAATTGACTATTTTAGAAAGTGTTAGTGTGCTTAGTTATTCATATTGGAAAAGTGAATTTTTATTTCTCATTGATAATAGATTTGTTTTTAATGTTTTTGGTCTATTTGTTTGTTAGAAAAACTTCTTTTTTAGGAGAGTTAGAAAAACTTCTTGAATATGCTTTTAAACAAATTTCAATGATAAGAATTGAAATTACTTGTAGGTTTTACTGGTTAAAAGCAAGTCTAAAAGACTCTTATTTAAAAAATTTCACTACACTAAAATAAATTAAGATTTTTATTTTTTTGGTAATGCACAAAAACAACACACACACACACACATATATAATTGATGAGTGAAGGCAGCAAGTGAGGGCTCCTTACATGGATTTGCATTGGGTAGAAGAAGTCCAAAACTAACGCATCTGCTTTTTGCGGATGACAGCTTATTGTTTTGCAAGTCTAATATAAATGAATGTCAAAAGGTGCTTGATCTTCTTGCCTCCTATGAAAGTATGTCCGGGTAGCAAATAAATAGAGGCAAAACATCAATCTTCTTTAGCAAATCTACCACTTTAGACATGAGGGCTGAAATCAAAGAAGCTTTGCGGGTGCCGGAAACTGTGCAGTATGATAAGTACTTGGGGTTGCCTTCATTTGTAGGAAAGAGTAAAAGGGCAAGTTTTGATTATATTAAGGAGAGGGTTTGGAGGAAGCTTCAAGGATGGGAAGAAAGTCTTCCGTCACAAGCGGGGCAAGAAGTTTTGATTAAGGCAGTGGTCCAAGCTATCCCAACATATACTATGTGTTGTTTCAAGCTTCCACTAGGCCTTTGTAATGAAATTGAAAAATTTATTCATGGCTTTTGGTGGGGACAAAGAGGAGATTGTAGGAAAATTCATTGGGCAAAGTAGGAAAAATGTGTGAACCAAAATCCGAAGGTGGTATGGGATTCAAGGAATTGTCTTTATTTAATGTTGCTCTTTTAGCCAAACAAATGTGGAGGTTGTTGCACAACACAAATTCTTTGTTTTACAAAGTGTTTAAGTCAAAGTTCTGTCCAAATTGTTCTATTATGGAAGCCAAGGAGGGCTATGGAGGGTCGTATGCTTGGAGGAGTATTTTGAAAGGTAGGGAGGTTATAAGGTGAGGAGCAAAGTGGAGAATGGGCAATGGAGAATCTATTAAGCTTTGGGGGGATAAATGGCCGTCTTCTTCACAAAGCCCAAGCCTCCAATATCCCCTCACAGCTGAACTATAAAATGCCAAGGTGAGTTCTCTTATTAATCACTCAACTCGCCAATGGAATGTTCAATTGCTGCCTAATCTCTTCAGCTAGATGGAATCGGACCAGATTGCACAAATCCCTCTGACCTGTACCACCTCAGAGGACTCACTCTTTTGGCCTTATGTTCAGTCCGGCCAATATACTACCAATTCAAGTTATTATTTCCTCAAAACATAAGCTAATATGGTGAACTCGCAGTCCCCTTCCCAAGCTGAGCTGATGAAACCACTTTGGAAGAAAATATGGAGTTTATCAGTGCCATGTAAGATCAGAAACTTTCTTTGGAGGGCCTGCAAAAATGCTATTCCAACTTTGAATAATCTGAAGCGCTGTTGCATGGTGGAAGATTCAAAGTGCTCTCTCTGTGCCCAACATGACGAGGATGTTATCCATGTCTTATGGTCTTGCCTGACCCTTGCACAGGTGTGGAATGAAGACCCTCTATGGAGCATTAGAGGCCAAAACGTCTTCCACAATTTTACCTATCTGATCAGCCATATTTTTGAGTCGGGGTGTAGTGCTGAGTTGTTTGCTATGCAGATTTGGACAATTTGGTACCGAAGAAACAAAGTCAGATCAACTCCACCGGGTTTCCCTCAAAATCAGATAGCGCAGCGAGCATATAAAGCATTACTAGAATACGAGGTTGCCCAACTATGGCATACTATGGCAGCACCCACAGCCAGACAGCGTGCAAGATGGACTCCACCTCCTCCAGACTGGTACAAAGCTAACTTTGACGTGGCAATCTTCGATGACATTGGCAGAGCTGGTCTTAAAGTGATAATCCGTGACAGCCAAGGACTCACAATGGCTACTTTAGCTCTGAATGTTCAGTTGGCTAGCTCGGTGGTGGAGATGGAAGCACTTGCAGCCACTCGGGCAGTTGAACTTGCTACAGAAATTGGTCTTGATAGGATTATTTTTGAAGGCGACTCTAGCATTGTCATCAGAGGCTTAACGGATTAGGTGCCAAGCTTTGCTCCACTCGGCTTTCTCATAAAAGAGGCAAATGAATTGGCTAATCGGCTTACTCATGTAAAATTTCAACATGTGGGTAGACAAGGAAATAGTGTAGCTCATAACCTTGCTAAGCATGCACAACATGTCACGGGTTTTTCTATTTGGATGGAGGATGTTCTGTCCCTTTGTTTTGAAGTGTATCAAGTAGATTTGCCTTCAACTTAATAAAAATCACAGTTTTGTTTCTCAAATAAATATTAAAAAAAAAAAATTGATGAGTGATCAAACATAATTGGAACATGAATCTACACAAAAGTACAAATTTTCAGCAACTAAGCATAAGATAGAAAAATAAGTAACTTGCAATTGATGGCAATTATATTCAAGCTGTAGTTGCAATATCATGTCCGCATTCCTCATTTTTGCCTTCTCAATTGTTACTCTCAATTTCTGTTTTATACAAGATAGAAATTCTACTCTAACATAATCTAAAGTTTATATATATGTGAAATTCCTTCCTGGAAACTTAAACTCTGGCCCTTACCTTTCACACCTCACAAGTACTTATATTTGTGGAATAACCACTGCACAAAATGTGAGCGGTGGTTTTGCATTCCATTTTTTAAATGGTCATCTTTTCTTCAAATGCAATTAATGAGCCATTATAGCTTAAGCAAAAATAAAATAAATTTTCCTAATATTATTATTTTATTTTTTTAGGTCTTACTAGAAGTTTCTCAATCTTAAAAAGTGAGTAACACCCCAAACATAAGTTCAGTTGGGAAGGTTTACTTTAATAATTATATAAATATATATATATATATATATATAAAGGTATTATCTTTATCTCAACAGGTCACAGATATAACTAGTAAAACAATTATAAATAAAAATAAAAATTTAATCTCAAGAGACAGACCAACCTTTGGTGAGATATAGTTTTTCTTTATCAAATTCATGAAAACCGTTGTCTGTTTTGTTTTTATACGTGTAAGATATTCTTCATCAACTTTTTGTTTATAAAGTACAACTACTACAGAACTTTCTAAAAGTGAATTAAGAGCATTAGCATTGGAAAATGCTAATGCTACTCTATTTTACCGTTCCAAAACCTCACTTTATCATTATACCATCCAATTTTACAATACCTCCTACATCCTAAAACTCTATTTTTATTAAAATATTATTTTTTAATCTTTCTTTACTATTTCTTTATAACTGTTTTTTTTTTTTCGGACTCACGTTTCCTGCCATTTCCAACAGTTTTTTTTCCTTTCCTTCTCCCTCAACCTCTAGCAACACCTCAACCCATCAACAACCACCGGAGCAAACCCAAAATCAACACAGCTCCGTCACGCCGATCATCGACCCAGACCCACACCACCACCACGATCTCTGCCAATCCACGCCGATCCCAAACCCAAAATCAATGCAGCTCCATCATGCCGATCATCGACCCAGACCCACATCGACCCAAACCCACACCGCCACCACGATCTCCGATCTCCGCCAATCCACGCCGATCCCAAACCCAAAATCAACACAGCTCCATCACGCCGATCATCGACCAAGACCCACATCGACCCAGACCCACACCGCCACCACGACCCGATCCTCTTCCATGACCCAGCTCCATCACGCCCAGATTAACCCAAATCAACACCCAGCTCTGTCACGCCCAGATCAACTCAAATCCAAAACCCATAACCCATAACCCACAGCCCACCGGCGCCGATTTGGACCACAACCACAACCACAACCCACAACCACCACAATGACCCACACTGTCACCCACGCCAAAAAAAAAAAAAAAAAAAAAAAAGCAACCACAGAACCAGAAGGAAGAGAGAGAGAAATTTCGGTCTGAAGAAAGGAGAGAGCAAATGAGAAACAGAGAAGGAAGAGAGAGAAGAGAACTAAAATAATGAGAGAGAGGAGAGAGAAATTTCGGTCTTAAAAGTGAATAAAAAATGATTTTTTTTTTAGAATACTTGCTACAGTACAATTCTAACTTTAGAATTGTACTGTAGCACTATTGCAAAAAATTTTGCAATAGTTGGATTTAGCATTGTCTGATACAGTGGATTTTAAGGCATAAAATGCTAAATTGATCTTAGATATGGCATTAGCATTCTCCAATGCTAATGCTCTAATAGAGAGATTGGAGAATGAATTAAAGGTATAGCAAACATATGACCTAAAAGTTAATTTTCGTTAAATTTACTATATTTAATAAAAGAGAGGAATATGAGCCTCATTAGAGGATTATCAAATAAACCCCAAGGGGTTGGCTAAATGATTTTTAAGGTCTCATTATATTTATGAGATCTTGGGTTTGAAATCTTTTGCCAGCATTTTGAGGCCACACTCAAGAGATTCTTTCCTGTAATAATCTGATGTGTGTGGGACGGGAGCCTGTACATGTCAAAGAGAATAGTTAGATACTTGAAGAGGTTTGAATACTATTGTTTATCAAGCTAACTTTTGTTAATTTCAGAATAAAAACTATCACAACAAATCTTAAGTGACAGGTTGTTAGGGTTGTTATTGGTGGACAAAAAAGTAATTTTAGTGGTAGATTTAAATTAGAACAAGTAACAACGTATTACTTATGATTGTTGTAAAAGTGTTTTGAAAATATTGTGGACATAACACTTCTCTATGTAAAATATGTATTCTCTTGTATGATCAATTTCCTTTGCACTTATTGTTGTGGGTATATATTGCATTTTTTATATGAAATTTTTATTAATTTTTAGGCAAAGATCTTTTTATATGGTTCAAATTCAAGAATTGTGTGTCATTTCTTATTTTGGTGAGCCTCTATTAAGAAAATTTTGCATATTGAGAATTTTATGTTGCGAGCATTTCCAAGCGTGTAGATATTTATAAAAATGTTATATATTTAATGTAGTCAATAATTTGTTTTAACTCCATTGCTTTTAGATGAATTACATGAAGCTAATATAATTAATAATTTTTTTTCTAATTGTATTTCTTACATAATTATATATGATGATAAAATGTATTTTTAAGAGCTCGTTTGGTAAGAGATTTCTAGTATCATTATTTAAGTGTCGTGGAAATACGTGAAAGTTAAAAAGTGTTGTAGAAATACATGTTTCAGTATTTAAACACTGAAAACTGTTGTTTAAACAGCAATATCAAACACCCCTAAATGGCACTGTGAGATGAAGTTTGTACTTTAGATCAAATTATTATTATTATTATTATTATTATTATTATTATTATTATTATTATTATTATGTTGAACTAGATTACTTATTTTCATTCATTTCAAATTATCGTCACTTCATGCAAAGTAAATATGTAATTTTTATTAAATTATTTCATACACCGTAAGTGTTAGTGCCAGGTTATACATAATAACTCTTGCTCTATATGGTTTTATGATCGGAGTTGGGAGGAAATTTGGAAAGCTACTTTGACCTCCCACACGGGCACTCACAAATAATTAGAGAAGGAAAACTAATAATCATATACCACCACTCCAACCCCAATGGGCCAACCTAGTAATTGTCTTTTTTTTTTTTTTTTCTTCCTATTTTTTGAGAAGGTTATTATTTTGGATTTTTAGGTTTTGTTTCTTTGCTAAACTATTGGCAATATTCACGTAATGCCATGGCCCATGGTGGAGGAACGTATTGAATTGTTAAAACTATCAAATCTGTCTTCTTCGCCCAATTTGAAAATTGAACCAAGGCCATAATGTAGTTACTTAGCCCAGTTCACATTGTCCCTTAGTGATCTCCCCATTTAAGTCCAAACCCAATCGTGGCCTTATATATAGTAAAACTTGTATTACTTTTATTATTTTCTTTTTTATACCCTGCATAATAAAGAGCAGACTGAGAAGATCAAGAACGAAGCCTATTTTTGGGCCCATAGTACTACCTCTATAGTATAATAGGCCCCAAGAATGGGATGAAGCCCATTTTTGGGCCCATTCCATCTTCTTGAACTTAAAAAAAGAGTGCACTTTTTGAACTTAAAAGTAAATAGGCTAATCTCAATATAACGACCCAATCCCAAATGAGAAATTTATATAAATGACTCGTCATAAGGAACTAAATTTAGCTTAAAACTAATATGACAACAAATTTTTAAACATGTAAATTTTGAGGCACTAACCTCTAAAAATGGGACAAACCAAACCATCAAAGCAACATTTCAATATCAAGTCTCAAGAATACATCAAACTAAAATATGCGAAAATAAAGACTCCAAATAAATGTTCAAATAGTCTCATGATTACCAAGTTTACAACCCTAAAAAAAACACAACATAGCAAATTTTTTATAACATAATTCTCTATTACACAATCTTCAATTCATAGCTCCAACAGTTACCAACTAGTTGCATTAAGAGTGTCCACCGCACTAATCTGAAAAGAGTAGATAAACGGGGTGAGTTAACAGTTGAAAAAGAAACTACATCACATGACATTGTCAAGTGAAAATGCGCATTATAATAGACAACACACTAAATTTTAAAAAACATCTATCAATAGTATGAAAAGTAATTTGGTAGAAACAATAAAACCTATTTTGGAAGTTAACATTAAAGTGTACAATGAAAACATATAAATTGTTATATAAACAAATGCTCTCTTAAAAGATTTGTCAGGCTTCAATAAGCTATAGTTCAATTATAAGAACATCACTTTATAATTGGGTAAACTACTTATAAGTGATAACAGTAGTAATAAAAATACACTTAGCATTAAAGTTGTTTTTCACATTCAATTTGTCAATAATAATAAACAATAAATTAGTATATAAAATATTCGTCAAACTATGACATGCCGCTTTATAATCAGCAGGTGAATCCCATTGGGAAACAATAACCCCAAAGAGGTAAATGATAACAATAGGTCCAAAGAGCAAATAATCAAAATGCACCACACCACAATAAAAAATATTTTGGCCGAAAACCAACTCTTAGCCCACGATGGCAAAGATTATAGATAGTCTAATGAATATTTAAAAAACATTTTGTTTTCCTTAACAATATCATAAAATATTCTTATAGAAAGTATGTTCTAATAGATATATGTTATAGATATTTATTATAAAACATATATCTATTTATAGAAAGATTTTTTACATAAAAATGTTCATTATTTAGAAAAAGCTTTTTTCACTACTGTACACTTTTAGCCTGATGGTTACTTAACAAGTATAAAGTTCTTGTTATTGGGAGGTAAAGAGCAGGGTTCAACTGTTTAGGAAAGAGCTTTACATACATATACACATAGATTACGATAGAGTGGTATAATCATAAATAATAATAAAAAGAGGTTCTTTCCAGTTACACACACACATATATATACATATATACATATATATATATATATATATATATGTGTGTGTGTGTGTGCGTGTGTGTGTATTATAAATAACATAATATCTAGAGAGGAATCATTTTCTGAAATCCACTTATTTGAAATCAACATATAATTTCCGTTGGTTTCTCAAAAAAAAAAAAAAAAAACATATAATTTCCGTCTCGAAAGCCTCAAATAGTATCAACTAGAACTTAATGTAGGATTAGATGCATGACTCAGTGAAAATAAACACACCAATATCTAGGTATATCTAAGTGAATATGAGGCAGTCAAAACAAGACAAGGGCTTAACTATTGATATGTAGTTGGCTCAACACTTAAAATTTTGTGCTTAAACTTTTCAAACCTATTAAGGCAGTCCTCAAAAGTATAGCATGACAACACCTAAATTTCATATTATGTCTATCAAAACTCAACCATCTCAATCACCTTGTTGTCCCTAATGAAGTATGACCCAAAACTAGGTTAACCGATATTGTACTCCTTTTTCTATTATTTAATTTTTATAGATATATTTTTCTTTTTAAAATGGGTTGAACGATGACAAATTACCTTCCATTTTGCTCCAATCCTAGCACAAATTTAACTCAGGCTTAATAAGATGGCAAAATCCAACAACTACCTTACAATATATTACATAAATTTTCGCCCTCAAAATATTATTTTGGGCCCCACCTTACCAAAAGAAAAAACATAAAATATTTTGCAAAATAAAAAAATAAAAAATAAATACCCACAATTCATGATAAAACCTTGCCAATATAGATTAGCCCAAACGGATTGGGCATACACAAGATAGCACAGTCAAATAAAATATGTTGATCTTTCTCAAAAAAAAATATGTTGACTCGCACGTACACGGCGAAAGCAAAACTTTTATTAAGAATTAAGCCGCACACTCTAGGAGATCACAACATAGACCGTACAATATACGCACAGATGAAGCCAGAAGGAAACACACATAATAAAGGGCTGGCTGAGAACATAGGACAAAGCCCATATTTGGCCCCAAAAAACCACCTTGAAAAAGAAAATTATATTTATATATAATACTATTTTAGTATATAAATTTTACTAAAAATTTGTTTTTAACCTCTAAACTTTAACAAGTTCACCTTTAGTCTCTAACTTATAAAAAAGTTTGTTTTTCACCCTTAAATTATTAAAAATATTTCACTTTTATTTTTAAATTTTAAAAAATATATATTTTCATTCTTAAAGTTTTCAAAAAAAATTATTTATTCACTCATATATTTTTACTGTACATTATTGGAAAAAAACTTTTTACAAAGTTTAAGGATGTAATTTTTTTTTTCAAAATTTAGAGATAGAAAATAAATTTTTTTATAAAATTTAAAGACCAAAATATTATTTTACTTAAAAAAGAAAAAAAAAAAAAAAGAAGATTACAATACTATAGCATACGAAGAAAAAAAGAGTACAAAAGTATTAAGAAATATTACTCTCTTTATGCATGAACGCCATTTCCTGCAGTCATAGAAGCTCCAACAGAGGCTGAGATAGAGTTGTCATCAACAGGTATCTGAAGTTCGAGATCCATTCTGTTGCCGCCAGTATCTCCATCACCATCGATGCCGGTGCCGGTGCCGGCTCCGTCAGCCACCATACGCCGGCCTCTGAGAGTTATTATACACTCGCGGAGTTTAGCAATGAGTGTAAGAATGAGGATCAGAAGGCTAACTATTTCCGCAACTTCTTTAGCACCAAAACTGTTACCAAAAAATAAGAAAAAAGAAAAAGGAAGAAATGTTATCAATACAGGAAAATTTAAGGAACAAGAACATATCTCTCATCGCTCTCTCCACCCCCACACACACAAATAACTTGAGCTAGTGTCACCTGACCTGGCCATATATAGGAACTAGGAAGGGCGTGGGACGGTATGTGCAGAGGTACAGGGAATGAAGACGATTTTGGTAAAAGTGTGTGTATTGTTTGAGTGAAGTCCACTTGAAAAACTAACTAAATATTGAAATTATAAATGGCTAAATGCAATCATTGTTATATATTAAAGGGAAGTAACATAAAAGCTAACAATGAAGTGCTCTCTATGACTTTTTGGTTTTGATTAGGGGTTTAAATTGATATGATTTTTAAAAGTTCAAGGTTTGATTTGAAACCAACAAAACTAGGTTAAAAAATAATTTTCATCCTTGAATTTACATTAATTTTGTTTTTTGCCCCTCAAAAATTTGAAGGACAGTTCCCCCCTCTCAATAGTATAGGGGTAAAAATAGGGAGAGTAAAAGAAATTTATTATTATTATTATTATTTTTGTATAAAAAAATCTAAGGTTTAATTTGATTGGCCATAAGGATAATCATTCTTTTTGGGTCAGAGGAGACCAACTTGGTGATTACCCTCTTTACTAAACCATGGGAAGCCCTGAGTAGTTTATCCAACAAATTTTGCACCGAACTCACCCATCCTTCTTTTTTTTTTTTCTTTTTTTTTTGATTGAGAGTCTCACCCATCCTTTTTGGCACAATAATAAAACTAGGTTAAAATATTATTTCTGCCTTTGGAATTTGCATGAATTTTTTTTTTTTGTCCATAAAAATTTTTAAGAAGCATTTTTCCCCGTTAGTTTAGAAATAAAAATAAAGACATAAATATATATATATATATATATATATATATATATATAAAGAAAAAAAAAAGAATAGCGATGAATTTTTTCTTTAAGAAGTGTAAAGATATAAATTTAGAAAGTATACAATTTTCAAGAGTTTAGGGATTAAAAACTAATTTTCTAAAGTTTAAGGATAAAAAAATAAAGTCATATAAATTTTAGGGATGAATAAAGTTCAAAGGATTTTTTTTTTTCATAAATGCAAAAGGCTCTTCTTTAAAAAAATTCTTTAGGTGTAATTATGTTGTAAAATAACTATTCTTAAAATTATAAGATTAAATTTAACTTTTTTTTTTTTGGATAGAGATTAAATTTTACTTAGTTAGGGACTTGAATAAGAAAAAAAAAAAAAAAAACAATAACCAATGCTTTCTTAATGCTTCATTTGATTTGAAGAAGTCACACAGGTCTGGTAGACATGGAGAGATTTTTAGAACGTACACGTGGGAAAATTGCTAACCGTTGGTATACGTTTGGATAGAATCTTCCTTAAAAAAATAAAAAAAAAGTCATCGAGAGCACTTCAGTGTTAGCTTTTATGTTAATATATAACAATGATTGCATTTAGCCATTTACAATTTCAATATTTAGTTAATTTTTCAAGTGGACTTCACTCAAACAATACACACACTTTTACCAAAATCGTCTTCATTCCCTGTACCTCTGCACATACCGTCCCACGCCCTTCCTAGTTCCTATATATGGCCAGGTCAGGTGACACTAGCTCAAGTTATTTGTGTGTGTGGGGGTGGAGAGAGCGATGAGAGATATGTTCTTGTTCCTTAAATTTTCCTGTATTGATAACATTTCTTCCTTTTTCTTTTTTCTTATTTTTTGGTAACAGTTTTGGTGCTAAAGAAGTTGCGGAAATAGTTAGCCTTCTGATCCTCATTCTTACACTCATTGCTAAACTCCGCGAGTGTATAATAACTCTCAGAGGCCGGCGTATGGTGGCTGACGGAGCCGGCACCGGCACCGGCATCGATGGTGATGGAGATACTGGCGGCAACAGAATGGATCTCGAACTTCAGATACCTGTTGATGACAACTCTATCTCAGCCTCTGTTGGAGCTTCTATGACTGCAGGAAATGGCGTTCATGCATAAAGAGAGTAATATTTCTTAATACTTTTGTACTCTTTTTTTCTTCGTATGCTATAGTATTGTAATCTTCTTTTCTTTTTTCTTTTTTCTTTTTTAAGTAAAATAATATTTTGGTCTTTAAATTTTATAAAAAAATTTATTTTCTATCTCTAAATTTTGAAAAAAAAGATTACATCCTTAAACTTTGTAAAAAGTTTTTATCCAATAGTGTACAGTAAAAATATATGAGTGAATAAATAATTTTTTTTTGAAAACTTTAAGGATGAAAATATATATTTTTTAAAATTTAAAAACAAAAGTGAAATATTTTTAATAATTTAAGGATTAAAAACAAACTTTTTTATAGCTTAGAGACTAAAGGTGAACTTGTTAAAATTTAGAGGTTAAAAACAAATTTTTAGTAAAATTTATATACTAAAATAGTATTATATATAAATATAATTTTCTTTTTCAAGGTGTTTTTTTGGGCCCAAATATGGGCTTTGTCCTATGTTCCCAGCCAGCCCTTTATTATGCAGTGTGTTTCCTTCTGGCTTCATCTGTATGTATATTGTACGGTCTGTGTTGTGATCTCCTAGAGTGTGCGGCTTAATTCTTAATAAAAGTTTTGCTTTTGCCGTGTACGTGCGAGTCAACATATTTTTTTTGATTGTGCTATCTTGTGCATGCCCAATCCGTTTGTGTTGATCTATATTGGCAAGGTTTTATCACGAATTGTGGGTCTTTATTTTTTATTTTTTTTTATTTTGCAAAATATTTTATGTTTTTTCTTTTGGTAAAGTGGGGCCCAAAATAATATTTTGAGGGCGAAGATTTATGTAATATATTGTAAGGTAGTTGCTGGATTTTGCCATCTTATTAAGCCTGAGTTAAATTTGTGCTAGGATTGGGGCAAAATGGAAGGTAATATATCCTCGTTCAACCCAATTTTTTTAAAAAAAATATATCTATAAAAATTAAATAATAGAAAAAGGAGTACGATATCGGTTAACCTAGTTTTGGGTCATACTTCATTAGGGACAACAAGGTGATTGAGATTGTTGAGTTTTGATAGACATAATATGAAATTTAGGTGTTGTCATGGTATACTTTTGAGGACTGCCTTAATAGGTTTGGAAAGTTTAAGCACAAAATTTTAAGTGTTGAGCCAACTACATATCAATAGTTAAGTCCTTGTCTTGTTTTTACAGCCTCATATTCACTTAGATATACCTAGATATTGGCGTGTTTATTTTCACTTAGTCATGCATCTAATCCTACATTAGGTTCTAGTTGATACTATTTGGGGCTTTCGAGACAGAAATTATATGTTGATTTCAAATAAGTGGATTTCAAAAAATGATTCCTCGCTAGATACTATGTTATATATGTATAATTGGAAAGAAACTCTTTTTATTATTATTATACCTCTCTAGCCTAATATATTTGTATGTGCGTGTAAAGCTCTCTCTGTGAGAGTTGAAGCCCAGTTTTCACCCCTCAACTCACAAGAATTTTATACTTGTTGAGTGACTATCACGCTAAAAGTACATGGTAGTGAAAAAAAGATTTTCTAAATAATGAACATTTTTATGTAATAAATTTTTCTATAAATAGATATATGTTTTATAATATATATCCATAAGAACATACATTCTATAAGAATATTTTATGATATTGTTAAAGAAAAACAAAATGTTTTTTATATAGTCAGCTAGACTATCTATAAGCTTTGCCAACACGGGCTAAGAGTTGGTTTTTGGCCTAAATATTGTTTATTGTGGTGTGGTGCATTTTTTTTATTTGCTCTTTGGACCTATTGTTATCATTTACCTCTTTGGGGTTATTGTTCCCTAATGGGATTCACCTACCGATAATAAAGTGGCATGTCTTAATTTGACAAATATTTTATATACTAATTTATTGTTTATTATTATTGACAAATTGAATGTGAAAAACAACTTTAATGCTAAGTGTATTATTATTACTATTGTTATAACTTATAAGTAGTTTACCCAATTATAAAGTGATGTTCTTATAGCTGAACTATGGCTTATTGAAGCCTGACAAATCTTTTAATAGAGCATTTGTGTATATAACAATTTATATATTTTCATTGTACACTTTAATGCTAACTTCCAAAATAGGTTTAATTGTTTCTACCAAATTACTTTCATACTATTGATAAATGTTTTTTAAAATTCAGTATGTTGTCTATTATAATGCATATTTTCACTTGACAATATCATGTGCTATAGTTTCGTTTTCAACTGTTAACTCACCCTGTTTCTCTACTCTTTTCAGATTAGTGCAGTGGATGCTTTTAATGCAACTAGTTGGTAATCGTCGGAGCTATATATGAACTAAAGATTGTGTAATAGAGAATTATGTTATAAAAAATTTGCTATGTTGTGCTTTTTTAGGGTTGTAAACTTGGTAATCATGAGATTATTTGAACATGTATTTGGAATCTTTATTTTCGCATATTTTAGTTTGATGTATTGTTGAGACTTAATATTTAAATGTTGCTTTGATGGGTTTGGTTTGTTCCATTTCTAGAGGTTAGTGCCTCAAAATTTACAAGTTTAAAAATTTGTTGTCATATTGGTTTTAAACTAAGTTTAGTTCCTTATGACGAGTCATTTATCTAAATTTCTCATTTGGGATTGGGTCATCATATTGAGATTAGCCTATCTAGTTTTAAGTTCAAGAAGATGGAATGAGCCCAAAAATGGGCTTCATCCCATTCTTGGGTCTTATTATACTATAGAGGTAGCACTGTGGGCCCAAAAATAGGCTTTGTTCCTGATCTTCTCAGTCGGCCCTTTATTATGCAGGGTGTAAAAAGGAAAATAATAAAAGTAATACAAGTTTTATTATATATATATATATATATATATGAGAAATTGGACCACAATTGGGTTGGGCTTAAATGGGGAGATGACTGAGGGATAGTGCGAACTGGGCTAAGTAGCTGCATTACGGCCTTGGTTTAGTTTTCAACTTGGGCGAAGAAGAAAGATTCAATAATTTTAACAATTCTAGACGTTCCTCCACCATGGGCCATGGCATTATGTGAATATTGCCAATAGTTTAGCAAAGAATCGAAACCTTAAAATCCAAAATAATAACCTTCTCAAAAATGAGGGGAAAAAAAAAACACATACTAGGTTAGCCCACTCGGATTGGAGTGGTGCTATACAATTTTTATTTTTCCTTCTCTAATTATTTGTGAGTGCCCGTGTGGGAGGTCAGAGTAGCTTTCCAAATTTCATCCCAACTCCGATCATGAAACCATATAGAGCAAGAGTTATTATGTATAAACAGGCACCAACTCTTAGGCGTATGAAATAATTTAATAAAAATTACATATTTACTTTGCATGAAGAGACGATAATTTGAAGGCGAAAACACCATTTTAGTTCCTATATTTGGGGTCATAATCAATTTGGTCCTTACATTTTAATAGCAATTAATTTGGTCTCTATTATTTTTAATTTAAACTCAAATTAGTCCTTATCGTTAACTCACTAACGGAAAATACTTATGTGGCAAACGATATGCATTGCTGGCACATTTAAAGCTTACATAGCTTATATAATAATATTAAAAATTGACAACTCATCATTTTAATTTATAAAAATGCCACGTCATGAACAAACACCAAAAATGAAAGAAAATAAAATAAAATCAGCCAAAGACAGAAACGAAAAATATAATTCCCCCTTTTTTTTTCTTTCATTTTCTTGCAATCCAAACACACAAACAACGAAAATCTTCTATTGGAATGTGAAAACTGCTATTGGAATGTGAAAACTGAAAGTATGAAATGAAAGACCAGTGGATGGAGCCGTAGTTTCAGTCTAGTGGATTAAATACAAAGCTTGGGAATTTCAGTTGATGGTGCAGCCATGGCAGAGGATTTGAATCTTGGAATTTGGGGATATCAGTTAAAGAAGAAGAATAGGGAAATAGACTAAATGGAGTTGATTTGTACTAGCATATATAGTGTGGGGCCGTGGCTTGTGTGCTTTGAGTTTTCATTGGGGCCCTGGGGGACTGAGGGAGATACCGCAAGAAATAACAGAGATGGTAGTTGACGTTTTTTTTTTTTTTTTTTTTTTTTTTTTGGTAAAGGACTAACATTCATTTTTTAAAAAGTAAATAGAAATTCTATCATGGTCTTCTATTGCTTGTTTTGCATTGAGCCCATTGACGAAGCGAGTATTATGATTACATGGTGTAGCAGAAGGCCAAATGAGCTAAAACCTTACTCAATGCTCTCAGTAGCTTGCAGAGTGTTTGGGACAGTAATGAGGACACTGGCAAGAAATTGGCACCTCTGGATTTTCAATTTTCACAATTCCAAATACACATAGACGGTCTTTTGTAGATCTTTGATGTTTGTGTGTGTGTGTGTGTTTGGATTGCAAGAAAATGAAAGAAAATAAAAGGGAATTAAATTTTTTATTTCAATTTTTGGCATATTTTCATTTTTTTCATCTTTGGTGTTTGTTTATGACATGACATTTTTATTAATTAAAATGATGAGTTGTCAATTTTTAATATTATTATATAAGCCATGTAAGCTTTAAATGTGCCAGTAGTTACACCATTTGCCACATAAGCATTTTTTTATTAGTGAGTTAACTGTACGGATTAATTTGGCTCCAAATTAAAAATAACAAGAATCAAATTAACTGTTACCAAAATATAGAGACCAAATTGATTGTAACCCCAAAATATAGAAACAAAAATGGTGTTTTCGCCTAATTTGAAATGAATGAAAATAAGTAATCTAGTTCAACATAATAATAATAATAATAATAGTAAGTTTGGTCCAAAGTACAAACTTCATCTTACAATGCCACATAAAATAGTGGTGGCTCTAGAATTTTTTTCTAGAGGGGTCAGTAAAAAAATGTACCTTGGGTAGGAGATATATCTTGCGGTCTACGTGAATTCTTTATTCAAATTTGTACATAATACTAGTAAGAGAATAAAAGATAAACTATAAGTTCTTTAGATATATTGTTTCTTAATACAATGAACATACTAATTATTACTTCTAAGATTAAATATTGGAAATCATCTTTTGTTCTAAATACAATAAACATGTTAAGTATTGTTGTTAAGTGAATTTTAATTATTAAAGCTTAGAATGATTTTATTTATTAGTTTATGTGTATACTCTTACAATTATTTTATTTAACAATTTAACTTCACTTTGATGGCAATTGGTTTTTGTAATTGTATTAAGAAAATTTTTGTTGTGTTAACATTTGCTTTTATCTTTACCCAATCAGTCTCCTATCCCATAACCCTGCTCTATTATTATTATTATTATTATTTTAAAAATCACCATCTATCTAATTGTTTGATTTTCTTTTAGTGTTAACATTTGTTACCTACTAACTGATTGACCCACACCCCCAGTCCCCACTCAAGAAATAACAAATTAAAAGTACATTCAAATTCAACAACTCTAGTTACATATATGGTCAAAAGTATAAATTATCTAAGAATTGTTATGTCCACAACATTTTTATAATAAATCCTAGGTGCTAAGTTGTTACCGATTCTAATTTGAAACCACCACTAAAATTACTTTTTTACCCAATAGTAATAGCTAGTAAGAACCTGCTACTTAAATTTTTTTGTAAATGTGTTGTGAAAATGTTATGAACATAGAATTTTTCAAATTAATTATAACGCTATTTGCAAGAATAGATTGTTAATAGGGTCATCTTCAAGCTTTATATTAGTTGAGCCTAAAAAAAATTAGAGTCAGGGTGTTCAAAATTTTATTTTAGAAAGTCAAAAGTCACTAAAAAAAATTAAAAAATATTATGTATAAAAAAAAAATAATGTGCCCAACTTAGGGGGTTCATTTGAACCCCCTGAACTAAAGGTGGCACCGCCCCTGACTTAAAATACATTTTATCACCATATATAATTATGTACAAAATACAATTAGAAAAAAAATTATTAATCAACTTCATGTAATTCATTTAAAAGTAATGGAGTTAAAACAATTATTGACTACATTAAATATTTAACATTTTTATAAATATCTACATGCTTGGAAATGCTCGCAATGTAAAATTCTCAATATATAATTTTTTTTTAATAGAAGCTCACCAAAATAAGAAATGACACACGATTCTTGAATTTGAACCGTATAAAAAGATCTTTGCCTAAAATTTAATAAAAAATTCATATAAAAAAGTGCAATATATACACAACAATGAGTGCAAAGGAAATTGATCATACAAGAGAATACATATTTTACATTAGAAAAGTGTTATGTCCGCTGTGGGGGATGAAAGCCCAGACATACTTATTGGGCTGTGGGCCCTGTCCTGAGGAATACTGTACGTCCGAAAAGTAATAGCAGGTCGGGGTAGAATTCATTTGAATGCAGCCAACCCAGAAGTAAAAGAAGAGTAACGTCCGAAAAGATCACATTTTGTCCGAAGAGATTACACTCCTTGGACATAAATAGTCTTGACCCAGCCAGCGAATAGAAGGTCCGAATGGACTCTCGGGCAATCCCAATGACAAAGATAAGCTCTGAGCGTATCTGGGGATGATTAGGATGAGAAAATATCTTAAGGAAATGCTGCCATCACCGCATTAAATGCACTGCAGCTGCTTTTCTGGCCACATTAATGTGGAGAAGACCCCTAAATAGTGTAATCTCAGCTACTACCACTCACGAAGGGGCAAAGAGAGTACCTGATGGGACATGCACTCAAGTAGATGCTTAGATGAAGAACAAATGGACGATAGAGATGATAGAAAAGGGAGCTATATAAGCAAGGGAGGTCTCTGATAATGGGGATCGAAGAAAAAGAGGGGAGAGAGGAATTAGATAATTTCATTGTAGTTCCAAGAATTGTAACCACCTCACATTCCAATAATATGCCTCTTCGGACAGACATTTGTAAAAGAAGATGAATATAATCTTGTGTCAATGAATCCTCAAACGCCATAATTTACCTCTGTTTGATTCACACCTAACCCAGCTCTTTTGCCCACTCTCTATAAATTCATTGTCTTGGGTTCATTGAACTTGTAACCCATTTCTCTTGGGTCTGGGCTGCCAAATCAGACCCTACAATTGGCGCCGTCTATGGGGAGAGTTCGTGCAGGGGTGAAAACAACAGCGAAGAATGACTAAACGAGGCCAACAACAGGCGGAGTCAAGGGCATCCCAGTATGCGGTCCCTTTCCTTAATTTGGAGCAGAGACAGGATCACGAGGGCAGTGCACACACCATGCAAACTGGGCAAAGCCATTCACGTGATGGGAGTTACATATCCCATGCACAGAAGAACTGGGATTTTCAGCTAGAGGTAGAAAAGTTAAAAAGAGAGCTGCGTCACGCAAAACGAAAACGGGTTCCTTCACACTACGATGAGGAGTTCGATGACCAACAGGATCCCACTTACCAACAAAAATCGTGAACGCCAGTCAATGAGTCCTTTTCCTACCAGGAGGAGCGTCGTCATGAGAAGCAACCTCTGAGCCCACCATGTGGAGATATAGGGAAGGACGCCATGAGCAAGGCCTTGATCCAAATCTCTAGATCGCCCTTCACACGCAGGATTGAGGAAGCGAGACTCCCCCGATGTTTTAACCAACTTGCGTTCACCATCTACAACGGTAAAACGGACCCAGTAGAACATGTCAGTCATTTTAATCAGCGGATGGTAGTCTACTCCAGGAACGAAACTTTGATGTGCAAGGTCTTCCCCTCCAGCCTCCGGCCGGTTGTGATAAGGTGGTTTGACAGCATAAAGGAAGACTTCATCAGCTCCTTCAAAGAACTCACTCAAGCCTTTAGTTCATGTTTTGTCACCTGCCGAAGAGTGTCTAGGCCCTTGTCCTCCTTGCTATCCTTGAGCATGCAAGAGGGTGAGACTCTGAAGGCGTATTCGAACAGGTACTGGGAGATGTTTAACGATATGGAGGGCAACTTTGATGTGATGGCCCTTGACACGTTCAAGCTCGGCCTCCCCACTGACCACTGCTTGAGGACATCTTTGTCTGGCAAGCCAGTGAAAGGCAACAAGGGAAGGGCAAGGAAAAGATTATCCCCCAAGAAAGAAGGGACTTCAGGTCAGATTGGCTCAGCGGCAGTAAACCACGGAGGGATTTTTCTACGACTGGAGCAACGAACCCTCAAACAGTCAACACTGTATTCAAAGAGCCAGTACAACAAGTTCTGGAAAAGATTAAGGGTGAACTATTCTTCCAATGGCCGAATAAGATGATGGGAAACCCCGAAAGGTGCAATCATAATCTCTTCTGCTAGTATCATCAAGACCATGGGCATACCACGGAGGATTGCAGGAGCCTGTGGGACCACCTGGACCAACTGGTCTGGGACGGTAGATTGAAACACCTTCTGCACCACTCTAGTGGCCGAGAAAGTCAGACAAGCACAGAATCCCGAAGAAACGATCCATCCAAGCCTCCATTAGGAATTATCAATGTTGTCTTCGCCGCACCAGGAAGAACAGGATTCTTGCCCTCAAAGGTGATGTCAGTTGCCCGTTTGTCCACAACTGATGCCTGCCAAAACCCGAAGAAAGCTAAGGTGGCAGCGCAACTGGTCATAGGGTTCTCGGATGAAGATAAGATGGGGACCATCCAACCCCATGATGACGCCTTAGTAATTACCCTCAGAATTGGGGGATACGACGTTAAGAGGGTGATGGTGGACTAGGGCAGTGCCGTGGAGATAATGTACCCCGATCTTTACAAGGGGCTGGGTCTAAAACCTCAGGACTTAATGCCGTACGACTCTCCCTTCGTGAGTTTTGAGGGAAGAGTTGTCACCCCGAAAGGCCAGATACGCCTCCCTGTGCAGACCGGTTCTGAAGTGGTAGAGGTGGATTTCATAGTTGTGGATGTGTATTCACCGTATACGGCGATCGTAGCCAGACCTTGGCTTCATGCACTGGGGGCTGTCTCTTCTACTCTGCATCAGAAGGTCAAATACCCGTCCGAAGGACAAGTTTATGAAATCCGAGGGGATCAGTCCATAGCCCGTCGATGCTTAGTGGCCGCCATTTAGCATGAACCAGAAACCGAGCACCCGTCCAGGGCCGAGAAGGGTTTATAGCAATTAAAGCCTCGGGAATTGCCTGCCGAGAATCCAGAAGAAGGAGCTAGGTGCAAGGATCTGACAAAAGTCACCATCGGAGACAATCCATAAAAATTCTTTTAAGTCGGATTTGAGCTACCTCTTCCGGAAAGGGAAGAGTTAGTAGAATTCCTCAAGAAAAACCTTGATGTATTTGCCTGGGACGCCTATGAAGCCCCAAGGGTCGACCCGGAATTCATTTGTCATCATCTAAGAGTCAACCCACTAGTAACCCCTAAGAAGCAGCCTTTTCGGCGCACATCCAAGGAACACGCTGAGGCAATAAGGGAAGAAGTAGCAAAACTCAAACAAGCTGGAGCTATTAAGGAAGTTTTCTACCCTAAGTGGCTGGCGAATACAGTAGTAGTAAAGAAAAATAATGGAAAGTGGCGAGTGTGCGTGGACTTTACCGATTTAAACAAGGCTTGCCCTAAGGATCCATTCCCAATGCCAAAGATCGATCAGCTAGTGGATGCCACTGTTGGCCATCCTCGGATAAGCTTCCTAGATGCCTTCCAAGGCTACCACCAGATACCCTTGGCCCTGGACGACCAAGAAAAGACCGCTTTCGTCACCCCTATTGGTAACTACCACTATAAGGTAATGTCATTTGGCCTAAAAAACGCAGGATCCACCTATCAGAGGATGATGACGAGAATG
This sequence comes from Quercus variabilis, assembly GCA_030445155.1. Classification (NCBI taxonomy): domain Eukaryota; kingdom Viridiplantae; phylum Streptophyta; class Magnoliopsida; order Fagales; family Fagaceae; genus Quercus; species Quercus variabilis. Next base: position 43,972,438 of record CP129455.1, read on the forward strand.
TTTGAACCACAGCTCGGTAGAAACATCGAGATTTACATTGACGACATGGTGGTGAAAAGTAAGATTATTGCTGAGCATATAAAGGACCTTGAAAGTACCTTCGAAGTCCTCAGGGAATACAAGCTGCGCATAAAAGCTTCCAAGTGCTCATTTAGCGTGGGGTCTGGCAAGTTTTTGGGATATATGGTGACCCATAGGGGTATTGAGGTTAACCCCGACCAGATAAAGGCAATCAACAATTTGCGAGTTCCTTGGAATCCCAAAGAAGTCCAAAAACTAACTGGAATGACTGCTGCCTTAAACCGATTTATCTCCCGGTCAGTAGACAGGTGTCGACCATTCTTCTCTTTGCTCAACAAGTGGAAGGGATTCGAATGGACTGAAGAATGTGCTGTTGTCTTTCAGCAACTCAAGGACTATCTAGCTCGGCCACCAATTATGTCCAGCCCCGAGCCGGACGAAGTCTTGTTTGCTTACATTACGGTGGCTCCCTGTGCTGTGAGCTTGGTACTGATCCGAGCAGACTACGGCATACAAAGACCAGTATATTACGTGAGTAAATCACTGCATGAAGTCGAGACTCGTTACCTTCCACTGGAAAAGGCCATCCTAGCAGTAGTGCTGGGTACACAAAAACCACCCCACTATTTCCAGGCCCATATGGTCATCGTCCTCACTCAGCTCCCGCTCAAGACTATACTCCGAAGCGCTGACTACACCGGGCGGATTACTAAGTGGGGTACCATCTTAGGGGCTTTCGACATTAAGTACAAGCCCCGCACGTCAGTCAAAGGCCAAATCCTTGCGGATTTAGTAGCCGATTTCAAGGAGCCTCATTTAGAGGAAGCGCTACCAACGTCGGACATGGATGGAAAATCGGTTGGCATGATCTCTCAACAAAGTCCCTCTCATTGGGAAATGTACGTGGATGGCGCAGCGAATCAACAGGGCTTGGATATCGTGGGGCCATTCCCCAAGGCCGCGGGAAACAAGAAATACCTGCTAGTCGACACTGACTACTTGACCAAATAGGTCGAAGCGGAAGCTCTTGCCAACATTCGAGATGTAGACGTACAAAAGTTCATGTGGAAAAACATCATCACTCATTTCAGAGTCCCTCATACTCTCATCTCAGACAATGGTTTGCAGTTCGATAACAAGGCGTTTAGGAGTTATTACAGCGAATTGGGAATCACGAACAGGTATTCTACCCTAGCTTATCCCCAAGGTAACGGCCAGGCAGAAGCCGTCAACAAGGTCATTGTAAATGGTTTAAAGAAGAAATTGGACGACGCAAAGGGCAAATGGGTAGAGGAATTGCCGCATGTACTTTGGGCCTACAGAACTACGCCTCGCAGATCTACCAGGGAAACCCCTTTTTCAATGACCTATTGGGGTGAAGCTGTAATACCTCTGGAGAATGGATTCCCGACTTTGAGAACCACTTCGTTCAATCTGACCGACAACAATGAACAGCTTGAGAAGAGTTTGGACCTAGTCGAGGAAAAAATGGAGAATGCGATGGTTCGCCTGGCACAGTATCAACAGAAGCTTAAGCAGGGCTACGACGCCAACGTAAAGCCAAGGCCTTTGGAACCTGGTGATCTAGTACTGAAGAAAGTTGTTGGCACTGCAAAAAACCCAGCTTGGGGAAAATTAGGGCCTAATTGGAAGGGACCATATCGTATTACTTTAGGGGCTGGCATAGGGGCATATTTCTTGGAAGATCTAGATAGCCATGTGATACCTCGCCCTTGGAATGTAAACAACCTCAAAAGATATTATTATTAATCGGGCTTTTCCGTTAAACAGCATGCCGACTCGTCATTTGAACCGCATTTTCCTAAGTGTCTAAACTTAAACCCATTCATGTCTATAGTCCTCGGACCAGATGATTTGGGTTAGTTAGCACTCTGTTACAATTTTCCTAAGTGTTTTTCATGCTTGTAGTCCTTGGACCAGATGATTTGAGTTAGTTAGCACTCCGTTACAATTTTCCTAAGTGTTTAAACTTAAACCCATTTATGCCTATAGTCCTTGGACTAGATGATTTGGGTTAGTTAGCACTCCCTTACAATTTTCCTAAGTGTTTAAACTTAAACCCATTCATGCCTGTAGTCCTCGGACCAGATGATTTGGGTTAGTTAGCACTCCGTTACAATTTTCCTAAGTGTTTAAACTTAAACTCATTCATGCCTGTAGTCCTCAGACCAGATGATTTGGGTTAGTTAGCACTCCTTTACAATTTTCCTAAGTGTTTAAACTTAAACTCGTTCGTAGCTTGTTGGTAAGCTTTATACTAGTTGTTCTTCTTAGTACCAATTTTTACTTACGTCTTCTACATGATATGATGGATGAGTTTAGCTATATTTTTATCTCAATTAAAAGGAACAGTCATTTGCAACAATAACAAGTCATAAAGAATGAAATGAAGACACAAGAAATAAAAGCAAAAAAGTTTCATTAATTAAAAAGAAGAAGAGTTTACAAAATCCTCGCCTAACAAAAGAAAATATCGTAAATAAAAAATAGAAAACCCTAAGTCCCTAGGCCTTCTTCTAAGAGACCGAAGGATCAGCAGCTTGGTCCTTGGACTCTAGGAGGGTCTTCTTCTCCGTCAAAGCTTTGCCCTTGTCCTAGGGAGCCTCAACAGGCTCGTCGAACCGACTAGATTCCTTGGCAACCTCGAGGCTAGCTGGTGGGGGTTGGCCGATTATGGGTTGCTCCAAAGCCTCAAGAAGCTGTGTGGGAGGAGGAGGATCAGACCCTGGGAGCACTCGGATTTCAGGGTCATAATAAACACTCCCAGGTAATCTCAGGTCGGAATCGAGGGCGACTACAGCAGCATCCAGCGCCTTTTGCCAAGTTACATCACAGTAATCTTAGGCAACTGAGGCAAACTGCTCTGTAAGCTGGTTCCCGGTCTCTTCCACCCCCAGCTAGTAAGCTGCCTTCCTCTCGGCCTCAACTGCCTCCTTTGCCAGCCGAGCATTCTGCTCAGCTACTCGGGCACTTTCCTTGGCTTTCTGAAGTTCGACCCTGAGACCCTTCACCATCTCCCTCTCAGTTGCTAGGTTGATCTCTGCCAGGTGCAGCCTTTTGCGCTGGTCTTCAGCCTGAGCCTCAGCGTTCTTTAGCCCAGCGTCAAGGCTGTTCCTGTGTTTGGTCATGTCCTTTAACTGCTCAGAGAGCAGGGAGTAGTTCTCCTTGAGGCTACCCAAAGATCTTTCGGCCTCTGATTGGGATTGGGCTGCAACCTGGGCCTCGAGGTGGGCTTTCTTATTCCATTCCTCGGCCATGTATATTTGCTAGGTAACCTGCATGACAAGAGTTTTCAACGTAGAGTAAAAACAGGGGCAAAGTAAAAAAGGAGGGGGGTACCTGAACTAAGAGGATCAGTTCACTCACCATGGCAATATCCCTCTTGAGGGACTCGAAGAGCTCGTACTGGTTGAAGCACCGGTACGAGTCCATGTCCTTCGAGAGAAGAATAGACTGCTCTAGAGCCTCGGCAACAAGGCCTGCCCTCCTCCCGTCGTAGTTTCTGAGGGAGGTATCCCAGGGGATAGGGGCTCCGTCTAACTCCAACCTGGGGCACCAGGCGCGGGGCCCTCGGCGCACCTCAGCCACATGTATGTCCTCTCTGCTCTCAGTAGAGGAGGCCCTCTTGTCACGGTGACCTTTCGTCACCTTTTGCTGCTTGGCACCTCTTGGAGGGGCCACCTCCCTCTCCTCAGCATCAACAATTGGTCTCTTCTTTTTCGGATTTGGCACCTGCTTGGTGCCAAGATCTAGAGGAATCTGAGGGGGCGGCGGTGGAAGGTTCGCAGCTGGTTGGGACGTTCCAGTCCCTTTCGTCTCTGCCTTAGTGCCCCTTTTCTTCATCAGGCTCTTTAAGTCCACTATGTCGTTGTCTGAAGAATCTTCAGGAAGGGCAGTTATCAAAATTGGGTGGACACTAGACTGCCTGTCGCCTTCTTCCTCGGCGTCCGAGAGCTCTATCACACATTCCCCTCCTGGAGCTTCCCTTCCGAACACAAATTTTCAATCTGCTCCTCTGGTGACGAGGTAGATGAACCAACCCTCTCGCCTACTGCGACCGGCTCAAGGGGAATCTGCTGGATCGGCTGGGAGAGTGGGAGTATAGCTTGGGGGTTTGGATGGGGAATAGGGGCGAGGTCGTATGATGCCAAGAAACCTTTTTGGGCAACATCTATACGGTTCAGACGATAATCCCCCTGCGTTATTGCATTGCCGATCGGCTGGTAGTCCTTCGGTTTCGCTGTGTACCCAAGGATAAGCGGAACCGATTTGAGCTGCCCGTCCTCACTCATGAAAATCTCCAACCTTAGTAGGTAGTTGAGGGCAGCAGTGTTTGTAAGGGTAAGCCGAGGAGTAACCTGGTCCCTATCTGTTAAAAATTAGAGCAGAATTTAGTCAGAGATTCAGAAATAATAGTACAAAGAAAATTGAAAATTGCTACGAGCCGAAGATCCCAAACCTACTGTTAGTGAACCTAAGTCTAGCGTGCCCCACCTGGCTCTCCTAGCGTGGTCAGACAGTGGTGACCGTCGTGCCATGCGCCCGAAACGATCACATAATCGTCCTTCATCCCTTTGTTGGACTTAGGAAGACAGGAAACGAGCCTAACAATATCGGACCGGGATTTTAAGTAATATCCTGCCCTTTATTGGCTGTGACACTCGTATATGTATGTGACGTCCAGCCAGGTGAGCCCCAGTCCTAGGTGACAGTCAAGATCATTAATTGCCCCTAAGATCCTAAACATGTTGGGTGCACACTGGTCGGGACTAAACCTATGGTTTCGGAGGTAATTAGTGGTGATGGGGCCCATGGGGATGGTCATTCCCCCTTCTAAGAAAGCAATAACGGGGATTACAACCTTGCCCATTCTTCGATCCGTTAGTATTTTCTCCAGTGAACAATACCTCACACCCACATTTGGGGGTATGCGATAGGTGGCCCTAAATTTTTCCAACTTGGCAGGACTATCCACCAGGTATTGGAGTTTGCCCATCACGACTAAACGAAAGATGGAAGCGCTGAGTGCGGTGACCGAGGAAATAACTGTTCAAAAGTTGAGGCAACTGGCCGAAGAGAAAATTGAAGGATCGAAAGGACAAAAACTTATAAGAACTAAACTGGAGAATGATCTTCGAACTCGCACAAGGATCCTCAAGGGCTCTGTGAAAGACTGAGATCGATTGCTGAAAGAGCGTGGTGAAGCTGTGCACTTGTTCTCGCTGGGAAGTCTGATAGTTTGCAAAATGGAGAAGAAGCGCCTTCTCCTGAGATTTTATACGGGGTTCAATGAAGGGGCAGGAGTTATTTCGCTCAAATCCCGGGGGAGAAGCACGCCCGTTGGGTCGACAGCCCACCGTTGGATATGAAAGACAAGGCGTCGCCTGGAGTAATCAATGCAGTGCCTTGGAAATATGAAAACAAACGTTGGCAATAATGAAGTGCTTCTATCTAGGCCCACACGCGTGTCAGTTCAAATATTTGTCTCCTCTCAAATTTCTCACCCCGTGAGAAGTCAAAATCCCACCTTTTCTCTTCGGATGTGAGAGAAAAATTGGGATTTTAAAGGGCTGTTGTGGGGGATGAAAGCCCAGACATACTTATTGGGCTGTGGGCCCTGTCCTAAGGAATACTGTACATCCGAAGAGTAATAGCAGGTCAGGGTAGAATTCATCTGAACGCAGCCAACCCAGAAGTAAAGGAATAGTAACGTCCAAAGAGATCACATTTTGTCCGAAGAGATTACACTCCTCGGACATAAATAGTCTTGACCCAACCAGCGAATAGAAGGTCCGAATGGAGTCTCGGGCAATCCCAATGACAAAGATAAGCTCTGAGCGTATCTGGGGATGATTAGGACAAGAAAATATCTTAAGGAAAGGCTGCCATCACCGCATTAAATGCACTGCAACTACTTTTCTGGCCGTATTAATGTGGAGAATACCCTTGAACAGTGTAATCTCAGCTACTACCACTCACGGAGGGGCAAAGAGAATACCTGATGGGACATGCACTCAAGTGGATGCTTAGATGAAAAACAAATGGACGATGGAAATGATAGAAAAGGGGGCTATATAAGCAAGGGAGGTCTCTGATAATGGGGATCGAAGAAAAAGAGGGGAGAGAGGAATTAGATAATTTCATTGTAGTTCCAAGAATTGTAACCACCTCACATTCCAATAATATGCCTCTTCGGACAGACATTTGTAAAAGAAGATGAATATAATCTTGTGTCAATGAATCTTTAAACGCCATAATTTACCTCTGTTTGATTCACACCTAGCCTAGCTCTTTCGCCCACTCTCTACAAATTCATTGCCTTGGGTTCATTGGGCTCGTAACCCATTCCTCTTGGGCCTGGGCTGCCAAATCAGACCCTACATCCACAATATTTTCAAAATATTTTTACAACAAATCATAAGTAATGTTGTTATTGGTTCTAATTTGAACCTATCACTAAAATTACTTTTTTGTCCACTAATAATAACCCTAACAACCTGTCACTTAAAATTTGTTGTGAAAGTGTTTATTCTGCAATTAACAAAAGATAGTTTGATAAACAATAGTGTCTAAACCTTTTCGAGTATTTGACTATTCCCTTCAGCATGTGCAAGTCCTCATCTCACACACACCGAATTATTACAGAAAAAATCCCTTGATGGTGGCCCCAAAATACTAGCAAAAGATTTCAAATCCAAGATCTCACGGATATCCTGAGACCATAAGAATTATTTAGCCAACCCCTTGAGGTTTATTTGATAATTGTTTAATGAGGCCTATATTCCTCTCTTTTATTAAATATAGTAAGTTTAACGAAAATTAACTTTTGGGTCATATGTTTGCATTAACTATAATTCATTCTCCAATCTCTCTATTAATTCAACTTTAGAAAGTTCTGCAGTAGTTGAACTTTATAAACAAAAAGTTGATGAAAAATATCTTACACGTATTTTTGATGAACAAACACCGGTTTTCATGAATTTAATTAAGAAAAACTATATCTCACCAAAGGTTGGTCTGTCTCATTGAGATTTTTTTTTTTTAAATATTTATTTTTTACTAGTTATACCTCTGACCTATTGAGATAAAAACAATGCCTTTATATATATATATATATATATATATATATATATATATAATTATTAAAGTTAACTTTCGCACTTACCGAACTTTTTATGTTTGGGGTATTACTCACACTTTTTAAGATTGAGAAACTTCTAGCAAGACCTAAAAATAATAATAATAATAAAAATAATAATAATATTAGGAAAAATTATTTTATTTTTGCTTAGCTATAATGGCTCATTAATTGCATTTGAAGAAGAGATGACCATTTAAAAATGGAGAGTAAAACCACTACTCACTTTTGGTGTGGTCGTCACTTCACAAGTATAAGTGCTTGTGGGGTGTAAGAGGTAAGGGCCAGGGTTCTAGTTTTCAAGAGAGAATTTCACACACATATATACTTAGATTGAGTTAGAGTAGAATGTTTATCTTATATAAAATAATAAATAAATAAATAAATAAAGAGTAACAATTGAAAAGGCAAAAATGAGGAATGCGGACATAATATAATGCCATCAATTGCAAATTACTTATTTTCCTATCGAATGCTTAGTTGCGGAAAATTTGTACTTTTGTGTGGATTCATGTTCCAGTTATGTAAGATAAGCCATTGTAAAAACAACTAAAGTGGTGGAGTCGGATAGCAATTGGGAATATTACCCGATTATTGAAGGAAAAAAAAAGAGCTATTAAGAAAGGCAGAAGATGCGGCGATAAGAGGGAGGTCTATAAACCAGGTGACAGGGCTGAAAAAAGAAATCAATGATTTGTAATCAAAAGAAGAAAAGATGTGGAAACAACGATCTAGAGCATTGTGGCTGCATGAAGGTGATAGAAATACTCGGTATTTCCATAATAGAGCAACACACAGGAATCAACGAAACAGAATTGAAGAATTAGAAAATAATATAGGTAAGAGGTGTGTGGATGAGAATGGCATAGCAAATATTTTGGTGGATTTTTACCAAAATTTATTCGCTTCATCCTCTCCTAGTCGGATTGAGAAAGCTCTTGAAGCTACCCCACGGGTGGTAACTGATGAGATGAACCATGTGCTTGCTGCTCCTTTTGTGCGAGCCGAAGTTGATCTGGCCTTAAATCAGATGGACCCTCTAAAATCTCCTAGACCTGATGGGATGCCCCCATTATTTTTCCAATAATTTTGGCCGGTCATGGGTGATGAAGTGGCTAAAGCTGTTCTCACATGCCTAAACACAGGTTCAACCCCTCCTTCAATCAACCGTACGTATTACTCTCATCCCAAAGGTTAAAAGCCCGGTAAGAGTTTCTGATTATCGCCCAATTGCTTTGTGTAATATTCTTTACAAGCTAATTTCTAAAGTTTTAGAAAATAGGCTTAAGAATTTTTTACATAGCATTATTTCAGAATCTCAAAGTGCCTTTCAGTCTTGTAAATCAATCTCTGATAATATTTTGGTTGCCTTCGAGACCTTACACCATATGAAAAATCAAAAATCCAAGAAGATGGGTTTTATGGCTATGAAGTTAGATATGAGTAAGGCATATGATCTGGTGGAGTGGAGATACTTGGGGAAGATCATGGAGAAATTGGGTTTTTGTGATAAATGGGTGTCTCTTGTTCTTGAGTGTATTACCACGGTATCCTATTCGATTTTGGTTAATGGAGAGCCTAAGGGAGATATTAAGCCATCAAGGGGCTTAAGACAAGGAGATCCTCTGTCTCCATACCTTTTTTTGTTGTGCTTTGAAGGTTTGAATAGGATGCTACAACAAGCGGCCTCAAATGACACTATACAGGGATTTTCTTTATGTAAAAGAGGACCAAAAATCTCACACTTATTTTTTGCAGATGGCACCCTTTTATTTTGTAGAGCATCTATGGCAGATTTACAAGCAATCCAAGACATTTTGGCTTTGTATGAAGAAGCATCGGGTCAAAAGCTAAATCGGGAGAAGACAACCATCTTTTTTAGCAAGGCAGTGAAGGAAGACACAAAGGCCTTAATCTCAAATTTTTTACAAGTACAGAGGTGAAAGAGCATGAAAAGTACCTTGGCTTGCCGGCGGTGGTGGGAAGGAAGAGGAAAGCAAGTCTCAATTACATTAAGGAGAGAGTTTGGAGCAAACTTCAAGGGTGGAAAGAGAAGCTATTGTCCCAAGCGGGTAGAGAAATCCTTCTCAAAGCGGTGGTGCAAGCAATTCCTACATTTGCAATGAGTTGTTTCAAACTACCGGTGGGTCTCTGTCATGAAATTGAGGCTTTAATTCGCAAATTCTTTTAAGGGCAAAAGGGTAAGCAGCAGAAAATTCATTGGAAAAAATGGGAGGTTCTTTGTCAGCCTAAATCAGAAGGTGGGTTGGGTTTCAAGGACTTGGAAAAATTCAATGATGCAAGGACCAATCCTCTCTTTTTTATCGGGTCTTTAAAGTGAAATACTTTCCCAAGGGGTCCATTTTTGAAGCCTCAGTAGCCAATGGTTCTTATGCTTGGCAAAGTATTCTTAAGTCGAGGAAGGTGGTTTCGATGGGTATGAGGTGGAGAATAGGAGATGGGAAGAGTATAGATATATACAATGACAATTGGCTGCCAGGGAAAGGGTCTACCAGGGTTGTTTCTCCACATGTACCAGCATTAGAAGGTGCTCAGGTTACTGCACTCATAAACTCAAGCACCTGTACTTGGAACATAAATCTATTACACCAGCATTTTTTGAGCTTTGAGGCAAACTGAATCAAAGCTATACCATTGTGCTGGACTGACCAGAGAGACCGCCTTATTTGGCCAAACAGCCATAATGGGGAGTATATGGTGAGGCAGGGTATTAGAAGTTGTGTTAGGAAGCTAATTCTAGCACTGCATCAAGCTTGGACTCCTCACACCAATCGGCTTTCTGGAAACGTATTTGGAAGCTTCATGTTCCAAATAAAATCAAATTATTTCTCTAGAAAGTTTGCTCCAATGCTCTACCCACTAAGGTTAACCTGAAGAAAAGGAATATTCTGGATGAAGCGAAGTGCAGTGCCTGCCTTTTGGACGAGGAAACAATGTTTCATGCTATTTGGAGTTGCGAGTCACTGTACAACATTTGGGCCCCCTATTTCAACTGGGTTCGAACAGAGTACCCTTTCATTCAAGATATGCAAGAACTAATTAGCTTGGTGGGACAACGGGCAAAGAGTTTGGAGCTATTTAGGGTGGTGGCTTGGTTCATTTGGAACCAAAGAAACAAGCTGAGGTTGAATGAGAGGGGTTTGCCAAGTGAAAAAATTCTTGAAGCAGCTAGAGTCGACCTTTCGGACTTTCAAGCAAAATTCCAGAAGAAAAATATGCAACAACCTAAGGGTAGTACAAAATGGCGACCTCCAAGGGATGGATTGTACAAAATGAATTATGATGGTGCAGTCTTTGCCGAGTCGGAGGAAGCAAGTATAGGAGTTATAATCAGAGATGTTAATGGGATCGTGATTGCTGCCCTAGCTAAGAAAATTCGTTATCCGGGCTCTGTGGAGGTACTGGAAGCACTAGTTGCAAGAAGAGCAGCAAGATTTGCAGTGGAATTGGGCTTAAGTGGTTCTGAATTTGAAGGTGATTCTGAGGTGGTTTGGAGGGCTTTGAGATTAGCGGATGGGGCTAATTCATCCATTGGAGAGATTATCAAAGACACAATGTCTATTGTAGGTTCACTTCGAACTTTTTCTTTCTCTCATACTAGGCAGTAGGGCAAGTGTGCAACCCATGCTTTAGCTAAGAGAGCAATTGTTTCTTTTCTTTCATTGGTCTGGATAGAGCTTGTTCCAACAGACATTAGTCATGTTGTTGTTTCTGATTTTCCAACAACGTAATAATAATAATCACTATTGATTCTCAAAAAAAAAAAAAAAAAAAAAATTCCAGTTATGTTGGATCACTCATCAATTATATGTGTGTGTGTGTGTGTGTGTGTTGTTTTTATGCATTGCCAAAAACAATCTTAAGTTTTTTTTAATATAGTGAATTTCTCTAAATGAGAGCCTTTTGGACTCGCTTTTAAGTAGTAAAACCTACAAGTAATTTCGATTCTTACCATTGAAATTTGTTTAAAAGCATATTCAAGAAGTTTTTCTAACTCCTCTAAAAAAGAAGAAGTTTTTCTAACAAACAAATAGACCAAAAACATTAAAACAAATCTATTATCAATGAGAAATAAAAATTGACTTTTTCAATATGAATAATTATGCACACTAACACTTTCTAAAATAGTTAATTACAACACCCAAAAATTCCTAATGAAATAAGTCATTACTTCATGGAAAACTGAATTAAAAAAAAATTCCTACCACAATCATATGTCAAACTACTTTTGCAATGACTCATAAAAGACAATTGCAATGACTAATGCAATAGTTTTTGGAGAAAAAAAAATTACATAATGAAGATATATCTCTTCCTCAGTTATAATTTATAAACTAGTCGCTAATCCATGGGATAAACAGAAAAACTATTGACTCTGAAAAAAAAAATGAAGAAATATTTAACTTCTATACTTTTCCATAGATTTTTTTTTTTTTTTTTTGAGAATCAGGTAAGTCATTTTTATTAAGATAAATCAGACTGAAATACATCAATCATGTCTTTAACTTCTATACTTTTCCATAGTTTAGAAGTGTTGTCTAACATTGAACGTTATTGAGTTGTAAGTGCATAGTTACCGAAACCTATACAGTAATTTACAATTCTTAAATTAATAAAGCAAAACTCTCAGTAGTTATATATACACAGACACATTCAAAACTAATATAAACTGCAAATATATAAACAAAAACCATAATATACAGAAGACACACCAAATTTCAAATTTGAGTAGCAATATGACTTTCTTATAGTAATGACAATATAGGCAATTCAAAACATGAAACAATATCAAAATTATAATACCTAATTCCATTATCTTTTATGTTGAATCCAAACAAATATTTAATTGAAATTAATCCAAACAAATAATTAATCAACCAAAAATCATAGCTTTTAATAAGAAAACAAAAAATCACATGAACCTAAATAAAAAGCATTTAAGGTGAAGAATTAAGATCAATCTACTGAGATGCAAATACCAAAAACCCCAAGACTTAAAACTTCCAAATTTATAGAATCCCCAAATTCTACTTCAACACCAAACCAAATTCAACAAATTTATATATAACATACCAAATAAAAATTTATCGTTCCTTAGATTGGAAGACATAGGTTGCAGCTTTGATTTTTCTCCAAAAAAATAGAGATGCTTTATCTACCATGTACAATATAAAAAAATAATTAGTAGAAATTTCAACCCAAAAACCAAACATGAAAATGTCAATATAAATATGGAGATTAACCCAGATACTTAAAAGAAAATCAATTCTAAACATAACAAAAGAATAAGATAGGAAAAAAAATCTCAGACACATATAAAACAAATAAAAAATTCGACATAAAAGATAAAATTCATTAATAACAATATAAACAAATATCCACATATGTTGAATTGAAGTTTTATTTGTAGGGGTGGTAGGCCCAGTAGTACATATCTATGTATATATTGGGCCAGGGGTCCAATCTGAGGACATTAAGTAGTCCGAGGACAGGTAAATACTGTCAAAGGAGTCCGTGTTAATGAATGAAGAGGTGAGGTATGGTCATGAGAGTCTAGGAAAGTGATCCAAGGAGGGATGCCTCCTCAGCTGATTAAAGCCTAAGTCCGAAGCTGTGATCTGCCTTTCAGGGCAACATTCCAAGAGATTCAGCTAGTAAGGATACACATCTAGAAGGTACGAGACAAATGAGGACTATGAAATATCTAAGAGAAAGCTGCTACCACCACATTGAATGCTCTGTTGCTAACTCTCTGGCCGTATTAATGAAGAAGTGATACCTGAACAGCAATTTTCAACCTTACTGCTTCTCCTCAAAGACTTCAGGAATGTGTTGATGGGACAATGATCAACACTAGCAATCTAATCTACACGTGGAGGGTAGAGATGAAGGGAGGAGAAAGATATAAAACAAAGAGAAGATCCTAAGAATGGGGGATCAGGGAATGAAGGGAAAAATATTATAGCAACAAGAACTGGGTTTGTAATCAAATTCAAAGAATATATACAAGAGCCGATCTCCTCAGATTGTGCCAAGGACAATTTTCCTTAGATAAAACCAGTCCATCTTTACTTTATTGTCATCTGAATCCATTATAATTGTGACCCAACTCATTAGAGCTTAGTTTTCCAATCCACTCTCTAAAAATTCATTGTGTTGGGCTCTTTGAGCCTATATCCTTTTACCTCTTGAGCTTAGGACTCAATTTGCGTCCCTACAATTACTATTGTTATAACTTCTATGTAGTTTACCCAATTATAAAGTTATGTTCTTTTGTAACTGAACTTTGGCTTATTGAAATTTGGCAAATATTTTAAGAGAGTATTTGTTTATATAATAATTTATATGTATTTCATTGTACACTTTAATTTCTACTAAATTACTTTCCTACTTTTGATAAATGTTTTGTAAAATGTAATATGTTGTCTATTATAATGCACATTTTCAATTAACACTATCATGTGATGTAGTCTCTTATTCAACTGTTAACTAACCCCACTTTAACCACCCTTTTCAAATTAGTGCAGTGAACTCTTTTAATGCAACTAGCTAGTGACCATTGGAGCTCTGAACTAAAAGCTATGCGTAATAAAGAACTATTTTATAAAAATTTGCTTTGTTGTGCTTTTTAGGGTTGTAAACTTCGTAATTGTGAGACTATTTGAGAATGTATTTGTAATCTTTATTTTCTCATATTTTAGTTTAATGTATTATTGAGGGACTTGATATTTAAATGTTGCGTTGATGGTTTGGTTTATTATATTTGAATATGTAGTTGCCTCAAATTTTACAAATTTAAATTTTTGTCATATTTTTTTAAGCTAAGTTTAGTGCCTTATGACAAGTCATTTATCTAAATCTCTCATTTGGAATTGGGTCTTCATAAAGAGATTGGTAAATCTACTTTTATTCCCATTATGTTCCAATTGATAAAACATCTACTTATATTATTTAAACAAATCGTAAGACTTGTTACATAGCTAATGTGACTAAATGTACATGTGAATTGTTTTATCAATTGTCACATTGTGGATTACTGGAATTTTAGTCCAAACTAGCTTGAAAATAAACTTTTTTTCCTTCTTGTAATATGTTGACTTGTGGTAAAACTATGAGATTTTCTGGAGAATGTGGCTTAATATATTTTCATTATTAAGCAATAGTAGAAATTTTTATTAAGGATTGAGGGTTATAGTTATTATTATTATGATGTTGCAAACTTGCAAAAGAATATGTCTTTTTTGTAAGGTGGGCCTAAAAGAATATTTTGAGGGTGAAGATTTATGGAAGATTGTAAGACAGTTGCAGGATTTTGTGATCTCGTTAAGCCAATTTAGGCATGGATTTGGCCTAAAACGGAAGGTAATTTAAGGCTTGTGCATTTTTATCTTGGTTCAATTTTTCATTAACAACTTCTTCCTCTATGTTTTTTTTTTTTTTTTTTTTTAAAGAAAGGTGAAGAGAACTTTGTTGTGTTGATTTTAATACTTTTCATACAAAAGAGTACAATTATTTGTATCCCAATATGAATCTTAGGATCTATCTCTACTAAGGTCAAATTCGTGTAGGATCCTGATCTGGATCTTAGGATCTTATAGGATCCTAATCCTATAGTAATACTAAAGATCCTGTGATATAGAGGAAAATTCCAAAAAAAAAAAAAAAATCTCCTTTTTTGGGTTTCCAAATGCCCCAAATTGATTAAAAAAAAAATTTAATAAATAGATTAGCCTAGTAGCCCTAGCCTAAATTGATAAAACTTTAAATATAAACTTTTTTTTTTTTTTTTGGTTTGTGGCTAGGTGACAATGATAAAGAAGTTCATACTTCATACTATTAGTGATGAGTCTAAGTTTGGTGATGCCAATGAAAATGACATGAATGAATCTCCAAATGCAACATTAAGAGATTTTGATGATTATTTAATGGATGATACGGGTCATATGGTTGCTAAAAATGACGATAAATGTTGTTTATAATGATCTACCTTATTTTGAAGAACTCATCCAAGATAACCAAAACTTTGGTCTTGATGATTGAGTGTGTTTATGGAGTTGTTTGAAATATTGTTATTTGCTTTGTTTTATTTTTTGCAACATTATGTATGCTTTGAGTTTTGTAACTTAGAACTTGGTATTTGTGAGTTGTATCTTTTGAATTTTGAACTTTATTTATGTATTTGTAATTTGTTACTTTACTTTTTATTAGTAACTAGTGTGTAGACCCATGCATATGCATGAGTACAATTAAAAATAATTATAATTATACGGCTCAAATTATACCATTTTTTTAAAGAAGATATTCAAATAATACATGGTATTAGCTTATATTTTTTTTAAATTATACATTTCTAAAATATATAATGGTTTCTCATATAATATTATACTAGTCGCTAACCCGTGGAATGCATGGGAAAATTTTGAATGTATTGTTTTACTAATTTTTTCCCAATGCAATTATTGAAATAAAATTGCAGCATTTTCAGAGTGATCAAACATCTTCTTTTCTATTTCAGCACTTTTGTTGTATCCGAATAGAGAATAACACTAAAAAATAATTAAACCCATCCCAGAGCCTAAAATTCTCAAAGTTAAAAGAGAGTCCTAAATTTCGTTTAATTCCATTAACTGCTTAAGTCAATAAGCACATTGGTACGAATAAAAAAATGAATGGTGTCCGTGTCTATTTAATTATCAACCATATATCTGTTATAGCAATTAAGGTGATTTATAAATTTCAACCAATTTGTTTTGTAACACGTTTTTTTCTTTTTTTGTGAGATAACAGATAGAATGACTTTTATTCAGAAGTAAAAAACCATATACAAAGGTAAAGACCTGGGCACACAGCCCAGGCTAGTTCGTTAGCCATACAAATTAGGAAGAAAAAACATAAAAGGCTTCCCTCCGAACCAACAAAACAACGAAGACCCTTCTGCACCATAATCATGTGTTTGCTTGAGTGGCCGAGAGCATCTAATATGTCACCAGCAATGCTAGTGCTACATCCAAAATGACTTTAGGTTGTGTCTGAACTTTCTCAAAGTACGCTTTGTTTCTTGCGTTCCAAATTGCCCAAGTCATTGTGGCCCACAGTTCCAGCTCCTTCTTTGACAGTTCAGCTCCTTCTTTGTTTTGTAACACCTAATTTTACTGTAATTAGTAAAAATCTTAACTCAAGAAGATTCAATAGAAAGTAGGAACACATTGATATCAATTTAGTTATTAAAAAAAAGTCTCAAATGATGGCAATTTTAAAACAACTTTCTTCTCAATGAGTTTATAATCAGACATATCTATCGTAGAAGCAAGCATATATGATGTCTTGGAAATAAAATTTATAACCTTCTTCATGGACATACAAGGCCCCAGATTTTTGGGTTTTACATGTTGCCAAAAAAATAAACATTCTTAAGGAATATTACAGAGACAAATCATTATGATCTTTTGCAATTCAGATCGCTTGGAAGTGATTTTTTTTTTTTACATTAAATTTAAAAATCATAAAATAATACATAGACAGATTGGATATTGTACTTCCATGCGGATATCTAACAATTTCACTAATACAAATCTGCAAAAAAAAAAAAAAAAAAAAAAAAAAAAAAAAAAAAACAGCAGGACAAAGTGTTATCATACAACTATAATTGAATTGAGGATAGTCAAATTAGCATGTTGTGTCCCAAGAGTCAAGATATCACATAATCATTTGGTATCTAAGAATTGTATAAATATTGGACTAATAGATGCATTCGTATCAATCTTTGCCAAAAAAATATAAAGTATCTAGAATATGCAGTAGAAAAATGTAGTTATAATACATTTGAATTCACCAACAATTATCATTTGAATAATAGCACTGACTTTATAGTTTTTATTTATTTGTATCATGTACTATATGCATAGATGTCTAAAAATATGGTAGGAGAGTAAATCAAAAACTAAAATGGGATGATGAAGCTCATTTGACAATCCCATCTCTTGTTTACAAATCAAGTAGAAGCAGCAAATTAAAAGGAAGCAAATTGCATGATGCTGATCTTGCCTTCTTTATCCATCTTTGGGTGTTTAGAACTTTTCTCTACACCTACGCATCAATCATTATGATTAAACTATTACTGATGTAATTGGTCAAAAATCTAACAGCCCAAGAGGATTTAACCTTATGCTAAAAGAGTAACTTCGTTTCCACCCACGATCAGCTTTACTTTGTTTAACCCAATTGAAGTGTTTTTTTTTTTAATATCCTAAAACTTTTTAAGAACACCGGCTAATCCAATAAGTTTTTCATATAACTTAAACCTAGCATGAGATCAAAACTCTAACAATGCTTGCAAATCAAGAGGCACAAAACCGAAGTCTTTTGAGTTTAATTCATAGAACCAAAATCAGCTAAATTAAATCTCAGTACAAACCAGACAGAGCAAACAATAACAAAATTAAATCTCAACACACAGTCCATTACATAACCAAAAAACCTATATTAAACATGCATAATGACCCCTTTCAAAGTGCAGTTTACATTTCACAATTACAATTTAAAAATTTTAAGAAATTCTCACCCTAAAGTTAGGTACTAAGTAATCAGAAATGATCATTAAAAAATAAAGCTTCATATGTCACACAACTATAAGCTACTACACACATTTGAGATTGCAACTAATGAATTTTGACAATCGCCTCAAGTAGAAGTGAAATCGTAAAAAAGATGCTAATACTAAATGCAATAAGAGAGCAATTAACTAATAACACAAATATACATCAAAATTGGATCTCACATCAAATATTCATTTTTAAATTGCTACACTTTCCATTTACACAGTATTTATTAAAAAATACTTAAACCTTGAATTAATACCCAGTCCGAACCAGATAGAAAATTCCTTTCAAAATAACCTCTGATTGAATCCCTTTTTAATGCCTGCCTCTCATGAATTCCCTCCCAAAGACTGGAGTTGATCAACAGATACTGCTCCACCCTTAGCCACTGAACCTATTCCTATCTATTTTAGCCATTCAAATATTTTAGTTGACTGAAAACAAAGAAATTGTATTTGCAAAGAACCTGTGATTGGCTGCGAGTATCTTCGGAGGGAGATTTCTACGTAGTAGAAGATGAACAGTTTGCTGCGAGGCGACACCGTTTCAATCTCTTCTACCAAAAAACAATAATCCTAAACAAAATAAAATCTAACCCAAATACCCAAAACAAAATCAACTCTAATCCAAAGACCTTAGTTCAAAAAAAATCTAAACCATATTCAGTTTTTATTACCAGATTTTTAAATACATGAACACACTAAGCAATAAGTTTTAATGGGTCTAAATTTTAAACAATGAAAAACCATTAACAAACCTTTTTTTTTCTCTTTCATCTCCCAAAGCATTGTCGCCAAACGATGCAAACTTCCTCTTTTGAGGTTTGTAAGCCACTAAGAGCTTATCTACTGATTTAAATCCTGCTTTGCCAATTGGATTTAAGAATGCCAACCGTGGCGTCTAAGAGTGTGTAGGAAATGGAATCCCTAGAGCCGAAGGATGAATTCTGTTGCCTTATGAGTGGTTTCTGAGAAACCTGAAAGCACAATAACTCATCAGAACAAAATAAATAAATAAATAAATAAAAATATTTCAACATACATGTAATGTTTAGAAATGAGTTCAAGGCTTACATATGAAGGTTTGGAATAAACTACAAATTTTTTACTAATATATTGCTGTGGCAAAGATTCCGAGAAATAGTTTGGTACTAATCAGTTGATGAACGAAACAAAATCAGTCAATATCTCTAAAAAATCAGAATTTTTCAACCAACACAAACAAACCCACATTGCTCCTTATATAGAACTTGACATACAAAACAGAAAATTGGTTTACAGAAAGTTATTTAAAAACAATGCAGAAAGTTATTCAAAACAGTGTACAGTGCAAATTTTTGAGACATTTTATCAAACCCACATCATGCATTATTGTTGCAACCATTCCGTGCATATAATGTAATCAAAGAACTACATTGCTGTCAAAAGAACTACCTAGAATTTCAACAATAATAGAATATCATAATACCTCCAAAACATAGTCAAATAACAATTTCAACAATAACCGACTCTAATTAAGAATATAGTCGAAACAGACAATACAATAGTTACAGTTCCAAAGCCCAAAAAAAAAAAAAAAAAAAAAAAAAAAAAAAAAAAAAAAACGCCGTTTCCAGTTCTTACAAAATCATCTATGTTTGTATATGCAATTAAACCATTCACCTCAGAAACTTCATAAAAATCTGGGTTGAGCGTGACTTCAAGCAAATCCATCTGGGGGTTGGGTTGGGCATGCCTATTTGCCTGATCAAGAATCTCGAATATGTTTAACCAAAAATAAATAAATAAAAAATTGTATACCTCTGTTTCTTGAAAAAAAAATCTGGAATATAGAAAACATAAAACAAATTGGAAAGTAAAATGAAATAAAAAACAAATTGTATTTGGTTTACGGATGGTTCTAGGGCTTTTATGCTTTGAAGTTGTGTCTCCAAAAACCAAACACAACAATAAAAAAACAGAAAAAAGAGATTAAAAAAAAAAAAGAAGCAGATCACTACAATTGAAAGGGAAAGCGAAAGAAGTCATCTTTACCGATAGTCAGTTTGGTGGCTGACGGTAGCGGCAGGATCTGTTCTCTCTTCAAGTTTCACAAACCAAATTGGTATTTAACCATAACTGTACAACTATACAGTTAGTTGGACCTGATTACGAAGTATATATATTAATAACATCTCGAGTCTATCAGACTCGATTTTAGCTCAAATAAATCAATTCTTTCAGGCTCAGTTTTCTTAAATTGACCTGGTCTACTGCCACATGGAGTACACGTGGAATTCAAGTTTTATAAAGTCGATTTCTGACCGTGCATCCACGTGGCCTACACCTGGCGATGATAATGACGTGGACGACACTTAGATCTCGATGGTTAAAGACTCGGTTATCGAGTGTGAAAAACTCAATTTTTAGTTATGGTCCTATCTTGTCTGTTTCAGTTGGCACGTGTGAAGATCAGAGACATTTTTTAAAAATAACGCCTCTCTCACAGTCTTCATCTCTCACCTCTTCAGTCTCACTCACAGACCAACTCTCTCACCTCTCCATTCTCACGTTCTCTCACTCACCCTCTCCCTCTCCGTCTCACTCTCACACTTTGGTGCCTCTCTCAGTCACTCTCTCCACCCTCAGTCACCCTCTTCTCTCACTCAGTCTGCACTCAGTCACTCTCAGTCACCCTCTTCGGCAAAGAGTTTGGTAAAGGCACAGAGAGGTGTACCGTCTCAGGCCTCTCCTCCTAAAGTGTGAGGTGTACCGTCTCAGTCTCACTCACGGTGCGTTGATCAGTCTACGCGGTCTGTGAAAACGAAAAAAAAAGGTGAGAAACAATGTTTATATATAATGGGTTTCTCCATTTGGTTGCTGAGAAACAGTGGGTTTGTGGGTTCAGTTTTGAATTTCTAAAAAAGGACAACTTTATATTTGCTGAGGATTTAATTTTAGTGGGTTTGTGGGTTCAGTTTTGAATTTCTAAAAAATGACAACTTTATATTTGCTGAGGATTTAATTTTAGTGGGTTTGTGGGTTCTGTTTTGAGAAACTTTATATTTGTTGTTTGAGATTGAATTGGTTTGTGGAAATCGGATTATGTTGCTGGGTTTGTTTATATTTGCTGAGGATTTAATTTTAGTGCTTTGTTGGTTGTTCCTATGATGAGATGCAATTGTTCACAAGTCTATAGAAATTTTAGAAATTTTGATTGAGTTTATGTTTAATGGTGTGATGGTACTCTGTTTTAATCAAGAGAGAAAGTTGTAGTTACTTTTTGGGATTTTTTCTTCACCCAGTTTGTCTTTTTACATGGATGCTTAAATTGTGAATTTAAAATTGTGTAGAGGTCATAAAAATACAATATGTTGCTCTACTCTGAAGTTCTCAGTTATTGTTATGTGTTAAAAATAAGGCTGATTTTTCATTGTTCTTATATGTGAAGGTTGATACTTCAAATTATAGTAAATTTAGGCTTTGGAGATTAAATTTGAAGAAGTGTTTCTTTATACGATTGGAAAAAAAAAAAACTGACTTTTGATTCACTATTCTTTTGCAGGTTGGGCCAATCACATTTCAGACCAACTTTCAGCCACATCTTGTCTGGACCTTTCATCAGGTTGGGCTGGTCTCATCTTAATCCTTTATTTATTTATTTTTTATTTCATAAATATGCTTATCTTAATCCATGCTTATAGTAATAAAATTAATATGTATGCCTCATTTTTCAGTTATGAAAGTGGTAAACAAGCTATATGTAGGTCTGATGGTAAAATAGGTTGTGATATGTTTTAGTTATAAGGTTTTAGTATGAACGTTAAATCAGGGATTGGAAAAGTTTCTGTACAGGTGACCCTTATTTGAAAACAATTAGATATCATTCAAAGAGAAGATCCAACCCCGCAAAATTATGTTGAAGAAGCTTATATATGTGAGGAGTTTCATGAGTTCCTTTATAGAGGAGCAATTTCGAAAATACAAAACCAAAATTCTCTAGTTAACAGGCCCAAAATTCAGAAGTATACGGCCCGGAAAAATAAAATAAAAGAGTCATATATAGATAAAATGAGGAGAAATAATATTTAAGAACTAAAAATATACCATTTTGCACCTTTGTTGCTATAATCATTTTGTAAGTATGATGCCTGCTGCTTGTTTATTGGTTTCCTTGTATGGCTAACTGCCCCCTTACATAGATGCGTTGTTTAGATTAGTAAGGTCCAATGCTAAAATAACACTTCTCTTAACTGTAGGGGATTGTTAGTAAGGTCCAATGCTAAAATACCACTGGTCATGTAATCTTCATCAGATTTTTTTTGGCTCTTGCATGTCACAACTCACTTGTACTGATGCCATAGAGAAATTCTTCTTAGTGGCCAGTGCTAATGCTCATATGACATGCCACAGAAGCTTAAAAAAACATGTCCATGTAACTCTAGTGGCCAGTGCTAAGAAATTATTCTTAGTGGCTAGTTTATTATCACTAATATTTATGATCTTGCTTTACATGTGAAGTTTAATTAATCTATGTATTGCAGGAGTATACTGCAGTTTGTATAATTTTTTTAGGTCTATTCTCTATAAATTTTGGTTTTGCTGGTTAATTGAAGGGGAGTGAACCCTCCTAAATTTCCCATTTTAGTTGGACAAATATGAACCAAACTCAATTTTCACCTCTGGCTTAAAAAAAAACGAAAAAAAAAAACAACCAATGCATCTAGCATTTAGTTTTTATTTATTTATTTTTTATCACTCATATGGCATCTAGATTTTGTTTTGATCAATCATATGGCATTTAGATATATATGGAAGAGTAGTATAACCAAGACCAACTGTTCATAATGGGCTACCACTTGCAAGAACTTTATTTATTGGGTTAAAATATTTTGTTTCTTCCTTGAAATATAGTTCAGGTTTTATTTTAAAAAAAAATTTCTATATCCATCCATTCAAATTTAGAATTTTCTATATTTTTTTCCTTCTTTCCACTCCCGTTAAGTTTTTTGCTGAGTTGTCTAATGAAAGAGACAAAAATAGAATTTGGACAATATTTTAGGGATAAAAATAGAACATAAATTGTATCTTTTCATTTGTAAAATATAGGCTAAGTGCTATATTGGTCCCTAAAAGATGCATTCTGTCAGACACACCAACCAAAATCTTAATGAAAGTGGATGAAAGAACAAAATGGGGAACATTTTAAATTTTCAGAAATTGATTCTAGTTCACATTATAGGATGGTTCACATTACCAATGGCTAATTCTAGTTCATTTGCCTTAAGTGAAATCGTATTGCCTATGGTTGAAGAATTTTGTGGCTAGCATTTCTTGTTTTTACTTTGTAAGTTTGAATATTTAATATTAAATCTTCTGTTATTGGTTCTCTTTATGAAATTCAGCTAAGATATTTTTGTTTTAGTGCTAAAATAGTTCCATCTTTTAGTGGTAACTGAAGAAGACTATAAAACTAAATTGTTGCTTCTGTCTACATGCATATATAAGGCAGCATATTAATGGGTTCTAGGATAACTTGGTACTAAGTTTCTAAGCTGTTACTATTTCATGTTACCTTAAAATGCTTTTTAGGTTGATTTTCCTGCTTTTAATATCTAGGCCAGCTTGGTTTCCCTGATGGATGATCTCCTGGAGGTCATCAGATATTGTGTAAGATGGATTGATATTTAACGTTCTCTAGTTGTAGGATATGTGTTATGTGGAAGAGTGCGTCCTGCCTGCTCCTGTCCTAGTTGTAGGATGTTCAAGCTGCACATGTACAGGCATATGACAGCTTGGTATCATGTGTGTCTATGCCACATATACTACATCAATGTTGTTATTTCTACTTTACCCCTTTGAGGTCCTATATGATACTCCATCCATCCCATATTGTTTGGTCTGTTTAGAAAATACAACTTTTTAAGGGAACAGCATTTAATGCATTGTCTTTTACATAAAAAGGTAGAAGCTTCGAAAACTAACTTCCATAATTTAAACTTTAGTGAAAGAGGGGTATTAACTTTTTAAGTAAAGTAAAGGGTGTGTTAAGAAATGTATTTATTGACTTTTCAAAGAGGACTTCATTTTGGGATATCTCAAAATGGAATAAAGGACTAACAATTTGGGACATAGGGAGTATATAGGAATGGGACTGTGTGAATTCTTAAGATTAAGGAGTCACAAGTACCCAAATGCCACGAGATTTATGATGTGGATCTTTTACACTTTGGGCTTAATGTTGACACCTCAATCCTTTCATAAGGATAAATATACTGCCATTCAAGTAAATGACCCCCTCTAATTCCAATCTTTACATACCCAACCATTAAATTTGTGGACAATGGTTATTTTCTTCCCTTAGAAGGGAAATCCATCAGACTTTCTGAAGTCCACCTTCATCCTTTAGTGTACATTGGACTAGGTGATTGTTTAGATCTTATAAGTGAGTTCAGGGGTTGACCAAAAGAAATCCCAAATGCTTGATCAAATGGATCTTGAGATCTTCTCCGGAAGTGGATCAAAAATAGATGTAAATGCTTTCAAGCTCTTAAGGAGATCAGCTCCATTCTTCTGGCGTATGAAAGTAGCCTTCTTTCCAATTGCTAATCCAGAAATTTAACTTGTCCAGGTGGGGGAGACAGTCAAGAGTGTCTCATTGTCATAGATACTAGTCCTCCAGTATCTATTACAATGAGACACAAATGATTTTTTGTTGGACACTACAGTTTTTATAACGCGTATTATTCTTATTTTTAAATTTAGAAATTAATAATATTTGTCCACTTGCACCTTTAGTTTTCTTATTAGTAACTATATAATTTTAGATTGTGACATGGAGAAACTAACAATAAGAAATTTACTTGAAGAGTATTTATCAATTCAATTGTCTTCAAAATTTTAAGTTAGGATAAACGTATCTATACACAATATATAAAGCTGATGGAATCCGTCATATGGGATCAATAACTACTAGCTGCATGATTTTCAGTTGTATATTTATAAAATGTATATGTTAGCATAGCCCTAGGTCAATTACATGATCAGAACATGTATTAACATAAACAATAACAACAACAATCCTCAGTCCCAAATTTTTGGGATTGTATGGATCCTCAGTAAATTAGTTAGGGTGATCCATAGATTAGTTAGGGTTGGCCACATGTAATAACCTAAATGAGTTGATATTCATAGCTAAGCATAGAGAAAAGTTGAATTTCTATTTAGTATTTATAACATAAAGATACTGAACTTCACGCATTTGGTAATCCAATATAAAAATTGAGATGAAATATCTATATAATATCTATACGTTAATATAGGCTTATGTCATTGATATGATAAGAATAGGCATGTGTTCATCTGGATTAGCTGAAACCAATGGTAAGTTTAAAGAATTGCTGATTTTCTATAAGGTATTAAAATATAAAGATATCAAAGTTTAAAGCATTGAATAATCTTACTTAAACAAATCCCGATTAAATATTAATGTTATAAAAATGTGATCAACCTAAATAGCTAGTTAGTTATGTTTGACTTAATGACTTTAGTTGTTGGAACTCTAACTATAATAGGAACGCTCAAAGTAATAAACAAAAGAGAAGGTGATCAAAATTAGAAGGAAAAGTATAAACAAAGGTTTAATGCGAAATATGTGTTACAAAAACTTTGGTTCTTTTGTATATCATGGTCATATTTTCATGTTGATATATTTAATGAGATGAGTGAAAATAATAATTAATTTTATAGAATTAATAAAATCTCCAACACAAAAAAATACATGTGGCACAGTGTAACCATTCTAGGGTTGTACATTTGTGCTAAGCTAACATATTCATTTGGCAAGAAATTAAGCAGGAGCCTCATAGCTCGATTGGCACATCCTGGTGATTCCAATGGAGACATCCAGGATTCAGCACCACCAACACCAAATTGTGTATCCAAACGTACACTTAGTTTAGATGTATTTATTTGATTTAGTTTTGGTATTTCAAATTACCTATTTTGATAAAATTAGAATGTTATGATCAATTGCGTGAATTGCAAGTATTTATTGAATAGTTTACTTTAAAAAATTGACTGAAAATTCGTTTTAAATATTAGATCTTACAAAATTAACTAACTCGATCCATGTGATTCGGGTTAAGTTAGATTAGATTAGGGATTTCTCAATCCAAAAAAAGTTACCTATTTGAGAAAACTCGAGTAGTAGACTCAATAGATTTAAAGGATTAATAGTAAAACCGTAAGTCCCAAATTTTATCTACCATATTATTGTTTATAAGATTACCAATGACTTGGCTAAAGCCTAAAAGGGAGGGACATCACTTCCTTATAAAAGTTGTCTTTTGGGCTTTTGTTGGCATCTATGGTAGCAACCATGATTTCCTTGACATTTTGTTGGGAATTACGGTGAGAGTAGTGAGAGTGTGAGACTGACATACAAATGTAGTTTTTAATTTTTTTTTTAATCCAGGCTTTGGGCTGATTTTATGTTGTGTGGGCTTATTTGTGTGGTTCTTTGGGCTCTTTCATAGTTTTAAAGGGCAGTTGGGGGACCAAATTTAATTTTTCATGGGCCAGATTCAAATTTATTTATAAAA
Organism: Quercus variabilis; assembly: GCA_030445155.1. NCBI lineage: Eukaryota > Viridiplantae > Streptophyta > Magnoliopsida > Fagales > Fagaceae > Quercus > Quercus variabilis. The sequence goes on from CP129455.1 coordinate 43,998,818, forward strand.
CAAGTGCTCTTTTTCTTGTTGGGCCAAGGGGGCAATAGCCCCCCGGTCCAAACATAGCTCCGTACTTGTGGACAAGATTCAGTAATTCACTTTATTTGTGAACAAGAATCTCACTTTTAGGCGATTAATTATTGTGCATGTAGTTCATAGGTTCCGATTCCCACACTTTTCTCGTGAGGTATAACTTGAAAACATGATCATATACAAGGCCCCAAATTGGAAAGGAAAAATTTGAAATATGTTTTAAAAATAATTTGTTTGAGATATAGGAAAAATAATTAGTTTTACATTTTTTTTCTATTTTTTAAAAATCTCAAAAAATTGAGTAATATTAGAGATAATACAATTTTAAATACATAGGGCTTACAAATATGTGTCATTAATCACAAGAAATAATTTAGATCCTGGTTTAATGCTAGAAATATTATAAATTTTACTTAAAAACCTTTACAAATTGATGTGACAATTAATATGATTTGTGAACGTCAACAATCTACTAAATGCATTTTTAAATTACTTTTTGTGATTGGTGATACATTTTTATATGCCTCATGTTATAAAATTTATAACATTCCTAACATCATTCATTCAAATACTTGTGTCCTACAATCTTCTTGAAGTGTCATTAATCACATTCATTGTTATATTTTTTGTAAGTTTCTTTCTAGTAAATTTTGTTTTATAGTTTTAGCATTTCTTCAACAAAAAGTAGAAGCATATTACAAGATAAAACAAAAAATTTAATATAGAAAATGATGATATTAAAAACTAGTTAAATATTATTTAAATAATAACAAAAATACTCCACTGAAATATATCGCCACAAACCTCAAAGTTTGTTGCGCTGCCCCTGATCATATTCATGGTGTCCACATTATATAACCGACTAAAAATGATAACTCTTTAAAAATCAAACTCATTCACAAAATAATTATTGGTTTTCTTTTTTTTAATCTCAAACTAGGTGTTACCAAGTTAGTTCTAATATTACATGTTATGATTTGAAAATAATTAGTCACATTTGCTTTCGAGGCAGGTTTCGCTCCTTCAGCTTGTTGGATAATGGTTACCTAACCAACCTCATTGTTTAAAAAAATATATGTAATTGCCAGCGTGTGTGTTAATATTTGTATGTGTTTTGAATTTTCCTTTATTGATGAAGGAATAGGATCATTCAATTTATATCTCAGAAGAAGCATGTGATTCAGTACTATAGTACCACTCACTTTTGATTGCATAACACACACTTACTGTTACTCACTATGTTTCATTTCAGTATCATGTGTTAATGAGTCTTCATGCGAAAGATATCTTAAGTTAGTGCAATGTTAATACCCCAACCAACTTAATATATATACATCCTTTAAGTTAGTGCTGCAGCAATTCATTTAGGGAAAAGTAGAATTAAATATGTGGGCGTAGGCATATTGTGGAAATCCTCATGTCTATATATTTCTTCTCTTTTCTTTAATCTTGCCTAAATGGGTTTATTTTCGCAACAATCATCTTTAATAGCGAACTGATAAATAATCAAGAGTAGAATTTATTTTTGTAGAATCTTTCTTACATTGTTTTTGTTTTTGTTCTGAACAATATCTATTACATGCTAACTGCATATCATTTTTGTGCAGTATGGCTGCTGCAAATACTGGACGGATTAACCATGCAGAGCCTGGTCCCATTGACACCTCGGTGTTGCAATAGCAGGCCAACCATCGGTCCGAAGCTATTTGGAATAGGCAGGTAAAACGCAATAGTCAATCTTTAACTAATGTACACCAATTTAATTTATACAATGTACATGCTTTGGCATATATTAATACATTATTCTGTTCTGTGCAGGATCCAGGGACCCTTACCTACCGTAGCCGTAGTAAAGAGTTCTCCAATCGAGCACCAATGGTGGACGATCGAGTCGTTAACATCATTAAGGCACTTGGTTTGGAGGGACTCCTCTGGCTCCCGAGTAGAGAGATTGACCATGGCTTGATAACGGCCTTAGTGGAGCGATGGCGGCCCGAGACTCACACATTCCACATGCCGCATGGTGAGGTCAGCATCACATTGCAAGACGTGGAGGTTCTTATCGGGCTTCCTGTTGATGGTGCTGCTATAACAAGGAGCACACAGAAAACTTGGACTATAGTTTGCCTAGATTTCCTTGGGTTTGAACCTGTAAATCAAGACCAGCATAAAGCAACTCAATGGTCAGAGGATTCTCATCAGCCTACTCTTGGAGCAAGTTGCTGAACCATTGCCGCCTAATGCTGAAGAGGGTCAGCTGCATAAGTACGCACGCTGCTACATCCTAGCACTATTAGGGGACACAATATTCGGCGACAAATCCGATGATAGGGTGCATCTAATGTGGGTACAGATATTGGAAGACCTTCGCAACCCACAAGTGTACAATTGGGGAAGTGCTTGCCTTGCATGGATGTACCGAGAGTTATGCAGGGCAAGCGATAGGGAGACCAATCAGATCGGTGGGTGTTTATTGTTGGTCCAGTATTGGGCATGGGCCAGGTTCCCTTATTTGTGCCCGGCAGTTGAGCGTGGCCCGCTAGTGGGTGCTTACGGTCCTCCAGTACGTGCTCCACTATCCCTAAAGTAAGTCTCTATTGAATCCCATCCTCAATTGAGTAAAATCCTATAAGATTATCCTACTTGTTAATGTCTCTACATTATAGTTTTAATCATAACATTATCTTAGTAGGAAAGTTGTAGATATTGATCTCTTGTTCTTGATTGTTGTAGGTGGTTGTGGGTCCCAAACAAGAAAAATAGGCCCGCCAGCATCTTTAGGGACAGGTATCGCGAGCAAATAGCTTCAATGTTGCCAGACCAGGTATGAGAATGCCCTATTTTACACTTTTAGGAACAATCTTATAAGTTTGGTGAATTCTGAAATATAAAGCTTAATGTGTTGTGTCCTTGTGTTGTTTGCTGTTGTAGGTGGTGTGGCAACCATATGAAGCTGAGTTCGAGAACCTTCTGCCGTGGTGCGTTGCAGGGAGGGCCGTGTGGACGGCAACAGTGCCGCTTGTATGTTTCCACTTAATAGAGAAACATACGCCGGATCGTGTTGTTCATCAGTTTAGGATGATCCAAAATATTCCCCAGGATGTTGACACTGATACAGTTCTACATAAAATTGATTTAAGGGGGAAGGTCGGTGTGGATTGGATGCGGAAACATGCTGTGCATATAGGCCACTGGGGTGATCGCCTTCAACGGCGTTTTGAAGTAGTGCTTGGTGAGATGCCTCCAGACCACGAGTACTTCGGCTGGTTCAATAGGGTAACTCGGAGGTTCATCGATAGGCCCGGTGCTAAATTGACTATGCTAGTAAGTTCTCCAAGTCTTCTACATCGTAGGTTCACCACAAAACAGTTCCACCAAAAACACTAAAATATGATAGTTTTCCTAAAAATTTCCATCTCATTTTGGAAAATGAACTTTTTTTTTTCTTTCATTTTTAATAACTAAAAAAAGGTGGGGCAAATGTAACGTGGGGGCAACAAATGAAAACTTTAACCACTGACAAACTAAAAATATCACTACTTTACACACGCAGAAGTTATAAAAAAAAAAAAATACATAAACTTTAGCCAAGAGTGCAATGTACTCCTCTAGTCCTCCATAAAAGAGAATCAAGTTCAAATCACTCACCCCTTATTGTTGTAATTAAAAAAAGAAAAAGAAAAAAAAGAGAAAGAAAAAAAAAAAAAAAGAGGTCCAGAAAGACAAACTACTTTCATTAGTAAAGAAAATAAAATAATTCAAAATTTTGGTAGGTTTTTCCAAAAATGAAAAGAAATGCCCAAAGAAGCTTTTTGTAGTTGTGAGAGGAAACTGTTGAAATCAGCTTGGGCCTAAAATAATAAAGTAAAGAAATAACAAAAATAACACATATATCTTCTTTTGGAAGCGTCAATTTCTTCATTTAATGCTTCATGGAAAATTTTAAAACAAAATTAAAAAAAAAAAACAAGCAACAAAAAAATAAAAGCAATATATTATTTACAAAGCTGCAATACAAATAAAACCAGTAGTGAAGAGACTGATTTAGGCAACATTTATTTTATTTTCGATTGGCATTGTTGATGATTTAGGCATTACTAATATATGTGGGTTTTCCATGTGCAGGTTTCACTTGTCAACCGTTTGTTGTGGCATCACCCAGAGGGCACGGAGGAGCACACTGACATTAATGATGTGCTGACGGCAGTACATCATATTGATCGTGTACAACCTCCCATCCGTAAGGCCCCGAATGAGGAGGCAGCTTCTCCTGCGGGCCCAAGCACGAGCACAGCTACGACTGGATGTCCCTCTCCTCAACCTGTTGCTACCCCTCCAGGCCTCCCTACCCCCGATCCCTCTCCATACACCCCACATCCATCTCCTAGGCTTACCACCCCTTCCTCCATCTCACATCCATCCCCTACCCTCACCATCTCTTCACCCATCCCATATCCATCCCCTAGCCTCATCTCTTCACCCATCCCACATCCATCCCCTAGCCTCACCATCCCTTCACCCATCCCACATCCATTCCCTAGCCCCATCATCCCTCCACCCACCCCACAGGAGTTCCTTGAGCTATCACCTATTCCATCATTAAACTTGGGTATTGGTCCAACCCTTCCTCACATGCAGCAGGAGCCACCGTCCCACAATACGCCTACTGGCCCTTCTTCGGCCATCGACCCACCCCTTGTTAAGCCTGAGCAGGCTGTTGGGTTACCTGCAGTGCCAGAAGGTCGGCCAAAACGCATATCAAAGGCACCTCCTTGTGGGACAGGGGGGCACAAACATGGACACCCTAAGGTTCAAAAAAGGTAACTCATCCAATACCTTATTCCTTTGTAAGAGTGAAGATAGCTTATTCCTTCGTAAGAGCGAAGTGGATGGTGAGGTTGTGGGTTTAACATATTATTTATGTTGTTTTCATTGATTTGAATTCAATTTGATTGATTGAAGGTGAGAAAAAGAGACTTTACCAATTTAGAGTTCAAACTGGATCACGCTAATACGCCTTTGCAAGCTTGCGTGGATGATTTTTTCATTGCTATAGCTCTACCCATTTGTAGGTATCAAATTTTGAGTATAACACGTCATTTCTTTCTTTTATGCTTTGAGTATTTTCTTTATGTGTCTATGTCTGTCCTGAAATTGTGTGTGTGTTTTATTCAGGTTCTTCTTCATCAAAAGTGTCATTCTCTTATAAAACTTGTGCTATTTTCTAAAAATATCAAGCACGGCTGTGTGTGTTGTCTAGGTTCTAAACAGAATTTAGAACAGAATTCTGATTAAAGAGGACGTGGCTTTGGATGTGGGCAAGTCAAAGGGAAGGAATAAGAAAGATGGGGGAGAGGTAGCTGAGTCTGGATGTTGGTGTAGCACTTTCAAGTTCTTTGGCAGCTTATTGTCTTCAAAATCAAAAGTTGATAGCTCCTTCAGTGGCCCTACTGCCCATTCTGGTAATCCCATGTTTCCTTAATTTCCGTGGTGGTAGACTTATAATTAAAGTGTAGACAAGTTAGCAAGGGTAACTCAAACTACGCATTTGCAGTTACACACAAATAATAGGGTGCTTACTAATGTCTCCATGTTCACAAATATTGTTCCAGCACAAGAAGTATTCAAAAAACAAAAGCTTAACCACTTATGAGCACTCCCTCCCTAATATCCTCCACAAGCATCTTAAACTTTGTACCAGTTCTTGTCTGTTTAGCCTGATTACCAATTCCAGACCTCCACTTCCCTCCCTTGGAAAACAATAAGCCAAGTATAAAGTTTGTCTGATGTTAAATCTGATTATGTGATATAAATGTCTAGTTCATTATATAGCTGCTGATCTGTGGGCGTCCATGTATAAAATTTCTCCACTTTCAGGGCATGGATCTTTATTTCAAGAGACATGATGGGCAAGCTGTAACCTGTGAAGATTTTTTTGCTGCCATGCAAGATGCAAATGATGCTGATTTTGCTAATTTCTTACAATGGTCTGTATCTGCCTTTTGTTTCTTTTGAGCTTCTGAAGGTTTTGATGCGTACTCTTTAAAATATAACTAAAATACAGGTACTCCCAAGCTGGGACCCCTCTTGTCAAAGTGACATCATCATACGATCCCAAAGCTCGTACATTTTCTCTAAAATTCTGGTATACATGCTTGCGATTTCTCTCTCAGCAAAGAATTATGGTCTTTCTCATTGGTTGGTGATATGGCTAACAAGTTGTGTTTGATTGTGGGCTTTTCACAGTCAAGAGGTACCACCGACTCCAGGGCAACCTATAAAAGAACCCATGTTCATTCCTGTTGCACTAGGTTTGCTCGACTCAACTGGCAAGGACATCCCTCTTTCCTCTGTGTATCACGATGGAACATTGCAGTCTGTCTCAAGCAATGATCAGCCACTATATACTACAGTTCTTCGAGTGGCCAAGGTCAGTTCAGAGCTTTTATGTTTGCCTTTTTATTTTTATTTTTTTTTTTTTTTTTTTTGCGTGTATTTTCCCTTTTTGCTTAATGGACCAACAGTGAGTAACTAAGGGAAAAGATAAATACAAAATCTTGTACACATTTTGAGATAATCCATTTCATATTCTATGCAAAGCAAGAACAATTTTATCTTATGTTTGTATTGACCAGATACTACATTGCTAAGCAATGTTAGGCACCTTTTATTACTTTTTAATTGTTTATATACACATTAATATATGTATGATTGTGATTGGACTTAGCAGAAAGAAGAAGAGTTTGTGCTTTCTGATATATCTGAGCGGCCAGTTCCATCTCTATTGCAGGGCTATAGTTCTCCTATTCATCTTGAATCTGATCTGACTGACAGCAATCTGTCTTTCCTTCTTGCTCATGATTCTGATGAGTTCAACCGGTTTGTCTTTCTAATTGCTGCGATACCCCTTTTTTTCTGTTTCTTTTTTGTAATTGAGCAACTGATGGACAGAAATTTGCTTGGTTATTTTTCTGTTCAGTTGGGAGGCTGCACAGCTGCTGGCACGCAAACTGATGCTCAGCTTGGTGGCTAATTTCCAACAAAACAAGCCATTGGTTCTGAATCCAAATTTTGTGCATGGGCTTAGAAGCATACTCGGTGACTCAACCTTGGATAATGTATGGCTACTTTCTTTTTGAAAAAAAAAAAAAAAATACTGGGGGAAGGGTGAATGTACTAATGTAACTTCAATTCAATGACCTTTGCTTTTCCAGGAATTTGTTGCAAAGACAATGACTCTACCTGGAGAAGGGGAAATAATGGACATGATGGGAGTTGCAGATCCTAATGCTGTTCATTCTGTTCGCACTTTCATCAGGAAGCAGCTTGCCCAGGAATTGAAAGCAGAGTTACTCAGCACAGTATGCATTCTTCCTAGGAGTTGCATAAATATGATATATTAATTACTATTTTCTGCTTCTATCTTTTCTTTTTCTTTTTTTGTTGAGTAATAAATAGTTTGTGTTAATGCTTCACAGGTTGAAAAATATAAGAGCTCAGAAGAGTATGTCTTTGACCACCCTAATATGGCAAGGCGTGCTTTGAAGAATATTGCAGTAGGTATGTTTTGCTTTAATTGTATTTTTGCAAGATTGGCCCCTGATAAACTTTTATAAATTGATTAATTCTGTGTTTTGTATTTTCTATAGTGTATCTTGCATCACTTGAAGCTCCAGAGTATACCGAGCTTGCGTTGCAAGAGTATAGAACTGCCACAAATATGACTGATCAATTTGCAGCTTTGGCGGCCATAGCCCAGAACCCTGGTAAAACTCGTGATGATGTTCTGGCTGACTTCTATAGCAAGTGGCAGCATGACTTTAATTATTCTTCATTGCCGACATTCTTCTTGCTTCCTCACGTCTTCCATTTCTTTATATTTTTCCCTCAGGGTCCGAGGGGAAAATATAAAGAAATGGAAGACGTGAGGATGCAAGGGAATCTTGTCAACGAAGAATCATTAAATGTAAAGAGAATGTTGCTGCTGTTGAAGCGGAACTTTAAAACGTTCTACTGCAGTGCCAATGCATTTAAAGCAATTCCAATCAGACCGGTAGGATATGTAGTGCTGCTGCTAATTTTATGTTTTTTAGTACTTGGCTTATTTATCAAATAAAAAGAAAAAAACTGTACAAAAGTATTACTGTTGTGTAGTTATAGAAGGGTTCTTGTCTAGATGCATATGCACAAGGTTCTGGGTTTCATGGGTTATTTTAGTGATTATATTATAATTAAAATGTTAATAGTTCATAGATTTGTGGGTGTTTTATTGCCTAATGTGGTTTAGAGTTCTGTTCACTTTGTGGAGACATAATATTGGTCACTGAAATTTATTGTTTAATGTAGTTCATAGATATTTTGTTGAGCAATTTTAGCATCCTGGTCTAGATTAAGTCTTATTCCTTTGAAAAAAATAGCATTTCATCAATGTGCTAATTCAGTAAAATGGTTTTGGTGATCTGAAGGTATTTTCCAACAACATGGGAACGAAATCTGAGCCAGTAATTTCAAAGTGCAAAGAGAGTGAGAACTGGAGTAAGGTTTCATTTAAGCCTGACTTGGCAAAATTTAACATGACTTACCTTGAGGACGACGTGGTTGCGCTGATGAAAAAGCGGGTGTTTGACTTGGCTGGGTGCCTTGGGAAGTCTATGAAGGTTGAACTGAATGGAACTCAGTTCCCCATAAAATCATTTACTGATTATGTTAATCTCTACTTAGATTTTGCTGCTAAATCTAAACCTGATAAACCTCGAAGGTTCTTTCTATGAAACTCTGAATGTTTCTATTTTATTTGTATTTTCCCCCTTCATAGTAATAATTGCCCTTACTAGAATCATTTGTTTCCTCAGCTATCATGTGAAAGTTAATGATAGGTGGGAGATATGCGTGAGTCTTAGTGACAGGCAGTTTCAACAGGTACCTACGCCTTTTGAAGCAAAGGGAATAATGAGTCAATTGAAATTGCAATTGTGTGAGACTTACATGGTTTTTTGGTTTTTTAACCAGGTCAGCTTTGTGAATTTGATTGCCACAACCAAGGGTGGAACTCATGTTGATTATATCACTAATCAAATTACAAACCATATAATGAATTTTGTAGATAAGAATGCCAACATCAAAGCCCATAATGTGAAGAACTACTTGTGGGTTTTTGTCAATGCTCTTATTGACAACCCTACTTTTGATTCCCAAACTAAAGAAATCCTGACAGTTCGTCAAAGCAGTTTTGGGTCCAAGTGTGAGGTTTCACAAGATGTTTACGAGTCCAACTCATGTTTATGAGTCCATGAAAGCAGAAGAAGCAGAAGAAGCAGGAGAGGTTTGATTATTAGAAAGCAGAAGAAGCAGAAGAAGCAGGAGAGGTTTGGAGAATAGAAAGCAGAAGAAGCAGAAGAAAAGATCGTAGCGGTTGTTGGAGGAGCAGAGAGAGAGAGAGGGAGAGATATGAAAGTATACCACGTTCCTTGCTTGGAGGACAACTACTCCTACCTGTAAGTTAATCCTTTTTTGCTTAAATTTCGATGAGAAATTTGATTATTAGTAATTAGGGCGATTGATTTGTTGCAAATTAAATCGCGCAGCATAATCAATGAGAGGTGAAAAGAAGCGGCAGTAGTGGATCCAGTAGAGGCTGAGAAGGTAGTACAATTTGCCAAACAACATGGCGTCCTTCTCAAGTTCGTTCTCACCACACACCATCACTGGTATGTATGTATGTATGTATGTATGTATGTATGTATGTATGGTATGACATTCCAATTCTTTCTTTTTTTTTTTAATTGCTTTCTTCTTCTGGTTCTGGTGATATTAATAGTAAATAATAAGTTAGGGATCATGCTGGTGGAAATGAAAAAATAAAGGAGCTGCTACCGGGGATTAAGGTTTATGGTGGTTTGTTAGATAACGTGAAGGGTTGCACTAATGAATTGGAAAACGGTGATAACATCACTCTTGGTGCTCATCTCAATATACTCTCTCTTCACACTCCTTCGTATGCTTCTTCTTCTTCTTCTTCTTCTTCTTCTTCTTAATCACTTTCCCCCTTCTTTCTTGTTTTCACTATATATATTTGTCTGCTACTTTCTTCTGCTACTGTGTTACAGGCTCCAGCATAATTAGCTCAATAAGCATGATTTGATTTTTTTTTTTTACTTCCAACATTAATGCTTCTCATATTTAATCTTCTATTTTTATGTCAACTCAAGACTTAACCCCCTGTTTTTGGGGGTGGTATGTTTTTCTGTACTTTGTTCACAAAACACCACCTTGTCTCTCTATTTAATTTCTATGATCATGCTGGAAAATCTAAACCTGCCAGTAGAAAGAACCTATCCCTGCACTCCACCATACTATGTCTATGAATATGATGCTCTCACCAGATTCTTACATACCCACCAATGGCTCTTGACCTCACCTTCCATCCCATTATTATGAAAAAAGAACCAAGTGCGATTTCAGCTAAAGCTTATTGCCAATTTATTTATCTGAGACATATTTGTTTTAGCGTTTTGCACGGGTATGCCTTACATCTTTATTCTTTTTAACTTTATCTGTGTGTCTTTGACTTGCTCTAATCAGCCACACCAATGGTCACATTAGTTATTATGTGACTAGCAAAGAGGAAGAAGACCTAGCTGTTTTCACTGGAGACACGTTGGTAAGTTGATGGGGGACTCTTTTTTATGCGTGCATGGGTGTGTCTAATCAGTTTTCTTTACAAAATGCAACATGATTAGATGGCAGAAGCCTTTCTCCCTGGTCTGTTATATTTCTTTTGTTGGGGGCTGGTGGATGACAGAAGAAAAAAAAAAATGAGGGAAACAACATTACCAATTTAGCTTGGCAATATGAATGCACTCACAACAAATCTTTTTTCCCCCCTTCTTTAATAAGAATGGTGGGCAATTTCATCACCTTCATTTGCTGAGAAGGGAGGAAAAAAAGAGTAAAATCCTAAGGGGGAATGCCCTGAATTAGTGGGGTTAGGAAATCTATTTGTTAAGACTCCATGTTTATTGTCTTCTATTATGAAGTGAATGTTGTATCTGTGAATATGAAACAACATAAGATTGTTTGAAGAAGTTATTCCCTAAATTATGTTCTTTTCTTGGCAAGCTCTTGGCTAGTAACAATTTGTCTTCATTTTTTGACTAAATTTGTAGCTTTCATTTTTAATTTTATGGTATTAGGTAACTAATAGCGGTCACTCTTTTTCTTTTCTTTTTTTTTTTTCTTTTTTTTTTTAATTAATTAATTAATTTTTTTTTATTGTTTGTGTGTGTAGTTTATTGCTGGTTGTGGGAAATTTTTTGAGGGAACAGCAGAGCAGATGTATCAATTGCTATGTGTAACATTGGGTTCATTGCCAAAGCCAACTCGAGTATACTGTGGCCATGAGGTAATGGTATTTTGTTACTATCCTTTCTTTGGGTTGATTTTGAGTTCATAAGGATAAATTAATGGGAATACAAGGAGTTGGGGTTGCTTTTATTGTGTCCATGTGTGTAGATTTTTCTACTGTTGATGTATAATTAGTGCAAAATATTCCATTTCGCATAATTACAATCAATAATCACTGGTTTGTTTCTATAACCACCTCAAAATCTCTTTACTTATATTACATAAAAGGCGCCAGGTATATACCTTGTTTCATATTAGATCTCAAATTTTTAATTTTGTCAATTAAAATCCCAAATTTATGACACCGTTTTAATTTGAAGCCCATGTCTATATCTGTTATTCATATTCCTTATTCTGGCTGGTAATGGATTAGAGAAAAATATAAAACCATATAAAATTTTGTGATTTACCTAGGTAACTAGTTTTAATTCTCTGGCAATCACTTTCTCTCTCTATTGACTTTGTTTAATGGTTACCAAATTAATTTATGAACAAGGCCTAGATGAAGCATAGAATTTAATCAATGATTTCCTGCTTTTCTCTCCTCCATTACTACCTAGAATAACAAAAAAAAATTACAAAGATGGACATAGGCTTCAAATTGAAAGTATTTTTTAAATTTAGGACTTCAATTGGCAAAGTAAAAAACTTGTGACCTAATCTGTATAAAGGTATAGACTTTTATGTAATTGCTAGAAATAAGAAACCACCTCAAATTCTCTAGCATTTTTTGAACAATAATGTTTCTGATAAAAATATTAGAAATCAAGTAGTTAGTATTTGGGATATTTTCTGGAGCCTAAATGGAAATGGTTGCTAGATGGTTATAGCTGTATCACAGGCATGTGTAAAAGAATAATGGGAATACATGAATTGTGTGGGCCTAATTTATTATTGTATCTTTTGTTGAGTGTCGGATTGTGTTTCTATGGTCATTTCAATAGCAGTATAGTTAGAGAGATATGATTTAGATCAAGATTCCTTCGTTGGGTAATGGTTTATCAACATAGGTTCACAATGAGTTCTCCACTTTTCATCTTTCATCATGTGAGTGAGTGATACTGTGATAGTATGGTAGTCATGGACTCTTATTAACCACTTGTTTTTGCAGTCTCAAAGTCTGGAATTGTAGACAGTCTCCTATCGTGGGCAACTTTTAAGCAGAGTAAAGATCTTAAGAAAAGTGATGGAACAAAGACAGAGAAGATTCATGGTATTCAAAATCTAGATGATGCTAACAAAATAGGAGGGAAGGAATTTGATAAATGTACCTTGATTTTAACTGAAGGAGATTGAGCTGAGGCTCTTGCAGTAAGTTGTTGTGTCATTGTGCAGAGTATTTTAGCATTAAAGTTAGCTCTAATGGGTTTCACTTTGTATGATTTTTACGTTATTCATTCTATTACAGTTGGCTAGGCTTGCTGTTGTGGGTCGAGATTACTATAGTGTGTTCCCATTGAGAGGTAAATTGCTCAATGTGAGGGAAGCCACTGCTAAACAGCTCACTGAGAATAAAGAAATTGGGTACATAATGCAGATTCTTGGACTTCAGCAGCATAAAGAATACACCAATGTAAAATCTTTGAGATATGGTCATTTGATGATAATGACTGATCAGGTGCGCCTTAAGTTTCTCTTATTGTTTTGTTCTGGTTTTATGCTTACAATTCTCCCTACAAGGCACACTGACAGCCTACAACAAATATAAACTTTTAACTATAATTATTGTAGAGGATCATGATGGTTCCCACATCAAATGGCTGTTGATCAATTTTATTCATTGTTATTGGCCATCACTATTAAAAGTTCCATCTTTCTTATTGTGAAGGTTGGTATTTTAAGTTAACTAGTTCAAAATTCAAATATTAGCACAACTTCAATATAAGTGGAATGTGTCTTGAGTGAAAATGATCATTTATCATCTTTGTAGGCAACTCATAAAAATGGGACACAATTATTATTTTATACCATGCCTGAGTACGAGTCATGGAAGCACAATTTGGGTGGTAGTGCAAGTGGGTGGTCTATCAAGTACTATAAGGTTTGCATTGAAATTTGTTACATCTGAACCAATTACAGAACCTTTTATTCTATTATCTGTTTTCTGTCTTTTGCATGTTGATTTGTTTGTGTCTTTTTAGGGGTTGGGAACAAGCACATCAAAGGAAGGAAGGGAGTACTTTGCAAATCTTGAGAAACACAGGAAAGATTTTATTTGGGAGGATGAACAGGATGGGGAGGCCATTGAGCTGGCATTTAGTAAGAAGAAGATAGAAGAGAGGAAGAATTAGCTTAGGCAGTTAGAGGTCAAAGTTTTGCCATGCTTTCTTCTTGTGTTTTAGAGAAAGTGAATGAATATATATCTAATACAACACCTTCTGAATGTGCAGCCTGGTACTCTCCATGGTTGATGGCCTTTTGCGTGGCCAAAGGAAAATTCTGTTATGCTCTTTCAAGAGGAACTTTGTCAAGGAAGCAAAAGTTGCCCAGTTTTCTGGTTATGTGTCTGAGCATTCAGCTTATTATCACAGTGAGCAAAGTCTTGTGAGTACCATCATCAGAATGGCACAACACTATGTGGGACTGCCCTTTCTATACATTTGACACTTAGTTTATCCTTTTCAGGACCCATTTGTTATGAACAGAGAAATTTTTTAACCTTTACTACATGTAATTTTGTCCACAAGATTCCAATTTTCTATAATTTGTTCTCCACAATATGTGGATTTTATTATTGGATAAATACAGTTTAAATGTTGTGCATAAAAAAGCTTGTGTCCTTTGTACTTTGAGGCAAAGTAATAAAATTTAGGAGTTCACTCCTATAAATTCTTAGTGTGCTATGCAGAGGAAAAAACAAAGGGTGTTAATGGGGGAAAACACTGTAATCTCTGTAATTGTGTGTGTATTGTAGGCCTTAGTGGCTGAATTTTACAAAGGCAAAACCTGAATGAGTTTTTTAGGAGAGGGAGCCTTAGTGTGCTTTGTACTTCATGGGAAATAAATAAATTATTTTTGTGCTGTGCATGTGTATATTCATAAAAACTATTGTTTAGTTTCCTTGTGTGACAATTGATTATTGTAAGCCTTAATGGCTGAATTTTACTAATGTGGAACCTAAGCGTTTTGTGTAAGAGAGCCTTAGTGCCCATGTGGTAATGTGGTTTCAAACTGCAATTTTTTTTTTGGACAAGTAAAGAATTCAAATTAAAACAAAGAATGTAGTTCTCCAACGTCCAAATGCAACATAAAGGTGGCAATGTCCAATTGCACTTTTTCAAAGCACAGCTTTGAAATGACAAACGACATATAAAAGATATAAAAGATAACTAAACTAACATATAAAAGATAAAATAGGTCACAATAGCAGAGAACTTGAGCAATACGAGCTGTTCTGTTGGAGGGAGTAGAAATGATTGATAGCTTAAACAATATCTACCGAGTTACAAGTTAAGGGAGGCCAATAGCTGTTCTGTCACACTATTAAAAACAGATGAGGAGTAGAAGGGGCAGGAAACATATTTATTTTCTACTTTTTCTATGTTATTTGCAGTTGTATACACAATTATTGGTCTATGAAATACATATGAAGCACTTTGTCTATTAGACAAACGAAACCAATCCAATACCCCATTATGAACTATTTCAAATAAACAAAAATACATTAAGATTCACCATAATCGAAAAGTAAAACACTAAAATATTTTCAATTAACACAAAGGAAATCAGCTAATATTGCATTAAAATAGCAAAGATAAACCATAAATCAAACACTCTAAAACTCGATTTTTACTGGGAATTTTTTTTCCCCTCCCCACTATTTTTTCCTTCTCCCACCTGCATTAAACCCAGATCCACAAACTAGGAACTTCTTTTTCCTTACCCCACGAGCGTAATATATATATATATATATATATGTATATATCTATATGTTTCTGCGACCACTAGTGAAAGGGAGAGCACATGAGATTAAGCAAGTTACTGTTCATGGGCAATACCGTTGCCCAATGCCGTACATACCAAACAGATTTAACCTCTACATAAGGCACACAAATAAAAACACCATTACTAGCTATCATTGAACTTGCCAAAGTACTATCATTTTCGACATTATAGGCAAACGTTGCACAACACAACTAATGTAACGAGTACAATGGATAACAAATAGTTCAATTACAACAACATTCAGCCATAAACAAAATAACAATTGACTCGATACAACATAGTCTACACAGTCGTCTAGCACTTGTCCATAATGAAGATAACCTGAAGTCCCACGTACAATGCCATTCCAAACTCGAGTCTCCGGTCGCCTGATAAACATTGTTGTACAGTTGTTAGTTCCCAAATGCGAAGAGTAAAAACCAAATGAAATTCTAAGTATATTATAAAAAAACAGTGACAACACTTGCCTAGTTTGTAACGTTACCACTTGTCGAAGCCCCATGGGAACTGCTTGTCAAAGCCCCACGTGAATTGGGACATCTTCTGCGGTTATGCCCCTCTTCATGACACACTCCGCATCGCTGCCTCGGTTGAATCTCCCTCAAGTCCGGATCTTCCCTCTGGCTTCCCCGTTCTCGCTGTACCCCATCCATTTCATTCCTTAATCTTGACTTCACAAGACGACCTTTGGCTCGCAACAGCTGTGGGTCAGGCACCCACTGTGGTCCGCGAACGTCCCTCCACAATGACTCTGACAGTGGCACCACAAAATGATGTGCATATGTGTCAGTGGCATTCTTCAAACTGTAACATGGGTCAATATAGGTTGTGGCATTGAGGTGTAGACCTTGAAGAACTTTAATTGCATGTGAACAAGGGATCTTAATGTTTTGCCACTTTCCACAACCACATGTTCTAGCAAATATGCGCACGTCATGACTGTGGTTTCCCCCTCCACCTCTATGGTCGTTGTACGGGGTAACCACTTGATATATACCAAGTTCACGATTAAAATTCCTCAGAGTGTGTCCTACAATTTTCTGCTCATTTTTGGTATAGATCCCCATTGCATAATCACTCCACACCTTACCTTGAGAGAGATCAGAAGTAATTAGTTTATTTCGATCGTGGAAATATGCAACAAGTTTGCACCAAATGAACTCAACCATTGCAGCAATGGGCAAACCGCGGGCACCTTTAAGTACCCCATTAAAGCACTCAGAGATATTGGTTGTCATTGCCCCGTAATGTCTTCCACCATCATGTGACTGGGTCTATTTCTCCGCATCCAAACTCACTAGATATGTATATGGCATATAGCGTGTAACATTGGGATCATCAGGTCTTACACCCCTCAACATATTAATCTCAGCCTCCTTAATGGTTTGCATTATGGATTCAAATTTAGCTTCATTAGTCGCATATCCAGCTTTCAAAGCCAATGCCTTTAGAGTCGGGTCATCAAAGTGTGTGTTGAAGTTGCTAGCAACATGTCAAAGGAAATATCGGTGAAATACCCGTTCTCTTCCGTCTTGACCTCTAGGCCACTCTCGAATGGCGCATTTGATACCTTTATGTCGGTCAGAAATAATACAAATGCCATCGGCAGGTATGACATGCTCTATCGAAGTCCTGAGACACTCTAAAAACCATCTCCAACTAGCCCCTGATTCCTTGTCTACAACAGCAAAGGCGAGAGGCAGAACCTTTTGGTTAGCATCGGTTGCCATTGCAATCATCAACACCCCTCGATATTTACCATACAAATGAGTCCTATCAATACTGATCACCAGCCTGCAATATCTGAATGCAGCAATGCATGGAGCGAATGCCCAAAATACATAGCGCAGTAACGTAGTATCATCTATACCCCTAGGTATGGTGTAATAGCTATACCGGGTACCCGAATCCTGATCCAAGTATGCCAACAACAACTTTCGCAACCTCTAGTAAGACTCCTCCCAATCCCCATATATCTTAGCAATTGCCTTTTGTTTTGCGTCCCATGCCTTATAGTAAGAAAGTTCATGGTTATACTTAGTATGTATGATCTCCCAGAGCTCATCAATAGGAGTAGTGTGCTTTTGTCGCAATTTTCCCATAATTTCTTATGCAACAAAATTAGAATCCATCATTTTACTGTCTCTTCGCCGACCAAAGGGTATACAAGTATGTGGACCCACATAAGATGTGACCATCCACAAACCATTAAGTTTATCCTTCTTGAATGCCCCAACGTACCACTTACAGTTGGTGTCAATGCATGCGGCGCACAATTTAGTTGTGGTCGACCTCCGGATAATAAAATTTCTATTATCACTTGCTGCGTATATTATCAATGCATGCTTCACCGCCGCTTTTTTTGCAAAAGTCAACCCTTTACTAAAATGCATCCCATCTTCCCAAGTAGAAACTAATGGTATCTGAAGAGCTGAAGGATTAACCATATTTTCCCAAGTATTTGCGTAAAAGGACTCGCTAGGAGGTGCATAGGCAGTGGTCGTATTTGTATCATGTTGGACGCCAATATCATCATCTGCATCACGTTCATCATGGTTCTCCATATTTTCCTCTTCAAAAATGGGAACAACTTCATGGTCATCCACATCGTACTCAAAGTCGCCTCGGTCAATCCTCTCTTCGAACTCGTCCACATCATCAACATTTTCACCATCATTCATAGCATAATCTTCGTCTTCGTCTTCCTCTTCTAAATGTGTCTCTTCAGGATGGACGGTTTCACCAGTATTGGCAACATGATCTTGAGTTGGGAGCGTATAACCTGCCATTGTATACTCTCCCATTGTATAATCTCCCATTGTATAATCTCCCATTATAGTGCATCCATCATCTAGGGCTGTAAATTGTAAAGACGTAGTTGTTTGTTGCACCGTCTCAATATAAACTTCTGCAAGCGCCTCCAAACTTACGTACAACTCAGCAACATTTACTTGGGGCATTTTTTGAATCCTATTAAACATCATTTTTACATGTTTGTCTTCTGTGATTGCCATATACCCGTAATTTATCCGTTCATGAAGGACTTCTTGTGGGTATCGATAAGTAATCTCTATGTCATACCAAGCACGGTTCAAATTCAATTCGTCCATTATTTTCCTCTTCAAATCATTCAACGTCTTCAATTTACGATGTATCATCATGTAGTAGCATTCGATACCCTCCCCTTTAAATGGGAATCCATCAATCCCTCCAAGATTGTCAAGAGGTCCACCGAAATATATATTTAACTCAATATTTTTCAGAGATTGTGAACCTATTAAAGAGTCAAGTATAATATGTTAGTGACATATTTTTCTCTCTTTCATTTAACATAACTTACAAAAAATTTTCTATCTATATATTTACAAAATATACGACTTTTAGTAGTCCTATATTTTACTAGTCATATACTCACCCCACATCACATACACACACACAATCATTATCATTTGATACTAACACCAAAAAAAAAAAAAAAAAAAAAATCTAAAGACAAAAGCCACCCCATTGCAAAATTTCAAATCAGCTCTAACAAAAATATAAATAAATAAAAAAATCAAACCAAACAACAATATAATCATTAAAAACCTAACAATACAAATAAACCAAGAATACATCTTAAATATATATCAATCATTCTTTCATACCCAAGCAAATAAATGAAATCAGAGTTTAGAGAATAATATTTACTCTAATTGATGGGATTTCAGTTGTTTTATCACATTACACGTTTATTTTAAATGACTATTTTATTTTAATTTTGTTTTCTTATGATTTATATTAACTTGGACCGAATTGGATTGGATGGACCGAATGGACTGAAGTGGACCAAAGTGGACTTGATGCACCAAGGTGGACCCAATAGACCAAAATGGACCGAATGGACTAAATGGACTAAAGTGTACCTATAGGACCGAAATGGACCAAAAAGAGTGAATGACCAAACTGGACTGAATAGACTGAATGGACTGAAGTGGACTAAAGTGGACTGGATGTACCAAGGTGGACCTAATAGACCAAAATGGACCGAATAGACTAAATTGGATTGAATGCACTAAAGTGTACTTGCATGGACCGATGTGGACCAAAATGGACCAAAATTGACTAAATGGACTGAAGTGGTCAAAATTGGATTGAAATGGATCTCAACGTTCTTAAATTATTTAATACTTTTTTGTAAGGGGCAGCTCTTATTTTTTGGAGCAACATTTGATATTTTTAGTAGATGGCAAAACCAAAATGAAGCAATTACATCACCAAATCAATGATTATAATTTCATACTCAAGCAAAAAAAAAAAAAAAACAAAAATAAATAAATAAATTAAAGACCCTTACACCAAACAACAAACTAAAGAGTGAGACCCTTACCTGACATGAGGATGTGCTGGGATTGTATGAGAGTGAGAGGGAGAGTGAGAGAGGGAAGACTCAGTTAAGCTGCTTTGAAATTAAGCACAGGTGAAAGTAAAAGTGAAAGTGAACATGTATGAGAAAAATGCAGTGAACATATGAGACAAATGAAGTGAAGTGAACAAAGACTAATGAAGTGATCTGAAGGACTGACTCTATGACAAATTGTCAGCAAAAAAACGTGAAATTGCTTTGCTCTTTATGAGAAAAATGCAGTGCACATATGAGACAAATGAAGTGAAGTGAACAAGGACTAATGAAGTGATCTAAAGGACTGACTCCATGACAAATTGTCAGCAAAAAAACGTGAAATTGCTTTGATCTTTATGAGAAAAATGCAATGCACATATGAGACAAATGAAGTGAAGTGAACAAGGACTAATGAAGTGATCTGAAAGACTGACTCTATGACAAATTGTCAGCAAAAAAACGTGAAATTGCTTTGCTCTTTAAGGACACAGAGCACGCGGGATCAGTCTTAGAAAATCGAGTTTCTAAGACTCGGTTTCACTTTTAGCAAACCGACTCTCTAAGCCTCGAGATCTATGTGGCGTATATGTGGCATTTCAAGCCACTAAAATCGAGCTTTAAAGGCTCTATATAAAAACCGAGTTTAGAAGACTCGATTTCCACGTAGGATACTTTCCAGGTCATAACATAAAAATTGATTTTTAGAGGGTCGATTTTTCAATGAAAATCAACCCTTTTAGGCTCGAGATGCTAATATCGTATATACTTTCGGAACCGGGCCAACCAACTATAAAGTTTGATTTTAGAGTTTAGTTACCCAGATTCCCCCAAGTTTCACTAAGTATGTTCTCGTAGGGTAAAAAGGGAATTACTGAGAAGGAAAAAATTGATAAGAAGTTGAAAATATATAGATAGACACACATAAAGTGGTTACCCACTAAAACGGTGTGGGCTTTTAAAAATAATTTGTTAAAATTTCTTTTCTTTTTTTTATAATTTATTTTTAAAAAGGCTTAGAGCATTCGCATCAGTCCGTGTATAAGTGTGTATAATAGAAAAAATGCTCAAATTTACACATTTTTATTCAAAAATAGCCCACATCAGTTCGTTTAAAATCTTGTAAAATCGTCTAAAATTATTCGCGAGCTACAGTACCCGTGTAAATTTACACAGGTACTGTAGCATGTGTATATCATTTTTTAACAATTTTTTCTCTCTCCTCTCTATACCTGACTCTCAGCTCCTCTCTCTCTCAGGCGCACAGCTCTTTCTTTCTCTCATCTCATCCGTCTTTCTTCCTCTCATCAATCTTTCTTCCTCTAGCTTCCAACGATCGCCACCGCCGCTAATAGCCATCGCTGCCGATCGCTCTTTATTCCTTTGATTCTCGTCGTTTTCTGGTTGAATGGGCTTGATCAGTGGGTTTCGGGTTGAAGGTCTCTCGCCATTGCCATCACCACTGCTTGCCTTTGGAGGCGTCGATCTTGTTTCTCGTTCTCGCCATTGCCACCGGAGGCATCGATCTTGTTGCTCAAGGCGAGGCGTCGATCTTGATAAGTGGGTTTTGTGGATTGTGTGGATTCCGGTGGGTTGTGTGGATTGTGTGGGTTTTTGCCGGTGGATTTTGTGGGTTGTGTGGGTTTTTTTTTTCTGGGTTTTCTGCTGGTGGGTTGTGTGGATTCCGATGTGATATCGGTGTGGATTTTGGGTGTGGGTCGGTGACTGTGTGGCAAAGAAATTAATATTTTATTTGAATAAATGTGTATAATAGACAAATTGATGTGAGTATCTTGTAAAATTAAGAGTGTAAAATAGAAAAAGTAGGTCTTGGACGTGTAAAATGGAAAAATTTATGCACGAGCTGATGCGAATGATCTTATTTGCTGATTTGTTGCTATTTTAAAAAAGTGTTTTTTTTTTCTTGTAACTACTGCCCAAACGAAAAGACATATTGTTTTGGTGTTTTTAGATATAAATGTGTCAGTCATTTATGTAGCCACACGTGCAATGAGGCACAAGCAACAAAAAGTCAAACGTTTCGACTATTAGTTATTATTATATAGATTATATATATGATTTAGTATTAATTGGTTTTAGACTCTTCAATTTTTATACCCAATAATTCATTTGTCACAAAAATTAAAAAACTTTTTTAGACACATGGAGGAAAATTGGACTCCAATTGAAATCCAATTTCAAATCTAATTGGATTTGTACTCTTCAATTTTTACATTCAATATTCACTTGACACAAAATTAAAAATTAAATTGGATATGTGGCACAAAATTGAGAATTCAATTAAAATGTAATTGGATTTTCTCTAAGTTTTAACTATTAATATATATATATTTCACTAACTTGTGTCAAAAATTACTTTCTTTTTTTCAATTTTTCTTTAATATATATTATAAATTATAATTATGAGTATATTTTTAGTATATTTTTTAATTGGAAAGTAGGATCTTACGATTCTCGTACTGATCCTACGATCTGATCCCCGAACCTTCTCACTGATCCCGTGTAGGATCTCAATCCTAACAACCTTGTGAAAGAGAGGACAATTTTCTTCCACCATGTTTTGTTTTTTCCTCCATGGTATTATGTTTGTTAAGTTACTGTTAAATAATTTGACATGTGTCAGCTATGTATTTGTTAGTTAGAAAATATGTTGATTAGATTAGGTGCCAATCTGCGTTTTGAGTTCATAATAACAGGAGTAGTGGTTGGAAAATCACCTCCTTCATCCTCTATAGCTCCAATAGTTTATGGTATTTCTTCATTTTTTTTTTTTCATAATTTTCATAGTTTTAAGGTCTTACATGTAAGAAGGAACGGTAATCGTCCAACCCACATGTTAGCAAAATATGCTCCAAATGTTGAGCAATATGTTTCTTAGATTGAAGAGAGCCCTTATTTTATAAAACATGCTCTCTCAAATGATGTAATTTCTTTTCAGTCTTTTTAATGAAAGTTCAGTATCTCTTATGTAAAAAATAAATAAAATAAAAGTTAGCATTTTCTTATTTTAACAAAAAAAAAAAAAAAAGCAGCATTTTCTTAACTCTAAGACTGAAATCATTTTGCTACTGTCAAATTCCTCTTTGTTACTAAACCATGGTATCATAAGCATCAAGTGTGCTAGCAATGCATACCATTTGTCATGTAGGCATTTTTCGTTAATGAGTTAGTAGCAAAAACCAGATTGACTCCAAGTTGAAAATAATAGAGACCAAATTGACTATAGCCTCAAAATGTAGGGATTAAAATGGTATTTTTGCCAAAAAATAATAAAGAATAAAAAAATTAAAAAACATGGCAGCAAGATATAACAACCACAATACAAACTAGCCACAAGTTACATTAAAATACACACACTGTGCCAATTGCCAATGACTCTCTCTCTCTCTCTCTCTCATTTAAGAGTATATAAGGTTGACATTGAGTACTAAGGAAAATTGCCCTCTGGAGATATCATTTTGAATATTCCAATAGATGTGTTTCTTATTATACTTCCATTCCAAGATATTGTAATAAGGTGACTCAAGAATTAGCTCTGTATGCTAAGGAGAGAAAGAAACCCTTGGTTTGGCTCGAGGACATACCTTCTTTTCTCCTTCCCTTAGTTAACTCTAGTTCATTATAAATACAATCAATCATTTTTGGGCTAAAAAATAAAATAAAACTTTGAAACAAGGCAAAGATGCACTTCCTAGGCCCAGTTTCCACAATTATTGAGTTACCTTCCCTCGTAGGACCAATCCTAGTCCAAATTTAATTCAAGCTTGACAATAAAAGCCAATGATAGGTCACAAGCCTTTTATGGTGGGCCTTTTTGTAATGTTAGGCTGGGCTGTCTCTTGCCGTGCTAGGCCCAAGTGTTCTAAGTAAGGGAGTTGAGACTGGTCCAAATGCAACTCACTTTGGTCCGGCTTGTGCGCAAACTATACCTCATTTACCAAGGGCATGCTTACGGCTAGGGCTATCCACAGGTCAGATCGGATCGGGTTTGGAGTTGACCCGCATCCGACCCGACTAAATCGAGTGACCAAAATATGAATCTGCAGTCGATCGAAAGTTCAGGTCGAACCTGGTGGCATGGGTCATCGATTGAAAGGGTTGGAACCATTAGGTGATTTCAGGTCTGAATCACAACAAGATACAAATCAAAACCCAAAACAAATAGCTTAGGAAAAAAAAAAAACCCCAGAACAGAGAAATCAAAACCCAGAAAAAAGAAATCAAAATCCAGAACAAAGAAATCAAAACCCAACCCAAAACAAAGAAATCAAAACCAAGAACAAAGAGAACAAAGAAATCAAAACCCAGAAAACAAAAAAGAAATCAAAATCCAAATAACACAAACCAAGTCAAAAACAACAGATCCATGAGATTGAAACAAAAAAGAGGGAGATAAGACTAAACCCACACCACCACCACCACCACCACCATTCCTTCCCCCACCATCACCACATCCACAAAATCAATATATATATATATTTTTTTTTAAATAATATTTTTTTACTAACCCATAGACTGCAAAGATCAGAGGAGATTTCAAGTAGATTAGAGAAAGGATTCATCATGATGTGGAGTTTCAAGTTGACCTTTAAGTCCGTGACGACAACAATAGGTCCAACTCGGCGACGATGGCATTATGGAAGCTACGGTTAGGGGTGGCAATAGAGCACAAATCAGCGACGAGAGACGGCAGTAGTAAAAAGGCGTGGGTCAAGGATTTAAGAGAGATATCAAAGTGAAAGATCAAAGAGAGAGAGAGAGAGAGAGAGAGAGAGAGAGTTTTTCTAAAACTAAGTTTTAGGCGTGTATTTTGTTTTTGAGAAAGAGGTTAAGGGTTGAGGGCTGAGGTGTGTTCAGCGTAGAACTAGAAAGACTTACAAGTTAGAAGGTACCAAGTAAAAATTCATTTTAGAATTATGGGCGGTCGGGTCGGTTTGAACGGGTTAGAATTCAAGAGACCCGAAACCGACCCGTTAAACCAATTTTTAAACTTATCAAACCCGCATCCAACCCGTCTGGTGATTTGGATCCGCTTGTGGGTCTTCAGGTCGGATCGGGTCTGGCGGGTGGATCAGGTCAAACAAGTTGCTAGATAGCCCTACTTATGGCAAGCAAAGCTACTTTGGAGGAGTTATGGCAAGCAGACATGATAATAATAATAAAATAAAGTACTTTGGCTTCTAGTCAAAATGAATAAATAATCCCCTATTAAAATGATAATCACAATAATAACAAGCACTTCTGTAAAGAAAGTAATGAGAATGAGTGGGTAAGACACGGGCTAACGAAAGAAAAATAAGATCAATATGATGTGCCAAGCTATGTCACAGGACCAAGACCAAAGAGGGAAGAACGTTTTTCCTCAGTGCGAATAATCTCCCGGGGAAATCTTGCCATGAAAATTAATCATTTTGAGGGAAACAGACCTAAATGGTTTATGCCCAAAAGAACCCTTTGCTTTTGGCAGAAAGCAGGACTTTGAGAGGGAGAGAGAGAATCAACCTATTGGTGCATGCATGCCATTCTATCTCTCTATCTTCCTTCGTTCTTTCTAATTTTCTTTTACGTTCTTCTTGTTTTCTTTCTCAGTGTTTGCTTATTTATGGTGATTCTCTCCTAGAGATTACTGCTCCTCCTCCTTCCACTGTGCACGGCAAAGGTCCTTTATATAGTGCCTGCCGTGACCGGATTTTACTATTTTAGCCTTTAACTACCTTTGTCTGGTGTGAGTGTCCTTGCCGACCACTACTGGTTCGTCAGTCATTCAGCCATCACCATTTACTTGTGTTGGCTGAGCCACTTCCCATTACCAAACAAAGAATACTATTTTGTTTGTTTGTCTGTCGTGGCCCTCCTACCTGTTACGGTGTGGGTATTCTTTCTTTATCCCTCATGACATGCACTTAGTGGTTCCAACTCATCCTTACTTCTTTTGGGCGGTATGTTATCCTAACAGGATATTTCTCCCAAAAGAGCCTGAGTAGGAACCCAAGAATAGGTTTTCCCCTCTCCCCACTGCCAGACCATGCCCTCTTACCTCTAACTCATGACCTTACCACGTCCTGTATTGGTTGGGTACAAGTTAGTGATGTCTGGGCCTTGCGCGTTCTTCACCCCTATGTATGTCCAAAATCTGCCTGCTGCTCATGCGTTTGCCATGGTTTAGAGGCTCGTTTGCACAGTCTGTCATCCATCCTTGACTTCTTATGGCGTGAGCTGCGTTCTGATTACCCACTCTTTTATGACTTGCTCCCCATAGGGGGCTGGGCTTTATTTGATTGTGGGTTTTTCCTTCTTTCAGCCTACCCTTTTAATTCTTTCTGCGGTTTTACTACCTTTTTCTGCCGTTCCATTCTGTCATTCCTGTTGTGATATTATTTGACCCCAGCCTGTTGGGCCTCTTTGGGCATGCTGTTTATTCTTCTCTCAATGACCCAATATGGTTATTTGGGCTTTGCATTACATTGCTTGTGGGCTCTTTTGTCCCATTTATTTCCTCCTGGGCATCCTTGGCCCATTTGCTTTCTTTGAGCTTCCTTGACCATTTTCCTAACTTTGTATTCTCATGGGCTTTTACTAACTCCTTTAGGTTTCTCTAGCCCAATTACCCCATCCTTCATCCTTGGGACTCATGGGCTTGCCATTAGCCCCTTACTTTCTTTACTTGCATTACTTCGGGCTTGCTATGGCTCATTCTCACTTTTCTATGTCATATACTGCCCATGAGTTTGCTACTTCTCTCTCTTCAGGCTCCTTTAGGTCCATTTGCTTCCTCAAGGTCCATTTGTTTATTTGATGGGCCTGTGATTTATTATTCCTGCCGCTTGGGCTTAATGATTTTTCTTTGTAGTTACTAACTCTTTTCTACCCATGTTGTTGGGCTCCTTTTCTACTGAGCTTCCCAAAATGAGCATCAACACCTTTAATCCAATGACTTCCTTGCAACCCTCAGCCGAAGATAGAACCTGCGAGTGAGGGGAAGTTACAATTGACAGAATATTCTATCAGCCCACATAAACAAAAAACTAAAAATGGCCAACTTTTTTTTTTTTTAAACCCAGTCCACAAAACAATAAGATTTATCAGTGACACAAAAACATTTTCTCACCAATTAACATGATTGAATAATGTTAGGGATACACTTAACTACACACCCAAATCTACAACATGTTTTTGTAGTGATTTATGTACAATAAGATATTTTCAAGGGCATGGTAAACATGATGTTACACAAATTTCAATTTACAACTTTAGCAAGTTTTGAAAAGGATAAGGAAAGTTTTTATATCACAATCAATTCAAATGGATCGAGCATTCAGTAGTGTAATCAAACCCTAATAGTCTAATACACATCAATGTTATCAATTTTGTTCTAACCAAAAAATTTTGGTATGGTTTATCAATTGGTGCGAATCACCCATATGTTTCATCTCAGCCTAAGTTCTAGTTTATTCCAATTTGTTTCGTTAAATTTTGGCCGTATGTGAGCACAACATTAAGCTTTTTTCTTGGCTCTTTTTTTTTTTTTTTCTTTTTCCTTCTTCTTCTTAGCATATGGAATTTGAATTTGATTCTTTAATTTGATATTACTGTCAAGAGAAATTGGAGCAATTTGGGTTAGTTATTTGATTCATCATAAATTTTTTCTTGATTTGGTGTATTAGGCTAAATTATTAATTCATTCTAAAATTAATGTCCTTATTATATATGGTAAATATTAAAACGGTTAATGATTTGGTTTGGGATAAATAATTTGATATGATATACAACTTTTTGATCAATTATTTCGTGTTATTAGAAGTAACTATTAAATGGTAAGTCAACAGGACGGAAAAGGAATGGAGAGAGAAAGGCTGAAGCGTTCGGATGAAGAAGAAGATACCCTTGCCCGCAGCACAAAAAAGTTCAAAGAAAGCCATAGATCTCATGGGACGACTGAGACTGAGAATGGGATAGGTAATAAAATGGGGAGTTATAAGGATAAATTGGTGGGTGTAATTCCTGGAGCCTTTGCGCAAGCGTTTGGTTTTGACAGTTCAATGCAAGAAGATGTGGAGTCTGATATCGAAGAGGAAGTTGAGCAAGATGGCAACATTAGAATTGGTTTTTTTAAAGAAGAGAAGGTTCGCATGAGAGCACCTTGGCAGAAAGCACTCATTATCAAAACATTTGGAAGAAGAATGGCATTCTCTTTCCTTGTCGAGAGAGTGCGCAAAATGTGGAATCTGTGTGGTGGAATGGATTGTATAGATTTGGGTTATGATTATTTTCTTGTGAGATTCGAATTAGCAAAAGATGTTGACACTATTCTTACAGGCGGTCCTTGGTTTATTGGTCAACACTTCCTTGCTATCAGACAGTGGGTACCTGGGATCAAGGCTTCCACAGCAACCCTCTCCTCGGTAGCAGTCTGGATAAGATTACCAGAATTGCCACTGGAATTTTATGAATCAAATGCTCTTCTAAAAATTGGGAGAGCTATTGGACCGGTCCTTAGAATTGATTCTCATACAGGTAATGGGGAAAGGGGACGCTTTGCCAGATTATGTGTGCAAGTCAACTTAGAAAAGCCTTTGATAAGGAAGATATATCTTGGGAAAATTCCCCAGTGTGTGCTTTATGAGGGCATTAACGCTCTCTGCTTCTCGTGTGGTAGGATTGGACACAAACTTGAATCGTGCCCTTTCATCATCAGAGAGCAACCCAAGGAGCAAAATGTGGATCGGAGCAATGGACGAGAAGATATGCATAATACACAAGGGGCAGACAGGCCTAAGGATGGCGAAGCAGTGCAGGAGAATTACGGTGAATGGATGGTGGTGAGTAGAAGAAAAATTTTTAATAAAGCAAGATCAATCCAACGGTCACCAGTGTTAAGTCAAGCATCTGATAATTCAATGATGCAAGTTCCTAATGCCTCCATGGATGAGCCCAAAATGGCGGTGCAGAGTAGGAGAGAAAGCAAGAGAAAAAGTCCACACACGCAACCTGTCACATCACTAGTAGAGTGTTCCAGGAAGGCAATGTCCAATCTCAGACATACTAATCTTGGTAAGGGGGCTAAAGGTAAGGGGGTGCGCGCCAAAGCAAGTCTGAATGCAAATGATATAGTTGGTTTACATCCAATTGAGGTGGGCCCAAGTAGTAAGGATGGGCCTTTTGTTTTTGGGTCTGAAGTTGTGCATGGCCCATTCCGCTTCTCAAGTACTAGTAACATAATAACCAACCCAAAAGAAAAGCTCATTTCAACGGAGAAAGGGATTAGTATCCCAGTTCGTACCAGTAGCGGCGATGGAAGGCAAGGAGAAGTGGGGGATTTTTTACAAGGGGAAGGTTATTCCGGTGAGCAACGAGACTATTTGTTGGATAAAACAAGATTCAACGGAGATTTGGGGCTGGTTCGAACTCGACTTGATGATGGCGTGGAAAAGCATTTTCCCGCTGACAAAGAAAAGCAAACAGCTGGGGTATCTGCCATTGAAGGACGAGGCATGGATCACAACCCCGAATCCATGGTGGAGGTTCTTAACGGACCGTCCTCCAATCCTTCTGTCACCGGTGAGAAACTCAAGGCCATCAACAACAGGATCAGACGAGCGGAACTCGGAAAAATTTCTGTCAGAAGTAGAGGCGGAGTGGACGAAGGCAGTGATCACAGAAAGGAAGATGTTGCAAAAGAACCTGGTGGAATGTTCGTTGATGGGCAACCTGCACAAGGTGAATATGATCCAGTTTGCGGAGCTAGAGATAAGTGGAACGATTCTTGTCAAGGCAACCCAAGAGGCTTTGGGGATAATCAAGCATGCAGTGGCTCTCTTCAAGGGGATTTAGGAGTCGAGGGAGGAGATGTTGGAGGCATGGAGGTTGAGAGATCCTGAGACCTCTTCCCTTGTGTCTGGCCTTGATATTTCCTCTACTCAATCTAAAATGATGAATATTTTGATCTGGAACTGCAGGGGTGCTATGAAACCCCAATTCAGAAAGACAGTTATGGATTTGGTGGATTGGCATGCTCCGATTCTCATGGTGATCACAGAGACTAGGATGAGTAGTGCAAGGGTAGAAGAAATTATAGAGTCTCTTCCTTTTGATGAAGCTGCGGTGGCAGACACTAT
Source organism: Quercus variabilis (assembly GCA_030445155.1). Lineage (NCBI taxonomy): Eukaryota > Viridiplantae > Streptophyta > Magnoliopsida > Fagales > Fagaceae > Quercus > Quercus variabilis. The sequence goes on from CP129455.1 coordinate 44,028,704, forward strand.
TGGTTTTGCTGGAGGTATCTGGCTGCTCTGGCGATCTGATTTGGTTCAAGTGGACGTACTGACTACTACAGAGCAGGAAATTCATGCCTTGCTTCGGGTAAGATCTCAATCCCTCAACTGGTTAATTAGTGCAATCTATGCTAGTCCTAGATTTAAGGAGAGATGCATTTTATGGAATAACCTTAGAATTCTTGCTAATATGCATGATCTACCATGGGCTCTCATGGGGGATTTTAATGAAGTTTTGTCTGCGGAGGAGAAATATGGGGGGAATCCGGTCTGCTAGAGAAGGATTAGAGCGATTAAGGAGTGCATGGATGATTGCAACATGTTGGACCTTGGTTTCAAGGGCCCAAAGTACACATGGACAAACAAGAGGGAACTGGGAAATTTAATTCAGTGCAGATTAGACAGATGCTGGGTTAATCCGAGTTGGAAAGAATTCTATCCGGAAGCTAATGTAACTCATTTAGCTAGGGTGAATTCGGATCACTGCCTATTATTACTTAATTTTAACCCCTCTTTGTGCTCTGCTTCTGACAGACCCTTTAGATTCCAGACCTTTTGGTTGAGCCATAGTGAGCTCCCTGCTGTTGTGAGAGATGCTTGGGCCGAGAGGGAGGGGAATTTAGCGGAAGCAATTATTAACTTCAAGGACAAAGCACAAAGGTGGAACAGAGAAGTTTTTGGAAATATTTTTGTTAGAAAAAAGAATGTTTTAGCTAGGCTTCTAGGTGCCCAAAGAGCTTTAGCTTCCTGTCCTAACAGGTTTTTGATTACATTGCAAGAGCAATTGACTGAAGAATATAATTTAATACTCCAACTGGAGGAGTTATGGGCTATGAAATCCAGAACTAATTGGATTATTTCGAGGGAAAGAAACACTTCCTATTTCCACATATCAGCGCTCAACAGAAGGAGTAAGAATAGAATTACCTGCATTCAAAACAGTGAGGGTGAATGGTGTCATAATTTAGAAGATGTGAAGGAAATTTTTAATACTAGTTATAAGAAGCTGTATAGGACTGAGCAAATCTTTTGTCCTTCTAACCCCCAATGGAGATCGGATTGGTGTGCTAAAATCAGTAATGAAGAAGCCAGCTGCTTATCCAGTATTCCTTCGGATGGGGAAATCTGGAATGCGCTCAAGACGATGAAACCTTACAAAGCCCCAGGGGTGGATGGGCTGCACGCTGGATTTTTTCAAAGATTTTGGTTAGTTGTGGGTGATTCGGTTAAGAAGGAGATTAAAGAGGTGTTCCTTAAGCAGAAGGTCCCTAAGTACCTCAACCAAACCTTAATCGCTTTAATCCCGAAACAAGTGGGTCCTGAGACAGTCAACCAGTACAGACCCATAAGCCCATGCAACACAATTTACAAGGTGATCTCGAAGATTATTGTCCTAAGGCTCCGCCCTCTCCTGCCATCATTAATATCCCCAATGCAAACAGCGTTCCTGGAAGGGAGAAGGAGCACCGATAATGTAGTTATTGCTCAAGAATTAATATACTCCCTTAGAAAGAGGAAGGGGAAGACGGGATTCATGGTTGTGAAAATTGACCTTGAGAAGGCTTATGACCGCCTTGAGTGGTCGTTTATTAAAATGGTGCTTGAGCAGTTTGGGTTTTCCGAGAGTATGATTCGGTTGATCATGAGTTGCGTGTCTACTTCTACCACAGCTTTACTGTTCAATGGAAGCAAGTTGGACTCTTTCCAACCTTCGAGAGGAATTAGACAGGGTGATCCCTTGTCTCCCTATTTGTTTCTGCTGTGCATGGAATTCCTTAGTGCTCATATCACTAGAATGTGTGAGGAGAGAAGATGGGATAAAGTCAAAGCTTCTAGAAATGGACCGAGCTTTTCTCATGTTTTCTTCGCAGATGACCTGATGCTTTTTGCTAAGGCAGATTACAAAAACTGTGAAGCTATCACTGATGTTCTTGATAATTTCTACAACCTTGCTGGACAGAAAATCAACCTTGATAAGTCAAAAATTCTCTTCTCCCCTAATGTCACCGGAGGCAGGAGGAGAGGCATATGCAGGAGGTTAGGTATGGCGGCAACTAATAATTTGGGCAAGTACCTTGGTTTTCCCATCATTCATCAAGGTAGAGTAGGTAGTGCATACAATTTTGTGGTAAATAAAGTTCAGAGCAAGCTGGCTGGTTGGAGAGCTAAACTCTTATCGAAGGCTGGTAAGTTGGTGCTTGTCAAAACCTCTGCGACACCTGTGGCTGAGTACTACATGCAATGCCAAGCCCTTCCTGTTAAAGTGTGTGATCAAGTAGATAAGCTTATTAGAGATTTTTTGTGGGGATCTACTGTGGAAAAGAGGAGAATGCACCTAGTTAGATGGGATACTGTGACTCTTCCTAAAGAGCTTGGTGGCTTGGGTTTGCACAGCATGAAAGACAGAAATAATGCTTTGCTAGCTAAGTTTTGTTGGAGACTAGCTTATGAGTAGAAGGCCCCTTGGGCGAAAATGCTTATGGCCAAATATTTATCTCCTGGTAGAATGACTATGGAAGGAAAGAAGCAACCATGCTCTAGCATTTGGGGCGCATGCAAGAAAGGGGGTCCAGTTTACGTGAAAGGGCTAAAATGGTCAGTGAAAAATGGAGAGGCAGTTAATGCTTGGAATGATTTTTGGCTTCCTTTGGGTCCTCTAAGGTCTCTTATTGAAGGACCCTTGCAACGTGATGAAGATTTAATATCAGTCAAGCAATGTTTTGACCAAAACCATGAATGGATAGATCAATGCCTATCCTTTGACCTTCCTCACCATATTCTCAATGTCATAAAAGCCACTCCTCTGTCCTGTAACCATGAAGCAGAGGATTCACTTCAATGGGCCTACTCAAAAAATGGTTTTTTCTCCTTGAAATCCGCTTACTTACTGGCTAGGGGCTTAAACCCTTTGAACCTAGTTACTGTTTCGATGGCTTGGGTATGGAAGGTTGAGACTTTTCCCAAGGTGCAATTCTTTTTATGGTTATGCTTGCACAACAGTGTTCCCACCGGAGATGTTTTGGGTTCAAGGGGTTTAAGTCTTAATCCCATATGTCACTTATGTCAACAAAACATTGAAACTTTAGATCATTTATTAAGGGGCTGCTTGTTTGCACGTGACTTTTGGTTGAAGCTCCAGGTCCCAGCTTGCTTGAGTGATACTTTTAAACTACCAGTCGGTGAATGGCTTGAAACAAATTGTAAGACTGACTTGAAGTCCAAAATGATGGATATTCCCTGGAAAATTTTATTCCCTATGGCTGTCTGGCACATATGGTTGCACAGGAATAGCTTTATTTTTAAGACAGGAAGGGTGGATCGGTCAAGTGTTAAGAGATGTATCAAAGATAGTGCTGAGTTCTTCTCCTTTGGGCTAAACACCAAGCTGCATAAAGTCAAGTCGATTGTGGCAGTGGGGTGGGAGAAGCCTCCATTGGGTTGGGCAAAACTTAACACTGATGGGTCGATCATTGGTAATTCTAGGAGTGCAGGTGGGGGCGGTGTAATAAGAGATCATGATGGGCAATGGCTGAAAGGTTTTGCTAGGCCCCTTGGTCGCACCAATAGCTGTATGGCAGAGCTGTGGGCACTCAGAGATGGTCTCCTCCTTGCTAAGGAAATGGGGCTAAACAACCTTATCATTGAAATGGATGCTTTAAGTGTTGTATTGCTTATGAATAATAACTCAAAAAATTTGTTAATGAAACCACTTCTCAATGATTGCAGGAACCTGGTGAAAGAGATCCCCAACAAGCAGATAACACACATTTATAGGGAGGCCAATCAATGCGCTGATGCATTGGCCAAGCTTGGTGCTAGTAGTCTAGCTTCTTTTATTGTTTTTTTGTACCCACCGCCTGTGGTGGAAAATATTTTAGCTTCTGACAAAGCTAATTTGCGTTGTAACAGACTGATAAATTCCTAGTTGAATGGTATTTCCATGGTTGACCAAAAAAAAAAAAAAAATGGTAAGTCAACATTAATTGATACTAAAATATTCTGTTTTAATATACCAACTTTAATCATGACAATTTTGATACACATACATGCCATTTAGACAATATAAAATGAGATCCTACAAAATAAATAATAATAATAATACAATTAGATTTAAACCTTGAGGACACATGCAATTAACGTCTACCAGTACCAGTTACAAGTATACTCTTTTTCTCTCTTTTAAATAATAAGATTTTTTTTTTTTTTACAATAATGTATTAAATTAGATATATAATTATGTAAGTGTACGTAAGACCCACCCCTCTATGAGATGGAAAAAGTATACTTTTAGAATACATAATAATTTTCCCTTAAAAAGGACAAGTTACTTCACATACAAAGACAAAGACATTGTGCAATGAAGTTTTAGTAAGGGCATCATTTTTGAAACTCCATAAAAAGGAAACTAATTAAACACATGTATATATGTGTGTGTGTATATATATATATAGGAGACTTGAGATTTATTCAGGCCATGCTATTCTCCATCTCCACCCTTAATAATAAGACTGTCACACTCTGCCCTCTGGGCCACAAAACACCACAAGCAGCAACCGTAACACAGGGACATAATACGCAAAACAAGCAGCACAATCTTCCTCTTGAAGCTCCAAATGATGTGGAGCCTTAATACAGTATGTTGGTTACCACCGTCACTGTCACTAATGCTGATTCCATAGCTAGAATTAAATTACAATCACCTAGTCTAACAATGAGTACAACAATGAAGATCAGAATTGTCCCTCAAGGGACATCATGCGTTTTTAAAGAATATATTGTGGTTGTTTTGTTAAATAACTCAAAGTCATAATTAAAAACTAAAAACAATGTATCTGAGATTTGATGTTGGCTGCTTTGCTTCTTATTTTTTTTAATGTGTTATTGTTGTAAATCTCTGCAATTTTCACTAGTGTGGCTTAATTCTTAAAGAAAGTGTCATTTTTTCGACGGCCTTTATGACCCTTGATTGAAACAAGGGTTATATAACTTGCATGAAACACGACATTACATAACCTACTTGAAATTATATTCCAAAACACAATATTATATGACTTGTTCCTAATTATTTCAATACATACCACAACCACACACACTCTAAAGAATCACATTACAAAGTCTAAACTATCTCAAAACACAATATTATATAAAATGCTCCAAATATCTTTCAATGTCTTCCACAACCTCACATACATCAAAAGACCACAAATTAGTATATTACCTAGTCCACAATAGTCCCAAAATCCTGATGGAGGTGTTCAGCCATGAGAGTGGCAAGTTCAGCTTCTTTGGCTGCAACAGACTATGGAGGCATGCCTTGGCATTGGCAGCCTCCTCAACCTTTGGCCTGGATACTTCTAAACATTCCCTCTCCAATTCCAACAGCGTGTGATCTTTGTCTGCTTCACTCTCACCAAAGTTTATGTCATTCCATATTTGCTGGTCTCATACAACAGCAGTCAGCAGCAAAACCAATTAAGGAATTTTGATATGTAAACGGTGTTACTTCTCTTTCAAAAGAAACTAAAATCTAGCATTAATAATGTTTCATAGAATTTGTGCCAACAATATGAGGTCGGATTTCACAGCATACATGATCAAAGTCAAATGCTTAAATACAGCAAACTACCTGGAGAGATAATTATGTGCAAAATTAATGAATGAGTCAGGGATCTTACAGCTTATATTAGGTTTTAATAATTAGAATAAAGATAATAGATTTAGTACAGCTATTAAGTGGTCAATTACACAAACTTTCCAATTAGCATCTTTAGAGAGCACGTGACACAATAAACCACATTCCATATACAGAGGTGGAACCTGTTCAGGGATCAATTGGGATTAATAACATGGAAAATGACATCACATTTTGGTGTCAATTGCAAATAGCGTGCCAATTAAATTGAAGAAATATTCAAAAAAGTGTAATGTACTTCTGAGGAAAAAAAAAATCATAAATGCACAGAAGATGCTTATACCTTTCCAATCAAGTGTAGTGAGGCAGGCCAACATGAAGAAACAGCACTTTGTAGATTAGCTTGCCCTGCTTCCTCTGATAGTGCTGATACATATCTGTTCAACAGAAAAATAAAAAGTCAATAGAAGTTAATAGACAAAGATTGCTAATGATATATTAAGCAGAAGCTTTCATAAATCTAGCACACGTATATATATTTACAAACAGCTGTTTCATAAGTTGGGAGTTGACTGATGTCTACATGTTTTGTGGTAATATATAAAAAAAAAAGATAAATAAATAAAAACTTGGAATACAAATTAGGAACTTAGAAGCTTAGCAAATTCCGAATTATAAAAGAAAATAACTTTACCCTAGTAATGCATCAAACCACACATATATAGTTTGCTTATTGTCATAGTAACTGGGATGCACCAATCCATTGATGCTCGGGAAACAGAAAAAATCTCTTAGGCCACCTTTGATCCAGCTTTGCACCTTGAAGCGTAAAAACTATGGAAGTGATTAATAGAATAGCAAGATGTTCCTAACATTTTATTAGTAAATTGCTATGGGGAAAGAGATGCAGGGATAGTTTTAGATTAAAAGTCATAAAAAATGATTCCCCTGCCAAGCATGATCAACATACAATAGCAGAAGCATTAACAATACAGGGCATGTCACCAACAAAGCCTCACCCAAAAGCCATATTTAAAGTATTGTTGGTTCAGCGCAACAACTTTTTAAGGAATATATTAGCAATCATGACATAATTACTCTTAAAAAAGAATACTAGAATGGTAAGTACTATCAAATGCATTCTGTCATGTATCTATAAATATAGCAATAGCTAATACAGATTTACTACAATAGCATATACACAATATGCCAATTATTAAGCTTACAACAATCAAAATCAGCATGCTCAGGCTCTTAGCAGGAAACTAATCATGCTGGAAGCACCTGCCAAGAAAAATCTGTTTACAGTAAACCTCAGGGACAACTATTTATGACACGCTAGACTAAGTTTTTACAAAATTACCGACTATCTCATCTCATTTAACTGGAACAGAGGCTGCAAAAAATTTGGATTTTGTGTCAAAGTTTCTTCCAATAATTTTTTTGATATTTTGATAGCACAAAGAAATAATAGTAATTATCCTCTATCCACAGAACACACGGCTTCAGGTGCGTAGGGCAAATGTTTTTATCAAGCAATTCATACTCATCCTGCAGACACAGAGCAAAAGACATTACACTATTTTGTTACATAAATACAAAACCTCTCTCAAACAGAACGACCACAACAAATACATGAACACATTCGTTCAAACAAGACAGTGCATATATGAAAATGGAAATCAGCGAGAAACTATATAAAATAAAAAAGGAATTCCACTTAATGACTAATATCAACAAGTTCTTGTAAATATAAAAAGAAAATTTTACTCAAATACTAGCACCCACAAAAAAAAAAAAAAAAAAAAAACACTCAGTTTTTTATAAAATTCTCAACTATAGATAATGCAATAACCCCATAATCAATCAAAAAGTATGTGAACAAAAAATTGATAAGCAGATAAGGGAAATTAAATTTAGATAATGTTGCTACATCCACATTTACAAGTTCAAATGCAAAAAAAAAACACGTTATACTCCTCACAATTGACACGATAAAATCCTTCATAGACAGCCCAAAATATATCACCATTGACAAGAACCCTTGAGGAAAATTCCTTCACAATTGCTTCATGCTTGGAATCAGTCGTCCGAACAAACTTATCATAAGATATGTCTAACTGCAGGCAGAACTTAAACAACAAAACAAAGGAGATCATAAAAAAATGGAAAATATGCACAACAATCGGAACATTCAACAAGTCAAGCTAAAGTTAACTTAGAGTGCATATCTATCTTGGGTTATTATTATATCTTTCCAGAGTGTCTTCTATGCTTGTGAAACGACACCGCAATGTTCACTTGGATCAGAACCCCAGGCTGCAGCAGCAGAAGCAATTTTCTCCCCGTGCTCATCCGTCCTGCTAATAAATACAACATTCTTCCTTAACAGCCCCTGCCACAAGATATGAACCATAAAAATTTTGCCTTTTACATCATATCGCAACACTAAAATTGTTTGACTACATGAAATTACAACAATGCACGTTTTCCCTGCTTTGCTTGTAAAAAAATGTTACCTATATAGGCTCTATGCTATTAAAAATACGTACACAGAGTTTTCACATAAAACCCCGAAAGCTATTTGAATTTATCAATTTACTCTTCACTAGTAAAAGACCTTAGCTTTTACTCTGTTTTTACATCTTCTCAATACATGAAAAATATATATACCAATTGAGGACCATATCTGATAAATCAAACATACAAAAAGGCTATTTCTAGTTAAAGGAAGCTGTACAGAAAATAAAATAAATATGTTAGAGAAGAGAGAAAGAAAGCTATTTCATTTATGGGCTTATGGTGTTTGTTATATTCTTGGAATGTGTTCACACCTGTAACCAGAACACAAGCAACACATCTAGGCTAAACCTCATAGACCCCAACCCATACTTCAGATTCCAGAGGATAGCTACGCAATTCCAATTCCAAAAGTGTTCAAACCCATAGCCCCCAAATTAAACTACTGCTTTCTCTCTGAGCTATACTTCGTAGTCTCTCTCTACCAATGAAGAGAATGAGAGAGAATACCGACAATTGTTTGGACAGATCTGCTAGGCAATTTCCGTGATAGACAAATTCAATTTTTTTTTCTCGGGAAACAAACAGAGAGTTAAACAGATAACTGTAATCGGACGAAAAAGCGGCGGAGATGAGATCGCTGCCCACCGTGCCTCAGCTCGTCGTCGGAGATCTATATTTGAGTTTTCTCGCTCTTTCCGTTTTCAGAGAGAGAGAGAGAGAGAAGAGAGAGAGAAGTTACTGATGAATGAGTGAAATTATTATTATTATTATTATTATTATTATTTTTTGTGAAAGGAAATTTCATTAAATTTTTAAAGCGAAAACCTATTTTTACTTTGTTTATTTTGAACCTTTCAAGTGAACCCGGAAAAAAGTGAATCAAAATAAGCCAGGTTTTTTTTTTTTTTTTTGGTAGTGGTAAAACTTATAGAGACTAAAAAATAAAAGAAAAACTAATTTAATGCAATGTTTAAGAACAAAAATAATTCCATCAAAAAAAGAAAAAAAGAAAAGAACAAAAATAATATTTTAGTAATATTAACAAATCAAAGACGACTAAATTTGAACTAAGGTAAAAGGCACTTCCTTAGAGCAGTTTGCACAATTCTTGAATGAGGGCAATAATTACCTCCACTTCATGAGGCCCCTCTTTCTCACGTGTGAATCTGCATATACTGTGAGATTGATGTTTTCTCACTTGTAATCTTTTTTTTTTTCTTTTTTTTGAGAAGCTTCTCACTTGTAACTTGTAAGCTGAATAGTAGGCCAAATTCAATTCAGGCTTTTACAACAAATGGGCTAATTATATGGTCTTAAAGATTGTTATTTTTTTGTACACAGAAAAAAGAAAAAGAAACTTAACACTCTTTTTGCAAGAAAACACAAAAAGACCAGTCCTCAGTCCTTACAGTCATTGATATAAATTTTAAATTTCTTTATTCGAATAAACTCAAATGGATTAGGCAATAGGCATAAATAAGGTAATCAAATACTAGTATTACACGCGCACGTATAGACAATATAATTATACATTAAGAATCAAACCTTAAAGGCTCATACAAGTGTACGAAGAAAGATATTCTCTTTCTTTTGAATAGCAACTTATTCAATCAAACAAATAACGGAGGTCATCAGCACAATACAGAACAAACAACAAATCTCACACTGACACTACTAACACAGACAGTCAAGCAAGTCTATTCTCAACCATAACAACCAACAAAATAAACCATGGAAATCTACTTTTTGCATGAACGTAATCTTCCTGATCTATACGTAGAAGCTCCGAATGATGTAAAGCTTAAATTTAAGCACTATGTTGGTAACAAGTATCAGACGGCTGAGGCTGTGACAGAGCCGTCGTCAGTATTCATAGCTGGAAGTTGGATACTGACTTGGCTGTTGATAACGCCGCCACTGCTGGAATTACACTCGCGTAGTTTACGAATGAGTATGACAATGAAGATCATGAAACCAACTATTGCCGCAGCGATTTTGATGTCCAAAAGCAGCTTTTCGTCTCTGTTACAAAGTCATCACAGGTTTTTGTGCATCATTATAAATTGCCAATAAAACACACAAACACATGTATAAAAATAATATTAACAAATAACTAACTATAGAGTATAGATAGAGTTACCCGTTCAGCCGGGGAGGAGGGTCTGCAAAAGTGTAAGCCGAGAGAGGAGTTGGAGGATTAGCAAAAGCCCAATGAGTAGAAGAAAAGTGTGAAAATGGTTTGGACATGGAACGTGCCCCATTGATAAATATGGAAGGCTTGAGATTCTGCAGCTTGGAGACGGGGTGTTATATAGGCCTTTCAAGAGATAGATCTTTCTTGTTTAAAATTGTTGAGTCGGGAATTAATTTCTGTTTAAAAAGATTTCTATCTAATAATTTTAAACAAGTGGAAGTTTTTTAATAAAATGGTAGATCACATTACTTGTCTATCATGTGATCATTTGTCCATCATGTAAATCTTATAATTTTTCATCTATTAGTTGGGGACTAGGGCATAACTGTGGCTAGGTTTTGGTTAACTATGGTTATCATTTATGATTTACCATTGGTCCTTTGCGCTCAAAGTATTTACATATTGGGGGAATTCTAGGTTGCCTTGTCTGTTAACAGAGAGATTTGACAACGGTTTTTGGGTTTTCCATGTGGCTTTTCATTTTTGATAAAATTCAAGTCGCTTTTGGTTACGCTAGCATTCATCTTGTCCTGGAAGTCTTAGTCAACGGCAATCTTGAAATTTTTTTGGCGGAGTAATGGCATTCTCGAAATATTTTGCTCCAAGTGTTTGCCAATTACTGGTTGCTGAAAGGAGCATTCGCAAAATTCCAGGCCTTCGGAATTAGTTTTATTTTCAAATTGTTCGAAAAAGACAGATTTAATATTTTAACACTTTAAAGCCATAGTTGTGAAATTGTATTAAAGTAAATAAAATAGCATTTCTGAAAATTTTGTTGAAATAGCATTCTATGCATTATATTAAAAGAATTCAAAAAGTTAATTATAACTTAATAAAATATTTAGAATTCTCTTAATTTAATAGATAATTCTTATTTCTAAAAAATAAAAAATAAGGTTAAAATTGTAATTCAACAAAATTTAAAAACAAAAAAAAAATTACTAGAGAAATTTTTTTCCTAAAAATTACACACAGTTTCTATTTAAATATATCTCACACAAGTTTGATATATTTTTCCTAAAAACTAGTGCATACCAAACCCAACAATTTACTCATTTTCAAAATTCTAAATTTTATTCATAAAAAATCCTAAATTTTAGCTTATTAACCATTCATTTCTTTATAACCTTATTAATAATAGATAAATTTAAATTTAAAAATTACATTAAACTAAAAAAAAAAACTTCATCGCACGTGCTCCGCGGTGCGGCTAACCTACACCTTGACACAATTTTACAACTATGCCTTGAAGTGTAAAAATATCAAATCTGTCTTTTTTTGCCCAATTTGAAAATTAGACCAAGGCCGAAATGCAGCTCCTTAGCCTAGTTCGCACAATCCCTCAAGTATCTCCTCATTTAGGCCCAAACCCAATCCTAGCAGGACTTCTGGCTTGGCCATAAAGGTAACAAGGATCTCAATCCAACAACTATACGTAGAAATCTTCGCCCCATTTAGCCTATGGGGAGAAAATAGAACTTCTGTGAGGCCACTGTTACATGATGCTTTTTAAAGCCCACCTAAAAAAGTTCAACACCACCAGTACCCCACCCCCCTCCTCCCCGGCTGAAAAACCAACCATTCCTTAGCAATAATGTAAAAATAGAAAAATAAAAACCCAGCACCCACAGACTGATAAAAATTGGCCAATTTAGATAAACCCAAATGGATTGTGGATGCAGTACTTTAAATAATATATAAATAATTTATTAAATACCTCTCTCAATCACATGTACGTATTCACATAGAACAACAACAAACGAACACAATACATAACAAGGAGCAGATTAAAATAATTATTTGTGAGCAAGTAAAAACTGAGAGTGAGATATACAAGCCTCTCTCTCTCATGCTTAATTTAATTAATTGTCATTTGGAAAAATAACAATGTTTGTGCTTTATTGATTGATGAAAACACGTGTTTAAATTTAATTAAAAAATCTAATACTTAACACATAAAGAACTATATCTAATTTTTACCCACAATATAAATTATATTTTGGTTGTCCATAGATATTTAGAATTCGATATCTATTCCACTATTCTGGACTAATATTTTTGAGTTTTTGGCGAATTGATGCATACGTTTGGTTGCAATTACAAGTTGCATATACACAGTATGTGCTAGGTTTTTTACCGATTAGAAACATCCATTGACAATGTAATGACAACTTTGTTAAGTGGTAGAAATGTAGAATTAGGTCTATTCCTCATGGGTGCGTATGCATGTGCACCTGCCTCATAGAAACCTTGGAAGCCCGAATTTCCTGCTTTCTTTGCTTTTCTTTCAATAAATGTTATTCACATGACGCGTTGGTCGAAGGCATATTAGGACCCTCTTTTGATTCCAAATGATCAATGTTTTAGTCTCCTAAAGTACTCAAAATGCTTGATCAATTTAGAAACATCTTATTAGGACCTTTTGAATAAAACCCAAAGAATTGGGAATTTGGGACACTTCACACCCGTCAATTGATCTTTGAGCCCATGTGCTATACAATCTTTTGATTATGTATGTGCATGCTTGATTAAGTTTATCAAAAAAACTTACTGGCTTCCTTGTTAGAAATTGGATATGAGATATATATGAATTACGAAGTGGAGACTAATCCATTTTCTCAGATAGACCCAGGTGCTCACACCCTTACTTTAGACCTAAGATCTAGTTACAATTTGACCTCTGCTCAGGGAGGACAAAATTGGTCAATGCCATTTTCGCCCAAATTATATAGTCTTTTTCTCCCCTTCCCAAACTAATTAGAAAAATATCCCTCTTTTAAAACTTGATTTGCTCAAAATCGAGTTAGACCCTATAATGGCGTTTTAAGAAGCCTATAGTGACTTTTTAAGAACCTATAGTGGCATTTTGTAACTCAACCTCCATGAACTCGAGTTATAGGTAAAAAAAAGTATTAAAAAAAAGGTATAAAAAATTACCTATAACTCGAGTTCATGAAGGTCGAGTTACAAAACGCCACTATAGGTTCTTAAAACGTCACTATAGGCTCCTTAAAATGCCACTATAGAACTCCAGAATTTTTTTTTTTTTTTTTTTAACTCGATTTTGAGCAAATCGACTTACAAAAAATGGACATTTTCCTAATTAGTTTAGGAAGAGAGGCAAAAGACTATATAATTTGGGCGAAAAGAGCATAGGCCAATTTTGTCCTTGCTCAGGGATTAAAATTCAAAAGAACGATTCTTAAATCTAAACTAACTAGTGACTCCCTTCTTTGCCTTTCTTGAGTTAGTGGCATATTTTTAGACCCGAATGTAGGATGAATTTACATTGGGTAGCATCCAAAATAGTCATGCAATTGGTAGACATGGTGGCATTCACAAGCCACACCTTGGACCGCTTACATTTATGGACTATTAATTAAGCTTTTATATTTTTGGTTATTACAATTAATACGAGTGGTTGAGGCCCTTGAGAGAGGCATGAGTAGCTCAATGTGAGTCTATCGTATAGGATACGTCACAAGCCTCATGGTTTAGGAAAAGAAAAATGAGTCACCGCTTACCTTAGAACAAGCTGAAAATCACTTTGACCCATTAGAAAATGTTTTACCCTTCATCACCCAAATTAAGCTACAAGTTAGAATATGAAAAGGAGAAGATAATTAGACACTCATTATTCTTGCTTCCTTAAAGATCGACATTCACTAGTGTTTATTCCTCGCGGACAAAAATGGCATTCGGAAATAGTAATGTTCATCGGATGATGCATTTGATTATTGGAAAGATGTTTGTAACGGTGGTGATTCCTTGAAATTTTTCCAGTGATCCTTTAGAAACTTAAATTAAACAATTTAATAAAAAGAGAACTTTATATATTGATAACAAAAAAATATTTATTTATAATATTTTGGGTAAGAGATGAATCTTGGTACATGATTTTCGTATCAAATATTTGTCCATAATACTAGCAAAAAAATAAACAATAAACTATAAGTTTAATTAAAATATTATTTCTTGATATAATGAAAATATTAATTATTATTATGTCCATAGCATGACTCTATTAACAATTTAACCCAACATAAATTTTTGTTGTTTAGTTGTTTCATTATTTTTCTTTATTGACCACTAATAGTCTAGCACACACCCCATTACCACAATGTAAAGTCTAAACTAGTAAATACAATGCCTTACCCCACCGCCTTACAATTGCAAAGTTTTTTTTTTTTTTTTGCTTTTATAATTATTTGTTTACTTACTTTACTACCACTAGTTAGCTAGTCCATTACCCCAATTGCCCAAAGCATACCCAAGGCTCCCATTTCAGTTTATCCATTAGAACAAAATATCTTTGTGTTAGACTATTTCGGTGTACCATTATGAAGTTACCATTATTATAAATATGTATGTATAATATTGATTAAAACCATGGGCGGCGTTACTTTATGCTCAAGGGGTTCAATTGAACCCCCTAACTTGAATTTTTTTTTAAAAAAAAATTAATATTAATTTTTTGAAAAAAATTTATATATTAATTTTTTGAAAAAAATTTATATATTAATTTTTTGAAAAAAATTTTATATATAAATTTTTTTATTAGTATAATTTACCCTTGAAGATATGTTTGTACACTTTGTCTTAAATCTTGCACACCTTAAGCACATATAAGCCTAGCCTAAAATCAAACAACAACATAAATCACAGGTCTCTCTAAGAGTAAAAAGAGAATGTTTGTAAGTTAGTGGGTGTCTCTCTTTATTATAAATTTATATTATATGTGTGTGAGTGTGTGTCTAATATTGATTGTGTGTGTTATTTTTTATTATATTATTTGTGTGAATTGTGATATATGCGAATGTTTGTTGTGTACTGCAAATATAATATAACTTTATATAATTTAATAATTAGAAAATATAGAGGGATTGTTACTTCTTCTTTTTTTTTTTTAAGAAGGATTAGGGTTTGTTACATGTTTGTGTATTATTATTATGTTATAATAACTTTTTGTTATAAAGTTAGTGATTCAAGAACCAAAAATAGTAAAATCAGTAATTGTTTAAGCATTTTATTAGTTATATAAATACTTAGTGTATTATTTATGTATAGCTGAGTGTGATTGTGTGGGCCAATTTAATACAGTAACAATGAGTTGAGTTTTGTCATTTAATTTAAAATATTTTTTATAAAAAAATGACAAATAGATAATGACAACTTCATAAAAATTAAAAATGTTATACACTTAATAAAATAAAATGGTCATACTTACCAATATTGACAATAAATAATGACAATTGATAATAAATTATCTTGTAATGATTTTAAAATAAAGAAAATTGTAAAACTTCATATATTTGTGTTTTTTTTAACTCAATATATTCATTTTTTTAATTAAATTTTGTTTGGTTCAAGTTTTTTAATGACTCCCCTAAACAAAATTCCTAGAACCGCTACTAATTAAAACTCATATAAATTATTAAGGGTCTTAAAATTTTAAGTCATATTTCAATTAGTATGTCAATCTTTAAGCCAAAAAACAAATTAACAGCCAATTTTTAAAAATATAATAAGATTAAAATGTATTTAATAATGAAAGAAAAAAAAAATGATAACATGGAGGCAGGAGGCTTAAAGTCAATATAAAAAGCTGAATTTTAGCTTCCTTTTCAAATACTACTTGTATAGTCACGCACTTGTGACGTGAAGGCTGACAAAACTAAAAATAATATTACACAAAACTAAGCAATAAATTAAGTTGGAGTGGGCGGACAACTCAAGAATTAGAAAAACTGAAAAGAATTGCAAAGGAAACGTAGAACGAAGAAGAAGGAGAAGGAAGAGGAGGAGGAGGCGAAACTTGTGATGGGTTGCGTTCCTTCAGGTGACCGGGGATGCAACTAGATGGGTTGATTTAGACCATTCTTGAGGTTGAAGCAATAAAGGCTGGGTCAGTGGGTCTAGGATCAGCGGTGGCTGGGACAGTGAGACGGAGACAGTGGCTCTGCCGTCTGGCAATGAAAGGGGCAGAGTGGACTACCGAGTGGTTGAAGTTATTTGCCGGGTACGATTTTTTTATTCAAAATTTGATTGGCTATTTATTTTTTAGGATTTTTCTGGTGTGTCGGACACATATTAATTTTTATTTTTAGAAATTTTTTTTTTGAGAATTGCTAAAAAAATGTTTTCAAAAATAAAAAACTTTAATCGGACTTTTTTTTTTTTTTTTTAATTGGGTATTTGATTTATAGCAATTTAATTTTTATTTTTGGATTTTAGTTTTATAAAAAAAAAAAAAAAAACTTTTGATTGGGCTGGTACAGCAGGACAGAGACCGTGGGTCTTCTTTAATATTCATATTTTAGTTCTATAAATTTTTTTTGGGCTTTTCATTTTTGTTTGGAAGGCCACAACTTTTTGGGACCAAATTATGGACCAACATTTAAATTTTTTTTGGGCTTAAAAAATTTTTAGGGTGGTCACAGCTCTTTTTTAAAAGGTGGGAAAGTATAAAAATTTTAAATTATTATTATATATATATATATATATAAATAAATAAAAATTCCCAGGTCAAGGTGAACGTGGCGCTGCCTCTGGGTGTAAAGGGGAAACCGAGCTGCACTGGGATTGGCTTTTCTACATGGTGCGGTTGGTCTCATCAAGCCTTACTCACAAACAAAATTAAAAACCAAAATTTTAATCAAATTGAGTAATTCTAATACCACAACCCAAATCATAATTTTTTCTCCACCCCTCATGGTCAAACATATGAATAGCTATGACAAAAATTGTGGCTTAGTTTGAATCTAGAGTTTTTCAATCAAATTATTCGTAATAACTCTTGCTCCATTTGGTTGCATGATCAGATTTGAGAGGAAAGTTGGAAAGCTACTCTATCCTCCCCCACACAGGCACTTCAACGCCAATGGGCCAACCTATTATTTGTGCTTCTTTTTTTTTTCTTTTTTCTTTTTTCTTTTAATTTAGGATTTTAAGGTTTCGTTTCTCTTATTCCATTGGCAATATTAACATAATGCCATGACCCATGGTGGAGGAACGCCTTGAAGGGTTAAAATTATCGAATCTGTCTTGTTTGCCCAATTTGAATATTGAACCAAGGCCGAAATGCAACTCATTAGCCCAGTTCGCACTATTTCTCAATTATCTCCCCATTTCGGCCCAAAACCAATCCTAGCGTAATTTTTAGCTTGATTACAAAGGCCACAAAGCTCTTAATCCAACGCTACCATCTACAAATCTTCGCCCCATTTAAGCTTATGCTGTGAAAATAGAACTTCCGCAAGGCCACAGTTACATGACACTTTTTTTAAGCCCACTTTAAAAAGTAAATAAATTTACTAAAAAGTTTGTTTTTCTACCAAAAACTTTAAAATTTTGGTTTTTGTTCTTAAATTATGGAAAATTTTATTTTTCAAAACTATTAAAAATATTTTTTTTTTGTCCATAAACTTATTTTTTATTCTTGTTTTTATCTCTAAACTATTAAAAAGATTTTTTACAAAGTTTAAAGATGAAAAAAAAAATTAAAGTTTAATGATGAAAAAAAATATTTGGCAAAATTTAAGAATTAAAATAATATTTTACTTCTTTTTTTTTACCAACTATAAACAATAATGTAAAAATTAAAAAATAAAAAATAAAAAACCCAGCACCCCACAGAGTACAAACTGATAAAAATAGGCCGGTTTAGTTAGACTCAAATGGATCATGGATACAGCAGCCTAAATAATACAAGTATTTAAACCAACGATAGAGCCCAGTTTAGCTTGGCCCCACCTATTTGACCAGACTTCCCAAGTTGCCACTGAAATGACACTGCGGAATTTGGAACACGAGGAGGGGTACCATGTTTTTTTTTTTTTTGGGTATTATTCTAGTCCTAGATCTCTACCACACAAACACATCGATACCGTCTATTTTTTTATTCTTCTTTTGTTTATGTCTCCATACGATAGATTGATGAGGAGTTGTGCTAGGATTATCAAAAATAACACAATTTTATACTACAACTTATCATATGATAAGTTGTAATTGATAAAAGAGTGTCTATGAGTTATATGAGGATACACCTTCACTAATCACAACTTGTCACGTGGCGAGTTGTGGCACAAGATTGTGCCACATTCGATAGTTCCAACATTTTCCATTGATAAGAGATACTTGCAGTGGGTTGGACTTGAAAGACATAATCAATTATTAGTTTTATCACACGTGCTACATGTGTGGAAAGAGGCTTTTTTTTTTTTTGTGTCAATTTCAATTTCAATTTTATTCCAATTTGAGGTTTACTCGTTTTCTCATTAATATTATGTATAAAAAAGAGGGGAGAAAAAACATTTAAGTCTTGATAAGGGGAAAAAAGTGAAAACATTGGGCTTAGTGATCCTATTTTGTAGCCCAAAAATAAAATATGTGTTTTTATTATATATATAATTTTTATTTTGAGAATTGAATTTATAAATGGATAAAAGAATTTGAAAATCAAAAGGAGAATGACTTTATTTTTTAGACAATGTTTTAATGAAAGTTAAAATTGTATTTTTACCAGATTGTTATTTAGTTTTATCTTTATTTAAATATAGGGATATAAATATATTTTTAAATAAATAAAAAAAAAACCTAAACAAAAAAAACTCCTTAAATAATAGTTTAGAAACATACACGTCAGCAACAAAATAATTTATTATCATTACACACTTATCAAAATCACATAAACAAATTCAAATACAACAACAACACGTACAGTGCAAAACAAACAGCAAACGGCATGGACATCTGTCTGATGTGTTTGACAGGTGTACGTGATAGGAAAGGTTAATTGGCTTCATACTTCATAGTGCACAAATTAAGTATTCGATTCTCCTGGGCTGCTTATGGAAGATATATATATATATATATATGTATGTATGTATATATAGGAGAGACTGAGACGGAGCCGTCGTCGGTATTCATATCTGGAAGTTGAATACTGGTTTTATGGAGCTGGTCCTGCCATTAACGCCGTTAATGTGGGCGCCGCCACTGCTGGAATTAAATTGGCATAGTTTAGCGATGAGTGTAACGCAGAGCCCAGAGGATAAGCAGGACAAGTACTGCCGCAGCGACCTTGAAGGCCAATAGCCACCTTTCTTCTCTGCTGGTTACAAAAAGAAGTTGTATTAATTAATTAATACCGGGAACAAAAAAAATAGTTGTCAATGATTTAAACTATTGTTCCGTTTCTTACCCATTCAGAGAAGGAGACAATAAGGATGACTGAGCAGAAGGGTGAAGTGTAGGAGTAGGAAGAGGTGGAGGGTTTACAAAGGCGCAAGAGGGGGAAGGAGGGGGGCCGGAATTGGGTTGGCCATGGTAACTGACATTTTTTGGATTCAGATATGTATCTGCAAGGCTTCAAGTAAAGAGCCTCACAAAGTGTTTGGCAGGCTTTGTGATCTATTGTGAGTTGTAATTGAAGCAGAGAGCTGCCTTTTTATCTAAGGTTCGGTTAATACGTGCCTAATGCCACATGTTAAGCAATTTATTTTTGAAAATATTTTAAAAAAAATTGAAAAAATTGCCATTATTTTTTTAATTTTTGAGAAATTTTTTTTTTCAAAAATGAAAATTATTATATATATTAGCAAAATCCTTTTATATATATATATACACACACTCAGTTCTTAAGGAGGGCGCGTGACTCAACTCGCGAGTGAAAAGAAGAAGGTATACATTAGAGTGGAGAGGGGTGCTCCGCTTTTTTTTTTTTCATTTTTAAAAGGGGGTGTCCTACTTTCAAACCGAGGCAGAGGGGAATGGGCCCTCTACCAACCCAACTCGCATAATTGCATTTCCAAATTTTTTTGTCTTTTTCGTTATACAAAGGTTTCCGATTTCTAATAGGGGAGACTTCAACGTGTTGGGGAGTTTCAGAGAAGGTATCACCCTGAAAATCTCTATTACCAAATTTTAAATTTTATTCAATATGAATAACAAAAGACATAACAATGAGAGAGAGGTTGGTGTACTATTGTAAAGTACATAACCACGCACAAGGAGTTTCTGTCATTTTGTGATAGTAAGAGCATTTGTATAGTGTGTTTATTTTATACATTTATTTTTACACTAAAAACTTACTTTTTCTATTTTACACATTCA
Source organism: Quercus variabilis (assembly GCA_030445155.1). Classification (NCBI taxonomy): domain Eukaryota; kingdom Viridiplantae; phylum Streptophyta; class Magnoliopsida; order Fagales; family Fagaceae; genus Quercus; species Quercus variabilis. The sequence goes on from CP129455.1 coordinate 44,049,175, forward strand.
CTTTTACAAAACACCCACATCAATTCATTTATTTTACAAGTTATTTCAATAAAATATTCATTACACTCTATTTTTTTATTATTTCTTTTTACCTACCTCACTTAAATACCTACGCCCTCTTTCTCTCTTTCATTTTCTGGTTTCTTTCATGCTCTCACTCTCTTGCTCTCTACACCCACTCTCTGGTCTTCTCTTCCAACCCATCTGCCACAACTCCGACCACCAAACGCCACCGATCCACCACCCTCCACCATCGAAGCTCCGCATCAACGATCTCCACAACCCCGCATCACCGATCCACCATAAACCCATCCGCCACAGCTCCAACCACCAAACGCCACCAATCCACCACCAAATCTCTACCACCGAAGCTCCGCATCACCGATCTCCACAGCCGCATCACCGATCCACCACCAAACAAAACCCATCCGTCACAACTCCGACCACCAAACGCCACCGATCCACCACCAAATCTCCACCACCGAAGCTCTGCATCATCGATCTCCATAGCCGCATCACCAATCCACCACCAAATCACAAAACCCATCCACCACAGCTCCGATCCGCATCACCGATCTCCACAGCCGCATCACCAATCCACCACCAAATCACAAAACCCATCCACCACAGCTCCAATCCGCATCGCCGATCTCTGATCTCCGTGTTTGTGTATCTCTGTATTTTTTTTTTTTTTTTAAAAAGCAAGTGTATCTCTATTTTGTGTGTTGATTTGTCTGGATGTGTTTGTGTGTTGATTTGTCTAGTTGTGTGCATCTTAGGAAAAAGAGGAAGATGAGATAGTGAGTTTGTTGAGCCGAAGAAGAGAGAGAGAAAAAAAACGAGCGAATAGAAATGAATAAATTATTCTTTACACGAGCTACAGTAACTGTGTATATTTACACGATTATTGTAGCTCGTGTAAAGAAATACACATTTTTATACAATTTTAGAAGAGCTGATGGAGTGCATTTTTGAGCAAAAATGTGTAAAAATTGAGATTTACATGATTTTACATGACTTTAAACACACTGATGCGAATGCTCTAACTCTACACTGATTTTGTAATTTTTAAATTTACTAGTGAATTTTTATCTTTTCATTGGGATGTAGGTTAAAAGTGGAATGATGTAAATCCTTGATACTTTACTTGTGTAAAAAATATTATTATGATTATTATTAATAATTTCTGGAGATATTTAAAAAGGTCATAATATTTTTATAATTAAATTTTTTGTAGGGCTGGTGTTGAAGTTTAGAAGAGCATTGCACAATATATAAAACGGCTTTAAATTAGTTGAAGGTTCCATTTGTTCATCCCACAGGACGCAGGGACAGGCAAAATCTAAAAAATTTGAAATGGCATTCTGGTCCTGAGAGAGAGAGCAGATGTACATGTACAGGCCAGGGTGAGAGGGGAGTGAGTGATATTTTTTGGTTGATATAGTACACACTACATACAGCTCAGCAAGAAGAGAGCAACACCAGCCTGTCCTCTCTCTCTCTCTCTCTCTCTCTCTCTATGAGAACAGAGATGAGGCTTGTCCAGTACTCTTATTCCTCTACCCAAGCCCAGTATTCTTATTCCCACTGTTCTTTTTTCTCTTCTTCCAAACCCAAGCTCAAAATAAAATAAAATAAAAATAGAAATTCTCTGAGAATGAGAGTTTTGTTATGTACAAAGTAAATTTATATGTTTAATTTGTACATGCAATGTATGTTTACATTGTAGACACAGAAAAAATGACAAATATTATACACATTTGCAACAACAAAAAATGGTAAATATTGTACAAATTTTGCAAATGAGTATAAAATTTGTTAATTTTTATGTGTTTATAATATAAATTTACATTGTAAGTACAATGTATACATAGAGATATCGTGAAAATGTCATGACACATGTGTCAATTTCTTATGAGTCAAAATAAAATAATATCATACAAGATCTAGCACAACTAAAATATGTAAGCATGGCTTTAAAAAGGAGACCGGACCGACCGGTCCAATCGGTTCAACTAAGAATTGGGTACTAATTCGGTCCAGTAAAATGCCCAAAACTAGCCAAAACTTGTAAAAACTAAGAACTGGAGGCAAATCCAGTTTTGCCTCAATCTAGTTTTTAAAACCATGGGTGTAAGTTCCTGATAGGTGAAAATAATATAATAAAATATTAGACTAAGATCCACCACGATTGAAAATAGAGGTATTGTGGAAATGTTGTAATATTTTTTTTGTATTCATAAACTTTTTTGTTTTTTGGTTTAGTCAAATTTAGTGTCTATATATAAAAAGAATGAATTGGAAAAGCTCTATAGCTTCACTACCATATTTTTGGCTTGTTCAATTTTCACTGCTTTACTGGCCTTTTTTTTTTTTGTGTGTGTGTGCGTGTGCGTGTGTGTCAATGCCTAAAGTTGTAGTAGATTTGCTATATTATTTTTGGTCTGTCCAATTCGCACTATTTCACATTATAATAAAATATTATCACAACAAATCGGCACAATATTTTCACAATTGTTAAGGTGTTAATTCCTTAGAGGTTGAAATAAAATAATAAAATATCATACTGGAACCAACCACAACTAAAAATAAAAATATAGTGAAAAAGGAAGTGTTACATCCACAATATTTTTTCACAATACTTTCATAACAAATTATAGATGATAAATTGTTTTTTGTTCTAATTTAAACTTACCAATGAACTAATTTGTTACCCACCAATAACAACCTATAATAACCTACTACTTATATATAATGTGTTGTGAAATGTCGTGGACATAACATTTTTTTTGTGTGAAAATGTTAAGTCATTTTGTTGTCGTCACAATATTTTCAAAACATTGAGCTGTCAATACTTTACAAGTTAAAATAAAATAAAATAAAATTATAATTGTGTTTTGAAAATGTTGTGTCATCCTGTTGTGCTTTTAGAAATTTTTTGTTAGTTTAATCAATTTTATTGAACTAAAATTCACTGTTTCACATACAATTTTCTTGAGTTGACTTTTTGTATTTTTTTTTTCCTTTGCGCACCACTTTAAGTAAAACCACACAGTTTTACACACAAAAACAAAAACAGAAACAAAAATTTAGGATAAAAACACTTTTCCCCTTTATGTTTGGGGTAGTTTACAATTCCTTCTTAAACTTTAAATTTAAGCAATTTTTCCCTTAATTTTTTTAAAACATAGCAAATATGTCACATTGTTATTCTCTCAGTTAAATCCTAATGAAAGCTTATGATTATTTAAATATTTTATTGTGTAATGTTTAAAATACTCACTAAATTTTAACATCTCAAAAATTTTCTTCACGTATTTTGAGTTTTAGATGATAGTAATTCTTGGAAAGTTAGAATGATAATATAAGGTGTTTTATCTGTATCTAAAGAACATTGATTTTCTAGGTTTAAATTTTTGAAACTTATAACTTATCTAATGGAAAATTCGATGACACATGTCTGTTTTTATCTTTCTTTTTTTTTTCTTTTTTTTTTTTTGGGCAAAACTCAATTGTTTATTGTTGGAAAATGATGATATTCAAATTATCATATTTAGAAGTTTTTAGTGAGTGGATATATTGATTTTAGCAAATAGGTACTAAAAAACTATTATAGCAAATAGCTACCCTAACTTTATGGTTGATCAAAATTCTTATACGAATGAAATTAACTTTTTACGACATAATTATCAAAATTCTAAAATTAATGTCTCTTTTGATTAAGGTAAATCTCTATATACTTTAAAAATTAAATGATTTATATCTTTGTTTTGTGATACAAATAAAATCTAAAATTTACCTTAATCATTACTATTTTTCCAGGGCAAGTATGTGCCTTGCACGTGCACGGCCATAACTAGTCCCCAAACAAAGATTCAATATCCTATTCCTCCCCATCAAAAGAAAAGGGAGAAAAAAAATCATGTTCCTCTAAGGTAAGGGTAATGAAACATTTCTTCTAGGGTAACGTTATCCAAACCCACCCACTCTAATAGAATCCAAACCAACCCAATTAATAATTGGGTCAAATGGACATTGACCTAATTAGACAAAGTGAGTTTAAATAATAATTGGGCCTTGATTAAAAACCCAATTAACCCAAAAATAATAAACCCAAATTTCAGCCCAGCCCTCTAACCCTCTCTCAGTCTCTTTACTCTGTCTCCCTCGGTTACTCTTCGTTTATCTCTCTTCAAGAATTTGGGTTTTCAAGTCCTAATTTCAGTGATCTTTCTTCCTTTTCTTTCATTTCTCAATTGCCAACATATATCTTAATTACTATTATTAAGAGGTGGCCTATAAAGGAGTTTTCCTTAAGGAAATTTCAAAATTTGAAACCATAGTTTGTTCAATTCCCACTCTAAGTCTAATCTAAATAGATTTTCTTTCATTTTCTTAGCTGCCAAACAAATCTCTCTCTCTCTCTCTCAAAAACCTTTAGATAGTATTGTCTTTTGCTTTTGTTTCAAGTAAGTCTCTTTCAAAAATTGGCTCTTTCTCTCTGTTAATATGTAATTCTAGTTTATGGGTTCTTGTATATGTTTTATCTTCATTGTATAGCTCCAGTGTTTGATGATTTGCTTTAGTGATTTTTTCCTCTTTGCCTTTTATGTTATGTAGAAATTGCCTTTTGGATTCTATTATTCTTTCATAATTTTGTGTGAATTTGAATAGTGTATATATATATAATTTTTTTTTAAATTTTTGTATCATGATAGTTTGTTGTTTATTAATTGAATGAGACTTTTTGTTATATATATGCATGATGTTCTTGTGCTCCTACTATGGCTTTTTAGGCTTGCTGATCTGCATATAGTTAACAGAAGATGAAATACACGACAAGTAAATGTACATGATGTTATTGTGCTCCTCTGTTCTTTTCTTCTCTCACTGAAATTTCAACATTTTTTTTTTTTTGAGTTTAATGAAAGGCAAAATAAAAAGTTCTTAGTTCTTCGTGATTGAGAGTGTGCTCATCTTGAAGGTAATTACTATAGTCTAATCCTAAAGGTTGATCGGCCAAAAGAGTCATTTGCACTGTTCTACTTCAAGTGACTCGAATAAACTTTTAAGGACAACATCATTGCATGATTCTATAATTTTGTGAGATATTTCTTAACTCTTTTTTTAATTTTCTGTTCTTGCTAATTTTTTAGGATTTATATTTTTGAATCAAAATTTTTTTATAGAGCTGTTAGGTTTTTAGACCCCTTAAAACATAACAATTGGATTAACCTAGTTTATTAGCCAAGTGATTGACTTAGTCAAATTATGCAAATCTAGGTTAACACAATCAAATAATCATATCAAGATATAAAGCAGCGAAAATATAAAGAATACAACGATATGATTATCTAGGAAAACCAAACCAGTGAAAAACCTAGGGAGGATTTAACCTAGCTATACTCAAGGTAAACTTGAATCCACTATATGAAAGAATCGAAGTTCATACAAAAGGACTTACAAGCACTCACGCTCGACTCCCTAGTGCTACCCACTAGTAAAACTTACTGACACGACCACGTGCAAGCTCCGAATTCACGAACTCCTTCTTTCTTGGATTCTCCAATCAGGTACAAGTACTCCCGCTTGTGTTTCTTTAAGCTCCAATGGCAGCAACTGAGTTGATCATCAAGATGTTAATATTATCTTTACCTTGAAAACCCTAAGTTTATGTGAAGGAAAGTTCCTTAAGGATCTCACAAGAGATTCCACATTTAAGCAATTTGAAGTTGTTGTTTGTGTGTGTGTGTGTGTGTTTTTTTTTTTTTTGGTTGCCCCCCCCCCCCCCCCCCCTCCCTAAGAGTTGCAATCCCCCCCCCCCCCCTCCCTAAGAGTTGCAATCTAAAGTTGTTTTTCTTTCATCAGAACTTTTTTTTGAAAGGCTTCCATCAGAAATTTGAAAATTACTAGCAAGGCAGTGAGAATGTGTCACTACAACCGTGCAACCAAGAAGGATGGCATAGAGATGACGTGAGGTCATTGAATAATATTTTTTATTAGGATAATCTTGTACGACAAATGGGAAGAAAATTGCACTTCAGTGAAGTTTTGCGGTAGCGAGGTGATAGACTTCCACTTCCTTTTATTTTAAAAAATATGTATATATATTTAGGTTTGTTTGGTTAGGATGAAAAGGAAAATAATGAAAAAATTGAAGAGAGGAAATGGTGGGATCAGTACAATTTTCTTAGTTTGGTAAAGAAGAAACTTGTTAGATTCTAAAAGTTTAGAACAATTAGCAAACCATAAGCACAAACTTGTCTATATATAAATCTTAAAATCTATAGAATTTATTAGAAAATTCTCAAGATGCTGCAAGTTAGAATACAAGAAAAAGAAGGTTGCGGAAAGAAGAATTTAGAAACATGCCAGGTTCAATCAATCGAGACTAACTTTGACCGATCGAAGCACAGGTCTGCAAAATTTTAATTAAGCCCACCAGCCCGTTAAGCCCATTAAGTGATTAGGGATTCAAATCCATTTCATAAAGTATTTAAAGGAAACCCTAAGGCACTTTTTATAAAGACTTTGGAGGTGCTCTTGTGAGATCTAAAAGGTATTGTACCTTCTTCTTTTAAAGTCACTACTAGAAATCATTCTCATATCTTTAGAACCGGTAGATTTGAAGTTGTTACAACAAGATTAACAATAGCTGATGATTTAAACTTTCAAGGGTAGTCTCGGAGTCACAAATTGAAGAGTTTGTATTGCTAAACCTTTAAGTGGGATCTCAAAGTCACAAGCATGGTTGCTTGTGTGCTGCAAATCCAAGAGAGAAGGAATCCGTAGATTTGGAGCTTGCGCGTGGTCATGTCAGTAAGTTACTACTGGAGGTAGCAATAGATTTAGGGTTAAATCTTATTGTAAAAATTTCAATTCTTTATTAGTAGATTTGTTTGCCTTGAGGATAGGTCAAGTTAAATCCTTCCCAAGTTTTTTTACCTTGAAACTGTTAATTTCATTGATTTTCCTAGGTAATTATATTGATGTCTTATTTACTTTTCTACACTAGGCAATATGATTACATGTGTTTAACTTAGATCTAAATAATAGACCAAAGTGTTAACTTAATTAATTAATTAGGTTAAACAACTTGAGTGTTTAGGGGTATAAACAAACAAACAAAAACTCATATCCGAAAGAAAGAGGGTTAGAGTATTTTGTGTTCAAAACTCTCTGCCTCTCTCGATTGATACTCAATTGATATTCAACCGATCAAAACTGGAAAATTTTCAATTTTTAGTTTCTTGACCGATCAGTCTTTTCATGCGTCATTTGCAATAGGATTCACATGCATTGCATTCTTTTATTTATTCATCTTTCATTTTTGCAATCATATCTCTCATTGTTTTCACGCACAACACGAATACACTTTACTAAATTGGGTACTCAACTTGATCTAAAAATTGATTAATTAATTTTTGAGTCCTTTGTATATTTTAGTATATGCTATTTTTCTTGAAGTGTGAACTATTAAAAATTGGAAATATTTTTTTGAGATATGGTGGATAATAAATGTGCAAATATTTTCTCTATTCTTGAGGTTGATTTGAGTTTTCAAAATACCTTGACACGTGAAAACACTTTGCATGCTGAATTTTTATATCTTTGAGATCTATATTGTATAGTCTTAATTGATTGTGCCTGGAATGTTTGCATGCATCTGTTTATGAGTCACATAGTGTCAAGTTTGCATATATTAAAAGAGAGAATGTTTTTCTTCATGTGTATCCTCAAATTATTTTTTTATTAGGTTTGTGTCTTTTTAGTTTTTCCCACCTCCTAAATTTTCCCTAAAAATTGTTTTTCCCAAAACTTGTTTTGGTTTTCCTATTTTTATAGGGGGAGAAATTTTTTTTAAACCTATGTTGTTCTTAGGGGGAGTTGTTGCTCTTCATAGGAGGAATTGCCTCTATTTTCTATAGAGCTGAATTGTTTTGTGTTCCTTTGATTCTCTATTTTCTCTTATCGTTTGTTGTGTATTTTTAATCTCTATCTTCTGTTTAGGTTGTTTTCGTCAATACGTGACAAAAAGGAGAGAAATAGATGAATTTTAAAAATCATGTTAAAAAGATTTTAACTATTTTTATTTAGCGAGAGATGAAATTGTTTTTGAAAGGGGGAGAAAATAAAAGTTTTTTTTTTTTAACTTTTTTTTTTTAATGTATCTAACTTAGGGGAAGAGTTAGTTTGCATGTTTGTTATTTGCTATTATTGCATACATCTTATTTGTATTGGTTATCTATCTTTATGCTCTTTTAAGTGTTTCAGGAAAGACAGGTACATTCTAATCAAGATCTTCTGCCTCTTCTTGTAACTTCTAGGTTTGAAGTCTTAGATTAGGATTTGTGATGTAATTGGGCATATTATTGTAATAGTGCTGTTCTTGTCTAGATATAGATCTTAGAGTCTATAAAATTTATTAGACAATGCTCAAGGTGCTACAAGTCAGAATACAAGAAAAAGAAAGCTACAAAAAGAAGAATTTAGAAACATGCCAAGTTCAATCAATCGAGACTAAGCTTTGATTGATCAAAGCACAAGTCTGCAAAATTTTAATTAAGCCTATCAGCCCGTTAAGCCTATTAAGTGATTAGGGTTTCAGATCTATTTCACATAGTATTTAAAGGAAACCCTAAGAAATGTTTTATAGAGACTTTGGAGGTGCTCTTGTGAGATCTAAAAGGTATTGTGCCTTCCTCATTCTAAGTCACTACTAGAAATCATTCATATATCTTTAGAATTGGTAGATTTGAAGTTATTGCAACAAGATCGACAATAGTTGATGATTTAAACCTTCAAGGGTGGTCTTGGAGTCACAAACTAGATAGTTTGTGTTGCTAAACCTTTGAGTGAGATCTTAAAGTCACAAGCGTGGATGCTTATGTGCTGTAAATCTAAGAGAGAAAGAGATTGTGGATTCGGAACTTGCACGTGGTCGTGTCAGTAAGTTACTATTGGAGATAGCAATAGATTTAAGTTTAAATATGATTGTAAAAACTTCAATTCTCTATTAGTGAATTTGTTTGCCTTGAGGATAGGTTAGGTTAAATCATCTCCATGTTTTTTACTTTGAAACTGTTGGTTTCATTGGTTTTCCTAAGTTAAATCATCTCCAGGTTTTTTAACTTGAAATCATCTCCAAATTACTATTGGAGATAGCAATAGATTTAAGGTTAAATATGATTGTAAAAACTTCAATTCTCTATTAGTGAATTTGTTTGCCTTGATGATAGATTAGGTTAAATCATCTCCAGGTTTTTTACCTTGAAATTGTTGGTTTCATTGGCTTTCCTAAGTAATCATATTGCTGTCTTATTTAATTTTCCGCACTAGGTAATATAATTGCATGTGTTTAACCTAAATCTGAATAATAAACCTAAGTGTTAACTTGGTTAATTAATTAGGTTAAACAATCTGAGTGTTCAGGGGTCTAAACAAACAAACAAAACTCATATTCGAAAGAAAAAGGGTTAGAGTATTTTCTTCCTGGGCTCACAATTTCCCCCTACTTCCCTAATGAAAGGAAGACAAATTTACGATTTCTTCCATATTTTTCTAATATATTCATAAAGTGCAATTTGTACTAATTTAATCAAGTTATTTTTATTCTTTTGTAAAATAGATGGATATATAATAAATTAATATGAGAGATTAAAATTTGTAAGGATGTGGTGTAAAACTTATATTTTACCCTTTCAATCTCAACATGTTACATTTTTTTATTACATATTCAAGAATAAGCACAATCACACCCAATAAATTCTAATACCTATAAATAAATCCAACCAAATTAGGAGTTTATTGAGATGTTATTAGGTGTGGTAGGATGTATTAAATTTTAAGTAAAATACTGATGTGACAATCTCTTATTACATGGTGTAAAACATGAGTTTTACACCTCATCCTTATCAAATTCAAACTCTTAATATGAAACATTCACTAGTTTTATAGTCATCTTATTCAATGTCTACAAATCAAATTCGTCTAAAGATAACTGCCCTTTGGAGATATCATTTTGAATATTCCAATAGATGCATTTCTTATTATACTTCCATTCCTAGATATTGTAATAAGGTCACTCAAGAATTAGCTCGATATGCTAAGAAGACAAGAAATTAACCCTCAGTTTGGCTCGAGGACGTACCTTCTTTTCTCCTTCCCATAGTAAACTTTGATTCATTATAAATACAATCTACCGTTTTGGGCTAGTTAAAAAATAAAAATAAAAAAACTTTGAAACAAGGCAAAGATGCACCTTCTAGGCCCATTTTCCACAATTACTGAATTACCTTCCCTTACGGGTCCAATCCTAGCCCAAATTTAATTTAAGCTTAACTATAAAGCCAACGATTAGCTCACGAGCCTTTAATTCAATGACTTCCTTGCAATTCTCAACCGAAATAGAACTCGCGCGTGGGGGCAAGTTACAATCGACAGAATATTCTATGGCCCACATAAACAAAAAATTGAAAATGACTATTTTTATTTTTTTAACCCAGTCCACAAAACAATAAAATCTATCAGTGACACAAAAACATTTTCTCACAGATTAACATGATTGAATAATGTTAGGGACATATTCACACACCCAAATTCACAACATATTTTGTTGTGATTTACGTATAATAAAATATTTTCAAGGGCATGGTAAACATGATGTTACTCAAATTTCAATTTACAACTTTAGTAAATTATAAAAGGATAATGAAAAATATATCACAATCAACTCAAATGGATCAAGCATTTAGTAGTGTAATCAAACAATAATAGTCTAATACACATCAATGTTATCAATTCTGTTCTAACCAAAAAATTCTTTTATGGTTTATTAATGTATAGGTACGAATCACCCATATGTTTCATCTTGACCTAAATTCTAGTTTGTTCTAATTTGTTCCGATAAATTTCAGCTGCATGTGACCAAATGATTAAGCTTTTTTCTTGGCTCTTTTTTTTTTAATTTTCTTCTTAGAATATGGAATTTGAATTTGAATATTTTATTTGATATCACTGACATAAGAAATTGGAGCAATTTGAGTTATTTATTTGATTCATCATAAATTTTTTCTTGATTTGATATTTGAAATTTGGTGTATTAGGCTAAACTGTTAATTCATTCTAAAATTAATTTCCTTCTTATATATGGTAATATTAAATATGTTTATGATTTGATTTTGCATAGATACATTGATATGATATACATCTTTTTGATGAATTATTTTGTGTTATTAGAGATAACTATGAAATGGCAAGTCAAAATTAATTGATACTAAAATATTCTGTTTCAATATACAAACTATAGTCATTACAATTTTGATACACATACATGCCATTTAGACAATATAAAATGAGATCCTACAAAATAAATAAATAAATAATATCAATAATAACAATAATATACTTAGATTTAAACCTTGAGAACGCATGCAATTAACTCTACTGGTTACAAGTGTATTATTTTTCTTTCTTTTAAATAATAAGAATTTTTTAACAGTAATTTATTCACTTAAATATATAATTATGTAATTATGGTAGGATCTATCTCTCTATAAGAGGGAGGAAGTATGCTTTCGAAATACACAATAATTTTTTTTAAAAGTGACAAGTTACTTCACACACAAAGACATTTTGCAGTAAAATTTTAGTAAGGACATCATTTTTTTTAAACTAATTAAAACACACACGCACGCGCGTATATATATATATATATATATTGGAGACTTGAGATAAATTCAGGTCATGCTATTCTCCCTCTCCACCCTTATAATAAGACTGTCACACTCTGGGACACAAAACACCACAAACAGCAAACGTAACATAGGGACGTAATACACAGAACAAGCAGCTAGCACAATCTTCCTCTTGAATCTCCAAATGATGTGGAGTCTTACAGAGTTTGTTGGTAAGTATCAGCCAGCTGAGGCTAAGACCGAGACATCATCAATATTATGAGTCTGAAGTATTTCACAGATGTGAGGGCAAGGTTGTCTATGATTAAAGTCTTGGGCCAGTAATGGGCTTTGTTCATGATTTTCTCAATCAGGCTTAGCTTCTTATTCAAAACCACGTCGGTTTACATCCTTCTCCTGGCCAGAGTGGGTGGGGTCTATTGTGAAAAATGAAGGTCGTCCTTTTTCTCTTGGTCGGGGTGGGGTCTACTGTGGAAATGACAACAACAGCTTTTTAACCCTCAGGGGTTAATCAACCCCCCACAACAATTGTTTGTGGAGGGTTTGATTATCTTTCTCTTGGTCGGGGTGGGGTCTACTGTGAAAATGACAACAACAGCTTTTTAGCCCCCTGGGGTTAATCAACCCCCCAATACAAGCCCCCAATTGTATTGGGGGGTTGATTAACCCCTGGGGGTTAAAAAGCTGTTGTTGTCATTTTCACAGTAAGCCCCACCCCGACCAAGAGAAAGATATAAACTGAGTGTCATTTGATGGGGAAATGCGTCCTTTGAGTGTTGGCAGCTGCGTAATATACGCAACATTCTTCTTTGTTCCAACCCTTGGCAATTCTCGGCAATATTCGTCTTTTTTATCACCTCCTATGGCCAGGTAACACTTGCTGGCTAAAGTTATTTGTGTGCGTGAGTGTGGTGATAGAGAGAGTTCTTATTCTTTTCCTGTAATATTCATACAATTTCTTTTTGCAACAGCTGGCATTTGAGCGTTAAAGACGTTACGGAAATCCTGAAGCTTCTGATCCTCATTCTTGAACTCATTCCTAAACTCCGCGAGTGTATAAGATATTTCAGAGGAGGTGGTTAGCAGCAACGTCACCGGCGGTGACTGCACTACCAACAACAAAATGGGTATTGAATCTTACAACTCTATTGTAGCCTCTGTTGAAGCTTCTACATCTGCAGGAAATGGCGTTCATCATGCATACTACTCTTTCTTACTATTACTTAGAATTCCACGCTTTTTTTTTTCTTCTAAGGCTTAGTTCAATAAGGAAGCATGGTGATTGGTGAGTGTTTTTTTTTTTGACAGAGAGACAAGTTTTTCTTGGGGCCATTATGGTATCCTTGTAGGTGTAGTACTATGGGCCCAAGATTGGGCTTTGTTCCTAATCTTCTCAGCCTGCCCTTTCTTTTATGCACTGTGTTTCCTTAATAGGCTTCTTCTGGGGTGTGTGTTTTATGGTTTGTGCTGTGGTCATTATGTTGATTAAAATTTTATCTCATACATCCCAATCCAAAAAAAAGGAAATTTTTTTTTTTTTGAGGTGTGAGAATGGTGGATCTACTTCTTGTTTTGGAAATTTCTCAACCAAAAAAAGAAAAAAAAAATACTTCTTGTTTTGTAATGTTTTTAGTTGTAAAACTTGATAATCTTCTTGAGTTTGTGACTTAATTCTTGAGTATCATTTTTTTTTATGAAAAATAAAAGTAACGTTTTTATAATGTATGTGCGCCAATATATATTATTGGATTATTATGTTAGTATATGCCCAATCCATTTGAATTGATCTAAATTGGCAAAGATCTATCACCAATTGTGGGTTTTTTTTTTTCCTTCTAAATTATTACTATTTATTTATGCAAAAGATTTTGGTTTTTCATTATATTAGGTGGACCCCAAAAGAATCTTTTGAGAGCTAAGATTTATGTAAAACTAAGTCTGATGACTAAAAAAACGTAGAGGTCATAATTTGGTAATTATCACAATATCGGTGTATAGAATTGTAGAGAGCTTCATAGGTAAGAAATGATATAGTTTTTTTTTTTTTTTTTTTTTGTTTAGGGAAAGAAATGAAATATTTTAGTCAAAAAAAAATTTTTTTTTTAATTTTTTTTTGAGGGAGTAGTTTAATTAAAAGCTATGATACCACTTTTGTATGTATTTAAAATTAAAAAAGAAAACGTTATACCTTACCTTCTTCCATATCATAAACAACAATGACAACTTCTTCTATTTTTGAACTTAACAATAATAATAACTTAGTTTGAGAAATTAGAATTACTATCAAAACTAAAAATAAATTAAAATAAGTATAACAATAGTGGAAAATGTAAACCACCAAACACAGATATTAACACAAAACATACGTGCGGTCAAAAGACTCGAACTGTAGATAGTCAACGCTAAATATATAATATTATAATAATATATGCAAGCTGTAAACCACAGCAAAACAAATAGAAAGACGTAGAAGATTCAAAAGTCAAAAAGCATAGGCCGACACGCATAAATCCCCAACTAACAAGGAAAAAGATACACCGCACGGTGAGGTTGGAACTTTAGAAGCCTAAAGTTGAGTCAGGCTTCGGCTCAGGTGGTGATCGGGAGTGGCAAATCGGCTAGTTGTGGAGGCAAGCAGACAATTGCAGGTTAGCGACGACGGCGGTGGCCTAGGAGATAATTTTATTTTTATTTTTTTCTAAATAGATTTTGGTTTTTTTAGTAAACGATGGATATTTGAATTTATAAGAGACTTGATTTACAAAGAATTTTTCTTTTTGGTGGATAATATTGTTGATTTGGGATTTGTTGAAATTATTTTTGTTGTTTGTATAAATTTGGACGTGCTATGGGCAATGAAAGGGCTGGATTTTTTTTTTTTTTTTCTTTGGGTTCCTTGTATCATTCTCATTTTCTTAAAGGGGTTTTTCTGAACTAATTTTAAAATTTGAGGGAGGCCCATATGGATTTAAAAAGAAGAGTAAGTCTGCAAACGAGGAATTAAAACCAGTTTTTTTTTTTTTCTTCTTCTTCAAAATCTTGGGGGCCAATAAGTAAAATTAGCGAGAAACTGGTGACGTGTGCTTCCTGATGGTTTCATCTGGTGTGTGTATTGTGTGGTTTGTGTTGTGGTTATCTTGTTATGTAAGAATAAAATTTATACTCATTCAGCTCAAAGAGTTATATAATTTGAGATATTTACGATGTCTTCATTTCGGTTTTGGATATACTGTCTTGATTTTAGCATAACTTGAGATTGGCATGAAATTTGGGGTGAATTAAGTTAACATATAGAACTTATAACCTGGAAAAAACATAATTTTTTGAAATTTCTAGTTATTTTAAATTTAAAGCCAAAGTGGTGAGAAAATTAGTTATGTTAGGCCAAATTTATTGGGTCCTTTTTAGTGATTGGTTTTAGGCTTAAAAACTTTCAAGCACAGGAAACGTCATTAAAAAGATTTTGCAGAAATTAATCCAAATCTGCAAGAACTTTATTTTGAGACCCATGATGTGCATCATTACTGATTTGATGGTTTAGGCATTAGAGCATCCGCATTTGAGCATCTAAATGCCAAATGTTAAGAACATTTGGCATTTAAGCCCCAAAATTCATCAGCAATGGGAAGGCTATGGGTCGTTTGGATAGCACTTATTGTTGTTGAAAGTTGATAAAAACTGGTTGTTGTTGAAAACACTGTAGCAAAATAATTTTTAAATGTGTAAATAGTGTTGTGGGACCTATTTTTAATATTAAATATTGCGTGAACAGTATGTGAACAGTGCGTAAACAGTATACGCACAGTAAATTTTGTCCCCCAAAGTCAACAATTGCGGCAGGAAAAAAAAAAAAAGAAGGAGAAAACACAAAAAGGAAATGCGCCGTGACTTTCCTTTGTATCCAAGCCCATACTATATCCCAAATGCTAAAAAAAATATGAGATTTTGCTACTGTACCATCTCAAATGTAAGATGGTATTGTAGCAAGATGGTATAAAAAAAAAATTTAATTAACTTTACCGGCAAATTTCTCACTCTCCCTCATTTTATCTCTTTCTTTTTTCTCTCTTCCTTCTCTCTTTCTCATCCCCTCTCTCTCTCGCCGAATCACCAAGCCGGATCAGAGCTCACGCCGGATCCGTTTTGATGGGTTCCGTTCTGATGACGAGGTGGGTTCCGATGGATTGTTGATGGGTTCCGATGGCGAGGTGGGTTTCACGGAGATCCGTTCCGTTCTGATGGCGAGGTGAGTTCCGATGGAGATCGACATGGATTGTTGATGGTGGGTTTTTCTTCAAATTTTTGTTTTTGTGATTGTTGTGATTGTTGATCGGCATGGATTGTTGGGATTGTTGTTGTGATTTGCTAGGGTGGCTGGGTTTGTTCACGGTGATTTGTTGTTGTGATTTTCTCTGGGTTTGTTTTTTTTTTTTTTTTTTTTTTTTTGGTGTTGACAGTAGTTTCTGGGTTGCCGGTGGTGGTGGTGGCAGCAGTGGTGGTGTGCAGCGGTGGTGGTGATTGTGGTTCCTGACCAGAAGGAAAGAGAGAGAAAGAATAAATAATGTATAAATAATGTGTTGTAATGTATAATGGTAATTGTGAGAAATATTATTTTATTTTGTAAAAATATTATTTTAATGAGTAGGATTGGGATATAAAGCTGTAAGTTTATGAAGGTCACGATGTTAATGGCTTAGGAATAATGAATATCGGTTAACCTCTAGTTTTGGGAAACCTAGGTCATACTCCATTTGGGACAACAAGGAGATAGAGATGGTTGAGTTTTGATAGACATAGGGATTGTTTGGACACCGCTTATTGTTAAAAAATAAAAATATTATAACAAAATAATTTTTAAATATGTGAATAGTATCGTGAAATCTAATTTCTAATTTTAAAGTTGTTTTGGCTAAAAAAAGTACTTGCAGGTCTCGTGCACTACTAAAAAAAAAATGCATCGCTGGAAAACCCGCAAAACACACTTCCCAAACATGCACCTAATATGAAATTTAGGTACTGCCATGTCATACTTTTGAGGGGAGGACTGCCTTAATGGGTTTAAAAAGTTAAGCACAAAATTTTAAGTGCTGAGCCAAGTACATGTCAATAGTTAAACCCTTAGAGCATCTCCAGCAGTAAAGGCATCCACATATATTAGCTAAATTTTGGAGAATATGTGTTGTGTTAGTGTTCCAGCAGACTCAGCAAACTTAGTTTTTTTTTTTTTTTTTTTTGGGCTCATGAACAGTAGCCCATCAAGTCTGATGGGCTACTATTCATTCTTCAAATTCTTATTTTCTATTATTATAATAATTAGGTGTTGAGTAAAAAAATGTTAGAAGATGTATAGTTGTTAAAAAAAGAATAAATAATAAATGAAGAAATAATATTTAAATGAGATAGAGAATGTGATAGAGAGTCTGTTGAAAAGTGTATTTGAAAAGCCGGTAGGCAAAAGCTAAATGTCACTGTTCATTAGTCAAACAGTACAAAAATTTGGCTAGTCTGCTGGAGATGCTCTTATCTAGTTGTTATTGCCTTCCATTTGCTTAGATATACATAGATATTGACATGTTTATTTTTACTAAGTCATCTAATCTTGTATTAGGTTCTACTTGATGCTGTTTGGGTGACACAAAAATTGTTTGTCAATTTGAAGTAAGTGAATTTTAGATAATGATTATTCTCAAGATATTATATTATATATGTATAATTGAAAAGTTCATCAAAAAATATATATATGGGTATAATTGAAAAAAAAAAAAAAAAGCCTGGCTAAATTGTGAACTTTTTTTGTAAAAGTTCTTTCTATATGTAGTATTTTTTTTTTTAAATGGGATACATTACTATCTATATGAAGAATATTTTATAATATTGATAAAGGAAAAGAAAATGTTTTCATAAAATCAGTTACACTATCTGTAATTTTTGCCAACATAAAGCTAAGAATTGGTCTTTGGATGAAATATTGTTTATTGTGGTGTAGTGCATTGTTATTGTTTACTCTTTGAAACCATTGCTATTATTTGCTCTTTGGAACCATTGTTATATTTTACTTCTTTGGGTTATTGTTTCTCATGGGATGCACTTGCTGATTGTTAAGATTGTCTTAGTTTGTCTAATATTTTATATACTAATTATTGTTTATTGTTATTGACAAATTAATCACAAAAAAAAACTTTAATGTTCCATGTATTATTATATGTTATTATAAGTAGTTTACCAAATGATGAAGTGATGTTCTTGTAACAGAACAGAACTATGGCTCATTGAAATTGGGCAAATATTTTAAGACAGCATTATTTGTTTATTTAAGAAGGTATATGTTTTTTACTGTCCAGTTAAGTGTTCACTTCCAAAGCAGGTTTTAATCTTTATATTGAATTACTATCATACTGTTAATAAAATGTTTTGAAAGATTTAGTATGTTCTCTACTATAATGTGCATTTTCACTTGACAATATCATATGATGTAGTCTCTTTTTCAGCTGTTAGCTCACCCCCTTTCTCTCCAATTTTCAGATTAGTTCAATGGACTCTTTTAATGAAAATAGTTGGTGATCGTTGGAGCTAAGATCTGAAGACTATGTGTAGCAATGAACTATGTTATGAAAATTTGCTCTATTGTGCTTTCTAGTGTTTGTAAACTTGGTAATCATGAGACTATTTAAGAATGTATTTGGAGTCTTTATTTTCTCATATTTTAATTTGATGAATTGTTGAGAGATTTGATATTTAAATGTTGTGTTGATGGTTTGGTTTATTATATTTGGATATATAGTTATGCTCTATTCCAATTTTAGAGGTTAGTGCCCTAAAACTTACAAGTTTCAAATTGTTGTCATATTTGTTTTAAGCTAAGCTTAGTGCCTTATCACAACTCATTAATCTAAATCTCTCATTTGGATATGGATCATTATAATGAGATTGGTAGATTTACTTTTAGTTCCATTACGTGGCAATTGATAAAACAAATACTTGTATTATTTAAACAAGTTGTAAGACTCGTTAAAAATGTAATGTGAATAGTTTTATCAATTACCACATTGTGAGTTAGAGGAATTTTAGTCCAAACTGGTTTAGGCATAAAATATTTCACTTTTTGTAACATGTTGACTTTTTGCAGATTATGAGATTTTATGGAGTGTGGCTTAATGTATTTTTTTAACTAGCATGTACCCCATGCTACCGCATAGGAATGAATATATTATTAATCATGAGTTTATTCATATTTAAAAGGCTTAGTTAAGTCTAAATTCATATTATTAACCATAAAATTTTATTAATAAAACTTAGCAGTATATATATATATATATACATTGGATATTCTTCCCATGTGCTAAATATTGTTTTAAATAAGGCCACGCCAAATATGTTGAAAGCCATCTTCGTGCAAAATTGATATCTGCAAGAGAAGTCAATCATCAAGCAAGGACCAAAAGATTTCAAAAAATGTTAATATTGACTCAATGTATGCGCATACACACAAACCCATCACTATATCAATTAAGATAATCAAAACTAAATAGAAATATTACACAGAAAGATGAACCTTGGTGACGATATTTATCCAAAAGATTTATTCACGCTTTTGAATCTTCAATCTCTATTAGTGATTGAAATTTTCGTAACTTACAAATTTTAAAATTAAAAAAAAAAAAAAAACCCTCAAAATTGTACTCATGTTATAGTTTTATGATGGGTCATTTTGTAACATGATGGGTATTTGTGTGAAGAAAAAACATTTAAAGTTGCATGACTGATAAAAGAAATTCTCTCCAATCTCTTTTTATAGAGAGATGGATTTGTGCGTGTTTTTATACATCATTCATAGTTGTATTATTACAAAGCAAGTCCAATGGATTTAGATTGGTAATACCGATTCCCAAAGCATGAGTGTTTAATGTGTTATTAATTTCATCTCATCTCATTACCAAGTTCAATGAATTTTAATTGGAATTCAATCTTTCCAAGTGGTGCATCTCTTGCAATATTCTTTCATTTTTTTTTATTTTTAATTAATTTTTTGAAATTCATTTTCAATTCCCATGGCCACTTTCCATATTTGGCTTCCTATTATAGTTCCCTAGACACTTTAAAGTTTGAACTAAGAGAACAATGAATCTACGTAAAAATAAATAAAAACAATAAATAATAGTAATAGTTCTCTCGAAAACAACCTCAAATCATATTATATTCTTTTGATTATTTTCTTTTTACACGTGTATAGTAAAATTAGACTCCAATTTCAAATTCTAATTGAACAATTGGAATGACACATGGCACAAAATTGAAACTCTAATTTGGAATTCTATTTGAGTTTTTCTCTACTTCACCTATTATTATATATATAGATAAGCAATAGTATAAATTTTAATCATAAATTGTGGAATAATAATAATAATAATTATTATTATTATTATTAATGTTGCAAAGAATATGTATTTTTTTTGTAAGGTGGGCCCAAAAGAATATATTGAGGTTGAAGCCGTGAAGATGAATACAAGATTGATTTTTTTTTTTTTTTTTTTTTGGTTCCCAAAACTGAAAAGTCACCATCATCATCTCACTAACAAAAAGTGTCTTCGTATACACGGTGTGCACAGTTGGCATAGTTAAAGCTGACATGCCTATTAAAATAATAATAAAAAATTTAAAATAACTTTAAATAATTTCACATC
Organism: Quercus variabilis; assembly: GCA_030445155.1. Lineage (NCBI taxonomy): Eukaryota > Viridiplantae > Streptophyta > Magnoliopsida > Fagales > Fagaceae > Quercus > Quercus variabilis. The sequence continues at coordinate 44,069,552 of CP129455.1, forward strand.
ATCATTTAAAATGAATAAAAATTAAAAAAAAAAAAAAACCATTTGAAATTGGATTTTGTGATCTTGTAAAGCCAATTTAGGCATGGATTTGGCCTAAAAGAGGAAGTAATTTGGGGCTTATGCACGCTAGACTAAAGCAATGCGATTTTACTTTGGTTCATTTTTTCAAGTGAGGTGAAACAACTTCCCCCACTGTTTTATTTATTTATTTATTGTTATTATTTTTTGGGGGTCAACGTGAAGAGAACTTTATTGCGTTGATTTTAATACTTTTTGCACTAAATGGAGCGTTTGGTTCGTCGTGATGTTACATATGTCATAATATTACGTTATTATAATCTTATATTAGTGTAATCTTAATACAAGAATATAATATTACATTGTTTAGAAAAGTGATGAGACTAAGATGATGTGATATATTTAGTAATTTTAAATTATGGTAATGTTAGAAAAAATAAAATAAACCAAAAAACTTTAATGTCACATAATCGCAACGTGAATCATATTAAGGACACATTACAATGAACCAAACAACTTTAAAGGAGAAAGCAATTTTCTTTCACCATTTTTTCCTATCCACGTTATTATGTTTGATAAGTTACTGTTAACAGTGTTAAGTGATTAGACATGTGTCAACTGTGTATTTGTCAGTTAGAAAATATGTTGGTTACATTAGGCGCCAATCCATGTTTTGAGTATATAATAACAGGGATATATATATTAGATTAAGTAGCACTTTCTCAATTATAAGATTGAAATCATTTTGCTACTCTTAAATTCCTCTTGGTTATTAATTAAACTTGGCATGGTATCAGACTCCCTCATGGCAACTTCTTATTTTTTCTCAACCACTAGCAACAGCAATCCCCTATCCCACTTTGTATCTCATGTTATACTTCACCAATTCCAACTTATTACATATTATCTTTCTTTATAAACACACATTTTTTTATAGGTACAAACACACACACACACACATATATATACAAACAGCTATTTTCATAAGTTGGAAGCTGACTGATGTCTACATGTTTGTGGTAATAAAAATAAATAAATAGATAAATAAACAAACATTTGTAATACAAATTAGGAACTTAGAAGCTTAGCAAATTCCAAATTACAAAAGAAAAAAACTTTACCCTAGTAATACATCAAAACACACATATATGGTCTGCTTATTGTCATTAGGAACTAGGATGCCCCAATCCACTAATGTTCAGGAAATGGAAAAAAATCTTTTAGGCCACTTTTGATCCAGCTTTGTACCTTGAAGCCAAAAGATTATGGAAGTGATTAGTAGAAAATTCCATATAGCAAGATCCAAAAAGGGTATTCCTAACATTTCATTAATAAATTTCCAAGGGGAAAGAGATGCAGAGAGGATTTTAGATTAAATTCATAAAAAAGAAAAAAAAAAGAGATTCCCCTGCCCAGTATGATTGATATACAGCCGCAAAAGCACTATCAATACAGGGTATGTCACCAATAAAGCTTTGGCCAAAAGGCTTATTCAAAGTATTGTTGGTTCAGCGCAACAACTTTTTAAGGAATATATTAACAATCATGGCATAATTACTCTTCAGAAAGAATATCTTGAATGGTAAGTACTATCAAACGCATTCTACCAAGTACCAATAACTAAAACTAATACAGATTTATTACAACAATATATACACAATATGCCAACTATTAAACTTACAACTTTTTTAATCAGCATGCTCAGGCTCTTATCAAGAAACTAATCATGCTCAAAGAACCCCCCCAAGAAAGTTCTTTTTACAGTAAAGCTCAGGGACTGTCAGAAGTATGTGGTTAAATTATTAAATTTACCATATTTTAGTAGCTTAAACTTTTAGGAGAATTAGCAATTTAACATGGTATCAGAATAGGAAGTCCTAAGTTTGATCTCTGTCTACATGAGGGAGAGTATTAGAAGTATATGGTTAAATAATTAAATTTACCATATCCCAATAGCATAAACTTTTGGGACAATTGATAATTTAATGGGGACCATAATTTAAGACGCACTACACTAAGTTTTTACAAAATTACCTACTATCTCACATCATTTAACCAGAACAAAGGCTGCAAAAATTTTGGATTTTGTGTCAAAGTTTCTTCCAATAAATTTTTATATTTTGATAGTGCAAAGAAGTAATTATCCTCTTTCCACAGAACACACGGCTACAGGTGCATAGGGTAACAGTTATAAAGCAATTCTTTCTCATCTAGTAGATTCACAGAGCTAAAGACATTACACTATTTTGGTACATAAATACAAAACCTCTCAAACAAAACAATCACAACAAATACATAAACACATTCGTCCAAACAAGACAGTACATAGATGAAAATGGAAATCAACAAGAACCTATATAAAATAAATAAATAAAAAAAGGAATCCACACAACAAGTAATCTCAACAAGTTCTTGCAAATATCAAAGGAGATTTTCAACACAACTACTAGCACCCACCCCCCAAAAAAAAAAAAAAAAACTTGCTTTTAATCAAATGCTTGACTATAGATAATGCAATAACCCCATCACTAATCCAAAAGTATGTGAATAAAAAAAAATCGCAGATAAGCGAAATTAAATTTAGATTATATTGCTACATCCACATTTTTCAAGTTCAAATGCAAGTATTACCTTATACTCCTCACAATTGACAGAAGTCCTTCATAGTCAGCCCAATGTATGTCACCATTGGCAAGAACCCACGAGTAACATTCCTTCACAATTGCTTCATACTTGGGATCAGTTGTCCCAATGAACTTATAATAAGACATGTCTAACTGTAGGCAGAATGAAAACAACAAAACAAAGAAGATCATAAAAAAAATGGAAAATATGCACAACAATTGGAACATTCAACAAGTCAGGCTAAAGTAAACTGAGAGTGCATTTCTATCTTAGGTTAATTTTGCCTTTTACATCATATTTTGACACGAAAACTCCACACAGCTAAAGATAAAGTGTCCATGACCTGCTTTGCCAACCTGACATCATTACATTAATTGGTGGTCTAAATGGCATTCTTGAAATTTTTGCTAAATACTATTCTTGAAATTTCTCAACATGTTTACTCAAAAGAAAGAAAGGTTAAAAGAAACAAAAACAAAAGCAAACAAACAAACAAAAAAAACTCGCTATGCAATAGTTCCTCATCTTGTTCTTCCCTAGTGAGAGCCAAAGAGCAAAAGAGCGTTCCATGGCAAGAGACCAAGGGCTTCATCCTATTTGCCAAGAAGAATATTGGATGGCATAGATCAGGTTAATAGAAATTTCCTATGGGGCACATAGGAGACTACAAAGAAAGTTCATTGTATTGGTTGGCATAAAGTAACAAAGCCTAAAGAGGAAGGCGGGCTAGGTTTGCAAGAGACAAAGGGTAGAAATACTGCACTCTTGCTAAGTTAAATTGGAGGCTTCACACAGAAGAAGATGCTTTGTGCGCTCAAGTTCTTAAACAAAAATATTGCAGCAATAGAAGAATCAATGCAGTCAACTCAGATAGATTGCCTTGTTCTCAAATCTGGAGAGCAATTAAAAAGGGTAGGGAGACTTTTAATAAAGGTAGCATGTGGATGATTGATAGAGGAAACAAGCTTAGTTTTTGGTTGGGTAATTGGACATGTAAAGGTCCTCTTCCCCATCTGATTCATGGCCCTTTAACCTGAGAAGCAAGCCACTGGGAGATTAGAGATTTACTGACGAATGCAGGTTGGGACTGGAATCGAATCCCTTTTGAGCTTCATCCTGAAATTAAATTGATTATTCAAGCTACTCCTATGTCTATAGCAGGTGGAGGTAGGGATAGGATAGCCTAAGTAGGTAATCCAAGAGGTATGTTTGATCTTAAGAGTGTTTATTCAATTGCTAAGGAGGCTAATACTAGACATAGCAAAACTAGCAAGTCGAGTCGGGTCGGGTCAGGTCAATCAGGTTGCGTGTCAAATGGGTTGCGAGTCAAAAACGGGTCATTTTAAACGGGTTAAAAATGGGTTTGGGTCAATCGGGTTGCGGATTAGGTCGGGTTGACTCGTATTTTTTGTATGATTAAAAAAAAAAAAGCGTGTATTTGCCATTTGGAAAATCATGCAACAAATTACTTGATGTAAAATGCATTATTTTGAATTCACCACTTATATCAAGAATGAACTCAATTAAACTTTAATACTTATTCAATAATTTTAAAATTATACAAATCCTAACATTGCTATCTAAAACAAAATAACACAAAGATAAGTAAAACAAATACACAAGTTTTATTTCTACACAATATCAACATCCCAAAATATAAAACAAAATTACAAATAACTTATTGGATAACTCATTTGATAAAGAATAAAAAAAAAGAAGAAATTTATAATCTTGAAAATTAATTTTATAATCTATTATCAATTGTGGTTGGCATTCTATTTCAATTTAAGATATACATTAAAGTTTAATTGTTTACTTATTTATACATGATCTCTTTTATGAATATCATATCATTTTTAAGCAACACACACTCTAGGAAATATTATAATTTATTTTGAAAAACCATTTATTTTGGATATAAATTGTTAAAAAATAGGTCTAGGCATTCATAATTTATGTTAATTCAATACTTTGACTTCACTATTTTCATACTCGTGAATGTTTCTCACACGTGTCTACAATTTTAAATTTATATTTTTAACTCTATTGTAACCAGATTATCTTAGCATGTACTTTGCTATTTGATATTTAAAAATCTTTACTCATTATAGAATGCTCAACCATTCATCTTTCAATTAATTTGCATGCAATTATGTAAATGTCTTAATTGTTTCCTTAAAGCTCACAACAAATAATTAAACCAATATTTTCTTTATTTTTATTTTATTTTATTTTTTTACCAATTTTTTTTTAAATAGTTCAAGTTCTAGTCGGTTTGGGTTGACTTGCAAAAAACACGGGTTAGGTCATGGGTCAACCCATTTTTGCTTCAGGTCAAAAAAATCGGGTTCAGGTCGAGTATTTTTTAGGTCAGGTTGGGTTAGAAAATTCTGACCTGTTTTGCCATGTCTAGCTGATACTATGCACCCCATTAATGCTAGCTGGATATGGAAATCTGAGACACTACCCAATATAAAGACCTTATTATGGAAGTGTGTCCACAATAGCATAGGTGTTAAGACTTGTCTTGCAAAAAGGGGAATTGTAGATGAAGAATGGTGCCCCATCTATCAAAGGGAACCGAAAACCATCTTGCATGCTCTTAGAGACTATCCTAGGGCCAAACAAGTATGGAAACAAGTGGAGATTTTTGGATGAGCAATCTGCAGGAATGACTTCAGATCAAAGGGAAAGTGAGCAATAGTTACATTTAAGGGAAGCCACTGCGACGAATTACTTTTAACTTTGCTATGTGGAGTATGTGGAAAAGTAGAAATTTGTACGTCTTCATTAGGAAAAATCCAAACCCAAATTTGCCCATAGAAATCTACAACCAAATGTTGTAGTTTATGTATTGTGTAAGCTCACCAAGAAATCCAATCCGCAAAACCAATAGAAGAATCAGATGGGAGAAACCGCCAACAAGGTGGAAGAAGTTGAACATGGATGGATCGTCTATGAGCTGTATGGAACAGGTTGGTTATGGGGGTATTGTCAAGGATGAACATGGTAACTGGGTTGCGAGTTTCACCAGGCACATTGGATCAAGAAATAGCTTTGCTATTGAACTTTAGGGGCTTAGGGATGGTCTTATGCTTTGTTGTAACATGAATATATATCCAGCTTTATTATTGAGCTAGATGCAAAAGTGGTTGTGGATGTTTTTAAAAATTCTAACCATGTAAATCATATAATCTCCCCCATCTTGGATGACTGCAGGCAATTGGCGTCTAGATTCCAGCAAATTCAGTTCAACCACTACTATCGCTAGTCCAACTGGTGTGTAGATATGCTAGCTAGAATAAGTGCTGATCAAGAGTTAGATTTCATTTTGTTTTCTAGTTCGCCTGTGGATTTGTTTAAGGCTTTGGAGGATGACTGTTGTAGGGTCAGTTTTTGTAGCCCAAGCCCAAAGGATATGGGTTAAAGGCCCAACAAACCCAGAATAATGAATTTGTAGAGAGTGGATCAAAGGTTTAGGCGCTGGCCGGCGTTCACGAAGCGATGAACTCTTTCCTTTTATTGAAAAATACTTGGAACAATTTACAACTGGGGGATGCTCCTCGGCCCATGGCCGAGGAGGCTTTTTCTTCCCCCATTCCCACTCAAACTCCCCTCTTTACATTTTGCTCACATTTCTTATATATCCCTCTCTTCCTCCTCCTATTGATCATTTATTGGCTTTCTCCCTGACCGTCTATCCCATCAGAGGTCATATCTGTGCTCAAGTGGTTCACCCTGATCGATGTCGCCCTGTCAAGGGGTTACATCCCCATTAATGCGGCCAGAGGGGTTAGGTGAACGTATTCAATGCCGAGGTAACAGTTCGCCCAGGGCTTGCCCCTTCTTCGTACTGAGTTCTCGGACGACCGAGGATAGGGTCATCCTCGGACCCATCATGCGTCCTCGGCGTGGGCCATTTGGGCCTGGGTTGAGGTGGGCCGAGGCTACCCGATTTTCTGGCCCCACAATAGCCCCTCAAAATCTTGCTGCACGCATCCTCGGGCGGGAAGAAGGATTTTAACATCCTCAGCCTTACCCCTCCCCCACCTCTCGTCAGTGTTGGGGTCCATTCACCTGCCAAAGGCACGTCATTGACGTTTCGGAGCACGTAATGTGCCCATCATTAAATTCAGGCGGCATTGTGCTCCCCACGTCTAATGAGGCGTTACCCATCCAACGGTGGAGATTCGTCTTGCATTTATAAGCGGGAAAACCCACATGGTTCCTCGATTTGGGGTATAAATACCCGTACGAACCGCTTCTTCCTGTTCCTCATTTGTAAATGAGAATATTTGTGCGCCCCTCTTGAGTTCAGCCACACTCTCACTAGCACCTCCAGCACATAAGCCTGTCCGAGGAGCCCTTCCTCTTTCCAGTAAGTCGCTTTATCTCTCTCTGACCTCTCTTTCTCTTTACCCCTTTTTTCTACTTCACCTGTTCTTTCTTAGTTCTTTAAAGCGTCGACTAGGATGTGTAGGTTTAAGAAATACGTCGATACCGCGGAGGCGATGGAGCAATTCATCACCGACCGCAGAATTCCCGGCAATGTAGGTCTGAGATATTGTGAGGACGGGGAGTGGCGCATACACAGGCAGGAGGGCGAGGTGGTAATTCCCATAGTCGCCTTCCTTGAAGGGGGGATGACAATCCCTATAGGGCCAGTGATGAGAGACTACCTCATGCACTTCTGGTTGGTCCCTACCCAGTGTGGGATAAACGTCTTTAGGATTCTGGGCTGTATGGATGCCCTGAACGAGAAGATGGAGCTGAGGTTGACCCACCACGACGTGAACTGGTGTTACAACCTTCAGCTTCTTAAGGGCAAGTCGTATTACCTGAAGATGAGAGACGACAGGGTGCGGCTCATTCAGTGCCTCCCCGAGTCCAGCAAGGGGTTCTACGAGGATTTCCTCATTGTGTTAGGGGAGTGGCACGATGGCCTTCACTGCCCAACAACAGAGGGAATACCAGGTGGGGTAGTGGGAGACAGAAAGGGTTTCAAGTTCTCGTCTTTTTTCTTTCTCCTTTTTTTTTTTACTAACGCGGTGGTGCTTTCCGTTTGCAGACCCGCACGCCTTTCAGCGTCACTTCCATCTGGTCAACCGGGAAGATTTGCAAAAGGTGCTGAGGGCGCCAGTGTATATAAATGAGGATGACAATCAGGTTAGGGTCACCCACATAATTTTGGGTTATAAACCTACCCAAAAATCGTTCTCGGTTCCGAAGCACGTCATCCTCGCCAACGATCCTCAGCTTCAGAGGATTACTGTGACCGAGGACGGATTTTCGTTCCCCGAAGAGCCCTCTGACCAGGAAGCTGTCACATTAGCTGTCCCCTCCTCTTCCCAACCGCTCGCCGAGGCCACTGAGGAAGCTCCAGAGGGGGAAGGGGACGCATTTGATGTTTTCGCTCAGCTTGATCAGTTCGAGGACCCTCCCGGAGACTTGGGTGATCCCAATTTGATCGAAGCAGACCTCTTTGCTTCAGAAGCCCTTTCTCAGCCGACAATGGGTTACAAGAGGAAGCCCACCACCAACTTACTGGACCTGATTGAGGGCCAGTCAGGGGAGTCCCAACAGAAACTTCCCACTCCACCTCCGAAGGCTAGGTCGACTTTCACTCGGCAGAAGCTCTCTCCTTCTCCTTCTCAGACACGCTCGCCATCTAGATCCGTGCCTGCTGGCCCCAAGAAGAAGAAGGATAAGGGTAAAAAGCCTATAGATGATAAGACGGTGTCCTCGCAGGAGGAGGACACTACTCTGAGGCCATTCAAGCAGCTTAAGATTGGCGACAAGAGCCAGGAGAGGCAGGTCGTCGACACCACCTCTTCCGAGGTCCAGGCCTAGCTCCCAGCCTCGATGCTCCGTGAGGTGCCCTTGAGGGATAACGCCTCCCTCAGGGACTTCAATGAGGGCGAAGGTGCGCGCGTGACTGATGCGCTGAGAGGAGCTTGCTACTCCTAGCAGATATGGCTGAACTTAACTCTTTAACGAGCGACCAGGTCTTCCTCAGCCTCAAGCGATATGTGGGGATGGTAAGGGCTACAACCTCGATTCTTCTCTCACTCTTTTTCTTTTATTGGGCTTATAGCACATTGGTTGTTCTGGCAGGCTGTCTAAGCTATCTTTATGTTAGAGGGGGCGGCAAACGACCAGAAGGAGGCCCTCAAGTGGGAGCATGCTTGGCGCTACCAGGCCACTTGGGCTCTGAAGAATTCCGAGGCTGACCTCGCCAAGGCCCAAGAGGCTTTGATGGCGGTGACCAGGGAGCGGGACAGTGCACTGCCCGGTCTTGAAGGTGCCCAGACCCAGGCCAATGAGCAGACGAGGCGCCTGAGCAAGGCAGAGGAGCAATTGCGAATCACGAGGGATCTAATCGCTGAACTGCAGGCTAAGGTGACAAAGGTCGAGGGGTCCCAAAAGGAGGCCGAATGGGCCAGAGACCTAGCTCGACGGGCTAAGGACGAGGCTAACCATGGTAGGGAGATGGCCGAGCGTGGCAAGGAGGAAGCTGAGACCGCAGCCTATGCTAATGGGATGGCTGCGGTAGAGGCCGCCTACAAGGTTCAAGTCCTGGGGGTGTGTAGGCGATATTGTTCCCAGGTCTGGGCTGAGGCCCTCAAATAAGTTGGGGTGGTGGCCACGTCCGACCTATGGAAGGCAGAGAACGTGTATTACCCCTCGCTATCCGTAAGGCCGCCCCTGAGGACCTAAGGTTAGGGAGATTGTTGAAGAGGTGCGGGCAGCTGAACTGGGGGAGCCTTTAAGCGAGGAGGCGGCCCAAGAGGTAGTGGAGATCCCTTCCGATGATCCAACCTCCACCACTGAGGAAGCAGCTGCTCTCGCCATACCCCCGCAAGCCGTCCCCTCAGGCCAGGGCTCGAAGGGGTCAAGGTTGCCCCTGTCCAGCCTAAGCAAAAGGAGTAGACTCCCCGGCGTCTCGGCTCATCCTACTTTCACGTTGTCATTTTATTTTGTTGTGCTTCTCCTCTATGTACTGTGGCTCTTGCCATGAAATTTTTACAAACTCATCGTTGTAATGCGAATTGAATTTCCCTTTATTTGAATTGCTTACTTGTGTGCACGCTGCCTGCTTTTCCTTTTTTCCTTAGATCTGTACGATTTTAGCTTAAATTGTATGTCGGCCAATCGCGCTAGTAACGATGATAAGGAAAGAGAACGTATGCATGGGCAGCTCTCTTGCGTCTTAAGGGCTAGGTGGGGCTTGATCCTTTCCTAACTTGGGATATTTTGAAGTTAGTCTCCCTGTAGGCCTAAGTCTGAGGGCCATGCGATGCCCCTGTTCTGTTCAGCAACCAGATCTAGTTGAGCGGTTAGTTTCCTCCTAGGCCTAAGTCTGAGGACCATGCAGTGCCTTGGTTCTGTCTAACGCTTCCATTTCTCTGTAAGTATCTAGTTTCCCTATAGGTTTGAGTCCGAGAACTATGTAATACCTTGGTTCTGTCTAGTACCCAGGTATAGCTGAGCGGTTAGTTTCCCCATAGGCCTGAGTCCGAGGACCATGCAGTGCCTTGGTTCTGTCTAACGCTTCCATTTCTCTGTAAGTATCTAGTTTCCCCATAGGTTTGAGTCCGAGGACCATGTAATACCTTGGTTCTGTCTAGTACCCAGGTATAGCTGAGCGGTTAGTTTCCCCATAGGCCCGAGTCCGAGGACCATGCAGTGCCTTGGTTCTGTCTAACGCTTCCATTTCTCTATAAGTATCTAGTTTCCTCATAGGTTTGAGTCCGAGGACTATGTAATACCTTGGTTCTGTCTAGTACCCAGGTATAACTGAGCGGTTAGTTTCCCCCTAGGCCTGAGTTCGAGGACCATGCAGTGCCTTGGTTCTGTCTAACGCTTCCATTTCTCTGTAAGTATCTAGTTTTCCCATAGGTTTGAGTCCGAGGACCATGTTATACCTTGGTTCTGTCTAGTACCCAGGTATAGCTGAGCGATTAGTTTCCCCATAAGCCTGAGTCCGAGGACCATGCAGTGCCTTGGTTTTGTCTAACGCCTCCATTTCTCTGTATGGAGGGGTTTGTCCTCGGATTGCCATATTGGAGACGATTCCTCCTTGGGTCGGATTATGATCTTACACGTGGCGTTGATCTCGCCTCCAGCTCGAGTCCCCATCTTTTTCATTTACGAAGCATCCCTTGGCCGTTCGTGCTCCGCGCTTGACGTTTCGATGCGCGAGGCGCGCCTCGCGCCTTCATTAATGTCCTCGTGAATTAACACAAGTCCAGCGGTCTACGGTCCCCTTGGAATTTGGTAGCTTCATTATTAGCCCTGCTGGTAACTCTCTTTTTGAATTCTGCGTGGATTAATTCTCACCAACCTTTATCCTCTATATAAGTCTTTTCGGGGGGATGGTTTCTCCATACTCCATGAACTTCCCAACACAAATAGAAAACACGCCCTTTCAGCTCCCCAAGCCCCTTTAATAACCCCGCCGGAATTGTGACTGGAGTTGGTAGATATAGGGTGGCTTTGGGCTGGTGTGAGGACATCCGTGCCAAAAGTCGTTGTGGCCGCAGCCCCTACTGGGCTTCCGGCACGGCCGAGTCTAGGCGTAACGCTGACAGTGCCGTACGCGGTGGCCAGGAGGGATGTCGCTGAAGTACCTAATGTCTCTCCCCGGAGCGCACCCCCGACAAAGGAGACGTGTGAACTCATGTCATGGCTGGTGCCCGAGTGTTGCCGTCTCCAACGGCCAACGCTCGTGAGGATTGGAGAAAATCAAGGGAACATCACGGGGGAGGGTGTCTCGGTGCCCCTGCATCTGCTCCTCGTTTTGTTCAAGCTCCGCCGCACTAAGAAAGGAGTTGTTGGTGGCTTTGAAGCAAGCCAGCCCCAGCCCCCTTCCGCCCTCTTATTGTCAAGTTCTCCCATTCTCTTGATGCCAATAAGAGTACGGGTTGACACTTCCCTCTAGCTAGTTTTAGGACGGGTCCACGTGGGCCTCTGATTGTAGAACTAACTTGTAGGAATAGTTTTAAAACACGTCTGCCTGAGCCTTTGATTGTATTTTGTACTTTTCTTTTTATGAAATAATATCAAGCTTCCTTTCTTTGTTGTTAAATCTTCTAGCTCGAACTTTTATCTTTCTGCAATGTTTGTTTGGTAGTTCTTTTTTTTGCATCACCACTGATCTTCCATAGAATGGTTATTTAGAACAATCACCAGTTATGCCGGCTAGTGCACTAATCCTTCCCACAGACGGCGCCAATTGTAGGGTCAGTTTTTGTAGCCCAAGCCCAAAAGATATGGGTTAAAGGCCCAATGAACCCAGAACAATGAATTTGTAGAGAGTGGATCAAAGGTTTAGGCGCTGGCCGGCGTTCACGAAGCGATGAACTCTTTCCTTTTATTGAAAAATACTTGGAACAATTTACAACTGGGGGATGCTTCTCGGCCCATGGCCGAGGAGGCTTTTTCTTCCCCTATTCCCCTTCAAACTCCCCTCTTTACATTTTGCTCACATTTCTTATATATCTCTCTCTTCCTCCTCCTGTTGATCATCTATTGGCCTTCTCCCTGACCGTCTATCCCATCAGAGGTCATATCCGTGCTCAAGTGGTTCACCCTGATCGATGTTGCCCTGTCAAGGGGTTACATCCCTATTAATGCGGCCAGAGGGGTTAGGTAAACGTATTCAATGCCGAGGTAACAGTTCGCCTAGGGCTTGCCCCTTCTTTGTACTGAGTTCTCGGACGACCGAGGATAGGGTCATCCTTGGACCCATCATGCGTCCTCGGCATGGGCCATTTGGGCCTGGGTTGAGTTGGGCTGAGGCTACCCGATTTTCTGGCCCTACAACTGTAATAGAGTATAATTCAACAGACTTTGTACTGATCTTGATGTAGTTGTTTAGTTTTAATGCTATTGTCTTTTAACCCCAAAAAAAAAAAAAAAGACTCTTAACAAGACCTATACTGCAGTACATTGTTGGTCTTTCATGACATTCATAAAATACTTGCTTTGTTATCCTTTACATGGGTGGTCTCAATGGCATTCTTGAACGAGTTGAGTCGAGCTGAATATTACAAATTTATAATTATTTATTTTATTTTATTTTACACATAAGTAGAGCTCAAAATTTTCACCAAACTAAACATACTCAAGTTTTATTCATTTTTTTTGTCTTAACAAGCTACTTAGTGCATGTTTGGATAATGCTGAAAACTGAAAGTTTTCAACGTTTAGCATTTTTAGCAGGTCCCGTGCACTGTTCACGGGACTCACATGTACTTTTTTCAGTAAAAAAAAAAAAAAACTTTAAAATTGGATCTCACGACACTATTCACACATTTAAAAATTATTTTTCTACAGTATTTTCAGTTTTTAGTTTTCATTTTTCAGCAAAAAGCAGTATCCAAACAGACTCTTAATTAATTTTTCTTTTTTCACACATAGTAAATCTCATGACTAAATTTTTTTACTCTATCACCAATATATGCTAGTAAATAATAACCAAATTATACTTGAAATTATTTTGTTTGAGTTAATTATATTGAATAATTCTTTTTATGAACTTATAAAAATTAAATTCACCAACCTTATATTGTTAAAAATTATATGCAAATTTTCCTACAAAATAGATTATATTAGTAAAAAATTATAAATAATAATTTGATATGTTATAGACTTATTTACAAACTTACACAATTTAATATCAAGTCTATATAAGTATATTTCGATACATGTATACATATAAACATGTTATATTATACTTAAATTATGCGTAATACTCATGAGTTTGTTCACAAACACATTATTGTGTTTCAGATTAACTCATTTAATAAGTTGGATATTTATTATCCAAGTCGGCTATAACAAAAGTTTAATCCCCCTTTGGAAGTTGGAAGTGTATTATCTCTTGAGAAGAGATAGAGTCAAAGAAACAATAGAAAAGAAAGTAGAGAATATAATGCATTTGCTGTATTTTTGTTAGCCATTCCTTAAACATTATTCGTTAGACATCTGGTTGAGCGAGTGTCTAACAAAAAGTTACTGTCCGATGGTTTTAGTGTTTTTGACATTCGCGCAACTGAATCTCAGGCAAGAATGGGCATAATTGGGGTTCATTTGGTTCATGTATTTAAAAACTAAAAGTTGTTATTTGAAAACATTTGTAAAAATACATGTGGGTGAAAAAGTACATTGAAATAAGTGAAATGTTGTTTAAAAACTGAAAATAGTTGTTTGAAAACACTAACCAAACACCCCCCTTGATTTTTGATATTGAAACGTTTTTGGAAATTTGGAGATTGTTTCTAACAATTTTAAAACTTCATTTGTAATCACTTTTCATATTCTATATTTATTTTTAAAACTCTCATCATTAAAATAACATTAATTTCTCCCATGGATTAATTAGAGGGTCAAATTTCCCCCCTTTTCATCTCCCCAAAAGTTTTTGAACTTGTTTCTATTCTCATGCACGTTTAAACTAACTTTTTTTTTTGAGAAGGATTTATTGAACAATTATCAAACTAATGAACATCAAACAAAATTAAGGGGGCAATTAATATCCTCAGGCATTTCTTCCATCCAAACCTGGAGCCCCAACTGGTTTTTTGCTTTTCTAGCTAGTGCATTGCAACAACGTTACAATTGAAATGAACATGACAAAACTGAAAAACCTGAAAAGCTGCAACAAGGCAGCGAATATCGTCAATGATATTACCATAAGCAGACAATGCATCATTCCCTTGAGAGATGGCGTTGATACACACAGCTGCGTCACCTTCAAAAATAACTCTGTGAAGACCGATTTCTCCAGCAAACTGCACCGCCCTATGGCATGCGAAAGCCTCCATTTCTGCAACCATCTGCCGCTCTGCACCAGGGGAATGGACAAGGAAGAGCACCGATAGCTTTACCTCTCCAGTCTCGAGCTATGACCCCTATACCTGCTGAGTTGCTGGTCTTAAAAACAGCTGCATCAAAGTTCAATTTGTAAACATTCTGATCAGGGGGACGCCATTGAATCAAGGGATGAGGCTGAGACACCGGTGGTTTGGGATGCTGGGCTGCAAGAAATTCCTGGAGTAAATGTCCAGCCATAGGGAGAATGTTGGCTAGAGGTTGGGCTGTCCGACCGAAATGAAGAGCATTACTCCTATTCCACAAAAACCAAGCTGCAATCACAAAAATTTCCTTTCGAAAATCATCATGGAATCGTAAGAAACAATTGAGTAAATCACAAAAATTCTCCGAAGGAGAAGAGACTGATTGGGAAGCCCAGGTGCAGGGATGCCACACACATTCCTCTTCCTTGCATAACCAGAATGCGTGAAGAGGATCTTCAGGGAGAGACTGGCGGAGAGCACGATTGGCTGAAGGAGTGATCTGTCGATGGAAGAGATTACTCATTGTTGGCAGATCATTGTTACAAGCTTGCCAAACAAAATGCTTGATCTTATTAGGAACCTGCAGTTGCCAAATACCGTTCCAGAATTGTTTTTGAGGAGCCAACTCTGAACTACCTGCATTAGCAGCCAACTCACAAGAAACCAAAAGTTTATACGCAAAGTTGATGAAAATGCCAAAATTCAAATTTTATAGAAAACTAGACACAAGACAAATCAAAGTTAATTAATCGTAATTACAAGGTTTATGTCATTATATGTGATAATGCATATTAACGGATAAAATTTGATGTGACTTGATCTTTTTATCGCCTTGGAATAAATGAGATCATCCCGGGTTCTACCCAATGCTTTTGCACTCAAAAGCTTTGCACTGAAAAGAAACTGTGGGAGATAGGTAATTAGAAACTGCTACGTATTTGAAATCAATTCTGAGATAATTAGAGAAAGAGGGGGGGGGGGGGGGGGGGGGAATAACTAAAGCGAATGATAATGGATGTCAACAGGACCACATCCAATTTTGAGTGTACTTATCAAATACAAACCAAAATGAGCATATATACTTCTATTATATTCAAAAATACACCACAAAAATCAACCAACACAGCCATATTCTCTTGCAAAGGCTATCATGTGTATGCAAGGACAGCCTGATTGGGGATCACGTATGTAGATCAGAAGTTTTTTTTTTTTTTTTTTTTTTCCATGAAAGGTTACTTAGCCATAGCCATTAAATGCTTCGCCATAAACATATTTGATTTAGCTAGCTTCAACTTGAAGTTCACATTGAACTCATGATATACTATAGTTTATGTAACCTGCTTGGTTTGTCAACAAGACTTAGAATAATTGGTCTGTGTCTGAAACTTTTAATTCCAGATTTTGAAGTGAGATTTTACTTTGGAGTTGATAATTAAAATTTTAACCCGCCAATATCCCTTTTTTGGGTAAACGTTATATTTCAAAATTTGTCAGAAACTTTGAACTTGGAATTTTTATGCATTCAAACCCCTAGTTCAAATTTCATTTGAAATGTATCATTAAGCAAATTCAACAAATAAACATTCTCATACTACCAATATTACTCTTCACACTGTCACCACCATTGTTCCCTTTACATGTCTAACTGATAAGATCTTAACATCACCAAACACCAATTTCTCAAAATCTATGTTGTAGTTGTAGTTGTAGTAATTATTATAAGATTTGTCACTATAGCAACACAGCTGATCACATTGTAGCTATCCTGAGTGTCCAATATATCAGTGATTAAATTAGCATTGTTCATGAGTCCAAAATAGAACATATCTCCAGTCCCACACATTGAGCAAAAGTTCATGTTAAAGATTGCAATTAGAATATATCACAGTACTTTTCAGTTTCATACACAGTACTTCGATTGAATCCATAAGAAAAAGATAACAAAGAATTTATTTAAGTTCCCAAACAACAAACAAAATCTGTCATATTTATCAATAGACACCACTTATAATTGTGTCAAGGAAAACCAGCAAGTAAATTTTTATCCTATTGATTGTTGAGAATTTGTAGAAAGAAAATAAATGTGTAAATTTGAATTTAGATAACATATTATTTTGAACCCAAATGAATGAAAGCTGTCTCACTCAATGCCCGTTTGGTACAGCTTATTTTTCAGTTTATATATATATAAATGAGATTGTTTTGTACATTAAAAAAGTGAACTTTGAAATGATTTTGGCTGAGCCTAATATGATACGTAAGCCAAATGAAACAGAGCTCAGAATACAGAACAAAACAGAGGCAAAATCCAAAAACAAAATATCACAATTTTCCATAAGAACTCAACGAAAGACTTAAACTAAGAAAATGACAAAGGGATAGATTGAATACCTTAAGAAGAAACTATTTATCAAAATCAATTCCTTCATCAAAAACAACGGAACAAAAGTATCACATCCATCCCTGCACCATGAAAAAAAATATTATTACAAGGAATGAAAGAAATTGTGAAAATTCCAAGTAAGCCAACACATATTGCAAACTTAAATGCATCCAAAAGAAACTATCTTTAAAACGCAAAGCTGAAAAAGAAAAAATCTAACTAATAAATAATACCTGAAAATCAAGCACATCCATCGAATACATTGAATCAACTAATAAACAAAGAAAGAGCTTTATTTCTCTACTTATAAAACTACATCATACTAACCACTTTTAATCTAATCCAAAATAACATTTTTTTGAAAAGAAAGAAAAAAAAAAAAAAAACCATTTTACTGTATTATTAGTGCATCCATTTCCATCCTCATTGAAGCATTTTATCAAACAGTACAAGTTTCCTTTCTACGTAGAATGTATATGTCAATTTATAAAAACAAAACGAAACACATATGTAAACAGAAAAATTCAGAAAATAAATTCAAAAAGAGAGAAGAAAACCATCTTGCAACGTCAGGTGTTCGAAGTGGCGAGAAAACTTCTGACGTCGGTGGTTGGAAACAACAAGAAAGAGAGACGGTTTTCTGACGAGAAAAAGTTTGTTCTTGTCGGAACTTGAAATGATCGGCAGGTTATCTCTATCTCCAGCGGCGATATTAGGCAGCAGCTGTCAAGGTTTGGAGTTGAGAGAGAGAAGATGGAGTCATGAAGGTGCAGAGAGAAATGGAGAGATATGAACATTTTGATTTTGCGAAAAGGGTAGGAGCAAGAGAGGGCGGGTCTTAGAAAATTTTTCAAGGTGAATTTTGTCGTTTTAAGTTAAATGATTCAGTATGCTGATGTGTCTTTTTAGGACAGATGTCAATTTCTTATTGGGCTTAAAAACACCAACTAGATGTTGAGGTGGAGTTCCTAAAATATCATATACTTTCTCCTAGGTTGGAGCCTCTCCAAGTTCCAGGGTAAAATTGAATTGATATTTGACCATTAAATACCATTTTTATGATTTATTATTATTTGCTATTGTGTAGATCATTTAAGGGATTTATCTTAAAATTGTGAGAGAACTTAGGATTAGAAACAATCGGGTACTTAGGATTTGATAAGTAACAAATGCCCAATTGAATCGGAGATTTTAATTGGATTATTGGGCAACTGATTTGGGAGGTTAAATCATGAAAAAATCATGAATTAAGGGCTGGGTTACTTATGAATTTCCTACATTGGACAATTTCAAAGAAATTTTACAAAAAATTGAAAAGTTTTTGTAACCCCGTTTCTAACAAATTTGTGTATATTGACTTGACTTTAGCATGATTTGAGATCGACATGAAATTTTGTATAATTTTTGGAAATTTCTAGTTATTTTAACTTTAAAGCCAAAGTGGTGAGAAAATTATTGGTTCCCTTAGCGTTTGGTTTTAGGCTTAAAAACTTTCAAGTACAAGCAACATCTTTAAAAAGATATTGGAGTAATTAATCAAAATCTACAAGAACTTTATTTAGAGACTCATGACGTGTTTCGTTACAAATATCTGATGGTTTGGGCTGTAAATTTATGAATGTCATGATGTAAATCTTTTTGAAATTTGCTTTGGTTCTATTTAACTGTCTCAAAACATTCGTTTATTGGTTGGTTAGCTGTAAACAACAAACTTTCCACACGAGATAAAATGGCCAAGTGAGGTATTTGGGTAATAGCTTATGTGTTTTTTTTTTTTTGTAGAAATTGTTACGAAAATATTGATCATCTCTCTTCTTTGAATGTTCATTCACTAGAAGAGTTTCAGATGACACGATGAAATTGTGTCTAGTTTCTAATGCTTAGTTTGTATGGGAGGACTAGATTGCTTGGGGCCTAGAGAGTTAAAAGGGAAGTGGTTAAGAGTAATAGCCTGCAAACTTTCTTGGTAGCCAATGGCCTACCACATTTAGTTGCAAAGAAATGCCATAGTTCATGAAGATGAAATTTGGACTAGAGAGCAACTCAAGAGAAGCATCATTAAGGATGTCAAAACTAGGTTGGGGTTTCAAACCAAGTTCAAGAAGTTAGTTTTAAATGCTACCATCTGTTGTAATTAGGGGATTGATCCAAATGGTATTTAAATTTGATCCTAGATCTCCTATGTTGTTGTGTTTTGCTAAAGTGTTTTGTGTTGTCCATGTGTTGTTACATTGAAGTGCTGGTTCAGATGTTGTATAGATATGTTCTTTAGTTGTTAGTGCATTTTTGCTTTGCTACTTGCCTTGGCTTGTTTTAGTTTTGTAGTTAGATTTGTAATTTGGTTGCAGTAGCAAGGAGGTTCCCTATGTTGGTTTCTTTCCTTCTCTAGTATTGTGAGTTTCTCCTATGTACTCTATTTTGGAACAACAAGGTGATCAATATGGTTGACTTTTGATAGAATTGATATGAAGTTTAAGTACTGCCATGTTATACTTTTGAGAGCTGCCTTAATGGATTTGAAAAGTTACGAATAAAATTTTAAAGTGTCAAACCAAGTACGTATCAATAGTTGAATCCTTATTTTGTTCTTTTTGACTCGTATTCACTTAGATATAAATAAATATTGGCATGTTTTTTTTCACTAAGTCATCTAATCTTGTATTAGGCTCTAGTTGATATTTAGAGATTGTGACACAAAATTGTTCATTGATTTGAAGCAAGTAGTAGATAATGATTCCTCTCAAGATATATATATATATATATATATATGAAGAATAATATTTTATGATATTGTTAAAGAAAAATAAAACATTTCCAAATAATCGGCTAGAGTATTTATAATCGTTGCCAACACAAGGCTGAGAGTTGATCTTCAGATGAAATATTACTTATTATGGTATGATGCATTGTTATTGTTTGCTCTTTGAAACCATTATTTTTATTTGGTCTTTGGAGCCATTGCTATATCTTACTACTTTGAGGTTATTGTTTCTCATGGGATTCACCTACCAATTGTTAAAGAATGTCTTAGTTTGGTTGATATTGTATATACTAATTATTGTTTATTGTTATTGACAAATTGAAAGTGGACAAAAAAAAGTTTTACTGTTAGCTTGGCCAAATAGTCTGCTAGCTTGTTTTCTTCCTTCGAGACTTGTATAAATTTGACTGGAAATCCATCTCCTGTCTTGCTTTTAACCACACTTAGATATTTCTTCATCCGCTCTCTCTTTTCCTTATAATCACCGTTGATAAGTCCGACCACAACTTGTGATTTACAATGTATACTAACGTGGTCCCAGTTGCTTTAGCTAAGTCGATGCCCGAGATGACTACTTCATACTTCGCCTTATTGTTGGTCGTTGAGAATTGGAGGCAAATCACACACTCCATTGTATCTCCTTCTAGTGTCTATGGTAGGACCCCAGCTCCTCCTACTCATTGATTAGACGATTCATCTATCCATACCTTCCATGTTGTTGGTTCCCCTTCTTCAACTCCTCCTGTTGTAAACTTTGAAATGAAATCAGCCAGCACCAGTGCTTTGATGGCGGTTCGGGGTTGGTATTAGGCATCGTCAAACTCGCCGAGCTTTATTGCCTATAGGACCAGTCGTTCGATCGCCTCTGGGTTATTCATCGTCTTTAGTATCGGCTTGTCAATTTGGACTACTATGGTATGCGCTTAGAAGTACAACCTAAGTTTTCGTGTAGCCGTGATTAGTGCAAAGGCTAGCTTTTCCATTGGGGGGTACTGTCCTTCAGCTCCTCGCAGCACTCGGCTAGTGTAATAGATGGGCAACTGTACTCGGTCTTCCTCCCATACTAGGGCAGAACTAATGGCTGTCTAGGACATGACTAAGTAAAGGGAGAGCTCTTCACTAGGTTTGAATGGACTGAGCAGTGGGGGAGATGTGAAATAGGTCTTTAGTTCCTCGAAAGCTTTCTGGCACTCGTCGGTCCACTCGAAAGCTTTCTATAGTACCTTAAAGAAGGGTAGACACTTATCTGTTGCTCTGGAGATGAACCTGTTAAGGGCTGCAACCCTACCATTCAAGCTTTGCACTTCCTTGACGTTCTTCGAAGAGGCCATTTCTATTATCACCCGAACCTTGTCAGGATTGGCCTTTACACCACATTGTGATACCATAAAGTCCAAGAATTTTCCAATGCTACACCAAATACGCACTTATTGAGATTGAGCTTCATATCGTGGAGGTGAAGGGTAGCGAATGTTTTGTGAAGGTCATCTAAGTGGCTAGCCTGCCTCGTGCTTTTTATGAGCACGTCGTCTATGTATACTTCTACGTTTCACCCTATCTGTTAGGTGAACATCTTGTTCATGAGCCTTTGGTACGTTGCCTCCGCATTCTTCAAACCAAACGGCATGACCTTCTAGTAAAAAAGTCCTTGGGTTATGAAAAAAGAGATCTTCTCTTGGTCCGCTTCATCCAACCTGATCTGATTGTATCTAGAATAGGCGTCCATGAAACTTAATAACTGATGGCCAACTGTAGAGTCCATGAGAAGGTCGATATGTGGGGGGATAGCTATCATTTAGGCATGCTTTGTTCAAGTCGATGAAGTCCACGCACATTCTCCACTTACCATTTGCTTTTTTAACCATAACCACGTTGGCCAGCCATTTAGGGCAGTAGACTTCCCTAATGAAATCCGCCTCCAATAGCTTGCATACTTCTTCGGCTATGGCTTTGTCCCTTTCTTAAGCGAAGACCCTTTTCTTTTGTCGGACTGAGGGGAAGGATGGGCATATGTTAAACTTGTGGACCATGGTATTTGGGCTGATCCGTGGCATATCCTCGTGGCTCCAAGTGAAGATGTCCAGATTTCTTTTTAGGAAGAGGGAAAGTTCTCTACGAATTGAAAGGTCAGCTTGAGTGCCGATACAAGTGGTCCGACCCGAAATGTTATCATTCAAGGTACCTCCTCCAAGTCCTCCATTGGCTTTACGACTACCTTTCTCTCTTCGATGTTCAGCGCTTGTAGGTGGTCATCCATTTCCATCATAGCAACATAACATTTGTGGGCAGCCATTTGGTCCCCTCGCACTTCTCCTATCCCGTATTCCGTAGGGAATTTCACTAGCAGGTGGTATGTGGATGTAACTACTCGACAGGCATTAGGCGTGGGTCGACCAATGATGGCGTTGTATGCAGAGGAGCAATCAACAACGAGGAAATTGACCTTCCTAGTGAGTTGCTGAGGGTACGTTCCGATGGTAACAAGTAAAGTGATTGTCCCTATGCGGAAGAATTTCATACCACTGAATCTTGCCAATGGTGTATCTAAAGGTAGGAGAGGCTCTTGGTCAACCCTCATCTGCTGAAATGCAGGATAGTAGAGGATATCTATCGTCGAGTATTGAAATCTACGATGGACAAAATGATGACGATGGCGTCGTTATAAGGATGGTGTAATCGTCTAGCATTTTCTTCTGTGAAGCTGATGGTAGGGTTGTCAAGTCTGGTCACCTTAAGAGGCCGCTCGAAGATTTAGATGCTCTACACTATGCGTAGGTATGTCTTTCTCGCCTTCTTAGATGATCCCACCATGGTGTTTCCTCTTACTATCACCCTTATCTCACCGAGTGAGGCTCTGGGTCTTTCTTTAACTCGTCGATTGAGCTTAGGGTCCCTCGGCGGGTCTTCCCCATTTCTGATGAACCGCTGCAACTTCCTTTGTTTGATGAGGGCCTTGATCTGCTGCTTAAGGTCATAGCATTTAGAAGTGTCGTGCCTATGGTCCCGGTAGAAACAACAGTATTTGTTCCTGGGTCTTTTTTTCGAGTTGCCCTTCAGCTTGTTCGGCCAAGTTAACGTCATGTCATCCCTTATCTGCATGAGGACTTGTTTTAGCGGGGTGTTCAGAGGAGTGAAATTTGTTCTTCCGGACGGGGTCTTGTTCTTCTGTCATTTGTCTAAGCTGACTTCCTTCCTTGATCCCCGTGAGGGTCATCCTGTCTTTCTCTCTTCCTCGACCCATCTCCTCAGGTTATCAGGGCATCTTTGGCATTCATATACTTTATAGCTTTGTATAATGCTTCAGCCATCGTTTTTGGGTCATTCTTGTAGATAGAGAAGAGAAACTCTCCTCGCTTTAACCTACTGGTGAAGGCTATGATGAGGACTTTGTCTTGTTAGCTTCATCAATCAGGAGTGCCTCCTTGTTGAAACAGGTTACATATAACCTTAGGCTTTTATCTTTTTGTTGCTTAATGTTTAGTATGGCCGTAGAGGATCGTCCGTGTCTTTGTCCTCTGATGAAATGTGTGACAAAATGGTCACTCAACTCTTTAAAGGTGGAGATCATGTTTGGGGTAAGCTTACTAAACCATACCCTTGCTGGCCCCTTCAACGTAATAGGGAAGGCCTTACACATAATTTCATCCGAAGCTTCTTGCAGGTGCATGAGGGTTTTGAATGACTTTAGGTGGTTAAGTGGATCCCTTGACCCATCATATATTTCTACTTACAGCATCCGAAACTTCGTTGGGAAGGGAAAGGATGTTACCTCGATGGTGAATGATGAGTCAGTATGATGGACCAGTTCATCCAAGTTTGTAGATACTTGTCCCCTCATAGCATTCATCATCATGTCCATCTTCTCCTTCATCATCTACATATCGCAGGCCATGCTCATCGCACTGACTTCTATTTCAAAGGGACGACTAGTGCCTTCCGAACCATCCCTTCTACTAGGGACGTTGCTCTCTTGCTGGTCTTCCTTCTCTTGCCTGCCCCCTGTGTGTAGGTGACTACCATTTTGTTCGTCGGCACCTCACTCGTTGTATGGGCCTTCCTCTCGTCACTCATTCCTTTGGTTCAGCTATTGTATCAACTCTTGGTTATGCTGGGTGAGTCGCTCTACCGCTGCAGCCAAGGTTTGCACTAGTCTTTCTAGGGCATTGGGTGGATTCCCTATTTCCTGGTTAATGGTAACCATTGAATGCATCTGGACCATGCAACTCTTTTATCTTAGACTTGAGGTGCTTCCCATAGATAGCACCAACTGCTGATGTGCTAAAATTGTCAGTGAGTTATAGGTTCCAAAGCATCCCAATGGGTACTTGTGGAATAAAAACAAATGGACTAGACAGAAGGCACCAATGTGGTACTGGCCAAGAACCTTTTGAAGGTTAAGTTAGTAAATGAGAAATCTCAAAGAACTCTATAGTAAGAGAGTTAAGGATTTTCTGCGTACCTGGGGAAAGAGGAGATCCGGTGCTTATATAGTGGTGAGTGGTAAATCAAGATCCCTTAGAAGTGGGGATCTTTCCTTGTGGAGGGTATTTGGTATTAGGGATTCCATGATTCTAGGGTGTCTTTCCATATGAGAAAGATATGTGAGTGCGATAAGGCCTTGGTATGTGATGTGCAAGATATTTTCATACACGAGTATCTATGAGGACCATGCATGGCCACATGGTACCCGTTGGCTTTTTCGCCGTCAATCTTATAGTCAACCGTTGCTTCCATTCTTCTCGTCGGTATGTGATGTACCTGTCGACTTTGGTGGCGTCATGTCTTGAAGGTGTCGTTGGTTTATTAAGGATCCTCCATCATCTTTTGTAAAGTCGACAACCCTGTAGAGGTCATCCACCCTACTAGCCTTCTGCTTATAAGCCAATTTATCTCTGTCAAAAACACCCCCATCAGTAGTTATAGGTTAGAAGGATTTAATTCTTAGACTGCCTTGCATTAATCTTCCATCTCTAATAATATCTTAGCCACACGGATAACTTGTGCCAAATGCTTGTTAAAGACTTTTAGGCCTGTTTGAATTGAGGGAGAAGGAAAGGGAGTGAAAGAGAGTAGGGTAGAGTTGGCCAAAAATTAGGTAAATAGTCTTACAGAATATTTTTTTTTGGCCCACATAACAAAAAAGACTTTTAACTCTTTTTGTAAGAAAACAAAAAATGATCAGTCCATGATATAAATTATAATAGACAAAGTTTAGTTACAAAATTAGTTGTAGCCTAAGCCTATAATCTTACTTAATATCATTAATGATAATGCAAAGAAAATCAGTAGACTGAATGCTCCGGGCTTCGATAGGCTAATGGTTGCTTAGAATGCCTAAAAAGAAAAAAACAAGATCAAAGGTAACCAGGTTGAACTAGCCAAGAACCCTCTGAAGCTTAAGTTATTTTTTCTCTCTAGAACTCAAGAATTCCAACTTTAGGGGTAGTGAAAACTTACTTTCATTTTATGTGGATGAGTCCTTATATAGTGAGTTTTGAAGTGGTTACCTGTTTAGTAACTTCCTCAATGTGTGTGGAAGTTAGAAGGTTTGGACTTAACTTCCACAACTGTTATAAAAGTTAGAATGTTCAATCTTATCTCCTTCAACTGCCATTGGAAGTTAAGTACTTAATGGGAAGTTATAGCGATGAGCAAGGATTTCGCTCATACTTCAAAATAGTAGAATGTGGTCCAAATTACAAGCTTTTGTACATAAATCCATTCCGAAAATTTTCTAAGTGTTGAGGGGTCGTCCAGGTGTTTCTTTCATGGATGACCCTCATGCCCACAGACGACCTTCCAATGATGGATGACCTTCTTTTGTTGGGCTAACCTTTCTGGTCCTGGACGACTCTATGGACAAATTGGAGATATTTTAATTTTCAGTTCACCATCAGTTGCCCCCTTGTCTAAAGGTCATCCAAAACACTGTAGCATTACTATTGACTTTTAACACACATCATTATTTCAATGGTTAAATGTCGTGCCACGTGTCGTCATCACTTTGGTTGACTTGTCCCTCTCCAAGTGTGGCACCCTCCGTGAAGCGATACCCCTTGAGTGGCTTTCATGCTTAGCATTTTCTCATTCTCTAACTTCTTAACTCTGAGTATGCTCTTCCGTGCATCGTTCATGACGTTTCCTCCTTTGATTAATCTCCCGGGTCAATTCTAGATTTTGACGAGTTAGCTCTGCCATGGCGGCTGCCATGGACTGTATTTGCCAGACGGAAGGCGGTTGCATGACAAATGTTGACTGGTGAGCATGGTAGGGGTGGCTAGAAGCGTTCCCACTCTCCTAATGGCCTGGACTAGTGGCTATTGACCTTATGTGGACCATACAACCTTTTATCTTTAGAAAGATAAATTGCAAATCACAAATTTAATCTTTCTCACAAATAGCACCAACTGATGATGCAAAGAAAATTAGTAGACTAAATGCTCTGGGTTTCGATAAGGTAATGGTTACTTGGAAGGCCTAAAAAGAAAAAGACACAAGATCAAAGATGACTGTGTTAAACTGGCTAAGAACCCTTCGATACTTAAGTTAATTTTTCTCTTTAGAACTCAAGAATTCCAACTTTAGGGGTAGTGAATGTTCGGACTAGTACCCTTAAATCCTATTGTATGATGCTATGTATGATATTAAGTTTGATGTTGTGTATGACATTATGTATGACTTAATATTGTGTTTAATGAATTTATTTTATTATTATCTGAAATAATGGTAACATGAATATTAGAACATTATTATTTAGTCCACGAGATGCATAGTATGTGATTTATGTGAAAAGTCATAGAAGATATAAATCACAAATTCTTTGTAAACTCAGAATTATAGTTCGTAATCGGTGATGAAATTGGGCATTTCATTTGCGAATACTATAACATATCAACCACGATGATTTGTCTTGATCATGGAAGTGAAGACTTCTAGTTGATGTGTTAATATGTTTTAAGAGTTAAGACATATTGAACTGGACCGCTATGAGATTTATTATTTTCCTAATGACTGTCATATGAATAATAAATTTCACTACTTGTATTTGCATGAACTCTTAATCCTGAGAGAATAATGGACCTGATCATGAGGTGTAGGTTGCTTTGATATATCAGGAGTGAGTTCTATAGTAATGGTCAAAGTCTCAGTATGTTGGGCAGTCACATTTAGTGTTGATGGAACATGTATTCTCAAGATAGAATTCATAGTCTCTTAACGGAGATATAAAGTATTCCCTTGAGATAAGTTTAATTAGTTTGCTATTCAGAGAGTTAGATCTAACCACTTTAGTAAGACTAAAGTATATATATTTATGGAATTGGATTTCATAAATATATAATGAATAACATTAAAGGATTAAACCGGGTATTCAAATATTAAGATGTAGTAATTTATAAAGTGACAGTCTGCATTAATGACTTTGTATTACTACGAATATTTTATGTAGGAGTTGCATATATAATAAAGTCTTGGGATATAATTTATAGATAAGGCATAAAGTGCAACTATATTTATATAATGATATTAAATATAGTTAATGGTAACTTTGGACTTGTCAAGAGTTGACAGAAAAGTCTAAAGCCCATTGGAGTTAGTGTCTTATTGGTCCCTTTTGGTCCCATTCCAAGCCACACACTTAAGCCCAATTGGAAAGGTCCAAAAGGCCAGCCCAATTAGATAATTGGTTAGATACAAAGGGAAAAACGTACAGAATTATTGAGTGGTGAAAAACATCATTGAAAGGTGGTGTGTATGAGAGTGTAAGTCACTCTTTTGATTATCCCTTTGTAACTAATTGAGAGTCCACACTTCTTGGGCGTTAGTGGAATTGGAGTGAAGATTAAAAGTATTTCTAAGTGCTTCAATCTTTGGTTTTGAAATTCACCGCTTCAAGGTACGCTCTCTTATTTTCAAATTCTGAAATTTACTTAACGCATGTTATCAATTTCGAACGATGTAGATCCTTTTTTTTTCCGCTGCGTACATACTTATTTCCATCAAATGGTATTAGAGCGGTCATCAATTTCGAATTGTATAACATGTTTTGTGAATTTTGGAATTAGAATTTATAGTTTTATGTTGTTTGAAGATTATGCATTTAATTTTCTGCATGGTTGATGAAACTATGATTTGATAAAAACTAATATTGATGTTATGATGTTATTTAAATTTGAATTTAAGTATGTTAAATTTATCTTTAAGACTTTAGCATCAATGAATTTTAGTTTTGATATCATTCTCTAACCATCATGTTCGTATGAAAGTTGTTTGTTCAAGAAAACCCGTAGAAACTAGCTTAGAAAAATTTTGGAAATTCCAATTTCGCGATTTTCGATTGATCGAGTGAAACAGTGATCAGACTTTTCAAATAGATTTATTTTCGATTGCTAGTCGATCGATCGAATCTATTTTTCGATCGATCGAAAGTCAATTGATTATCAATCGAACAAGTCAGAAGGTCAGGTTCGAATTTTTTAATTTTTTCGATCAATCGAGGGGCATATTGGATCGATCGAAAGAAAGAAAATTAGAATTTTTCCTAAGTGTTTTCACATGTAGAAATAGCAAAGCTATGTGTAATTAGATTATGCATGTTTCAAAATTAAAAACCTTTATTTCAAAACATCTAGTGGGAGAGAGATACAAGAGTTGCATCTCACGGCCTCCATTGTCGGTTTAAAGTAGTGTAATTAAGCACCTCACCTTGGCGTATATGTCTTGCTCCCTTCGGAGGGTGTTTGATTCACAGTACTATATGTTAAACTTCTTAAAGATAGATGAAATGTGTTTTAACATTGAGAACGACCACGTTTTTGTGGAGTTACTTGGTTATTCACATTGATTCATGGCAATGGTGTACACTAAACTAAGTGTAATGTTAATCTCCTTTCGGAGCTATGTCATTATTATTTAGTGGGAGAGAGATACAAGAGTTGCATCTCATAGCCTCCATTGTTGGTTTAAAGTAGTGTGATTAAGCACCTCGCCTTGGCGTATATGCCTTGGTGTACACTAAACTAAGTGTAATGTTAATCTCCCTTTGGAGCTATGTCATTATTACTTAGAGGCTGAAGGGAAAACGACAAATTATTTTTGTTTGGTAAGAGTTACCATGATAGCATTAATAATGAGAATGTTTCTCGCCTAATCATAGTGATTGGTATGACCTCGCTTTTGAGGAATATTAATTGCAGGATTGGGTTGTCGTTGCATATATTATATTATGGTTTTATTAAAGTTCCATACTATATGTTTATATGCTAAATAGATAATGTCTAGTTTATTGATTATATTCATGTTTATTGTTTTCAGATTTAGAACATGACATCATTTAGCCCACTTGTTACTATTCTTAATCAAAACAATTTGACTGGATCCAACTATGTTGATTGGAAAAGAAATTTGGACATAGTTCTCACAGTTGAAGAGCATAAGTATGTTCTTACTAAACCATGTCCCAGCTTTCTTTCATTAGATGCTTCTCTTGAGGAAAAACAATGATATAATCGTTGGCAGAAATCTAATGAAATGGCCAAGTGCTACATCCTAACATCTATCTCAAATGTTCTACAGCATCAAATGCAAGATGTAGAACTAGTTTTAGACATCATGCTAAGTCTGAAGGAGATATTTAGTGAGCAAGGCCATTCTACAAGGCAAGAGACCATGAGGCAAATTTATAATACCAAAATGGCTGAAGGTACTTCAGTGAAGGAGCATTGTCTAACAATGATCTCTAATCTAAATACATTGGAAGTTTTAGGTACTGATATTGATAGAGAATCCCAAGTGGATATGATACTCCAGTTGCTACCAGAATCATTCAAGGAATTCAAACTTAACTATAATATGAACAAAAAGATTTATACCTTGTCTAAATTAATGAATGAATTCGTAGCGGCAGAAGGCATTCTTGGTACTTTCAATGTTGAAGCCAATGTTGGTGAAGTTTCTACTTCTCAACCTAAGTCGAAAGGCAAGGGTAAGAAGAAAAAGAAGAAGAAGAAGAAGAATGACTTCACCAAGCAAGAGGGTAAACAAATTGCCTTAGGGGTTACTGATAAAGGAAAGAAGATCAAAGGAAAGTGTTTCTATTGTGGTGAGAAAGGAAATTGGAAGAGAAATTGTCCAATATTCAAGGCTGCCAAGAATAAAGGTATGATTAATACATTCCTTCTTAAAATATGTTTCGTACAGAATCTCATGGATTCCTGGTGTGTAGATTCAGGTTGTATTAATCATATCTGCAATTCCTTGCAGAGGTTCCAGGAGACCAGAACGCTTAAAGAAAGGGAGTTATTTCTTACTTTGGCTGATGGGAGTAGGATTCTGGTTGTAGCTGTTGGAGTGTTTAGTTTATGTTTTAGGTCAAGATTTTTAGTATTGGAAGACTGTTTGTATGTACCTAATGTTCGTAGGAATTTAATTTCTGCTACTTACTTAGGTAAACATGGATATTGTGTTATCCTGAAAGATAATGTTGTAATAAAGAAGGATAAAGTGTTTATCTATTCTGGCAATATTGTGGATGGTCTTTATATTTTAATTCTTGATAAGCATGAATTATATAATTCTGAATTAGATAATAACTCTCATGTAAAATCATTAAAGAGAAAGTTTCTTTCTACTAGTGATGCATATCTTTGGCACTTGCGTTTGGGTCATATTAATTTAAATAGGATTCAAAAACTGATCAAAGATGGACTCTTAGAGCCCATGGGCTTTGATGAATTTCCAGTTTGTGAATCTTGTTTGGAAGATAAAATGACCAAACGATCTTTTAAAGCAAAAGGTAGAAGAGCTCAAGATTTGCTAGAGCTAGTGCATTTTGATGTATGTGGTCCTATGTCAATCCAAGCAAAAGGAGGTTATGAGTATTTCATCACTTTTACCGATGATTACTCAAAATATGGTTATGTGTACCTAATGAGACGGAAGTCCGAAACCTTTGAAAAGTTCAAAGAGTTTAGAGCTGAAGTAGAGAACCAATTGGGTAAACGCATAAAAGCCATTTGATCTGATCGTGGTAGTGAATACCTTCTTGGGGTTTTCAAGGATTACTTAACTCAAGATGGGATTGTATCCTAATTGGCTGCACCTGAAACTCCTCAACAGAATGGTGTAGCAGAAAGAAGGAATGGGACTCTTTTAGAAATGGTTAGGTCCACGATGAGTTACTCAACTTTATCGATTTCTTTTTGGGGTTATGCCTTAAATACAGCAATACATCTTTTGAATTTAGTCCCATCAAAATCTGTTCCTAAAACACCCATGGAATTATGGAGTGGGCGTAAGCCTAGTATGAAATATCTCCACATTTGGGGTTGTCCTGCACATGTGTTAAAAGGGAAGCCTGATAAATTGGAACCAAAATCAGAAGTGTGTTTGCTTGTAGGTTATCCAAAAGAAACTAGGGGTTATTTATTCTATACTCGTAAAGATAACAAAGTTTTTGTTAGTACAAATGCTAAATTCTTGGAAAATGACTATATGAATAATTTTACTCCTAAAAGTAGAGTTGTGTTGGCTAAAATGAATGAACCTGTAAATGAACAACTAATAGATGAAACTAGGGATGATGTGGCTGTATTAGATACACCACAAGATACTACTCATGACATGTCTAGTACACAGGTGTCTCGTCGTAGTGGGAGAATTTTTCGGCCTCTTATAAGATTCATAGGTTTAGGAAAAACTTATGAAGCTATCTCAGAAGAGGCTAAATCGGATCCCTACACTTATGAAGAGGCAATGAATAATATAGATGCATATCATTGGGTCCAAGCTATGAAATCTGAATTAGATTCTATGTATTCCAATCAAGTTTGGGATCTTATAGAGGCGCCTAACGACATTAAACCTGTTGGTTGCAAAAAGGTTTACAAGAGAAAGAAAGGGATAGATGGAAAGGTTGAAACCTTTAAAGTAAGACTAGTGACGAAAGGATATACACAAAAAGAAGGTATTGATTATGATGAAACCTTTTATCCAGTAGCAATGCTTAAATCTATCAGAATTCTCGTATCCATTGCTGCTCATTATAATTATGAAATTTGGCAAATGGATGTCAAGATTGCTTTTCTCAATGGCAATCTTGAAGAGGAAATCTATATGATCCAACCAAAAGGTTTCATGGCAAAGAACCAAGAGCATATGGTATGCAAGTTGAAAATGTCCATTTATGGACTTAAGCAAGCATCTAGGTCATGGAACATCAGATTTGATCGAGCAATCAAGTCATTTGGTTTTGAGCAAAATCTTGATGAATCATGTGTGTACAAAAGACATTGTGATAATATAGTAATGTTCCTAATGCTTTATGTTGATGATATTCTACTCATTGGAAATGATATAGGGGTAATGTCATCAGTAAAAGTTTGGTTGTCAAGCCAATTTGATATGAAGGACTTGGGTGAGGCTAACTTTATTCTAGGGTTCAAGCTTTGGCAAGATCGCAAGAATAAGATGTTAAGTTTATCACAAGCTGGATATATAGATAAGGTTCTAGAACGGTTTAGCATGCAAAACTTCAAGAAATGATTACTTCCTTTCAGACATGGAGTTCCTCTGTCTGATGACCAAAGGCCTAAGACTCAAGAGGAAGAAAATATGATGAGACAAGTTCCTTATGCTTCGGCAGTGGGAAGTCTCATATATGCCATGCTTTATACTAGACTAGATATCTGTTATTCAGTTGGCATGGTCAGTCAATATCAATCAAATCTAAGACCAAAACATTGGCAAGCTGTAAAGCATATTCTCAAGTATCTATGGAGAACAAGAGATTATATGCTTGTTTACCAAAGTGAGGATTTGATACCTATTGGCTATACAGATTTAGATTTTCAATCTGATCTAGATTTCAGAAAATCCACATCAGGATGTGTTTTCACCTTGGGAGGTGGAGCCATAAGTTGGCGGAGTATTAAGCAATCTTGTATTGCAAACTCTACCATGGAAGCAGAATATGTTGTTGCTTGTGAGGCAGCAAATGAAGCTGTATGGCTCAAGAAATTCCTTTTTGACCTTGGAGTAATGACAATGGAGCAAGTTCCAATCACATTGTTTTGTGACAACAGTGGAGCAGTTGCACAATCTAAAGATCCAAGGAATCATAAGAAAGGAAAGCACATTGAGAGGAAGTACCATATCATTCGAGATATTGTTGCTCATGGAAATATGGTGGTAGCAAAGATTGAAAGTGCAAATAATCTAGCAAATCCATTTACTAAAACTTTGCCTCAAAAGACTTTCGAGTCACATTTGGAGAAAATGAGAGTTAGATTAGTGCACAATAGTCTTTAGGGCAGGTGGGAGATTGTTAGGATTAGTGCCCTTAAATCCTATTGTATGATACTATGTATGATATTAAGTTTGACATTGTGTATGACATTATGTATGACTTAATATTGTGTTTAATGAATTTGTTTTATTATTATCTAAAATAATGGTAACATGAATATTAGGACATTATCATTTAGTCCATGAGATGCATAATATGTAATTTATGTGAAAAGTCACAGAAGATATAAATTACAAGTTTTTTGTAAACTTAGAATTATAGTTCGTAGTCGGTGATGAAATTGGACATTTCATCTGCGAAGACTATATATCAACCATGATGATTTATCTTGATCATGGAAGTGGAGACTTCTGGTTGATGTGTTAATATATTTTAAGAGTTAAAACATATTGAACTGAACCGCTGTGAGATTTATTATTTTCCTAATAACTGTCATATGAATAATAAATCTCATGACTTGTATTTGCATGAACTCTTAATCCTAAGAGAATAATAGACCTGATCATGAGATGTAGGTTGCTTTAATATATTAGGAGTGAAATCTATAGTAATGGTCAAAACCTCAATATGTTGGGTAGCCATATTTAGTGTTAATAGAACATGTATTCTCAAGATGGAATTCATAGTCTCTTAACGAAGATATAAAGTATTACCTTGAGATAAATTTAATGAGTTTGTTATTTAGAGAATTAGGCCTAACCATTTTAGTAAGACTAAAGTACATATATTTATGGAATTGGATTTCATAAATATATAATGAATAACATTAAAGGATTAAACCGGGTACTCAAGGATTAAGATGTAGTAATTTATAAAGTAGTAGTCTACATTAATGATTTGTATTACTACAAATATTTTATGAAGGAGTTGCATGTATAATAAAGTTTTGGGATATAATTTATAGATAAGGCCTAGAGTATAACTATATTTATATAGTGGTATTAAATATAGTTAATGATAACTTTGGACTTGTCAAGAGTTGACATAAAAGCCCAAAACCCATTGGAACTAGTGTCTTATTGGTCCCTTTTGGTCCCACCCCAAGCCACACACTTAAGCCTAATTGCAAAGGCCTGAAAGGCCAGCCCAATTAAATAATTAGTTAGATACAAAGGGAAAAACGTACAGAATTTTTGAGTGGTGAAAAACATCATTGAAAGGTGGTGTGTATGAGAGTGTAAGTCACTCTTTTGATTATCCCTTTGTAATCAATTGAGAGTCCACACTTCTTAGGCGTTAGTGGAATTGGAGTGAAGATTAAAAGTATTCCTAAGTGGTTCAATCTTCGGTTTTGAAATTCACCACTTCAAGGTACGCTCTCTTGTTCTCAAATTCTGAAATTTACTTAACGCATGTTATCAATTTCAAACGATGTAGATCCATTAATTGTCCGCTGCGTTTACATACTTATTTCCATCAGTGAAAACTTACTTTCATTTGATGTGAATGAGTCCTTATATAGTGAGCTTTGGAGTGGTTACTTGTTTAGTAACTTCCTCAACGTGTGTGGAAGTTAGAAGGTTTAGACTTAACATCTACAACTGCTATAGAAGTTAGAATATTCAATCTTATCTCCTTCAACTGCCATTGAAAATAAAGTACTTAGTGGGAAGTTATAGCGATAAGCAAGGATTTTGCTCATACTTCAAAATAGTAGAACGTGGTTCGAATTACAAGCTTTTGTACATAAATCCATTTTGAAAATTTTCTAAGTGTTGAGGGGTCGTCTAGGTGTTTCCCTCATGGACAACCCTCATGCCCATGGACGACCTCTTGACGATGGACGACCTTCTTTTGTTGGGCTAACTTTTCTGGTCCTGGACGACTCTATGGATGAATTGGAGATATTTTAATTTTCAATTCACCATTAATTAACATTACTACATATTTCAAAAATCTAACAATTGGATTGTATATTCTTTATACTCTTAATACACATATCAAATTTTGTGCTAGCCAGATATTATTTACTATATAATCTTTACAATTATATTTTATGCATAATTTTAAACTACAAAAACTTGCAATTCAAACAATTTATTGATGACATAGCTATTGATCTTTAATTTTCTAGAAATTTTGCAAATATAGAGTATATAAGAAGAAAATGTAATCCAATGGTGTATTTGTTAAAATTCACCTTCAATAAATAGATATTGAGTAAATTACAACCAATTTTATAACTAAATTTTGTCCAATTATAAATTTCCCAATTCGAATAAACTCAAATGGATTAGGTAATGGGCATAAAATAGGTAATCAAAAACTAATATTATATATGGCTTAAAAGAGCATATTGTGTGTAGTATAATTTGTCTTGCCCTCCCTTAAACGTTACTATAGCTTTTGAGTGGAGGTTGAGGTATATCTTTGTTTTAGAACCTCTTTCCTCCTCTCTTGTGTGTATGTGTTTATTTCTTTAAAAAACAAAGTAATTGCCCCACATTGCTTAAGAGAGTGTTGTGTATAATATAACTTACCTCGCATTCCCTTAAAAGCTACCATGACTTTTGAGTGAAATTTGTGGTATACCTTTGATTTAAGTTAGTTATGCAAGGGTACGAAGGTCATCAACACTGAACAAATAGGAAATCTCACACCATCGAACACAAACAGTCATACTAGCCTATTTTCAACTAACAACCAACAAAATAAACCATAGAAAATCTACTTTTTGCATGAACGTGATCTTCTTCTATACAAGTTATCAAAAATCTTCCTCTATACAATGGAAACCTAAAAAGAAACAATAAGCATCCAATAGGAGTCAGGAAAAAAGCTAAAAAGATCGAATCTTATCAATACACTAACCCGATTTTTCCATTCTTGCTCTAAAAATCTATCATTATACAATTAGAGCATGTTTAGTAGATTGTAATAAACACTATAATGTAATAACTATTCCTTAAAATAAGTTAAAATAAGGAATAGCAATTCCTTACAAAAAGGTTTGAATTTCTATTCATTCGCCTAATAACAAGCTCTATTAAAAAAATTCCCAAAAAATCCTTTGTAACCCGCTTCTCCAAAATTTTCGTCTCCCTCCCAAAAATTTTCTCTCTCCCTCCCCTTCAAAATACTATGTTCCTCCTCTCAAAAATTTTAATCTCTCTCTACTAGAGATCTCATATTTCTTCAGTTACTGCCTTTCTCTCCCCTCAGTTGCTTCTCTCTTCTTAAGAACTTTTTCTCCCCTACAAGAGCTCTGTGATTCCATAGGTACTGCCACCCTTCTCTCTCTCTCTACTATTTTTCAATGTGTAAATTGTATGAAAGAAAAAGAAATGGTGCAAAGTGCAACAAACTAGAAGTTGCAGAATGAGGAAACAACTAAGAGTTAAATACATGGAAGAAGAAGAAAAAGAGGGAGGAAGAAGTAGATGCCTTGTAGATATTTTTTGAGAATAGTGGTCTTCATTGAACTTTGGAAATGGGAGCCTTGGGGAAATAAAAATAATAATAAAGTTTGAGAGAGATGATGGCTTATTGTAACCAAAGTTTATGAAAAGATTGAGAATTTTACCATTGTTTAAGTAAGATTGTAGTTTGTTGGTCAAATTTTACAACTGTGGGTCACTTGATTGAAGACCCACAAGATTTTTTGAAAGACCAATTGAGTACTGATGTAGCTACTTCTTAATTGTTATCAATGAAATGAAATCAATTTTATTTACAAAAAAGAAGAAGAAGAGAGATTGGGTTTATTGGAGGTCCTCAGTTCAAGATTGGTTTGTTAAACTAATCCTTATTAAAAGTGTATTTGTAATTTATAATAAGGGTATTTTAGGCAATTTAATTTAAAATGATTTTATATCATTATCTTTACGGTTCTAATCTTGTATTGTTACCAAACAAATGAATAGTAATAAATATTATATTATAGCATCTTGTATTTCTTGTAATACCTATTTTTATTTCTATGTAATTATTATTACAGTCTACCAAACGTGCCCTAAAGAGAAAGTAGTGTAAAAAATATAAAAATGAGAATGCGAGAAGACTCACTTAATGGGGAGAGCAGCATAGAAAATAATGATTACTAAATTCGATCAACCCAACAACAATGATTCCAAAGACTAGCTTTTGACAAAACCACAAAATTAGAATAATTGATTAAAATAATCTAGTTCAATTTCCCATCATTGCACTGCTATAGATTATGAGATGATTAGGTGATTAGCCTATAGGAAAGATACCGAGAGAGAATTTTCTCAAAGAAGAGTAGAAAATGACCAAGAAAAGGTTTCTTCTTGTTGGTACATAGGAAATTCCATGTCTGAAAAACTTTAAATATTGGTACAAAGAAATTAAGCATTATCCTTAGTGGGAAATGAGTTGGACTGTCATCTAACAGCTAGCAGTTTAGAATTCAAACTTTATTGGAATCAGTCTCCAGAAATAAGATGGTTTACTATTGTTAAGAGGAACAAATATCATAGGATAACTAGAGCTGTATACAAATTTTTCCTCCTCCTAAAGAATATCTCAGTTCAATAACATGTCTATCTGCTCGAATAGAATTGCACTTTAGATGGATTCAGTCCAGGGCATCTGCTAAGTAATGGTTAGAGATGGTTATAGTTGACCAACTGTGGAAGTTGAAAAATTCTTATAATTTCTATGTCGTTTTGATCGTTATGAACTCAATTGTATTTTTGAATTAAATTCATGTTCATCCAACAATCCAAATGGGTCCTGAAGTGTTTTAAGAAATTATAATTTTTGCCTTTAAGTGAATGCTTGATTGCAAAATGAGGTATCTATGCATAATTACTGTATCAATCATGCGAGTGCAATGTTTGTCAAAGAGTACTCAATTTATGTTTGAATGGAAAAGTAGAATCAATTTCCGTACCTTTCACTTCCCAAAATTAAATGAAATTACTCTCTTTTGTACCTTTCACTTCCGAAAATTCAACAAAATTACTCTCTTTTGGAGGGTTTATTGTGATCATGGGCATTAGGATTAGACACACGTTGGAGTAAAATTATTAGATTGCTAAAAATCCAGGAGCTATCAAGGAAGCTCTTGGAATAATGCCACTTATGGACTCGAAGGGAAATGTCGAGTTGACATGGCTTTATGCTGAATTTGAAGGCGAGCATCCGTCAAACTTGCCCAATGTGAATAATTACGTTCATGCTCTACTTGAAAGATATGGATCGGCATGCATGCCTTTATTTGGGAGGTATGCTCCTTGTTGATTTTCATCCTTTGTTCTTGTGGAATGACATTTTGCTAATGTTCAATCTCCTCTCTATGCAGTTTTGGGCTTATTAGCACTTAAACATAGAAATTCCAGAGTTGATTGAGGGATGAAGACACAAATTATTGAGGCTTTGTCATTGGACACTTTCCAATTGGATAGACATCCGAGTGCCATCATTGAAACAGCTACCTGAAAGCCGGTTGATTGACTCTCCTTGGAGATTTGGCTGATCACTTGTGAGGATCAAATTTGTTGTAGAGATTTTGGAGAAATGATTTTGGCAACAATCGCAACAGATTTATTATGATCATCAAAAAATTTATTTTGCCTTGCATTAATAGAAAGAGTAAAAGATATGATCAGTATCATATGAAAATAACTTCAGTGACAGTTGTTAATATCGTACGATACGAGATATATATCATGTTGTATGTAAAAAGTTTCGTATTGTAAAGGCATATTAAAAGTGCTCATGAATCGTATGATACAATGTGCTTGTCGTATAAATTGTATCATATTGCAAAATCGTACATGTTGTATGATACATGGATATGTGCTTTAATAAAAAAAAAAAAAAAAATTCTTTGTTAAAATTTGTACTTATTTGAATCTTACTTATTGTTAAACTTGTTTTTGACACAAACTTATTAGTTTACTTAATTTAGCCTAATAATATAGTATGTCCATAAGGTTCTCTCTCTCTCTCTCTCTCTCTCTCTCTACAAAATTTGGACTACATACTTACATTTCACTTTTATATTTGCAAACTTCTTTTATATACCATGAATAAGGTATTCATTAAAATATATTGTTTTTTTATTTTTGTTATTATTGTTATAAGTGTGTGTGTGTGTGTATATATATATATATAATGCCAAGAAGAAATATTTTTTGAAAAAAATTATTAAAATAAAAGAATAAGAAGAGATAGTAAATATTGATGATATTGAAGAAAATTTCAAAGAAGAGATAAGTTTGCAAAATGATAAATATGATGATAATATTCACTTAGATGAAGTTGATTAGGCACGATGATGAATATAATAAAAATAAATTATTGTTTTGGGTCATTTGTAATGTATTATCACTTTTAGGTTTAATCAATTTGAATGTTTATGTTATAAACATATGTTAGTTCGATTTATTTAGTTAGCTTGTTAAATATTATTATATAAGTGATAGATAAATTAGTTATTAGTTGAATATATTCAAAATTTATAAAGAATATACCTTTTATATATGTCTATCTATAATTTTTTTAAAATTTTATCAAGTGTTAATTTGTGAATCTTATAATACACGATACGATATGAGATACGATATGGAAAAATAAAAAATTGAATCACAATACAATTCACGTTTTGACAAATATAATTGCAAGTATTAACTATTAAGTACAATAATCATTTTCCTCAAAAAAAAAAAAAAAAAAAAAAAAAAAAGGTACAGATAATCAATGGAAAGATGTTCACCACTAGATTTAGGACGAAGAATTGAAGGGTATAAAGCATCAAGTGCTTTGCTATGGTTAGCTATAATTTCATAGCAGTTGGCTATAATCCTAACTATGTGATGCCAAGGGTTATTGGCATTCCAAGTAGGAGGCATTGGAATATATTACATTAACCCAAATCTTTAGTCAAGTTATTCCGAGTCATCTAATTTGTACATGAGTCGCATTTGAGGTCGGGTAGAAAATTTTTTTGAATGCAGGTCGGATAGAAACTTCATTTAAAGTCGAGTATATTTCTCACCTATTATGAATTCTCTTGTCACCAATGGTAATAGAGTTCCTTTTTACTTTTTGTACCTAAAGTGACAATCACAAGGTGACTGTCCTTACTGTTGACTAAAATCTAAAAAATGAAGAGTAAAATGAATGAATTCGTAAGGAATTCCGTCATGACCAATGAATATGATACCTTTTTGAGGCCCAAGTTAAAGTGTTATCTAAAATTTTTTGAGTATCTAGCTATTTCTTTAAGCATGTACAGTTTGTCATTCCACACACGCCCGATTATTACAAGGAGGAATTCCTTGAAAGTGGTCTCGAGATGCTGACAAGAAATTTCGAACCTAGGATCTCATGGATATAGGAACCATTAAACCAACCTCTTGAGATTTGGATTCAAAACATGAAAGAGCTATTCTTCTTTTTCTTTTTCTTTATATCAAGAGAGTTAATTCCGTATCATATCGACCAGTACCGCCAGAATATACTGTACCAGCAAGCAAACTGGTACAAATAACCCCCCTATTTCGTACTGGAAAAAATACCGGCCGTACCGGCCAATTTTGGGCAATACCGGCCGGTATAGAAAAAAGTTTTTTTTTTTTTTTTTTTAAGTTTTGTAATTTTTGAATTTTTGTTAGAGCAGAATGATAACTTATTTGCATTAACTTATTAGTATTATTTGTTTTCTTAGTATGCAATGGTAACTTTTAAGCTTTCTATTTTTTATATTGTGTTTTTTTTTTTTCTTTTAATTGATACTAAAATCTAAAATCATAAATAATTAGTTCTGAATTGAGGAAATGTTTTATGCTAAACTTTTATATTTATTATAATATATATACACACACACACACATACATATATACATATATATACATATATATATATATATATATATATTATAAATATAAAAAAATAGCGGTAAACCCGAAACATTACACCGATATTGACCAGTATCCAAAATATATCGTATCGGTGGCTAAATCGGTACAGCCTCCAGTACGGTATTGACTCCCTTGCTGTATATACACACACACACATATTCTTTTTGTGATAAGTGTAAGGGCTAGTAATTGTTTCAAAGCCACCATGAGAGGGCTGAAGGGTTGGTACAATTGTGAGTTTTTTTAATTTTAGATAAATTTCATTCACACCCTCTATTTAAGACTTTTTAAAACTAACTAATTTGGTCCTTAAAGCTAATTTAGTCCCTAAAACAGTTAAAAAAAAAACTAATATTTAGGAACTAAGTTCACTTTAAAGACCAAATTTGCTAGTTTTAAAAAGTTTTAGACTTACTTGACATTAGCCTAACTTTTAGGATATGTTAGTGGAATTTACCCTTTTATTTTTTGTACTTATTTGTACATAGATTATAATTTAGTTTTTGTTCGAATAGAGAATAGAATTGCGTGTGAAATGTGAATGTTTGTATTGAGGATTAGGAATAAATAGGGTTGTTGACATGAGTGTTTTTGTCAATGTTTGTATCACTACCTAGGTATCAAAGTTACAAAGCGTGTATTAAATTATTGAAATGCGGTGACAGTCGTGAGATTCAAAAGTCAAAATACTTTTTTTTATCAAAAAAAAAAAAGTCAAAGTACCTTTTTTTATCCAAAAAAGAAGTCAAAATACAAAAAGAAGTCAAAATACTTTTCTCCGTTAAATGCACCAAACTTTTTACAATAACCGTTAAAATCCTCTAAGAGTCAAACACATCTTTCTCCTGTCAGGGTGGTGGGACCTATGCAAGGAGACAAAGAAAACTCAGTTCAAACATGAACTCTCCTTAGAACTCAGTTCTTTGTAGAAGAACTGAGTTCTAAGGAGAGTTCATGTTTGAACTGAGTTTTCTTTGTCTTCTAGGCCCCACCACCCTGACAGAGAAAGGGATGTTGAGTCTCATATCCTTCTGCTAAAGAGAGGAGTAATATATATACACTTACCAGGTACAGTTGCCCTTTTGTAAGCCCTTCTCCTGCTGCTCACACGGTTCACACTTTTTGTACAGACATCCCACAATCTTCCTAGTTCCTACCCTTGACACTTGACAGTTCTAGCTAGGCAATCATCTTTTTTGTCCCATCCGATGGCCGGGTAACACTAGCTAGCTAAATTTATTTGTGTGTGTGAGTGTAGAGAGAGTTCTTATTCTATAATTAATATTGATATAATTCTTTCTGCAAAAGGTTGCAGTTGAGCGTTAAAGACGTTACGGACATCGTGACCCTCCTGATCCTCATTCTTAAACTCATTGCTAAACTCCGCAAGTGTATAAGTTATTTCAGAAGCAGCGGCGGCGAAACTGTGGCTCGCAGCAGCGTCACCGGCGGCGACGGCACTACCAACAACGAAATGGGTATCGAACTGCAGAATACTGATGAAAACTCTATTATAGCCTCTATTGAAGCCTCTACATCTGCAGGAAATGGCGTTCATGCAAAAAGCACTCTTTCTTTACTATATTACTTCGAACTCTACGCTGCTTTTTTTTTAAGGGTTAGTTCAATAAGGTAGCGTGGTGAGTCTGGTGACTCTGAGGTGTTTTGAGTTTTGACACATGTGAGGGCCAAGTTATCTTATCAGGCTTAATCGCACTCTTGGGGCCAATTTTACTATCCAGCTAGTACTCTGGGCCCAAAAATGGGCTTTATTCCTGATCTTCTCATTCGGCCTCTCTTTTGCACTGTGTTTCCTTATGGCTTCATTTGGGGTGTGTATTTTTATGGCTTGTGTTGTGGTCGTTATGCTGAGGATTGTTCTTACTTTTTATGAGTAGAAATCTTTTGTCTCACTTTTTCCATTTTACTCTATACTCTACCAATAAAAACTTGTCACATGTTCACTTAATTAATTAAATACTACCATTAATTAATAATGATAATATTAATAAGTCAATAATTGTAGTATTTAATTAATTAGATGAACATGTGACAAGTTTTTATTGATGGAGAATGGAGTGGAGTAGAAAAAGTAGGACAGAAGATTTAGACTCACTTTTTATCATATATTTGCCCATCAAAATATATTATTGGATTATTATGCTAGTGTATACCCAATCCATTTGAATTGATCTATATTGGCAAAGATATATATCATGGATTGTGGGTTTTTTTTTTTTTCAATTATTAATTTTTATTTTGCAAAAGATTTTGGTTTTTCTTTATGTTAAGTGGACCCCAAAAGAATATTTTTGAGGTTAAGATTTATGTAAGATTGTAAGGGAGTCGCTGGATTTTGTCATCTTATTAAGGTTGAATTAAATTTGGGCTAGGATTGTGCACACTGGCCTTACTTAGTGTTTTAGTCATGGTAGTACTATGGGCCCAAAAATGGGCTTGATTCGTGATCTTGTCAATTGGGACCTTCGTTGTGCTATGTGCTTTGTGATCTGCTTCATCTGGTGTGTGTATCACATTCGTGTGGTTTGTATTTGGGTTGTCCTGTTTCATTTTCCTGTTTCTTTTCTTTTCTTTTCTTTTCTTTTTTTTTTTTTAAGTTTTCATTTTCCTCATGTTTTAGCCATCTAGCAACCTTCTAGCTGTCAGACCTAGCCACTCCTCTACCAACCTTCTAGTCTCTCCAAGTTTCAGGGCAAAATTGATCTTTGACCATTCAATACAATTTTTATGGATTTATTATTATTTTCTATTGCTGTAGATTCACTCAAGGGATATCTTGAAATTGTGAGAGAATTTGGGATTAGAATTTAGATACAATCAGGTACTTAGGGTTTGATAAGTAATAAACGCCCAATTGAACTGAGGATGTTAATTGGATAATTGGGCAATTGATTTTGGAGGATAAATCATGAAATATTAAGGAATTAAGGGCTGAGTTAGGAGTGAGTTTTCTACTTTGGACAATTTCAAATAAATTTTACAAAAATTTGTAAAGTTGTCGTAACTTGTATCCCTGTTTCTGACAGATTTGGCATTTGGGTATACTGACTTGATTTTAGCATGACTTGAGATTGGCATGGAATTTTGACAATAAATTCGGAGTGAATTGAGGTAACATGTAGAACTTATAAGCTAGAGAAAATCATAAATTTTGGAAATTTCTCGTTCTTTTAATTTTATAGCCAAATTGGTAAGGAAATCAACTATGTTAGGCCAAATTTATTGGGTCCCTTAGTGTTTGGTTTTAGGCTTAAAAACTTTCAAGTACGGGAAACGTCATTATTAAAAAGATTTTGGAATAATTAATCCAAATATGCAAGAATTTTATTTTGAGACTTATAATGTGTTTTGTGGGGGAAAAGGGTGCCAGGCCTAAGTTAATGGGCCGAGGGCCCACGAGAGGACTATCTTACATCCGAAAAGAGAGAGGAGAAAAGGGCAAGGCCCAGTTAGGAGTGGGATCTTCATAATGAAAGATCAGTGCTATCCGAAGAGGATATCTCCTGTCCGAGGAGGATGTTTCACTTTAACAGGATATCATAGATTAGTTGAGTACGAGAAAAGCCAGAGTGACTATCCGAGGACTTCACCTGATTAAGATAAGCTCAGAGCAAGTTCTGGAACGATAAGGATGGGGAAATATCTGAGGGAAAGGCTGCTGCCACCGTATTCAATGCATTACAACAGCTTTTCTGGCCGTATTTATGTGGA
This sequence comes from Quercus variabilis, assembly GCA_030445155.1. Classification (NCBI taxonomy): domain Eukaryota; kingdom Viridiplantae; phylum Streptophyta; class Magnoliopsida; order Fagales; family Fagaceae; genus Quercus; species Quercus variabilis. The sequence goes on from CP129455.1 coordinate 44,114,064, forward strand.
GAAGACCTCTGAACAGTGCATCCCAACCTACCGCCACTCACACAGAGCTGAAAAGAAGATACTTGACGTGACAGGTACTTGAGCAAGTTCATGGATGAAGAGCACATGGACGATGGAGATGAGGGTAGGAGTGACTATATAATAGAGGGAGGAGGACACTGTAAAAGGGGGGAGTTCCATTGTGACGAATCCATTATTGATTCTAGCTCTTTGACCCATACTCTACAAATTTATTGTCTTTGGGTTTATGTAAAGAATTTGAACCCTACAATTGGTGCCGTCTGTGGGAAGAGTTTGAGCGTAAGGGAAGAGTAGCAGCGGATGGTTATGGCTGATCAAAGGCAACAACCGGCAGAATCTGGGGCCTCCCAACATATTGATCCTTTTCTTAATCTGGAGCGCAGGCAGGACCGTGAAGGCAGTGTACACACTACACACACTGAGCGAACTCAGCCTCGTAGCGGAAGTCACGTTTCCCATGCAGAGAAAAACAGCATGCAAATAGAGATTGAAAGGTTGAAGAGGAAGTTACGCCATGAGAAGAGGAAACGTGCTGCACCACACCTTGATGACGACTTGGACGATGGGCAAGATATTACCTACGAGCAGAACTCTCAAACTCCAATCAGCGAGACTTTCTCGTATGAAGCCGAGCACCCTCGTGAGAAGCGACCTCGAGGACTACCATATGGAGGGGTGGGCAATGATGCCATGAGTAAGGCCCTGAATCAGATCTCCAGGTCACCCTTTACACGTAGGATCGAAGGAGCGGAGATGCCTCGGCGTTTCAACCAGCCAACCTTTACTATCTATAACGGCAAAACTGATCTTATGGAACACATCAGTCATTTTAACCAAAGAATGGCTGTCTATGCCAGAGACGAAGCTCTAATGTGCAAGGTAATTCCCCTCCAGTTTGGGTCCTATAGCCATGAGATGGTTTGATAACCTGAGGGCCGATTCCATCGATTCTTACCAAGAGCTTACTCAAGCTTTTGGTTCACGATTCGTCACCTGCCGAAGGGTGCCCAGGCCCTTGTCCTCCCTTCTGTCCTTAAGCATGCGTGAGGGTGAGACACTGAAGGCGTACTCGGATAGATACTGGGAGATGTTTAACGAGATGGAAGGCAACTTCGATGCCATGGCCTTGGAGACGTTCAAGTTGGGCCTCCCCACTGATCATGGTTTAAGAACGTCCTTGTCCGGCAAGCCCGTTGTTAGCATGCGCCAGCTTATGGATCGCATCGAGAAGTATAAAAGGGTTGAAGAAGATCGGCAACAGGGGAAGGGTAAGGATAAGACTACCACCCAGGACAGGAAGGACTTTAAGTCGGATCGTTATAACAACAGTAAGCCGAGGAGAGATTTCGCTGGGCACTCAAGTTCAGCAAATGCCCAAACAGTTAATACCGTGTTCAAAGAGCCCGTCCATCAGGTTCTGGATAAGATAAAGAACGAACCATTCTTCAGATGGCCGAATAAAATGGTGGGGAATCCGGAGAGACGCAATCATAATGTCTATTGTCAATATCACCAGGATCACGGGCATACGACTGAAGATTGCAGAGGTTTATGGGACCATCTGGACCAACTGGTCAGCGAGGGCAGGCTGAAGCACCTTTTACATCGCTCCAGCGGACGAGGGCAACCAGTTTCGGATGCCGAGAGGGGGGATTTTACAAAACCCCCTCTAGGTATTATTAATGTTATTTTTGCAGCCCTAGAAAGGACAGGATACCGACCATCGAAGGTTATGTCTGTTGCTCGGCTGTCAGTGGGAAATGCTGATAGGAATTCGAGGAGCCCTGGGCATACAATACCCCCCATTCTATGCTTTTCAAGCGAGGATAAAGCTGGGACCATTCAACCCCATGAGGACGTATTGGTAGTCACCCTCAGGATTGGGGGATATGATGTGAAGAGAGTAATGGTAGACCAAGGCAGCGCGGTGGAGATCATGTACCCTGATCTTTTCAGGGGATTAAATCTCGTGCCCAACGACTTAACTCCATATTGCTCCTCCATATTTAGTTTTGAAGGAAGAATGGTCATTCCGAAGGGATAGATCCGACTGCCCGTACAAACGGGCTCGGAAATTGTTGAAGTGGATTTCGTGGTGGTAGACGTCTATTCCCCTTATACGGCGATTGTGGCTAGACCCTGGTTGCATACACTGGGGGCTGTTTCCTCTACTCTGCACCAAAAAGTCAAATATCCTTCCGAGGGGCAAGTTTGTGAGATCCGCAGGGATCAGTCCTCGGCTAGGCAATGTCTAGTGGCGGCCATACGACACGAGTCCGAGGATGAACCTTCGGAAGGGGTGATCAAAGACCTATAGCAGTTAAAGGGACGGCTGTCACCTGTCGACGGGCAGAATGAGGGTATAAAATGCGAGGACTTAGCACGGGTCACGATCGAGTCCGATCCTAAAAAGTACTTTCAAATTGGAGCCCAGATACCTCAGTCAGAAAGGGAAGAACTAATTGAGTTCCTCAAAAGAAATATTGATGTATTTGCGTGGAGCACTTATGAAGCCCCAGGGGTAGATCCGGAGTTCATTTGCCATCATTTGAGGGTTAACCCTCTAAGCATACCAAAGAAGCAACCTCCTCGGCGGCCATCTAGAGAGCACGCTGAAGCAGTCAGAGAGGAGGTGAGAAAACTTAAACAGGCCGGGGCTATTAAAGAAATTTTCTATCCCGAATGGCTAGCAAACACTGTGGTGGTAAAAAAGAAAAGCGGAAAGTGGCGAGTCTGTGTAGACTTCACGGACTTAAACAAAGCTTGCCCTAAGGATCCCTTCCCCATGCCGAAGATTGATCAGTTGGTGGATGCTACTGTCGGCCATCCTCGGATGAGTTTCTTAGATGCTTTTCAGGGGTATCATCAGATCCCCCTCACTCCAGACGACCAGGAAAAGACCGCTTTTGTTACCCCCATTGGCAACTACCACTATAAGGTGATGCCTTTTGGTCTAAAAAATGCAGGTTCTACGTATCAGCGGATGATGACCAAAATGTTTGAATCACAATTAGGCAAAAGCATTGAGATTTATATAGATGATATGGTGGTTAAAAGTAAGCTTGTTTCTGATCATTTGAAGGATCTTGATGTGGTTTTTAAAGTTCTGAGGAAACATAAGTTGCGCTTGAACGCTTCGAAGTGCTCGTTCGGAGTTGGGTCAGGCAAATTTTTGGGCTACATGGTCACACACAGGGGAATCGAAGTTAATCCTGATCAGATAAGGGCTATCCAGGATCTGCAGCCTCTTCAGAATCCGAAGAAGGTGCAGAAGCTAACAGGAATGACGGCTGCGTTAAACCGATTTATATCCAGGTCTGCAGACCGATGCAAACACTTCTTCTCTCTAATAAACAAGTGGAAGGATTTTGAATGGACTGAAGAATGTGCCTCGGCCTTCCAACAGCTTAAGGATTATTTATCTCGGCCACCGATTATGTCCAGCCCTGAGCCTGACGAGGTTTTATTTGCCTATATCGCAGTGGTTCCTCATGCTGTAAGTTTAGTGCTGATAAGAGTGGATCAGGGAGTACAGAGGCCGGTCTATTGTGTAAGCAAATCGCTGCATGAAGCCGAGGTCAGGTACTTGCCGCTGGAAAAGGCTATCCTGGCCGTAGTGCTTGGAACGCGAAAATTGCCTCACTACTTCCAAGCCCATACTGTCGTCGTGCTCACGCAACTTCCACTCGAAACAATACTTCGAAGTGCTGATTATACGGGGAGGATAGCCAAGTGGGGCACTATTCTAGGGGCTTTCGATATCAAATACATGCCCCGCACATCAGTCAAAGGCCAAGTCCTTGCAGATCTGGTGGCCGAATTTACGGAGCCCAGTATGGAAGATGTAGCGGTAATGCCGAGCATGGATGAAAAATCAGTTGGCCTGGTTTCTCAACAAGATCCTGCTCACTGGGAGTTGTATGTAGATGGCGCTGCGAACTGGAAAGGTTCTGGAGTAGGGCTGGTCTTGACATCTCCGGAAGGGATCATCATTGAAAAGTCACTAAGGCTGGATTTTGATGCAACAAATAATGAGGCTGAGTACGAAGCCCTGCTGATGGGAATGGTTATGGTCCGAAAGATGGGAGGAAAGGCCGTAAAGGTGTTCTCGGACTCAAGACTGGTTGTGGGCCAAGTACAAGGAGAGTTTGAAGCCAAGGACGAGAGGATGCAAGGTTATTTAAACCGAGTCAAACGCCTGCAAGGGGAATTTGAATTTTTCAGTTTGCTGCATGTTTCCAGATGTGGCAATGCACACGCAGATTCTTTGGCCACATTAGCCACCTCTTCGGATCAAGATTTGCCGAGAATTATCATCGTGGAGGATCTTCATGAGCCCACTGGAATAGGAAAAGACGCAATTCAAGTACACCAAATTCGAGAAAGTCCATGCTGGATGGATGCCCTAATCAGATTTTTGAAGGATGATGTCTTGCCAGAAGAGCGAAAGGAGGCTGACAAGATTCGAAGGAGGGCTGCCCGATTCTGGCTGTCCGAAGACCAAAAATTATATAAACGCTTTTACTCGGGGCCATATCTGTTGTGTATTCACCCAGAAGCGACTGAGTCGTTATTAGAAGAATTGCATGAAAGGATTTGTGGAGGTCACACCGGAGGCAGATCATTGGCCCATCGGGCCCTTACCCAGGGATATTGGTGGCCGAGCATGCAAGAAGAAGCTCGCGACTATGCGAAGAAGTGTGATCAATGTCAGCGATTTGCACCAAACATACATTAGCCGGGGGGAACCCTCAACCCGTTATCTAGTCTATGGCCGTTCGCCCAATGGGGTTTGGACATCGTGGGTCCATTCCCTAAAGCTGCAGGGAACAGAAAATATCTCCTTGTCGGCACCGATTATTTTACGAAGTGGGTCGAAGCTGAGCCTCTTGCCAATATCCGAGATGTGGATGTGCAAAAATTTGTGTGGAAGAATATTGTAACTCGCTTCGGAGTTCCGCATACCCTCATTTCGGACAATGGCCTACAGTTCGACAGTAGCTCGTTTCGGAATTATTGTGGCGAACTTGGGATCACGAATAGATACTCTACTCCCTCCTATCCCCAGGGTAATGGGCAAGCTAAAGCAGTCAATAAAGTCATAGTTAGCGGCTTAAAGAAGAAGTTGGATGACACAAAGGGAAGGTGGGTCGAAGAGTTGCCACACGTGCTTTGGGCTTACAGAACCACACCTCGCAGGTCTACTGGGGAGACCCCTTTCTCAATGACTTATGGGTCTGAAACTGTCATTCCTTTAGAAGCTAATTTCCCAACTCTGAGAACCAGTTTGTTCTGCTCGGACAGCAATGGTGAACTGTTAGAAGCCGGATTGGATCTAATCAAAGAAAGGAGAGAAAACGCAATGGTCCGACTGACTCACTACCAACAAAAGCTTAGACAAGGTTACGATGCCAAGGTCAAGCTAAGACCCTTAGAACCTGGTGACTTGGTGCTCAGGAAAGTTGTCGGCACCACGAAAAACCCAGCCTAGGGAAAATTAGGACCAAATTGGAAGGGACCGTATCGCATCACGTCGTGTGCAGGCATTGGAGCGTACTTTCTAGAGGACTTGGATAGTCATGTAATACCCCGCCCTTGGAATGTAAATAACCTCAAGAGGTATTATTATTAATAGAGTCATTTTCATGTCTATTTATAATAACTTAACACTGTTTATTTGTTCTCTAAGTGTTTAAACTTAAATCTGATCATGCCTGTAGTCCTCGGACCAGATGATCTCGGATTAGTTAACACTGTTTATTTGTTCTCCAAGTGTTTAAACTCAAATCTGATCATGCCTGTAGTCCTCGGACCAGATGATCTCGGATTAGTTAACACTGTATATTCGTTCTCTAAGTGTTTAAACTTAAATCTGATCATGCCTGTAGTCCTCGGACCAGATGATCTCGGATTAGTTAACACTGTTTATTTGTTCTCTAAGTGTTTAAACTTAAATCTGATCATGCCTGTAGTCCTCGGACTAGATGATCTCGGATTAGTTGACACTATTTATTCGTTCTCTAAGTGTTTAAACTTAAATCTGATCATGCCTGTAGTCCTCGGACTAGATGATCTCGGATTAGTTAACATTATTTATATGTTCTCTACGTGTTTAAACTTAAACCTGATCATGCCTGTAATCCTCGGACCAGATGATCTCGGATTAGTTAACACTTATTTGGTTAATTGGTTAATATTATTTTTTGGCCTCTGTGAACCTTCCTAAGTATATTTACAAAAGATTTTTTTTTTCCGTTGTTCTTTTTTTTGCATATAGCGTTAGACAGGGCTATCCTTTAACGTTGACTACTATATAATGTCTTCTTCGGACACGATATTGATTGTACAAATTGTTTGCAAAGCGAAGTAATTTTATTTCTCTATCACTGTAATTATCAGGTGAAATCACTTGTAAACACAAGAAAATCATATTAAACTGCAAATACCAGCATCCAGACAAAAACTAATTCATTAATAAAAACCATAGTTTACAATTTCCTCAACTGCAAAAAAAATATATACAAAAATAAGAGTAAAAATAAAAGATCTGAGTCTATGATGGGACTTCGTGGGGACGATCCGAGGGTAGTTTCTCCCCTTCCAAAAATTCACCATTTTCTTGCTAAGGCTCAGTAGAAGAGACTTGATCACCTGGCAGTGGAAGACCCTGGTTAGGCTCAAAGGTAACCGAGGGATTTGGCTCAGTCAAAGGCAGCTCAGAGGCCTCTGGGAGTTGTGCAGGAGGAGCATCGTCATCTGGATACTGCTGAATATCTTCGCCATAAAAAATATTTTCTGGCAGTCGAAGATCTGAGTCAAGGGGTACTCCAGCAGCATCCAATGCTTTGCCCCAAGTTAGGTCGCAGTAATCCTGAGCAACTGAGGCACATTGCTTGGTGAGATCTTTTTCTGTTGCCTCCACCCCCAACTGGTAGGACGCCCTCTTCTCGCCTTCAGTGGCCTCCTTGGCCAGCTGGGCGTCCCTCTGAGCTTCCTCGGCAGCCTTCTTAGCCTTCAGCAGCTCAGCGCGAAGCTCCTTGATGGTTTCCCTTTTTGCTGCCAAATTTTTCTGAGCTTCGCTTAGCAGTTTGCGCTGAGACTCGGCCTGGGTCTCAGCGTTCTTGAGACCAGCCTCCAGGCTATCCCTTTCTTAGGCTACTCCTTTTAGCTGATCCGAAAGCTTAGAAGTCTGTTCTTTCAGGTTGTCCAAGACTCTCTCTGCTTCGGACCTAGCTTGGGCCTCGGCCTGGGCTTCCACATAGGCCTTGCGGTTCCACTCTTCAGCTACAAACACCTGCTGGGTGATCTGAACAAGATGACGGTGTTAGTATACAAACATAGAAAATCAACGCTATAACCAATAAGTGGAATGGGTATACTTACCATGGCCAAGTCCCTCTTCAAAGACATGAAGAGTTCATATTGGCTAAAACGCCTATATGAATCCATGTCTCGGGGCAGAAGCAAGGGTTGCTCCAGCGCCTCAGCTATTAGTGCAGCACGACCCCCATCGTAGTTCCTGACTGAGGTCTCCCAGGAAAAGGGGGCGCCATTGAGCTCTAGCCTGAGGGACCATATGCGTTGTCCTCGGCGCACCTCGGCCAGAGGAGGCTCCTCTCTGCTCTCCACCGAGGATCCCCTCTTTTGGCGGGGCTCTTTGGCCACCTTTTACTGCTTGGTCTTGGGTGGCAGTCCTTTCTCCCTGTCCTTAGGATCCATCGGCCTCTTCTTCTTTAAATCCGGTATAGGTTTGAGAGCCGGATCAGGAACCTGTGAAGCGGGAGGAGGTGGAGGCAGATTTGCCGCTGGACGAGAAGTCCCCGTCCCTTTAACCTCAACTTTATTGCTCCTTCTCTTGAGAAGTAGCTTCAGATTAGACATCTCTTCCTCCGAGGAATCTTCAGGTACTGTGCTCAGCAATAAAAGGGGTCGGACGCAAGACTGCCTGTCAGGTTCCTCTTCGGAATCCGAAGGAATAATGTGGACACCTCCTTCGCTTTCCCCTTCAAATTTGAACCTGTCAATTTGCGCATCCAAGGAGGTGGACGAGGAGCCGACCCTTTCTCTCATAGTCGGCTGTGCAAGGGGAACTTGCTGAACTGGTCGGATGAGCAACGAAACACCTTAGGGATTGGGGTGTGGAACCGGTGCGAGGTCGTAGGGCGCTAAGAAATTCTTTCGAGCAACGTCTATGCGCTGCAACTTGTAATCACCCTGAGTGATTGCGTTCCCTGCTGGCTGGACGTCAGCTTTCTTGGGAGTGTAACCGAGTATGAGCGGAACGGACCTCAACTGTTCGTCTTCGCTAATGTATATCTCCGAGCGCAGCAGGTAGTTGAGGGCAGGCACGTTGGTAAGGCTTAGCCGAAGAGCAGTATGTACCTTATCTGTAAAACAAACAAACTAGCTAGATCAGAAAGCAAATACGAGGATAGACAAAGGAATAATTATGGAAAGAGAAAGCCACAAGACTATGGTTAAAGACCTTGAGTCCGAGAAGGCACACCTGGCTCTCCTGGCTCGGTCGGACAGTGTAGACCGTCGTGCCATGCGCCTGAGACGATCAAATAGTCGTCTTTCATCCCCTTATTGGATTTAGGAAGGCAGGAGAACAGTCTCACAACGTCGGAGCGGGATTTAAGGTAATATCCCCCCCCCCCTCTTTGGCTACGACACTCATACAGATATGCTAAGTCGTGCCAAGTTAGCCCTAGGCCTAATTGTTCATTTACGACATCAAAGGCCCCTAAAATCGTAAAGGTGTTGGGCGCGCACTGATCGGGAGAGAGCCTATGATTACGAAGGTAGTTTAGGGTCACGGGACCCATTGGAAGGGTCATTCCCCCTTCAATGAAGGCGATCATAGGAATTATGACCTCTCCTTCTTGTCGAGTTAGCAATAGCCCCTCCGGGGGGCAATACTTCAGATTTACCCCCTGTGGGATATGGTGGGTTCTCTTGAACTCCTCAATCAACGCCGGACTATCGACGAGATATTTGTATTCACCCATTTCTAAAAGAATGAATGAAATAATGAGGAAGATGGTGTTAATGGAAGAAAATGGTAGCCGAGGAGAAAGTAAAGGCTCAGGATGCGTCGAGACTTACACTAGCACGAGTGAAACGAATTCCCTAACTCGAAATGTACTTTTGGGTGGGATCCTGAAGGCAGAAGACGCAGAAATCTGAGAGGGTGTGAAGTGCTTTTGAAGAAGGGAACTCTCCGGAAGCTCTAAAAATGCTCTGAGTGCTATGAATGTGTGTAAAGTGAGAAAAGTAACTTCCTACAAAGATTTATATATGGGGACAAACGGAGCGGTATCATTCATTTCGCTCGAATCACGAGGGCAAACCCTATCCGTTTGATCAATAATCCACCGTTGGATGCAAGAGACACAGCCGCCTGAAGTAGTTGATGTGATGCTTTAGGAATGAGAGATTTACAGCGGTAATAATGAGGCGCTCGTCTCCACAATCTCATGCGTGTAAACAGGGGCATTTATGACTTTTTACTTCTGTTGATTTATTTTATTTTATTTTATTTTCCTTTTTGTCCATTCATTCCCGCGTATCAAACCAAAATCTTATTCTTTCTTCCCGCTTGCATGAAAAAAAATAAAATTTTGAGGGGCTATTGTGGGGGAAAAAGGTGCCAGGCCCAAGTTAATGGGCCGAGAGCCCACGAGAGGACTATCTTACATCCGAAAAGAGAGAGGAGAAAAGGGCAAGGCCCAGTTAGGAGTGGGATCTTCATAATGAAAGATCAGTGTTATCCAAAGAGGATATCTCCTGTCCGAGGAGGATGTTTCACTTTAACAGGATATCATAGATTAGTTGAGTACGAGAAAAGCCAGAGTGACTATTCGAGGACTTCACCTGATTAAGATAAGCTCAGAGCAAGTTCTGGAACGATAAGAATGGGGAAATATCTGAGGGAAAGGCTGCTGCCACCGTATTCAATGCATTACAACAGCTTTGCTGGCCGCATTTATGTGGAGAAGACCTCTGAACAGTGCATCCCAACCTACCGCCACTCACACAGAGCTGAAAAGAAGATACTTGACATGACAGGTACTTGAGCAAGTTCATGGATGAAAAGCACGTGGACGATGGAGATGAAGGTAGGAGTGACTATATAATAGAGGGAGGAGGACACTGTAAAAGGGGGGAGTTCCATTGTGATGAATCCATTATTGATTCTAGCTCTTTGACCCATACTCTACAAATTTATTGTCTTTGGGTTTATGTAAAGAATTTGAACCCTACATGTTTCATTACTAATATTTGATGGTTTAGGCAATACATTTGCTTTGGTTTCATTTAACTATCCCAAAGCATTCGTTTAATCGTTCATTGATTAGTTAGCTGTAAACAACAAACTCCCCACACGATATAGAATGGTCAAGTGAGGTACTTGGGTGATAGCATATGTGTTCTTTCTTTTTTTGTAGAAATTGTCTTGTTAGTAGAGATTATCTCTCTTCTTTGAATGTTCTTTCACTTGAAGAGTTTAGGATGACATGATGAAATTTTTTCTAGTTTCAAATGCTTAGTTCGTGTGGGAGAACTTGATTACTTGGAGGGCTAGAGAGTTAAAAGGGAATGGGCTAAGACTAATAGGCAGCAAACTTGCTTGGTGGTCAATCGTCTACCACATTCAACTGCAAAAGAAATCTATAGTTCATTAAGATAAAATTTGGACTAAAGAGCAACTCGAGAGAAGCATCGATTATTAACGATGTCAAAACTAGGTTGGGGTTTCAACCCAAGTTCTTTCAAATGCTATTATCTATTCTAATTGGGGATTGATCTAAATGGTATTTTAATTTGATCCTAGAATCTCTGTGTTGCTGTGTTTTGTCAAAGTATTATTGTGATGTCCATCTGTATAGATGTGTTGTTTAGTTGTTAGTACAATTTTTCTTTGTTACTTGTTTTGGTTTTGTAGTTAGATTTGTAATTTTGTTTATGTAGCAGGGAGGTTCCCTATGCTGGTGTCTTCTCTTCTTTGGCTTGAGGGTTTTCTCTATATTCTCTATTTTGTTTCAATAAATATAAGCCTAATTACCAAAAATAATAATAAAAAAATCACCTAGGAATTATGAATATCAGTTAACCTAATTTTAGGAAACCTGGGTCATACTCAATTTGGACTACAAGGTGATCAATATGCTTGAGTTTTGATAGTCATGATATGAAATTCAGGTACTGCCATGTTATAATTTTGAGAGTTGCGTTAATGGGTTTAAAAATTTAAGCACAAAATTTTAAGCATTGAATCAGGTACGTATCAATAGTTAAATCCTTATCTTGTTCTTACTGCCTTATATTCTCTTAGATATAAGTAGATATTGGCATGTTTATATTCATCAAATCATCTAATCCTGTATTAGGTTCTAGTTGATATTGTTTAAGGCTTTTGACACGTAAATTATTTGTCGATTTGAAGTAAAGTGGGCTTTAGATAATGATTCATCTTAAGATATTATATTATATATGTAAAAATGGAAAGAAGTTTTGCTAAATAGTGAACCTTTTATGTAAAATTTCTCTCTATACATTGCTATCTATTTTATCATAAAGAAGTCTTCTCAAAAAAAAAAAAAAAAATATATATATATATATATATATCAATTTTTAATAATCGGCTAGACTATAATCTTTGCCAACACAAGGCTAAGAGTTGGTTTTTGGATAAAATATTGTTTATTGTAGTGTGATGTGGTGTAGTGCGGTGCATTGTTATTGTTTGCTCTTCAAAACCATTATTATTATTTGCTCTTCTAAGTTATTGTTATATCTTACCTCTTTGAGGTTATTGTTTCTCATGGAATTCACCAGCCAACTGTTAAAAATGTCTTTGATGACTGATATTTTATACACTACTTATTGTTTATTGTTATTGACAAATTGAAAGTGAAAAACAACTTTACTATTAAGTGCATTACTATATGTTGTTATAAGTAGTTTACCCAATGATGAAGTAATGCTCTTGTAACTGAACCATGGCTTATTGAAATAGGGTAAATCTTTTAAGAGGGCAATTTTTTATTTAACAAGTTATATGTTTTTTCACTGTATAGTTAAATGTTCACATTCAAAACAGGTTTACTATTTCTACTAAATTACTTTCATATTATTGAAAAATAATTTGTAAAATTTAATACGTTGTTTATTATAACTAGTCACATACCTGCGCGTTGTGCGTGATACTTTTTTTTAGAATGGTCTCATTAAATATTTTATTAATGCTATAATTTTAGTTATTAACCATTAGTTTTTCATTAGTTTTTAAGTTAATAAAATCCTTAAATATACCTTTTTTTTTTACCTTGACACACCCACACACACGTGCACACACATATATATAGTGAATCTTTACGCATACCTTTAAGAAAACTCTATATATTCCACTTTTTTGGGTGCATAAAATTATAGACGACTACTCCATAATGATAGTGGTTAATTAATTATATATATATATTTTTAGTGATCTCATTTGTAACGCTTCTTACCATTATCATATATTTACTAACTAATGATTTGCATAACAAAGGCGATAAATGAGTGGTAGCATTGTTCATTAGATTTTTTAAAGTAATAATGTATGAAAATTATATATATATATATATATATATATTATAAATAAGGTTAAATGAAATGTGAAAAAATGGATTTTTAAATTTTCTAACTTTATTTCTTATTTAACTTCTACTACTATCAGAGAACATCTCTTTTTTAGTTATGATTAATATGGTTTTCATAGTTAGAGTTTGGTTAGTTTTAAATTTAAATTTAGCACTATGATTGTATTTAATTGTTGATTGTTGATTTAATTTTTTAAGTGAATTTAACGGTTTATGTTACTACACTGTAAAGTTTTTAATGTTCTCCACACGGTAATCTCTATTTTATTTTTTACTTCCCCTTACAATATCTTTGTTTTCCAATCAACAATTACTAATTGACGTTTGGTTTTTTTTTTTTAATTTTTTTTTTATCTACTCTTTATTACTTTGTATTGGTTTTTTTCTATACCATCTCTCTCTCTCTCTCTCTCTCTCTCTCTCTCTCTCTCTCTCTCTCTCTCTCTCTCTCTCTCTCTCTCTCTCTCTCTCTCTCTCTCTCCATTGGCAATCTATCCTTTTCCAAAATTTGATGATGATTCTATGACATTAAATATGCATTATTAGTTTTTTTTCTTTTTTAATAATTTAGTGTTTCTAACTTGATTTGTTTTGTATTTCATTCTTCCTTTGATGCATTGGGAGTGAGAATGAGTGTTTCCCTAGCATCACTCCACTTAATGTGGACAATTTTATTTATTTAATTTAGGCAAAATATTATATTTTAAAAATTTTAAAATAAAAAAGGAGTGGAAATATAAATAATTTAATGATATATATGTGGAATGTGGCTGAATTTAAATGTTAAATAAAATGATATGTGAAAAAAAAATAAAAAAAAATACATAACAATAAACACTAACTTATCCAAATAATTATATGTCATATAATAATAGTACATTCTTATAAACTTTTTTTAATTATTTAAAATGCAATATGATAATATTTAACAATCAAAGTCATAAAAAAAATAAAAATAAAAAATAAAAAACTTAAAACACAAAACTAAATCCCATCAACCAAAATAGAGTTCTAAAGAATACAAAACTTTATCAAGCTAAAATAGAGGTGCAAGAAAAATAAAAATAAAAATCCACCAAAAAATATTGAGGGAGAAAAAGTGGGAAATAACCACTTTTTTATGAGAGAAAATTATGTAAAGAATGGAAGAGTGAATGACAAATTTATACTAAGAGGATGATAATAAAAAGAAACAAAATAAAGGAAGATAAAAGGAAAGAGGAAGAGTGATATCAAGGTAGAATGTTTTGGAAGATGAAAAGGTTAAGAGAAGGAGAAATGTTGGAGAAAGTGTAAATGTTAAAAAAAATGAGTACAATTTGATGAGCACAATTTTCTTTTATTTGAATTTAGGTAAAATATTACATTTTTTATTTTTTAAAACAAAAGGAGAGAGAAAATATAAATAATTTAATGATAAGGAGGATGTGGTCGAATTTCAATATTGAGTAAAATAGAAGAGAAGAAAAAAATAAGAAAAATTAAAAGATATAACAATAAACACTAAATTATCCAAATTATGCTATGTAATGGAATACAATTTTATTTTTATCTACTATCTTTAATTTCTTATAATGTAATCGGATAAAATTTAACAATCAAAGAGAAAAATAATAATAATAATAACTTAAAACACAAAACTAAATCGTATCAACCTAAATTAAGGTTCTTAAAAACACAAAAATTTATCAACCTAAAGCGGAGATGCAATAAAAAATAAAAATCCACCAAAACATTGTGTGTGAGAGAGAGAGAGAGAACCTTTTGTTAGAGAAAACTATGCAAAGAATGGAAAAGAGTGACAAATTTATAGCAAGAGGGAAGGGATAAGAAGAGACAAATAAAGGAAAATGAAGGGAAAGATGAATAGCAATATTAAAGTAGAGGATAGTAGGGAGATGAAAAGGTAAGGGAAGAAGAAAGGTTGAAGAAAGTATAAATATTTTAAAAATAAGTGAATGTTAAAAAAAAAATATATATATATATATATATATAGGAAAATTGGAAATAAAAAAGAAATATATATAGATGTTAAAACCGACAAAGATGAATATGTAAAGTTAATAATCTATTTATTTATTTTTTTTGTAAAAAAAAAGGAATAAATAATAATTAATAATTATGTGGTGAATGACGTGGCAATGAGGTAGCGCAACAAGAGCTCAGCAACAATAAATGCCATTTTTTAGCTTTTAGTAATATATAGATGTGCATTTTCACTTAACAGTATCATGTGATGTAGTCTCTTTTTTAGATGTTAGCTTACTCTCCCTTTCTCCACAATTTTCAGATTAGTGCAACGGATTCTCTTAATGGAATAAATTGGTGATTGTTGGAGCTATGAATTGAAGACTGCATATGTTTCACTATGGCTTCCTCTTGTGTGTGTATTATATGGTTTGTATTGTGGTGTTGTTATGTTGAATAAAATCTAGTCTCATTCATCCCCCCCCCCCCCCCCCCCCCCCCAAAAAAAAAACAGTTTGAGATATGAGATTGGCAGATATGCTTCTTGTTTTTTAATGTGTTGACTTGTGAAACTCTGTAATTTTCTAGAGTGTATAGCTTAAGTCTTAATAAAAGTGTCATTTTTATCATTGATTATGTGTATGACTAAACCATTTGTGTTCATCTAAATTGGCCAATTTTTATCACGGATTGTGGGCTTTTTTTTTTTTTTTTTTTTTTTTTTTTGTGCAAAAGATTGTCTTTTTTGTAAGGTGGGCCCAAAAGAATATTTTGAGGGGGTGGGTGAAGATTTATTAAGATTATAATAGACAGTTGCTGAATTTTGTGATATTGTTAAGCCAATTTGGGCTAGGATTGGGCCTAAAAGGGAGCTATGCTAGGGCTTGTGCACCCAGACTAAATATAGCTCAGGTTGACGCTTGCCACCGTTAACGAACAAATATTTTAGTCACTCTTTTAGTCAAGTTATTCCAAGACTTCTACAATATTTTGTATGTGAGCTACAATTCGAAGTCACCTATTACGAATTCTTTTTCTTTTCTTTTCTTTTTTTTTCTTTTTTTTTTCTTTTTTTTTGTTAAGAAAAACCTATTATGAATTTTAAGAATAAATGAAATAGAGCTCATTTTTAGTTTTTATAAGTTAGAACAGTCACAAGGTGACTTTCCCTAGATTTTGTTTTGCTTGAAAGTCCAGTATTAGAATTATGTAGTTAAAAGATTAAATTTACCATATCCTAATAACTTAAACTTTTGGGACAATCGTTAATTTAACATGGTATCAAAGTATGAGATCCTGAGTTTGATCTTTGTGTCCTCTACTCTACCTCCTATTAAAAAAAAAAACCAATTCCAACCCCAATGGGCCGACCTATTATTTTGGATTTTAAGGTTTTATTTCTATGCTTAATCCATTGGCAATATTCACAAAATGCCATGGAGAAACTCATTCGTCTCAAACTCGAAGTGTCAAAATTTTCAAGGTCAAAATGCACTGGATTCTTAGCCCAATTCTCACAATCCCTCTGTTGGGAAATTTAGACTCCGATTGATAGAATTAACAAGTTTTAAATCCAAGTTATTAGTTAAATTTATTATGAATAAAAATTGTTAAAGCAAACAAACATCAATATCATGTCAAAATCATGCAGCGAAAAAATAAATAAGACAAGATATGATGACCCAGGAAAACTAATGAAACAAACTAGTTTCACAGTAAAAAACCTGGGGGGAAACCTTCCTAAAAAGCAATCCACTACAGTAAAGATAAGTTTCAAATCTAGTACAAAACTTTTATCCCTAGTTTCGGGAAGGTTTTCCTTCAAGTTTTTTTACTGTAAAACTAATTTGTTTCATTGGTTTTCCTAGATCATCATATTTTGTCTTATTTATTTTTCCGCTACATGATTTTGACATGATATTGATGTTTGTTTATTTTAACAAGGTTTATTCATAATTAATCTAATTAATGACTTGGGTTTAAAACTTGTTAATTCTATCAACCGGAGTCTAGATTTCCCCATAAGTTGGATACTGGTACCATTATTCTGGCCACCACTCTTGGAACTAGATTGGCATAGTTTAAAGAAGAATGTCAAAAAGAGTATCAAAAGGACAACTATTACCACTGCGAGCCACAAGCCTAAAAGCCATTTTTCTACCCTGTTAGTTAAAAAAAAGAAGTTGTATTAATACCATACCAGGGAAAAGAGTTATTAGTTGTCAATGACTTAAGCTATATATTAACACCCATCCAGAGAAGGAGACATGAAGGTCGACGAATCTATATATTGACACCCATTCAAAGAAAGAGACATGAAGGTCCATGATTAAGCAAGAGTGTGAAGTGTAGGAAGAGGCGGCGGAAGGTTTACAAATGCGCAAGGCGGGGGGAGGTGGCAGAAATGGTTTGGCCATAGTACCTGATTTTGATTAGATTTGGATATGTATTTGCTAGGCTTAAATGAAAGGATCTCACAAAGTTTGGAGGACTTTCTGAGTTGTGAATTAAAGGCCAGAGTTCTATATATCTATATCTATATCTATATATATATATATAGCAGATATTGATTTAAAGGTCAAATTTCCTATTTAAAAGATAAAATATCATCATTATTGCTATATTTAAAGGTTAGTGTTTATTTGTATTTTATATTTTATTCTTTTTGTTAAAATATGTGATTAAATAATTAAATTTACTATATCCTGATAGTTTAAACTTTTGATATAATCGGTAATTTAACATGGTATTAGAACAAGAGTTCTTAAATTTGATCATTGTCTCCTCTACCTCTCATTTAAAATCCCAGGTGTTGGATCTCCTCACCTATTGAAAAGGTAGCTTTGGCCCACATGTAAGGAGAGTGTTAGAATATGTGGTTAAATAATTAAATTTACTATATTCTAATAACTTAAACTTTTGAGACAATCAGTAATTTAACATTTTTTTTTCTCACTTCAAATCTCTCTCTCTCTCTCTTCCCCTTACTCTCTTCTCTCTCCATCTCATCTCTCAAATCACATAAATAGTGTTTTAATAAAGTATAATGTAAAATAAATAATATAATGTGAGGTATTTTGAAAAGCAGAATCATAAAAATTTCAACCAGAGTATGCTACCAAAAACCCTACTTTTAGCAATTTGAAGTTGTTTGTTTTTGTTTTTTTTTCCCTAAGAGTTGCAATCTAATCTAATTATCTAAAGTTGTTTTTCATCCGTCCATAATTTAAAAATTACTAGCAAGACAATGAAGAGGTGTCACTGAATAATAAAATTATTAAGCTAATCTTGTGCGACAAATGGGAAGAAAATTCCACTTCAGTGAAGTTTCGTGGTAGTGAGGTGACAGACTTCCACGTTCTTTTATTTTTTTTTTAAAAAATGTATATATATTTAGGTTTGTTTGGTTAGGATGAAAAGGAAAATAATGAAAAAAAAATTGAGGAGAGGAAATGGTGGGATGAGTACAATTTTCTTAGTTTGGTAAAGAAGAAACTCATCTTCGAAAGATAACCCTCTTTCTTTCTGGGCTCAAATTTTTTCCCCTACTTCCCTAACGAAAAGAAGAAAAATTTACTATTTCTCCCATATTTTTCTAATTTATTGATAAGTGCAATTTGTACTAATTTAATCAAGTTTTTTTTTTTCTTATGTAAAATAGATGGATGTGTAATAAATTAACATGAGAGATTAAATTTTGTAAAGATGTGATGTAAAACCCATATTTTACCCCTCTAATCCCAACATGTCACACCATCTTATTATATATTTAAAAATAAGCACAATCACATCCAATCAATTCTAATACTCATAATTCAATAAAAAAAAAAATTAATTCCCATAAATAAATCCAATCAAATTAGGAGTTTATTGAGATGTTATTAAGTGTGATAAAATGTATTGAATTTTAAGTAAAATATTGATGTGTCAATTTCTTATTGGATGATGTAAAACATGAGTTTTACAACCCATACTTACCTAATTCAGACTCTTAATATGAAACATTCACTAGTTTTATAGTCATCTTATTCAATGTTAATAAATCAAATTCGTCTAAAGATAATTGCCCTCCGAAGATATCATTTTGAATATTCCAATAGATGAATTTCTTATTATACTTCCATTCCTAGATATTGTAATATGGTGACTTAAGAATTAGCTCTGTATGCTAAGGAGACAGAGAAACCCTCGGTTTGGCTCAAGAATGTACCTTCTATTCTCTTTACCATAGTATACTTTGATTCACTATAAATACAACCTATCATTTTGGGCAAAAAAATAAAAATAAAACTTTGAAACAGGGCAAAGATGCACCTCCTAGGCCCAGTTTTCACAATTACTGAATTACCTTCCCTCGTGAGGCCAATCCTAGCCCAAATTTAATTTAAGCTTGGCAATGAAAGCCGACGATAGGTCACAAGCCTTTACTCCAATAACTTCCTTGCAACCCTCATCCAAAAATAGAACTTGTGCATGAGGGCAAGTTACAGCCTATAGAATATTCTATTGGCCCACATAAATAAAAAAAAAAAAAATTTGAAAATGACCACCTTTTTTTTTTAACCCAGTCCACAAAACAATAAGATTTATCAGTGACATAAAAACATTTTTTCACCAAATTTTTTTTTTTTTTTTTTGGTTAAACACGTTGAATATATACCAATACGCAGCAACCCATCTATTACAAAAGAGCTCTTCTTTGTCAAAAGCTAGCAGATTATTCACTACAAGCAATGGTTCATACAAAATAAGGAAGTTAGTAATCTAAATTGCTCCCATATTAGCAAGCCTGTTAACACGTCTATTAGCTTCCCTAAAAAGATGAGTCACTGTGCAATTAGGGAAGGCTCTGATCAAGTTCCTGCAATCATTCAAAAGGGGTTTTAACATGAGATTAATAGAGGAAGGGTTAGTAAGTAAATGTACAAGAACATCAGCATCTAGTTCTTTACTTCTATATTAATATTTTTTTCACCAATTAACATGATTGAATAATGTTGGAAACATATTCACACACCCAAATCCACAACATATTTTGTTGTGGTTTATTTATAATCAAATATTTTCAAGGGCATGGTAAACATGATGTTACTCAAATTTCAATTTACAACTTTAGCAAGTTGTGAAAAGGATAATGAAAATTTTTATATCACAATCAACTCAAATGGATGAAGCATTCAGTAATGTAATCAAACACTAATACTCTAATACACATCAATGTTATCAATTCTGTTCTAACCAAAAAATTCTATTATGGTTTATTAATTGGTACAAATCACTCATATGTTTCATCTCGGCCTAAATTCTAGTTCATTCTAATTTGTTCCGTTAAATTTCGGCTGTATGTGAACAAAACATTAAGCTTTTTTCATGGCTCAGGTTTTTAATTTTAATCTTAGAATATGGAATTTGGATTTGATTCTTTTATTTGATATCACTGTTAAGAGAAATTGGAGCAATTTGAGTTATTTATTTGATTCATCATAAATATTTTGTTGATTTGATATTTGAAATTTGGTGTATTAGGCTATACTATAAATTCATTCTAAAATTAATGTCCTTATTATATATATTGTAATATTAAAAATGTTTATGATTTGGTTTTGCATAGATGATTTAATATGTTATACAACTTTTTGATGAATTATTTTGTGTTATTAGAGGTAACTATGAAATGGTAAGTCAAAATTAACTAATATTAAAATGTTTATTTTTAATATACAAACAGTAAGAATGTCAATTTTGATACATGCCATTTAGACATCATAAAATGAGATCGTACAAAATAAATAAATAAAGGGTAAACTACATATTTGGTCCCTATCTTATACATCATATTTCAATTTGGTCCCTAACTTTTTAATTGTGTCAATTTGGTCCCTAACTTTTAAATATCGTGTTAATTTAGTCCTTATTGTTAATTTTTGGATGAAAATTGATGACGCGTCTAATAGCCAAAATAAAAAAATTAGCTTTCATTGATGTGACAATACAATAAAATTTTATTTTGGCCATTTGACATGTCATCAATTTTCATCCAAAATATAATAACAAGGATTAAATTGACATGACATTGAAAGCTTAAGAACCAAATTGACACAATTAAAAGATTAAGGACCAAATTGAAATATGTTGTAAAGGATAGAGACCAAATATGTAGTTTACCCATAAATAAATAAATAAAAATAATACAGTTAGATTTTTTTGTGTGTGTGAAATATAATATGGTTAGATTTAAACCTAAACCTTAAGGATGCATGTAATTAACGTCTACCAATTCCAAGTATACTCTTTTTCTCTCTTTTAAATAATAAGAATTTTTGAAAAATAATTTTTTCAATTAAATATATAATTATGTAAGTGTACGGTAGGATCCATTCCTTTGTGAGAAGGAGAGAGTATACATTCAGAATACATAATAATTTTTCCTTAAAAAAGATAAGTTACTTTCCATGCAAAGACATTGTGCAGTGAAGTTTTAGAACTCTTAAAGGGCATCATTATTTTGAAACTCCATAAAAAGGAAACTAATTAAGCACATGTATATATGCATATATAGAAGACTTGAGATTTATTCAGGCCATGATATTCTCCATCTCCACCTTTAATAATAAGACTGTCACACTTTGCCCTCTGGGACACAAAACACCACAAGCAGCAAACGTAACATAGGGACATAATACACAGAACAAGCAGCACAATCTTTTTCTTGAAGCTCTAAATGATGTGGAGCCTTACACTATATGTTGGTCACCACCGACACTGTCACTAATGCCGAATCCACAGCTCGAATTAATTCCACAATCGCCTAGTTTAACAATGAGTACAACAATGAAGATTAGAATTGCCCCTCAAAGGGAGATCATGCATATTTAAAGAATTATAGCTTAATTTAAATTCATTCTAGGATGCATATTTAGTGTAAGTTAAAATAAGACAGCATGGTCTGAGTCTGAGGTGTTTCACAGGTCCGAGGGCAAGGTTGCCTACGATTAAAGTCTCAGGCCCAAGCCCATTCTTGGACCCATTGTACTGTCACTTGTATAAATATGGGCCTAAAAATCGGCTTTGTTTGTGACTTTCTCAATCCGGCTTTTTGTTATGCAATGTGTTTCCGTATTGCTTATTTAGTTTGTATTATATGGTTTGTATTGTGGTTGTAATGTATTAATGTTAAATAACTCAAGTCATAATTAAAAACCAAAAACAATGTATTTGAGATTTGACGTTAGCAGCTTTGCTTATTTTATAATGTGTTATTGTTGTAAATCTCTGCAACTTTCAGGAGTGTGGCTTATGACCCTTGAAACAAGAGTTATATAACTTGCTTGAAACACTATTAAGTAACCTACTGGAAATTATATTCCAAAACACAATATTAAATACCTTGCACCTAATTATTTCAATACGTACCACAACCATACACATACTCTAAAGAACTACATTACAAAGTCTAAACTATCTCAAAACTCAATATTATATAAAATGCTCCAAGTCTCTTTCAATGTGTTTCACAACCACACGTACATCAAAAGACCACAAATTAGTATATTACCAAGTCCGCAATAGTTCCAAAATCCTAACATGATAAACTAAAACATCCAAGCAAAATAACAAAATACCACTTATCACCAACTCAACAATAATCCAAAATCCTGATGGAGGCGTTCAGCCATGAGAGTGGCAAGTTCAGCTTCTTTGGCTGCAACAGACAATGGAGGCGTGCCTTGGCATTGGCAGCCTCCTCAACCTTTGGTCTGTAGACTTCTAAGCATTGCCTCTCCAATTCCAACAGCGTGTGGTCTTTGTCTGCTTCACTCTCACCAATGTTTATGTCATTCCATATTTGCTGGTCTCATACAGCAGCAGTCAGCAGCAAAACCAATTTAAGGAATTTTCATATGTAAGTGTCACTTTTCATTCAAAAGAAACTAAAATCTAGCATTATTAATATTTAATAAAATTTGAGCAAAAAATATGAGGTCATATTTCACAGCATGCACGATCCAAAGTTAGATGCTTAAATACAGCAAATACCTGGAGAGAGATAATTATTTGCAAAAATTAATGAATCAGGGGTCTTACAGCTTATGTTAGGTTTAATAATTAGAATATAGATAGTACAGCTATTAAGTGGCCAGTTACACGAACTTTCCAATAAGCAAAGAAGATGCTTATACATTTTTTAATCAAGTGTAGTGAGGCAGGCCAACCTGAAGAAACAGCACTTTGTAGATTAGCTTGCCCTGTGTACTCTGATGGTGCTGATACATATCTGTTCAACAGAAAAATGAAATAAAAAGTCAATAGATAAAGATTGCTAATGTTATATAAAGCAGAAGCTTTCATAAATCTTACACACACACACACACATGTATACAAACAGTTGTTTCATAAGTTGGAAATTGACTGATGTCTACTACATGTTTTGTGGTAATAAAATAAATAAATAGATAAGTAAATAAACATTTGTAATACAAATTAGGAACTCAGAAGCTTAGCAAATTTCGAATTACAAAAGAAAAGAACTTTACCCTAGTAATGCATCAAGCCACACATACATGGTTTGGTTATTGTCATTAGGAACTGGGATGCACCAATACACTGATGCTCGGGAAACAGAAAAAAATCTCTTAAGCCAATTTTGATCCAGCTTTGCACCTTCAAGCAAAAAAGATTATAGAAGTGATTAATAGAAAATTCCATATAGCAAGATACAAAAAGGGTATTCCTAACATTTCATCAATAAATTGCCAAGGGGAAAGAGTTGCAGAGAGAATTTTAGATTAAATTCATAAAAACTGATTCCCCCGCCAAGCATGATCGACATTTGACAGCAGAAGCACTATCAATACAGGGCATGTCACCAATAAATCTTTACCCAAAAGGCGTATTTAAAGTATTGTTGGTTCAGCACAAAAATGTTTTAAGGAATATATTAGCAATCATGGGCCATGGCATAATGACTCTTCAAAAAGAATATTTGAATGGAAATATCTATCAAATGCATTCTGTCATGTGTCTATAACTATAGCAATAGCTAATACAAATTTACTACAACAGTATATACACAATATGCTAATTATTATGCTTACAGCATTCTCAATCAGCATGCTCAGGCTCTTAGCAGGGTACTTATCATGCTGAACGCAGCCCCCAAGAAAATCTTTTTACAATAAAGCTCAGGGACAACTATTTAGGATATGCTAGACTAAGTTTTTTCATAATTACCTACTATCTCACCTCATTTAACCAGAAAGAAGGCTGAAAAAATTTGGATTTTATGTCAAAGTTTTTTATATTTTGATAGTGCAAAGTAGTAATTATCCTCTTTATGCAGAACACATGACTTCAGGTGCATAGGGCAACAGTTGTTACCAAGCAATTCTTTCTCATCCTACAGATTCATAGAGCTAAAGACATTACACTATTGTGGTACAAATACAAAACCTCTCTCAAACAAAACGACCACATAATGAGTAACCTCAACAAGTTCTTGTCAATATCAAAGGAGATTTTCTACACAAATACTAGCACCCACGAAAATAAAAGAACTCACTTTTTATCAAATGCTCAATTATAGATAATGCAATAACCCCATCACTAATCCAAAAGTATGTATGTGAATATAAAAACAATAAGCAGATAAGGGAAATTAAATTTAGATAATGTTGCTACATCCACATTTACAAGTTCAAATGCAAATATTACCTGATACTCCTCACAGTAGACACAATAAATTCCTTCATATATATACATATATCACCATTGGCAAGAAGTGAACCCTTGAGTAAAATTCCTTCACAATTGATTCATGCTTGGGATCTGACAGATCAATAGTCTGAAGGAACTTATCATAAGATATGTCTAACTGCAGAATGTAAACAATAAAACAAAGGAGATCATTAAAAATTGGAAAATATGCACAACAATTGGAACATTCAACAAGTCAGGCAAAAGTAAATTGAGAGTGCATTAGTATCTTGGGTTAATATTACATCTTTCCAGAGTGTCTTATATTCTTGTTAAATTAACATCACAATGTTCACTTGGGTCAGAACCCCGGACTGCTGCAGCAATAGCAATTTTCTCCCCATGCTTATCCGTGCTGGTAATAAATACAACTTTCTTCCCTAACAGCCTCTGCCACAAGATATGAACCATAAAAGTTTTGCCCTTTACATCATATTTTAACACTAGAATTGTTCAAAAACATAAAATTACAACAATGCACATTTTTCCCTGACTTGCTTGCAGAAATATGTTACCCATATGCTATTAAAAATATTTACACACACAGTTTTCTAATAAAACCACAAAGCTATTTGAATTTACCCTTCATCAGTAAAAGAGCTGAGCTTTTGATTTGTTTTTACATCTTCTCAATTCATGAAAAACATATAAACCAATTGAGGGCCATATTTGATAAATTAAGCATACAAGAAGGGTATTTCTATTTAATTGAAGCTGTGCAGAGTGTCCAGAAAGTAAAAAAGGACAAAAAGTTCGAGAAGAGAGAAAGAAAACATATTTTTTTCATTTATGGTTTATGGTTCTTTATGTGGTTAGTGCTCGTTATATTCTTGAGATGTTTTCACACCTGTAACCAACACACAAACAACATCTAGGCTAACCCATCTGCCATAATCAATGTAAACTCTAAAGATGTTGGGTTATATCAAAATGGAAAAGAATGCATAACAGAACCAATACAACCCATACTTCAGATTACACCAAATCAGAAAAAACCTCATAGATCCAATCCATATTTAAATTGATAGTAATGAAATACTTATCAACTCCATTTAAAGCATTTCTTCAATATAATATGTTCAAACCTCATAGACCCAACCCATACTTCAGATTCCAAGAGATAGCTATGCAATTTCTAATTCCAAAGTATACAAACTCTAGCTCCCAAATTATATTACTGCTTTCATACTTCGTAGTCTCTTTACGAAAAAAAATCTTTTTTTTGGGGGGGGGGGGGGGGGGGAGAACAAACAGAGTTAAAGAGAGACCTGTAATCGTAAGAAAAAGCGGCGGAGTTGAGATCGCCGACCACCGCGCCTCAGTTCGTCGTCGGAGATCTGTATTTGAGTTTTCTTACAGAGAAAGGGAGACAGATGAACGAAAATGAGTTTAATAAAATATATATATATATATATATATATATAATTTTTTTTAAGGTTTTATTTATTATTATTTTTTTAAGGTTGTATTGGTTAAACTTTTAAATAACTCTCCAAATAAAGTAGGCCATACTTTGACTTGAAAGTCTATTTTTAGTGTTTATTTCGAACTTTATCCAGTGAACCGAAAAAAATTTAGTAAAAATAAATCTCTTTTTTTTTGGTAGTGATAAAACTTTAGAGAATAAAAAATAAAATTTCAAAATATAAGAAAAACCAATTTAATGCAAAGAACAAAATTAATATTTAGTAATATTAACAAATAAAAAACAACTAAATTCTTGGACCAGTTTGCACAATTCTTGAATTTCCTTTCTTCATGAGACGCCCTCTTTCTCACGTGTGCGAATACTGAATTTACTATGAGAAGGATTTTTTTTTTTTTTTGAGATAGAAGAAGGATTTAATTCATAAATTGCCTTGCATGGATCTTCATTCCTAAAACCTCTTAGCCGAAAAAAAAAAAAAAAACTTGCGCCAGGCGCTAGTCTTACAGAATATTCTTTTTTGGCCCACATGGTAAAAACGACAACACTCTTTTTGCAAGAAAAACACAAAAATCCAGTCACCACACCCACAGTCCATCATATATATTCTAAATTTCCCAATTCAAATAAACTCAAATGGATTAGGCAATAGGCATAAAATACGTAATCAAATCACGAGCACGTATAGACAATATAATTGTACATTAAAAATCAAACCTTAAAGTCTCATACATGGGTAGAAAGAAACATATAGTTATGCCAGTGTACGGAGGTTATTAACACAATACAGAACAAACAGCAAGCAAATCTCGGACATTCTGGCCTTTTGCCCTTCTTGGGCAAAATAATTGGCCTTATGACCCTGTTTCGAAACTATATAGGAGCGTGCCCCTGTTTTAATACTCGATCTTGATAGTAGCGAGTTACTTAAAATACTCGATTATTCCAGAGCCGAGTTATGTGCAGGTTCCTGCCACGCTGGCCACCCAGCGTGAATTTTGGGCAATAAAATATTCCCGCGTAACTGTTTATAACTCGGCATTTCACAAATCGAGTTATATGCAGAATTTAGTCCCATTTTGAATGTAACGTCTCCCAAACAGTTTTGTCTTCCTCCTTCCTCAGTCCGTCTCCCAAACACTGTGTCTCCCTCCTTCCTCAGTTCGATCAGTAGCCACCCTCAGTTCAACACATCGTCATCTTCAAGTTCACTTGTTTGTACCCGTATCCAAACCAAAGCATTCAGTATACCCGTTCCGCACGTCAACCCAAACCCACACCTTTCACTCTCACCATAACCCTCACCATCGGCGAAGCTGAACCCAATCCATCTTCAGAGTTAAAGGATTAGAAGCATTTTAAGGTAATTTGTAATTGCCGAGTTCAATTTTGTTTTCCCCTTGCATTGAATCTGAGTTATGTTTTGGTTGTGCATGTACTCTGCTTTGAGTGTGGGTGTGGCTTATTAAGTTTTTCTCTGTTAGAGTTATCTCTATTCATTATTATTGTTGCTGTTTTAGCTTTGCTGGGTTTGGTTTTGAACTGGGTTTTGGGTACGGGTGTTCATTTGGCATGACAATGGTGTTCATTATTAGGGAAAATTGTTTTTTAATGACCTGTATATGTACTGTCATTTCAGTCAGGTTTTGATGAATTATACTGACTTGTGAACGGAATTTTTGTATTATTCATCCTCAAAAGGTGTTTGTGATTGTAATTCATGGGGGTTTCAGATGTTGAATTGTTGTCCTTACTCTAATAATGCTTACCCGATTCTCCCAATGAATAGAACTTGGGCTGAAATTATTGGAAAATTTAATGTCAATTGTTTAAATTGTGCTTCTCTGCCATACTTTCAGTGAATGAATACATATTAGACTTATGTGGTTGCATGTGTAAGAAATTTGCTGGTTGGGAACATATGTGCAAAAGCTGAAATAGGACTTTTTAACATGTTTACAGAGATATTGAGTTGTAATCATAAGTCTGGAACTAGACTCTTACCTAAGCTTCTTTTCCCCCTTGGAACAGACCTAATTTATACATATTGTAAAACTCTACATTGGATTTAAATCATAGAATGTGTTTATCCATTGGTGAGGTGATGTGATTATCCTGTGCTTAATTTTTTAGTTTTCATAGAATTATTGTAATCCTACTCTATTAGTTGGACTCATGAATTTCATAATATATTTAAGAAGGATTTGTTCCTAGTTCTGTTTTATGTTATGGTTTTTTGCTAGTACTAGAATCTCTAATTTTTTTGATATATGGAATATGTTTGTAAAACTTTATCGACTCCAATGTATTTCAAAACCTGGCATTCACGTTAGGCTACTACACTACAAAACAGACAGTATAGCCAACTATAGAATAGAGAAAATTGTAAAAACTTGGAACAAATTAGATCGAATGAAGACTCTTGGCTGCGATTGCTATTTGGCTGTTAGATTTATCTGTATTCAGATTTTTCTCTAAATATCGAACAAAGTATATCGAATAAAGTATATGGAATATGTTGTATGAAAGGGGTCCCTCATTTTCCCCTTTCCCTTGGGACCAAAACTGAAAAAATAAAAAATAAAAGTGTGAATGCTTTACGTGCGCATGATTTTGTAATTTTTTAAATATCCTTGTCTTTTCAAATGTTGTTTTGTGCCGAAAGCTGCATTTTAGTTGGTTTGTTAGTTGTTTTGATACTTTCATAGTAAAAATGTAATAAGGTTAACTTATACTTTCATAGTTGTTTTGATACTTTCATAGTAAAATGTAACGTTAATAATCGCAAGTGTAGCGAACTTTGTTAACGTCTGCTTGTGGTCAACGGTGGTATATTAACATGAATGCATACGTGTCAGATATGCAGCAGCTGCAAAGTATGGAACCTGGACCCGCAAATGGTGCACAGTTGACGCGGCAGCCGGTGCATCGATCCACGGCACTGTGGGAGACACCTGTCGGTCAGGTACGTACTTGTATAGAACTTCGGATGTGTCGAAATCATTTCATTTTCTTTTTGTAGGGCTCTTTGGTTATTTGTAAATAGATGTTCGAAATGGTATCATGTTTGTTTTGGGTTAGGCAGTTTATTTAATCAAAAGAGAAAATGGTACGAAGCATAAATAAGCATGAATTTAAAAACACTCTTTCATCAACAGCACCTAGTCTTATTTCCAGATAAATTGAAACTAGTAATACTACAAAAAATATTAAACAATGAAAAGGTATATTCAAAGTTAGTAGATCTCATTTAAAAGTTATAGTAATCAATTAAAATCCGATATCTTTATTTTCCCAAAGGTGCGCACACAAACCCCCTGTGGCTACACATAACATAAGACAACTGACTTTTGAATTCTAATTCCTATTATACTCCATTTGACATACTAAAGCACTGTGTTTATTCATTGCAAAACATAATGCCCATGACGTTATTGCTAATTTTAAACAATGTCATTGATCTTGAATTGATCCTATCTACTATTGAGGTAGAGTGAATAAGCAGTTAACATTGTAATTAACATATTGCAAAATTGATTATAATTAACCAGTTCGCAAACTGTGTCTTGCATATTATTATTATGTACCATTGTTATAGTTATTTCATGTGCGCTATCCTAAAACAACGCTCTTTTGTGTGCAGGTAGTGCCAGGCGTGCTAAAGTGTAGACGCCGATCTTGGGAGTTACCCCGGCATGGGCTAGGCCCACGGATTGGCCATTACATAGCTGAGGCAGGTTTTGAAGGATTATCAAAGGTTCCAAACATGGAAGTTGATCACGCATTGATCACAGCATTGGTTGAGCGTTGGCGTCCGGAGACGCATACATTTCACTTACCGCATGGGGAGATGGGTATCACCTTACAAGACATTGAGGTGATGCTAGGGGTACCTGTTGATGGGTTGCCCATAACTGGGAGTGCGAAGGGGGATTGGCCTGCATTGTGTCGTGATTTATTGGGTCGTCTTCCTCCAGACCCAATACCGCATCCCCATGAAAACAAGTCTATCCTTGCCGGGGCGAGGGTAAGAGTCAGCTGGCTGAATGAACAGTTTAGAGCCCCCCTCGCTGTGGATGCTACTGACGAGGCAGTGCAGCAATACGCACGATATCACATACTCGTGCTGTTGGGGTCCATTTTATTTATGGACAAGTCGGCAGATCGGGTGTCGGTGAGGCCTCTACTGTTCCTGAACCCAATCAGCAACGCAAAGAGGTACAGTTGGGGAAGTGGAGCATTAGCTTGGTTGTACAGGCACCTATGCAAGGCATCGGAGAGGACGGCGATGCAGATTGGAGGTGCGCTGATGTTGGTGCAGCTGTGGGCGTATTCAAGGTTCCCATTGATATGCCCTGTTACGAGGCCACCACAACCGCCGATGGATGCAGGTCCCCTCGCTTGTCGGTACGTTATTTGATTAGTTTGATTCAATTGGCATGGAATTTGTCATTCAGCTTGCATGTCTCCATAGTTGAATTTAATAATAAATCCATTTTGTGAAACATATATTATAATTTTTAATATAATACGAGTACTTTCTTTTATATACAAATTTAATACTAGTACTAAGATGTGGAAGTTGAAGAGAAAATATTGGTATCTATTCATTCTCTCCCTCTCTCTCGTATAAAAATTGGCATATAATCAGTAGATACAAAAAGAATCACACATACCTATCGGAGTGGTTTGAAGGTCGTATTAAAATCGTAGAAATCACCCATTTATGCTCTGATCACCCATTTACATTTTGACTGTAACCAAGTAAGCAAATAGATATACAATATGCTTTTTTCCCTTAATTTGCAATGGTTCCCACTAAGGCTAATGCCAATAACTTTATCCAACCACTCGTGTGTGCAAATTATGAACTGAGATGAACCATATTCTAAGCACACTATGCAACCTGAGCATAATTCTCCTTGTACTGTTATTGACTAGTTACTAACACACACACTCAGCGGGTCTTAAACCCACAAACTTACCCTCCACCATGATCTTACAAGGGAAGGAGGTGTCATTTGGGTTAGAGTTCCTTGGGCCAAAATAAATATGGCACCTACTTTTAGCAACTGACCTTCATATAGATGATCTAACAATAACAATAATAAGAATATCACAATTATAGAAACCCGGTGGTTCTTTACAGTTTAGGCAATCTATGGTGATAATTGGCCTAACATTAATCAGAATTCCAGCACAACAAGAAACTGACCACAGTATAAAAAGTATAGCTTTCTCACACACACACACACACACAGATTATATATTGATAAAGGAATGCCAAGATTGAAGAATCGATTTATCTCAGCAGTAATTTAATAATAATAAAATAAAAAATAAATAAACAAAACTTGATATATGATACCAATTACAAAAACAAAGAATTTCAAATGCAAACTGAAATTGATAAATCGTTTTTGTGCTTCATGACTGTTGTATGGAGGAAAAAAAACAAACCACATTTCCTTATTTGTAATAAGTTTTTTCCAATGAAAAAGTAAAAGCTACTTACTGGTTTCATTGTTGGTAAGCACTTTAGCTAATTACTGGCTTCATTGTTGGTAAGCATTTTACTGTTATGACAACATGGTTGTTTGATATCAACTAATGACCATTTAACACAATTGTATGTTTACTAGATGGAAGGGGCCGAAGAGCACGACAGAGCATGCCACACATGTGCTAGCTGCGTATCGTGCGTCATTGTCGAGCATGCGGGCACACCAGGTATTGTACCGCTTCATGTCACGACAATATTATTCTCCCTAGTTTTCTTGTTTCACCCGGTGGGTTGTCAACTACTGCATGTGTATAGTTAATAATGTAACGTTGGTCCAAAAATTTCTACCTACGAACATTAGACGTTGTTGTTAATGTTTGCCAACAGATGATTGCGTACGTTAAACTTTTGGAAATCTAAAGAAGCACTGTTGATTAGTTTTGGCTAAGGTTATATGAAATTAATTTCTCATTCTAAAGGTTATATGAATATTTACGCATATATTCAATACATACAAACTCATCGAACCCACACAGACCAACTGGGACCATCACCATCAAGGTGTAGACACTCACATTTGTTCAAAACAATACTCCCTTCCACCATGCATGACATGAAACTGCTAATATTTTAAATTGCTATGTTAGTATGTTGCAATGTGTTCAATGCATTGCTTGGTGTATATGAAATGAATTGCTCATTTTTTTCCCTGCTACTCTTTGTTGCTACGTATGATTCTTTTGCTTTGGTTAGACAATGTCCTATGCTTTGTACTATAGGAAAAACCTCCTTAGATATGCTAATGTTTCCAATATTTTGTCCGTGTAATTTGAAATGTTACCCACATAACACTCATCACCCAACTTAGATTTATTGCACATTACTTGGCTAAGTGTGTATTAAATCACTTGCTTATTTTTTCTCTGCTACTACTTTATACAAATACATTACATACAGACTCATCCAAACTAAACTAACCACTCATTCTCTCTTCGTCTTTATGTACAATATACATAACCATCTTTCTTCAATCCCACTTGTTCTTATCATCTTTCTTCAATCCCACTTGCCATCTTAAGACTAAAAAATGTTCTGATATGGTAAACCCAAGTGGATATCTTAAGACTAAAAAATAACCATAACTGATAGAATGGTATTCAACGAAATCCTGCCATCCATTACAAAGCCAAATGTACTTATCATCTTTCTTCAATCCCACTTGCCAAATACCACTATAGGTAGCATTTAGTGTAGCTATGGTGGATAGCTCAGCACTGTTGAACCCTGACCAGCAGTACCCATCCACACTGACATGAAAACATAGAGCATCCTTGAAAACTGTATGCATCGATTTTGGGGGTGACTTGTCCCCCATTGCTACATTCATGTTTGCAGTGACTGGCATGTGTTGCTCAAGTGCTTCGCACTGTTGAACCTTGTCCAGTGATATCATCCACATGCACATCAATACACAAATATGCATCCTTTTGTAATGCACTGTTTTCAAGGATGCAAAGCATCCCTGAAAATTTCCTGATACATTTAACATAGCTCTACACTGTCTCATCAAATCATGTCAGATGAAGCACAAGAATGCTAAATAGTCATTGCGTGAACCATGTCCAGTCATTTCACCTACACGCACATCAATACACAGATATACATCCTTTTGCAATGCACCATTTTCAAGGATCCCTGAAAAAATTTATAATACATTTAACACAGCTCATCACTGTCTCGTCAAATCATGTTAGATGAAGCACAGGAATGCATTTAACACAGCTCATCACTTTGCGTGAACCTTGTTTAGTCATATCACCCGCACACACATCAATACACAGATATGTATCCTTTTGCAATGCACCATTTTCAAGGATCCCTGAAAAAGTTTATGATACATTTAATATAGGTTCGTACTGTCTCATTAACTCATGTCAGATGAAGCATAGGAATGCTGAATAGTTTTCGTGTGAATAAATACACAACCTCCTTTGCAGTACACATCACCAGCCCGCTGCTGTAGCACAAGTTATAGTCATATCAAACAACTGCCTCAGCGAACCACATGCACCAACAAGTGCTACTATCGACTTCTCAGTTCTGCAGTTTGCAGATCTACATGTGCTCCTCAACACATCGCTGAACAATACACTGTCAAGTCATATCATCTTTATTCACGTGCATACTTACCTTTACATATACTCACATCCACATGAATACCTGCCCTTGCAAACCTCCTATATAAATTCCCATTTACATCTACCCTTGCAAAACATCTACACATATCAATCAGAAGTCACATTTTCCAATGTCAATGCGTAATTGGATGCTACCTCGTTTTCCAGATAACTATAGGAGGGAGAGAGATTCCGACGAGAGGGAATACTATGCCGGATTGCGGCGGGAGTGGGACTTTCGCGTGAACGAGTCCAATGCTCTGCACGATGATCTCGTGCAACTCGGAGCGCCTCTTGTCGACCGTATCTCGGTCACATTGCCACGGCAAAACATGCACCAATATGAGTGTGCAGTGACAAAAATAAAAAAAGAGAACAATCTGATGATACTGCGTAGGTCAAGGTATCACATGCTACAACTAGCAGAAGAGCTGGCTGCTGCAACGAATAGGCAACTCACTTCGGCGGAACGTAACAATGTCCTCAACTACGCGGACTACCTGTCAGAGTGAATGCCTATGTGGTATGTGTGTTATGTCTAGGATTAAGTTAATGTTAGTAGTGTTAGCATTTAATATGCAATGCCTGCATATTGGTGACCTCGTGTAAGTTATTTTAAGTTTTCTGTGTTATATTATTGGTGGTTCAACGAACAGACAACTCACTCTGGCAGAACATAACAATGTCCTCAACTACGAGGACTACCTGTCACAGTGAATGCCTATGTGGTATGTGTGTTATGTCTAGGGTTAAGTTAATAATGTTAATAGCGTTAGTGTTTAATATGCAATGCCTGCATATTGGTGACCTCGTGTAAGTTATTTTAAGTTTTCTGTGTTATATTATTGGTGCTTATTGAAAAACATTATGTGTGGGAATAATCTGTATTCCGAATAACGTGCGTACTCTTTACAATCAATAATAAGGTTTACATAGTACAAATGCAACAACAGTGACACACAAACATTTAAAACATAGTTAAAGCAAAATAGTTCTCCAACAAAGTCTAATTATACGACAACACAATTACTCTTCATCTGACATCTCCACGTCTGATTGATAAATGGGATCAGCAAGAAGTGATTGCATGAATTGTGCGTGCTCGTACCATCCTCCCTCCACTGACTCTTGAATCTCAACTTGGGTCCGATATCGATTAAGACGTATCTTCATTCGATTATTTTCTTCTCTTATGCGGTTCAATGCTTTACGAAGTTCGTCGATCGTGTCTCTGGGCATTTGCGATGCGAGTCGCCGAGGTACTGGCAACTTAAAACCAACCAACTCATCATAAAACATTTGTTGTTCACGAAATAACCAAGTCCACTCCTGTCTCATGGTATTGTGAACGTAAGCACTATTTCGCAGATTCGGGTTGATTGGATAGCTGAACTCATCTTCCAATACCCAACAACGACCCATAGCAGTGAACACATCGTGAGGCCTATAGAGTTGTGGGTTGCCAGAACCAGACATTGATGCTGAATACAATAATATCAAATGATCAAGTTAACAGTGTGCATCAACTATTGGTAAATAATGTATGTTGCATGAGATGGTACACGACAAAGACATTCATAAATTTGTGTACTATTACATGCTACAAATGAAATACTAACACGCAAATTTGACCATAAATATTAGACGTTGTTAATGTTTACACATTGTGTGCAATACAAAATATTGTTGTTAATGTCTCGACCAATGATACATTCAACATTTACAAATCTAAAGATTAACTATTCAGTAGTTTAAGCAAATATAAAGAATTTCAATTTTTATCAATGAAATTTACACTATCTAAAGACCCAATATAACCCAATGTACACACATAACACTCATCACTGTTTCTATAGCTTATTGTACATTTCTTGTAGCACCAAACAATACCAAACAATTAATATAACCCTAATCTACTCACATAACACTCATTCAATAACATACCAAAACACAAGTAATAGAACCTAATATCTATCATGTACAACTACTTTTACTTCATAAATTTTTGTATTTCAAAGAAGAAAATCAGTTTCTCACCTGAGATGATAGAGAGATAATATGAACTTCTAACAGAAAATTTAAAAAATGAGGAGGAGCTGATCTGAAAATGATGAGGAGAAACGGATGAGGAGCTGATATATCCAAAAAACTCGACAATCCCAAAGTTGAGTAATATTAATAACTCGATTTCCCACTAATCGAGTAAAGCTTCACATGCAAAAATACGTGATTTGATAGCGGGTCAGAACGTACCACATACAACTCGATTATTCTTAAATCGAGTAACACAGTAACTCGATTTGTGAAATGCCGAGTTATAAACAGTTACGCGGGAATATTTTATTGCCCAAAATCCACGCTGGGTGGCCAGCGTGGCAGGAACCTGCACATAACTCGGCTCTGGAATAATCGAGTATTTTAAGTAACTCGCTACTATCAAGATCGAGTATTAAAACAGGGGCACGCCCCTATATAGTTTCGAAACAGGGTCATAAGGCCAATTATTTTGCCCAAGAAGGGCAAAAGGCCAGAATGTCCAGCAAATCTCACACTACTGACACAGACAGTCATGCTTTCCTATTCTCAACTAACAACCAACAAAACTAAAACAGGGAAATCTACTTTTTGCATGAACTTAATCTTCCTCTGGATGTGGAAGCTCCAAATGATGTAAAGTGTAAATTTAAGCACTGCGTTGGTAACAAGTATCAGGCAGCTGAGGCTATGACAGAGCCATCGTCAGTATTCAGAGCTGGCAGTTGGATACTGACTTGACTGTTGATAACGCTGCCACCTTCGCTGGCGCTGCTGCCACTGCTAGAATCACACCCGCGTAGTTTACGAATGAGTATGACAATGAAGATCATGAAACCAACTATTGCGACAGCGATTTTGATGCCTAAAAGAAGCTTTTCCTCCCTGTTACAAAGTTAAAAGTTTTTTGTGCATCATTACCAGAAAAGATTCAGAAATTGACAATGAATGAAACACAAACACATGAGTAAAAATTAATAATAACAACTAATAACTATATATAGATAGTGTTACCGAATCAAAGGAGGAGGAGAATCTGCAAAAGTGTAAGCGGTGAGAGGAGTTGGAGGATTTGCAAAAGCCCAACGTGCCATAGATAATTTGGAAGGCTTGAAGCTCAGATGTTATATAGGCACTTGGAAGACTCGATGGCAGGCTTGAAACTCTGAAGCATGAAGATGAGGTGTTATAAAGGCCCTTTGGGAAGAGATGTTATATATAGGCACTTGGAAGACTCGATGGCAGGCTTGAACCTCTGAAGCATGAAGAAGGTGGGTTCCACTCATCTGGGAGTTGCCCGGCCTGGCACGTGTATACGCACTGGTGGGTACCACTCAGCTGTTAGTGGTGAGTATGGCAATCTTATTAAGTCTTGATAATTTTTCTACATTTGCCCGCTGCTGGCGGTGCATTGGGCGTCAATTGCCCCTGTAAAATCGCATTATTGAAATTTTCATTAACGGTACATTGTCATTGTCAAGGGTAGCTTGGAATTTCACATACAATTCACGACATCGGGGAATTTCACACATCGGTTGCTTTTTTGGTGTATTATTGTCATTGTCAAGTGTAGTCTTGGAATTTCACATACAATTCACGACAGAATCCACACTAGCTTTTTTGGTATATTTTTGGTGTATCATTGTCATTGTCAAGGATAGCTACCCTTGGAATTTCACATACAATTCACGACAGAATCCACACTAGCTTTTTTGGTGTATTTTTGGTGTATCATTGTCATTGTCAAGGGTAGCCTTGGAATATCAGATACAATTCACGGCAGAATCCACACTAGCTTTTTTGGTGTTTTTTCGGTGTACCATTGTCATTGTCAAGGGTAGCATTGGAATATCAGATACAATTCACGGCAGAATCCACACTAGCTTTTTTGGTGTTTTTTTGGTGTATCATTGTCATTGTCAAGGGTAGCCTTAGAATTTCACACATCGGTAGCTTTTTTGGTGTACTTTTGGGGTATCATTGTCATTGTCAAGGGTAGCCTTGGAATTTCACACGTCGGTAGCTTTTTTGGTGTATTTTTGGTGTATCACTGTCATTGTCAAGGGTAGTCTTGGAATTTCACATACAATTCACGACATCGGTAGCTCTTGGTGTATCATTTTATCATCGTCAGGGGTAGCCAATGGAAGACTTGAAATTTGTTAAAAATAATTCTGGAAATTCACAGCATCTATACTTTTGGGCGTCCATTGTCGTAATCAATGAAACGTTATCTATTTCTATTATCTATCTAGTATTTTTTATTTTTGCCAATTCTCAAAGCAAAAGTCATTTTGGTGTATTCAATCCACACTGTTTCATCCTATCAAAAAAAAAAAAAAAAAAAAAAAATCCACACTGTTTCACGAACTTCCTTTTCTTTTTCTTTTTTTTCTTTTTTTTTTTGGAAATATCATAAATTGAACACATTTTTTTTTTTTATTTATCTTCGTATGAGCTGTTACTCTAAATCTATTACTATTTCTATTAACTATATAAAAAGAGTCAATAGTTCATGAATAGCGTCTCATAAATAGTGTATTTGGTTTATTCAATCCTTGAGTTTTTTTTTTCTTTTTTTTTTTTCAAGTAAGAGCCAATAACTCATGAATAGTGTCTTTGGTTTATTCAATTGTTGAGCTTTTTTTTTTCAAGTACGCGCTTTGTTTTTGCTTTTGTTTGTTTGTTTGTTTTTTTTTTTTTTTTTTTTTTTTTTTTTTTCAATCTTTATATGTTTACTTTGTAAGCTTATGTGGTAGACATACAAAAAGTGGCAAATATTATACATATTTGCAAAAAAAAAGTAAATCTATATATAAAAAGTGTGAATGGGAAAAGTTATAATAGCTTCGCTATAATAGTTTTGATTTGTTCAATTTTCACTGTTTTGCTAGCAATTTTTTTTTTTTAATGTGTAAAGCTGCAATAGATTTGTTACAGTATTTTGGTTTGTCCAAATCGCACTATTTCACACTGTAATAAAATATTAACATAACAAATTGGCACAATATTTTCATAGTTGTTACGGTGTTAATTCCTTAAAGGTTAAAACAAAATTAAAAAATATCATACTGGAACCAATCACAACTAAAGGTATTATGAAAAAAGAAGTGTTACATCCATAATATTTTTCACAACACTTTCATAACAAATCATAAACGGCAAATTATTACTGCTTCTAATTTAGACTTACCAATAAAACTATTTTTTTGCCTACCAATAACAACCTGTAACAACCTAATACTTATGATTTGTTATAAAAATGTCGTGGACAACATTTTTTTATGAAAATGTTATGACATCTTATTGTCGTCACAATATTTTCAAAACTGCTTAGCTGTCAATTCTTTACAAGTCAAAATAGTATATAACAAAATTATAAAGCTATTATGAAAATGTTGTACCATTCTTTTGTGTTTTTAGAAATTTTTTGTTGGTTTAGTCGCTTTGTTGAGTCAAAATTCACAATTTCACATATAATTTTCTTCAGACTTTTTGTATTCTTTTACTTTGTGCACCATTTTAAGTAAAAACACATAATTTTATACACAAAAATTTAGGATAAAAACACTTTTCATCCTTTATGTTTAAGGTAGTTTACAATTTCTCCTTAAACTTTAAAATCAGGCAATCTTTCCCTTAATATTTTGGAAATGAACAAATATGTCATACTGTTATTCTCTCAATTAAACCCTAATGAAAACTTATAATTCTTAAAATATTTTATTGTGTAATGTTTAAAATACTTCTACTAAATTTTAACATTCCAAAAAAAAAAAATTTCATGTATTTTGAATTTTAAATGGTATTAATTCTTGGAAAATTGAAATGATGATATAAAGGGTTTTATTTGTTATCTAAAGAACATTGATTTTCGAGGTTTAAATTTTTCAAACTTATAATTTATCTAATGGAAAATTTGATGACACATGCAATTTTTTTTTTTATCTTTTTTTTTTTTTATTTTCTTAGCAAAACTTAGTTGTTTATTATTTGAATATGATGATATTTGTAATCATTCTTAGAAGTTTTAGTGAGTAAATATATTGCCTTTAGCAAATAAGAACTAAAAAATTATTATAGTAAAATAGATATTTATATGTTAAATAGCTACCCTAACTTTGTGGTTGATCAAAATTCTTAAAATTAATGTCTCTTTTAATTAATGTAAATCTTAATTTATTTTAAATATCAAATAATTTATTTATTTATTTTGTAATACAAATAAAATTTAAAATTTACTTTAATCACTATTTTTTTTCAGAGTAAACACGTGTCTTGTCTTGCACGCACTACCCAACTAGTTTTAAATAAAAGGACGTAAAAGTCTATCACCTCACTACTGCGAAACTTCAATGTATTGGAATTTTCTTTCGATTTGTCGAAAAAAATATTATTCAATGACCTCCCGTCATCTCTAACTAAAGTCAACCTTCTTGGTTGCACCGTTGCAGTGACACCTCGTTGCCTTGCTTGTAGATTTCTGATGGAAGTAAAACAACTTAGGATTGCAACTCCTAGAAAAATAAATAAACAATTTCAAACTGCTAAAAATGGGGTTCCTGGTTGCATACTCTAGTAAATAAAATAAGAGCCAATCTGCAAAGCAACAATAATTTTGGTTTATTCAATTGCAGTGTTTCACTGGCTTTCTTTTCCTTTTTTTTTTTTTTTTTTTTTTTTTTTTTGGAAATATCAAATATCGCATATTGAACACACTTTTTTTTTTTTTAATCAACATATGAGCTATTACTCTAAATAAATAAAATATTAACACTATATTTTCACAATTGTTGAGGTGTTAATTCCTTATAGGACAAAATAAAATAATAAAA
This sequence comes from Quercus variabilis, assembly GCA_030445155.1. Classification (NCBI taxonomy): domain Eukaryota; kingdom Viridiplantae; phylum Streptophyta; class Magnoliopsida; order Fagales; family Fagaceae; genus Quercus; species Quercus variabilis. Next base: position 44,154,428 of record CP129455.1, read on the forward strand.
TATCATACTGGAACCAACCATAACTAAAAATAAAGGTATTGTAAAAAAAAAAAATGCAACATCTACAACATTTTTCATAATATTTTCATAACAAATCATAAGTAGTAAATTATTATTGGTTTTAATTTAAACTTACCAATGAAATTACTTTTTTCCCACCAATAACAACCCGCAACAATCTATTACTTTATCATTTGTTGTGAGAATATAGTAGACTTAGAATTTTTATTGTGAAAATATTAAGACATTTTGTTGTCATCATAATATTTTTACAACTACTAAAGTGTTAATTCTTTATGAGTCAAAATAAAATATAATAAAATTATAAAGGTATTACGAAAATATTGTACCATTATGTTGTGTTTCTAGATTTTTTTTTTTTTATAGCTAACTTTGTTCAGTCAAAATTTACTATTTTACATATAGTTTTTTTGGATTGACTTCTTGTATTTTTTTTTTAATTGAATTTATATCTTTATGCATCATTTTAAGTAAAAACACAGTTTTACACACACACACACACACACAAAACTTAAGATAAAATCACTTTTTATTCTTTATGTTTGGGGCAGTTCACAATTCTTAATTAAACTTTAAAATTAAGCAATTTTCCCCTTAATATTTTGGAAAAGAGCAATATGTCATATTGTTATTCTCTTAGTTAAACCCTAGTGAAAGTTTATGATTCTTAAAATATTACATTGTGTAATGTCTAAAATGCTCCCACTAAATTTTAACATTCCAAAAGTTTGTTTCTTTACTTATTTTGAGTTTTAGATGGTAGTAATGCTTAGAAAGTTGGAATTGTGATATAAGGTGTTTTATTTATTACCTAAAGAACATTGATTTTCTAGGTTTAAATCTTCGAAACTTATAATTTATCTAATGGAAAATTCAATAACACATGCCTTTTGTTATCCTTCTTTTTTTTTTTTCCTTTCCTACCTAACATGGGTGTTCATTAAAAACTATGTAAGCTAAACATTGCACTTAGACTCATGTAGAATGACAAAGAAGAAAATATGAATGAAAAAATTTTCATTGTGTATGGTTGAAGGTATTTGATGAAAAGTTTCAATTGTAGCATATGACATCATTCATTATGAAGATTTAAATATTTAGACAATGTCTTATCAAAACTTAGTTCCTTATTATTGGAAGATGATGATATTTGTTATCATTTTTAAAAGTTTTTAGTGAGTGAATATTACCTTTAGCAAATAAGTACTAAGAACAACCTGTAAGTAGATAGATATTCATATCTTAAATAGTTATTCTAACTTTGTGTGTGACATACATTTTTTATGTATATAGTTTCATACTTCTTCAAATAGAAATTTCATCTTAATTTTTTTCACTTTAGAGGTAGCATGTACTTGCACGTGTCACCCTAACTATAATCTATCTATGTATAAAAAGTGCGAATGCTTAAAGCTATAGTAGTAGCTACAGTGTTTCTGGTTTGTTCAATTAACACTATTCACTAGCCTTTTTTTTTTTTTTTTTTTTTTGTAATATCACTAGTTGAACTTTTTTTTTTTAGACATATAAGCTGTTAGTCACCTGGTTTATATATAATAAGTTAATGACATGACAAATTGTCACAATATTTTCATAATTATTGAGATATTAGTTCCTTATAGGTCAAAATAAAATATCATACTAGAACTAACCACAACTAAAAAAAAAGTATTGTGAAAAAAAAAATGATACATCCATAACATTTTTCACTACACTTTCATAACAAATCATACGTGGTAAATTATTATTGTTTATAATTTAAACTTATCAATGAAATTACTTTTTTGCCTACCAATAACAACTCGTAACAACCTACTACTTATGATTTATTATGAAAATATTGTATACATAATATTTCTCTTGTGAAAATGTTAAGATATCTTGTTGTCTTCATAATATTTTTACAACTGCTGAACTGTCAATTCTTTACCAGTCAAAATAGAATATAACAAAATTATAAATGTATTATGAAAATATAGTACCTTTCTGTTGTGTTTCTGGAAAGTATTTGGATTTAGTCAACTTTGTTGAGCCAAAATTTACTATTTCACATATAGTTTTCTTGGATTGAGTTTTTGAATTTTTTTTTTTTTTTTGATTGTATTTTTATCTTTTAGCACCATTTTAAGTAAAAACACATAGTTTTACACTTAAAAAAAAAAAAAAAAATCACCTAAAGATAAAAAAAATAATTTTCATCCTTTATGTTTAGGGTATTTCATAATTCTTCTAAAAAAAGGGTAGTTTACAGTTGCTCCTTAAACTTTAAAATTAAGCAATTTTCCCTTTAATATTTTGGAAAATAACAAATATGTCATATTGTTATTCTCTCAGTTAAATCATTACGAAAGCTTATGATTATTAAAATATTTCATTGAGTAATGTCTAAAATACTCTCACCAAATTTTAACATCCCAAAAATTTTCTTAACATGTTTTGAGTTTTAGATAGTAGTAATACTTAGAAAATTGGAATGGTGATATAAGATATTTTGTTTATTACCTAGATAATATTGATTTTATAGGTTAATTTTTTCAAAACATATAATTTATCTAATGAAAAAATCGATGACATGTGCCTTTTGTTATCTTTTTTTTTCCTTGCCTAAAATGGGTGTTCATTTAAAAACTAAGCTAAATATTGGACCTAGACTCATGTAAAATGATAAAGAAGAGAGTATAAATAACAAAATTTTCATTGTATTTGGTTGAAAGTATTTGATAAAGAGCTTCAATTATAGCATATTTATGGAAAAATACATGTTTGTATCGCATACAAAACATACGAAGCGGAAAATTAATGGATCTACTTCATTCGCAATTGATAACATGTACTACGTAAATTTCAGAATATAAGAACAAGAGAGTGTACCTTGGTATGGTGAAATTCAAAACAAAGATTAGAAGTACTTGGGAACATTTTTAATCTTCACTCCAATTTTACTAATACCCAAGAAGTGTGGTCTCTCAATTAGTTTCTATTAATGTGTTCAAGAGAGAATTAGAAAGTGTCCAACACTCACAAACAAACTATTCATTCTTATAAAAAATTATGTATGTTTCTCTCTTTATAACTAATTATCTAATTGGGCTAGCCTTTTTGGGTTTTTCCAATTGGGTTTAAGTACGTGGCTTGGAGTGGGACCAAAAGGGAACAAATAAGACTCGAATTCTAATGGGCCTTGGGCTTTTCTGTCAGCTTTTGACAAGTCTAAAGTTACCATTAATTATATTTAATATCACTATATAAATATAATTGCACTCTAGGCCTTATTCATAAATTATATCCCTAGACTTTATTGTACATGCAACCCCTTCATAAAATATTCATAGTAATACAAATTCATAAATATAGACTGCCACTTTGAAGATTACTACATCTTAATCCTTGAGTACCCGGTTTAATCCTTTAAGTTATTCATCATATATTTATAAAATCCAATTTCATAAATATATACTTTAGTAACTCTTTACAAAAGTAGTTAGGCCTTCTGAATAACCAATCCCATTAAACTTATAAGGCATAGGAGGGGCGCTTCTTTCTCCAATGTGGGACTCTTGCACAAAGCATGCCCACGTTGCTTGAAAGGACAAAGCCGTGAGGGGGATAGAAGCTCAGGACGTTGTGCTCTAAGCATGCCTGTGGCCTGCCTCCCAAAGCAGACAAATAGATTGAGGGCGAATTCGTTTTCCCACATGAATTATTATCTAATTCAGAATTATATAATTCATGCTTATCGGGAATTAAAATATAAAGACTATCAACAATATTGCCAGAACAGATAAACACTTTACCCTTATTTATTACAACATTGTCTTTAAGGATAACACAGTATCCATGTTTACCTAAATAAGTTGCAAAAATTAAATTCCAACAAACATTAGGTACATATAGATAGTCTTCCAATATTAAAATCCTAGACTCAAAGCATAAATTAAACACTCCAATAACTACAACTGGAATCCTGCTCCCATCAGTCAAAGTAAGAAACAATTCCCCTTTATTTAGCTTTCTAGTCTCCTGGAACCCTTGCAAAGAATTGTAGATATGATTAGTATAATCTAAATCCACACACCAAGAATCCGTGGGATTTTGTAATAAACATATTTCAAGAAGGAATGTACTTTTTATACCCCTATTATTGGCAACTCTGAATTTTGGACAATTCCTCTTCCAATATCCTTTCTCACCACAATGGAAACAATTTCCTTTGATTTTCTTTCCTTTGTTGGCAACTTCTAAGGCAATTTGTTTAACATCTTGCTTGGTGAAGTCCTTCTTTTTCTTCTTCTTACCCTTGCCTTTCGACTTAGGTTGAGAAGTAGAAGTTTCAGCCATATTGGCATCAACACTAGAAGTACCAAGAATGCCTTCCGCCGCTACCAACTTATTCATTAATTCAGACAATGAATAGATCTTTTTGTTCATATTATAATTAAGTCTAAATTCCTTGAATGATTCTGGTAGTGACTGGAGTATCATATCCACTTGAAATTCTCCATTAATATCGGCACTTAAAACCTCAAGTGTATTCAGATTGGAGATCATCTTAAGACAATGCTCTCTCACTAAAGTACCATCAGTCATTTTGGTATTATAAATTTGCCTTATAGTTTCTTACCTTACAGAACAGTCTTGCTCACCAAACATCTCCTTCAGACTTAGCATTATGTCCGATACTAGTTATACATCCTGCATTTGATGCTTTAGAACATTTGAGATAAATGCTAGGAATAGCACTTGGCCATCTCATTAGATTTCTGCTAACGATCGTATCGCTATTTTTTCTCAAGAGCAGCATCTAATGAAGGAAAGCTAGGACATGGTTGTGTAAGCACATATTTGTGCTCTTCAGCTGTAAGAACAATGTCCAAATTTTTTTTCTAGTTAACATAATTGGATCTAGTCAGTTTGTTTTGATTAAGAATAGTAAAAAGTGGTCTAAATGATGTCATGATCAAATTTGAAAACAATAAACATAAATATTATAAGTAAACTAGACATGATCAATTTAGCATATAAAACATATAGTATGAAACCTTAATAAAACCATAATATAATATATGCAACAACAACCCAATCCCATATTTAATATCCCTCAGTATAGACTATAGAGTGAACATTAAATATTATGATTGATTGAGAACTATTCTCATTATTAGTGTTATCATGATAACTCTTATCAAACACTAATAATATGTCATTATCCATTTGGCCTCTAAATAATAATAGTAAGAACTCAGCATAGAAGATACTGTAATATTTAGTCTAGTGTATACCATTATCTAGAATCATGTGTAGCCACATTTCATCCCATTAATAGGTTTATCTTGTAGTACCATGATACAAAACACCTTCCGCATGGAATGCAAAGCTCGAAACTAAGACAAGGTGTTTGATCAAACCACTATAAAAATACTCTCTGCATGGAATGCTAAGCTCGAAGCAAAGACAAAGTATATATTTCATAATACTATGAACCGACAATGGAGGCCGTAAGATTCAACCCTTGTATCTCTCTCCCGCTGCTTGATCGATCGAGAAAATAAAATTCAGTCGATCGACTAGCAATCAAATATCAATCGAATCAAGTAGATTGGCCCTTATTTCACTCGATCGATCAAAAGTCATTTTTGACCAATCGAAACTACTTTTGATCGATCGAAACTCATGAAACTTGAATTTCCAGAATTTTTCTAATGCAGTTTTTAACGGGTTTTCATGAACAAACAACCATCATATGAACATGATTAGCAAAGATTGATATCAAAACTGAATTTCATTGATGCTATAGCCTTAAAGTTCAATTCAACATACTTAAATTCAAATTTAAACCACATCATAACATCAATATCAGTTTTCATCAAACAATAATTTCAACAACCATGTAGAAAATTAATTGCATAATCTTCTAACAACATGAAGCTATTATCTCTAATTCCAAAACTCACAAAACATGTTATACAGATTCGAAATTGAAGACTTCTCTAATATCAATTTGATGGAAAAATACATGTTTGTATTACATACAAAACACAAGCAGCGAAAAATTAACGGATCTACTTCATTCGCAATTGATAATATATATTATGTAAATTTCAAAATATAAGAACAAGAGAGTGTACCTTGGTGTGTGAATTTCAAAACAAAAATTAGAAGTACTTGGGAACACTTTTAATCTTCACTTCAATTTCACTAATGCCCAAGAAGTGTAGTCTCTCAATCAGTTTCTATGAATGTGTTTAAGAGAGAATTACAGAGTGTCCAACACTCACATACAGACCATTTCATTCTCATACAAAATTCTATATATTTTTCTCCTTATAACTGATTATCTAATTGGGCTAGCCTTTTTGGGTTTTTCCAATTGGGTTTTAGTATGTGAGTTGGAGTGAGACCAAAAGGGAACAAGTAAGACTCTAACTCCAATGGGCCTTGGGCTTTTCTGTCAGCTTTTGACAAGTCCAAAGTTACCATTAATTATATTTAATACCACTATACAAATATAACTGCACTCTAAGTTTTATTCATAAATTATATCCCTAGACTTTATTGTGCATGCAACTCATTTATAAAATATTTGTAGTAATACAAATTCATAAATGTAGACTACCACTTTGAAGATTACTATATTTTAATCCTTGAGTATCTGATTTAATTCTTTAAATTATTCATCATATATATATAAAATCCAATTTCATAAATATATACTTTAGTAACTCTTTACTGAAGTAGTTAGGTCTAACATTCTGAATAACTAAACCCATTAAACTTATCTCAAGGAAATATTTTATATCTCCGTTAAGAGACTATGAATTCCATCTTAAGAATATATGTTCCATCAACACTAAATGTGGCTGCCCAACATAATAAGATTTTGATCGTGACTTTAGATCTTACTCCTGATATATCAAAGTAACATACACTTCATGATTAGGTTAATTATTCTCTCAAGATTAAGAGTTCATGTAAATAGAAGTCGTGAGATTTATTATTCATTTGACAGTCGTTAGGAGAATAATAAATCTCACAGATGTCTAGTTCAATATGTCTTAACTCTTTAAACATATCGACATATCAACTAGAAGTCTCCACTTCCATAATCAAGACAAATCATTTTGGTTGATATGTTATAGTCTTCACAGATGAAATGCTCAATTTCATTACCGACTACAAACTAAAATTCTAAGTTTATAAAGAATTTGTAATTTATATCTTTTGTGACTTTTCACATAAATCACATACTATACATATCATGGACAATATGATAATGTCTGAATATTCATGTTACCATTATTTTAGATAATAATAAAACAACTTTATTAACTACAACATTAAGTCATACATAATGTCATACATAGCATCATACAATAGGATTTAAGGGAACTAATCCTAACACATATGACATCATTCATTACAAAAATTTAAATATTGTGACAATGTCTTAACAAAACTTAGTTACTTATTGTCAGAAGATGATGATATTCATTATCATTCTTAATTAGAAGCTTTTAGTGAATAGATATTGCTTTTAGCAAATAAATGATAAGAAACTTATAGTAAAATAGATATTCAAATATTAAATAGCTACCCTAACTTTGTGTGTGATCATATATAATTTTTATACTAATGAGATCAACTTGGTATAATATACATTTTTCATGTATATAGTTTCATACCTCTTCAAGTATAAATTTTATCTTAAGTTTCTTACTCAAGAGATAGCTCGAATCTTGCACGTGCTACCAACACTAGTAACCATATAAAAAGAGTGAATAGCCTTTGGAATAGTGTTTTTGGTTTGTTCAAGTTTTATTGTTTTAGTGAGTCTAAATAGTGCATTTCATTTTCAACTTAAGAGACAAACTCACAAATGCGATGTTTGAAGAAGTGAGGGAGTCTTGCAAGGAGAGGGAGACATGTAAAGAGCGAGAACATCATAGTTGTCGATGAGGGGTGAAAGAAGATGGAAATGACATGTATGGGCTTTTTCATGGTTTTGTACGGTTAGGTCAAGAGAAGAGGCGCAGAAACAAATCAAAATGTGAGAGAGAGAGAGAGAGAGAGAGAGAGGGTTGAAGATTTAGAGGAACTCTAATTCAAGTATTTATCTTTTTTTTTTTTTTTTTTTAAGAATCTGTTAGAATTATTATTTGGGTTTTGAGATTTTGATTTGCCATATTTTTTTCATGGAAAATCATATAATCTAGGCCTTTAATTATGAGGAATTAATTACTTCCTTAATCAAAAAAATCTCTCTCTCTCTCTCTCTCTCTCTCTCTCTCTCTCTCTCTCTCTCTCTCTCCAATTGGGATTTTTCTCATCTCTCTCTCTCTTTGCCTTACCGTGTGTTTGGGTAAAAACAAAAACTTTAAGGGGGGAGCTAGAATTTAATAGACAAAAATCCTAGGTCTCTTCCACACTTACTCTATCAAAATTCACCTTTTCACACCCACCCACATTTACTCTATCAAAAAATTCAAAACTCACATTTTCAAGAAGGGCAAAGGGCTAAGTTTTCAAAGAGAAACTCAGCAATGTCCACAATTATCAACCCAAAGATATTGAATTCTAATATGAATGCAGAGATTTGACACATGAGAATATGTTTGTGCAGTACAAATTTGATGCAATATTTGTAGCTCATGTCCATGCACTAGCAACTCCACATTTAGTTCAAGGTGGTCACAAGACCACCCTGACCTAAAAAAAAATTATTATATATAAATTTTTAAAATTTAAAATTTTTTAATCTTTAAAAAATGTTTGTGACCATCCAAAATTTTTTTAGGCCCAACATAATTAAATTTTGGACAAAATTTAGTAACAAACTTGATTGTAAACTAAGACTATAACTCTACTCAATATTTTTTTTTTATTATACGTGAATTTTGACAAATCCACAAATACATTATATTTTCTTCTTATATCCTCCATACTTGCAAAATTTCAAGAAGATCAAAGATTAATAGCTATTCCATCAACCAAATCTTTAAACTTCAAGTTTTTGTAGTCTCAAATTAAACATAAAAAATAAATTTGTGGTTCAAAAGTAAATAACATATAATTAACATGAAATTTGACATGCGTTTTAAGAATATAAAGGACAGGCAATTCAACAATTAGATTTTCAAAATATGTGACCATTTAATTTGTTTAATGAGAGTTGTAGCTTTAGGGTACAATTAAATTTGTAGAAAAACTTTGTTCCTAGAATTTAGTCCCCTTAATAATATATTAGGTCCTTACAAAAAAAAAAAGAAAAAAAAATTATCTAACTAAAATTTTCCATGACTCGAACCCATGACCTTGGCTCTAATACCATTTGTCGAACCGTGAACTATGCTAATCTACCTCAAAACCAATTGGTGATGAGAAAGACACATTCAAATCTTTTATGGCCTTCAACATCACACTACGCAGGCCTGCTTTTAGAGTGACTATAAAGAGTCAAATTCTAGTCCCCCAACAAATATAACTTTTCATATATATCTTTTCATAAATTTCACTTTTGATGATGGGAGAAATTTTATTGAGAATTATACCATATTCATATCCATTTGAACAAATTTTTTTTAGTCTGTTTCCATCCTGTTTTGGTTTTAGAGTTTTGTAACTAAGAATTTGACAAAGTAACTTTTGGATTAAGAATTTATAAATTGAATATAATAGGCTAACCACATTAATAAAGCTTAAACTATATTCCAGCAATTCAGTTGGAAGTTGCTCCTTGATGCAATGTATTATAAATAACTTTAATGTTGTTACACTTGCTAGCTGTTCGCTTTGTACAATTTCATGTATTATAAATAAGGGTTGGATATAAAGATCAATTATAATTTCTCCGTGATCGGAGAAAGAAATATTATTTCTAATGTATGCATTTGCATGCTGCTTTCTTTGGGCATGGGTTCATGTATCATAAATAATAATGGTTAGAGTGTAGACACTACAAATTTTGCACTTGCAGGCTATTCCTTCAAAAGACTTATATATTGAATTAATTAGTGTGGACATAAACGCTAGAGCAGGGTTAGGACCTTGCGTGAAAAATTCTGGTTAAAAGTTGAAAAACTTTTTTTTACATGATTAATCTTAGTTTGTTAAATTTAGATATTCCAAACTGTTGTTTTGCTTTTGTTGTTGTTGTAGTTTTCGTGTTCACTATCCTTGGATGTACTCATTTTGTTATGTTGTTCTTTTTTATCCCTTTTAAGCAATAAAATGGTGTTTTTTAAAAACGAAGTAAGCTAAACATTGAAGCTAGATGCATAAAATGTAACATGAAAAAAGAAGTATGTTAAGAACATATTTTATGTAATTGGCTAATCTTTTGACAAAATACACTTTACTTGTAATTGGGTAGATCTAAGATGTGTTTAATACTTCAAGAAACATTTTGTTCAAGTCTAGTATTGAAGCCATGAAAATTGGACCAAGAAACAAGTGAAGAAAATGTGTTCAATAAAGTTGGACAAATAGCTCGACACCTGCGGACAGATAGCCTGACAGCTGCTCGACACCTCTGGACAGCTGGCTATCTATCGAGCTCTTTAGTTAAATGTTATCACAATCTCAACACCTTCTCGATAGCTGGTGGATCAATCGAGAAAGCTCCTGTCCCTCGACAACTTCTCGACACCTAGCTATTTATCGAGGTTTAAAGCTCGACATCTCCCAATAGATCGAGGTTACGGAAATCAGAAATTTCAGATCTGATTTTTGGGCAAGGCTTTTGTATTTGTGTAGGATTTCTTTTCTCATAACCCTAGACCTATATAAGGCTTATTTTAGAGGCCGTCACATAAGAGAATACAAGGAGAACATATGCAAAAGGTGACCGATGCCTTATTCTCTCTGAAATAAGTTACTGCGTCTTTACGCCTTAGGGTTTTGTAACCAATTGCTTCTTGATCTTCATTGTTGATGAAGTGAAGAACTTTGCAGCCAACATTCTTCTTTCTCAAGTTGGTGAGTGAGTCACGTACTAGGATTCGTGCAAAGGAGTTAGTCACTTATTGGGATCTGTGCAACATTAAAGGGTGGTGTTCATAAATTGAAGAGTTTAGAGGTTCTGAAGCGGTAGAAGGTTTCTGCTATGAGTTTATCTACAGGGATTGTAGAGTCTATGGACAAATGTTTTGTACTAGATCTGAAACTTCTCTTTACTATAGTGAACTGCTTTTTGGGAAGGTTTCTCCCCAAATTTTTTATTGTGAAACTGGTTGGTTTCATTGGTTTTTCTAGGTCATCATATCTTGTCTTATTTATTTTTTTCGCTACATGATTTTGACATGATATTGATATTTGTTTGTTTTAACAAGTTTTATTCATAATAAATCTAATTAACAACTTAAGTTTAAAACTTGTTAATTCTATCAACTGGGGTCTAAATTTTCTAACAAGTGGTATCGGAGCAGGTTCACTCTGATTAGATTAATTTCCTGAGTGTGATCCATTGACCCCTGTTGTCATGAATAGAGGACAATCTTTATTTATACCTCATTTATTTGATGGAACTAATTATACGTACTAGAAAGTTCGTATGAAAGTTTGTATGAAAGTTTTTTTGCAGGCTCTAGGTGAACATGTATGGCAAGCTGTTGAAATTGGTTGGATTAAGCCAAAGGAAGCGCCGATGGATTGGGATGAAAAAATAATCAAAACAGCAAATTTCAAAAGTAGGGCTTTGAATGCTTTGTTTTATGGGGTGACCAATGAGGAATTCAAGAGAATATCATCTACAGAAGTTGTCAAGGAAGCATGGACCATTCTTGAGACCACCTATGAAGGTACCAAGGCAGTAAAGACTGTGAAGTTTCAAAAAATCACTAGTAGTTTTGAAGAAATAAGGATGAAGGAGGATGAGACTTTTGATGAGTTTTATGCTAAACTCAAGGATATTGTGAATTCTGCTTTCAACCTTGGAGAATTTATAGCAGAATTCAAAATTGTTAGGAAAATCCTTAGGTCTTTACCTGAAAGATTCTATGCCAAGATCACTGCCATTGAAGAAGCAAAGGACATTGATTAAATTCCTTTGACTGAGCTTGTAGGGAACCTTCAAACCTATGAGATGGGATTAGGTTTAATGGGAAAAGGTGGAAAGAGTAAAAACTTGGCTCTCAAGGGTATAGAAGAAGAGATTGAGGACTCTGAAGATGAAGATGAAAGTGAAGACGAGGATGAGGATTTAACCTTCATAACTGATGAGATTATCAAGCTTCGTCAGTTTAGGAAAAAGGATAAGGGCAAACCTCCTAGGAAATTTGAATCCTTTGGGAAGGGCAAGAAAGAGAAACCCCTCATCCAATGCCATGAGTGCAAATGTTTTGGTCATATAAGGATAGAGTATCCAAACTATCTTATGAAGGAAAAGACCGAAAAATCAAAAGATAAATGGTTGGTTGCTACTTGGTGTGATACTGAGGATGACTCTTCTGATGAGTTTGTGGATGAATATCGTCACATTATGACCTTTGTTACCTCAACCGATAAGGTGATTATGGAGATTGCTAGTGACAGTGAGGATTCTTCTGATGATGAAATACCTAAGAAGTTGACCCTTCAGGAAGCCTATGATAAGCTATGCGCTAAATTCATAAAATTTGAAAAGACTTCTCATCTTTGTAGAAAATAGCTTAATGAGGCAAAAACTGAAAAAGCTGATCTGTTAGTCAAGCTAGATGAGATTACAAAATTAGTTGAGACTCTTGTTGTGAAGAACGCCTCATTAAAAGAGAAGGTCAAGAATCTTGAAGTTGAGCTTAGTCAAGTTAGAACTCAAATAGTGAGAATGTCTAGTGCAAAGCTTGATGAGGTCTTGAGTGCTCAAACGCCTAGTTCTAATAAGACTGGCTTAGGATATGCTATTTCCTCCAGCCCCTCCTCGTCTACGACTTCTGGATCAAAGACTATCTTTGTGCCACAATCTGAGAAATGTGATAAATGTATGAAATCTAAAACTAATTTAGCTAATTCTAAATACTTTGTTAAGCCTCATGTTTGTTATCATTGTGGTGTTGCTGGACACATTCGTCCTAATTGCTTTAAATTGTATCTTCATAAGCAATTGTTCAAACAGTCATAGGTTTCCTCTCAATGACCTACACCTTTATTTGGAGAGTTATTAAAAGTTTTGAACTTTTTAACTCAATTTCAGAAGAATTCTAATTCTTCTATGTCCTTTAGTAGACATACTAGGACACGTGCCTTTTCATCTTCACGGCCAAAGACTCGTGCTGTGTAGATGAGAAAGGAGGTTAAGACTTAATTGTCTTTTCTGTTTGTCCTCTACTTTAATTCTTTCTATTTAAAGTAGGACTCTCTTTACTTGATTTCTTATCTATTTTTGGAATCATGCTTTCATGCATCTGCACCCTTCTATCATGCCTTCATGCATTTGCATCTTTCTTTCTGCTTTCATGTTGTTTGTCTGTTTTTTTTGGTTGTTTAGTTTTATTTTGTTTTTTTTTTTTCAAAATAAAACCAAAAAGGAAAAATAAAAAAAATACAAAAATAATGTGTGTTTGTGTACATTGGTACTTGTGTACATTGGATGGCCATTGAAACAAAATTTTCTAAACTTTGTATCATTTGTAGCTTAGATGAGCATTTTTATGCACAACTAAGCAAGTGAGCTTTGTGGTTCTTATTTGTAATGAGTAAGATTAAGTTATCTCTTGAACTTAACACTCGCATCACTCTTTTTGACGAGTAGGACTAGAAAATTCTAAGAAAAAGGTATAAATAACCATCTCACCACTGTTACCCGCCAATCATAATAAGACACCTGTATGCTTCGGCATAGCAAAAGTGCAGTGTCAATAACATTCGTATGCTTCGGCATAGCAAAAGTACAATGTTAAATACTTAACATCTTGGGTATTTCTTTTCTCTCTCTTATATACTCATGCATGATATGTTAAATAAAAGAAAATATATAGAGAAAATAAAAAGCAAAAAGATCAAAATGCTTTAAATATTATTGCAAGTGTGTATTCTAGGAGATGTGGGAGTTATAAAATGCACCTCGAAGGTGATAGTCCCCATCAAATAGTTATGATTGTGTGTGAGTTAAAGTGATTTTTTCATATCTCAAATTGTCATAACATGTATACACTTATGCAATCTTGCGATATTTTTCACATACAACACGTAATATTCTTTGCTACTCTTGATATATGTGCAGGTACAATGTGATTTAGCCATCACAAGGTTTACATGTGTTAATGTATACTCACTAAATTGTCTTGACTTGTTTTTGAAATATAAAATTGATTAGACTTGTTTAGTGTGTGTGTGTTTTGGGATCTATGTGCTTAACAGTTTTCTTGTTGAGAGATTTGTTTTTTCACATGTTTTGCATCCTTCTATTATTTTGTCATCCATAGCATCTTGTTTCATTACATTCATGCAATTATATGGATTTCTTGTGTCCCCTTGATCATCCTTGATTATCTTTATGTTTCTTAGGTGAATCTTTCTAGCTTCTTGTACCCTTTGTCAATCATGACAAAAATGGGGAGAAATTGTGGAGATTTTGTGGTTTCTGTTTAAAATTTTACAAGTTAGAGGGAGAAATACATTCATTTGTAAGAAGGAGATGTGTTTCATCTTATTAGGGGGAGTGCTTACTTCCTTCTTCTTGTACCTTGGGTCTTGTGACCATTTTTATATACATTGTACTTATTTTCTCTATATGTGGATGTATATTTCTTTCACCTACCTCTACATGTGTTGATTCTTCTTTATCTTTATACACATGTTTCTTATACTTGTATGCAATCTATTATTTCTGTTTCACACTAAGATGCTTTGATGAGTTTTGTTTAAGTATTTTAGAAATACAGGTAATCAAAGTATTCCATGCTATAAACTCTCTTCTTGAAAAGTTTTTCAAGAGTTTGTATTAGGATAGATTTTATTGTATTCAACAAGTGAATATGAGTTGAGTGATTTATGATTTCTCTCATATGTTCATTTGTTTGTTGTGGTTTTGTCACGGATTGCTAAAGGGGGAGATTGTTAAGGACATGTTTTATGTAATTGGCTAATCTTTTGACAAAACGCACTTTAATTGTAATTGGGTAGATCTAAGATGTGTTTAATACTTCAAGAAACATGTTGTTCATGTATAGTATTAAAGCCATGAAGATTAGACCAAGAAATAAGTGAAGAAAAGGTGTTCAATAAAGCTGGACAAATAGCTCGACACTTGCGGACAGATAGCTCGACAGCTGTTCGACACCTCTCGACAGCTGGCTATTTATTGAGCTCTTCGGTTGAATGTTATCGCAATCTCGACACCTTCTCTTCAGCTGATGAATCGATCGAGAAAGCTCCTGTCCCCTCGACAGCTTCTTGACACCTAGCTATTTATTGAGGTTTAAAGCTCGACACCTCCCGATCGATCGAGGTTACGAAAATTAGAATTTTCAGATCTGATTTTTGGGTCAGGCTTTTGTATTTGTGTAGGGTTTCTTTTCTCACAACCTTAGACCTATATAAGGCTTATTTTAAAGGCCGTCACATAAGAGAATACAAGGAGAACATTGCAAAAAGTGACCGATGTTTTGTTCTCTCTGAAAGAAGTTACTATGTCTTTACGCCTTAGGGTTTTGTAACCAAGTGTTTCTTGATCTTCATTATTGATGAAGTGAAGAACTTTGTAGCCAACATTCTTCTTTCTCAAGTTGGTGAGTAAGTCACGTACTAGGATTTATGCAAAGGAGTTAGTCACGTATTGGGATCCGTGCAACATCAAAGGGTGGCGTTCATATATTGAAGAGTTCAGAGGTTCTGAAGCGGTAGAAGGTTTCTACTGTGAGTTTATCTACGGGGATTGTAGAGTCTAGGGACAAAGGTTTTGTACTAGATCTGAAACTTCTATTTACTATAGTGAATTGCTTTTTGGGAAGGTATCCCCCCAGGTTTTTTACTGTGAAACTGGTTGGTTTCATTGGTTTTCCTAGGTTATCATATCTTGTCTTATTTATTTTTTCCGCTGCATGATTTTGACATGATATTGATATTTTTTTGTTTTAACAAGTTTTATTCATAATAAGTCTAATTAACAACTTGGGTTTAAAACTTGTTAATTCTATCAACCAGAGTTTAAATTTCCCAACAAAGTATAGCAAATGTAACATGAAAAAAGAAGTATAACAAAATCTCTATTGTGAATGGTTCCAAGTATTTGATGAAAAACATTAATTGTAGCATATGACATCATTCGTTTTAAAATTTTAATTTGACAATATCTTAGCAAAACTAAATTGCTTATTGTTGAAATATAATGTTTGTTATTATTCTTAGAACTTATTGGCCTTAAGAAAATAAGTTCTAAGTAACTATTACTAATCATGGTAATATATATATATTCATATGTTCAATAATTATTTTAAGTTTGTGCAATCAAAATGGTTATATTAATGAGATTAGCATTATATAAAATATATTTTTTAGTACTTGATTTTATGCTTCTTCAAATAGAAGCTCTATTTTAATTTTTTTTTTTCCACTAAAGGAGCAACACGTGCCTCCTAAACTAGTCCTTATTTAACAACAACAACAAAAATTTGATATTCTTGAAATTTTTGCTAATGCTAGTATATTGTACTAATATTTTTGATATCCTAGGTTAAGTTGTTAAACAAAATATTTTCAGTACTGTACTGTTTAAGGGTTATCTATCTCTCTCTCTCTCTCTCTCTCTCTCTCTCTCTCTCTCTCTCTCTCTCTCTCTCTATATATATATATATATATATATATATAATTGAAACTTTTGAAACTCTCACAATTTTCCACATCAGCACAATATTTAAATAAAATTATCATTTTATTTAAATAAAATTATTTTTGTTTAGTCCAAACTTAACAAGGAGCGAAACTCTATCTCTCTAATAAGTCCAACTTAAACTCAAATTCATCATTAAATAAAATTATTTTTGTTTAGTCCAAATTTAACAAGGAGTGAAACTCTATATCTTTAACATGTTCAACTTAAACTCAAACTCATTATTATCATTTTTTTAACAATATATATATATATATAAAACTGAAACCTTTGAAGCTTCCATAATTTTCCACGTTAGCGCAATATTTAAATAAAATTGTCATTTTATTTAAATAAAATTATTTTTGTTTAATTCAAACTTAACAAGGAGTGAAACTCTATTTATCTAATAAGTCAAACATAAACTCATACTCATCATTTTTTTTTATCATTTTTTTAAATAAAAGTATTTTTGTTTAGTCCAAATTTAACAAGGAGTGAAACTCTATCTCTCTAACAGGTCTAACTTAAACTTAAACTCATTATTATCATTTTTTTAAAACAAAATTATTTTTGTTTAGTTTAAACTTAACAAGGAGTGAAATTCTATCTCTCTAACAAGTCTAACTTAAACTCAAACTCAAACGTTGATTTAAAAAAAAAAAAGAATAAATCCTATATTAAGATTATCATAAACGTGGCTTTATTTGGATAAATGTAAAAATCATCAACTATTGATAAAGTTCAACTTCTTTGGATAATAGAACAATTCTATTGCAACTTCTTTAAAAAGTAATTTTCGTACATAAACTACCAAACTCTTTTTAGCTGTTTTTTACAAAATAAAAAAACTTGCAATAATTGAAATTATTTTTTTGAATGTAATCCATTTTTCTTTTATATTTCTCTATTGTTTAGTTATATATATTTTGCTTTGTTTCAATAATTTTTAGGTAGTTGATCATTTGATTCTTTAATATTTTTTGGTCTTTTAGAAGTTTTAATATCTGAATTTTTGATTTTTTTTTTTTGCTGTATTTGAAATTTTCTGACAAATTTTTTGTAAGTCATTGCACGTTCAAGCAATGCCTTTTTCATCAAATTGTAATACAAATTGAAGTCATACAAGAATAAATCATGTAATGATGTAATTTTTTAATTAATTTAAGATTTTATAAAATTATTTTAGTTTATCTTTATGTTTTTGTTGATCTTGCCACAATGTGCCATATATGATACGTTTATGATTGCGAATTAATTATATGAACAATGAATAATAATTTGAAGACAGTTTAAACTATCATATTTGTTACACTTTGCACTCCAACATCAGTTTTACCGTTAAGTTAGATAGAAATTAATAGCATGTAACTAGTATGTGATTTTTGCTTAGATGACGCATAGTTTACAGACAACTGTGATTGCATTCGAGTATTTTGGTCCGTATGTTCTTTTTGTGATAACTGTAAGGGCTATTACTTGTTTCAAGGCCTCCATGGCTGTACTCAGCTGTCCCGGTTTTTTTTTTTTTTTTTTTTTTTTTTTTAACTTATTGAAATGCCACTGGTGAGAGTCGTGACTCGTGAGATTCAAAAGTCGAAATACTTTTCTCCTGACCACCTTATGGGGTGGTGGGCTTTAAAAAATTTGACATGGTAAAGAGATATCAGAGCATTCATATCCGTGTATAAGCGAAAAAGATGTAGAATTATATATTAATGTATATGGATTTGGATACGGTGGTATTGCACCAGATGCAATTACATCACTCCCTCTCACGTTAATTTTTTTTTTTTCATTTTTATTTTTTAACTTTAACTTTTTAATTTTAACTTTTTAACTTTTTTTTATTTTTTTATTCAATAGTTGAGACTTAAAGTTTCTTTTTTGAACTTTCAATTTCAACCATATTTTATTATTGCATTAGGTACAAGTATAATACCCTAAGTATTACACTTGATTTCAATTCTAATGTATATAATTGTGTAAATTTATAATTTTTTTTACGATAATTATGTAAATTTACATTTACATTATTTATTTTTCATTTAGTTTAATTTTTCTTTACGTATCTTGAGAATGAGGAAAAAAAAAATAATAGTTGTGTGTGAAGAAAGAGAAACAATTAAAAATAATAATAATAAAAAATAATATTTTAATAAAATATAATGTATAATAAATAATCTGATATATATTATTTTGAAAATTGAGTATATAAAATATAATAAGTTAAATCTTATTCTCAACATTGAAATTTTTGTGGCTTATGCGAATCCACTAGGACTCAAAACGTCTTTCTCCCCCCAGTCAGGGTGGTGGGCCATATGGGGCAAAGAAGATCAATTAGGTGGTGGGACATATGGAGCAAAGACGATCAATTAGGTGTTGGGACAAATGGAGCAAAGAAGATCGGGGTGGGACAAATGGAAAAAAAGAAGATCAATTTATAAATTGAGCTTAGGTTCACCACCCTGACAGGAGAAAGGGGTGTTGAGTCTCATATTCTTCACTTCTTTAGTTGGAGACAAAAATTGAGCTTCTTTTTGCAATAGGCCCACCGCACCGTGACAGGAAAATGGGGCGTTGAGTCTCATATTCTTCTGTTAAGAGAGGAGGAACAATATATATAAATGCCAGGTATAATTGCCCTTTTGTAAACCCTTCCACACACTTTTTTTTAAGGGTTAGTTCAATAAGGTAGTATGGTGACTCTGAGGTGTGTTGAGTCTTGACACGTGAGGGCCAAGTTTTCCTACTGTTAGAGTATCAGGCTTAATCCCACTCTTGGGGCCTATTATATTATCCAGGTAGTACTATGGGCCCAAAAATGGGCTTTGTTCCTGATCTTCACAGCCGGCCCTCTCTTATGCACCGTGTTTCCTTATGGCTTCATATGGGGTGTGTATTTTTATGAACTGTGTTGTGGTTGTCATGCTGATTCTCCAACAAAAAAAAAAAAAAAAAAAAAAAAAAAAAAAAAAAAAAGGAAATGTGAGATTGGTGACTTCACCTCTTGTTTTATAATGTTTTTAGTTGTTAAACTCGATAATCTTTCTGATTGTGTAGCTTAATTCTTAATAAAAGTATTGTTTTTACTTTTTATTGTATATTTGCGCGTCAACATAGATTATTGGATTGTTATGCTAGTGTATGCTCAATTCATTTGAATTGATCTAAATTGGCAAAGATCTATCATGGATGGTGGTTTTTTTCTTTTAATTATTAATTTTTATTTTGCAAAATATTTTTGTTTTTCTTTATGTAAACTGGACCCCAAAAGAATATTTTTAAGGGTGAAGATTTATGTAAGATTGCAAGGTAGTTGCTGCCTGCTGAATTTTGTCATCCTATTAAGACTGAATTAAATTTGGGCTAGGATTGTGGACACTGGACTTAAGTAGTGTTTTAGTCCTAGTATTAAGAACTATGGGCCCAAAAATGGGCTTTATTCCGGATCTTGTCAAACTGGACCTTTGTTGTGCTATGTGCTTTCCAGTGTCATGTTATTTTGAATAAAATTTATTCTTATTCATCCCAAGGAGTTAGTAATTAGAGATATGCACGCTCTCTTCTTTTTGGTTTCATTTTCCTCCAAAGGTTTCAAAAAGATTTTTATTTTTATTTATTTGTTTATTTATTTATTCTTTTTTTAAGTTTTAAATCTTCCTCATCTTTTAGCTGTCTAGCAACCTTCTAGCTATCAGACCTTGCAACTCCTCAACCTCATTAAAATTGATGTCCTCCAATAATCTCACTAGAATTCAAAGAAAGTTTTCCCTAGGTTCTTAGTCTCTCCAAGTTTCAAGGTAAAAATTGATCTTTGATCTTCCAATAAAAATTTAATGGATTTATTATTATTTGCTATTGTTGTAGATCACTTAAGGGATATCTTGAAATTGTGATAGAATTTGGGATTATAAGTAACAAACGCCCAATTTTAATTGGATAATTGGGCAATTGATTTGGGAGCTTAAATCATGAAATATTAAGGAATAAAGGGCTGAGTTAGGAGTGAATTTTCTACATTGGACAATTTCAAAGAAATTTTACGTAAATTTGAAAAGTTGCTATAACCCTATTTCTGATAGATTTGGCATTTGGGTATATTGACTTGATTTTAGCATGACTTGAGATTGGAATGGAATTTTGACATGAAATTCGGAGTGAATTCAAGTAACATGTAGAATTTACAACCTAGAGAAAATCATAATTTTTGAAAATTTCTAATTCTTTTAATTTTATAGCCAAAGTGGTGAGGAAATTAATTATGTTAGGCCAAATTGATTGGGTCTACTAGTGTTTGATTTTAGACTTAAAAACTTTCCAGTACAGACAACATCGTTAAAAAGATTTTGGAGTAATTAATCCAAATCTGCAAGAACTTTATTTAAGACCTATGATGTTTTTCATTACTAATATTTGATGGCTTAGGCAATAAATTTATGAAGGTCATGATGTAAATAGCTTAGGAATTTCTTTGGTTTCATTTAACTATCCTAAAGCATTCGTTTATTAATTGGTTAGCTGTAAATAACAAACTCTCCACACAAGATAGAATGGTCAAGTAGGGGACTTGGGTGATAATGTGTATTTTTTTTTTTTGGGTAGAAATTGTCTTGAAAGTAGAGATCATCTCTCTTCTTTAAATGTTCTTTCACTTGAAGAGTTTTGGATGACATGATGAAGTTGTGTCAAGTTTCAAATGCCCAGTTTGTGTGGGATAACTTGATTACTTGGGGGGCTAGAGAGTTAAAAGGGAAGGGACTAAGAATAATAGGCTGCAAACTTGCTTGGTGGTCAACAGTTTACTACATTTAGCTACAAAGGAATGTGATGGTTCATGAAGATAAAATTTGTACTAAAGCGCAACTCAAGAGAAGCATCGATCATTAAGGATGTCAAAGCTAGGCTTGGGTTTCAAACCAAGTTCTTTCAAATGCTCCTATCTATTGTAATTTGGGAATTGATCCAAATGATATTTTAATTTGATCCCAGAACTCCTATGCTTTTATGTTTTGTCAAAGTGTTATTTTGATGTCCATCTGTATAGATGTGTTGTTTAGTTGTTAGTGCAATTTTTCTTTTCTACTGGCTTTGGCTTCTTTTGGTTTTGTAGCTAGATTTGTAATTTGGTTGATGTAGCAAGGAGATTCCCTATACAAGTATCTTCTCTTCTTTGGTTTGGGGGTTTTCCCTATGTTCTTTGTTTTGTTTGAATAAATATAAGCTTAATTACCAAAAAATAAATAAATCACTTAGGAATCATGAATATCAGTTAGCCTAATTTTGGGATAACTAGGTCATACTCCATTTGGACAACAAGGTGATTGATATGGTTGAGTTTTGATAGTCATGATATGAAATTCAGGTACTATCATGTTATAATTTTGAGGGCTGCCTTAATAGGTTTAAAAAGTTAAGCACAAAATTTTAAGTTTTGAAAGTGCATATAAATAGTTAAATCCTTATCTTGTTCTTACTGCCTCGTATTCCCTTAGATATAATTAGATATTGGCATGTTTATATTTATTGAGTCATTAATCTTTTATTAGGTTCTAGTTGATACTATTTGGGGCTTTGGACACAGAAATTGTTTGTCAATTTGAAGTAAAGTGGCCTTTGAATAATGATTCCTCTCAAGATATTATATTATATATGTATAATTGGAAAGAAGCTTTGCTAAATAGTGAACCTTTTATGTAAAATTTCTTTCTAGACATGGTTATCTATTTTACCATATTCAGTTGTTAGCTCACCCTTTTTCTCCATCATTTTCAGATTAGTGCAATGGACTCTTTTAATAAAATAAATTGGTGACCGTTGGAGCTATGAACTGAAGATTGCATGTGTTTCCCTATGGCTTCATCTTGTGTGTGTATTGTATGGTTTGTATTGTGGTGTTGTTATGTTGAATAAAATTTAGTCTCATTCATCCCCAAAAAAAAAAAAAAAAATGTTTGAGATGTGAGATTGGCAGCTCTCTGCTTCTTGTTTTGTAATGTGTTGACTTGTAAAACTTTGTAATTTTCTAAAGTGTGTGTCTTAAATCTTAATAAATGTGACGTTTTTATTAGTGATTATGTGTATGACCAAACCATTTGTGTTCATCTAAATTGGCCAATTTTTATCATGGATTGTGGGTTTTTTTTTTTTTTTTTTTGGGTGCAAAAGATTATGTATTTTTTGTAAGGTGGGCCCAAAAGAAAATTTTGAGGGGGTGGGTGAAGATTTATATAAGATTGTAATAGGCAGTTGCTGGATTTTGTGATATTGTTAAGCCAATTTGTGCTAGGATTGGGTCTAAAAGGGAGCTATGCTAGGGCTAGTGCATATTGGACTAAATAAAGCTCAGGTTCATGGTTGCCACCATTAACGAACAAATCTCACAGCATTTCATTCGAAGTCAGTTATTTAGTCAAATTATTCCAAGTCTTCCACAGTATTTTGTACATGAGCTGCAATTTGAAGTCACCTATTATGAATTCTAAGAATAAAGCTCTTAAAATAGAGCTCTTTTTTATTTTTTTTATTACAATCACAAGGTTACTTTCCCTAAATTTTGTTATGCTCGAAAGGCCAGAGCTAAATTAAGGCCTAATGATCCCTTTTTAGGTCCTGGACTGTGGTCCTGACCATGGTATGTTTGGCATGTTGCCTTGACGCAGAAAGGTACCAAGGTCATACTTGCATGCAGAAATAACTAAAGGAAAAAACAAAACAAATCCCAATGGGCCAACCTAATTGTTTTGGATTTTAAGGTTTCGTTTCTTTGCTTAATTAATGGGCAATATTCACAAAATGCCATGGTGGAGATACTCGTTTGTCTCGAACTAGAAGTGCGAAAATTTTCAAGGCCCAAAAGAATCGGATCTTTAGCCCAGCTCTCACAATCCCTTGATTATCTACCCATTTAGGCCCAAGTTCCAATCCTAGTCAAACTTCAAGCTTTACCATAACATGGTCACAAGTCTGTCAATCCGACAATTACCATATTCACATCTTTCGTTCCTTGAGCAAATCTTAATCCTTTGTCCCAGTCTCAATGCTTCATTTTGTAATCAATCAATCACATGTGTTTTTATTTTTTATTTTATTTTTTTAAATATATATTTTAAATCAAGTGATTATTTTACAAGGAAAATAAAATATGTGTGACATTGTAATTTTCTGTGTGTACAAACTGTAATTGGTGAAAATAATATAAACTATAAGGTTAAATAATATTCTTTCGCACTAATTTACATCAACTATTTTATATACATATTTTCAATTGATGTGAAAATTTCTACATTTTAACACATAAAAGTGGATGTGAAAAAAGTAATGTGTAATAGTAGACATGAGAAATGTGAAATAGTAATGTGAAAGTGTAATACTCAAAATGGAACAAAACCTGTTTTATAGAAAATACCCAAGATCACAGTTTTTTTAATAGATGTGTAAGAATCAAAACCCTAAAGTGTAATAATTTTTTTTTTTTTTTTTTTTTGAGAATCTAAAGTATACTAATTAAATTGGAACAAAATATCTTTATATAGAAAATCCAAAAGACAACAGTTTTTTCTTTGGCATGGCACTTTTTTGAGCCTACCTAAAAAAGACAATTTTGTTTTTGGCTGGGAAAAGGAAAAAAAAAAAAAACAAAAAAAAAAAAAACCCAGCATTCCACAAATATACCATGATAAAAATTGCAAATAACTCAAACAGATTGTTAAATAACTCATTCATAATTAATACCAAAAAAAAAAAAAAAAGTTTTTGAGATTTGATGTTGGTAGCTATGCGCTTCTTGTTTTAATGTGTTATTGTTATAAATCTCTGTGATTTTTAGGAGTGTGGCCTCATTCTTAATAAAAGTATCATTTTTTTATCACGCATATGCATGTCAACTATTATTCTCAATGGCAGTGACCAAAGGAACATAAACTGAAACATTTGTAAAACTTTAGGGACAACAAATAATTAAGTTTAGATATGAATACCAATTTAATGCAAAGTTTAAGACTGAAAATAATATTTTAGCCTTATTAACAAACCAAAGTCATCTAAAATTGAACCATAGTAAAGACTTAAGAGGCATCTCCTTGGACCAATTTGCATAATTCATGAATTACCTCTACTTCATGAGACCTATTTCTCACAATAAAACCTCTTTCTTGCTGTTAGAAATACTGAATTGTAGTATTGTATTTCATGACTGAGAAATATACAAGTGATGCCTTTATATAGGAGGCATATGTGTGCGGTACAAGTAGACATATGTGTGCTGTACAAGTAAAGTGTAGTACAAGTACAAGTAACCTAGCTGGGCTTAAAGCCCATAACATAATATACATTAACAGCCCCCCTCAAACTCAAGGTGGATGTGAGACCAGCTTGAGGTTGTCAACCAAATCACGAGTGCGTCCCTTAGGAAGTGCCTTGGTGAAGATATCTGCAAGTTGATCTTTGGAGGAGACGGAGAAAAGCTTGAGAGCACCATGGACAAGATGATAACGGATAAAATGACAATCAATCTCGATGTGTTTAGTCCGTTCATGGAAGACGTCATTGTGAGCAATATGAATGGCACTCTGGTTGTCACAATAAAGGGGAGTAGCAGAGGATGTGGACACACCCAAATCCTTAAGAAGCCATCGTAACCAAAGGAGCTCAGATGTGGTGTCAGCAAGAGCACGATACTCTGCTTCAGTACTGGAGCGGGCCACGAAAGTTTGTTTCTTACTTCGCCAAGAAATCAAAGAAGAACCAAGGAGAAAGCAATAACCTGTAGTGGACCTGCGATCAGTGGGATCTCCTGCCCAATCAGCATCAGAGAATGCACGGAGTACAAGAGGAGACTGAGCTGAGTAGAAAAGGCCATGGAAGAGAGTGCCTTTCAGGTATCGTAGAATGCGCAAAACAGCAGCATAGTGAGTCGATCGTGGAGCAGACAGATACTGGCTCACCTGATGAACAGCATAAGAAATGTCTGGACGAGTAACTGTGAGATAAACTAGGCTGCCAACCAATCGTCTGTAAAGAGAGGGATTAGACAATGGTTTCCCCCCCGAGGGTGTCAGATGCGCATTAAGTTCAACTGGAGTGTCAACAGTCTTGCTGTCAGTGAGTCCATCTCGAGATAAAAGGTCAGAAGCATACTTGGCTTGAGTAATATACAGACCATCTGTGGAACGAGTGATCTCAAGACCCAAGAAATAGCTGAGATGTCCAAGGTCTTTCATCTCGAACTGCTGACTAAGAAAATCCTTGAGTTCTTGAATGCCACTGAGGTCATCACCAGTTATGATCATATCATCCACATATAGGAGAAGCAAAATGGTGCCTTTATCATTGCGACGAAGAAATAAGGCAGAATCATAAGGACTGGCAGTGTAACCCAAGCGAAAGATGGTGGAGCTGAACTTGGCAAACCAAGCTCGTGGAGCTTGTTTAAGGCCATAAAGTGCACGTCGAAGGCGACAAACCTTGTTTGTTTCAACAGAAAGACCAGGAGGAGGTTGCATATAGACTTCTTCATGCAGATCCCCATTAAGGAAGGCATTTTTAACATCCATCTGAAAAAGGTCTCATTTACTAGTAGCAGCAACAGCTAAGAGGGCACGAACAGAGGAGATACGGGCAACTGGAGCAAAAGTCTCTTCATAATCAATTCCATACTCCTGTGTAAAACCTTTTGCAACAAGACGAGCCTTGTAGCGCTCGATGGACCCATCAGAGCGAGTCTTGATCTTATAGATCCACTTACAACCAACCACAGACTGACTAGGAGGGAGAGTAACCAGATCCCAAGTATGGTTTTTGGTTAATGCATCAATTTCCTCTTTCATTGCAATCTGCCATAAAGGGTCAGTAGAGGCCTCACGATAGGTTTGAGGCTCATGGAGTGTGGCAAGGGCAGTGTAACAATGATAATCAAGTAAATGTGCAAGAATGGATCTTACCCGGGTTGAGTGGCGAGGTGGAATGTCTTGTGGAGGATCTTCAGGCGGAGCAGGAGCAGGGGACCTAGGCTCAAGGTGGGGTAGCTCGTCAACAACCTGTTCATCATCAAAAATATCTGGAGATGGAATAGAGAAGTCCAAAGGAGGATCAAGAGTATCTGTAGAAGGAACAGGAGACTCATCTGGAAAGATTTCTAAAACAGAAGAGCTAGTTAGGGAAGAACGAAAATGAGAGAGTTCAACAAATAAGCGGTGTTCCCAAAAGACAACATTACGAGAAACACGAAGACGATGAGAGACAGGATCATAGCACCGATACCCTTTTTGAGTTTCACCATAACCAAGGAAACAACAAAGTCTAGATCGAGGTTCAAGTTTGTTGTGCTCATGAGGCTGAAGAAGAACGAAACAAGCAGATCCAAAAGAGCGAAGGTAATGATAATCAGGGGGTGACCCAAAAAGGCGCTCATACGGAGTCTGATTATGGATGACAGTGCTTGGAATGCGATTAATGGCATAAACAGCATGAAGAGCAGCTTCACCCCAAAATGGGGCAGGAACTTTGGCAGAAAGAAGAAGAGCACGGACAGTGTCAAGAATATGACGAAGTTTTCTTTCGGCTCGACCATTTTGTTGAGAGGTGCCTGGACAGGTTAGATGGTGTACAGTGCCATAGGAATGCAACAAGGCTTGAAAAGCATATTGAGTATATTCAAGGGCATTATCAGAACGAAAAGTTTTGATATGTTTGGAGAATTGTGTTTCAACCATTTTTGCAAAGTTACTGTATATTGGTAAGATTTCAGAACGAGATTTCATAGGAAAGATCCAACTATAACGAGAATAATCATCAATAAAAACAACAAAATAACGAGATCCACCAATACTAGTAACAGGAGAAGGTCCCCAAACATCAGAATGAATTAACTCAAAAATACTATTAGAGATAGATTCACTATTATTTAAAGGTAAAGCTGGCTGTTTTCCTAACTGGCAAGAAGTACAATCAAAATTGTCTTTGGACACAGAACCCAACAGACCCTTAGAAGCTAACTGTTGTACCCGAGTAGATGAGGCATGACTAAGACGAGAATGCCAAAGTGCAAGAGAAGGTAAGGAAGAGACTGCAGCAGCTGCAGCAGCAACAGAAACAGGAGCAACAGGTGGAAGATGAAGATTGTCCACAGGAAACATACGCCCAACCCTAGGACCGATCCTAAGCTCTTGTCCCGTTCTCGGATCCTGCACAATACACCCAGAGTAGTAAAAAATAAGGCGATATCCTAGTTCAGCTAATTGTCCCACAGAGCACAAATTATAGGATAGGTTAGGTACATGGAAGACCCCAGGAACAGAGAGGTTAGAGGTTGAAACAAAACCTAGACTATTCCCATGCATGGTGGAACCATTAGCTATATGAATATTAAGAGGATGTGGTGCAGGGTCAAGTTTGGAGAATAAGGATGAGTGAGGTGTCATGTGATTGCAACAGGCAGAATCAAAAAGCCAAGTTTGAGACTTACCGGGCAGAACTAAGAGAGCAGTGGAAATAGATGCATTACCAGCCATACGAACAGCCTGAGCTATGATCTCTTGTAGTTCAGTGGGGGAGAGGTTGATGGTGGATCCAGAAGACTGGGACTCAGCTGAAATGGAAGGCATCGGCGGAGTAGGCTCAGTATTAGCAACAGCAGCAGTAGATTTGTTGCGACGGTAACAAGTCTCAATGGTGTGGCCAGGACGTTTGCAATAATTGCAGAACTTCTTGTTGGTCTGCTTGCGACGATTGCTAGAGCCAGAAGAATCACCTGATTGCTGAGGTTGCTCAATGGACGGAGCAGAGGGAGTAATAGCCAAAACATTGAACTTATTTTGGGCTTGAAGGGTTGCAAGCCGAGCTTCTTCTCTAACCAACTCGTTTACAGCAGTGTCAAGAGAGGGAGGAGGACTGCGATTAAGAAGCTGACCTCGGATGGGCTCAAAGTCCTTGTGAAGTGACATCAGGAACTCATAGAGACGAAATTCATCTCTAATTGTAGCATATTGCTGAGCATCCTTTGAGCATGCCCAAATCGGATCAGAAAGGTCAATTTAGTCCCAAATGAAGCGAAGCTGATCATAGTAGTCATTGATGGATTGCCCTGGTTCTTGTCGAAGTTGATGCAATTCCACTACCAACTGATATTTCATGGATCCGTGAGTAGTGGAGTACCTTTTGGCCAACATATCCGAAGCTGATTTTGCATCATCAAAGCTGCCCAACAGATTGGAGATAAAGGGAATGGAAGTGTTCCGAATCCATGTGAGGATCATGTGGTTATGACTATCCCATTCAATCATGCGACCAAGGAAGGCAGCATCTTCTTCACTTGCTCCCTTAACAGGAATGGTAAGTGCACCAGTACAGTATTGCCAGAGTATGCGACCCTTAAGAAAACTGCGCATAGCTTGAGACCAAGATAAGTAATTCTTGTTCCCCTCCAATACAGTATTGATAGGGCGAGGAAGAAAAACATCCTTTTTATCCATTTAGAAACACAATATGCAAAAACAGACTGCAAAAATGAAATCTACGTGAAAAACTGGGTAAGGAGAACCTGGACTGTAAAAAAGTCAACGGTCAAAGTCAACGCTGGTCAACGGTCAAAGTCAACGGCTCGGTCAACGGTCAGTCAATGATGACGTCAGCGGATGAGTGGATGATGACGTCAGCCCTAGATGACGTGGCAAGATGACGTCACGGATGATGTCAGCAGAATGAATGAGGGCGCGTGAGGCGCGTGAGGCGCGTGGGGCGTGTGGGGCGCGTGGGCGCGTGACTGAGGCTTTGACGGCGCGTGACGGCGTGTGAGAGCGCGTGCAGACTCCGATGCTTGCGAGACTTCCACGAATGCGTAGATCGAGGCAAGACGATCACGGTGGTATGTGC
The DNA here is from genome assembly GCA_030445155.1 of Quercus variabilis. Classification (NCBI taxonomy): domain Eukaryota; kingdom Viridiplantae; phylum Streptophyta; class Magnoliopsida; order Fagales; family Fagaceae; genus Quercus; species Quercus variabilis. The sequence goes on from CP129455.1 coordinate 44,184,099, forward strand.
AAAAACTTAATCGGAGGAAGATACACGGCGGAGACGGTGGTTGCAGTGGTCTGTGTGGTGCGGGACTCCTCAACGACGGCGGCTGCAGTTCCGGAACCTGAGGACAACGGCTGAGAGACGTCGTAGGTTCAACGGTGAGTGGCTGCAGTGGCTGTTGTGACGGCGGAAGCGATGAGGGTGGAGTAACACCAAGAGAGACAAGACTGCTAAAAAAAAAAAAAGGGTCAGAGCAGTGTCTCTGATACCATGTTAGAAATACTGAATTGTAGTATTGTATTTCATGACTGAGAAATATACAAGTGATGCCTTTAATATAGGAGGCATATGTGTGCGGTACAAGTAGACATATGTGTGCTGTACAAGTAAAGTGTAGTACAAGTACAAGTAACCTAGCTGGGCCTAAAGCCCATAACATAATATACATTAACACTTGCAACATGTCTACATTATGATAGAGATTTTTTCTCACTTGTAAATTTGAATCATAGGCCAAATTCAATTCAAACTTGACAATAAAGGATAGGTCAGAAGGATTTAATTCAAAGATTGCCTTGCTTGAATCTTCATTCCTAAAACCTACTTTTTACCAACAACATGGAAATCTACTTTTTCGCATGAACGTAATCTTCTATGTCTTCCTCTAGACGTAGAAGCTCCAAATGATGTAAAGCTTAAATTACACAATATGTTGGTAACAAGTATCAGACAGCTGAGGGAAAACTAACTAACTATCTTTCCCTCCAATAATAACAAACTAACTAACTATCACACGTGCCAATCACACGCTTAACATTTATACACAAAACTAAGCTACTTGTCGTTTTACACTATCTGTTACTCTCAGTTAATTCTGTCGTTTTGCTCTCAGGCTGTCATTTGTTGATTTCTTCTCCTCTTTGCTCTTCTTTTCTTTGCTCTTATCTCTGTCGACCTTGTACTACTTTGACAATTAGTTACATAGGCACTTGGAAGACTCAATCGCAGGCTTGAACTTCTGAAGCTTGAAGTTGAGGTTATAGGGCGAACTTTCGAATAAAAGTCACACTCCAAAATGTATGGATCATATGAATTATGAAGTGGGATTTGGGCATCTCGTACATGCCTTTCAGCCTTTCTTGAAATTTATATAGTATGGGTAAATATTGGTGTGAAACAAACATTGTTACTTATTTGTTTCTAGAAAGCAAAAAATAATTTTAGTGATAGCTAGGTTGAAAAAAAAAAAAAAAAACAAAGATCAAACACAAACATAGACCCAGATCATAGCAACACAAAACCCACACCCTCTTAAACACACACTTTCTCTCTCTTTAACCTACCTCTATAAAAACCCACACCCTCACTTCCTTCCTTTCCTCAAACACCGTTTCTGACTCTTTCACTTGTTCCAAACAAATCCAAATCTCCAAAACTTTTACAAATTCAAATGGCTCCCAAAGACAAATCTAGCTCCATCAACCCGTATCCGAACTCCAAGGAGATCCGATACAGAAAAAAGAAGAAGAAGAACGCATTGGCCAGATCATCGGTGACAGCGGTGGCGAGCAAACAGCGTGTGACGGAGATGAGCATCAGTGAGCCGCGGTAGGATTGGCGTGGACATACACGTTGTAGAGGTTTTTGGAAGGGGCATTTTGAAAAACTGCTGCTAGAGAGGGGCGAAGTGGAGGTCAGAGTTGGTGAGGAAGAGGAAAGTGATCTTGAGTTTGGGGATTTTTGCTATTTGGGTTTGCTTGGGTTTGTAAATTTGGATTAAGGCGTGTAAGGACTTTGGGTTTGTTGAAGGTATCTTGAATCCTTGAAGGTCTTTGTGTTTGTAATGGGAATGTGAAAGAATGACAGAGTAATTGTTGAATGTTTTGATGTTTTGTAAATTTATGGGCATGTCTTTGTGTTTGTAAATCTGACTAATTTTTTGGGTTTTGTTGCTAAGGAAATACATGTTCTAGATTCTTCATGTTCTTCCCAAAAAAGAAAAAAAGAAAAAAGAGAAACAGAATTAATTTAATTCTTTTTTTTTCTTTTCTTTTTAAAAAATAAGAAGGTTAGAAATGTTTTATACTATTTTATCTGATGCAATTTTTTTAATAATATTTTAATCAGTCCGTTAGCCACGTCAGCTATTTCCATCTAGTGGCTGACAGAAAGGACTAAAATAACAAGCATTAATTAGAATATGGACTAAAAGTGGTAAAATAGAAATGTAGGAACCAAAATAGAAATAACCCCAAAATATAGGGACGAAAAGAGCATTTACGCCATAACTTTATGCAGGATTGTATGAACTAGGCTAAGTAATAAAAGTTATTACTAAAGGATCTGCTGATAACTGTGTGCGGTAGCTCCGGCCTTTGACTCTATTACTTTATCATTAAAGATTTTTGTTTAAAACTTTTTAAATGGCCAAGTTTTTTGTTTCGTGTAAAATAGATTGACTAGACTTAATTTTTTTTAACTTTATTATTAGTAATTTTTCTTGTCAAGCTAATTTTTTTGGACTTGTATATTTTGTTTTAGATTTATGTAGGGGCTCCTTTTTCGGAGGTGGGCCCCCGACAATGAATTTGTAGAGAGTGGGGCAAAGGGTTTGGCTCCGGCCGGCCTCTCGCCGGTGTTCCTTGCGTTTTTTCTTTGTCCCTCTTCGTCTGGGGTTGCTCCTCGGCTGGCGTCCGAGGAGGCCCCCCTTCACAAGGGGGGTTCTTTGCCTTATATACGCCCTTCAGCACGATCCTGGCCTTACAGCTGTCGGCCATCCGGGCTACTGGTCCAGGACTTGTCCCATCAGACAGGTTCCTCACCATACTGGGGGTTGCGGCCTCCAAGGTTTCGCCAGTGAAGGATCTTGTCACCATTAATGTAGCCTGGAGGGTCAGGCAGACTCATTAAGTGTGGATGTGACCACCTATTTTGGGTTTGCCCCCTACCTGGATTAGACTAGGTGTGCCGAGGAGGAGTGTGTCCTCGGCTCGGGTCTGAGAAGGGCTAAAACCCTTTGGCCGATTATCTAGGATGATTGTCCTCCTCGACTTGGGCCTTGGGCCAGCCTAACGGTGGGCCGGGGGTTCTGGGCCCTCGGGCCCCACAATAGCCCCTCAAAACCCTACTGCACGTCTCCTCGGATGGGGAGGAGGGTTTTGCAAACCTCGGCCTTTATGTTCCGAAAGGCCTTCAGCCGGCTGGTTCTTCCTTGAGTGGCCGGATCGACCCTTAGACTCTTCAATAGGTAGTTAGTTTCTCCACAAGGATAGGTCCTCGGACCATGCAGTACTTTGGCTCCGTCGTAAATAGCTAGCTCCCCGTAGGCTTGAGTCCGTAGACTATGCAAGTCCTAGGTACAATTGCTGCCTTCAGAACGAGTGGCTAGCTCCCCCTAGGCTTGGGTCCGAGGACCATGCAAGTCTTAGGTACAGTTGCTGCCATCGTTTGGTAAGTGGCTAGCTCCCCATAGGCTTGAGTCCGTAGATCATGCAAGACCTAGGTACAGTTGCTGCCTTCAGTACGAGTGGCCAGCTCCCTGTAGGCTTGGGTCCGAGGACCATGCAAGTCCTAGGTACAGTTGCTGCCATCGTTTGGTAAGTGGCTAGCTCCCCATAGGCTTGAGTCCGTAAACCATGCAAGACCTAGGTACAGTTGTTGCCTTCAGTACGAGTGGCCAGCTCCCCGTAGGCTTGGGTTCGAGGACCATGCAAGTCCTAGGTACAGTTGCTGCCATCGTTTGGTAAGTGGCTAGCTCCCTATAAGCTTGAGTCCGTAGACCATGCAAGACCTAGGTACAGTTGCTGCCTTCAGTACGAGTGGCCAGCTCCCCGTAGGCTTGGGTCCGAGGACCATGCAAGTCCTAGGTACAGTTGCTGCCATCGTTTGGTAAGTGGCTAGCTCCCCATAGGCTTGAGTCCGTAGACCATGCAAGACCTAGGTACAGTTGCTGCCTTCAGTACGAGTGGCCAGCTCCCCGTAGGCTTGGGTCCGAGGACCATGCAAGTCTTAGGTACAGTTGCTGCCATCGTTTGGTAAGTGGCTTCGTCCCCGAGTATGAGGACACAATGTTCACCTCTTTGGGCAACTCAGTCTCACGTCGGGTAGAAGTCCCTCCCATTAGCCCCTTGCAGGCTGCTGGAGCAAGAGTTAGTGTATCACTACTGCACAGTTGCCTTCAATAGGAGTTCGTCCTCGGATCCGAGAACTTTGCTTTGGTGTGAAGGCGTCCATGGGTCTTTTCCTGTGAGCAGTTTTTCCTCGGGTCGGATTGTGACTTCACACGTGGGGCTGATCTTGCCTCTAGTTCGTGTCCCTCGTCTTTCTGGTTTACGAGGCGTCGCTTGGCCTTCCGCGCTCCGTGTTTGACGCTTCGGTGCCCGTAACGTGCCTCCATTAATGCCCTCGTGAATTAACACGAATCAGGCAGCTGGCAATCCCCTTGGAATTGGGTGAGAATTAATTCCCTTTGACAATTCTCCCTTCGAATTCCGCGCGGCTCAACTCCCACCGGTTTTCGCCCTCCATAAAAGGCGTTCTAGGGGGAGTGTTTCTCCTCATTCCATGAATCTTTCCCCACGAACAGAAATATACACTTTCTCCTTCCTGAGCCCCTTTGACACCACCACCAGGATTGTGACCACAGTTAGGAGACCTGGAGTTAAGGGCCGCCGTGGCCGCAGCCCCCACTGGGCTGCCAGCGTGGCAGAGTTTAGGCGTAACACTGGCAGGGCCTTGTATGGTGGTCAGGGGGGACATCATTGAAGTACCTAACACCCCTCCGCAGAGCGCACCTCTGACGAAGGAGGCACGCGAACTCCCGTCTCGGTTGGTGCCCGAGTATTGCCGTCTCCGGCGGTCAGTGCTCGTGCAGTTTGGAGAGGGTCGAGGAAGCATCACGAGGGGAGGTGTTCCGGGGTCCCTGGGTTGGCTCCTCACTTTGTTCAAGCTTTGGTTTCAAGGTGAGCCAGCCCCCAGCCCTCATTCTCGTGCTTTTACTGTCCAGTTCTCCCATTCTCTGGACACCGGTAAAAGCACGGGTTGACACTTCTCTCATTCCTGATATTAATTCTTTGCGAGCCTCTTGCCCGGCCAGTTCGAAGACCGGTCCGCCTGGGCCTCTGATTGTAGGATTAGTTGGTAGTATTTTTTGTAAAACATGCCTGTCTGAGCCTCTGATTATATTTGTAACTTTTCTTTTATGAAATGATAAAGATTGTTGTACTTGTAATCTTTTCTGCAATAATAAAGAACTTTTCCTTTATTTGCTGTTGAATTTTCTTTTCGTACTGCAATTCTTCTCTTCTTCTCCTTCTTTTTTTTTTTTTTTGCACCGCCAACTTTGCATAGCAACTACTTTGGAACGACCGCCGGTTGCGCCGGCCGGTGCTCTTACCCTTCCCACAGACGGCGCCAATTGTAGGGGCTCCTTTTTCGGAGGTGGGCCCCCGACAATGAATTTGTAGAGAGTGGGGCAAAGGATTTGGCTCCGGCCGGCCTCTCGCCGGTGTTCCTTATGTTTTTCCTTTGTCGCTCTTTGTCTAGGGTTGCTCCTCGGCTGGCGTCCAAGGAGGCCCCCCTTCACAAGGGGGGTTCTTTGCCTTATATACGCCCTTCAGCTCGATCCTGGCCTTACAGCTGTCAGCCATCCGGCCTACTGGTTCAGGACTTGTCCCATCAGACAGGTTCCTCACCATACTGGGGGTTGCGGCCTCCAAGGTTTCGCCAGTGAAGGATCTTGTCACTATTAATGTAGCCTGGAGGGTCAGGCAGACTCATTAAGTGTGGATGTGACCACCTATTCTGGGTTTGCCCCTACCTAGATTAGACTAGGTGTGCCGAGGAGGGGTGTGTCCTCGGCTCGGGTCTGAGAAGGGCTAAAACCCTTTAGCCGATTATCTGGGATGATTGTCCTCCTCGGCTTGGGCCTTGGGCCAGCCTAACGGTGGGCCAGGGGTTCTGGGCCCTCGGGCCCCACAATTTAATTTATTAATTTTTATAGCCTTTAAAAGGTGAAAAATGCTAAAACTATAAAATTTTTATAAATTGCTAATGTGGTGAGTGGTTATTGATAAATAAAAAGTAATGCAAGTGTACGAACCAATAAAAATTTGCGACTTCAATAGTTTGTAAAAATGTTGTAAAAAAGTGTATGACTATAACATTACTCTTAAAAGAATTGATGGCATTGTTAAGGGAGACAAAATGTAATTTTATTCAACAAAATTGCTAAAATTAGTACCTATTAATATACTAATATTTTTTTTTAAAAAATTTAGGGGGACGTTGCCCCCCTAGTCAGTATATAGATTCGTCCCTACTCTTACTCTAGACCTAAGATCTAATTACAATTTGACCTTTGCTCAGGGGTCAAAAGAGCAATTCTTAAATCTAAACTAACTGGCAACTCCCTTCTCTATCCTAATCTTGAGTTAGTGTTATATTTTTAGACTCGAGTGTAGGATGAATTTACACTGGGTAGCATCCAAAAGATTAATGCAATTGGTAGACATGGTGGCATTCACAAGACATGCCTTAGAATGCTTACGTTTATGGACTATTAGGCCTCGTTTGGGAGGAGTGAATGGAATGGAATTGAAAAAAATGAAAAGAATTATTTTAGAATATTCTTCTCTTCCCTTGTTTGGGAGTTTTAATGGATGGAATGGAAAGCCCATTTCCTTATTTGGGAGTTTAAGTGGGAGAGAGAAATGGATAGGAGGGAACACTCATTCCTCTTTACTCCCTTAAAATCTTAAATTTTCATTCCTCTCGAAATTGGGAGGAATGGGAGGGAATGAAATTAGATTTAATGATTTTTTTTCCTAAAACTCCCAAAATACCCCTATATATTCAACCTTTTATTTTAAAATAGGGGTCTAATAGTAATATTGTCATAAAATGATTTCATTCCATTCCCTCTATGTTGCTCCCAAGCAAGATTACTTATATTCCATTCATTTTCATTCATTTATTTTAAAACATCTAATCAAAGTTACTTAATTCCATTCTTTTCTATTCATTTTCCTTACTTAAATACATTCCATTCTATTTATTTACAGTCCTTTATGATCATTCTATTCCATTCTCTTATAAACTCCCAAACGAAGCCTTAAGCTTTTGTATTCTTGGTTATTCTAATTAATATGAGTGGTTGAGGTCCTTGAGAGAGCCATGAGTAGCTAAATGTGAGTATCGTATAGGATAATTTACAAGCCTCATGGCTTAACGCAAAGAAAAATGAGTCAATGCTTAACTTTGAACAAATTGAGAATCACTTTGACTCATTAGAAAGTGTTTTACTCTTCGCCAGCCAAATTATCCTTCGAGTTAGAATATAAAATGAGAAGATATTAAACACTCATTCTCGCTTCTTACGGACAAAAATGGCATTTGGAAATAGTAATGTCGGATGATGCATTCGCCTATTGGAGAGATGTTTGTACTGCACTAGTGGAAAGGGAAATTGAGTTGCACTGGGATTGCTTTTCTACTTAATGCAGTTGGTTTCATCGGCCCCTTAATCATAAACAAAATTTTAATCAAACCATAACTTTTTTCTTCACCACTTGTGGTCAAACACGTGAATAGCTATGGCAAAAATTGTGACTTAATTTTATCTAGATTATCTTAATCAAATTATATGTAATAACTCTTGCTCCATTTGGTTGCATGATCGGAGTTGAGAGGAAAGTTGGAAAGCTCACAAATAATTAGAGAAGGAAAATATATATAAATATATATATATACCACCACTCCAACCCCAATGGGCCAAATTATTATTGGTGCTTTTTTTCTTTTCTTTTTTTTTGAGAAAGTCATTATTTTATATTTTAAGGTTTCGTTTCTTTGCTTAATCTATAAGCAATATTAACATAATGCCATGGCTCTGCCGTTTATTCTTAAAAAAAACATAATGGCATGGCCCAAGGTGGAGGAACGTCTTGAAATGTTAAAATTATTGAATTTGTGTTGTTTACCCAATTTGAATACTGAACCAAGGCTGAAATGTAGCTCGTTAGCCCAGTTCGCACTATCCGTCAATAATCTCCCCATTTAGGACCAAAACCAATCCTAGCAGAATTTTCAGCTTGTTTACAAAAACCACAAGGCTCTCAATCCAACACTACCGTCTACAAATCTTCGCCCCATTTAAGCCTATGCTGCAAAAATAGAACTTCCGCGAGGCTGAAGTTACATGACACTTTTTAAGCCCAATTGCTTATTTTTTACTATTTACTGAAAGTTTGTTTTTTATCCAAAAATTTTAAAAACTTGGTTTTTTTTTTTCCCTTAAATTATTGAAAAGTTTGTATTGTCCACAAACTATTAAAAATATTTTATTTTCTATCCTTAAACTTTTAAAAGTTTTTTTTAATCTTTTTTTTTTTTATCTCTAAGCTATTAAAAAGATTTTTTACAAAGTTTAAGAATGAAAAAAAATATATTAAAATTTAGGGACCAAAATAAATTTTTTGTGAAATTTAAGGTACTTTTTACTACCAACTATTTAGCAATAATGAAAAATAAATTAAAAAATAAAAAACCCAGCATCCCACAGGGTACAGACCGATAAAAGTTGGTTATTTAGTTAAACTCAAATGGATTGTGGATACAGTAGCTTTATTATTCTTACACACTTATCACAATCACATAAACATATTCAAATTGAACAACACAATACAAAACACAAACAGCATGGACATCTTACACACCTATGACCTATATGTACATATCTTCCATATGCAGCCCAGGAGAATCGAATGTTTAATTTATGCACTATGAAGCCAATCTTTCCTCTCACACCTGTCAAACACATCAGACAGTTGATGCTCCTTATTTAACTATTAATCTACAAAAAAAAAGACGTTTCTAACTAATAAGAAATTTATATTACTTTATATGCATGAACATAATATTAATCCGCACGTAAAATCTCCAAAAAAAAAAGAGAAGACTTGCACGGTGGGTTGGTGATGATCACACAGAGACTGAGACGGAGCCGTCATCGGTATTCATATCTGGAAGTTGAATACTGGTTTCGGAGCTGGTCCTGCAATTAACGACGATAACGTGGCCGCCGCCACAGCTGGAATTACACTGGCGCAGTTTAGCGACGAGTGTAACAAAGAGGATGAGCAGGACAAGTACTGCCGCAGCGACCTTGAAGGCCAATAGCCACCTTTCTTCTCTGCTAGGGTTTACAAAGGCGCAAGAGGGGGAAGGAGGGGGAATTGGTTTGGCCATGGTAACTGACATTTATTCGATTTGGATATGTATCTGCAAGGCTTCAAGTAAAGAGCCTCACAAAGTGTAATTGAAGGAGAGAGTTGCCTTTTTATATTCAGTCTTTAAGGAGGCGCGTAACTCAACTCGCGCCTCCTTAAAGGGGTGTCCCACTTCACTTTCATTTTCACCTCTGCGTCGGTGTGGAAGTGGGACACCCCCTCTACGGCGAGTTACTCCAAATTTTTTGTCTTTTTTTTTGTTGTGCAAAGCTTTCACTTCCGAAGTAATTCTGTGTTTCGGTTGCATTTAACATACAACGGAAATAGGATAGATTTTTTTACAGGGGAGACTTCAACGAGTGAAAGGGGTGTGCCGCTTTCACTTTCACCTCTGCCTTGGTGTGAAAGTGGGACACCCCTCTTCCACGTGTTCCAAATTTCTTTTTCTTTTTTTGTTATGCAAAGTTTACACTTTCAAATAGGGCAGACTTCAACGTGCAGTGGAAGAGTTTCAGAGAAGGAGAGCATGCAAGGAATCTCTTATCACTTTATGTACCTTTGTAAAGACGCTGGAAAGGGCATTTTTGGGCATATATAAATTATAAATTTTCCCTACCAAAATCAAAATAAAAAAATTAGAAATTTTCTGAGAATGAGAGTTTTGTTATGTACTGTGGTGGCTTCATGAATTTTTTTAAGGTATTTCTCAACAAGTATAAATTATATAATCTAATAAAAAGAAAATTTGTATATTGACAACAACAGCAATAAAAAAAAATGCAAATATATAAAGTTTATAATTATCTTCTTTGTGATTTTCTTATCAAATATTCGTCCATAATTCTAGTATAAGAATAAACAATAAACTATAAATTCATTTGAAATATTAATAAAATTATTAATTATTATTGTTTAGGTGTTTCATTAATTTGTTTTGTCTTTTATAAACAATAATTTGTTATATTATTGTTTCATTAATTATAAAATTATTAATTATTGTTTAACCTAACATAATTTAATTTGTTTGTCTTTTATAATGTATTGTTTAATTATTGTTTAGCCTAATATAATTTAGTGGTTTAATTTGTTTATTAATTGTTTTCTATAATTTGTAATGTGTATTGTAGGGGCCCCGTTTTTGGAAGGGCACTCTCGAAAATAAATTTGTAGAGAGTGGGACGAAGGGTTTGGCTCCGGCCGGCTTCTCGCCGGTCCTCCTTGAGCTTTTCCTTAGTTTTTCTTCATCTGGGGTTGCTCCTCGGCGGGCGTCCGAGGAGGCCCCCTCTTCACGAGGGGGCTCTTTGCCTTATACACGCCCTTTGGCTTGATCCTGGCCTTACAGTTGCTGGCCATCCAGGCTACTGCTCTAGAACTTGTCCCATCAGACAGGTTCTTCACCATACTGTGGGTTGCGGCCTCCAAGGTTGTACTGTTCAGGGGTCTTGTCATCATTAATGTAGCCTGGAGGATCAGGCAAACACGTTAGGTGTGGATGTGACCACCTATTCTGGGTTTGCCCCCTACCCAGGAGTAGACTAGGTATGCCGAGGAAGGGTGTGTCCTCGACATGGGTCCGAAAAGGGCTAAAAACCCTTTGGACGACTATCTGGGACAATTATCCTCCTCGGCTTGGGCCTTGGGCCAACCTAAAGGTGGGTCGGGGACTCCGGGCCCACGAGCCCCACAATAGCCCCTCAAAACTCTGCTGCACGTTTCCTCGGACGGGGAGGAGGGTTTTGAAAACCTCGGCCCTTATGTTCCGAAAGGCCTTCCGCTGCCTGGTTCTTCCTCAAGGGGTTGGATCGACACTCAAACCCTTCAGTAGGTAGTCAGTTTCTCCACAGGACTAGGTCCTTGGACCATGCAGCACATTGGCTCTGTCATAAATGGCTAGCTCCCCATAGGCTTGGGTCCGAGGACCATGCAAGACCTAGGTACAATTGCTGCCTTCAGAATGAGTGGCTAGCTCCCCGTAGGCTTGAGTCCGAGGACCATGCAAGACCTAGGTACAATTGCTGCCCTCAATGGTAAGTGGCTAGCTCCCTATAGGCTTGAGTCCGTAGACCATGCAAGACCTAGGCACAATTGCTGCCTTCAGAGTGAGTGGCTAGCTCCCCGTAGGCTTGGATCCGAGGACCATGCAAGACCTAGGTACAATTGCTGCCCTCAATGGTAAGTGGCTAGCTCCCCATAGGCTTGACTCTGTAGACCATGCAAGACCTAGGTACAGTTGCTGCCTTCAGAGCGAGTGGCTAGCTCCCCGTAGGCTTGGGTCCGAGGACCATGCAAGACCTAGGTACAATTGCTGCCCTCAATGGTAAGTGGCTAGCTCCCCATAGGCTTGAGTCCGTAGACCATGCAAGAACTAGGTATAGTTGCTGTCTTCAAAGTGAGTAGCTAGCTCCCCGTAGGCTTGGGTCCGAGGACCATACAAGACCTAGGTACAATTGCTGCCCTCAATGGTAAGTGGCTAGCTCCCCATAGGCTTGAGTCCATAGACCATGCAAGACCTAGGTACAGTTGCTGCCTTCAGAGTGAGTGGCTAGCTCCCCGTAGGCTTGGGTCCGAGGACCATGCAAGACCTAGGTACAATTGTTGCCCTTAATGGTAAGTGGCTAGCTCCCTATAGGCTTGAGTCCATAGACATGCAAGACCTAGGTACAGTTGCTGCCTTCAGAGTGAGTGGTTAGCTCCCCGTAGGCTTGGGTCTGGGGACCATGCAAGACCTAGGTACAATTGCTGCCCTCAATGGTAAGTGGTTAGCTCCCCATAGGCTTGAGTCCGAGGACCATGCAAGACCTAGGTACAATTGCTGCCTTCAGAATGAGTGGCTAGCTCTCCGTAGGCTTGAGTCCGAGGACCATGCAAGACCTAGGTACAATTGCTGCCCTCAATGGTAAGTGGCTAGCTCCCTATAGGCTTGAGTCCGTAGACCATGCAAGACCTAGGCACAATTGCTGCCTTCAGAGTGAGTGGCTAGCTCCCCGTAGGCTTGGATCCGAGGACCATGCAAGACCTAGGTACAATTGCTGCCCTCAATGGTAAGTGGCTAGCTCCCCATAGGCTTGACTCTGTAGACCATGCAAGACCTAGGTACAGTTGCTGCCTTCAGAGCGAGTGGCTAGCTCCCCGTAGGCTTGGGTCCGAGGACCATGCAAGACCTAGGTACAATTGCTGCCCTCAATGGTAAGTGGCTAGCTCCCCATAGGCTTGAGTCCGTAGACCATGCAAGAACTAGGTATAGTTGCTGTCTTCAAAGTGAGTGGCTAGCTCCCCGTAGGCTTGGGTCCGAGGACCATACAAGACCTAGGTACAATTGCTGCCCTCAATGGTAAGTGGCTAGCTCCCCATAGGCTTGAGTCCATAGACCATGCAAGACTTAGGTACAGTTGCTGCCTTCAGAGTGAGTGGCTAGCTCCCCGTAGGCTTGGGTCCGAGGACCATGCAAGACCTAGGTACAATTGTTGCCCTTAATGGTAAGTGGCTAGCTCCCTATAGGCTTGAGTCCATAGACCATGCAAGACCTAGGTACAGTTGCTGCCTTCAGAGTGAGTGGTTAGCTCCCCGTAGGCTTGGGTCTGGGGACCATGCAAGACCTAGGTACAATTGCTGCCCTCAATGGTAAGTGGTTAGCTCCCCATAGGCTTGAGTCCGAGGACCATGCAAGACCTAGGTACAATTGCTGCCCTCAATGGTAAGTGGCTAGCTCCCCATAGGCTTGAGTCCATAGACCATGCAAGACCTAGGTACAGTTGCTGCCTTCAGAGTGAGTGGCTAGCTCCCCGTAGGCTTGGGTCCGAGGACCATGCAAGACCTAGGTACAATTGCTGCCCTCAATGGTAAGTGGCTAGCTCCCCATAGGCTTGAGTCTGTGGACCATGCAAGACCTAGGTACAGTTACTGCCTTCAGAGTGAGTGACTAGCCCCCCGTAGGCTTGGGTCCGAGGACCATGCAAAACCTAGGTACAATTGCTGCCCTCAATGGTAAGTGGCTAGCTCCCCATAGGCTTGAGTCCGTAGACCATGCAAGACCTAGGTACAGTTGCTGCCTTCAGAGTGAGTAGCTAGCTCTCCGTAGGCTTGGGTCCGAGGACCATGCAAGACCTAGGTACAATTGCTGCCCTCAATGGTAAGTGGCTAGCTCCCCATAAACTTGAGTCCGTAGACCATGCAAGACCTAGGTACAGTTGTTGCCTTCAGAGTGAGTGGCTAGCTCCCTGTAGGCTTGGGTCCGAGGACCATGCAAGACCTAGGTACAATTGCTGCCCTCAATGGTAAGTGGCTAGCTCTCCATAGGCTTGAGTTTGTAGACCATGCAAGACCTAGGTACAGTTGCTGCCTTCAGAGTGAGTGGCTAGCTCCCCGTAAGCTTGGGTCCGAGGACCATGCAAGACCTAGGTACAATTGCTGCCCTCAATGGTCAGTGGTTAGCTCCCCATAGGCTTGAGTCCGAGGACCATGCAAGACCTAGGTACAATTGCTGCCGTCAATAGTAAGTGGCTAGCTCCCCATAGGCTTGAGTCCGTAGATCATGCAAGACCTAGGTACAGTTGCTGCCTTTAGAGTGAGTGGCTAGCTCCCCGTAGGCTTGGGTCCGAGGACCATGCAAGACCTAGGTACAATTGCTGCCCTCAATGGTAAGTGGCTAGCTCCCCATAGGCTTGAGTCCGTAGACCATGCAAGACCTAGGTACAGTTGCTGCCTTCAAAGTGAGTGGCTAGCTCCCCGTAGGCTTGGGTCCGAGGACCATGCAAGACCTAGGTACAATTGCTGCCCTCAATGGTAAGTGGCTAGCTCCCCATAGGCTTGAGTCCGTAGACCATGCAAGACCTAGGAACAGTTGCTGCCTTCAGAGTGAGTGGCTAGCTCCCCGTAGGCTTGGGTCCGAGGACCATGCAAGACCTAGGTACAATTGCTGCCCTCAATGGTAAGTGGCTAGCTCCCCGTAGGCTTGGGTCCGAGGACCATGCAAGACCTAGGTACAGTTGCTGCCTTCACGGTTTCGCCTTTGTCCCCGAGTGTAAGGACACAGTGTTCACCTCTTTGGGCAACTCAGTCTCACATCGGATAGAAGTCCCTTCCACTAACCCCTTATAAGCTTCTGGAGCAAGAGTTAGTGTACCACTACTACACAGTTGCCTTCAATAGGAGTTCGTCCTCGGATCCGAGAGCTTTGCTTTTAGTGTGAAGACGTCCACGGGTCGTTTTCTGGGAATTGTTTTTCCTCAGGTCGGATTGTGACCTCATTTGTGAAGTTGATCTCGCCTCTAGTTCGTGTTCCCCATCTTTTTGGTTTACGAGGCGTCGCTTGGCCTTCCGCGCTCCGCGTTTGACGCTTCGGTGCCCGTAACGCGCCTTCATTAATGCCCTCGTGAATTAACACGAATCAGGCGGTTGGCAATCCCCTTGGAATTGGGTGGGAATTAATTCCCTTTGACAATTCTCCCTTTGAATTCTGCGTGGCTCAACTCCCACCGGTTTTCGCCTTCCATAAAAGGCGTTCTGGGGGGAAAGTTTCTCCTCATTTCATGAATCTTCCACCACAAACAGAAACGTATACTTTCACCTCCCTGAGCCCCTTTGACACCGCTGCTAGGATTGTGACCAAAGTTAGGAGATCTGGAGTTAAGGGCCGCCGTGGCCGCAGCCTCCACTGGGCTGCCGGTGCGGAAGAGTTTAGGCGTAACACTGGCAGGGCCTTGTACGGTAGCTAGGAGGGACGTCGTTGAAGTACCTAATGTCTCTCCCTAGAGCGCACCTCCGACGAAGGAGGCACGCGAACTCTCGTCATGGTTGGTGCCCAAGTATTGCAGTCTTCGACGGCCAATGCTCATGTAGTTTGGAGAGGGTCGAGGAAGCATCACGAGGGAGGGTGTTCCGGGGCCCTTGGGTCGGCTCCTCGCTTTGTTGAAGCTTCAGCTTTGAGGCGAGCCAGCCCCCAGCCCCCCCTTCCCGTGCTTTTACTGTCCAGTTCTCCCATTCTCTGGATGCTAGTAAAAGCACGGGTTGACACTTTCCTCATTCCTGATATTAATTCTTTGCGAGCCTCTTGCCCGGCTAGTTCTAGGATCGGTCCGCCTGGGCCTTTGATTGTAGGATTAACTTGTAGGATTTTTTGTAAAACACGCCTGTCTGAGCCTCTGATTGTATTTGTAATTCTCTTTTATGAAATAATAAAGATTGTATTTGTAATCTTTTTATGAAATAATAAAGAACTCTTCCTTTTATTTGCTGTTAAGTCTTCTTTTCTATTGCAGAATTTTTTTTTTTTTTTTTTTTTTTTTGTACCGCTAACTTTTGCATAGTAACTACTTTAGAACGACCGCCGGTTGCGCCGGCCGGCGCATTAACCCTTCCCATAGACGGCGCCAATTGTAAGGGCCCCGTTTTTGGAAGAACACTCCCGACAATAAATTTGTAGAGAGTGGGACAAAGGGTTTGGCTCCGGCCGGCCTCTCGCCGGTCCTCCTTGAGCTTTTCCTTAGTTTTTCTTCATCTGGGGTTGCTCCTCGGTGGGCGTCCGAGGAGGCCCCCTTTTCACGAGGGGGCTTTTTGCCTTATATATGCCCTTTGGCTTGATCCTGGCCTTACAGCTTTTGGCCATCCAGGCTACTGCTCCAGAACTTGTCCCATCAGACAGGTTCTTCACCATACTGTGGGTTGCGGCCTCCAAGGTTGCATTGTTCAGGGGTCTTGTCATCATTAATGTAGCCTGGAGGGTCAAGCAAACACGTTAGGTGTGGATGTGACCACCTATTCTGGGTTTGCCCCCTACCCAGGAGTAAACTAGGTATGCCGAGGAAGGGTGTGTCCTCGGCATGGTCCGAAAAGGCTAAAAACCCTTTGGACGACTATCTGGGACAATCATCCTCCTCGGCTTGGGCCTTGGGCCAACCTAAAGGTGGGTCGGGGACTCCGGGCCCACGGGCCCCACATGTATAATTAATGTGTATAATGTAATTAAAAGTTAAGTGGGTCAATCAAGTGATAAACCCAAGCTTACCCATGTCATAACCCAAACCATAAACCAAGGCCCACCCTTTAATTTAATTTTATTTTTAATAACTTTTTTTTTCCTTTTCCTTTGTTTTCTCCGTTAGGTCTTATTTTAACTTATGTGTCATTTTTCCTTTAACATTTTTTTCTCTTCTTCACACATGCTTTATATCTTATCTCTATCCTGTCTCTTCAAGATTTTTCTTCAGATCTACTTTCCTCTTTTCTTTCTTCTTTTCTTTCTTCGTCCTTATTTCTTAGTCACATCTTTTCTTCTCTCTCAATGTTCTCCTCAAGCATCGTTTTATGTCGCCACCATGCTTCTTTCAACAAGCATCATTCATCCCTAATAGCACCTCCATGCTCCTCTCTCAAGCCACCTCTACCTAGCATAACATCTCTTCACCTCCATTACCCAGCATAATTTTCATTACTGATTAAAAAAAAAAATTTGGGCTTTATTTATTTATTTTTTTTTATCTGAGGGTGTTCCTACTTTTTTTTTAAGGGTAAACAAATAATTTTTTTTTTTAATTATTATATATAAATTTTTTTTTCAAGCCAAGTTGTTCCTGGGAGCACTCTGGACTGAACATGGCGCCGCCACTGCTGTTTATAGACTCTATAAAGAGGGCATTTTTGGGTATATAGAAATTAGAAAGTTTCTAGAGGGAGAGACCATTTCTATTTCTATTAACTTTGTGGTTGATCAAAATTCTTAAACGAATGAGATTAACTTTTTATGACATAATTATCAAAATTATAAAATTAATATTTCTTTTGATTAAGGTAAATCTCTATGTACTTTAAAAATTAAATGATTTATATCTTCATTTTGTGATACAAATAAAATCTAAAATTGACCTTAATTGTTACTATTTTCCCATTGCAAGCACGGCCATAACTAGTCCCCAAACAAAGATTCAATATCTTGTTCCTCCCTATAAAAAAGGGGGGGGGGGGGGGGGGGAAATCATGTTCCTAAAAAAAAAAAAATTATACATACATACATACATACATACATATACATATATATATATATATATATATATATATCAATATCCCTATCAAAAAAAAAAAAAAGGTGGGGGGGGGGGGAAATCATGTTCTTCTAAGGTAAGGGTAATGTAACATTTCCGCTAAGGTAAGGGTATCCAAACTCACCCACTATAATAGAACCCAAACCGACCCAATTAATAATTGGGTCAAATCGGCATTGACCTAATTAGACCAAGTGAGTTTAAATAATAATAGGGCCTTGATTAAAAGCTTAATTTACCGAAAAATAATAAACCCAAATTTTAGCCCAACCTTCTAACCCTCTCTTAGTTTTTTAACTCTCTCTCCCTTGATTACTCTTTGTTTCTCTCTCTTCAAGAATTTGGTTTTCAAGTCCTAATTTCAGTGATCTTTCTTCCTTTTCTTTCATTTTCTCAATTACCAACACATATCTTAATTACTATTATTAAGAGGTGGCCTGTGAAGGAGTTTTCCTTAAGGAAATTTCAAAATTTGAAACTATTGTTTGTTTGATTCCCACTCTAAGTCTAACCTAAATAAATTTTCTTTCATTTTCTTAGCTGCCAAACAAATCTAATCTCTCTCTCTCTCTCTCTCTCTCCTTTGAAAAACCTTCAGGTAGTGTTGTCTTTTGCTTTTGTTTCAAGTAAGTCTCTTTCAAAAATTGGCTTTTTCTCTCTGTTAATATGTAATTCTAATTTATGGGTTCTTGTATATGTTTTATCTTCATTGTATAGCTCTAGTGTTTGATGATTTGCTTTAGTGATTTTTTCCTCTTTTGCCTTTTATGTTATGTAGAAATTGCCTTTTGGATTCTATCTTTCATAATTTTGTGTGGATTTGATTAGTATATATTTATTTGTTTTTTGTTTTTTGTTTGTTTTTGAATTTTCGTATCATGATAGTTTGTTGTGAATTAATTGAATGAGACTTTTTGTTATATATATGCAAGAAGTTACTGTGCTCCTACTATGGCCTTTTAGGTTTACTGATCTGCATATAGTTAACAGAAGATGAAATAGACGACAAGTAAATGTACATGATGTTATTGTGCTCCTCTGTTCTTTTCTTCTCCCACTGAAATTTCAACTTTTGTTTCGAGTTTAATGAAAGGCAAAATAAAAAGTTCTTATTTCTTCGTGACTGAGAGTGTGCTCACTGCTCATTTCGAAGGTAATTACTATAGCCTAATCCTAAAGGTTGAGAGGCCAAAAGAGTCATTTGCACTGTCCTACTTCAAGTAACACGAATTGTTTAGAGGTGAAATAGGGTAGATGAAAAATTTTAAAGAGAAAATGGGAAGGAAAACTTTTTTGGGGTGTATTTGATTGGGTGGGGAGAAAGGAAAATAAATGGTAGGATTCAGGTGTTTTCTCCCCGGTCCTACCAAAAAGTTTTCTCTCCAAAATAGAGAGAAAACTAGGAGGGGAAAACTCATGAAACGAGCTTCCAAAAACTACCCCTCATCCTCCTACGTGTTGGTTTCTTTCTCTTCTTCTTCTTCTTTTTTATTTTTTTTTTATTTTTTTTATTTTTTTTAATTTTTAAATTTTTTTTCTTTCTCTTAACGTGTACAGTAGCCTTTTTTTTTTTTTTTTTTCTCTTTCTCAGTAAATTTGTTGACTTCTTTCTTCTTTCTTTCTTTGGTTTTTTATTTTTTTTTTTTAATTTTTTTTTTGGATTTTTTTCTTTCTCCGTTGGGGCGTTAGCTTCTTTTTTTTTTTTTTTTTTTTAATCTTTTCTTTGATTTTGTTTGGGCGTGCTGGCTTCTTTTCTCTCTTAAAAAAAAGAAAAAAAAAAACACTTTTAAGTTAATTTCTTATGCTATATATATATATTTATATATTACTTTAATGAAGTATCCATCTATACACAATTTTTTAAAAAAAAAAAAGTATAATGTGTTACTTTTTTTTTTAAAATTTAATAGAGACATGATAGTAAATTTATACAAACTTTATTTTCAATAAAATAAAATAAAAATTTCATTCCTTCACTTTTCCACCCTCTTAACCAAACACAAATGAGGAAAACTAAAAAATTTTATATCCTCTTTCTATTTTCTATCCTCCTGTTTTTTCATTCTTCCAATCAAATAGACCCTTAAGGATAAACATCATTGCATGATTCTATAGTTTTGTGAGATATTTCTTAACTATCTTTTTAATTTTCTATTCTTGCTAATTTTTTAAGATTTATACTTATGAATCAAAATTTGTTTATAGAGGTATATTTTCCAACAAAGACTACTAGTGTATGCCCAATCCGTTTGAGTTGATCTAAATCGGCCAAGTTCTATCACGGATTGTGGGTTCTTTTTCTTTAATTATTAATTTTTATTTTGCAAAAGATTTTGGGTTTTTTTTTTTTTTTTTTTTTTTTTTTTTTTTAAAATTTGGGCGTGGTGCATTTTAGTCCTGGTGGTAGTACTATGGGCCCCAAAAATGGTCTTCGTTCTTGATCTTCTCAACCAGGACCGTTGTTGTGCTTTGTGCTATTTGAGGGCTTCATCTTGGGTGTGTATGTACCTGTTAGGTTCTAAAGATTTAGGATTTTATGTATTTAGAACTCTAATTTGTATTGTTGGCAAATCATGATCAAAACAGGTTGTTTAGTCTTGTTTAGGCTTGCTCAAAGTTGGGTCTTTCATGTAAAGTTGGAATCGAGTGGCTGCAGATGCATTGGTGCATTTCGGCCTGGCTCGATCGATCGAATCTTGGGCAGAATATTTTTCTGCAGAATATTCCAGCTCAGCCCTAACTCATTAAACGTTTTGGGTTTTCTGTTTTTACCCTAGGTATATAAAGAAAAACCCTAGCCACATTTTTAGAGTTGCTACAGTTGAGTTGTTGCTCATACTTTACTGTTTTGTGTAAATCTCTTGTAAGATCTAGAGGAGTTTTCCTTTACACAAAACTTAGGGTTTTCAAGGTAGAGATTACTTCAACATCTTGATGATCAATTCGGTTGCTATCATAGAAGCTTAAAGATTATGAAGCGTAGGTGCTTGTAGCTGATTGGAGAATCCAAGAAAGAAGGAGTCTGTGGATTCGGAACTTGCACGTGGTTATGTCAGTAAGTTCTACTGGTGGGTAGCATTAGGAAGTCAAGCGGGGAGCTTGTAAGTCCTTTTGTATGAACTTCGATTCTTTCGCATAGTGGATTCATGTCTACCTTGAGGATATCTAGGTCAAATCCTCCCCATGTTTTTACCGTGTGGTTTCCTAGGCGATCATATCATTGCGTCTTTTATATTTCCACTATTTTATACTTTTGATATGATTGTGTGTTTGTGATAACCTAGAATTGCTGAAATTGACTAAGTTAATCACTTGGCTAATTAACTAGGTTAATTTGGTTGTTTTAAGGGGTCTAAAACCGTTCAAATGGTATCAGAGCAGGTAGCTCTTTTGTTAGAGATTTTTTGATCTCTGAGTTGATCCTTGACCCCTATTGTCATGGAGCATGGACATTCTCTTGTTGTTCCTCCTCACTTTGATGGGAATAACTATGCTTATTGGAAAGTAAAGATGAAAGCATTCCTAAAATTTATTGATGAGAGGGTTTGGAATTTTGTTGAATACGGATGACAGAAGCCCACTACTCCTGTGAGTGAGTGGCAAACTTCTGAAAAAGAAGCAGTAGGCTTCAATAGCAAAGTTATGAATGCCATCTTCAATACTGTTTCTATGGAGGAATTTAAAAGAATTTCTAATGTTGAGGTTGCTCACACTGCTTGGAAAATTCTCCAAACTGTGCATGAAGGCACAAAGGTTGTAAAGATTAATAAACTACAGTAATTGACTTCTAGATTTGAAAGCATTAGAATGTTTGATGATGAATCTTTTGATAAATTCTATACTAAATTAAATGATATTGTTAATTTTGCTTTTAATTTGGATGAAATCTATGATCAACCTAAAATTGTTAAGAAGATTCTTAGATCTTTAACTGATGACTTTAGACCCAAAGTGACTGCCATTACTGAGAGCAAGAATGTGGACACCATCCTTGCTGATGAGCTTGTAGGATCTCTTCAGTCCTATGAGTCTGACCTACCCAAAGTGAATAAATCCAAATCAATGGTTCTTAAGTCAGTTGATGATATTGATGCTGGTGGATTTGATGATGAGCTCTCTGCTACAGAGATTGCGTACCTTGCCCAGAACTTTAGAAACTTTCTTAGGAATAACAATAGAAAGGCAAGAGGTACAAACATTTTTGAACCTAGAAATTTTAAGAAGAATGATCCCACTAAGGTTAATAATTTTGAAAAACCTAGAGAAAAAGTTAGTCAATCTTCAAACAATCCTTTGGGTGCTTAGTGTTTTGGCTGTCAAGGGTATGGTCATGTGAAATCTAAATGTCCTACATTCTTGAGATCTAAGGGTAAAGTTATGGCTGTAACCCTTAGTGATAATGAGGTTTTTGATGATGAGTCTGGATGTGACGAGGATGAAAACTTCATTGCTTTCATCGCTATTGCTGTAGTAAATGAAAGCATATTTGTTGAAGAGAACCCTTCTGATGGGGAACTCTCTGAGGATGCAGATCTTCAAGAGGCCTACAATAAACTTTGCAAAACTGCTGCAAAGGATGCTATGAATGATAAACTTAGTCTGAAGAAAATTGAATATCTTGAGGTTGAAAAGAAGAATTTGCTTGTTAACTTGTTTGATGCTAATAATCTTTTGAACAATGTTAAATCTGAGAACATGCTCTTACTTGATAAAGTTAAAATTTTGGAACATGATTTATCTATATTGCTAGATCTGTTAGTTCTAAACTTGATCACATTTTGAATGTTCAAAAGTATCATTCTGATAAATCTGGTTTAGGATATGTTGAAAGCATCTTTGATTTTGCACCACATTCCACAAACTTTGTTCCTCCATCTTCTTCTGAACCTTCTGCGAGTGAGGTTGTGAGTGAAACTGTTAAGCCCCCTGTGAGTGAGGTTGTTAAACCCATAGAAGTTTCACTACCTTTGAAGATTAGGGTTGAGCTAGGAGAGTCTAAACCTAAGGACTCTACCCATTCTAAGGACAAGATACATGGTAAACCTGCTTGGGTTTGTCACTATTGTGGAAAGTCTGGACACATTTGTCCTAAATGTTACAAGCTTCAAGCTGCTAAGAGAGCAAACAAACCAAAGGTGCCTATGCCTCAAGCACAAGATCTTATGGCACTCATTGGTGAATTGGTAAGGCGTTGAATCTTTATTCCAATCCTGGAGTTGGAAATCATGCGAATGTTAATAAGAACTCCAATGCGCATGGTGCATCTAAAAGGTTTTGGATGCAAAATACTTGACCTAATTGAGTCTTTCTGACATGGTCCTTGTGTTTCATTGCTCATTCCTTTGTGACCATTGTTATTTGGTTTTATTTTATTTTATTTTATTTTTTTTGTGTTTTTCTTTGTTCTAGGACTTGCATTGCATTACATTCGTACATTTCATTCTAGGATTTATTTGTTTTTTCTTATAATAATAATAATAAAAAAAAATAAAAAAAATAGGGAGAAAAGCAAAATATGTTAAGCACTATGTTTATTGGTTTTTGAAAGTAAGGTTGGTCAATTTATTTACACATAACATATCTTATGTACCTTGTTTAGTGTTGATGAGCTTATTTATTGCACTTGACTAGTTGAAACTTTGTAGTGCATGTTGTGTGGGAAAGATGTTTATGGTTTTTGATCACTTTGTCTTAATCTTGAAGTCACATGTTATTTGACTATCGGACTTGATCCTTTTGAGAAAGGCATAAATAACCATCTCACCACTGTTCACTAGCCAATCATGAACACCTTAGTGCATATCATAAGATTTTGTGCTCGAGAAAGTATAGCACATGCACAAAAAGAACATAAGGTGATGCCTCAGCTTAATTGCTTAATACTTAAAATTGGTGTGTACTATTAGGCTTGATACCATCTCATATAATTAAAATTGGTGTGTATTATTAGGCTTGATGCCATCTCACATAATTATGAGGTGAAAATACAAGAAACTTACATAATTGCAAACTTTTGTTCTAAGAGATGTGGGAGTTATATGATGTAACTCCTTAGGTGATAGTCTATTTTAAATTTTGTGTGATGAATTTTGTAGACTTTGTGATTGATTTCTATTCACATATAACCTCACATATATCTCAAGTTTTTGCTAGTTTGCACACACTATACAAGTTACTCTTTACTAAACACTGTACATGTTATTGTGTGTGTTTTTGGTATGACCAACCAAGTTTGAAAAATACCTTGAGTTTATGCAAAACATTTTTTTTGCTTGTGAATTTAAAGGAAGAACTGGCTGAAATTTTACCTTGGAGAAACTGGGATTACAAATTTGGGTTTTTGAAAAAGCATTCAATTTCATTTCATACTCATGCATTGTGTTTCATTGTTTTTAATGCTTTGAGGAGTTATTTTCAAAAATTAGTTTGAGTTTTTCAAAACTAAAATTTTTCTCAAAATACTGTGATCCACTGCCTGTTTCAATCGATCCACTCCGTTTTTCGATCGATCGAAAATATTTAAAATTCTTTTTAAAACTTTCGGAGTGATTTGATTGATCGAATGTAATTTTTGATCAATCGAAAGTCGTGAATCAGTTTTTTTAAACAGTACTTTTTGACTGATTCCACTACTTTTCAAAAGTTTTTTTCAAACTTTCTTTTCTCTCTCCGACTAGATAAGGATCTACAGCGATTTTTTGTCGTTTTCCTCCAAAATTTTTGCAAGAATTCTCTTTCCTCAAGCCGGTAAGTCTCTTTTGCCCCTCATTTTTTAGTTTATTTGCATTTTTCATGCATTTTATCTCATAATTTCGGACCTCTTTCTTTTTGGGATTTTTGATGTTTCAAGCCCAATTTTGTGAAATTGATCAATGGGTTTTTATGGGGACAAGCTATAAACATGTTCTTGATAGTTTAATTTGATCAATTTTGGGTTTTGTGGAAAATTGAAAATTTTAGGGTTTATAATTGTTCCGAATTGGGAATTTTGTTCAATTAGGTTGAATTTGATAAAATTGGCTTGTTAATTGGATGTAATTAGGCATTATCATCTATGGATTGTATTTTGTAATGCTTAATTCATTAATGTGCTTCAAAATTTTAAAAGTGATTTTCAAATTTTTGGGGTTTTTTGGTTAGAAACTCTATGCTCGAGCCAATTTTGTGAAATTGAACTTAAAATTGAACATTGTTTACTGCATTAGTATATGCATCATGTCATGTTAACTGTTCATGCATCATATAGTTTTTCTTTTATATTTTTTTGGTACTAACTTGCAGTTTGCCCTTGGTTTTTATTTGTTTCTCTTTTGGGTTTTCTCTTGTGTCTTTGTCCTTTTCTTAACATCATGCATAGGAAAAGTAGGGCTTGTAAGTCTGTTCCTTCACCTACTCCTTCCCCCCCCCCCCTCCCTAGTCCTTTGACCATGAGAAATTTCCAAGTGAGAAAAACCAGGAGATCTTTGAGAAGCTAAACCTTAATCATAAGATATGGTCTGAGCATTCTGTCATTCTAGATGAGTTGGATCCTACCATTAGGGAAAACTTAGAGCGTAGGAGCTGGCTACCCTTGGTAGATATTTTTGATCCTCCTCCACCTGTTACCTTGATTCGAGAGTTCTACTCGAACATCTTGATCCGCGTCTATGATTCCAACACTTTAGTAAAGAGTTGGATACGAGGCGTAGAGTACACCATTACTCCTACAGTAGTGGCTGATGCTCTAGGGGTACCTTTGGTCCAGCACTCTATCTACCCTTATGATGAGTCTCTACTTTTGAGTGATGTTATGTCTTACTTCATTGGGTCATTTATCCAGTGGGGTTCTGATCCTAGGATCACCATTGCTAAGCTTTCTGAGCTACACTATCTTTTCTTTAGGATAGCGTGTCACTATTTTTGGCCAATTTCTCATCTGCACACCATCCCTCTCGAAAGGTGTGTATTTTTGTACGCTCTAGTTACTGATGCTCCTATCAGTTTTTTCCATTTGTTCCTTTGTTCTTTGAACGAAGTGTATAAGAGTTCATCTTCTTCTCATACTCTAGTTCATCCTATTTTTATTCATAGGATTCTTCTTTATCTTGATCTTAGTGATTTCCCCTCCTCTGAGCCTGTGCATGTCATTGGTCCTATAGGTGCGTCTTTTCTTAAACAGAGGGCTGCTCACCTTCGAACTGGCTCTAAACACCCTAGGTCTACACCTTCTGGGTCCGCACCTCCTCCCTCTTCTTTTACAAGTCCTTTTGGTGAGGATGTTCCTGATCCTGATGCTGCTGCTATTGCTGATGTTCCTCCACCTCCATCGGATGACTTTGATATTTGTCGTACTTTAGAGACTGTCATGATCGTTCAGGCAGCTCATGGTTAGATTTTGGTGGACTTGCTTGATGAGATTTGTGTGTTGCGAGCTGATCTGGCACATTTTCGGTCTCTCTTACCACCTCCTTTTGATGATGGATTGTGATTGCCCTTTGGCATTCCATCACAAAAAGGGGGAGTAGTGTTTGTAGAGGAGTTTTGTAGTTAGGGAGAGTTTTTGTTATTTTGAGGAGCTTGTGGAGCTGTTTGATTGTTTTTAGGCGCTTCACCTTGTATATCATTTTTTTGGGATATTCATGTTAGGGGGAGTAACATTGATTGATATACATGATTTTCTTTGTGATTCTTATTGCTTTGGATTCACTGTTTATTGATTTATATTCTATGAGTTATTAATTTGATATATGTCTTTATTGTGTGTTGTGTGAATCATACAAGAATGTTATACCTGTTTATATACTGTTTTCTATCACACATGCGTTTATGCGTTTGTTAAGTATTTCATGAATAAACAGGTTGATTCAATTGAGCTGCTGTCTACACTTGCAACTGATGGATAGTAGTTAGGATTGAATTTTGGTTTATGAGCATTATTTTGTAAAGAGCTTTTTAAATTGTAAACTTTGAGCTTAGTATTTATGTTTTGTCACGGATTGCTAAAAGGGGAGTTTGTTAGGTTCAAAAGATTTAGGATTTTATGTATTTAGAACTCTAATTTGTATTGTTGGCAAACCATGATCAAAACAGGTTGTTTAGTCTTGTTTAGGTTTACTCAAAGTTGGGTCTTTCATGTAAAGTTGGAATTAAGTGGCTGCAGATGCATTGGTACATTTCGGCCCGGCTCGATCAATCAAAGGAAAGACTTGATCAATCGAATCTCGGACAGAATGTTTTTCTGCAGAATATTCCAGCTTAGCCCTAACTCATTAAACGTTTTGGGTTTTCTATTTTTACCCTAGGTATATAAAGAAAAACCCTAGTCACATTTTTAGAGTTGCTCCAGTTGAGTTGTTGCTCATACTTTGTTGTTTTGTGTAAATCTCTTGTGAGATCTAGATGAACTTTCCTTTACACAAAGTTTAGGGTTTTCAAGGTAGAGATTACTTCAACATCTTGATGATCAACTCGGTTGCTACCATAGAAACTTAAAGATTATCAAACGTGGGTGCTTGTAGCTAATTGAAGAATCCAAGAAAGAAGGAGTCCATGGATTCGAAACTTGTATGTGGTCATGTCAGTAAGTTCTACTGGTGGGTAGCATTAGAAAGTTAAGCGGGGAGCTTGTAAGTCCTTTTGTATGAACTTCGATTCTTTCGCATAGTGGATTTAGGTTTATCTTGAGGATAGTTAGGTCAAATCCTCCCCAGATTTTTACCGTGTGATTTCCTGGGTGATTATATCATTGTGTCTTTTATATTTCCGTTGCTTTATACTTTTGATATGATTGTGTGTTTGTGATAACCTAGAATTGCTGAAATTGACTAAATTAATCACTTAGCTAATTAACTAAGTTAATCTAGTTGTTTTAAGAGGTTTAAAACTGTTCAGTACCGTTTGTACCTCCTAGGCCCAGCTCTCACAATTCCCGAATTACCTTCCCTGGTTGGCCCAATCCTAGCCCAAATTTAATTTAAGCTAAACAGCTCAACTATAAAACCAACAAATCACAAGCCTCACTACCCCAAATTTAATTTTTGGAGGTTAGATACGATGATTAAAAAGACTGGTACTCTCTGAGTCTTTGTAATTCTCGCCTGCGAATTTTTGCTGAGCTGGGAAGGAAGTCTGGAACAGGGCATTCATGTTCCAACTTTTTTATTTTGGATTCATGCATGTTGCACTTGGAGTGGCACTCGAAATTTGGTAGGAATGGATTGCCAACGGTAGTATTGAAATTCTTCACAGAAAAATCCCATTACAGGCAGCCTTGAAATATTTAATATTTTCAGGCAGAATGAGACTGGCTGAACTCGAAATTTGGCCACAACAGCATTCTTGATTTCAAACACGATGCTCCATTAGCAATCTCAAAATTCTCCATTGTAGTCATGTACCAACGACAGACTTTGAAATTTTTTGGACTGAAGCAAGTGGCTATATGTTGTGGCAGGGAGGGTGGAATTGCCAATATGGACCAAAATTAGACACCATGACGTCCACTTAGCTATCACTATGTAACATTGGACTCGAACTACAGTCACCTATGAATAAATTACACCTACATATTTTAAATTGATTTCGTGGGTTCAATTACTTCAATTAATAAAGTATTGTATTTTTGTCGACTTTTATTTATATAAAAGGATAAATTATAAAATATACCCTTAAAGTTTGAGATTAATTAGATTTTACACTTTAAAATTTGTAAAATTAGATTTCACACCCTAAAATTTTCCCCTATTAGCAAAAGCAGCCACTCCTCTCCATTAATGGACTACATGGCCATTGAGTGACACACTGTCATATGATGTATAATTTTTTAGCCCCTCAGCAATCTCAAAACCACCTCATTTCACATCAAATTAAAATCCACTAAAGTAGCCCCACTGGACGACGCCGTTTGGCTGAAATCAAAACTCAAAACAAATGTTCAACCTTCAACGACGCCATTTCACCAAAACTCTAAACACATTCCCCAAATCACATGCCCAGACTTGCTTCCTGCTTTACCTCAAACCCAACCCCGCGTACCTGCTTTAGCCCTTAGCTCTATCGTTGACAGCTCCAGCTCGACAGTGACCAGATCGCGAGGTTGAGAGAGAGACCTAACCCTTATAACAAATGATCAAAAAGAATCATACTCCAAACTTGTGCCCCACAAAAATTCAAAGTCCCACAAAAAAGTCAAAAATTATTAAAACTAAAAATATTTCCAATAATTTATGTAATATTGCCGCAAAGCTTGATACTATTGACGAAACAAAAAGTACTACAAGATTACTAACAATAATAGGAACAAAAATTTATCAACCCCACAAAAAAACAAAGAAAATGACACTTTGAAAAAGACAAGGAGATTAAATGAATGCCAGAAATTGTAGAGAAAAGAACTGTACAGTCTGTACCATTTGCCACCAATACATCATCAAATACCCAGAGGCATAAGCTGATCAGCGGAACTCCCCATAACATAACTAACTGAAACAAAGTCTTCCCTGTTGATGCTTCTCTTAGTTGCTCACAATTTCAGACTTACTTTCTTTGTGATCCAAGAAAACCATCAGTGTATTTGTAAAAGAGGGAAAAAAGTTGGGAATTTAGAGAGGAAGAGCTCCTCTCTGAACCTGGCATTTCACTTCATACTCGACCCCCCCAAATCATTAGAGCTCTCTTTGGGGTTTGGTATCTCTCTGTCACCCTCGCAATTTGGTCACTGTCGAGCTGGAGCTGTCAATGATGGAGCTGAGGGCTGAAACAGGGCCAAAATTGGAATTTAACCATGACTGCCAAACATTATAATTAGTAGGCACCGTTTCAAAACTATATATTTTATTAACATTTCGAGTCTAAAAGACTCAATTTAGGCCTATAAATCAAGTTTTAAAGACTCAATTTTCATGCTCTGATCATGTCTAATTTGGTGCCTTTTTTTCACGTGACATCCACCTGGAAATCGAGTCTCTAAGACTCGATTTATATTCAAAACCCAGCACTACCACCACCATCATCGATCCTTCCTCTCTTTATATATATATATATATATAAAACTCCAAGCTTGAAAGAAAACCGATTTCCTAGGTTTTCTTAGCCACCAAACAGAGCATCAGAACCAACCTACACTATAGAGATCTCGAAATTATCATCAACCCCAGAACCCAAGCCACAAGAAAATTGAAAACCCATCTGGAAGCCACAGATCTCAACTGCACCCCACCGCCACCAACGATCTACCGATATCACTTGTCAAAGAACAACTTTAGATCTTTTTGGTTTGGGAAATTTCTGGGCTTTGGGTTGCTTGATACGATGGTGGTGGGATTCTGCTCATAAAAAAAACATCTCCAAGATCTTCAATTTACGTTACTAAAGAATATGTATTGGGTCTATAAAAAGAAATCGAAGAAGAAAACATTATAGCCCTTGAACACTCTAAGAGGGATGAAGATAGTAATTGAGTCTCTAAGATTCGATTTCCAGGTGGACGCCATGTGGAAAAACGCCAACTTGGATCTGAGCAAAACATAAAAACCGAGTTTTTGAGCCTCGATTTATAGGCTCTAAATCAAATCTTTTAGACTCGAGATGTTAGTAAATTATATAATTTTGAAACAGTGTCTACTAATTATATTGTTTGGCAATTATGGTTAAATTTCAATTTTGGCCGCTGAAATAGGGTTGTGGTTGTGGGTTTGGTTTGAGCTGAGGCATCGCTTTAACATTTGTTTTTGGTTTTTGATTTCAGCCAAATGACATCATTTAGTAGGTTGTTTTAGGATGGCTGAGGTGGCAAAAAAAAAATTACATGTCAGATGATTGTGTGTTACTTAATGGACACGTTGGCAAGTCCACTAACGGAGGAACTGCTTTTGCTAACAAAGTGAAACTTCAAGGTGTAAAATTCAATTTTTCAAATTTTAGGATGTAAAATTCAAGTAACCTCAAACTTTATGAGTGTACTTTGCAATTTACCCTGTATAAAAAATGAAGATATTAATGACTCAATTTGTTAATAAAGAATAATACTCTTCAAACAAATGTCATAGTATCAAACAAAGAACCTTGTAATTTAATTAACTGACACCTCTTGAAGTGTCTATGACATTGAAGATTTAAATTCTCCCTCCATAATGAGTTATTTAGAAAAAAAAAAAAAGCCACATGATTAAATTCTATGGTATTGACATTTTAAGTATCTTTCCTCGTTATTTTGTCATATTTAACTGCGGCATTTGTTGAGCCCAATTAGTAAGTATAGATAATCGATAGAAAGATGTTGTAGATTTAGGATGAAGAATAGAATGGCATAATGCATCAAGTGCTTTTGCTATAGCTATAATTTCATAGCAGGTTTCCATATAACCCTTCCAGTCTTCCACCAGTCATCAAATGGTGCAGTAAACTCGAGAATTTGATAAAAAGGCCAAAACTTAAAAACATCTGTAAAAACTAGGGAAGCTTGGAGCTTTGACCATGGAGGCCGAGGACAGAGACTATGAACACAGAGAGAGAGAGAGAGAGAGAGAGAGAGAGAGAGAGAGAGAGAGAGAAATATCTGAGATATTTGTGAAAATGCTTCTCGTAGATAAATTGATTACAAATGAATTGTTTATATACACAATTGCAGTGCGGGAGAACTAGGCAAATAACTAACTCTAAAAAATAATTTCCCACCTTATGAAGAACTAATCAGAACTCGACACCTGTCAATTATCACTAACTAACTTCTAATTAAATATGACTAAAACTACAAGTAGTTTTTTTACAACTAATACTAAATGATTGCAGTTTAAGCTGTCTTCATCTCCTTATAAAACTGACTTCATATACCAGCAGCTCCAACCTTTATACCTTCAAGCTCCATGGATTTTAACACTCCTCCTCAAGACGGAGCATAGATGTTGACTATGCCCATCTTGGAGAGGAGCTTGAAAAATTGTATATGCCCAATAGGTTTTGTGAAAATGTCTGCTAGCTAATGTTTAGTTGGAATATGGAAAATATTCACCATATTAATTTCAAAAGGAGGTCTTAGGACCCTGCAATTTTCAATCTCTAGCAGCCATTGCTTTAACCAGTGAATGAATGAGTTTGGGTGTAACAGGTCTGATCTTAAAATAATGGCCAACCCCATCCATAGTGCTTTGGCAAAGTAGCAGGGAAGGAAGGGATGATCTAAATCCTCTTCTTCTAAGTGACCCAAGACACACACCTTATTTGTGACAATATTCCTTCTCTCGAAACACAATATAATTGGAAGGGCATGATTCAAAATTTCTCACAGAAGGATAATAAATCTGAATGGAATTTTTAACCTCCATAAGTTCTTCCAAATCTGTTCACTATTAGTACTTGTATGAGAATTGCGTTGAGTGCCTTCTACTAGAAGCTGATATCCGTTTTAGCTTTATAGACTCCCCTATTATATAGAGACCAAATGAACATATCATCCCTATCTGTTTTAGATATGGGGATAAAGCTAGTAGCTTTAGCATCCCCAAATTCATAGATTTGGTTAAAGAGCTGGGAATTCCAGGTTTTTGTTTCATGATTTGATGAGGCCTGAAAAACTTTATGGATACTAAGGGTTTTTTTTTTTTTTTTTTTTAATATCATTTATCACTTCTTACTCAATTTTTGTCACTCATCATTCATCACTCATACCCTAATTTTCTATACCCCACCCGTTTGGCACATGTTTTCAGTTTCTCATCACTCAATTTTTCCTACTTTTTGTGGGATTCATACCTAAGCACCATGTTAGGCATTCCAGTTAGCCTACCCACCTCACACCATTTCATTTCATTTTCTTGATTGCTCATTTCATTTTGCCACCACCAGGGGCGTAGCTATGTGTAAGGGTGGAGGGGCCATGGCCCCCCCAATATTTTGAAATATATATATATATATATATATATATATATCTTAATGTTTTTAAAATTTAGTCTACAAAAATAAAAGTCGGCCTCCCAAATATTTGATTTAGTCCAATGATGCTCTTAAAAAGAATTGGTCTAATAATTATAGAGACATAACATTATTTTTCACAATTTTATTTTTTATTGTAAAATATCCTTTATATCTGTTAAATATTTGATAAAGTTTGGCACCAAACATATTTGAATCTATATCTCTTTCAACTAGTTATGTGACAATTAAGAAGTCATTGACTCATTAAAAAAATAATGTCACTAAAACTACACATGAAATGTCTCTTTAGTTACTACATTATGGATTAGAGCAAGATAGCTTCAAATATGTTTGAAGCCTAACTTATTCCTCCAAGTTTTGGATCATTCATGTTTTTGAAAATTTCAATAGTTCAATTGAAATATTTTTTACTTATTTTAGTATAAAATTTGATAATTTGTATTGAAAATGAATTTTTTTAAGAATTTCACTATAAAAATGGTAAAAATGAATTTTATTTTATGAAAGATTAACGACAAACACAAACACAATCATTTCATTGATCCCCTTTTTCCTCTTTTGGATCGACGACAAAGCACAAACCCATCAAAGCTAGATCGACGATAAACACAAGCACAATCATTTCATAGAACCTTTTTTTCCTCTTTTGGATCAACGACAAAGCCAGATCGAGTCATCGAATGGGTCGGTGTGGGCAGGCAGATTGGAGAAGAGAGGCCGTGGATGGGGAGGGCTGAGATTCTTTTGTCTTTGAGCGAGATTTTGCTTTGAAGAAGTACAAAAAGAACATATAAAGAAGAAGAGAGAAAGAAAGAAAGAAAGGTGGAGAAGAAAGAAAAGAGAGAGTGACTGATGGGAGAGAGAAGGGAGTCTGACTTGACAAGACTAGTGGGTCCCATACATGTGTGTTTAATTACGAAAATGTCATTCGAAATTGAGTTTTGGAAACTGAAAACACCTAAAATGTGTTTTTAGTTTCCATAACTCATCACTCAAAAATTAAAGAATTGAGTGATGAAAACAAAAACCAAACAAACTTCTCAGGCATGTGTCCCATTATTTTTGAGTTGTGGGTGATGGAAACAGAGTAATGAGTGATAAAAACAACAAATCCAAATAACCCCTTAATTGTTGAAGGAGTGAGGAGGTTATTTTAGTATGGAACCAGACTTTATGGTTAATAGAAATATTACAGCCATCTCCTACTCTCCATTTAGCCTGTATCAGAGGGGAATTCAGACATGAGAATGGGTATTTAAAGAATTAAGCTTAAACAGCTAAATTTCTCCCCTTTTCATCTCTCTAGGAGTTTATGGACATGTTTCTATTCTATGCACGTTTAACCAAGCTTTAAATTGATGAAAGATGCTGAAATTCAAATTTTACGAACAAGTAGACACATTGTAATTACATGGTTTATGCCATAATATGTGAGAATGCATATCAACAGTTAAAATTTTATGTGGCTTGATTTTTTTTTTTTTTTTATCGAACGATCTAATTGCTGTGTTTTGCACGATGTTTTAATCGTTTTGAGCTCAATTGTATTTTTGAATGAAATTCATGTTCATCGAATTGTCTAAATGGAGTCTAATTCTAAAGTGGTTTAAGAAATTATAATTTTACTCTTATGGGAATGTTTGGTTGCAGAATGTGGTGCCTACACATCAACTGTATATGTATCAATCATGCAAGTGCAATGTTTGTCAAAGAATACCCAGTTTATCATGTTTGAATGGAAAAAATGAAATTGATTGTGGTACCTTTTGCTTCCCAAAATTTAACAAATTTCTCTCTTTAAGAGATTTTATTGTGATTGTGGGCATTAGGATGGACACCGATTGGAGTTAAATTATTAGATTGCCAAAAATCCATGAGCTATCAAGAAAGCTCTTGGAATAATGCCACATATTGACTCGAATGGAATTGTGAAACTGACATTGCTTTATGATGAATTTGAAGGCGAGCATCCTTCAAACTTGCCCAATGGGAAAGATACGGATCGGCACGCATGCATTTGTTTGGGAGGTATGTCCTTGTTGATTTTCATCCTTTCTTGTGTTGTGGAATGAAATTGTGCTAATGTGTGATCTCCTCTCCAGTCTCCATGCAGTTTTGGGCTTATTAGCACTTCAACATAGAAATTCTAGTGTTAATTGAGGGATGATGGCACAAATTATTGAGGCTTTGTTATTGAACACTTTCTAGTCGAGTGGACATCTGTGCTATCCGTCATTGAAAAGGCTAACTAAAATTTGGTTGATTTACTCTCCTTGGAGATTTGGTTGACTTGGCAGGAATTTGTTATCGAGATTTTGGAGAAATTATTTTGGCAATAGTCCCAATAGGTTTATGATCATCAAAACTTCATCTTGTCTTGCATTAATAGAAAGAGTAAAAAATATGGTTAGTATCTGTTGGATTATAGATTTGACTATAGTTAATTAACTAATTACCCAAGTTGATTAATTAAATTAAATTATATGCAAATCTAATTAAGGCATGAACAAATCACTAAACTAAATTAGAGTGCACTAAAAATTAAATTGACACAGTGATTTGTTTACAAATGGAAAAAAACCTTAAAAAACAAAATCCCCCTAGGAATTACAAGTCACCACTTCCGAAGAATTTACTAATCAAGAACAAGCAGTTACAAGTGCAAATAATCTTACCCTCTTGGCCTATCTCAAAGTACCTACCTATAATAGAACCTTTGCTCCAATCTCCAATTGGACTTAATCTTGTAGAAGACTTCTCATTTGCATGGATCCCAATACATAAGTAACAGTTTCGCACGAATCACACTACGTGACTAACTCCATAACAACCTTTTTTTTTTTTTAAATTGTTGTAAATGATTTGCAATAGGTTCACGAAATATCAACAATAAGATCTTCAATTGTTGATGTCAGAGACTTTGCTTGATACAAATCCCAAAAACGCACAAGAGTCACAACAAGGTTTCTTTCCTTTTGTTTTTTGAACTCAAAGGTTCAAAAGGTGGAGGCTAGGGTTTCAATATGAAATCCTTATGAAGCATTAGGGTTTTTTTTTTTTTTTTTTTAGCAAGACTTAGATACAGTTCCTTAGGTTCACTTCTTAAGATTCTGCCATGTGGATTTTTTCTCATGGGATAGAAGTATATTCTTAGTTAAGTAGCCACATGACTGAATCTAAAGAGAGGAAGCTAAGGAACAGCACCTAAAGTACTGTACCTAAGTTTTGTCATTTTTTTTTTTTTGTCTCTACCACCTTATTTAAATAGGAGCTTAATGGGCATTTAAAAAGGCTCTCCTATTAGGTTTACACAAATCCACAAACAATATCCACTTAGAATAAAATATTGCATGCTATATTAGAAATATTGTAGTTCGATAGATCGAGAGGTATCAAACAGCAGAAAAACATATTTTAAGGTTGTTGTTGGATTTTGTCATCTTATTAAGCCTGAATTAAATTTGGGTTAGGATTGGGTCAAAAAGGGGAGGTAATTTAGGGCTTGTGCAAACTTGACTAAGTAGTGCATTTCAATCCTGGTTGTTGAGTACTATGTGCCCAAAACTGGGCTTTGTTCTTGATCTTCTCAACCGGAACCTTTGTTGTGTTGTGTCTTTTCTGATGGCTTCATCTAGTGTGTGTGTGTGTGTGTGTGTGTGTGTGTGTGTGTATTGTCAATTATGTAGTTTGTATTGTGGTTTTCTTGTTATGTTAGAATAAAATTTATTCTCATTCATTCCAAAGACATACATAATTTGAGATATATATGCACGTTCTCTTCGTTTTAGATTTGGATATACTGACTTGATTTTATCGTAACTTGACATTAGCATGAAATTTGAGGTGAATTGAGTTAACACATAGAACTTATAACTTGAAGAAAATCATAATTTTTGGAAATTTTTAATAATTTTTGGAAAATTTTAATTATTTTAAATTTAAAGCCAAAGTGGTGAGGAAATTAATTATGTTGGGCCAAATATGTTGGGTCCCTTAGTGTTTGGTTTTAGGCTTAAAAACTTTCAAGTATGACCAACATTGTTAAAAAGATTTTGGAGTAATTAATCCAAATTTGTAAGAACTTTATTTTGAGACTCATGTGTTGTTTCATTACTGATGTTTGAAGGTTTAGGCTATAAATTTATGAAGGTCATGATGTAAATCGCTAAGGAATTTGCTTTGGTTCCAATTATCTATTCAAAGACATTCGTTTATTGGTTGGTTAGCTGTAAACGACAAACTTTCCACAAGAGATAGAAATTGTCTTGGAAGTAAAGATCATCTCTCTTCTTTGAATGTCCTTTCACTTGAAGGGTTTGGGATGACATGATAAAGTTATGTCTAGTTTCAAATACTTTGTTTTTTTTTTTTCAATAAATGTAAGCTGAATCACTAACAAAATAAATAAATCACTTTGAAAATATGAATATCGGTTAACCACAAAATAAATAACTCCATTTGGACATCAAGGTGATGGATATGGTTGAGTTTTGATAGTCTTGGTATCAAATTTTGATATTGCCATTTAAGTGTGGAACCAAGTACATATCAATAGTTAAATCCTTATATTGTTTTTACTACCTCATATTATCTTAGATATAAATAGATATTGACATGTTTATTTTCACCAAGTCATCTAATCCTATATTAGGTTCTGCTTTATATTGTTTGGGGCTTTTGAAATAAAAGTTGTTTGTCAATTTAAAGTAAAGTGGACTTTAGATAATGATTCCTCTTAAGATATTATATTATATATGTATAATTGAAAAGAAGATTTGCTAAATAGTGAATCTTTTATGTAAAAGTTCTTTCCATATAAATATAATGATATTGTTAAAATAAATAAATAAACATTTTCTAATAATCGTCTAGACTATAATCTTTGCCAACACAAGGCTAAGAGTTGGTATTTGGATAAAATATTGTTTATTGCAGTGTGGTGCATTGTTATTGTTATTGTTTGCTCTTCAAAATCATTTTTATTATTTGCTCTTCTGAGTTATTGTTATATCTTACCTCATTGAGGTTATTGTTTGCCATGAGATTCACCTGCCAATTGTTAAGAATGTCTTCGATGGTTAATATTTTATACACTATTTATTGTTTATTGTTATTGACAAATTGTTAGTAAAAAACAACTTTACTATTAAGTATATTACAATATGTTATTATAAGTAATTTACCCAATGATGAAGTAATGTTCCTATAATTGAACTATGGCTTATTGAAAATGGGTAAATCTTTTAAGAGAGCATTTGTTTTTTTAACAAGTCATATGTTTTTCATTGTACAGTTAAATATTCACGTCCAAACCAGGTTTCATTGTTTCTACTAAATTACTTTCATACTATTGATAAATATTTTGTAAAATATAATACGTTGTCAATTATAATGTGTATTTTCATATGACAATATCATGTGATGTAGTCCCTTGTTTAGTTGTTATCTCACCCCCTTTTTCCACCATTTTCAGATTAGTGTAGTAGACTTTTTCAATGAAATAAATTGGTGGCTGTTGGAGGTATGATATGAAGACTGCATGTATTTCCCTATGGCTTCATCTTGTGTGTGTATTGCATGGTTTGTATCGTGGTGTCGTTATGTTGAATAAAATTTTATATGTGAGATTGGCAACCCTTCTTATTGTCTTGTAATGTGTTGACTT
The DNA here is from genome assembly GCA_030445155.1 of Quercus variabilis. Taxonomy (NCBI): domain Eukaryota; kingdom Viridiplantae; phylum Streptophyta; class Magnoliopsida; order Fagales; family Fagaceae; genus Quercus; species Quercus variabilis. The sequence goes on from CP129455.1 coordinate 44,221,913, forward strand.
TTAAAACTCTGTAATTTTCTAGAGTGTGTGGCTTAAGTCTTAATAAAAGTATTGTTTTTATCATTGATTATATGTATGACCAAACCATTTGTGTTCGTCAAATTGGCTAATTTTTATCACAGATTGTGGGTTTTTTTTTTTTAGAATTGCTATGTCCATAATATTTTCATAACAAATTATAAGTAGTAAGTTGTTATTGGTTCCAATTTGAATCTACAACTTAAATTCTTTTTTGCCCACTTATAACAACCAAGAACAACCCACCACTTAGAATTTGTTATAAAAATGTTATGAAAATATTGTGGACATAACACCTCTTTTTCTTTTTTTTTCTTTTTTTTATGCAAAAGATTATGTCTTTTTTGTAAGATGGGCCCAAAAGAATATTCTGAGGGGGGAAGATTTATGTAAGATTGTAATAGGCAGTTGCTCATTTTTGTGATATTGTTAAGCCAATTGGGGATAGGATTCGGCCTAAAAGGGAGCTATACTAGGGCTTGTGTGCACTAGACTAAATAAAGCTCAGGTTCACGTTTGCCACCGTTAACAAACAAAGCTCACAGCCTTGCATTCGAAGCCACTCTTTTAGTCAAATTATTCCAAGTCTTCTACAGTATTTTGCACATGAGCCACAATTCAAAGTCACCTACATGAAATCACCTTCATTAGGTCTTTGTAATTCAGCTCCTTTTTAGTTTTATAACAATCACAAGCCGCAATTCAAAGTCACCCACTCGTTCATCTTGACTCTCGAACTAGAAATGTCAAAATTTTCAAGGCCGAAAGCAAATCTTTAGACCAGCTTTCACAATCCCTCAATTATGAGCTATGCTAGTGCCACATAAAGTGGCACAACTTGTATCATAATTCGTGCATGTCATGAGTTGTGAGTGGTAGGGAGTGATGGTGGGTCCATGTAGAGACACTCATCTACCACTCACAACTTGCTACGTGAGCAAGTTGTAACACAAGCATAACTCCTCAATTATCTACCCATTTAGGCCCAAGTTCCAATCCTAGTCAAACTCCAAACTTTAAACCATAAAATGGTCACAAGGCTTTCAATCCAACAACTACCAGTCTATCATATACATATCTTTCGTTCTTTTGGCAAATCAGAATCTTTTATCCCTGTGCTTCATTTTATGATCAGTCAATCAAAATTTATTATGTATTTGATTTTTTTTTTTTTTTTTACAAGGAAAATAAAAAATGTGTGACAAATTGTAAATTTTTTTTTTTTTTTTTATGTTGACAAATTATAGTTGGTGAAATATAAAATTATGCAATATTCTTTTATACTAATTTACATCCAATATTTTACACATATATCCATAATTGATGTGGAATTGTCCACATAAAAGTAGATGTAAAATAAAAACTAATATGAGAGAATCAAAGTGGAATGAAAATGTTTCTATATAAAATCTCCACCACCACAAATTTTTTTAGTAGATGTGAGAGAATCATATCCTAAAGTGTAATAATTAAAGTGGAACAAAAGATCCATATAAAGAAAATCCACAAGACAACAGGTATTTTTTTGTTTACGTGACACTTTTCTTGAGCCTCCTAAAAAAAGACTATTTTTATTTTTAGGCTGGGAAAAAGAACAAAATTCAACATCTCATAGTCCGTGATAAGAATTGGTCACTTTGGGTTAACTTAAATATAGATATTAGATGCACTAGTTTAGTCAAATGATATACGTACGTACAAGTGCGCATAAACTAATAAAAATAATAATTTATTACGTACACACCCATTGGCGGAGTCAGGATTTGAGTTTAGGGGGGAAAAAATTTATATATGATATACGTACTTACATAAATTTATGTGAATATATAATTTTTGAGACCAATTTGAAAAATTAAAAGCTATTCATTTAAATACTAAGTGATATTCAATGTAATTATACAAAAGAAAAAAAAAATCACTACCCAAAAAAAAACACTACAAAAAGAAAAGCTTATTCATAATATTGTATTTATCTGTTGAGATATTTCTAACATGAGTGTTCTTTTTTTTTTTTTTTTCTTTTTTTTTAAAGCCAAAACTCAAGTTATGAATGAAACTATTAGTAGTTAGATAGATACTGAGTGCAATATATGTGAATTTCTATTATTTTGGTTAATGTGTTCCCATAAAATATTCAAATTATAATATGGTAGGGACAAACTAAAAAAATTTCAATGCAAAGCATCTAGTGGAGGACTTAAGGTTCCTCAATAATATATTTAAAAGTTATCCTCTTTTTCAAAACCAAAGAAACAAAGTGGCATTTAATAAACCCACAAACAAAAAGTAGGCAGGGGTAATTAATAGCTAAAAATATTTTTTAACCCTGAAAAAAGGAAAAAAAGAAAAAAAAAACCTAAAGGTATTTTTTGAGCGGGTCTCAGGGGGCCGACTGCACACCCCCCCGGCTCCACCCTTGTACAAACCTCACACAATCATAGAGAACAACAAAAAATAAATACAAAACAAGACAAGATGCAAATCTCTGAAATATAACAACCACCATACAAACTAGCAGCAAGCTACATACAAATACACAATACATACACCAGATCAAGCAATCAAGATAAATGTCATTGTCGGCATATTGCATGGATTAATGAGTCTACACTAAAAACCCATTTTCTACTTAAAAACAAAGAAACCTAAACAATAAAAATGACGTAAAAACGAGAGCGGGAAATGCCAATAATACTAATAATAATAACAAAAATAAGTTTCATATGCAGTTTGTTGCCAACCTCCCCCTCACACCTGTGAAAAACCTCTCAGACAGTTGATGATATATATATTTAATTAATTAAGGGATGTTTGATTATGTTGTTTAAACAACAGTTTTTGTTGTTTAAATAACACAACATGTATTTTCACAATACTTTTTCACTCACATATATTTTTATAATACTTAAACAATGTTGCTAGAATAACATTACCAAACGGAACTAATCCACACAATACAACTTGAAATTCTAAATAATAAAAAAGTATACTTCATGCATGAACGGAATTTCAGTCCACACGTAAAAGTTCCAAACAACGAGATGACTTACATTGTGTACGTATTGGTGAGGATCCGATTAGACAGAGGTTGACTCAAAGCCGTTGTCTTGTTCACAGATGGAAGTTGGATATAGGTACCATTATTGTGGCCGCCACTATTGGAACTACACTGGCGTAGTTTAAAGAAGAATCTCAAAAAGAGTGTCAGAGGGATAACCATTACCGCTGCGAGCCACAAGCCCAAAAGCCATTTTTCTGCCCTGTTAGTTAAAAAAAAAAAAAAAAAAGTTGTATTAATACCATACCACGGAAAAAAAGTTATTAGTTGTCAATGACTTAAGCTATATATTAATCGAGAAGGAGACATGATGGTCAACAAAGCTATATATTGACACCCATTTAGAGAAGGAGACATGAAGGTCAACGATTGAACATGAGTGTGAAGTGTAGGAAGAGGCGGAAGGTTTACAAATGCACAAGGTGGGGGGAGGAGGCAGAAATAGTTTGGCCATGGTACCTGATTTTGATTAGATTTGGATATGTATCTGCAAGGCATAAATGAAAGGACCTCACAAAGGGTTTGAAGGACTTTCTAAGTTGTGAATTAAAAGCCAGGGTTCTTTTATATATATATATATATATATATATATTGTAGGGATAAGGGCCCAGAATCATATGTTAGGCCTTGGGCTTGGTCCGAAGACATTAAATGATTCAAGAAGGGACAAATAGTTGTGAGGGGTTCCAATTTTAAAGTCTCATAAGTAAAGAACAAATGGAGGGTAGTCTGAGGAGGAACTCTTCCTCGGATATGATGAATGCAGCTCAAATCTATATTCCAACAATCAATGTAACTTTCCAAGAGGCTCTAACGATAAGGTTGTACATCATTCACGTATAAGAGTGATGGGAACTTAGAAATATCTAAGGAAAAGCTACTACCACTGCATTAAATGTACTATAGCTACTTTCCTAGCATTTATGTGGAGAAGACCTCTGAATAGTGTTACCTTGGCTACCATGACATACAGAAGACCAAAGTAGGTGTCTAATGGGACAGACACTCAAGTAAGGGCTCAGATGACCAACAAATGTAGAATCAAGATGGTCCAAAGGGAGTTATATAATATGAGAGACCCTCCATGAGAGGGAGATCGGAAAAAAATAAAAAGAGAGCACTGTAGCAATCAAAATTATATTTATCTCCCTTTGTTATTGATTCATATAGAAAAGAGATCTCCTCGGACAGCGAATAGATTCTGCTCTATTTTCCTTGTTTGTGCTTGATTATCATTTAAATCCATACTAGCCATTGTCAAATTCATTAGAGTCTAGTTCTCTAACTCACTCTCTACAAATTTATTGTATTGGGCTCACTGGGCCAAGATCCTATACATTTTGGGCTTGGGCTGCAAAACGTGTCCTTGCATATATATATATATATATAGCAAATATTGATTTGAAAGCCAAAGTTCCTATTTAAAAGATAAAATATCATCATTATTGCTATATTTAAAGGTTAGTGTTTATTTGTATTTTATATTTTATTCTTTTTGTTAGAATATGTAATTAAATGATTAAATTTACCATATTTTGATAGTTTAAACTTTTGAGACAATTGGTAATTAAACATGATATCAGAATAAGAAGTCTTAAGTTTGATCCTTGTCCCTTCTACCTCCCATTTAAAATCCGACATGTTGGGCCTCATCACTTATTGAAAAGGTAGTTTTGGCCTATACATGAGAGGAGTATTAGAATATGTGGTTAAATGACTAAATTTACCGTATTCCAATATGACAGCTCGAAAATGTGTTAAAACATAAGAGCTGTTTAGACCCTCAAATTAAATTACGGCTTGATTGATTTTACTCTAACTTAATATTAAGTGCGGAATAGAGTAAATGCGAGTAGATAAATAAACAAATTACTTTAACCCATAATCATAATAACACAGTAGTAAAATGAAAGGTAAAAGAGTAGGGAAGAATAATGCAAATACAAGATAATACGCAGATGTGTTATCGAGGAGGAAATTGAAGAACTCAGCGAAAAACCTCTCCGCCACCTTCCAAGCGATAATCAATCCACTAGACAATTAGCTGGGATACATGGATTAGCAAGAGACCCTCCAAGCCTAATCTACCTGATGTACCAAAACTCTCTAAGCTCCTACTCCAACAAAGCTTCTCGGAACTGTGTCTTGTCTTGTTCTCCAGATCTCGCAATACGCTCGATTGCATCTGCCAAAACTTGGCTTCTTCCAATACTTTCCAGCAGCACTAAAACCTCACTTGACACTCTAAAATGGTGTGGTAAGTGTGTGGGCTATCAACTTCTCGATAGTATGGAAATGGAGAGGTAGGAGTTGAGGAAAATCCACAAGCAATTGTGTAGAGAAGTGTGGGTATAATAATCTCTAACTCTTAAGGTTTGTGGCTAGGGTTTTCTCTTTGAAGCACTCTTCAACATATATGGGTAATGTGAGTATATATAGTGTGGGTACAAAAAGTGTGTATCAGATAGGACAATTTGGCAAAATAGAATGTTTTGCGAATGTCTCACTGGAAGGCCTTACTCGTGAGATAATCGCAAAAACCAGCTCTCTCTATCCTATCCTGACTCTTCGCATTCCAGTCATATGTAGGGCACATGCTTCATTTCGCGGGAAGCTTAGTCGCAACCTACCCGAGAAAATAGCTTCAGTCTTCATGCCTTGAGTTTTCACTCTCTCTCTCTCTCTCTCACAACCCTTACAATAAAATTCCACAAATAATACAGGCTACAAAATATTGAACATAATTACAATTAAATTTGACACAGAATAAAAACCAACAAAACACACAGTTGTAAATTACAACTTTACACAATAGTTTAAGGTTTTGGGACAATTGGCAACTTAACGTTTTTTTTTTTCTCACTTTAGATTTTCTCGCTCTCTTCCCCTTAATCTCTTCTCTCTCTATCTCATCTTTCAAATCACATAAATAGTGTTTTAATAAAGTATAATGTAAAATAAATAATATGATGTGAGGTATTTTAAAAACTAGAATCATAAACATTTCAACTAGAGCCACCCGCCCTCCCCCCCCCCCCCCCCCTCCCCAATTTAGCAATTTGAAGTTATTTGTTTTTGTTCTGTCAAACATATATATATATATATATAGATATATATTTAAAACCAAAATTGAGAAAAAATTTAATTATCTTCTAGATTAGAATTCAATTTTTGCACCACATGTTCTATCTAATTTTTAAATTTTTGTGTCAAATGAATTATTAGGTGCAACAATAAAATAGTATAAATCCAATTAGATTTTAAATTGAAGTTCAATTTTGCGTCACATTTCTCATCTAATTTTTAAATGTTTGTGGCAAATAAATTTTTGGGTGCAAAAATTGAGAAAAGTCCAATCTCAATTAGATTCTAAATCACACACACACACACACACACACACACACATATAAATAGTGGGAAACCATTACATATTTTAGATATTTATGACTTTAAAAAGTTTTTAAGTTGTAACTCTTACATTAGGTATATCTAGTTTGTAACCCTATGCATATGCAATAAGATGCATAATATAATTCATATATATATATATATATATATATAATTTAAATACTATTAATAGTCATTTTTATATTTTGTTAACTCTCTAAAAAAATTTGTAAGGATAATATTATTAGGTATAAAATGTAAATTGTTCATTTATTATTATTACTACTACTACTACTACTACTGTGAAGCACCATTTTTTTTACGATTTATTTATTCTAGACTCTTTAGTTTTTGTACTTAATAACTCATTTACATGAATATTTATGATGTGGTTCCACATTTGATTTTAAAATTAAGAAATAGAACTCTTTAAAAATAAATAATTTAGAACATATAACGCAAAATTGGAACTCTAATTTGGAATTTTAATTTGAGTTTATCTCAGTTTCATCTATTATTATTATTATTATATAGATTTGAACTCATATACATATGTAATTGTAATTGTTTTTAAATATATTTGTGCATATATACATAGATATATATTAGTTTGAAAATTACTAGTAGGAGAAGTCACTGCAACGGTGCAATCAAGAAGGATGACGTAGATAGATGACGTAAGGTCATTGAATAATAATATTATTAAGCTAATCTTGTGCAACAAATGGGAAGAAAATTCCACTCTTAAGCAATTTGAAGTAGTTGGTTTTTTGTGTTGTTTTTTTGTTTTTTGTTTCCCCCTAAGAGTTACAATCTAAAGTTGTTTTTCTTCCATCAGAAATTTGAAAATTACTAGCAAGGCAGTGAGAATGTGTCACTACAGCGGTGCAACCAAGAAGGATGGCATAGAGATGATGTGAGGTCATTGATTAATATTTTTTATTAAGCTAATCTTGTACGACAAATGGGAAGAAAATTACACTTAAGTGAAGTTTCATGGTAGCGAGGTGATAGACTTCCACTTCCTTTTATTTAAAAAAATATGCATATATATATATATATATATATATTTAGGTTTGTTTGGTTAGGATGAAAAGGAAAATAATGAAAATTTTGAAGAGAGGAAATGGTGGGATGAGTACAATTTTCTTAATTTGGTAAAGAATAAACTTGTTAGGTTCTAAAAGTTTAGAACAATTGGCAAACCATGAGCACAAACTTGTCTAGATATAGATCTTAGAGTCTATAGGATTTATTAGATTATGCTCAAAGTGCTACAAGTTAGAATACAATAAAAAGAAAGCTATAGATAGAAGAATTCAGAAACATGCCAAGTTTGATCAATCGAGACTAAGCTTTGACCAATCGAAGCACAGGTCTGCAGAATTTTAATTAAGCCCATTAGCCCGTTAAGCCCATTAAGTGATCAGGATTTCAAATCTATTTCACATAGTATTTAAAGCAAAACCTAAGGCACATTTTATAGAGACATTAGAGGTGCTTTTGTGAGATCTAAAAGGTATTGTGCCTTCCTTTTTCAAAGTCACTACCGGAAATCATTCTCATATCTTTAGAACTGGTAGATCTAAAGTCGCTACAACAAGATCAACAGTAGTTGATGATTTAAACTTTCAAGGGTGGTCTTGGAGTCACAAACTGGAGAGTTTGTGTTGCTAAACCTCTGAGTGGGATCTCAAAGTCACAAGCGTGAGTGCTTGTGTGCTGTAAATCCAAGAGAAAAGGAGTTTGTGAATTTGGAGCTTGCATGTGGTTGTGTCAGTAAGTTACTATTGGAGGTGTCAATAGATTTAGGGTTAAATTTGATTGTAAAAGTTTCAATTTTCTATTAGTGGATTTTTTTTTCCTTGAGGATAGGTCAAGTTAAATCCTCCTTAGGTTTTTTTACCTTGAAATTATTGGTTTCATTGGTTTTCCTAAGTAATCATGTTGCTATCTTATTTACTTTTCTGCACTAGGTAATATGTTTGCATGTGTTTAGCCTATATTTGAAAAATAAACCTAAGTGTTAACTTGGTTAATTAATTGGGTTAAACAATTGAGTGTTCAGGGGTCTAAAAAAACAAACAAAAATAATGTCCAAAATAAAGAGGGTTAGAGTATTTTGTGTTCAAAACTCTATGCCTCTCTCAACTGATACTCAATTGATGTGTCGGACTGTGTGCCTTACCAATCCATCCAACAACCAATTGGTGAAGGATGAGGGGACACAAATTTTTTATAGCATTCGATTGCAGATCAAGCCCATTGGTATTGGAGCGAATTGTGAAATCCCTCACAATGTGGTTCCAACGACTTGAACCTATGACTAAGCTCTGATACCACTTGTCGAACCGTGTGCCTTACCAATCTATCCAACGACCAATTGGTGAAGGATGAGGGGACACAAATCTTTTATAGCATTTGATCGCAGACTAAGCCCATTGGTATTGGAGCAAATTGTGAAATCTCTCACATGATGTTCGACCGATCAAAACTGGAAAATTTTCAGTTTTTAGTTTCTTGAACGATCAGTCTTTCCATACATCTTTTGTGATAGGATTCACATGCATTGCATTATGTTATTTATCCATCTTGCATTTTTGCAGTCATATCTCTCATTGTTTCCACATACAACATGCATATACTTTAGTATATGCTATTTTTCTTGAAGTGTGAACTGTTAGAAATTAGATTTTTTTTTTTTTGAGATATGATGGATTATAAATGTACAAACATTTTCTCTACTCTTGAGGTTGATTTGAGTTTTCAAAATACATTGACACATGAAAACACTTTGCATGCTGAATTTTTATGTCTTTGAGATTTATATTGTATAGTCTTAACTGATTGTGCTTGGAATGTTTGCATGCATCTATTTATGGGTTACATAGTGTCAAGTTTGCATATATTGAAAGAGAGAATATTTTTCTTCACGTGTATCCTCAACTTATTTTTTTGTTAGTTTTGTGTCTTTTTAGTTTTCCCCACCTCCTAAATTTTCCCTAAAAATTGTTTTGTTATTTCTATTTTTATAGGGGGAGAAATTTTTTTTAAAACCTATATGGTTCTTAGGGAGAGTTGTTGCTCTTCACAGGGGGAGTTGCCTCTATTTTCTATAAAGCTGAATTGTTTTATGTTCCTTTGGTTCTCTATTTTCTCTTATCCTTTGCTGTGTATGTTTACTCTCTCCCCTCTATTTAGGTTGTCTTTGTCAATACGTGACAAAAAGGGGGAGAAATAGATGAATTTTGGAAATCATGTTAAAAAGGTTTTAACTATTTTTATTTAGAGGGAGATGAAATTGTTTTTGAAAGGGGGAGAAAATAAATTTTTTTTTTTCATATATCTAACTTAGGGGAAGAGTTAGTTTGCATGTTTGTTATTTGCTATTATTGCATATATCTTATTCATATTGGTTATCTATCTTTATTTCCACACATGCGGTGATGTGCTCTTTTGAGTGTTTTAGGAAAGACAAGTACATTTTGATCAAGATCTTCTGCCTCTTCTTGCAACTTCTAGGTATGAAGTCTTAGATTGGGATTTATGATGTAATTGGGCATATTATTGTAATAAGGTTGTTCTTGTAATTAAGCATTTCATTTTGTATGTAAATTTTGTCATGAATTGCCAAAAGGGTAGATTGTTAGGTTCTAAAAGTTTAGGATAATATGCAAACCGTGAGCACAAACTTGTCTAGATATAGATCTTAGAGTCTATAGGATTTATTAGACAATGTTCAAGGTGTTGCAAGTTAGAATACAAGAAAAAGAAAGTTGTAGAAAGAAGAATTCAGAAACATGCTAGCTTTGATTGATCGAGACTAAGCTTTGATTGATCGAAGCACATGTCTGTAGAATTTTAATTAAGCCCATCAGCTTGTTAAGCCCATTAAGTGATAAGGGTTTTAGATCTATTTCACATAGTATTTAAAGGAAACCCTAAGACACGTTTTATAGAGACTTTGGAGGTGCTCTTGTGAGATCTAAAAGGTATTGTGCCTTCCTTTTTCAAAGTCACTACTAGAAATCATTCTCATATCTTTAGAATAGGTAGATTTGAAGTTGTTGCAGCAAGATCAACAATAGCTGATGCTTTAAACCTTCAAGGGTGGTCTTGGAGTCACAAATTGGAGAGTTTGTGTTGCTAAACCTTTGAGTGAGATTTCAAAGTCACAAGCATGGGTGCTTGTGTGCTACAAATCTAAGAGAGAAGGAGTCCATGGATTCAAAGCTTGCACGTGATTGTGTTAGTGTGTTAGTAAGTTATTACTGGAGGTAGCAATAGATTTAGGGTTAAATATGATTGTAAAAACTTCAATTCTCTATTAGGTTTTTTACCTTGAAACTGTTGGTTTCATTGGCTTTCCTGGGTAGTCATATTGCTGTCTTATTTACTTTTCCATACTAGGTAATTTACATGTGTTTAATCTAGATTTGAATAATAAACCTAAGTGTTAACTTAGTTAATTAATTAGGTTAAACAATTTGAGTGTTCAGTGGTCTAAACAAACAAACAAAACTCATATTTGAAAGAGAGAGGGTTAGAGTATTTTCTTCCTAGGCTCAATTTTTTTGCCCTACTTCCCTAATGAAAAGAAGACAAATTTACGATTTCTCCCATATGTTTCTAATGTATTCATAAAGTGCAATTTGTACTAATTTAATCAAGTTATTTTTATTCTTTTGTAAAATAGATGGATATGTAATAAATTAATACGAGAGATTAAAATCTGTATTTTACCCCTCCAATCCCAACATGTCCCTTCATCTTATTACATATTTTAGAATAAGCACAATCACACCCAATAAATTCTAATACCCATAAATAAATCCAACCAAATTATGAATTTATTGAGATGTTATTAGGTGTGGTGGGATGTATTGAATTTTAAGTAAAATACTAATGTGACAATCTCTTGTTAGATAGTGTAAAACATGGGTTTTACACCCCATCCTTACCAAATTCAAACTCTTAATATGAAATGTTCACTAGCTTTATAGTCATCTTATTCAATGTCAACAAATCAATTTTGTCTAAAGATAAATTGCCCTCTAGAGATATCATTTTGAATATTCCAATATATGCATTTCTTATTATACTTCCATTCCTAGATATTGTAATAAGGTCACTCAAGAATTAGCTTGGTATGCTAAGAAGACAAAGAAATTAACCCTCGGTTTGGCTCAAGGAAATACCTTCCTTTCTCCTTCCTATAGTAAACTCTGATTCATTATAAATACAATCTATCATTTTGGGCTAGTTAAAAAATAAAAATAAAACTTTGAAACAAGGCAAAGATGCACTTTCTAGGCCCATTTTCCACAATTACTGAATTACCTTCCCTTATAGGTCCAATCCTAGCCTAATTTAATTTAAGCTTAACTATAAAACCAATGATAGGTTATGAAAGCTTGGAAATGTCTCAAAAACACACGAGCAGTTTAGACCCCCAAATTAAAGTTACGGCTTGGTTGATTTTACACTAACTTAATACTAAGTGCGGAATAATGTAAACACAAGTGTATGAGCAAGACAACTACTCTAATCCATAATTAAAGTAACATAGTAGTAAAAATGAAATGAACAAGAGTAGGGAAGAGAGATGCAAACACAGATAATACCGAGACATGTTATCGAAGAGGAAACCGAAGAACTCGATGAAAAACCTTTCTGCCGCCCTCTAAGTAGAAATTGATCCACTAGACAATCAGTTGGGATACATGGGTTAGCAAGAGACCCTTCAAGCCTAATTTACCTGATGTACCTAAGCCCTCCAAGCTCCTACTCCAATAAGGCTTCTTGGAATCGTGTCTTGTCTTAGTTCTCTGGATCCCGCAACAAGCTCCATGTTGCATCTGCCATCATCGGCTTCTTTCAATGCTTCCCAGTAGCACCAAAACGTCACTTCACACTTTGAAAGGATATGGTAAGTGTTTGGGCTATCAACCTCTTAATGGCATGGAAATAGAGAGATAGGAGATGAGGAAATACTCAAAACAAATGTGTAGAGGATTGTGGGTATAACAATCTCCAACTCTCAAGGTGTTTTGCTAAGGTTTTCTCTTAGAGGCTCTCCTTTCAATTGTGGGTAATTTGGATATAAATAGTGTGGGTACAGAAAGTGTGAATCAGACTGGACAGGCTGGCAGAACAGAATGCCTCACGGGTGTCTCACGGGAAGGCCTTACCAGCGAGATACTCGCGAGACACAATTGTCTCCACTTGGCCTAACTCTTCGTATTCCAGCATGTGCAGGGCACAGGTATCACTTTGCGGGAAGCTAAGTCGCGATATACCCGCGAGAAATTTTCAGTCTTCAAATGCTTGAATTTAATTACAATCAAATTTGGCACAAAATATAAGCCAACAACCCTTACAAAGAAATCCCACAACAAATACAAGGTACAACAGATTGAATTTAATTACAATCAAATTTGGCACAAAATATAAGCCAACAAAAACATATAGTTGTAAATAATAACTTTACAATCTCCCCTTTTGGCTATTCCATGACAAAACTCCTAAAATAGACTCTAAACTTAAACGTGAGTTTGGGAACATTGGCAAAACTCACTCACGCCTAATCTAGAAACTATGAAGCTCTTGAACCATAATGACAAGTATCTCCTGAAACACAACAACACAATAAGTTCATGGTTATGTAGAAAACTTGTAATGAAAAATGGAACAAGCATAATGCGATCAAGCAAAATAGAATAAAGTACTAGACCATTGCTTGACCAAACACGCAATCACTTATACAATAGTGATCACAATGCTCATTCACACAAATAATGAACATCCAGACATGCAAGCTAATAAGCTTAATTACAAACTTTCATTTGCATATCCAACACTCAACCAATGCATAAAAACATATATGCATCTAGGAACAATCCTACATGGGCACAAGAGTGAGGTACTTAAGACATAATAGCAATATCTTAGAAGTACAAAAGAAATGCTACAAAAGCATTGAGAGAATCACAAATTAAACAGAAATAAAAACTGAGATTAAACCAGAGTATTTAAGTTTAAAACATAAGTAGTAAAAACAGTAAGCATAAAACAGTAGTTATAAAAACTAAAATAAACAAAGGTAAACCATTTATGAACCAATAACCAATGCTTATAAGTCTAAAACTATGCTCTCCCTAACACTGTGCAAGCTCTTCCTCAGCTCCCCCTTAAAAATTTCTCCCCCTTTTTGACCAGAATGGCCAAAGAGGCTAAAATTGATCTAACTCTGAATCTGAGCCCTACTTCATAGACAAGTCTTGTATCTGTGAAGCCAATGCAGTGATTTGTCCTTGGAGGTATGCAAACTGGGTCGCGGTATGATACACATGGGAATCAAGCACTGTAGACATCTGGTCCATTTTAGCTAGTAAGAGATCAAGTTTGCTCAAGCCTTGAGTTGGAGCCGAAGATGATGGCTGATCCGCAGCCTCTAGAGCAGAAGTGAACCTATCAATCTCCTCCCCTGTATCTCCACCCTCGTCCTGCTTAACACGTGGTGGTGGTATGGTATGCACACCAATCTTGGAGCCTTTGATGTGTGTTGTGTTCCTAGTCAATGTATGACCACCAATGGGGTAGTTCCTCTGAACTGCTGTGAGGCCACTAGGAAGTTTAAGCTTTGCTTTTGCAATCAAGCCTATGATTAGAGAAGGAAATGACATTACAGTCCTTGTATTCTGCTTTGTAATGCTCTTCTTTAGGACATGGATGATATGGCCACAAATGTCTATCTCCTTATGGATAAAGAGATCATACATTAATCTGGTTCTTGGAGTAGATAGTGTGGTGAGGTTGGTGACCGGATACAAATTATGAATCATCACATAACTTAGAGTCCTTACTTCCGGAGAAAATTTGATTGTGTTCATGGATGATTTCTTCGGTTCACCACCAAGAACTTTAATCATCTCATCAGTAAAGCCCAATTTGTCCCCATATGCAATTGTAATCGGCTAAGATGGAGGACGAATTTCCAAAAAAATCTTGGATGATCTCTCTAGTAATCACAAATTCGTTGTGCCTTACCCAGCACTCGATACGATCTTCGTTGACAGCTACATTTGAGAAAAACTCCTTGATTATCTCAGAATAAACAATCCCAGTTGGATTCAACAGCTTGGTCCAAGTTCTATCTTTGAACACTTCAGGGATGAATGTGTCCTCAAGAGTTTCTCACTGAACCACCCTCTCCATGATGATCGTCCTGTCCTTGTAGCAGTCATTATACTTCATATCTGCTTCAACAGACTTGAAATGATCAAAATCAGTGCATGCACACTTTGAAGTTGGTTTCTTTATAGCTGCATGCTAGGTTGGAGCCATCTGTATAAAAAAGAACCAGAAAAGAACCAAGTACACAAAGCACAAAAAGAACATAAAACTTGATTAGATTCAAGTTAGTTCCATAACAGAGGTAAAATTAGCCTAAAACAGAGCATAATCAACTCTTAACAACATGCTAAACACAAAAAAAATTGACATAATGCATGAAAATAAGTAACTGTGCATGTGTGTGCGTCTATGTGCATGTGCAGATGCATGTGTGTGCAACATGAGATGCATGAAGGGTGCCTAAATGTGTGCCTAGTGTATGCATGGCATGGCATTGAGGCACAAAATGGGCAAAGTGTGTAAAACACATAGCCATGGACTAAAGCATGAAAAACATGACAAAAAAAAAAAAACTAGAAAAATGATTGGAACTAAGTTTAGTCCAATTCATCACACAAATGTCATTTAGACATTTGTCAAACACCTAACATGCAACAAAGCAAAAAACACATGAATAATGCATGAACATGATGCAATCATGCCTAAATACATGTTAAAATGCCTTAAGGGGCCAACATAGATGCAAAAAAAGACAAATGGGACTTAGCCCAATCAAAGAAATTAAAAAAATTTCACTTTAAAAAGAAACCCAACCCAATTTTTTGAAAATCCCAAATTTTCAAACCCTAAGCATAAAAACTGCATAATCTGAAAATATAAGATGAGAAAAGTGTAGTAAGTATATACCTTGAAAGGATTGTGTAGAAATTTTGCTTGAAAATGATGGGGTTTAAATGAAATAGTGATTTGGGTTGAAAATGGTTCAAGAGAGGCTTAGGGAGGGAAATGAGTGATTTTGAAAAATTGTCACATCTTCTACATACAAACTAAAAACATGCGATTTTTGCTGGTTAGAGAGTAGCGATACAGTAGCGAGACTGTCGTAAGAATGGCCACTGAAGCACATGAAATTTCGTGAGAAGCTCTAGGTCGCAATATAGTCGTAAGACAGTCGTGATACCCTCTGTCTGAATTTGGAAAAATCCAGTTTTTGCCAAACAGCATTTCGTGAGAAGCTGTTGGTCGCAAGGTAGCAATATAGTCTCGAGAGTTTCTGTGTGACATGATGAAAAAATTATTTCCCCCAAGCCCTTTTTGCGGGAAGCTCTAAGTCACGAGCTTCTCGCGAGAAAACCTCTGAACTAATTTTTGAAGAAAAACACAAAAATGCATTTTGAACAAAAACAAAAAACACAAAAGTATAAAATTACTTTCAAAAACAAATAAAATACTAAAAAAATCTTTTTGGGTTTGATCATCAAGTATTTGAGCATACACATCACATTTGAACATGTACAATCACACAAATAAGATAAGCATTCATTGAATCAAAGTCTTGTGTGTTGTGGGTGAGTATCAAGTGTGAAATAGTCCTTAGACCAGAGTGAAGTTTCAATGTTCAATTCAATTGAGTCATACACAACTGATACGAAGTCAAGTGGACTATCTCAATTATAGAAATGAGTATATATGACCTCCCACAAATTGATTACATAGCTTAGAAGCTTTTCATTTGGTTTCTGTATAAATCATAAACTGATTACATTTGATCCATTTTGGATGATACATCTCCTTTTTGAGATCGGTGCTTGATATTTTTGATATATCAACATTTAGGATTAGCCTTTGGCTTTTTGAGCACTATACATTTCAAAACACAAGTCGCTTTTCGTTTTTTCTAGTCAAATACTAGTATGTGCGACAGGCTTTTGTAGCTCGATATCTCTTTTCATTTGGAGATTTACATTTAGTGAGCTTTTTTGCAAAAAAAAAAAAAAAACAAAACAAAACAAAAACAAAATAAATAAAGTAGGAAAAGATATAGACACAAGTCTATGCATGTATCATCAAGACTATTGACCAATCATTCATAACAAGTTTGAAGATCTATTTACAACAATCACACATAATTTTCAAGATTTCTTCCACAAAGATAAATGTGCATATATAACAAGCTAAGCTCGTAAATGCACTACGCCATAAGTATGAAGGTACTAGGCCAAACTCACATGAGATATGCACAAAACGAGCGATCAAACGTTTTGAAGATTTTTCAATTTTTATGGGTTTTTGAATTTTTTGAACACACTAAAAAAAAAATCGAAATAATAAGATTTATCAGTGACACAAAAACATTTTCTCACCAATTAACATGATTGAATAATGTTAGGGACATATTCACACACCCAAATCCACAACATATTTTGTTGTGATTTATGTATAATAAAATATTTTCAATGGGTAAACATGATGTTACTCAAAGTTCAATTTACACCTTTAGTAAGTTGTGAAAAGGATAATGAAAAATAAAACACAATCAACTTAAATGGATCAAGCATTCAGTAGTGTAATCAAACACTAATGGTCTAATACCCATCAATGTTATCAATTCTGTTCTAACCAAAAAATTCCTCTATGGTTTATTAATATATCGGTACGAATCACCACCCCAAGACCTCTCATCATTTCTCCTTCCTCGTGACCAAGAAGCGCTTACATTGTTTAGTGCTCTCAGCTTATGACAGTTGGGTCTTGTATGTCCTTGTAATCCACAAAAGTGACACAAATGATTCGATCTAGGACCCTGTTGTGATCTTCCTCTAGATCCAAATCTAGCTTCTGATTGATTACGGGACTTATTAAACACCCGTTGATCAGCCACATTCTTCTTCTTTTCAGCCTTAACTTTCTCAAGTGTCGACTCTTCTACAACCGTATCTTTGGCCTTCACGAACTTCACTTCTTTAGTGACATTGGCTGATGAGCTGTTCCCTCCGGTATATCCCAATCCGGACTTGTCTGAGGCATGTTTTTGAGATGAAATAACATCATCTAGCTTCTTGGAAGAGACGCTTTCTATCTTGGCTTGTGCTTGCACTATCTCTTACTCAAGAAATCTCACTTTTGTTTAAGCTTCTGATAGCTCACCATTTATTGTTTCAATCTCACACTTTGTCTCTTTATATCGCACCAGAAGGATTTTGTAATCCTCCTCAGTCCCCTTCATCTTTTTAATGGCTGTGTTAGCCACCTTTGCATATCCACCGGTCTTCTTAAGGAGGGAATTATAAGTCTCTTGTAGACCCACTTCTTCTCCGTCTACCTCATCTTCAGATTCCTCAACTATTCCAATTGACTCCAAATCAGAGTGCTCACCAAGCTCCTTCATAAGTGCACTCAAATCATCTGAGGAATCCACATGAGCAATGGTCATAAATGCGGAGTAGTTTGCTTCTCCATCACAGCTCTCTTCAGAATCAGAATTTGAAAAATCCGAATCACTCAGCGTTGTGGCATACACCTTATCCTCTCCTCTTAGATAATTTGGACACTCCTTGAGATGTCCATGGCCTTTGTATTCATAACACACAATGTCTGAAGGAGATTGAGAATCCTTCCCCTCTTTCCTCTTAAACTCTTTCCTATCACCTTTTGAAGATGAAAACTTCCTTCTGTTGAACGGTTTCCTACTGTTCTTCATCTTCAGAAATTTGTGGAAGTTCTTCGCAAGAAATGCTACTTCCTTCTCCACTCCATCTTTTTCGGAAGAATCATCCATTCTTTCGGTGATGGTTTTGAGAGCAAGCGATTGACTTGTCTTATGGGAAGGCAGTCCAAGCTCATACATTTAAAGAGACCCAATGAGCTCTTGGATCTTAATTTCATCCAAATCTTTACTTTCCTCTATGACTGTGACTTTTGCTCGAAAGCTCTCCAGTAAGAATCTCAAGATTTTTCTCACCACCTTAGTATCTTCAATCTTCTTACCAAGATTGAGCTTAGCAATAACAATTTCGTTGAGCTTCCCATAGAACAAATCAAAAGATTCATTATCACCCATCTTGAACTCTTCAAATTCGATGGTAAGCATCTAGACCTTTGTGTCCTTAACCTTCTTTGTACCTTCATATATAGTCTCCAAAGCTTCCTTGGCAACTATCATGTGAGATATCCTATGGAATTCATCTGAAGACACACCACAGAAAATAGCATTTAAAGCTTTACTATTAGCATTAGCCGCCGCAAGAGCTGCCTTAAGCGAGATGTGTTATTGAAGAGGAAACCGAAGAACTCGGCAAAAAACCTCTCTGCCGCCCTCCAAGCAAAAATCGATCCACTAGACAATTAGTTGGGATACATGGGTTAGCAAGAGACCTTCCAAGCCTAATCTACCTGATGTACCTAAGCCCTCCAAGCTCCTACTACAACAAGGCTTTTCAGAACTGTGTCTTGTCTTAGTTTTTCGAATCCCGCAACAGGCTCCATGTAGCATCTGCCATCATCGGCTTCTTCCAATGCTTCCTAGTAGCACCAAAACGTCACTTCACACTCTGAAAGGGTATGGTAAATATTTGGGCTATCAACCTCTCAATGGTATGGAAATGGAGAGGTAAGAGATAAGGAAATACCCAATACAAATGTGTAGAGGATTGTGGGTATAACAATCTCCAACTCTCAAGATGTTTTGCTAGGGTTTTCTTTCAAAGGCTCTCCTTTCAATTGTGTGTAATGTGGGTATAGATAGTGTGGGTATAGAAAATGTAAATTAGACTAGACAGGCTGGTAGAACAGAATGCCTCGCGGGTGTCTCGTGGGAAGGCCTTACCCGTAAGATACTCGCGAGACATAGCTGTCTTCACCTGGCCTCACTCTTCGCATTCCAACATGTGTAGGGCACATGTATCACTTCGCGGGTAGCTAAGCCGTGAGATACTCGCGAGAAATCTTCAGTCTTCACACACACTCTCTCTCTAACACACAACCCTTACAAAGAAATCCCATAACAAATACAGGGTACAACAGATTGAATATAATTACAATCAAATTTGGTACGGAATATAAGCCAACAAAAACATATAGTTGTAAATAATAACTTTACAGGTTACAAGCCTTTAATTCAATGACTTCCTTGCAATTATCAGCCGAAAATAGAACTTGCCCGTAAGGGCAAGTTACAGTCGATAGAATATTCTATTGGTCCACATAAACAAAAAATTGAAAATGACTACTTTTTTTTTTTTAACCCAGTCTACAAAACAATAAGATTTATCAGTGACACAAAAACATTTTCTCACCAATTAACATGATTGAATAATGTTAGGGACATATTCACACACCCAAATCCACAACATATTTTGTTGTGATTTATGTATAATAAAATATTTTCAATGGGTAAACATGATGTTACTCAAAGTTCAATTTACACCTTTAGTAAGTTGTGAAAAGGATAATGAAAAATAAAACACAATCAACTTAAATGGATCAAGCATTCAGTAGTGTAATCAAACACTAATGGTCTAATACACATCAATGTTATCAATTCTGTTCTAACCAAAAAATTCCTCTATGGTTTATTAATATATCGGTACGAATCACCCATATATTTCATCTCGGCCTAAATTCTAGTTTATTCTAATTTGTTCTGTAAAATTTCAGTTGTATGTGACCAAATCATTAAGCTTTTTTCTTGGCTCTTTTTTTAATTTTCTTCTTAGAATATGGAATTTGAATTTGAATATTTTATTTGATATCACTGTTAAGAGAAATTGGAGCAATTTGAGTTATTTATTTGATTCAGCATAAATTTTTTTCTTGGTTTGATATTTGAAATTTCGTGTATTAGACTAAACTATTAATTCATTCTAAAATTAATTTGCTTTTTAGATATGGTAATATTAAAAATGTTTATGATTTGATTTTGCATAGATAATTTGATATGTGTAGACGACTAAATTTCTCGGTTCGAAATAAAGTCAAATGAGTAAAAATAGTGTCACAAATGTAAATTTGTATTGATGAATGTGTGGTACAATTCTCTGTAATTACAAAAGAGTTATCCTCTGATTCGATCTCCTTGAAAGACTTGTTGATTTGGATTGTAATAATGTAATTTTGATTTGAACACAAAATATCCTTCAATTTGGTTGAGGGATAGATCGAAGATTGTTGAAACAGAATTACAATGAATCTCTGGCTATGAGCTTGTTAGAAATCCTTTGTTCTTCACGTTCTTCACGTTCTTCGTGTTCTTCGTGTGTTCTTCGTGTTCTTGATGTGTTCTTCGTCTTCGAAGGTTTGTGGTGGAAGTTCTTCGGGGCTTTAGAGGCTTGAATCCGTAGAGCTTCGCTGATTTGTGATTTGTGATGTTTCTGGAGGCTTTTGAGCTTGATTCCAGTGAACTTTGAGATCTAGGAATGTGATTTGGATGATTCCTCTTCGAATGTTCTTTGTATTCGAAGTTGAAGTTCTTGAAGTTCTTCGGGGCTTTAGAGGCTTGATCCGTAGAGCTTCACTGATTTGTGATTTGTTGATGTTTTCGGACACTTTAGGCTTGATTCCCGTAGACTTTTGGATCTAGGCGGATAATTTGGATGATTTTCCTTCGAATGTTCTTTGTATTCGAAGTTGAAGTTCTTGAAGTTCTTGGAGGCTTTAGAGCTTGATTCCGGCAGAGCTTCTGGACTTCTGAGTGCTTCAAATGGCCTGGTCTCCTCCAAATCTCTAGCCCTTCTAGCCCTCCCCTAAATGCTTTAGGAAGGCTTCTATTTATAGGAGTTTAGGGGTAGGTAAATGACACGTGGCAGAGTTTGATTGGTGACACGTGGCAGCGCTTGATTGGTCCGCTTATGTCATCGCTTGCACAGGCTGGAATGATTGTGTCATCGCTTACACGTGCGAGGTTGCTTAGGTCATTGCTTACACGTGCGAGGCTGCTTATGTCATCACTTGCACGAGCTGATTTTTGATTGGTTCTTGCATGACACTTGGCAAATTTCCGTTGGTTTCTGAATAGTGATAGCAAAACCTAGCAGCAATATGTGGCGCTTTGTAATTGGCTGCATTTTGTGGACTTGATAATGTGACGTGTCAGCTTGTGATAGGTCGGGAATTTTTTCATGTCTACAAATGCCCCCTCGAGACTCGTTCACACACACAGTTTTAGAGTGTGGTGTGAGAACGAGTTTCGAAAACAGACTTTTACTCCTGGCTCTTCAAATGAAGTAATTGAAGGTGGTGGAGCTTTCAGCAGGATGAGATAATTTCCGATGAGTAAACCCACCCATATGAAAGGATCTGGTAAGACCGAAAAGGGGTCTGCCTGTATTTGAATGTACTTGCATGACCGAGCCTTCTCAGCAGAGATTAAGTCGAAGTAATTTCAGAAGAGTATTTTGGTACTTGAAGTGGGTTGGTGAGGCTGAAAGTTATTTGCAAGAAGTTGGATGTACTTGCAAGATTGAATCATTTCAGCAAAAGTTAAGCTGAGGTAATTTCAGAAGAGTATTTTGGATCATTGGCGGTGATCACAGGGTGTAGAAGATGGGGAAGACGTGAGGATGATGGATGGGTACAGTGCGCGGAGCCATGGGGCTAGCCTCGTGTTTTTAAGACCCGCTGGTGAAGTTATATCAGAAGAGTATACTTCAGATCGCGGCGAGGCCATGTGGGAAAGTGGTTGAGTGCGCTTGCGTCATTGTTTTGCCCCAAATGAAGTAATTTCAGAAGCTTATGGATTCTGGAGATGACGGTGTTGGTGGTGAAGAAGACGGGGATGAAGCAAAGCGAATGGGTGAAACATACGCCACCATGGTGCTGACCCTGTATGTTGCTTGGGGTCTGACAGTAAGTCATCGAATGTGCGTGCGGAAAGGGACCAAACCGACAGACATTAAGTTGAAGTAATTTCAGAAGTGTTCCTTCTGAAATTCTTCAAGTTGAATTTAAGTTAGAGTAATTCCAGAAAGTGTGTTTTGAGGTACCAGCAACAATGACCTCTGGATTGCACGTCGATGGGAACATGGAATATGGCTTTGGCAACCCTTTACCAGCCCCAAAGGCTGAACTCTGATGAGCTGGTGCCCCGGAGGTCGTTTCAAGTGTTGGATGAAAGGCAATTTGTAGGATACCCCAACACTTTTTTACCACCTTCACCTCTTGACACTTGTTGGGAAAGCACAACAAAGAGGAAGATGGAGCTAACTCGTGATTCTGGTCTTAAAAACCAGCCGAGTTGCTGTTTGTTTCGAATCGCTACTTCTGCTGGAAGACCATGCAATTGGAGAGAGACTACAAAAGCCCTGAGGTTAGGAACAGGTGTCTCTGCTGGACTTGGATTTCCTGGCCAACCAAATCTGAAGAAGCATGGAACCGCAATGCAAGCCTTGTTATGAATAATTCTATGAACGACTGTGGTCGTTAGGTGGAGAAACAAAATTTGTTTGGATCTCAAAACTACAATGATGCTGTGAAGAGGGTTTCTGCCGAACCATCGGAGGGTTGATTTCTCACTGATTATGAAGTGATATTGGTTGTTGAGTGTTGAGAATGATGAGGCCATAGTGAGAAATGGCCGTGAGAAGGAGGATTTGAGAATTTGAAAGAAGCAAATCTTCATTTATGGCTCAGTGTTTTTCTGGATGAGTTTTTGGTGAATCCGGCCCTTCTATTTATAGCAGAGAGATGAAGAATGGTAGATGGAGTAGTCAAGAATGACGGATGGAAATTTTTGGTGAGAATGGTAGATTCTTGACTGGTAGATGCCGAATGGTAGGTGGGAATGTTTGGTATTGAAAGGGGAATGGTAGGTTGGAATGTCCGGCACCGAAAGGGAAATGGTAGTTGGACGGGTGACCCGATGCAATTTCAAATTCAAGACACACTTGTGAGAGTTCATCTATACTTTGAAAGAAAAGCCTTGATGAGGTTTGGAGAATAACCTTGAGGGGATCCAAACTAAATGGATGAATCTCAAATTTTGATCTTGGGAGCTTAAGTTTTGAACATTGTCAGTACTTTGGAGATGTGGGTTAGATGGATGATCTTCAAGTCGTGAAAAATTATGCAAGACAAGTCTGGCTTGAAAATCTTGACTTTGGGTTGATTTCAACACAAAAGACAACTATCTTGGAATTGAGTTATTTGTGCAATTTCTGAGCCTCAAATGATGGAACGGACTCCAAAATTGGAATGTACGTGAAAAAT
The DNA here is from genome assembly GCA_030445155.1 of Quercus variabilis. Taxonomy (NCBI): domain Eukaryota; kingdom Viridiplantae; phylum Streptophyta; class Magnoliopsida; order Fagales; family Fagaceae; genus Quercus; species Quercus variabilis. The sequence goes on from CP129455.1 coordinate 44,245,713, forward strand.
TGAGCAAGATAGGTCCATCTTAAAAATTTTGACTTTCGGTCAACATTTTCGCAAAAGTCAACTTTTTGGAAATTGGACGTTTGCACAATTTCCGAGTTTCGAATGAAGAAACGGATCCCAAAATCGGAATGTACTCGAAAAACTGAGTGAGACAGGCTTCTTTCGAAAATTTTGACTTTTTGGTCAAAGTCAAAGGTCAAACTTGGTCAAGGTATTTTTTATCTCTCTCTCTGTCTTTTTTTTTTTTTTTTTTTTTTTTTTTTTTTTTTTTTTTTTTTTTAAGGCGGTTCGAACCGGGTCGGATTTTCGGTTCGAACCGGGTCAAGCGGGTCAGACCGGGTACTGAAGGATGACGTCATCCATGACGTCATAGGGGCGCGTGTCAGCGCGTGTACATCAGCCAGCGCGTGGGAGCGCGTGAGGATTGAGGGAGGCGCGTGTAAGCGCGTGAAATTGACGCTGTGAATCCCGGAGCTTCGGGCGGCGCGTGGCGGCGCGTGGTTCATCGTCTGGACTTGAAATTTTTGGGGTTTGCAGATCTAAGGCCGCAGAATCTGCTGGAGTCGTCTGTTTTCTGACTTGATGAGCAGATTTTTACAGATTCGAAGGAGGAGGCCGCGGCCCTCTGAAGCTTTGTGCGGCGCGTGAAGGGGCGTGGTTGCTTCCTTGAGGCTGACCTTTTTGGGGTTTTGATTTTCGAAGTCCTTAGCAGATTTCTGTGGGTTGAATTTTTTTGTGATCTTGTCAGGAGCTTTTAGAAATCTGGACAGTAGATGGCTGGCATTGTTGGACTTTTGCTATTCTAGTCTCCCTTGTGGTTCTGATAGTGTTTGAAATTTTGGGCAGATTGACTAATCAGCAAATGTCTCTCTGTTTTTAAGGTCGGTAGCACAATCACTTTCAGCAACATACAGTCTAGGATGTGCAATAGTTTCTTTCTGACAACATGATGCATTTATGGGCACTCCCTTTTTTTTTTTTTTTTCCAAGGTTTGGTGCAGACTTCCCTGACCTTGAATTTGTAAAATCTGACTTTGAGTTCCACAATCCTCTATATAAGGCCATTCGGCGTATGTACTAAATTGCACAAGCAGAGTTTCTATGAGTAGCATAATACTAAGTGTAGAGAAATTATGCAGGAATTTTTTTTTTTTTTTTTTTTTAATGGACTATGAAACCTTTTCCTGACAAATTTTTTTGTTGCTTGTTTTTGTTTTGCAGCACAGTTTTTTTTTTTGGCAATTAAGCCGCACCAACACTTGTCTTTTCAATGTAGCCATCTCAACAGTTTCTTTTGCAACGTTGCCACATCAAGAGTCCTTACCATGAAGATATGCCAGCATTTGTTTTTGTATGAAGGTGATCCACACTTGTCTTTGTCATGAAGTTGGGCCAACTCTTGCATTTGCATTGAAGCCACGCTGACATTCATTTTTGCCATGAAGCCACGTCAACACTTTATTCGCACCAAAGCCGTGCCAACCTTCATTTTTTGGCATGCAGCCACGTCAACACTTCATTTGCACCGAAGTTGTGCCAACGCTCATCTTTGTCATGAAGCCACGTCAACAATTCATTTGCATGGAAGTCGTGCCAAGATTTGTCCTTGTATGGAAGCCATATTAACACTTGCCTTCACAATAAAGCGGCATCCATATTTTTCTTTGCCATGGAGCCACGTCAACAATTCATTTGCACTGAAGCCATGCCAATATTTTTCTTCACCATGACATCGCGTCAACACCTCATTTGCATTGAAGTTGCACCAACATTGGCCTTTGAAGTTGCATTAGCGCCAATTTTTAGAGGCGACAAAGTTCAAACATCAAGGATACATAGTACTATCGCCAGACATCAAGATTTTAGAGATGCCAACAAGATTTTGAAGATGCAAAGAGCTCTCATCAAGACTTTGACGATGCCCACGAAATCTTGAAGTTTCAAGAAGAATGCTACCAAGACTTTGACATTGCATGAACATGCCCTTAGAGGAGAGATGACACGACACCAACTTCAGATGCTGGAGGAAGGTGACGTTGTTCAAATTTCAGAGACATGATGTGAAACGGCACCACTCAGAAGGGAGATGATGTGGTTCAAATTTCGGAGTTGTGAAGTAGCACAACCCATGTAGCTTAGACTTGCAAGGTACAAGAAGATGCCCCCAGAAGATAAGTTATGTAAAACATACTTTAGAGACATGGGAAGATGTCCACAGAAGAGGGGCAATGCTATGAAGACTTCATTCTTTGCAAAAGAGATTGAAGATTTTATTTTACTCTACAGCCAAGAACTAACTTATGTTTATCATTAGTTCGAGGAAAGCCGAGTAACACCAATTCTTTGCAGCTGTCATTTTCTACCACAATGATCTTTGAGTATCATGTAGTAAGAGATTGACTGATCCTAAGCAACGCCTGCCAATTAAAAGGATTTCAAAAGCATATTGATGACTTTTGAAAAATTCCTTAAGTTAGACTGGCAATCCTTCTTCTTTTTCATGTGACTGAACTTAATAAATGATACTAAGTTGCCTACGTACCCCGGAAAGGGATCAAGTCATTACGTAGTTCAAATGATTTTTTTGTTGTTGTTGTTGTTGTTTTTTTTTTTTTTTTTTTTTTGACAAAAAAAGGAGGGCTCAGTGTGTAATAGTGGGTATCACTACTAATCGAACCCGAGACCTCTCAAGGGCGACTTGGGCATCCAACCACTACACCACACTAGCAATTGGTGACATGGAGTGGGATTTTTTTGTTTTTGATTTTTTTTTTTGTTTTTTTTTTTTTTTTTTTTTGGCAAAAAAGGAGGGCTTAGTGTGTAATAGTGGGTATCACCACTAATCGAACCCGAGACCTCTCAAGGGCGAATTGGGCATCCAACCACTACGCCACACTAGCAATTGGTGACATAGAGTGAGATTGATTTCTCTTTATTGGTATGCTTTCAAAGGTAATGGGAAGACATCATGTACTCTTGCAGCATTACAGTGGGCAGTTTAAGCTCTTGCCGAGGAGCAATCCTTGCTGTTCAAGCGGAGAAGTGTTTAAGGAACTTCCCATTGATGGGGCCGATCCTTGCATCATCATTGTTGATCAACTTGTAAGCTTGGTTGGTGTTTGCCCCCTGCTTGAGAGTTAGAAGTACATCACAAGCAATGGTCACATGGTTTGACTCGACAACTTCATCAAAGTCTAAATCAATCTTGTTTTCTTTGGCAAGCTTCATGACTTGTTCTTTGAAGATGAAGCATTTTTGGATTGGGTGGCCAATGATGCGATGATATTTGCAGTAGTTAGGGTCATCAACTTTCCCTATGTCTTGTGGTCGCCTACATTCTGGCAATTCAATCAGCTTCAATTGCAATAATTGGTCTAAGATGTTTGGCACATCTTCATCGGGGAACGGATATGCTTTTTGCTCACGTTCCTTAAAAGTTAGGCGACGCACTTCATTCTTTTGCCATCCTTCAAGCTGTTTTTCATTTACCTTCGCTCCTCTTCTTGGAGCCTTGACTTCGACAGTGTTAACAACCATTGGGTCTTTGAGGTTGACTTTTGCATTCCTATCATTCCTCCTTACTTCCCTTTTGCTTTCCTCAAGTATGGAAGGATTTGTACTTGCATGGCTAGCAATGCTCAACTCCATGTCGTGCGCACGAGTTGCTAACTCTTCGAATGTTCGAGGTTTTATCCCTTGAAGGATGTAAAGAAGTCCCCAATGCATGCCTTGGATGCACATCTCTACAGCAGAAATTTCAGAAAGTCGATCCTTGCAATCTAAGCTCAAAGAATGCCATCGATTGATATAATCGACCACCGGCTCATCTTCCCATTGCTTGGCATTAGTAAGCTCTATCATGCTTACTGTACGACGCGTGCTATAGAATCGGTCAAGAAACTCTCTTTCGAGTTGTTGCCAATTGTCGATTGACTCGGGTTCTAAGTCTGTATACCAATCAAAAGCATTTCCTTTGAGCGAACGGACAAATTGCTTTACAAGGAGGCCTCCTTGGGTCCCTGCGTTCTCACAAGTTTCTACAAAGTGAGCAATGTGTTGCTTAGGATTTCCACGGCCATCAAACTGCAAGAACTTGGGGGGTTGATACCCATTTGGCATCCTCATGTTGTCGATGCGCTTTGTGTAAGGTTTTGAATATGTGAGAGAACTTGTAGAAGAACCTCCATATTGTGCTCGGATGATATTTGTTATCATGTCTTGTAATTGTTGGACTGACAACGAAGCAACCAAAGTAGATTGTTCTCGTCGGGGAGCGTTTTCAATTTCTCTCCCTTCATCATCCTTCGCGGACGTGAATTTATGACCCTGGCTTGATTCACCAAGATCTTGTACTTCGAATTTGTTCATTAAAGTTGCAATTTGGAGGTCCTTATCTTCAAGTGCTTTTGTGAGAAGGACAACCCTTTGCTCCATTTCAGCCATCTTTTCTTCCATGGTAGATGTGTTAGTCATCATGACTGGCACAACTTCCCAAGATGATGGAGAAGGAAGTGAATTGGAGTGAGCACGTGAAATCTCATCTTTTGGGTTCCATTTGATGGGAGAGAAATCATGCGACCAACTTCTTGTGAAGGAAGAAGGGGATTTGCCCCCATACTTGAGGTGTTCCAAGGTGGAGACGTCCTTGTTGATGACCTTGTTTCTTGCAAGAGGGTCTAAGGAGATGATTGTCTAGACCTTGGCTTCCTTGGTTGATTGAGATTGAAGTTGATTATTTGCTTTGGGTTGGCTACAATTGATTACACCAATGTAGTTGTTGGTGGTAGTCGTACTAAGTTTAGTTGAAGTAGTTGTTGAAGCTTGGATGTTCTTGCTAGAGGCCATTTGAGCTGGTAGCAAGATGATGAAGATTTCTTTCTTTGAAGGAGAATGAGATGAGAGGCAGAGATGTCCCACCGGGCGTGCCAGAATATGTGGACGACTAAATTTCTCGGTTCGAAATAAAGTCAAATGAGTAAAAATAGTGTCACAAATGTAAATTTGTATTGATGAATGTGTGGTACAATTCTCTGTAATTACAAAAGAGTTATCCTCTGATTCGATCTCCTTGAAAGACTTGTTGATTTGGATTGTAATAATGTAATTTTGATTTGAACACAAAATATCCTTCAATTTGGTTGAGGGATAGATCGAAGATTGTTGAAACAGAATTACAATGAATCTCTGGCTATGAGCTTGTTAGAAATCCTTTGTTCTTCACGTTCTTCACGTTCTTCACGTTCTTCGTGTTCTTCGTGTGTTCTTCGTGTTCTTGATGTGTTCTTCGTCTTCGAAGGTTTGTGGTGGAAGTTCTTCGGGGCTTTAGAGGCTTGAATCCGTAGAGCTTCGCTGATTTGTGATTTGTGATGTTTCTGGAGGCTTTTGAGCTTGATTCCAGTGAACTTTGAGATCTAGGAATGTGATTTGGATGATTCCTCTTCGAATGTTCTTTGTATTCGAAGTTGAAGTTCTTGAAGTTCTTCGGGGCTTTAGAGGCTTGATCCGTAGAGCTTCACTGATTTGTGATTTGTTGATGTTTTCGGACACTTTAGGCTTGATTCCCGTAGACTTTTGGACCTAGGCGGATAATTTGGATGATTTTCCTTCGAATGTTCTTTGTATTCGAAGTTGAAGTTCTTGAAGTTCTTGGAGGCTTTAGAGCTTGATTCCGGCAGAGCTTCTGGACTTCTGAGTGCTTCAAATGGCCTGGTCTCCTCCAAATCTCTAGCCCTTCTAGCCCTCCCCTAAATGCTTTAGGAAGGCTTCTATTTATAGGAGTTTAGGGGTAGGTAAATGACACGTGGCAGAGTTTGATTGGTGACACGTGGCAGCGCTTGATTGGTCCGCTTATGTCATCGCTTGCACAGGCTGGAATGATTGTGTCATCGCTTACACGTGCGAGGTTGCTTAGGTCATTGCTTACACGTGCGAGGCTGCTTATGTCATCACTTGCACGAGCTGATTTTTGATTGGTTCTTGCATGACACTTGGCAAATTTCCGTTGGTTTCTGAATAATGATAGCAAAACCTAGCAGCAATATGTGGCGCTTTGTAATTGGCTGCATTTTGTGGACTTGATAATGTGACGTGTCAGCTTGTGATAGGTCGGGAATTTTTTCATGTCTACAATATGATATACAACTTTTTGATGAATTATTTTGTGTTATTAGTGATAACTATGAAATGGCAAGTCAAAATTAATTGATACTAAAATATTTTGTTTTAATTTACAAAGTATAATCATGACCATTTTGATACACATACATGCCATTTAGACAATATAAAATGAGATCCGACAAAATAAGTAAATAAACAATATCAATAATGTGAGGATAAATGAACCAAGCAGGAGTTGGGCCGTGGGCTGAGCTTGAGGACAATAGGAGCCTGAGGATGGCTAAATGGCATAATAGACATCGAGATCATTAAGCCAAGGACGTGGAAATATAATAACAGACTGGAAGTATCTCCCGAGGATCCTAGCTTCCTCAGAAAAGTGTTGTGGAAGATTGGAACCCGGCCACCTAGAGAACACTAAGCGAGAGGCAACCATACTTCTGAGGATAAGTTTCAAAGAAAGGAGTCAACAATAAACTGAGAAATATCTATGAAGAAGGTTGTTACCATCACATTAAATGTTCTACACCTAACCAACTGGATGTATTTATTTGGAAAAGATACCTGAACAGTGATGTTTAGCCTTACAGTTACATACAAAGTTTTCAGGAGGGCTTTGATGGGACAAGCATCCAGGAGATCATTTATACAATCAACAAGTGGAAGGCTAGAATCAAAAAGAGTAAGACCATATAAGGGAAGGGACTCCATGAAAACCGAGTATGTAATCTCTGAAGAAAAGAAAGAACATCTTGTACTTAGATAAAACTTTAGGGAATATAAGAACATTTCATCCTCGGACTTGACCGAGGAGCTTTATTCTTCTTAAATTGTGCCTCCTTATCTTCTTGGCACAAGCCCAACCTACTGAAGCCCATGCTTGATTTGCTAAGTCTTATACCTATACCATCCATTCTTACAAATATATTCTTTTGGGCCTGCTAGGCCGTCATCCTGTGTTGGTGGGTTGAGAGTCCAATTCTAGTCCTTACATATAATAATAATAATATAGTTAGATTTAAACCTTGAGGACGCATGCAATTAACGTCAACAGGTTACAAGTATATTATTTTTCTTTCTTTTAAATAATAAGAATTTTTTAACAATATTTTATTCAGTTAAATATATAATTATGTAAGTGTATGGTGGGGCCTATCTCTCCATAAGAATGAGGAAGTATACTTCCGGAATACACAATTATTTCTTTTAAAAATGACAAGTTACTTCACACACAGACATTGTGCAGTGAAGTTTTAGTAAGGGCATCATTTTTTAAACTAATTAAAAAACACACACGCAAATTTATATATATATATATATATATATATATATATATTGGAGACTTGAGATATATTCAAGCCATGCTATTCTCAATCTCCACCCTTATAATAAGACTGTCACTCTCTGAGACACAAAACACCACAAAGAGCAAACGTAACACAGGGACATAATACACAGAACAAGCAGCTAGCACGCACAATCTACCTCTTGAATCTCTAAATGATGTGGAGCCTTGCACAGTTTGTTGGTAACTATCAGCCAACTCAGGCTAAGACCGAGACATCATCAATAATCTGAGTCTGAAGTGTTTCACAAATGTGAGGGCAAGTTATCTACAATTAAAGTCTCAGGCCCAATCCCATTCTTGGACCCATCGTACCATCCCTTGTATAAATATGGGCCCAGTAATGGGCTTTGTTCATGATTTTCTCAATCAGGCCTTTTGTGATGCAATGTGTTTCTGGATAGCTTCATGGAGTGCGTGTATTATTATATTTGGTACAAAGTTACTTTTCGAATTTCTCATATCTCTCTACTTCCTTTTTATTTTTTTTATTTTTTTATTTTTTATGAATTTTTAAAATCTAACCGTTAAATTTCATATTTCTTATATTTTTAACATGCATATCAAATTTCGTTCAATTTGGATATTATTTACTATTTGATCAATAAAATTATTTTTTATACAAAATTTTAGATCATAAAAATTTGAAATTTTAACATTTGTTTGATGAGATAATAATTAATCTTTAATTTTCTTGAAATTTTACATGTATGAATAATATAATAAAAACATGTAATCTAGCAATTAAATTTTCAAAATTTACACTCAATATAAAAATATATGAAGAATTTGTAAAATTTCACTCCAAATTAATTTAGAGAGAAACTTTATTCTTATATCTAGTTTGTGTTGTAGTTATGTTGAATAACTCAAGTCATTATTCAAAACTAAAAACAGTATATTTGAGATTTGATGTTGGCAGCTTTGCTTCTTATTCAAAACCTTATCATTTTATATCTTTCTCTTGGTCAGGGTGGGGTCTACTATGAAAATGAATTGGGGAGTTTGAAGTGGAAAATGAAATTAAATGAATTGGGGAGTGAAAGGTGGGGTCTACTATGAAAATGAATTGGGGAGTTTGAAGTGGAAAATGAAATTAAATTAACTATGAAAATGAATTGGGGAGTTTGAAGTAGACCCCAATTCATTTTCATAGTTAATTTAATTTCATTTTCCACTTCAAACTCCCCAATTCATTTTCATAGTAGACCCCACCCTGACCAAAGAGAAAGATATAAACTGAGTGCTATTAAAATGAGTCTTTGCAGCTGCTTAACATATGCAACATTCTTCTTAGTTCCAACTATTCTAGGCAATCGTCTTTTTTATCTCCTCCAATGGCCGGGTAACACTTGCTAGCTAAAGTTATTTGAGTGTGCAAGTGTGGAGATAGAGAGAGTTCTTATTCTTTTCCGGTAATATTGATACAATTTCTTTTTGCAACAGCTTGCCTTTGAGCGTTAAAGACGTTACGGAAATCCTGAAGCTCTTGATCCTCATACTTGAACTCTTTCCTAAACTCCGCGAGTGCATAAGATATTTCAGAAGAGGGGGTTAGCAGCAATGACACCGGCGGTGACTGCACAACCAACAACGAAATGGGTATTGAATCTTACAACTCTATTGTAGCCTCTGTTGAAGCTTCTACATCTGCAGGAAATGGCGTTCATCATGCATTCAGTACTCTTTCTTACTATTACTTAGAATTTCATGCTTTTTTTTTTTCTTCTAAGGCTTAGTTCAATAAGGAAGCATGGGGATTGGTGAGGTGTTTTTTTTTTGACAGAGAGACTAGTTTTTCTTGGGGCCATTATACTATCCTTGTAGATGTGTTTTAGAGAGCTTCATATGTAAGAAATGATATAGTTTTTTTTTTTTTTTTTTTTTTTAGGGAAAGAAATGAAATATTTTAATCAAAAGTTTTTTTTTTTTTTTGGAGGGAGTAGTTTAATTAAAAGCTATGATACCACTTTCGTTTGTATTTAAAATTAAAAAAGAAAACGTTATACCTTACCTTCTTCCATATCATAAACAACAATGACAATTTCTTCTATTTTTGAACTTAACAATAATAATAACTTACTTTGAGAAATTAGAATTACCATCAAAACTAAAAATAAATTAAAATAAATATAACAAATACTACCTCCGTCTCACTTTGTTTGTCCTTTATTCTATTTTGAGATGTTCCAAAATATTGCCTTATTTTTAAAAATAAAAGTTATTAATTTACTAATGTTCCTATTATACCCTTATTTTATTAATAATTTAATTTTTTGATAAATTTATTTAAAAGTAATTTTAAAAACTTATATATTTTTAAAAAGTAAACAAAATAATAAATTATGTTTACTTGAAAAATTAAAATTTTCAATCAGGACAAACAAAAAGGACGGAGGAAGTTTGGAAAATGTAAACCACCAAACACAGATATTAACACAAAACATGTATGCGGTCAAAAGACTCCAGCATTATTATCAACGCTAAATATATAATATTATAATAATATATGCAAGCCGTAAACCACAGCAAAACAAATAGAAAGACGTAGAAGATTCAAAAGTCAAACAGCATAGGCTGACACGCATAAATCCCCAGCTAACAAAGAAAAAGATACACCGCACGGTGAGGTTGGAACTTTAGAAGCCTAAAGTTGAGTCAGGCTTCGGCTTCGGCTCAGGTGGTGATCGGGAGGAGTGGCAAATCGGCTAGTTGTGGAGGCAAGCAGACAATTGCAGGTTAGAGACGACGGCGGTGGCCTAGGGGATAATTTTATTTTTATTTTTTTCTAAATAGATTTTGGTTTTTTTAGTAAACGATGGATATTTGAATTTATAAGAGACTTGATTTACAAAGAATTTTTCTTTTTGGTGGATAATATTGTTGATTTGGGATTTGTTGAAATTATTTTTGTTGTTTGTATAAATTTGGACGTGCTATGGGCAATGAAAGGGCTGGATTTTTTTTTTCTTTGGGTTCCTTGAATTATTCTCATTTTCTTAAAAGGGTTTTTCTGAACTAATTTTAAAATTTGAGGGAGGCCCATATGGATTTAAAAAGAAGAGTAAGTCTGCAAACAAGGAATTAAAACCAGTTTTTTTTTTTTTTTTTTCTTCTTCTTCAAAATCTTGGGGGCCAATAAGTAAAATTAGCGAGAAACTGGTGACGTGTGCTTCCTGATGGTTTCATCTGGTGTGTGTATTGTGTGGTTTGTATTGTGGTTATCTTGTTATGTAAGAATAAAATTTATACTCATTCAGCTCAAAGAGTTATATAATTTGAGATATTTACGATGTCTTCATTTCAGTTTTGGATATACTGTCTTGATTTTAGCATAACTTGAGATTGGCATGAAATTTGGGGTGAATTAAGTTAACTTATAGAACTTATAACCTGGAAAAAATCATAATTTTTTTAAATTTCTAGTTATTTTAAATTTAAAGCCAAAGTGGTGAGAAAATTAGCTATGTTAGGCCAAATTTATTGGGTCCTTTTTAGTGATTGGTTTTAGGCTTAAAAACTTTCACAAGCACAGGAAACGTCATTAAAAAAATTTTGCAGAAATTAATCCAAATCTGGAAGAACTTTATTTTGAGACCCATGATGTGCATCATTACTGATTTGATGGTTTAGGCATTAGGCTGTAAGTTTATGAAGGTCACGATGTTAATGGCTTAGGAATAATGAATATCGGTTAACCTCTAGTTTTGGGAAAACTAGGTCATACTCCATTTGGGACAAGAAGGAGATGGAGATGGTTGAGTTTTGATAGACATAGGGATTCTTTGGACACCGCTTATTGTTAAAAAATAAAAATATTGTAACAAAATAATTTTTAAATATGTGAATAGTATCGTGAAATCTAATTTTAAAGTTGTTTTTGTTAAAAAAAAGTATTTGCAGGTCTCGTGCACTACTAAAAAAAAATGCACCGCTGGAAAATCCGCAAAACACACTTCCCAAACGTGCACCTAATATGAAATTTAGGTACTGCCATGTCATACTTTTGAGGGGAGGACTGCCTTAATGGGTTTAAAAAGTTAAGCACAAAATTTTAAGTGCTGAGCCAAGTACATATCAATAGTTAAACCCTTAGAGCATCTCCAGCAGTATAGGCATCCATATATATTAGCTAAATTTTGGAGAATATGTGCTGTGTTAGTGTTCCAGCAGACTCGGCAAACTTAGTTTTTTTTTTTTTGGCTCATGAACAGTAGCCCATCAAGTCTGATGGGCTACTATTCATTCTTCAAATTCTTATTTTCTATTATTATAATAATTAGGTGTTGAGTAAAAAAATGTTGGAAGATATATAGTTGTTAAAAAAAGAATAAATAATAAATGAAGAAATAATATTTAAATGAGATAGAGAATGTGATAGAGAGTCTGTTGAAAAGTGTATTTGAAAAGCCGGTAAGTAAAAGCTAAATGTCACTGTTCATTAGCCAAACAGTACAAAAATTTGGCTAGTCTGCTAGAGATGCTCTTATCTAGTTGTTATTGCCTTCCATTTGCTTAGATATACATAGATATTGACATGTTTATTTTTACTAAGTCATCTAATCCTGTATTAGGTTCTACTTGATGCTGTTTGGGTGACACAAAAATTGTTTGTCGATTTGAAGTATGTGAATTTTAGATAATGATTATTCTCAAGATATTATATTATATATGTATAATTGAAAAGTTCATCAAAAAAATATATATGGGTATAATTGAAAAAAAAAAAAAAGCCTGGCTAAATTGTGAACTTTTTTTGTAAAAGTTCTTTCTATATGTAGTATTTTTTTTTTTTTTTTAAATGGGATACATTACTATCTATATGAAGAATATTTCATAATATTGTTAAAGGAAAAGAAAATATTTTCATAAAATCAGTTACACTATCTGTAATTTTTGCCAACATAAAGCTAAGAATTGGTCTTTGGATGAAATATTGTTTATTGTGGTGTGGTGCATTGTTATTGTTTACTCTTTGAAACCATTGCTATTATTTGCTCTTTGGAACTATTGTTATATTTTACTTCTTTGGGTTATTGTTTCTCCTGGGATGCACTTGCTGATTGTTAAGATTGTCTTAGTTTGTCTAATATTTTATATACTAATTATTGTTTATTGTTATTGACAAATTAATCACGAAAAAAAACTTTAATGTTCCATGTATTATTATATGTTATTATAAGTAGTTTACCAAATGATGAAGTGATGTTCTTGTAACAGAACAAAACTATGGCTCATTGAAATTGGGCAAATATTTTAAGACAGCATTATTTGTTTATTTAAGAAGGTATATGTTTTTTACTGTCCAGTTAAGTGTTCACTTCCAAAGCAGGTTTTAATCTTTATATTGAATTACTATCATACTGTTAATAAAATGTTTTGAAAGATTTAGTATGTTCTCTACTATAACGTGCATTTTCACTTGACAATATCATATGATGTAGTCTCTTTTTCAGCTGTTAGCTCACCCCCTTTCTCCCCAATTTTCAGATTAGTTCAATGGACTCTTTTAATGCAAATAGTTGGTGATCGTTGGAGCTAAGATCTGAAGACTATGTGTAGCAATGAACTATGTTATGAAAATTTGCTCTATTGTGCTTTCTAGTGTTTGTAAACTTGGTAATCATGAGACTATTTAAGAATGTATTTGGAGTCTTTATTTTCTCATATTTTAGTTTGATGAATTGTTGAGAGATTTGATGTTTAAATGTTGTGTTGATGGTTTGGTTTATTATATTTGGATATATAGTTATGCTCTATTCCAATTTTAGAGGTTAGTGCCCTAAAACTTACAAGTTTCAAATTGTTGTCATATTTGTTTTAAGCTAAGCTTAGTGCCTTATCACAACTCATTTATCTAAATCTCTCATTTGGATATGGATCATTATAATGAGATTGGTAGATTTACTTTTAGTTCCATTACGTGGCAATTGATAAAACAAATACTTGTATTATTTAAACAAGTTGTAAGACTCGTTAAAAATGTAATGTGAATAGTTTTATCAATTACCACATTGTGAGTTAGAGGAATTTTAGTCCAAACTGGTTTAGGCATAAAATATTTCACTTTTTGTAACATGTTGACCTTTTGCAGATTATGAGATTTTATGGAGTGTGGCTTAATGTATTTTTTTAACTAGCATGTACCTCATGCTATCACATGGGAATGAATATATTATTAATCATGAGTTTATATATATTTAAAAGGCTTAGTTAAGTCTAAATTCATATTATTAACCATAAAATTATATTAATAAAACTTAGCAGTATATATATATATATATACATTGAATATTCTTTCCATGTGCTAAATATTGTTTTAAATAAGGCCACGCCAAATATGTTGAAAGCCATCTTCGTGCAAGATTGATATCTGCAAGAGAAGTCAATCATCAAGCAAGGACCAAAAGATTTCAAAAAATGTTAATATTGACTCAATGTATGCGCATACACACAAACCCATCACTATATCAATTAAGAGAATCAAAACTAAATAGAAATATTACACAGAAAGATGAACCTTGGTGACGATATTTATCCAAAAGATCTATTCACACTTTTGAATCTTCAATCTCTATTAATGATTGAAATTTTCGTAACTTAAAAAATTTTAAATTAAAAAAAAAAAAAAAAAAAACCCCTCAAAGTGGTACTCATGTTATAGTTTTACAATGGGTCATTTTGTAACATGATGGGTATTTGTGTGAAGAAAAAACCTTTGAAGTTGCATGGCTGATAAAAGAAATTCTCTCCAATCTCTTTTTATAGAGAGATAAATTTGTGCGTGTTTTTATACATCATTCATAGTTGTATTATTACAAAACAAGTCCAATGGATTTAGATTGGTAATACTGATTCCCAAAGCATGAATGTTTAATGTGTTATTAATTTCATCTCATCTCATTACCAAGTCCAATGAATTTTAATTGGAATTCAATCTTTCCAAGTGGTGCATCTCTTGCAATATTCTTTCATTTTTTTATTTTTAATTAATTTTTTGAAATTTATTTTCAATTCCCATGGCCACTTTCCATATTTGGCTTTCTATTATAGTTCCCTAGGCACTTTGAAGTTTGAACTAACAGAACAATGAATCTACGTAAAAATAAATAAAAACAATGAATAAGAGTAATGGTTCTCTCGAAAACAACCCCAAATCATATTATATTCTTTTGATTATTTTCTTTGTACACGTGTATAGTAAAATTAGACTCTAATTTCAAATTCTAATTGAACAATTGGAATGACACGTGACACAAAATTGAAACTCTAATTTGGAATTCTATTTGAGTTTCTCTCTACTTCACATATTATTATATATATAGATAAGCAGTAGTATAGATTTTAATCATAAATTGTGGAATAATAATAATAATAATAATAATAATTATTAATGTTGCAAAGAATATGTATTTTTTTGTAAGGTGGGCCCAAAAGAATATATTGAGGTTGAAGCCGTGAAGATGAATATAAGATTGAATTTTTTTTATTTATTTTTTTTTTTGTTCCCAAAACTGAAAAGTCACCATCATCATCTCACTAACAAAAAGTGTCTTCGTGTACACGGTGTGCACAGTTGGCATAGTTAAAGCAGACATGCCTATTAAAATAATAATAAAAAATTTAAAATAACTTTAAATAATTTCACATCATCATTTAAAATGAATAAAAATTAAAAAAAAAAAACCATTTGAAATTGGATTTTGTGATCTTGTAAAGCCAATTTAGGCATGGATTTGGCCTAATAGAGGAAGTAATTTGGGGCTTATGCACGCTAGACTAAAGCAATGCGATTTTACTTTGGTTCACTTTTTCAAGTGAGGTGAAACAACTTCCCCCACTGTTTTATTTATTTATTTATTTGGGGTCAACGTGAAGAGAACTTTACTGCGTTGATTTTAATACTTTTTGCACTAAATGAAGCGTTTGGTTCGTTGTGGTCATAATGTTACGTTATTATAATCTTATATTAGTGTAATCTTAATACAATAATATAATATTACATTGTTTAGAAAAGTGATGAGACTAAGATGATGTGATATATTTAGTAATTTTAAATTATGGTAATGTTAGAAAAAATAAAATAAACCAAAAAACTTTAATGTCACATAATCGCAACGTGAATCATATTAAGGACACATTACAATGAACCAAACACCTTTAAAGGAGAAAGCAATTTTCTTTCACCATTTTTTCTTATCCACGTTATTATGTTTGATAAGTTACTGTTAACAGTGTTAAGTGATTAGACATGTGTCAGCTGTGTTTTTGTCAGTTAGAAAATATGTTGGTTACATTAGGCGCCAATCCATGTTTTGAGTATATAATAACAGGGATATATATATATTAGATTAAGTAGCACTTTCTCAATTATAAGATTGAAATCATTTTGCTACTCTTAAATTCCTCTTGGTTATTAATTAAACTTGGCATGGTATCAGACTCCCTCATGGCAACTTCTTATTTTTTCTCAACCACTAGCAACAGCAATCCCCTATCCCACTTTGTATCTCATGTTATACTTCACCAATTCCAACTTATTACATATTATCTTTCTTTATAAACACACATTTTTTTATAGGTACAAACACACAGGCACACACATATATATACAAACAGCTATTTTCATAAGTTGGAAGCTGACTGATGTCTACATGTTTGTGGTAATAAAAATAAATAAATAGATAAATAAATAAACATTTGTAATACAAATTAGGAACTTAGAAGCTTAGCAAATTCCAAATTACAAAAGAAAAGAACTTTACCCTAGTAATACATCAAAACACACATATATGGTCTGCTTATTGTCATTAGGAACTAGGATGCCCCAATCCACTAATGCTCAGGAAATGGAAAAAAATCTTTTAGGCCACTTTTGATCCAGCTTTGTACCTTGAAGCCAAAAGATTATGGAAGTGATTAGTAGAAAATTCCATATAGCAAGATCCAAAAAGGGTATTCCTAACATTTCATTAATAAATTTCCAAGGGGAAAGAGATGCAGAGAGGATTTTAGATTAAATTCATTAAAAAAAAAAAAAAAAAAAGATTCCCCTGCCCAGTATGATTGATATACAGCAGCAAAAGCACTATCAATACAGGGTATGTCACCAATAAAGCTTTGGCCAAAAGGCTTATTCAAAGTATTGTTGGTTCAGCGCAACAACTTTTTAAGGAATATATTAGCAATCATGGCATAATTACTCTTCAAAAAGAATATCTTGAATGGTTAGTACTATCAAACGCATTCTACCAAGTACCAATAACTAAAACTAATAGAGATTTATTACAACAATATATACACAATATGCCAACTATTAAACTTACAACTTTTTTAATCAGCATGCTCAGGCTCTTATCAAGAAACTAATCATGCTGAAAGAACCCCCCAAGAAAATTCTTTTTACAGTAAAGCTCAGGGACTGTTAGAAATATGTGGCTAAATTATTAAATTTACCATATCTTAATAGCTTAAACTTTTGGGAGAATCAGCAATTTAACATGGTATCAGAACAGGAAGTCCTAAGTTTGATCCCTGTCTATATGAGGGAGAGTATTAGAAGTATATGATTAAATAATTAAATTTACCATATCCCAATAATATAAACTTTTAGGACAATTGGTAATTTAATGGGGACCATAATTTAAGACGCACTAGACTAAGTTTTTACAAAATTACCTACTATCTCACCTCATTTAACCAGAACAAAGGCTGCAAAAATTTTGGATTTTGTGTCAAAGTTTCTTCCAATAAATTTTTATATTTTGATAGTGCAAAGAAGTAATTATCCTCTTTCCACAGAAGACACGGCCACAGGTGCATAGGGTAACAGTTATAAAGCAATTCTTTCTCATCTAGTAGATTCACAGAGCTAAAGACATTACACTATTTTGGTACATAAATACAAAACCTCTCAAACAAAACAATCACAACAAATACATAAACACATTCGTCCAAACAAGACAGTACATAGATGAAAATGGAAATCAACAAGAACCTATATAAAATAAATAAATAAATAAATAAAGGAACTCCACACAACAAGTAATCTCAACAAGTTCTTGCAAATATCAAAGGAGATTGTCAACACAACTACTAGCACCCACCCCAAAAAAAAAAAAAAAAAAAGAACTTGCTTTTAATCAAATGCTTGACTATAGATAATGCAATAACCCCATCACTAATCCAAAAGTATGTGAATAAAAAAAAAAATCGCAGATAAGCGAAATTAAATTTAGATTATATTGCCACATCCACATTTTTCAAGTTCAAATGCAAGTATTACCTTATACTCCTCACAATTGACAGAAGTCCTTCATAGTCAGCCCAATGTATGTCACCATTGGCAAGAACCCACGAGTAACATTCCTTCACAATTGCTTCATACTTGGGATCAGTTGTCCCAATGAACTTATAATAAGACATGTCTAACTGTAGGCAGAATGAAAACAACAAAACAAAGAAGATCATAAAAAAAATGGAAAATATGCACAACAATTGGAACATTCAACAAGTCAGGCTAAAGTAAACTGAGAGTGCATTTCTATCTTAGGTTAATTTTGCCTTTTACATCATATTTTGACACGAAAACTCCACGCAGCTCAAGCTAAGAGCATCCACAGCAGGTGTGGCAAATGTGCCAAATGCTAAATATTTGGCACATTTGCCACACCAAACACAAAAATGGAGTATTATGAGATGTACCAAATCTCAAAATTTATGCCACATGTCTACAGTACCGTTGCAAATTTGCAACGGTACGGTCAGATGTGGTAAAAATAAAAATGGTTTTTTATTCACTCTTCTCTCTTCTCTCTCTTCATTTTTTTCTTCTCTTCTCTCTCACTCTCTGGTTCCGTCTCTCTTCTCTCTCACTCTCTGGTTCTCTAGTTCCTCTCTCTTCGATCTCACTCTTCGGTTCCCTCTCTCTTCGACCATTCTGGCGTTGCTTCGACAATCTCACCCACACTCCAGCCACGGCGGCGTTGCTCCGACAATGATCTCACCCACGCTCACACCCACGACAACGGCGTAGCTCAATCTCACCCACACTCCAGCCACGACGGCGTAGCTCCGACGACGATCTCACCCACGACGACGGCGTAGCTCGATCTCACCACGCTCCAGCCACACTCGATCTCAGCCACGCTCGATCTCGCCAATCTCACCCCGAGGCCGCCGTCGATCTCACCCTCTTCCCTCTCCTCTCTGTCCGCCTTTCATTCTGCCTCTCTCTGGTTGTGGTTTTTTTTTTTTTTTTTTTTTTTTTGCTGCAATTTGGGTTGATCTGATGGTGGTGGTGGGTAGTGGGCTATGGGCGGTGACAGTGGCAGTGATGGTGGGCTGTGGGGGTAATGGCCAGTGGTGGTTTTTTTTTTTTTTCCTGGTGATTGTGGCGGCAACAATTTTTATGGTTATGGTTGTAGTAGTAGTAGTAGTAGTTGTTGTTGTTGCAGTTCTGGTTTTTCAAGTGATTGTGGCCGCAACAATTTCTCTGGTTGTGGTTGTAGTTGTTGTTGTTGTTGTTGTTGTAGTTCTGGTTTTTCTGGTTTGCAGTGGTGGTTGATGAGGACGATGATGATGGGAAGAGGAATTTAATATATATTATTTTAATGTGTAGGAAATATTATTTTAATGTATAGAATTGAAGTATAAAACATCTGATAAATGCGATGTTGTAAAATGATGCGGTAAAATAATAAAGTTGGGTTTTAGTGTGGCAAAATGGCATAATTTTTGCCACATCTGATAAGGATGCTCTAAAGATAAAGTGTCCATGATCTGCTTTGCCAACCTGACATCATTACATTAATTGGTGGTCTAAATGGCATTCTTGAAATTTTTGCTAAATACTATTCTTGAAATTTCTCAACATGTTTACTCAAAAGAAAGAAAGGTTAAAAGAAACAAAAACAAAAACAAACAAACAAAAAAACTCGCTACGCAATAGTTCCTCATCTTGTTCTTCCCTAGAGAGAGCCAGAGAGCAAAAGAACGTTCCATGGCAAGAGACCAAGGGCTTCATCCTATTTTCCAAGAAGAATATTGGATGGCATAAATCATGTTAATAGAAATTTCCTATGGGGCTCATAGGAGACTACAAAGAAAGTTCATTGTATTGGTTGGCATAAAGTAACAAAGCCTAAAGAGGAAGGCGAGCTGGGTTTGCAAGAGACAAAGGGTAGAAATACTGCACTCTTGCTAAGTTAAATTGGAGGCTTCACACAGAAGAAGATGCTTTGTGCGCTCAAGTTCTTAAACGAAAATATTGCAGTAATAGAAGAATCAATGCAGTCAACTCAAATAGATTGCCTTGTTCTCAAATCTGGAGAGCAATTAAAAAGGGTAGGGAGACTTTTAATAAAGGTTGCATGCGGATGATTGATAGAGGAAACAAGCTTAGTTTTTGGTTGGGTAATTGGACATGTAAAGGTCCTCTTCGCCATCTGATTCATGGCCCTTTAACCTGAGAAGCAAGCCACTGGGAGATTAGAGATTTACTGATGAATGCAAGTTGGGACTGGAATCGAATCCCTTTTGAGCTTCGTCCTGAAATTAAATTGATTATTCAAGCTACTCCTATGTCTATAGCAGGTGGAGGTAGGGATAGGATAGCCTAAGTAGGTAATCCAAGAGGTATGTTTGATCTTAAGAGTGTTTATTCAATTGTTAATGAGGCTAATACTAGACATGGTAAAACTGGCAAGTCGAGTCGGGTCGGGTCGGGTCAATCAGGTTGCGTGTCAAATGGGTTGCGAGTCAAAAACGGGTCATTTTAAGCGGGTTAAAAAGGGGTTTGGGTCAATCGGGTTGCGGATCAGGTCGGGTTGACCCGTATTTTTTGTATGATTCAAAAAAAAAAAGCGTGTATTTGCCATTTGAAAAGTCATGCAACAAATTACTTGATGTAAAATGCATTATTTTGAATTCACCACTTATATCAAGAATGAACTCAATTAAACTTTAATACTTATTCAATAATTTTAAAATTATACAAATCCTAACATTGCTATCTAAAACAAAATAACACAAAGATAAGTAAAACAAATACACAAGTTTTATTTCTACACAATATCAACATCCCAAAATATAAAACAAAATTACAAATAACTTATTGGATGACTCATTTGATAAAGAATAAAAAAATAGAAGAAATTTATAATCTTGAAAATTAATTTTATAATCTATTATCAATTGTGGTTGGCATTCTATTTCAATTTGAGATATACATTAAAGTTTAATTGTTTAATTATTTATACATGATCTCTTTTATGAATATCATATCATTTTTAAGCAACACACACTCTAGGAAATATCATAATTTTTTTTGAAAAACCATTTATTTTGAATATAAATTGTTAAAAAATAGGTCTAGGCATTCATAATTTATGTTAATTCAATACTTTGACTTCACTATTTTCATACTTGTGAATGTTTCTCACACGTGTCTACAATTTTAAATTTATATTTTTAACTCTATTGTAACCAGATTATCTTAGCATGTACTTTGCTATTTGATATTTAAAAATCTTTACTCATTATAAAATGCTCAACCATTCATCTTTCAATTAATTTGCATGCAATTATGTAAATGTCTTAATTGTTTCCTTAAAGCTCACAACAAATAATTAAACCAATATTTTCTTTATTTTATTTTATTTTTTTACCAATTTTTTTTTAAATAGTTCAAGTTCTGGTCGGTTTGGGTTGACTTGCAAAAAACACAGGTTAGGTCATGGGTCAACCCATTTTTGTTTCAGGTCAAAAAAATCGGGTTCAGGTCGAGTATTTTTTAGGTCAGGTCGGGTTAGAAAATTCAGACCTGTTTTGCCATGTCTAGCTGATACTATGCACCCTATTAATGCTAGCTGGATATGGAAATCTGAGACACTACCCAATATAAAGACCTTCTTATGGAAGTGTGTCCACAATAGCATAGGTGTTAAGACTTGTCTTGCAAAAAGGGGAATTGTAGATGAAGAATGGTGTCCCATCTATCAAAGGGAACCGAAAACCATCTTGCATGCTCTTAGAGACTATCCTAGGGCCAAACAAGTATGGAAACAAGTGGAGATTTTTGGATGAGCAATCTGCAGGAATGACTTCAGATCAAAGGGAAAGTGAGCAGTAGTTACATTTAAGGGAAGCCACTGTGGCGAATTACTTTTAACTTTGCTATGTGGAGTATGTGGAAAAGTAGAAATTTGTACGTCTTCATCAGGAAAAATCCAAACCCAAATTTGCCCATAGAAATCTACAACCAAATGTTGTAGTTTATGTATTGTGTGAGCTCACCAAGAAATCCAATCCGCAAAACCAATAGAAGAATCAGATGGGAGAAACTGCCAGCAAGGTGGAAGAAGTTGAACATGGATGGATCGTCTATGAGCTGTATGGAACAGGCTGGTTATGGGGGTATTGTCAAGGATGAACATGGTAATTGGGTTGCGAGTTTCGCCAGGCACATTGGATCAAGAAATAGCTTTGTTGCTGAACTTTAGGGGCTTAGGGATGGTCTTATGCTTTGTTGTAACATGAATATATCCAGCTTTATTGTTGAGCTAGATGCAAAAGTGGTTGTGGATGTTTTTAAAAATTCTGACCATGTAAATCATATAATCTCCCCCATCTTGGATGACTGCAGGCAATTGGTGTCTAGATTCCAGCAAATTCAGTTCAACCACTACTATCGTTAGGCCAACTAGTGTGCAGATATGCTAGCTAGAATAAGTGCTGATCAAGAGTTAGATTTCATTTTGTTTTCTAGTTCGCCTGTGTATTTGTTTAAGGCTTTGGAGGATGACTATTGTAGGGTCAGTTTTTGTAGCCCAAGCCCAAAGGATATAGGTTAAAGGCCCAACAAACCCAGAACAATGAATTTGTAGAGAGTGGATCGAAGGTTTAAGCGCTGGCCGGCGTTCACGAAGCGATGAACTCTTTCCTTTTATTGAAAAATACTTGTAACAATTTACAACTGGGGGATGCTCCTCGGCCATAGGCTGAAGAGGCTTTTTCTTCCCCCATTCCTACTCAAACTCCCCTCTTTACATTTTGCTCACATTTCTTATATATCCCTCTCTTTCTCCTCCTGTTAATCATCTATTAGCCTTCTCCCTGATCATCTATCCCATCAGAGGTCATATCCGTGCTCAAGTGGTTCACCCTGATCGATGTCACCCTGTTAAGGGGTTACATCCCCATTAATGCGGCCAGAGAGTTAGGTGAACGTATTCAATGCCGAGATAACAGTTCGCTCAGGGCTTGCCCCTTCTTCGTACTGAGTTCTCGAACGACCGAGGATAGGGTCATCCTCGGACCTATCATGCGTCCTCGGCGTGGGCCATTTGGGCCTGGGTTGAGGTGGGCCGAGGCTACCCAATTTTCTAGCCCCACAATAGCCCCTCAAAATCTTGCTGCACGCATCCTCGGGCGGGGAGAAGGATTTTGACATCCTCAGCCTTAGCCCTCCCCCACCCCTCGTCAGTGCTGGGGTCCATTCACCTGCCAACGGCACGTCATTGACGTTTTGGAGCACATAACGTGCCCATCATTAAATTCAGGCGGCACTGTGCTCCCCACGTCTAATGAGGCGTTACCCATCCAACGGTGGAGATTCGTCTTGCATTTATGAGCGGGAAAACTCGTATGGTTCCTCGATTTGGGGTATAAATACCTGTAGGAACCACTTCTTCCTGTTCCTCATTTGTAAACGAGAATATTTGTGCGCCCCTCCTGAGTTCAGCCACACTCTCACTAGCACCTCCAGCACAAAAGCCTGTCCGAGGAGCCCTTTCTCTTTCCAGTAAGTCGTTCTGTCTCTCTCTGACCTTTCTTTCTCTTTACCCCTTTTTTCTACTTCACCTGTTCTTTCTTAGTTCTTTTAAGCGTCAACTAGGATGGGTAGGTTTAAGAAATACGTCGATACCGCGGAGGCGATGGAGCAATTCATCACCGACCGCAGAATTCCCAGCAATGTAGGTCTGAGATATTGTGAGGACGGGGAGTGGCACATACACAGGCAGGAGGGCGAGGTGGTAATTCCCATAATCGCCTTCCTTGAAGGGGGGATGACAATCCCTATGGGGCCAGTGATGAGGGATTATCTCATGCACTTCCAGTTGGCCCCTACCTAGTGTGGGATAAACATCTTTAGAATTCTGGGCTGTATGGATGCCCTGAACAAGAAGATGGAGCTGAGGTTGACCCACCATGACGTGAACTGGTGTTACAACCTTCAGCTTCTTAAGGGCAAGTCGTATTACCTGAAGATGAGAGACGACAGGGTGCGGCTCATTCAGTGCCTCCCCGAGTCTAGCAAGGGGTTCTACAAGGATTTCCTCATTATGTTAGGGGAGTGGCACGATGGCCTTCACTGCCCAACAACACAGGGAATACCAGGTAGGGCAGTGGGAGACAGAAAGGGTTTCAAGTTCTCGTCTTTTTTCTTTCTCCTTTTTTTTTTTTTTACTAACGCGGTGGTGCTTTCTGTTTGCAAACCCGCACGCCTTTCAGCGTCACTTCCATCTGGTCAACCGGGAAGATTTGCAAAAGGTGCTGAGGGCGCCGATGTATATAAACGAGGATGACAATCAGGTTAGGGTCACCCACATAATTTTGGGTTATAAACCTACCTAGAAATCGTTCCCGGTTCTGAAGCACGTCATCCTCGCCAACGATCCTCGGCTTCAGAGGATTACTATGAACGAGGACGGATTTTCGTTCCCCGAGGAGCCCTCCGACCAGGAAGCTGTCACATTAGCTGTCCCCTCCTCTTCCCAACCACTCGCTGAGGCCACTGAGGAAGCTCCAGAGGGGGAAGGGGACGCATTTGACATTTTCGCTCAGCTTGATTAGTCCGAGGACCCTCTTAGGGACTTGGGTGATCCCAATTTGATCGAAGCAGACCTTCTTGCTTTAGAAGCCCCTCCTCAGTCGACAATGGGTTACAAGAGGAAGCCCATCACCAACTTGCTGGACCTGATTGAGGGCCAGCCAAGGGAGTCCCAACAGAAACTTCCCACTCCACCTCCAAAGGCTAAGTCGACTTCCACTCGACAGAAGCTTTCTCCTTCTCCTTCTCAGATGCACTCGCCATCTGGATTGTGCCTGCTGGCCCTAAGAAGAAGAAGGATAAGGGTAAAAAGCCTATAGAGGATAAGACGGTGTCCTCGCAGGAGGAGGACACTACTCTGCGGCCATCCAAGCAGCTTAAGATAGGCGACAAGAGCCAGGAGAGGCAAGTCGTCGACACCACCTCTTCCGAGGTCCAGGCCTGGCTCCCAGCCTCAATGCTCCGTGGGGAGCCCTTGAGGGATAATGCCTCCCTCAGGGACTTCAATGAAGGCGAAGGTGCGTGCGTGGCTAATGCGCTGGAGAGGAGGTTGCTACTCCCAACAGATATGGCTGAGCTTAACTCTTTGATGAGCGAGCAAGTCTTCCTCAGCCTCAAGCGATATGTGGGGATGGTAAGGGCTACAACCTCAACTCTTCTCCCACTCTTTTTCTTTTATTGGGCTTATAGCACATTGGTTGTTCTGGCAGGCTGTCCAAGCTGTCTTTATGTTAGAGGGGGCGACAAACGACCAGAAGGAGGCCCTCAAATGAGAGCATGCTTGGCGCTACCAGGCCACTGGGGCTCTGAAGAATTTCGAGGTTGACCTCACTAAGGCCCAAGAGGCTTTGACGGCGGTGACCAGGGAGCGAGACAGTGCACTGTCTGGTCTTGAGGGTGCCCAGACCCAGGCTAATGAGCAGACGAGGCGCCTGAGCGAGGCAGAGGAGCAGTTGCGAATCACGAGAGATCTAATCGCTGAACTGCAGGCTAAGGTGACAAAGGTCGAGGGGTCCAAGAGGTAGGCCGAATGGGCCAGAGACCTGGCTCGACGGGCTAAGGACGAGGCTGACCATGGCAGGGAGATAGCCGAGCGTGGCAAGAAGGAGGCTGAGACCGCAGCCTATGCTGATGGGATGGCTGCGGTAGAGGCCGCCTACAAGGCTCAAGTCCTGGGGGTGTGTAGGAGATATTGTTCCTAAGTCTGGGCTGAGGCCCTCAAACAAGCTGGGGTGGTGGCCAGGTCTAACCTATAGAAGGCAGAGAACATGTATTACCCCCCGCTATCCGTGAGGCCGCCCCTGAGGACCCTAACGTTGGGGAGATTGTTGAAGAGGTGCGGGCAGCTAAACTGGGGGAGCCTTCGAGCGAGGAGGTGGCACAAAAGGTAGTGGAGATCCCTTCCGATGATCCAACCCCTACCACTAAGGAAGCAGCTGCTCTTGCCGTACCCCCGCAGGCCGTCCCCTCAGGCCAGGGCTCAGAGGGGTCAAGGTTGCCCCTGTCCAACCTGAGCAAAAGGAGTAGACTCCCCGGCGTCTCGGCTCATCCTACTTTCACGTTGTCATTTTATTTTGTTATGCTTCTCTTCTATGTACTGTGGCTCTTGCCATGCAATTTTTACAAACTCATCGTTGTAATGCGAATTGAATTTCCCTTTATTTGAATTGCTTACTTGTGTGCACGCTGCCATCTTTTCCTTTTTTCCTTAGATCTGTACAATTTTAGCTTGAATTGTATGTCGGCCAATCACGCCAGTAACGATGATAAAGAGAGAGAACGTATGCATGGGCAGCTCTCTTGCGTCTCAAAGGCTAGGTGGGGCTTGATCCTTTCCTAACTTGGGATATTTTGAAGTTAGTTTCCCTGTAGGCCTGAGTCTGAGGGCCATGCGATGCCCCTGTTCTTTTCAGCACCCAGATCTAGTTGAGCGGTTAGTTTCCCCCTAGGCCTAAGTCCGAGGACCATGCAGTGCCTTGGTTCTGTCTAACGCTTCCATTTCTCTGTAAGTATCTAGTTTCCCCATAGGTTTGAGTCCGAGAACCATGTAATACCTTGGTTCTGTCTAGTACTCAAGCATAGCTAAGCGGTTAGTTTCCCCATAGGCCTGAGTCCGAGGACCATGCAGTGCCTTGGTTCTGTCTAACGCTTTCATTTCTCTGTAAGTATCTAATTTCCCCATAGGTTTGAGTCCGAAGACCATGTAATACCTTGGTTCTATCTAGTACCCAGGTATAGCTGAGCGGTTAGTTTCCCCATAGGCCTGAGTCCGAGGACCATGCAGTGCCATGGTTCTGTCTAACTCTTCCATTTCTCTGTAGATATCTAGTTTCCCCATAGGTTTGAGTCCGACGACCATGTAATACCTTGGTTCTGTCTGGTACCCAGGTATAGCTGAGCGGTTAGTTTCCCCCTAGGCCTGAGTCCGAGGACCATGCAGTGCCTTGGTTCTGTCTAATGCTACCATTTCTCTGTAAGTATCTAGTTTCCCCATAGGTTTGAGTCCGAGAACCATGTAATACCTTGGTTCTGTCTAGTACCCAGGTATAGCTGAGCGGTTAGTTTCCCGATAGGCCTGAGTCCGAGGACCATGCAGTGCCTTGGTTCTGTCTAACGCCTCCATTTCTCTGTATAGGGGGGTTTGTCCTCGGATCTCCTTATTGGAGACGATTCCTCCTTGGGTGGGATTATGATCTTACACATGGCGTTGATCTCGCCTCTAGCTCGAGTCCTTATCTTTTTCATTTACGAAGCGTCCCTTGGCCGTTCATGCTCTGCGCTTAACGTTTCGGTGCGCGAGGCGCGCCTCGCGCCTTCATTAATGTCCTCGTGAATTAACACAAGTCCAGCGGTCTACGGTCCCCTTGGAATTTGGTAGCTTCATTATTAGCCCTGCTGGTAACTCTCTTTTCGAATTCCGCGTGGATTTATTCTCACCAACCTTCATCCTCTATATAAGGCTTTTCGGGGGGGATGGTTTCTCCATACTCCATGAACTTCCCAACACAAATAGAAAACACGCCCTTTCAGCTCCCCAAGCCCCTTTAATAACCCCGCCGGAATTGTGACCGGAGTTGGTAGATATGGGGCAGCTTTGGGTGGGTGTGAGGACATCCGTGCCAAGAGTCGTTGTGGCCGCAGCCCCCACTGGGCTTCCGGCGCAACAGAGTCTAGGCGTAACGCTGACAATGCCGTACGCGATGGCCAGGAGGGATGTCGCTGAAGTACCTAATGTCTCTCCCCGGAGTGCACCCTTGACGGAGGAGACGTGCGAACTCATGTCATGGCTGGTGCCCGAGTGTTGCCGTCTCCAACGGCCAACGCTCGTGAGGATTGGAGAGAATTAAGGGAACATCACGGGGGAGGGCGTCTCGATGCCCCTGCATCTGCTCCTCGCTTTGTTCAAGCTCCGCTGCACTAAGAAAGGAGTTGTTGGTGGCTTTGAAGCAAGCCAGCCTCAGCCCCCTTCCACCCTCTTATTGTCAAGTTCTCCCATTCTCTTGATGCCAATAAGAGTACGGGTTGACACTTCCCTCTAGCTAGTTTTAGGACGGGTCCGCCTGAGCCTCTGATTGTAGAACTAGCTTGTAGGAATAGTTTTAAAACACGTTTGCCTGAGCCTCTGATTGTATTTTGTACTTTTCTTTTTATGAAATAATATCAAGCTTCCTTTCTTTAGTGTTAAATCTTCTATCTCGAACTTTTATCTTTCTGCAATGTTTGTTTGGTAGTTCTTTTTTTTGCATCACCACTGATCTTCCATAGAATGGTTATTTAGAACAATCACCAGTTGCGTCGGTCAGCACACTAATCCTTCCCACAAACGGCGCCAATTGTAGGGTCAGTTTTTGTAGCCCAAGCCCAAAGGATATGGGTTAAAGGCCCAACGAACCCAGAACAATGAATTTATAGAGAGTAGATCGAAGGTTTAGGCGCTGGCCGGCGTTCACGAAGCGATGAACTCTTTCCTTTTATTGAAAAATACTTGGAACAATTTACAACTGGGGGATGCTCCTCAGCCCATGGCCGAAGAGGCTTTTTCTTCCCTTATTCCCCCTCAAACTCCCCTCTTTACATTTTGCTCACATTTCTTATATATGTCTCTCTTCCTCCTCCTGTTGATCATCTATTGGCCTTCTCCCTGACCGTCTATCCCATCAGAGGTCATATCCGTGCTTAAGTAGTTCACCCTGATCGATGTCGCCCTGTCAAGGGGTTACATCTCCATTAATGCGGCCAGAGGGGTTAGGTGAACGTATTCAATGCCGAGGTAACAGTTTGCCTAGGGCTTGCCCCTTCTTCGTACTGAGTTCTCGGACGACCGAGGATAGGGTCATCTTCGGACCCATCATGCGTCCTCAGCATGGGCCATTTGGGCCTGGGTTGAGGTGGGCCGAGACTACCCGATTTTCTGGCCCCACAACTGTAATAGAGTATAATTCAATAGACTTTGTACTGATCTTGATGTAGTTGTTTAGTTTTAATGCAATTGTCTTTTAACCCAAAAAAAAAAAAAAACTCTCAACAAGACCTATACTGCAGTACATTGTTGGTCTTTCATGACATTCATAAAATACTTGCTTTGTTATCCTTTAAATGGGTGGTCTCAATGGCATTCTTGAACGAGTTGAGTTGAGCTGAATATTACAAATTTATAATTATTTATTTTATTTTATTTTACACATAAGTAGAGCTCAAAATTTTCACCAAACTAAACATACTCAAGTTTTATTCATTTTTTTGTCTTAACAAGCTACTTAGTGCATGTTTGGATAATGCTGAAAACTGAAAGTTTTCAACGTTTAGCATTTTTAGCAGGTCCCGTGCACTGTTCACGGGACTCACATGTACTTTTTTCAGCAAAAAAAAAAAAAAAAAAAAACTTTAAAATTGGATCTCACGGCACTATTCACACATTTAAAAATTATTTTTCTATAATATTTTCAGTTTTTAGTTTTCATTTTTCAGCAAAAAGCAGTATCCAAACAGACACTTAATTAATTTTTCTTTTTTCACACATAGTAAATCTCATGACTAAATTTTTTTACTCTATCACCAATATATGCTAGTAAATAATAACCAAATTATACTTGAAATTATTTTGTTTGAGTTAATTATATTGAATAATTCTTTTTATGAACTTATAAAAATTAAATTCACCAACCTTATATTGTTAAAAATTATATGCAAATTTTCCTACAAAATAGATTATATTAGTAAAAAATTATAAATAATAATTTGATATCTTATTGACTTATTTACAAACTTACACAATTTAATATCAAGTCTATATAAGTATATTTCGATACATGTATACATATAAACATGTTATATTATACTTAAATTATGCGTAATACTCATGAGTTTGTTCACAAACACATTATTGTGTTTCAGATTAACTCATTTAATAAGTTGGATATTTTTATATCCAAGTCGGCTATAACAAAAGTTTAATCCCCCTTTGGAAGTTGGAAGTGTATTATCTCTTGAGAAGAGATAGAGTCAAAGAAACAATAGAAAAGAAAGTAGAGAATATAATGCATTTGCTGTATTTTTGTTAGCCATTCCTTAAACATTATTCGTTAGACATCTGGTTGAGCGAGTGTCTAACAAAAAGTTACTGTCCGATGGTTTTAGTGTTTTTGACATTCGCGCAACTGAATCTCAGGCAAGAATGGGCATAATTGGGGTTCATTTGGTACATGTATTTAAAAACTAAAAGTTGTTATTTGAAAACATTTGTAAAAATACATGTGGGTGAAAAAGTACATTGAAATAAGTGAAATGTTGTTTAAAAACTGAAAATAGTTGTTTGAAAACACTAACCAAACACCCCCCTTGATTTTTGATATTGAAACGTTTTTGGAAATTTGGAGATTGTTTCTAACAATTTTCTAACAATTTTAAAACTTCATTTGTAATCACTTTTCATATTCTATATTTATTTTTAAAACTCTCATCATTAAAATAACATTAATTTCTCCCATGGATTAATTAGAGGGTCAAATTTTCCCCCTTTTCATCTCCCCAAAAGTTTTTGAACTTGTTTCTATTCTCATGCACGTTTAAACTAACTTTTTTTTTTGAGAAGGATTTATTGAACAATTATCAAACTAATGAACATCAAACAAAATTAAGGGGGCAATTAATATCCTCAGGCATTTCTTCCATCCAAACCTGGAGCCCCAACTGGTTTTTTGCTTTTCTAGCTAGTGCATTGCAACAACGTTACAATTGAAATGAACATGACAAAACTGAAAAACCTGAAAAGCTGCAACAAGGCAGCGAATATCGTCAATGATATTACCATAAGCAGACAATGCATCATTCCCTTGAGAGATGGCGTTGATAACCACAGCTGCGTCACCTTCAAAAATAACTCTGTGAAGACCGATTTCTCCAGCGAACTGCACCGCCCTATGGCATGCGAAAGCCTCCATTTCTGCAACCGTCTGCCGCTCTGCACCAGGGGAATGGACAAGGAAGAGCACCGATAGCTTTACCTCTCCAGTCTCGAGCTATGACCCCTATACCTGCTGAGTTGCTGGTCTTAAAAACAGCTGCATCAAAGTTCAATTTGTAAACATTCTGATCAGGGGGACGCCATTGAATCAAGGGATGAGGCCGAGACACCGGTGGTTTGGGATGCTGGGCTGCAAGAAATTCCTGGAGTAAATGTCCAGCCATAGGGAGAATGTTGGCTAGAGGTTGGGCTGTCCGACCGAAATGAAGAGCATTCCTCCTATTCCACAAAAACCAAGCTGCAATCACAAAAATTTCCTTTCGAAATCATCATGGAATCGTAAGAAACAATTGAGTAAATCACAAAAATTCTCCGAAGGAGAAGAGACTGATTGGGAAGCCCAGGTGCAGGGATGCCACACACATTCCTCTTCCTTGCATAACCAGAATGCGTGAAGAGGATCTTCAGGGAGAGACTGGCGGAGAGCACGATTGGCTGAAGGAGTGATCTGTCGATGGAAGAGATTACTCATTGTTGGCAGAACATTGTTACAAGCTTGCCAAACAAAATGCTTGATCTTATTAGGAACTTGCAGTTGCCAAATACCGTTCCAGAATTGTTTTTGAGGAGCCAACTCTGAACTACCTGCATTAGCAGCCAACTCACAAGAAACCAAAAGTTTATACGCAAAGTTGATGAAAATGCCAAAATTCAAATTTTATAGAAAACTAGACACAAGACAAATCAAAGTTAATTAATCGTAATTACAAGGTTTATGTCATTATATGTGATAATGCATATTAACGGATAAAATTTGATGTGACTTGATCTTTTTATCGCCTCGGAATAAATGAGATCATCCCGGGTTCTACCCAATGCTTTTGCACTCAAAAGCTTTGCACTGAAAAGAAACTGTGGGAGATAGGTAATTAGAAACTGCTACGTATTTGAAATCAATTCTGAGATAATTAGAGAAAGAGGAGGGAGGGGGGGGGGGGGGGGGGGGGGGGGGGGGGGGGAATAACTAAAGCGAATGATAATGGATGTCAACAGGACCACATCCAATTTTGAGTGTACTTATCAAATACAAACCAAAATGAGCATATATACTTCTATTATATTCAAAAATACACCACAAAAATCAACCAACATAGCCATATTCTCTTGCAAAGGCTATCATGTGTATGCAAGGACAGCCTGATTGGGGATCATGTATGTAGATCAGAAGTTTTTTTTTTTTTTTCCATGAAAGGTTACTTAGCCATAGCCATTAAATGCTTCGCCATAAACATATTTGATTTAGCTAGCTTCAACTTGAAGTTCACATTGAACTCATGATATACTATAGTTTATGTAACCTGCTTGGTTTGTCAACAAGACTTAGAATAATTGGTCTGCGTCTGAAACTTTTAATTCCAGATTTTGAAGTGAGATTTTACTTTGGAGTTGATAATTAAAATTTTAACCCGCCAATATCCCTTTTTTGGGTAAACGTTATATTTCAAAATTTGTCAAAAACTTTGAACTTGGAATTTTTATGCATTCAAACCCCTAGTTCAAATTTCATTTGAAATGTATCATTAAGCAAATTCAACAAATAAACATTCTCATACTACCAATATTACTCTTCACACTGTCACCACCATTGTTCCCTTTACATGTCTAACTGATAAGATCTTAACATCACCAAACACCAATTTCTCAAAATCTATGTTGTAGTTGTAGTTGTAGTAATTATTATAAGATTTGTCACTATAGCAACACAGCTGATCACATTGTAGCTATCCTGAGTGTCCAATATATCAGTGATTAAATTAGCATTGTTCATGAGTCCAAAATAGAACATATCTCCAGTCCCACACATTGAGCAAAAGTTCATGTTAAAGATTGCAATTAGAATATATCACAGTACTTTTCAGTTTCATACACAGTACTTCGATTGAATCCATAAGAAAAAGATAACAAAGACTTTATTTAAGTTCCTAAACAACAAACAAAATCTGTCATATTTATCAATAGACACCACTTATAATTGTGTCAAGGAAAACCAGCAAGTAAATTTTTATCCTATTGATTGTTGAGAATTTGTAGAAAGAAAATAAATGTGTAAATTTGAATTTAGATAACATATTATTTTGAACCCAAATGAATGAAAGCTGTCTCACTCAATGCCCGTTTGGTACAGCTTATTTTTCAGTTTATATATATATAAATGAGATTGTTTTCTACATTAAAAAAGTGAACTTTGAAATGATTTTGGCTGAGCCTAATATGATACGTAAGCCAAATGAAACAGAGCTCAGAATACAGAACAAAACAGAGGCAAAATCCAAAAACAAAATATCACAATTTTCCATAAGAACTCAACGAAAGACTTAAACTAAGAAAATGACAAAGGGATAGATTGAATACCTTAAGAAGAAACTATTTATCAAAATCAATTCCTTCATCAAAAACAACGGAACAAAAGTATCACATCCATCCCTGCACCATGAAAAAAAATATTATTACAAGGAATGAAAGAAATTGTGAAAATTCCAAGTAAGCCAACACATATTGCAAACTTAAATGCATCCAAAAGAAACCATCTTTAAAATGCAAAGCTGAAAAAGAAAAAATCTAACTAATAAATAATACCTGAAAATCAAGCACATCCACCGAATACATTAAATCAACTAATAAACAAAGAAAGAGCTTTATTTCTCTACTTATAAAACTACATCATACTAACCACTTTTAATCTAATCCAAAATAACATTTTTTTGAAAAAAAAAAAAAAACCATTTTACTGTACAAGTTTCCTTTCTACGTATGAATGTATATGTCAATTTATAAAAACAAAACGAAACACATATGTAAACAGAAAAATTCAGAAAATAAATTCAAAAAGAGAGAAGAAAACCATCTTGCAACGTCAGGTGTTAGAAGTGGCGAGAAAACTTCTGACGTCGGTGGTTGGAAACAACAAGAAAGAGAGACGGTTTTCTGACGAGAAAAAGTTTGTTCTCGTCGGAACTTGAAATGATCGGCAGGTTATCTCTATCTCCAGCGGCGATATTAGGCAGCAGCTGTCAAGGTTTGGAGTTGAGAGAGAGAAGATGGAGTCATGAAGGTGCAGAGAGAAATGGAGAGATATGAACATTTTGATTTTGCGAAAAGGGTAGGAGCAAGAGAGGGCGGGTCTTTGAAAATTTTTCAAGGTGAATTTTGTCGATTTAAGTTAAATGATTCAGTATGCTGCTGTGTCTTTTTAGGACAGATGTCAATTTCTTATTGGGCTAATAAACACCAACTAGATGCTGAGGTGGAGTTCCTAAAATATCATATACTTTCTCCTAGGTTCGAGCCTCTCCAAGTTTCACGGTAAAATTGATCTTTGACTATTAAATACCATTTTTATGGATTTGTTATTATTTGCTATTGTGTAGATCATTTAAGGGATTTATCTTGAAATTGTGAGAGAATTTGGGATTAGAAACAATCGGGTACTTAGGAGTTAGGATTTGATAAGTAACAAATGCCCAATTGAATCGGAGATTTTAATTGGATTATTGGGCAACTCATTTGGGAGGTTAAATCATGAAAAATTAATGAACTAAGGGCTGGGTTGCTAGTGAATTCCCTATGTTGGACAATTTCAATTAAATTTACAAAAAATTGAAAAGTTTTTGTAACCCTGTTTCTAACAAATTTGGGTATACTATTATTGACTTGATTTAGCATGACTTGAGATTGACATAAAATTTTGTCACGAAATTTGGTTAAATTGAATTAACTCATAATTTTTGGAAATTTCTAGTTATTTTAATTTTAAAGCCAAAGTGGTGAGGAAATTATTGGTTCCCTTAGAGAATTCTCATCAGCTCTCTCATAAAAAATGTTATTTTAACACATCAAAAACCTACTTTATCATTTTAGCACATAATTTTACCGCATCCCATTTATCAGATGTTTCATTCTTCCCTTCTATACATTAAAATAATATTTACACCACATTAAAATAATATATTAAACTCCTCCAACAACAATAACAGCTCCTCCACCACTGCCGCAACAACAGCCACCAACAACCACTGCCGCAACAACACCGACAGCCACCACCAACACAAACCCACATCCACCAACGACACTTAAAAAAAAAAAAAAAAATCCACAACAACTCAAAAAATAACCACCACAACTACCCAATAATCACCACCAAATTCCCGCCACAAACATTGTACCACTGCCACAACTAACCCACAACCCACCACATTCACAAACCTCAAAACCCATCCCAAATCAAACAAACTCACAGCTCAGGCAGCGAGGTCGGCTTCAGGCGGGAGACGTCAGCGGCGAGATTAGCTTCAGGCAGCTTCAGGCGAAATTGGTTTCAATGGCTTGAGGTGGCTTTAGGCGAGATCGGCTTCAGCAGCTTGAGGATGAGAGAGGAAAAGAATCAGAGTGAAGAGGGAGCTGTGGAGGACGACTATGGCTCCGGCGAGATCAGCGGCTTTGGCAAGATCGACGGCAAGATTGGCGGCGAGATCAGCGGCGAGATTGGTGGCTTTGGCGAGATCGACAAGAGAGAAGAATGAAGACGCAGAGAGAAAAGAATGAACGCAAATGAGAGAAAAGGGAGAGAGTCCGATTGAATATATGAGAGAGAGTCTGAGTGAATAAACAAATAATAAAAAAATTTGGCATGGCTGTCCGTACTGTCTCATATTTGAGACAATACTATAGCTGTGTGCCAAAATTTTTGGCATTTGAAACATCTCATGAGGCTCATATTTTGGGGTTTGGTGTGCCAAATGCCAAATATTTGGCATTTGGCATACCTGATGAGAATGCTCTTAGTGTTTGGTTTTAGGCTTAAAAACTTTTGAGTACAAGTGACATCGTTAATAAGATATTGGAGTAATTAATCAAAATCTACAAGAACTTTATTTAGAGACCCATGACGTGTTTCGTTACTAATATTTGATGGTTTGGGCTATGAATTTATGAATGTCATGATGTAAATCTTTTTGAAATTTGCTTTGGTTCCATTTAACTATCTCAAAACATTTGTTTATTGGTTGGTTAGCTATAAACAACAAACTTTCCACACGAGATAAAATGGCCAAGTAAGGTATTTGGGTAATAGCTTATGTGTTTTTTTTTTTGGTAGAAATTGTCATGAAAATATTGATCATCTCTCTTCTTTGAACGTTCATTCTCTAGAAGAGTTTCAGATGACATGATGAAATTGTGTCTAGTTTCTAATGCTTAGTTTGTGTGGGAGGACTAGATTGCTTGGGGGCTAGAGAGTAAAAAGGGAAGTGGTTAAGAGTAATAGCCTGCAAACTTTCTTGGTAGCCCATGGCCTACCACATTTAGCTTCAAAGAAATGCCATAGTTCATGAAAATAAAATTTGGACTGAAGAGCAACTCAAGAGAAGCATCATTAAGGATGTCAAAACTAGGTTGGGGTTTCAAACCAAGTTCAAGAAGTCAGTTTTAAGTGCTACCACCTGTTGTAATTAGGGGATTGATCCAAATGGTATTTTAATTTGATCCTAGATCTCCTATGTTGTAGTGTTTTGCCATAGTGTTATTGTGTTGTCCATGTGTTGTTGCATTGAAGTGATGGTTCGGATGTTGTATAGATATGTTTTTTAGTTGTTAGTGCATTTTTGTTTTGCTACTTGCTTTGGCTTGTTTTAGTTTTGTAGTTAGATTTGTAATTTGGTTGCAGTAGCAGGGAGGTTCCCTATGTTGGTTTCTTTCCTTCTCTAGTATTTTGAGTTTCTCCTATGTACTCTGTTTTGGAACAACAAGGTGATCAATATGGTTGAGTTTTGATAGAATTGATATGAAGTTTAAGTATTGCCATGTTATACTTTTGAGAGCTGCCTTAATGGATTTGAAAAGTTATGAAAAAAATTTAGAGTGTCACACCAAGTACGTATCAATAGTTGAATCCTTATCTTGTTCTTACTGCATCGTATTCACTTAGATATAAATAAATATTGGCATGTTTATTTTCACCGAGTTATCTAATCTTGTATTAGGCTCTAATTGATATTTGGAGATTTTGACACAAAAATTGGTCACCGATTTGAAATAAGTAGTAGATAATGATTCCTCTCAAGATTATATATATATATATATATATATGAAGAATAATAGTTTATGATATTTTTAAAGAAAAATAAAACATTTTCAAATAATCGGCTAGACTATTTATAATCTTTGTCAACACAAGGCTGAGTTGATCTTCAGATGAAATATTACTTATTAAGGTGTGATACATTGTTATTTTTTTCTCTTTGAAACCATTATTTTTATTTGGTCTTTGGAGCCATTGCTATGGTCTTTGGAGCCATTGCTATATTTTACTACTTTGGGGTTATTGATTCTTATGGGATTCACCTGCCGATTGTTAAAGAATGTCTTAGTTTAGCTGATATTATATATACTAATTATTTTTTATTGTTATTGACAAATTGAAAGTGAAAAAAAAAAAAAAAAAAGTTTTACTGTTAAGTGTATTATTATCTATTATTATACGTAGTTTACCCAATGATGAAGTGATGTTCTAATTGAAATTGGGTAAATCTTTTAAGTGAACAATTGTTTGTTTAACAAGTTATACGTTTGTCACTATACTATTAAATGTTCATTTCCAAAACAAGTTTTACTATTTCTACTGAATTACTTTCATACTATTGATACATGTTTTTTAAAATTTAATACATTGTCTATTATAATGTGCATTTTCACTTAACAATATCATGTGATGTATTCTCTTGTTCAACTATTAGCTCGCCCCCTTTTCTCCCCTCTTTTTAGATTAGTGTAGTGGACTCTCTTAATGCAGAAAATTGGTGACATCCATTGGAGCTATTAACTGAAGAGCATGTAGTAGAGATTAGAGAACTATATAACAAAATTTGCATTGTTGTGCTTTTTTATGGTTGTAAATTTGGTAATCATGTGACTACTTGATGATGTATTTGGAGTATTTATTTTCTCATATTATAGTTTGATGAATTGTTGAGAGATTTGATATTTAAATGTTGCCAATTTGAGCTAGGATTGGGCCTAAAAAGGGAGGTATTTGAACAAAGTTTGATTATAAACTTGATTGTAACGAACGGCTATAACTCTTACTAAAAATATTAATATAATTACATAATTTAAAAATCTAATCATTGGATTACATGCTCTTTATATTTTTAAAATGTACGTCAAATTTGGTGCCAATAAAATGTTATTTAGTATTCAATCTATGAACTTATATTTTATAAATAATTTTTAGATTACAAAAACTTGAAATTTAAATATTTAATTGATAATATAGCTATTAGCTATTGATATTTAATTTTCTAGAAATTTTGCAAGTATGAAGAATATATGAAGAAAATGTTATCTAGTGGTTGATTTGTCAAAATTCACATTTAATAAAAAGATATTGAGTAGAGTGTCATTTTAAAGCTTGTGCACATTGGACTAAATATAGTTCATGTTCATGTTTGTCACCATCAATGATTAAAGAAAAATGTTAGAACCACAACAAATGACACAAATCTTTTCATAACTCACTTACATAATAAGTCGTGAGTGTTGGAGTTATGGACTCACGTAGACTCACCATTATTTCCCAACCACTCACAACTCACCATGTAGAGAGTTGTGACAAAAGTTGTGTCTCTTAGCATTTTTCACTATGAACAAATCTCAAAGTCTTGCAATCGAAGCCACTCTTTTGTCAAGTTATTCCAAGTCTTCTATTTTGTATGTGAGCTGCAATTAAGGTCGGCTAGAAACTTCATTTATTAAAATCAAATATATTTCTCACCTATTATGAATTCTCTTCTTAAAGATCTTGAAATAGAGCTCCTTTTTAGCTTTTATACTTAAAGTGACAATCACAAGGTGACTATCCCTACTGATGACTGACACCTAAAAACCTGAGTGTAAAATGAATTAATTTGGAAGGAATTTTATTATGCCCAATGATCCCGTTTTGAGGCCCAAATTAAGGTGTTATATTAATTTGTTTCGGATTCAAAACATGAAAGGGCTATTCTTTATTTTCATTTTCTTTTTATTTTATATATTATTTTGTGATAAGAGTAAAGGGCTATTAATTGTTTCAAAGGCTCCATAACAACATGAGAGGGCTATAGCGTTGGTACAGTATTAAGTTTTGTTTTATTTTTATTTATTTGTAGAATTATTTTAAGTCAATATCAATACACACGTTCACACTCAATTCTAGAATTGAGTGTGGAATTGAGTGTGAACGTGTGTATTGATATTGGCTTAACAAAAATCTGTATGACAGAATGCTGTTAATGGGTGTAAACGTTTTACACCCGACCTTGTGGAATTGAGTGTGAACGCGTGTATTGATATTGGCTTAACAAAAATCTGTATGGCAGAATGCTGTTAATGGGTGTAAACGTTTTACACCCGACCTTATTGAAACTCTATATCACTACCAAGGTATCAAAGTTGCAAAAGGGTGTATTGGTTAGCTTTAAAAAAATCTGATACGGCGAGATGCCATTAGTGAGACCCAAAAGACATTTTTACTAGCGGGCTTTAAAAAATCTGATAGGGCAAAATATATGAGAGTCAAAACACCTGTCTCCTGGTCGGAAGTATACGAGTCCTCCCTCTTACAACTGGTAGGCCAGCTAGGGGCATAGCTAGGATTTTTAATTTGAGGGGGCAGAATTTTGTATTTGCATATTAGTCATTACTCGTGTGTATTAAAGAATTAGCAAAATAATGATAGTAATCAATTTAAGCAATACAATAGACTTTTATCAAATTTATTATTATAAAATAAAAAAAAAATAAAAAAGAGGCTACACTGTAGACTTTCACATTTGAACACGCATGAACACTGCACTCTTGTTTTCTTAGAAAAAATAAAAGGAAACAACACTTTGACAGCTTGGTAAGTTTTTAAGTAGTAAATGTGAGTTTTGTTGGGTGAGTCCACTTGAGAAACAAAAATATTGTAATTGTAAAACTGGTCATATTACAAAGGGAATGAGTTACAAAGAAACATGGTATGATGCATATGAGTGACTCACAATTAAAAAAAAAAAAAAAAAACATATGAGAATTGCCCTGGTCCTTTGATTGATCATATTTCAAAGTAAAAACCATTAAAGCTAACATTAGGCTGGGTATGTAAACTTTTTTGAAGGGGCCAACTTGTACTTTTGCAAGGCCAGTTTGTTTTTATATAGTACCATATGGGGCCCCCAAGCTTATGTGTACCTCCGCCCCTGGGCCCAGCCCAACTGTGAGAGAAAAGACTTATATACATGGCGGCGGTTTTTAATTGTCATTTTCACAGTAGGCCCTTCCACCTTGACTAGGAGAGAAGTGTTTTGAGTTGGCAGCTGCGTAATATATCATACATGCAACTATGCGACCTTCTTCGGTCCTTCCTACTTCCAACCCTTGACAATTCTAGGCAATCGTCTCTTTTATCTCCTCCTATGGCCGGGTAACACTAGTTAGCTAGCTAAAGTTATTTGTGTGTGTACGAGTGTGTAGAGAGAGTTCTTATTCTTTTCTAGTAATATTCATACAATTTTTTTTTTTTTTGCAACAGCTTGAATTTGAGCGTGAAAGACGCTATGGAAATCGTGAAACTCCTGATCCTCATTCTTAAGCTCATTGCTGAACTCCGCGAGTGTATAAGAAATTTCATAAGCGGTGGCCAAACGCTGGTTGGCAACAACTTCACCGGCGGTGACGGCACTACTGACAACCAAATGGGTATCGAACTTCAGAATGCTGATGACAACTCCATCGTAGCTTCTGCATCCGCAGGAAATGGTGCTCATGCAAAAAGTACCCTTTCTTTTACTATATTACTTCTGAACTCAACGCTGGCTTTCTTTCTTTTCTTTTCTTTTCTTTTTTTCTTTTAAGGGTTAGTTCAATAAGGTAGCATGGTGACTCTGAGTTGTTTTGACACATGTGAGGGCCAAGTTTTCTTATCAGGCTTAATCCCACACTTGGGGACTATTATACTATCTAGGTAGTACTATGGGCCCCAAAAATGGGCTTTGTTCCTGATCTTCTCAGCCGGCCCTCTCTTATGCACTGTGTTTCCTTATGGCTTCATTTGGGGTGTGTATTTTTATGGTTTGTGTTGTGGTCGTTATGCTGATTAATATTTAATCTCATTCATCCCCACCCCCAAAAACAAAGAAAAAGAAAAAGAAAATTGAGATGTGAGATTGGTGACTTCACTTCTTGTTTTATAATGTTTTTAGTTGTAAAACTTAGTAATCTTCCAAAGTGTGTGTGTGTGTGTTTTTTTTTTTTTTTTTTTTTGAGAAACAAACACACACACATATAAAAGAGAGGAAAAGGAGTTGTGTTTTAATTCTTAATAAAAGTATTGTTTTTACTTTTTATCATATATTTGCACGTCAACACATATTATTGGATTATTATGCTAGTGTATGCTCAATCCATTTGAATTAATCTAAATTGGCAAAGATCTATCACAGATTGTGATTTTTTTTAATTATTAATTTTTATTTTGCAAAAGATTTTGGTTTTTCTTTATGTTAAGTGGACCCCAAAAGAATATTTTTGAGGTTATGATTTACGTAAGATTGTAAGTTAGTTGATGGATTTTGTCATCTTATCAAGCCTAAACTAAATTTGGGCTAGGATTGTGCACACTGGACTTAAGTAGTGTTTTAGTCATGGTAGTACTATGGGCCCAAAAATGGGCTTTATTCCTGATATTGTCAATCGGGACCTTTGTTGTGCTATTTGCTTTGTGATCTGCTTCATCTGGGTTTATCGTATTCGTATGGTTTGTATTGGGTTGTCTTGTTTCATTTTCCTGTTTCGAAAAAAAATTTAAAGTTTTCATCTTCCTCATCTTTTAGCCGTCTAGCAACCTTCTAGCTATAAAACCTAGCCACTCCTCTACCAACCTTCTAGTCTCTTCAAGTTTCAAGGTAAAATTGATCTTTGACCATTCAATACAATTTTTATGGATTTATTATTATTTGCTATTGTTGTATTCACTTAATGGATATCTTGAAATTGCGAGAGAATTTGGCATTAGAATTTATAAACAATCGGGTACTTAGGGCTTGATAAATAATAAACGCCCAATTGAACCAAGGATGTTAATTGGATAATTGGGCAATTGAGTTTGGGGGATATATCATGACATATTAAGGAATTAAGGGCTGAGTTAGGAGTGAGTTTTCTACTTTGGACAATTTCAAATAAATTTTACAAAAACTTGCGAAGTTGTTGTAACTTGTATCCCTGACCGATTTGGCATTTGGGTATACTGACTTGATTTTAGCATGACTTGAGATTAGCATGGAATTATGACAAGAAATTCGGAGTTAATTGGGGTAACATGTAGAACTTATAACCTAGAGAAAATCATAAATTTTGGAAATTTCTCGTTCTTTTAATTTTATAGCCAAATTGGTAAGGAAATCAACTATGTTAGGCCAAATATATTGGGTCCCTTACCCTTAATGTTTGGTTTTAGGCTGAAAAATTTTCAAGTACGGGAAATGTCATTATTAGAAAGATTTGAAATAATTAATCTAAATGAGCAAGAATTTTATTTTGAGACCTATAATGTGTTTCATTACTGATATTTGATGGTTTTGGCAATACATTTATGAAGGTCATGATGTAAATTGCCTAGGAATTTGCTTTGGTTTCATTTAACTATCTCAAAGCATTTGTTTATTGATTGGTTAGCTATAAACAATAAACTCCCCACACAATATAGAATGGTCAAGTGAGGTACTTGGGTGATAGTTTATGCGCGCACGCGCGTGTGTGTGTGTG
Organism: Quercus variabilis; assembly: GCA_030445155.1. NCBI lineage: Eukaryota > Viridiplantae > Streptophyta > Magnoliopsida > Fagales > Fagaceae > Quercus > Quercus variabilis. The sequence goes on from CP129455.1 coordinate 44,288,310, forward strand.
TGTGTTTTTTTTTTTTTTTGTAGAAATTGTCTTGTTAGTAGAGATCATCTCTCTTCTTTGAATGTTCTTTCACTTGAAGAGTTTAGGATGACATGATGAAGTTTTGTTTAGTTTCAAATGCTCAGTTTGTGTGGGAGCAAGGATGGACCTACAGTAGGACAAAGGGGGGCCATGGCCCCCCTCCCCCACCACCCCCCCCCCCCCCCCCCTCCCAAAAAAAAAAAAAAAAATAGTATATACATATAAGCTGAAAATTTAAATTTAGGGACTGGCCTGTGTGAGTTGTGACCGTAGTTTGTGTTATGTTTGACTGTTTGTGACCTTTTTTTTTTTGTTTTGGTTTTATACTTTTATTACTTTATCTATAAAGGTATAACTTTGTCTGCGCTGGTGAGTACTGGATAACTTTGATTGTGCTGGCTAGTAATGAAGGCATAACTTTATTACTCTATGTGAGTACTGTGTTTGAGCTTGAGACCAAAGTCTTTGGTATTGAGTCATTAAATTTGTCTTTGTCACTTTTTGTGGCATAGGCTGTGTGGCCAATATATTATATATATGAAATTGTGTTTATCTCTTGTGATTTAATTTAATTCTTCATGTGGTTGTGATTTAAGTCTTTGATTTTGTACATTAAGAAGGAGATTGCTGCAAAATTTGGTACAGAATCAATCATAGACGACTTTAGAGATTTAAAAGAGCGTCGAGTTCCATTTTGATAAATGTGTTAAAATGTTTAAAAAACACTTATTTTGTATGCTATACTTTGTTGATGTATTTTATAATAGGAAATGTTTAAAAAATACTTATTTTGTATGTAGCATTTTGTTGAATATGAAATAGATGTTAATTTTTATTTTCATAAAATTTTTTTAGTTTTAAGCTTTGCCCCCCCCCCCCCCCCCCCGGTTCAAATCCTGGTTTCATCCCTATGTGGGAGAACTTGATTGCTTGGGGGGCTAGAGAGTTAAAAGGGAAGAGGCTAAGACTAATAGGCTGCAAACTTGCTTGGTGGTCAACAGTCTACCAAATTCAACTGCAAAGGAATTCCATAGTTCATTAAGATAAAATTTGGACTAAAGAGCAACTCGAGAGAAGCATTGATTATTAAGGATGTCAAAAATAGGCTGGGGTTTCAAACCAAGTTCTTTCAAATGCTACTATCTATTGTAATTGGGGGATTGGTTCAAGTGGTATTTTAATTTGATCATAGAACCTCTATGCTGCTGTGTTTTGCCAAAGTGTTATTATGATGTCCATCTGTATAGATGTGTTATTTAGTTGTTAGTACAATTTTTCTTTGTTACTTGCTTTGGCTTGTTTTGATTTTGTAGTTAGATTTGTAATTTGGTTTATGTAGCAGGGAGGTTCCCTATGCCGGTGTCTTCTCTTCTTTGGTTTGAGGGTTTTCTCTATATTCTCTCTTTTGTTTCAATAAACATAAGCTTAATTACCAAAAAAAAAAACCAAATCACCTAGGCATTATGAATATCAGTTAACCTAATTTTAGGAAAACTGGGTCATACTTCATTTGGACTAAAAGGTGATCGATATGGTTGAGTTTTGATAGTCATGAGATGAAATTCAAGTACTGCCATGTTATAATTTTGAATCAAGTACGTATCAATAGTTAAATTCTTATCTTATTCTTTCTTTGTTGTATTCTCTTAGATATAAATAGATATTGGCATGTTTATATTCATCGAATCGTCTAATCCTGTATTAGGTTCAAGTTGATATTGTTTAAGGCTTTTGACATGTAAATTGTTTGTCGATTTGAAGTAAAATGGGCTTTAGATAATGATTCATCTCAAGATATTATATTATGAGAAATGATATGTCTACAACAATTTTACAACATTTTTACAACAAATCCTAAGTGATAGGTAATTACTAGTTGTTATTGTTAGGGCAAAAAAGTAATCTTATTGTTAATTTCAAATTTGAACCAATAACAACTAACCACCTGTGATTTGTTGTAAAAATGTTGTAGATATAACATCTCTCTTATATTATATATGTAAAACTGGAAAGAAGCTTTGCTAAATAGTGAACCTTTTATGTAAAATTTCTTTCTATAAATTGCTATCTATTTTATCATAAAGAAGTCTTCTCAAAAAAAAAAAATAATCATAAAACAATATCATAAAATATTCTTTATATATAAAGAATATTTTATGATATTGTTAAAGAAAAAGAAAACAACTTTTAATAATCAGCTAGACTATAATCATTGCCAACACAAGGCTAAGGGTTGGTTTTTGGATAAAATATTGTTTATTGTAGTGTGATACGGTGCGGTGCATTGTTCTTGTTTGCTCTTCAAAACCATTGTTATTATTTGCCCTTCTGAGTTATTGTTATATCTTACCTCTTTGAGGTTATTGTTTCTCATGGATTCACCTGCCAACTGTTAAGAATGTCTTTGATGGCTGATATTTTATACACTACTTATTGTTTATTGTTATTGACAAATTGAATGTGAAAAACAACTTTACTCTTAAGTGTATTACTATATGTTTTTATAACTAGTTTACCCAATGATGAAGTAATGTTCTTGTAACTGAACTATGACTTATTGAAATAGGTTAAATCTTTTAAGAGGGCAATTGTTTATTTAACAAGTCATATGTTTTTCACTGTACAGTTAGATGTTCACGTTCAAAACAAGTTTACTGTTTCTACTAAATTACTTTCATACTATTGATAAATATTTTGTAAAATTTAATACGTTGTCTATTATAATGTGCATTTTCACTTAATAGTATCATATGATATAGTCTCTTATTCAGCTGTTAACTCACTCTCTTTCTCCACCATTTTCAGATTAGTGCAATGGACTCTCTTAATGGAATAAATTGGTGATTGTTGGAGCCGTGAACTGAAGACTGCATATGTTTCACTACGGCTTCCTCTTGTGTGTGTATTGTATGGTTTGTATTGTGGTGTTGTTATGTTGAATAAAATCTAGTCTTATTCATCCCCAAAAAAAAAAAATGTTTGAGATGTGAGATTGGCAGCTCTGCTTCTTGTTTTGTAATGTGTTGACTTGTGAAACTCTATAATTTTCTAGAGTGTATGGCTTAAGTCTTAATAAAAGTGTTGTTATTATCATTGATTATGTGTATGACCAAACTATTTGTATTCATCTAAATTGGCCAATTTTTATCACGGATTGTGGGTTTTTTTTTTTTTTTTTTTTTGAGTGCAAAAGATTATGTCTTTTTTGTAAGATGGGCCCAAAAGAATATTCTAAGGGAGTGGGTGAAGATTTATGTAAGATTGTAATAGGTAGTTGCTGGATTTTGTGATATTGTTAAGCCAATTTAGGCTAGGATTAGGCCTAAAAGGGAGCCATGCTGGGGCTTGTGCACACTGGACTAAATAAAGCTCAGGTTGATGTTTGCCACAATTTTTTTTTTTAAATTTTTTTTGTCAACCAGAAAAGAGCATTACACAGTTGTTGGCTGGGACCAATTATAGTATGTTGGAACAATGGTAGCTACATCAACCATAGTATTTACATTGCTAGGCACAAAATTTGGGATCCAAAAAAAGTAAAATCCTAGTACCTATTGTTTCAAAGAAAGGATATTAACAAACACAGTTTTTTCTTCCCAACCTAGAGTATTATCCTTATTGAATAACTAGACCAGTTTCTTACCAGTGGAGGCTCCAGAAATTTTTCTCAGGGTGTTCCTTAAGAAATATAAATTACACAATCTAATAAAAAAAAGAAATTCATATATTAACAACAACAACACAAAAAAATATACAAATACATAAAGTTTACAATTGCCTTCTACGAGTTTTCATATCTTGAAATTGTTGCATGATAGTCTCATTATCAATGCTACAAGCTGCATCTCTTTCAATACACACAATCGAGCAGTCATTCATCCACTAAGTCTCATGCTTTCCTGTGTTTACTAACTTTTCAGCAAGTTCATTAACTCCTTGTAGCTCAAAAAAAAAGTCATTGTTGCGCATATCAAAAATGTAATTCTGAAATTTAGAGTAAAGTGCCAAGATATTTGTCCCAAGAAAATCGGATGGATAGAACTTTGCTAGACGTATCAACTTTTCCTTATCAATAGCCACAAATGAATTACTTGAATTCAAGCAAGCCATACAAAATAGCAAATCAGTATTTGCCTCTAGACTACACCTCGTAGGTCCACTGGGGAGACCCCCTGTTCAATAACTTATGGGGTCGAGGCTGTTATTCCTCTACAGATTGGATTCCCCACACTGAGAACAAGTTCTTTCACTCCAAGCAGTAATGATGGGCTATTGGAGAAAAGCTTAGACTTAATTGAAGAACGAAGAGAAAATGCCATGGTCTAATTGGCCTATTATCAACACAAGCTCAAGCAGGGTTATGATGCCAACATGAAATTAAGACCACTAGCACTTGGAGACTTGGTATTAAAAAAAGTTTTGGGCATTGCCAAGAACCCAGCCTAGGGAAAGTTAGGGCTTAACTGGGAAGGGTCATATAGCATCACGTTAGTGGCAAGAATAGGTGCATATTTTCTTGAAGATCTGGATGAAAATTTTGTACCATGCCCTTGGAATGTAAACAACCTAAGAAGGTATTATTATTAATAAAAGCTTTCTTTACCATATGTGGGTTTATTATATTGTGCGCCATGCTTTCTACTATTTGTTCAGATATCAAACAGAATCTCAGTCATGCCGGTCTCCTCGGACCACATACATTGGGTAAATTGATATTCTAAGTTATTTTCCTAAGTATCAAATAGAACCTTGGTCATGCTTGACTCCTTGAACCACATACCTTGGGTAAATTGATATTTTGGGTTAACTATCTAAGTGTTAAACAGAACCTTAGCTATGCATGACTCCTTGGATCACATGTTTTGGGTAAATTAATACTTCCTATTATTTTCCTAAGTATCAAACAGAGCGCTATTTATACTTGGTTCCTCAAACCACATACATTGGGCCAGTTCATACTCTCTGTTATTTATCTGTGTCAAGTAGAACCAGCCATGCTAAGTGGCAACATTCTTTGTGACAATAACATGAACAAATGTACTCTCATGAACATCACTTAAAGCATTTGAAAGTATGTCCATGATTCCATTTGAAAATTGGTTATCATCCCTAGTTCCTTAGACTTACTAATAAATGGAAAACTAAGTAGAACCTAATGTGAACAGGTGCTCTGCAATTATGTATGTTTTTTAGATTAAGGTTACACTTTGCTGGGATTATGGACTTAGCAGATTTAACTTATCTTGCTGGTAATCATTTAAGGTGGGATAACTATGCTGCCACTTTTACAGAAAACTAAATGGAGCTTTATCTCAATTCCCTATTAGTTAAGTGTTAGCTCAAACATAAACTATGGTAGAATCAACATCAATATCACAAATATGAAGGGATAACTTGTAGATTATCATTAATCTGAGCCTTAGAAAAAGGAAAATTGTTTACAAAAGGTCAACTGGATTATAGGTTTTGAAAATAAAAATACAAAAGAAAGAACTACACTAAAACCTATTTCTTTTTTATTACAATTTTTTCCTTGAGGGGGGGGGGGGGGGGCTTTGATGGGTTGAGTGGAGGTTGTTTCTGAGACCTCAGGGCCTTTGCTTGGAAGATCAGCTTTGGCTGGTAGGGGAAGAGTGGCCAGAACTATCTCTATTTTGTTAGAAACTTCTTTCTCAACAGGAGGGTCCTGGGTGGCAATGGGGGACTTCGTGGCATCAAGGGCCATTCCCTGGTTTGCGTTCTTCTCTTTTTCTGTGCCCTCGGGTCGCTCAGCCACCTCGAAGGGGTTGTCAGAAGAGGGTGGGACCTTAGCTATATTGTCCTTGCCTGCTTCTACTACCTCGGAGGTGGTATCAGTCCTCGAGCAAGATGGAACAGATTCTTGGATGGCAGGGGGTAGAATATACTCTCTACCTTCCTAAGTACAGATGAAGCCTTAACCCCAGCTTGGTTGAGAGCTTCATTCCACACTTGGGAGCAGTAGTTCCTACATACCCCTGAGGGCTTCCTTGATCTCTGCCACTCCTACATTATATCCCTCTTGTTCAGCTTGATCCCTGGCCCTCTCTACTTGTTCCTTTGTCTTCTCTGCCTCCTCCAATTTCTTCTTAAGGGCAACGATCTGTCCTTTAGAGGCGGCTAGCTAATCCTCAGCATTGCGAAGGAGTATCTATTGGCCTTTAGCTTGCCTCTCGGCCCTATCCAGGGCAGCCTCAGCGCTTTTCTTATCCATTTCTATCTCAGCTATTTTGCTCTTCATCTCATTTTTTCTTTTTTCGGCCACGTTGAAGGCCTTCATGGCAGCGTTGTGCTTCCTTCCTCTTCTTTTTTCTGTCGGTGGCAGTAATTGGTTATCTCCTCCACTCGGAATGAGGCTTGAACAGCCTTCCAAGAAAAGAAACATAGATTAGAAAAAGAAAAAAAGGAAAGCAGTAAAAAAAAAAAAAAAAAAAAAAGGGGCTAAGTAAAGGACATACCATAGCAAGGTACCTCTTCAAGCTAAGGAAGACCTCGTGCCTCCTCATGGACTGGAGCTCGGCCATGTCCTCGAGAAGCAGTAGAGCCTGCTCCACTGCGTCGGCCATATAGTTGGTCGTTCCTCCTTAAAAGTCCCTAATGGAAGCATTGGCTGGCAGAGGAGCCCTATCCAACATTGGGGTGGGGATCCAAGCTGGAGGTGCGACTTGAGGATCATTCCTCTTTTCAGCGCCCTTTTGCCCCACTTTGGTTTGGTTGGCCACTCTTTGGTCCTCATCCCCTTGAGAGGGGTGGGCTTTTTCAACTTCCACCACCTCTTTGCCTTTTGGCTCCCTTTTACTTTTTAGGTCAGCGAGTTTAAGTCAGAGGGGCAGTGCAGGTGGGGAGGTGGGAAGCTTAGTCTGGGTTGCTTCCTAGGCCCATTCCCCCCTGGTTGGGACTCTAGTAATTCTTGCAAGGTGGACTTTAGCATACACTGGATCCCCATCTTGTCTAGTATTGGTGTGAACAGATGGCCGAGGTCACAAGTTGAAGCTTCTGGGGACAAAGGTTGATTGAAGACCTCAAACTCATCCTTAGAGTCAGATACTTCAACTATTTCTTCTTCTTTTTCTTGTTCTTCTTTGGTGGTAGGGTGAGAAGAAATGGCACCTACGATTGTATACTGTGGTGGCAAGGCTACCTTTGATATGCCTTCAGGTGTGGGATTGGTGGTGAGTGTGCCTTCTGGGATTGGATCGGTGATGAGAAAACCCGGGGAGGCTACACTGATCCGATGCAACCGAGGATCCCTAACTTTAATGACACACTTTGGGGTCTCGAAGCTCTTGGAAATTAGGATGTAGTCCAAGATAGATAGGCCGCCCTCAATTGGCTATCTGTATGGACAAACACCTCAACCTTCAAGATTTTATCCAAACTCGGTTGGTTCACGAGATTGAAGTTAGGTATAGCCGCGTTCCTATCTGCAAAACCATCAAGAGAAACAAAAAACATCGTTAGCAAAAAATCATGCAAATCAAAGGAAGCTTTATGTACAAACACAAACAAAGGAAAAAGAGAAGGGGGTAACTATGAAACTATAATCGTTCTAGGTCTAAAATCCCACTTGGTTGCCCCTTTCTCGTCGGGCAGGGGAGGCCATCATGCCATTCCCCTAACACAATCAAGAAATCCTTATTCAAGCCTTTGTTGAATTCAGGGAGGCATTAAATGAGCCTAATCTCGGGGTACCTAGATTTCAGGTAATACCCATATCCCTTTAAGTGGTGAAGATTATAAACCCAATTAATATCATGGTGGGTAAGCCCTAAGCCCATCTTTTCATTAAGGGCGTCTACACTCCCTAGAATCCTAAAAATGTTTGGGGCACACTGGGTGAGAACTAACCTATGGGTCCTAAGGTAATCCCTAGTCACAGTGCCCATTGGAATTCTCATCCCGCTCTCTACGAAGGCAATCATTGGGATTACCATTTCTCCTTCTTGCCTTTTCTCATGCCATCCTGCTTCCTTACAATACCTAATGAACACTCCCGGAGGAATCCTATACAGAGCTCTAAAATTCTCTATTCCCTCCTCAAAGTTTACCAAATGAGCGAATCTACCCATTCCTAAGAGATACTTGGAGATACTAAGAAGATAATGAGAAGAAAGAAGAGCTGAGGAAAGGACGCAAAGAAAAGAAAAGTGTATAGAAAAACAAAGTGTAAAGGTTTATGAAGACTTACAGAAAGAAGGAAAGTATCCTTGGACAGGCTTTTGGTATTTGTAAGGGCAGGAGTGAGTTGGAAAAGTTTGCAGGTTCAGTGTATGTGCGCTAAAGCGAAGTGAATGCTAAAGTGAGATGAGTGATTGATTTGAGTGGTATTTATATAAAGATAAAAGTTACAAGCGGGAAAATTCCTGCCCAAGCTCTAGCAGAATCCTCAGCCGTTGGATCCGCATCGCATCGTAGAACTTGGGGAACATGGAGCCGTAAATATTTAATGAGGGAGAGTCTTGATTGCCGAAGCGTTAGGAGTAGGTCTTGAGTAATTAAAAAGGGCATCTATATCGTCAGAGGTGATGTAGAATGGGCGTGAAGGAACTATCATTACATCGAAATTCTCCTTTCTTCCCAAGGAGCCAAAAAGAAGAATCTTGAGGGGCTATTGTAGGGGTGTTAGGCCCAAGAGCCCATATTTATGTATATATTGGGCCAGCGGCCCAATCCGAGGACGTTACATAATTCGAGGATGAGTAAATACTTTCATAAGAATCCATGTTAGCAAGTGAAGAAGTGAAATCCGATTAAAGTCATCCAGAAGGGTGGTCCAAGAAAGAATCCCTCCTCGACCGAGCAAAGCCGAGGTCAGAGGGTGTGGTTTGCGATCAAAAGTAGCGTTTTGGATCATTCCATGAATGAGGATAAGTATCAGGAAGGAACATGACATAGAAGAGTCATGAAATATCTAAATGGAAAGGTACTACCACCGCATTAAATGTTCTACAGCTAACTCTCTGACCGCATTAATGAGGAAGTGATACCTAAATGGCAACTTTCAACCTTCCAGCTACTACCCAAAGACTTCAGGAAGGTGCTAATGAGACAAGGATCAACACCTACGATCTGATCTGCACGTGGAGGGTAGGGATGAAAGGTGAAGATAGCATAAAAAGGAAGAGGTACCATGATAGAAAGGGATCGAGAAACAAAGGGAAAAACATTGTAACAATCAAGAATTGTATTTGTAATCAAACTTGAGAGAAATATAGAAGAACTGATCTTCTCGGACTAAGCCGAGGATGATTTTCTTTAGTTTAAACTTGTCTATCTTCATTTTCTTGTCATTTGATCTACTTTACTTGTTGTTTGATTCATTAGAGCCCAGTTTTTTAACTCACTCTCTACAAATTCATTGTATTGGGCTTTTTTGGGCCTAAGTCCATCCTCCCTTTAGGTTAGGAACTCAAATCGCGTCCTTACAATATTATATATATATATATATATATATATAGGAGACTTGAGATTTATTCAACCCATGCTATTCTCCATCTCCACCCATAATAATAAGATTGTCACACTTTGCCCTCTGGGAAACAAAACACCAAGAGAAGCAAACGTAACATAGGGACATAATACACAGAACAAGCAGCACAATCTTCCTCTCAAAGCTCCAAATGACGTGGAGCCTTTCACATAATGTATGTTAGTGTTACCACTGTCACTGTCACTAATGCCGCTACCACAGCTAGAATTAATTCCACAACTGCCTTGTCTGAGTCTGAGATGTTTTATAGATGTCACTACAAGAAAAGAGTCTACTAGCGAGTGTAAAATGCCTTCGCAAAAATTCAAATATCGTTGCAAAAGGCTATTATCGAGGGCATGTGGCTCTCAAAGGCTGTCGTATTTGCTCTTGTTGCTAAAAGAGATTTTGGGACTATGCCGTAGCAAATAGATAATTTACAAGGGCAATTTATTGTCGTTACTAAACAAATCTACCTTCACAAATATATTACCGAACGACGAGAAAGGATGACTACTTATTTTTAGTGAGGGAGAGTAGTCGTCGTTAACAAATATTTATGAGGACCTTTATACCTTCACAATTAGTTATTTGCGAATTTCAAATTAACGACATACTTTTTAGAGACAAATAATGTCGTCGTTAAAATTTATTTGTGAAGACTTTTAACCCCTCACAATTAGTTAGAAATAATAGTGACAATATTAAGCTGTCGCTTAAAATGTTTTTACAAGGGGTTAAGTGGTATCACTATTCTATAAATTGCGAGGGACTTTGTCGTCACTATAAAATTATTTATGACCAAATTTTTATGTCATCGATGATAATATTTTATATAATTTTTGAAATATTTTATTATTTATTTATTTTTAATTACTTTATATCATTTTCTTAACTATTATGTTACAATAGTACAATAATTACTAAAAATTGATTAATTGAAAGATAAAAATTCATATAAGTTCAAACTTTAAATATAGAATATACAAAGAAATCCTGAAATTAAAACCTTGTTTTAAACTTAAACAACTGGAATTATGACAAGATCTATACTAGTCTTCCTTTGAATTACCCTCCAAGTTGTTTTCAACCTCCCTCGTGTTATTGATTGAGTTGTCCTCTTTTTTTTTTCTTTTTTTTTTTGGGTAAACAAGTTGTCCTCTTCATTTCTACTAGTACCATCCTTTAAAAAAAAAAACATTAAACATAATTCATACACTAAAATATTAGCTTTTATAAAAATAATAACAAATAATGGTTAAAGAGAGTACAAGAGAGATAGAGAAAATTCATGACATGTATTTTATTTATACTCGCCCCTTAATCTCCATCCATCCATTTATCCACCATCTTTTTCCAAAAGAGTATAGGAATGAAGGAAGAACCATTCTTATAACAATCTTCTTTCTCTTTGTACTTCTTAAAAATAGGATTTTTAATGTGAAACATCCAATCAGAATAACAGTATTTCACCAATTCTACAAATTCTTTCTTCACTTTCTCATCTAGTTGCTTATGCTTAAAATGTTGAGCTCTATAGCAAGCATATAGAGTTTCGTGCTCAAATCTTGGGTATTCAGTAAAATTCGTCCAAGCTCCTTCAATTTTAAGTGAAAAAAGAATAGTAATCTCTCGAGTAGCTTTTGCTGTGATGATTCTACCTTTACTTTTACCTTCCCTTGCCATGTTTGCCTTTTTTTTATTGATAAGCCCTTGCCATGTCTACCTACTATTAGCTTCCTTGACAATAACAAAGACCCACCACATGAAAATGTCCACTTAACAGGATAAGAATCATATTATTTAGTTTAACTAATCCACAATTGAATTTAGTAACTCATATTAAAGATAACACCAAAGACTTTAAATTACATGCGGAGAAGGTTCTGGTGATCACATGCGAAGAAGGTTCTGGTGCCGTCACCGATCACCGGCGAGCTGGGAGGGGACCTCCCAAGGGCCGATGGGTGTGTGGAGGGGGTTTTGAATTGTGATTTTTCGGCGGCACCCCAGTGTGGTGAAGGAGCGGACCCCCATGGCTCAGCCGAGAAGTTTCTGCTGGTGTTTCCGAGCTCCGATGAGTTGGGTGGAGGCTTTCCAAGGTCTGATGGGTCCGGTGATGAGGTTGGGGCTGTCGGTGGTCCTCCGGTGGGCCATAAACCAAGCGGGACTGAGGTGGGTTGTGTGGACGACACTGTGATTGACACCGATAGTCTAGCGGAGGATTTCCCAAACTCAGGTGTTGTTCTAAATTCTGATGGGCAATCTGTCAACGCCGAGTCTGATGCTTCCCTGTCTCCATCGGTTTTTGAATTCTCCGATATGACCCGCCATCACAAGCTGCTGGGCAAAAATTGTTTCTCTCCTTTTTCTGAGCTGGGTTCTGATGCTAAGGAAGATGAAATTTTGTTGTTGGATTGGGTCAATCCCAAGGGGTCAGGTCAGGATGAGGAGAGTAGGAATGCATTGGATTGTGTACCTCTGGCTAAGTGGGATCCTCACGGGGGTTTGGATATAGTATCAGAGGCTGCACTAGATGATTTTCTTGTGGGGGAGGAGATGGAACCTTCAGTGTGGGTGAAGAGGAAGATTAAAGGCTTTAGTAAATATGTGGGATTTCCTATTGATTCATGTGAGCAGCAGTGCATTGTTCTCTTTCAAAAGCTTGAAGAAGTGTGGGAAAAGCAAGCTACGGCAGGTAGGCTTCACCGTAATACCTCTTCAACTAATAAAGGTTTGAGGGAATTGAGGAATTTAGTTTCTTCCATCAACTATGAGGGGCAAGCTGGGCGACAAACCAGAGGGTTTGAGAATTTCTGTGGGGTGGGTTCAGTTAGTTGTCCATGAATTTGAAAATCTTATCTTAGAATGTGAGAGGATTAAACAATCCTCAAAAAAGGGATACGGTGAAGAATTTACTCAAAGAGTGGAAGAGTGATGTAGTGTGTTTCCAAGAAACTAAATTGGATTCTGTTAATTCTGTTGTTGTGAAGAGTCTTTGGAGTAGCCCTTTTGTTGACTGGGTAGCTTTGGATGCCATTCATACAGCAGGGGAGATTATTTTGGCTTGGGACACGAGGGTATTTAAAAAATTGGATGTTTTGGTTGGGTGCTTTTTTGTTTCTATTTTGCTTAAGGGTGTGGTTGACGGTTTTGCTTGGATATGTACAGGGGTGTATGGTCCGAATGCTGATGGTCTTAGGGATGCTTTGTGGACTAAACTTGATAGTGTGAGAGGGAGGTGGAATGCAGCTTGGTGTGTTTTTGGTGATTTTAATATCATCAGATACCCAGTAGAGCGTCTTGGTTGCACTTCTTTTAGTCCAGCCATGTTCAAATTCTCGGACTTTATTGAGAAGAATTTTTTGGTTAATATACCTTTGGTGGGGGGCGAGTATACTTGGTTCCGTGACTCAGAGAGCCCTTCTATGTCTAGAATTGATAGAATGCTAGTATCCGCGGATTGGGAGGATCACTTTTTGGATGTGATTCAAAGACCTCTTCCTCGAGTGATTTCGGACCACTGTCCTATTCTGTTGGAGGCAGGTGGAATGTCGAGGGGAAAGACTTCTTTCAAATTTGAGAATATGTGGCTTAAGGTGGAGGGATTTGTGGATCTTGTGCGAGGTTGGTGGAACGGATACCATTTTGTGGGGTCTCCTAGTTATGTTCTAGCTTGCAAATTAAAGGCTCTTAAGGGAGACTTGAAGCATTGGAATAAACATGTTTTTGGGGACGTGTCTTTTAGGAAAAAATGCTTGTTGGCTGAGCTTTTGGACTTAGATTTGAGAGAAGGGATGCATTCTTTGTCACCGGCAGATAGTGCAAGGAGAGTTGAGATAAAGGCTGATATTGAGTATTTAGCTTCTTTGGAGGAGATTTCTTGGAGGCAGAAATTGAAGGCTTTGTACTTAAAAGAACGGGATAATAATAGTGGGTTTTTTCACAGGCTTGCTAATTCTCATAGACGCACAAATGCTATGAAAGCTGTGGAGGTTGAGGGCATTTTGTATGAGGATGAGTCGGCCATTCAGGATCAAGTGGTGGGTTTTTATAAGTCTTTGTACCAGGAGACTGAATCTTGGAGGCCTACTATTGATGGTTTAGAGTCTCTGGATGAAACCGATAGGGTTACTTTAGAAAGGGAGTTTGAGAAGGAGGAGATCATTGCAGCCCTACGGGAGGCTAAGGGTGATAAGGCCCCCGGTCCAGATGGCTTTACTATGGCTTTCTTTCAAAATTGCTGGTGTGTTTTTGAGAAGGAGATCTTGGCTTTTTTTGCAGACTTCCACAAAGATTGTATCTTTGAAAAATCTCTCAATGCCACATTTTTGTGTTTGATACCCAAGAAGCTTAGTGCAGTCAATATTAGAGATTTTCGCCCTATCAGCCTTGTGGGTAGTTTATACAAGCTACTTTCAAAGGTTTTGGCACATAGACTTCGTTGTGTTTTGGATAAACTTATTTCCAATTCCCAGAATTCTTTTGTTAGGGGAAGACAGATTCTTGACTTTGTTCTAATCGCAAATGAATGCTTGGACAGTAGATTGAAGAGTGGTATTCCGGGTGTGATTGTTAAATTGGATATTGAGAAGGCTTATGATCATGTGAATTGGAGTGCCTTATTTTACCTTATGGAGAGGATGGGTTTTGGGGAGAAATGGGGAAGATGGATGAAAATGTGTATTTCTACTGCTCGTTTTTTAGTACTTGTTAATGGGTCTCCAACTGGTTTCTTTGGTAGCTCTCGTGGTCTTCGCCAAGGGGATCCTTTATCTCCACTCCTATTCTTATTGGTAATGGAGGTGTTGAGTAGGTTGTTGAAAAGGACAGAAGATGGAGGCTTTCTTTGTGGATTCCAAGCAAGTCCCAATACAAGTGGAGGTTCGCATATCTCTCACCTTCTGTTTGCTAATGATACTATTCTCTTTTGTGATGCATCGGAGGAACAATTATTACATATTCGTATGGTTCTAATTTTCTTTGAAGCTATCACAGGACTGAAAGTAAATGTTGGTAAGAGTGAGATTGTGTCGGTTGGTGAGGTTGGGAATTTGGATGCCTTAGCCCGTATTTTATGTTGTAAGGTAGGCTGTTTACCCATGTCTTATTTGGGTATGCCTTTGGGGGCACATTATAAGGATTCCTCCATATGGAACCCTGTCATTGAACGAATGGAAAAAAGGCTTGCAGGTTGGAAGCAATTATATTTATCAAAAGGAGGTAGGCTTATTTTATTGAAGAGTACCTTATCAAGTCTCCCTACATATTATTTATCTTTGTTCACTATTCCACAACATGTGGCAGACAGATTAGAGAGGATTCCGAGGAACTTCCTTTGGGGGAGATCTAATGATGTTTTTAAATTTTCACTTGTTGCTTGAGAGGAAGTTGTGTGGCCAGTGGAAGTAGGTGGCTTGGGGATCCGGAAGATTGGGCTGTTTAACCAAGCTTTGCTTGGGAAGTGGCTATGGCGGTTTGGGAATGAGGTCACACATTTATGGAGGCAAGTTATAGCTTCCAAGTATGGGGAAGCCAATGGGGGATGGTGTACTAGAGTTGGTAGAGGGACACATGGATGTGGTATGTGGAAGAACATTAGGAAGGGGGCTGAGAGCTTTTTTGGTCATGTGCTGTATGCAACGGGTGAGGGTTTTCGCATCAGATTCTGGTACGACCCTTGGAATGGCCCTACTGCTTTGAAGGATTTATATCCGGCTATGTTTGCTATTGCTGTAGATAAGGCAGCTATGATTTCTGATATGGTTGACTGTGCACCGAATGGGGGTGGTAGAAGCTGGAATTTACGTTTTCGCCGTGCTTTTCAAGATTGGGAGACAGGAATCTTTTATGATTTTTTTGAGCATATTTCATCCAAACTGCCTAGAGGTGGTGATGATACCATGATATGGCAATTGAATCGTAGTGGTGTTTTTGATATGCGCTCTTTCTATCTTTCATTGTTAGCAGCTCCGTTGGTGTCTTTTCCTTAGAAGAGTATTGGTGTGTTAAAGTACCTAAAAGGGTGGCTTTCTTCTTATGGACAGCTGCTAGGGGTGGGATTCTTACTATAGACAAGCTTGTTAAGAAGAAGTTACCTCTTGTTAATTGGTGCTGCCTTTGTCGATGTGAAGAGGAAACTGTGGATCACTTATTGATCCATTGTAAGTTTGCTTATACCTTGTGGAGTGAAGTCCTTCGGTTGTTTGGGGTTCAGTGGGTGATGCCGAAGAGTGTTGTTTCTCTTCTCTCTGCATGGTGGAATTGGTTGGGAAGTCACACTTCAAATGTGTGGAATATGGTTCCAGCGTGTCTTATGTGGTTAATTTGGAAGGAGCGCAATGCCCGAACCTTTGAGGAAACTGAGAGACTTGTAGACTATGTGAAGTCTTTGCTACTTAGGACTTTGTTTGAGTGGTCCCGTATTTGGGGGTTTACGCATTTTCATTCGTTGTTTGAATTTATTAATTCTGTTAGTCTTTCTTTTTGATTGGTTTGTATTCTTTTCAGTGCAGTGAGTTTACTATCGTAAATTCACTGTACTTTTATTATCAATAAAGTCTGTTATTACCTATCAAAAAAAATACATACAATCCATCATTTCCATCATGAAAATCAAAAGATATGAGCATATATAGCAGCCAAGTTTGGTTTGTGTCACCTAAAAAAAAAAAAGGGAAAGAAGATGAGGTTAGTGCAATTACTTTCTTCTCAGTCAGCACAATTTAATACACCTTTATTTTTTTAGAAACTGATTGGCATGCTTTTTATTTAAGTAGCTAGTAAATTAGCTAAAAAAATCAACAATGTTTGGAGGAACAACCTCTATCTAGACTAATAAAGGGGAAAAAAGTCCCGTACTTTTGGTTAAAGCATTACCTTGCCTATAAATATATGAGAAAAGTAAAAACTCTGAACTGTATCCCTTACTAAATGATTAAAAGCCGAACCTAAATAATTAAAAGCCGAACCTAGCATATCACCATTGCGAAGAGAGTTATCAACTATTTCAGAATCTCCCTCAAAAATCGAATGATTGATCCCAATATTTTCACCTCCCCATCCCATCCCATGTTTTACTTTGAACTCCATCTCCCTCTAGTACTATCTAATAGTCTTAAGTAAACAACAACAACAACAACACAACAAATGCGAACACACTATGAAGACACTGCTTTTAAGTGTCGGATGGATTACATTGTCATTCGACAAAGATAGTTAAACAAAACCCTTACCACCATTAGCTAATTGAAGAAAAGTGCAGGAGGGAGAGCTGGAAATACCTCTCTTTCCTTTGTTTACAGCCACTAATATTATAATTGGCAAACTCAACATTTTAGGTCTAGGATGACACCACTAAATATCTTAGAATATCTACTCTTATTGGCAAAGTTTGAAAGACAAATAAAAAAATTTTCATTCTCCCAATTTTTTTTTCAAAAAAAATAATATCCTTAATTAAACTCAATCTGATTGATCCTCGGTGAGGATTAGGTAAACCCAATCAATGCCCCCACATTGTGGACACTTTTCTTGGTGCACTGAGTCTCTCTCCTTAGTCAGCACTGATAGTGCTTAGCATTCTATGAGAAAAAGATAGCTGGTGTATGAGTAGAGTCTCGAGACTCTTAACCCTTGGAAGTTTATGAAGAATGAAATATATATTAAAAAAAAATTAAATATTTAACTCCCTCATGAAGTAATCATGTTTGGGATTTAAATGAGAAAAAAAAAATTTAATTATTATTATTACTAGCCAATGTCCCACACGACACACATACACTATAAATTCATTTTTGAAAATTTGATAAAGAATTATTTCTACAAGTTATAATATTTAAGAACTTGACATTTCACAGCAACACAGTATAAAATCCAACTTTTTTGACAAGTAATGCAATTCTTATTGATATCAAAAAAGAGAATTGCCCAAGTATACAGATACAGCCGGGGACCATACAATCAATCACACAAATTACACGAATCTATGACATCTTAACAAAACATAAAGACAGACTATGCAAAACTGAGCAATGAAAGCCATAAAAAGTGAGTATCCAACGTTTGCTTGTATAATATAATTTATGGTCAAGAAAAGTGAGCAATGAAAGCCATGACTATTTATTTATCTTTTGCTAATCAGCTAGTTGGAACTCTTTTTAAGTATTTGAATATTGGTCCCTTTGTTTCACGCTAGATAATTACTAGGATAAATTCAAAGGAATAAAAGACCGAATGTATATGAAAATAAGGAAACAAAGGGATTTCATAATAGACTGAATGTATATGAAAAAGTGTGTGCAGTCGTGTTTCAGTGCATTGGGTGTTCATAATAGACTGAATGTATATGAAAATAAGGAAAGCTTTCAGCAATGCACATGGGGAGACACTCAGGTATCGGGTGGGAAAAATCAGTTTAGCCTTGAATAGTCAGTTTAGCTCCAAGCACAAACAGATGCAATGTGGACAATCAGGTATGGGGTGGGAAAAATCAAACCCAAACATCACATATCAATTCTAAGAGGGATTTCATCGAACATGTGGAATGCAATAAAAACAAGTATGTAGAACCGTGCAAATTTTAATCTACAGTAAAAGAAACTCAAAAATTCAAATAGGGTCCAATTTAGTAACATCATAGACACAACAGCAAACAACTAAACACATATTGCAGGATTTGAATATTTATATGAACTTACCAATAAAATCTATTGTGGCCCAATTCATTGTCGAATAACCCCATCATTGAAAAACCAAAAACCCAAGACAAATATTGTATGAAAAAACAAAAATAAAAAGTGCTAAATAAATAAAGAGTGGAAGCTATACCGTCAAGGGTGTGTCAGGCGGCTGAGGGAGGGAAGGAGTCCGAGGATGGCCGCGGTTGCTGTGTTGTTGGAGGTGGTGGTGTCGGCGACAGAAGGCAAGGCCGACGGAGTGTGAAGGAGAGTGAGGGAGAAGAGGTTTTCGGAGGACTGTTGGACCGGCGGTGGGGAGGACGGTGGTGGCTCGGCAGTCCGAGCAGCTAGGGTACGGAGACGAGAGTGAGGGAGAATGAGGTAGAGAGTGTTTGGGTGAGGCTCGGCAGTCCGATGGCTTGATTTGAGTGAGAGAGTAAAGAGACAAAATTTTTACCAAGTGTTTTGGTGGGAACTGAAGAGTTTTAGAGGGAATTCATAATTTTTATTGTGACAACATTTCGACCTATTGCGACAACATTTAGAATTTTAAAGCTGCTGCAATAAAGAAAAAGTAGGCTATGGTTTATTATGACGGGAATATAACTTGTGGCGAAATTTTTTCCCGCCTTAATAGATCTTTACGGATTTTTTTAATAAAATAAGATTTAATACTTGAAATTAATAAAATATAATTTAATAATTAAAAAAATATAATTTAATCCTATAAATTAACAAATATATAATTTAATACTTCCAATTATGTAAATATTTTTTAATACTACAAATTATTTGAGTATAATTTAATAATTAATAAGATTTAATATAATACTTCAAATTAATAAAATATAATTTAGCACTACAAATTAATAAAATGAAATATATTAATTAATAGAAATATATTTTCATAATTCAATTTAACAAAAATTAATTGAATTTAATACTTCAAACTAATTTAATATAATTTAATTTAATACTTCAAATTAATAAAATATAATTCCTCGCTGCAAATTACTAAAATATGATGTAATAACTAGAAAAAAAAATGTAAGATGAGACTGGAGGACCAAAAAATTAAAATATAATTAATATTACTTTGGAGTGACTAAAATATTCCTAAAACTAAAAGAAGGCCAACTTACCAGCATAACCATAGAAAATGACCAAAATACCCTTACCACCCAAAAAATGGCTGAAACATCGTCGAAGTAAGAAAAATAATTGAAATACCTTTTGTGAGGGGAGAAAACCCAGCCAAAGGCATTGGGCCCAAGGCCCTACCTACGGCCCACCATTTCCCGAAGAGATGAAAAAGCCTGGTTAAAGGCTCGGATAACATCTGGTGAAGGGTGTCCATGATCCGAGGATGGGTTCGACGATCCGAGGAGTCCAATACCCTCGGATCTGACGTTCAACCTTTTGCAACCCGAGCGATTCTCTCGGCAGGTGTAGTGACAGAATGGGCCTCGGACGCGGGGGAACATAACTGGATCGGAGAAATATCTAAAAGACAGACCTCAACCACCGCATTAAATACACCACACCTACCTCCCTGGCCGCATTAATGTGGAAGAGACCCCTGAACAGTATCAACCTGCTATCGCCACTTACATAAGGCTGGGGAACACCCTTGATGGGACAAGCACTCGAGTGGATGTCTGGATGATGAACAAGTGGACGATCAAGATGGAGTGAGGAGGTACTATATAAGTAGGAAAATCCCCTAATGGTAAGGAAAGGAGTTGTGAGAGAAGAAAGTGTATTATTTACTGTAGCATCAAGAATTGTAACCCTCCAATGGAAATCACCTCTTCGGACGTTGTACTTATACCCATCCGAGCAGTTATTAATTAGAATTCCTTCACTAGTGTGGCTGTTGCACACTGTTATTTTTGCTGTTCGCCTTGCTCTTTCACCCACACTCTACAAAATTCATTGTTTTGGGTTCAGTGGGCTCCAAATCCATCCCTCCTTGGGCTTGGGCCGCCAAATCTGACCCTACAATTGGCGCCGTCTGTGGGAAGAGCACGTGCAAGAGTGAAAACAACAGTCGACAATGGCAGGACTAGGCGAACAACAGGCAGAATCCAGAGCATCCCAGCACGTGGACCATTTCGTCAACTTGGAGAGGAGACAAAACCGCGAGGGGAGCGTGCACACTGTGCGTCTTAGCCAGAGCCAATCACAGGGCGGAAGCCACCTGGCCCATGCAAAGGAGAACCGTGATCTGCAGTTGGAGGTGGAAAAACTAAAGAGGGAGTTACGCTACGCGAAGAGGAAACGGGCCTCCTCATACTCTGAGGATGATCTTGATGACGAACAGGATGTCTCTTATCAACACAAATCCAGGACACCAGCCAGTGAGTCCTACACTTATGAGGAGGAGTCTCATCGTAAGCAACAACGTAGGAGTCCATCACGTGGAGACATGGAGAACGATGCCATGAATAGGGCTCTGAACCAGATTTCTAAATCACCCTTCACCCGCAGGATTGATGGGGCTAGACTTCCTCGGCGTTTTAACCAGCCCACTTTCACCATCTACAACGGTAAAACTGACCCCGTAGAGCATGTGAGTCAATTTAACCAGAGGATGGCTGTCTACTCCAGAGACGAGGCTCTTATGTGCAAGGTCTTCCCCTCCAGTCTGGGACCTGTCGCCATGAGGTGGTTTGATGGTCTGAAGGCAGGCTCCATCAACTCCTTCAAGGAGCTTACTCAAGCATTCGGCTCCCGTTTCGTCACGTGCCGAAGGGTGGCCAGGCCTTTTTCTTCGTTGTTGTCACTGTCTATGCAGGAGTCTGAGACATTGAAGGCATACTCAGACAGATACTGGGAGATGTTCAACGAGGTGGAAGGCAACAATGATGCAATGGCCCTCAGCACGTTCAAGCTAGGCCTCCCTGCCGACCATGGTTTGAGGGCATCTCTATCTGGCAAGCCGGTCACGAACGTACGACAGCTAATGGACCGCATAGAGAAGTACAAGAGGGTTGAAGAAGATCGGCAGCAGGGCAAGGGAAAGGACAAGATCGTCTCTCAGGATAGGAGGGAGTCGCGGTCCGACCGTTATAATTACAGCAAACCCAGGAGAGACTTTGCCGGGCAATCAGGATCGACGAATCCTCAAACGGTTAATACCGTGTTCAAAGAGCCAGTGCATCAGGTCCTGGAAAAAATCAAGAATGAATCGTTCTTCAGGTGGCCGAACAAGATGGTAGGAAACCCAGAGAGACGCAACCACAATCTATACTGCCAGTACCATCAAGACCATGAGCACACCACGGAAGATTGCAGGAGCCTGTGGGATCACTTGGACCAGCTGGTTCGCGACGGTAAACTGAAACACCTCTTGCATCCCTCCAGCGGCCAAGGGCAGGCGGGTTCAAGGACGCACGGAGTTGATCCCTCAAAGCCACCGCTAGGCACCATAAATGTCGTCCTCGCCGCGCCGGGGAGAACGGGGTCCTGGCCATTGAAAGTCATGTCGGTAGGCCGACCATCAACTGGGGAGCCATGCCGAGAACCGAAGAAAGCTGAGTCGGTTGCCCCCTTTATCATGGGATTCTCGGATGAAGACAAGATCGGCACCATCCAACCCCATGATGATGCACTAGTCATCACCCTCAGGATAGGGGGGTACGATGTGAAAAGGGTGATGGTGGATCAGGGCAGTGCTGTGGAGATAATGTACCCGGACCTCTACAAGGGGCTGGGCCTGAAGCCCCAAGACCTAACGCCGTATGATTCTCCCCTCTTGAGCTTTGAAGGACGCCCGGTTATCCCAAAAGGCCGGATACGCTTACCGGTGCAGTCTGGCTCCGAGGTGGTAGAGCTGGACTTTATAGTTATGGACGCATATTCGCCCTACACGGCACTCGTGGGCAGACCCTGGATTCATGCGCTTGGAGTCGTTCCTTCCACTTTGCACCAGAAGATCAAATATCCGTCGGAAGGGCAGATACGTAAGATCCGAGGGGACCAGTCCGTCGCCCGACGGTGCATGGTAGCTGCCATCCAGCATAAGGCCCCGGCCGAGTCCTCGGACGTGACAGGGGGAAATTTATAGCAATTACAGTCCCGAGGAGTCCCCTCCGGAGTGCCAGATGAAGACACTCGGTGTGAGGAGCTAACCAGAGTGGTCATTGGAGACGATCCTGACAGGTTCTTCCAAGTCGGATCTCAGCTGCCTCTTTAGGAGAAGGAGGAGTTGATAGAGTTCCTCAAGAAAAATCTCAATGTGTTTGCCTGGAGTGCGTACGAAGCCCCCGGGGTTGACCCGGAGTTTATATGCCATCACCTGAAGGTGAATCCCCTAATCACCCCCAAGAAACAGCCTATTCGGCGCCCATCCAAGGAACATGCCGAGGCAGTGAGAGATGAGGTAGCGAAACTCAAACAAGCTGGGGCGATCAAAGAAGTTTTTTACCCCGAGTGGCTCGCAAACACCGTGGTGGTGAAGAAGAAGAGTGGGAAGTGGCGAGTGTGCGTAGATTTCACGGATTTGAATAGGGCATGCCCCAAAGATCCGTTCCCTATGCCAAAAATAGATCAGTTGGTGGATGCCACTGTCGGCCACCCTCGGATGAGCTTCCTAGGCGCCTTCCAAGGCTACCACCAGATACCGTTAGCGATGGAAGACCAGAAGAAAACTGCTTTTGTCACCCCTATTGGCAACTACCACTATAAAGTGATGCCGTTCGGCTTGAAGAACGCGGGAGCTACCTACCAGAGGATGATGACCAGGATGTTCGAGCCATGGCTGGGCAAAAATATCGAGGTTTATATAGACGACATGGTGGTGAAGAGCAAGGTCATAGCTGAGCACATAAGAGACCTTGAAATTACTTTTGAGACCTTACGAAGGCACAAGCTACGTTTAAATGCTTCTAAGTGCTCGTTTGGGGTAGGGTCCAGCAAGTTTTTGGGATACATGGTCACCCACAGGGGAATTGAAGTCAACCCCGACCAGATAAAGGCCATTAATGATCTACGTGCTCCTCGGAATCCCAAGGAGGTCCAGAAACTGACCGGAATGACCGCGGCCCTCAATCGGTTCATCTCCAGGTCGGCAGACAGATGCCGTCCTTTCTTCTCTCTACTCAACAAATGGAAGGGATTCGAGTGGACTGAGGAGTGTGCTCTGGCATTCCAGCAACTCAAGGATTATCTGGCTCGGCCACCCATCATGTCCAGCCCCGAGCCCGACGAGGTGCTGTTCGCCTACATCGCTGTAGCCCCTTATGCAGTGAGCCTAGTGCTAATACGATCGGACTCTAGAGTGCAGAGGCCTGTTTATTACGTAAGCAAGTCGCTGCACGAGGCCGAGGTCCGTTACTTGCCTCTAGAGAAAGCTATCCTTGCAGTGGTGCTTGGCACGCGGAAGCTACCTCACTACTTCCAAGCCCACACGGTCATCGTTCTAACACAACTACCACTCAAAGCGGTGCTCCGAAGCGCCGATTACACTGGTCGGATTGCTAAGTGGGGTACAATCTTAGGGGCTTTTGATATAAGGTATATGCCCCGCACTTCGGTTAAGGGACAGGTTCTTGCTGATTTGGTGGCTGAGTTTACGGAACCCCAAGCAGAAGAAATAGAACCCCCGTCAGGCATGGATGAAAAATCAGTTGGCATGATCTCCCAACAGAATCCCCCCCATTGGGAAGTGTACGTCGATGGCGCGGCAAATCAGAGAGGTTCCGGAGTTGGGTTAGTACTGATATCCCCTGAGAAAATCATTATCGAGAAATCGTTAAGGCTGGACTTCTCAGCAACAAATAATGAGGCGGAATATGAGGCCCTGTTGATGGGAATGACTATGGTCCGAAGAATGGGTGGGAAGTCTGTGGAGTTGTTCTCGGACTCGAGACTGGTAGTAGGTCAGGTACAAGGCGAGTTTGAGGCAAAGGACGAAAGAATGCAGGGGTATTTGAGCCGTGTTAAACACCTCCAATCGGAGTTCGAATTTTTTAAATTGCTGCATATCCCTCGAAGTGGCAACTCACACGCTGACTCTTTAGCCACGCTTGCCACCTCTTCGGCGCAGGACCTGCCGAGGATCATCCTCGTCGAGGACTTGCTCAGGCCTACAGAAGCAAAATCAGGGGCAGTCCAGGTTCACCAGGTCAGGGCAGGGCCTTGCTGGATGGATCCTTTAATCAAATTCCTCAAAGAAGATATCTTGCCTGAAGGGAAGGATGAAGCTGATAAAGTTCGGAGGAAAGCGGCAAAGTTCTGGCTATCCGAGGACTGGAAACTGTACAAACGCTCCTATTCGGGACCATATTTGTTGTGTGTAAACCCCGAAGCGACTGAGATACTGCTGGAGGAGCTGCACGAGGGAATCTGTGGGAGCCACACTGGAGGTAGGTCCTTGGCTCACCGAGCTCTCACTCAAGGCTACTGGTGGCCTAACATGCAAAATGAGGCGCATGAATACGTCAAAAAGTGTGATCAGTGTCAACGCTTTGCTCCAAACATTCACCAGCCGGGAGGAAATCTTAATCCGCTATCTAGCCCATGGCCCTTCGCCCAATGGGGCTTGGATATTGTGGGACCCTTCCCCAAAGCTGCAGGAAACAAGAAATACATCCTGGTCGGAACAGACTATTTTACCAAGTGGGTCGAAGCCGAACCACTAGCCAATATCAGAGACGTTGATGTGCAAAAATTCGTGTGGAAGAACATTGTCACTCGGTTTGGAGTTCCTCACACTCTCATCTCAGACAATGGCTTGCAATTTGATAGCAGGGCATTCAGGAACTACTACAGTGAGTTGGGAATTATGAACAGATACTCCACTCCTGCCTATCCCCAGGGCAACGGACAAGCGGAAGCCGTCAACAAAGTCATACTGAATGGCTTAAAGAAGAGGCTAGATGATGCGAAGGGTAGATGGGTAGACGAGCTGCCGCACGTACTCTGGGCTTACAGGACTACGCCTCGTCGGTCTACCGGGGAAACCCCCTTCTCAATGACCTATGGGGCCGAAGCTGTCATCCCTCTGGAAACCGGGTTCCCAACGATAAAAACAGGCACATTCAATCCAACCGACAACGATGAACAATTGCAGAAGAGCTTAGACTTGATTGAGGAAAAGAGGGAGAATGCAATGGTTCGGCTGGCACACTATCAACAAAAACTCAGGCGAGGTTATGACGCTAACGTAAAGGCAAGACCCCTAGAACCCGGTGATCTGGTGCTGAGGAAGGTTGTGGGCACGGCGAAAAACCCAGCTTGGGGAAAACTGGGACCCAATTGGGAGGGACCATACCGCATCACCTCTGGAGCAGGCATCGGAGCATATTTTTTGGAAGACCTTGACGGTCATGTAATACCACGTCCCTGGAATGTAAACAACTTGAAGAAGTACTTTTATTAATCAAGCCTTTTTCGTCAGCCAGCATGTCCACTGTGTGTCTACTCAGTGTTTAAACTTAAATCCAAATCATGCCTGTAGTCCTCGGACCAGATGATTTGTGTTAGTTAACACTCCATCAGTGTTTAAACTTAAATCCAAATCATGCCTGTAGTCCTCGGACCAGATGATTTGGGTTAGTTAACACTCCATCAGTGTTTAAACTTAAATCCAAATCATGCCTGTAGTCCTCGGACCAGATGATTTGGGTTAGTTAACACTCCATTAGTGTTTAAACTTAAATCCAAATAATGCCTGTAGTCCTCGGACGAGATGATATGGGTTAGTTATCCTTCCATTAGTCTTCCTTAGTTATGTTCAATACGAAACCGAGGGACAATAACCTATGTTTAATCTGGAAAGAGACGCGAGACTCGCATAAGTACTCATTCCAGCCATTACTCATCAATTACTCTTATTCGGCTTATCCTTTTCAATGTTAGTTCCGATTACTCACGTCATCAATATGACGTATCAATCAAGTTACTTGCATTTTTATGTCATAATTGCGACGTATAGTTATGTGTGTGGCAATAATAAGTAATAAAACATGTATCAAAAACATTGAGGGCAAATGGGGAACTATTCCATTAAAGAAAGAAGGTCTACATATAGAGTTAACAAAACAAGAAAAAAGAAAGTTACAATTCCTTAAGCAAAGAACAAAAAGTACAAGTGCAAAATGAACGCCCTATGCATTTGCTCTTTCGCTGGAGGAGGCCCCGGGGTCAGCAACGTGGCCTATCTTTTTAGAGGCTTCAGGGGCTTGGTCCTTGGCTACAGCAGGAACTTTCTCTTTGTCCGAACCTTTGGCCGGCTCAGCCGATTTGCCCGTGCCGGCCGGCTGCTCCTGGAGGGTCTCTGGATTCTCGGTGGCAGGAAGGTCTGTTTGTGGGAGCTCTCGGATCTCAGGATGATAGTACACGCTCCCAGGCAGCCTCAGCTCCGAATCGGCCGAAATTCCAGCGGCATCCAAGGCTTTGCCCCAACTTACGAGGCAGTAGTCTCGGCTGACCGAGGCGAACTGCTCCACAAGCTGGGATGTAGTCGTCTCTACCCCCATCTGGTACGCCACCTTCCTTTCGGCCTCAACTGCCTCCTTAGCCAGCCTAGCATTTTGCTCAAACACCTGGGCACTCGCCTTGGCTTTCTGCAATTCAGCTTTTAGACCCTTCACCAGCTCCCTCTCGGTTGCCAGGTTGATCTCGGACATGCGTAATTGGCTACGCTGTTCCTCGGCCTGCTTTTCAGCAGTTTTAAGCCCGACCTCGAGGCTTCGCTTTTCGGTGAGCGCCCCTTTTAGCTCCTCGGATATCCGAGCATGCTCCTCCTTCAGCTGACCAAGAGACGCCTCCGCCTCAAACTGGGATTGGGATGCCGCTCGAGCTTTAAGCGACGACTCCTCGTTCATTCCCTCGGCCACGTAAACCTGCTGGGTAAGCTACATAACAACATCTCCAGCATCAAACTAAGGAATAAAGCCGATCAAACGTAAAACCTAGACCTAGGAGGGGTGCACTTACCAGGGCCAAATCCCTTTTAAGGGACATGAACAGCTCCTTTTGGGAGAAGCGCCTGAAGGAGGTCATGTCATGTGGGAGGAGGAGCGGCTGCTGCAGGGCCTCGGCGACGTAGCCTGCCCTTCCTCCATCATAATTCCTGAGGGAGGTATCCCACAGGATTGGAGCGCCATCCAGCTCCAATCTCGGAGACCAGATTCGCGATCCCCCTCCTCGGCGCACGTCTGCTCCCGTGGGCTCCTCTCGGCTTTCGAGAGAGGAGGCCCTGTGCGTCCTACTGTCCTTTACTACCTTTTGCTGCTTGCCCCCCTTGGCCGGTGGCACCTGTTTCCCTCCAACCTCATTGTGGGGCCTCTTTCTCTGAAGATTTGGCATCCCCTTCAAACTCGGGTCAGGGACTTGGGTAGGCGCAGGAGGCGCAGGAGGAAGTGTCACCACTGCTGTTGAGGTCCCAGCACCTTTCGGATCGGGCTTTTGGCCTCTGCCCTTCATCAGAAGCCTCAAATCCATATCGTCTTCGTCCGAAGAGTCCTCTAAATGAGTGGCTAGCAGATTAAGGCGGGCGCCTGGCCGGTCGCAGGTTTCTTCCTCGGCGTCAGAGACCTCTACCACTTGCTGAACTCCTGAAGCGTCTCCCTCGAACCGAAAGCCGTCTATCTGCTCTTCTAGTGAGGAAGTTGAAGAACCGACCCCCTCACCTTCAATCTCTTGTCCGGGGAGAACTTGCTGGAGGGGTTGAACAATGGGAGGCACGTTCCGAGGATTTGGGTGGGGAACAGGTTCAAGATCGTATGGCGCCAAGAAGTTCGTCCGACCAACGTCAATTCTTGCTAGGCGATGATCTCCCTGTACGATTGCGTTGCCGGCCTGTTGGATACTCTTCGGCTTCGCTGTGTATCCGAGGATGAGGGGAGCAGACCGTAGTTGCCCGTCCTCGCTCATGAAGATCTCTGACCTCAAAAGAAAGTTGAGGGCGGCAACGTTCGTTAGGCTGAGCCGAGGAGAAACATGTCTTTTATCTGTTGCAAGGCAGTACAAAAAAGGGGGGTCAAACTCAAAAACAGAGAAGTAAAAAAAAAAAAAAGGGAAGAAAAAACGTCGAAAAACGAGGTCCCTAAGCCTACAGTTAGTGAGCCTAGATCTAACGTCCCACCTGGCTCCCCAAGCCTGGTCGGGCAACCATTGCCGTCATGCCAGGCGCCCGAAATGATCACGTAGTCGTCCTTCATCCCTTTGTTGGACTTGGGAAGACAGGAGATGAGCCTGACAACATCCGACCGGGATTTTAAGTAGTACCCGGCGTCTTGCTGGCTGTGGCATTCGTACATATGTACTACGTCTAGCTAGGTGAGGCCCAACCCCAGATGGCGCTCGAGGTCCTCAATCGCTCCTAGGATCCTAAACATGTTGGGCGCGCACTGCCAGGGATTAAGCCTGTGGTTCCGGAGGTAGTTAGTGGTGATGGGACCCATGGGGATTGTCATTCCTCCTTCTTTGAAGGCGACGAGGGGGATCACCACCTCCCCCGTTTTGCGTTCTGTTAGTATCTTTTCCGGGGGGCAATACCTCACACCCACGTTAGGGGGTATGCGATATGTGGCCCTAAACTCCTCAAGTCGTTCAGGGCTTATTATATGTGGGTTTATTATATTGTGCGCCATGCTTTCTACTATTTGTTCGAATATCAAACAGAACCTCAGTCATGCCGGTCTCCTCGAACCACATACATTGGGTAAATTGATATTCTAAGTTATTTTCCTAAGTATCAAATAGAACCTTGGTCATGTCTGACTCCTCGAACCACATACCTTGGGTAAATTGATATTTTGGGTTAACTATCTAAGTGTTAAACAGAACCTTAGCTATGCATGGCTCCTTGGATCACATGTTTTGGGTAAATTAATACTTCCTATTATTTTCCTAAGTATCAAACAGAGCGCTATTTATACTTGGTTCCTTAAACCACATACATTGGGCCAGTTCATACTCTTTGTTATTTATCTGTGTCAAGTAGAACCAGCCATGCTAAGTGGCAACATTCTTTGTGACAATAACATGAACAAATGTACTCTCATGAACATCACTTAAAGCATTTGAAAGTATGTCCATGATTCCATTTGAAAATTGATTATCATCCCTAGTTCCTTAGACTTACTAATAAATGGAAAACTAAGTAGAACCTAATGTGAACAGGTGCTCTGCAATTATGTATGTTTTTTAGATTAAGGTTACACTTTGCTGGGATTATGGACTTAGCAGATTTAACTTATCTTGCTGGTAATCATTTAAGGTGGGATAACTATGCTGCCACTTTTGCAGAAAACTAAATGGAGCTTTATCTCAATTCCCTATTAGTTAAGTGTTAGCTAAAACATAAACTATGGTAGAATCAACATCAATATCACAAATATGAAGGGATAACTTGTAGATTATCATTAATCTAAGCCTTAGAAAAAGGAAAATTGTTTACAAAAGGTCAACTGGATTATAGGTTTTGAAAATAAAAATACAAAAGAAAGAACTACACTAAAACCTATTTCTTTTTTATTACAATTTTTTACTTGGGGGGGGGGGGGGGGGGGCTTTAATGGGCTGAGTGGAGGTTGTTTCTGAGACCTCAGGGCCTTTGCTTGGAAGATTAGCTTTGGCTGGCAGGGGAAGAGTGGCCAGGACTATCTCTATTTTGTTAGAAACTTCTTTCTCAACAGGAGGGTCCTGGGTGGCAATGTTAGTATGGGTTTCTTAAAATAATATAAATTATACCATCAAATAATATAAAAAATTATATTTCTTCCTTTTAAAGTATCAGAGTGGAAAAAATATCAATATTTTTATGTCTTGGTTGTTAAAATAGCAACTGAAAATTTTTATACCTCCAATGCTAGTGAGAATTGAGAAAGTCGTGAAAGCGTGTGGGAAAATTGGTTTTAGTCATTTTTTATTTTGTACCTGTCATATGTAAATATGTTTGACGTTCACCTACAAGCTACAGTAAAGTGCCCACCCTTTTATAAATCAATTTTGTCTGATTCAAACTTTTTTTTTTTTTTTGCCCTTTTTGTTCGTCCTAATAATCAAATAAAGCTGGTACAAGTACAACAGCCTTCATATTTATTTATTAAATATTATAAATTTCATCTTAAAAAAAAAAAAAAATCTATCTTTTAAGTTTTTGTTTCACATTATGCAAAGAAGTTACCAAAAAAAAAAAAAAAAAAAAAAATTTCAAACAAAAAATTAAAATTTTTCTTATTCTCCCACCATTTTTCATCACTCTACTTTTTCATTCTCTCTAACCAACCCTTACCCTTAGTTTCTGCAATTGAATAGCATCCTTTAAATACTTCCTTTCCCTCCCTATCTTTCGCCAAGTAAGCTATGCCACCTCTTTTCACCTTTCGCTTGTGGTGCCCTGCTCCCTGGTTGAGAATTTGCCATGTGGAAGCACCTTGCTTGAGGTTTTTCTTTGGAGGATTTTCCATTGTTTGCTGATTAATTTTATTGTTGAAAGCTCTGTAGTACCTGTCATTCAAATTGTTTAATCTATTAATTTTTTTATGGTCTCTAAAAGGTAGAAAATGCTAAAATCACATATTTTTTATAAATTGCTAATGTGATAAGTGGTTATTAGTAAGTAAAAAAGTGATACAGATGTGCAAATTAATAAGAAATTGCTACCTCAATAGTTTGAAAAATGTTATAAAAAAGTTTGTGCTATAACATTACTTTTAAAAGAATTAATGGCATTGTTAAGGGAGGGAAAAGTGTAATTTTATTAAATAAAATTGTTAAAATTAGTACCTATTAATATACTCCGTTCTTGCATCCGTATATAATTGAAAAAGGTGTAGAATTATATATTAATATATATATATATATATATATATGTATATATAGTTGTATAAATTTATGAATTTGCTATATTAACTATGTTTATTTATGCTGATAATATTTATTTTGCATTCAATTTTTTAGTTTTTCTTTATGTATCTCGAGTATGAAGAAAAAAGAGTAAATAATAGTTATTTGTGAAGAAAATGAAACAATTAATAATAATAATAATAATAAATCATATTTGTATAAAATATAATATAAAATAAATAATTTGACATGAAGTATTTTAAAAATTGAGTATATAAAATATAAAAAATTAGATTTTTATTCTAAATATTGAAGTTTTTGCAGCTGATGCAAATGGTCGACCCATCTTTCTCCCTCCTGTCAGGGTGGTGGGCCTATTAACAAAGAGAAGCTCGCGAGGTACAAAATGATTTTGCACTTGGTTGCTAAAGTCAGGGTGGTGGGCCTATTAAAAAAGAGAAGCTCGCGAGGTGCAAAAGGTACCAAGTGCGAAGAGGAACAAAAGGTATTAAGTGCGAAGAGGAGCAAAAGGTACCAAGTGCGAAGAGGTGCAAAAGGTAACCAAGTGCGAAGAGGAACAAAAGGTATTAAGTGCGAAGAGGAGCAAGTGCGAAGAGGAGCAAAAGGTACCAAGTGCGAAGAGGAACAAAAGGTATTAAGTGCGAAGAGGAGCAAGTGCGAAGAGGAGCAAAAGGTACCAAGGGCGAAGAGGAACAGAAGGTATTAAGTGTGAAGAGGAGCAAAAGGTACCAAGTGCGAAGAGGAGCAAGTGCGAAGAGGAGCAAAAGGTACCAAGTGCGAAGAGGGGCAAAAGGTACCAAGTGCAAAATGATTTTGCACTTTACCAAGTGCAAAATCATTTTGCACCTCGCGAGCTTCTCTTTTTTAATAGGCCCACCACCCTGACAGGAAAAAGGGGTAGTTGAGTCTCATATTCTACAGAGGAGTAAGATATATACATACCAGGTATAATTGCCCTTTTGTAAACCCTTCCATTGTTCCACAAACTTTTTGCACGGACATCTCACGATCTTCCCGGTTCCTACCTTGACAATTCTAGGCAATCGTCTTTTTTGTCTCATCCTATGGCTGGGTAACACTATCTAGCTAAATTTATTTGTGTGTGTGAGTGTGTAGAGAGTTCTTATTCTGTAATATTGATATATTTTCTTTCTGCAACAGGTTGCATTTAAGCGTTAAAGACGTTATGGACATCGTGAAGCTCCTGATCCTCATTCTTAAACTCATTTCTAAGCTCCGCAAGTGTATAAGTCATTTCAGAAGCAGCGGCGGCCAAACTGTGGCTCGCAGCAACGTCACCTGCCGAGACGGCACTACCAACAACCAAATGGGTATCGAACTTCAGAATACTGATGAAAACTCTATTACTGCCTCTGTTAAAGCTTCTACATCTGCAGGAAATGGCGTTCATGCAAAAGTACTCTCTTTACCATATTACTTCAGAACTCCACGTTGCTTTTTTTCCTTTTTTTGTTTTTTGTTTTTTAAAGGGTTATTTCAATAAGTTAGCATGCTGACTCTGAGGAGTTTTGAGTTTTGACACGTGAGGGCCAGGTTTTCCCACTGTTAGAGTATCAGGCGTAATCCCACTCTTGGGGCCTATTATACTAGCCCAATCTATTTGAATTGATCTAAATTAGCAAAGATTTATCACGGATTGTGGGTTTTTTCTTTTAATTTTTAATTTCCAAAATATTTTTGTTTTTCTTTATGTAAACTGGACCCCAAAAGAATATTTTTTAAGGGTGAAGATTTATGTAAGATTCCAAGGTAGTTTTTGCCTGCTGAATTTTCTCATCCTATTGGGGTCTATTTGGATTGAACTTATTGTTGTTGAAATTGAAAATTGAAAATTGAAAACATTGCAGCAAAATAATTTTTAAATGTGTGAATAGTGCCATGAGACTCATTTTTAATGAAAAAGTTGCTAAAAAGTAGAATATGTGGGTCCATGAACAATGCACGAATGCACTATTCACCGTGAAAATGTCAACAAATGCGGGCTGAACAAAAAAAAGAAAAAAAAGAAAAAGAAAAATGCAGAACAAAAACGCAAACGTCTCAATAATTTGAATCCAAACGGGTACTAAGAATAAATTAAATTTGGGCTAGGATTGTGGACACTGGACTTAAGTAGTGTTTTTTTGGGACTTAAGTAGTGTTTTAGTGCTAGTAGTACTATGGGCCCAAAAATGGACTTTATTCCGGATCTTGTCAAACTGGACCTTTGTTGTGCTATGAGCTTTCCAGTGGCTTCATCTGGTTTGTTGTATTGTATGGTTTGTGTGTCGGTTGTCATGTTATTTTGAATAAAATTTATTCTTATTCATCCCAAGGAGTTATGTAATTAGAGGTATGCAGGCTCTCTTCTTTTTAGTTTCATTTTCCGCCAAAGGTTTCAAAAAGATTTTTTTTTTTTTTTTTTTTTTTTTAATCTTCCTCATCTTTTAGCTGTCAAACCTAGCAACTCCTCAACCTCATTAAAATCGATGTCCCCCAATTATCTCACCGGAATTCAAAGAAAATTCTCCGTAGGTTCTAGTCTTGAAATTGTGATAGAATTTGCTATTGTTGTAGATCACTTAAGGGATATCTTGAAATTATGATAGAATTTGGGATTATAAGTAACAAATGCCCAATTTTAATTGGATAATTGGGAAATTGATTTGGGAGCTTAAATCATGAAATATTAAGGAATTAAGGGCTGAGTTAGGAGTGAATTTTCTACGTTGGACAATTTCAAAGAAATTTTACAAAAATTTGAAAAGTTGTTGTAACCCTGTTTCTGATAGATTTGGCATTTGGGTATATTGACTTGATTTTAGCATGACTTGAGATTGGAATGGAATTTTGACATGAAATTCGGAGTGAATTCAAGTAACATGTAGAATTTATAACGAGGAGAAAATCATAACTTTTGAAAATTTCTAATTCTTTTAATTTTATAGCCAAAGTGGTAAGGTAATTAATAACGTTAGGCCAAATTTATTGGGTCCACTAGTGTTTGGTTTTCGACTTAAAAAATTTCAAGCACAAACAACAACGTTAAAAAGATTTTGGAGTAATTAATCCAAATATGCAAGAACTTTATTTTGAGACCTATGATGTGTTTCATTACAATATTTGATGGTTTGGGCAATAAATTTATGAAGGTCATGATGTAAATAGCTTAAGAATTTCTTTGATTTCATTTAAATATCCTAAAGCAATCGTTTATTGATTGGTTAGCTATAAATAACAAACTCTCCACACGAGATAGAATGGTCAAGTAGGGTAATTGGGTGATAGATTATGTGTTTTTTTGTTGTTGTAGAAATTGTCTTGAAATTAGAGATCCTCTCTCTTCTTTAAATATTCTTTCACTTGAAGAGTTTAGGATGACATGATGAAGTTGTGTCTAGTTTCAAATGCTTAGTTTGTGTGGGAGAACTTGATTACTTGGGGGGCTAAAGAGTTAAAAGGGAAGGGGCTAAGAGTAATAGGCTACAAACTTGCTTGGTGGTCAACAGTTTACCACATTTATCTGTAAAGGAATGCCATGGTTCATGAAGATAAAATTTGTACTAAAGTGCAACTCAAGAGAAGCATCGATCATTAAGGATGTCAAAGCTAGGTTGGGATTTTAAGCCAAGTTCTTTCAAATGCTCCTATCTATTGTAATTTGAGGATTGATCCAAATGATATTTTAATTTGATCCCAGAACCCCTATGCTGCTATGTTTTGTCAAAGTGTTATTTTGATGTCCATCTATATAGATGTGTTATTTAGTTGTTAGTGCAATTTTTCTTTGCTACTGGCTTTGGCTTCTTTTGATTTTGTAGTTAGATTTGTAATTTGGTTGATGTAGCAGGGAGATTCCCTATGCTAGTATCTTCTCTTCTTTGGTTTGGGGGTTTTCCCTATGTTCTTTGTTTTATTTCAATAAATATAAGCTTAATTACCCCAAAAAAAAAAAAAAATTCACTTAGGAATTATGAATATTAGTTAACCTAATTTTGGGAAAACTAGGCCATACTCCATTTGGACAACAAGGTGATCGATATGGTTGAGTTTTGATAGTCATAATATGAAATTCAAGTACTACCATGTTATAATTTTGAGGGCTGCCTTAATGGGTTTAAAAAGTTAAGCACAAAATTTTAAGTTTTGAACCAAGTGCGTATCAATAGTTAAATCCTTAATTATCTTGTTCTTACTGCCTTGTATTCTCTTAGATATAATTAGATATTGGCATGTTTATATTTATTGAATCATTAATCTTGTATTAGGTTCTAGTTGATATTGTTTGGGGTTTTTGACACAGAAATTGTTTGTGAATTTGAAGTAAAGTGGCCTTTAGATAATGATTCCTCTCAAGATATTATATTATATATGTATAATTGGAAAGAAGCTTTGCTAAATAGTGAACCTTTTATGTAAAATTTCTTTCTATACATGGCTATCTATTTTATCATATATATATATATATGAGTTGAGTTTAAGTTACACGTGTTGTAACTTTAAGCAATGTTACACCATCAAATAACTTGTTATAGAATTTATATTTTGAAAATCTAACCATTGAATTACATGTTCTATATGTTCTTAATATTCATGCCAATTTTCATGTAAATTGGATGTTATTTACCATTTAATCCATAAACTCATCTTTTATGCACTATTTTAAATTACAAAAATTTGAATTTAAACAGTTGACTGATGACATAACTATTAATCTTTGATTATCTCAAAATTTTGCAAGCATGAAGAATATATGAAGATAATATAATTCAACGGTATATTTCTCAAAATTCGCATCCAATTAAAAAATATTAAGTGATGGAATATTACTTAAAGTTACACCAGATGTAACTTGAACCCAACATATATATATATATATATAATATTTTATGATTTTTTAAAGAAAATGAAACATTTTTTAATAATTGGCTAGACTATAATCTTTGCCAACACAAGGCTAATAGTTGGTCTTTGGATAAAATATTGTTTATTGTGGTGTGGTATGGCGTGGTGTGGCGTGGTGCATTGTTATTGTTTGCTCTTTAAAACAATTGTTATTATTTTCTCCTCTGAGTTATTGCTATATCTTACTTCTTTGAGGTTATTGTTTCAAATGTGATTTACTGCCAACTGTTAAGGATGTCTTTGATGGCTAATATTTTATACACTACTTATAGTTTATTGCTATTGACAAATTGAATGTGAAAAACAACTTTACTGTTAAGTGTTCACGTC
Source organism: Quercus variabilis (assembly GCA_030445155.1). Lineage (NCBI taxonomy): Eukaryota > Viridiplantae > Streptophyta > Magnoliopsida > Fagales > Fagaceae > Quercus > Quercus variabilis. The sequence goes on from CP129455.1 coordinate 44,324,553, forward strand.
CAAAAAAGGGTTTATTGTTTCTACTGAATTACTTTCATACTATTGATAAATATTTTGTAAAATTTAATACATTGTCTATGTGCATTTTCACTTGACAATATCATGTGATGTAGTCTCTTGTTCAGCTGTTAACTCATCCTCTTTCTCCATCATTTTCAGATTAGTGCAATGGACTCTCTTAATAAAATAAATTGGTGACTGTTGGAGCTATGAACTGAAGACTACATGTGTTTCCCTATGGCTTCATCTTGTGTGTGTATTGTATGGTTTGTATTATGGTGTTGTTATGTTGAATAACATTTAGTCTCATTCATCCCCAAAAAATAAAAAAAAAATATTTGAGATGTGAGATTGGTAGCTCTGCTTCTTGTTTTGTAATGTGTTGACTTATAAAATTCTGTAATTTTCTAAAGTGTGTGGCTTAAGTCTTAATAAATGTGTCGTTTTTATCAGTGATTATGTGTATGATCAAACCATTTGTGTTCATCTAAATTGCCAATTTTTATCACAGATTGTGGGTTTTTTTTTTTTTTTTTTTTTTTTTTGGGGTGCAAAAGATTATGTATTTTTTGTAAGGTGGGCCCAAAAGAATATTCTGAGGGGTAGGTGAAGATTTATGTAAGATTGTAATAGGCAGTTGCTGGATTTTGTGATATTGTTAAGCCAATTTGTGCTAGGATTGGGCCTAAAAGGGAACTATGCTAGGGCTTGTGCATACTGGACTAAATAAAGCTCAGGTTCACACTCCACCGTTAACGAACAAATCTCTCAACCTTTCAATCTTTCATTCGAAGTCATTCTTTTAGTCAAATTATTCCAAGTCTTCCATATTATTTTGTACATGAGCCTCAATTTGACGTCACCTATTACGAATTCTAAGAATAAAGCTTTTGAAATAGAGTTCCTTTTTAATTTCTATAACAATCACAAGGTGACTTTCCCTGAATTTTGTTATGCTTGAAAACCCAGAGCTGAATTAAGGCCCAATGATCCCTTTTTGGGTCCTGGACTATGATCCTGACTATGGTAGGTTTGGCATGTTGCCTTGACGCAGAAGGGTACCAAGGTCACATATGCACGCAGAAATAACTAAAGGAAAAAAACTAAACAAATCTCAATGGGCCAACCTAATTGTTTTGGATTTTAAGGTTTCGTTTCTTTGCTTGATCAATTGGCAATATTCACAAAATGGCATGGTAGAGAAACTCGTTCGTCTCGAACTAGAAGTGTGAAAATTTTCAAGGCCCAAAAGCACGAGATCTTTAGCACTACTCTCACAACCCCTCAATTATCTACCTATTTAGGCCCAAGTTCCAATCCTAGTTAAACGTCAAGCTTTACAATAAAATGGTCACAAGTCTGTCAATCCAACAATTACCAAATACACATCTTTCGTTCCTTTGGCAAATCTGAATCCTTTATGCCAGTCTCAATGCTTCATTTTATAATCAATCAACCACATGTGTGTGTTTTTTTTTTTTTTTTTTTTTTTTAATATATATTTTAAGTCAAAGTGATTATCTTACATGGAAAATAAAAGATGTGTGACATTGTAATTTTTTGTGTGTACAAACTATAATTGGTGTAAATAATATTCTTTCGCACTAATTTACATCAACTATTTTATATACATATCTTCAATTGATGTGAAAATTTCTACATTTTAACACACAAAAGTAGATGTGAAAAAAGTAATGTGAAATAGTAGACATGAGAGATGTGAAATAGTAATGTGAAAGTATAATACTCAAAATGAAACAAAACCTCTTTTATAGAAAATGCCCAAGATCGCAATAATTTTTTATAGATGTGTAAGAATCAAAACCCTAAAGTGTTTTTTTTTTTTTTTCTTTTTTTTTTTTTTTGAGAATCTAAAGTATAATAATTAAATTGGAATAAAATATATTTATATAGAAAATACAAAAGACAACAGGTTTGATTTTTTTTTTTTTTTTTTTTTTTTTTTTTTTTTTTTTTTTTTTTTTTTTTTTGCATGGCACTCTTTTGAGCCCACTTAAAAAAGACAATTTTGTTTTTGGCTGAAATTTTTTTTTTTTTTTTTGAGATTTGATGTTGGTAGCTATGCGCTTCTTGTTTTATAACGTGTTATTGTTATAAATCTCTGTGATTTTTAGGAGTGTGGCCTCATTCTTAATAAAAGTTGATAAGTTCTAAGGAATCAGTGGGCTGAAAAATCTTCGGATGCTCTTGATCTTGAAGAATGAGTCCTGGAAAACCAAAGAAAATCAGAGAAGACCGATGGAAGCCGGCATTTAATTCTCCGATGGTAAAGTTAGTAGATTGAAGGAAAAAAGAGCCCTCAAGACTTCCTTAACTTCTTATCTAGAATTTACAAAAGAGAAAAAAGTCCCCTTACCTCTGCACAGAAGGGCCTTTATATAGTGTTAGAAATCAGTTATTTCTCCTAATCGTCGTAGAGTTTGGAGGATTCAGAGAGTAACTTCCTTAACCGTCATAAGGGTCACCTCTTCGGGACCTGTGTTGAGATTCAAGCAATATGACTTTTCAACATGACTCTTGGTTGGAAGTGTGCTTAGTGTAACTCTTGGTGAACCTACCTCATCCATCATTAAGGAAGGAAGAGGTTCACTGCCCACTCGTCCTTCATTGGACGAGTGAATAGAAGAAGAAGAAGGACGGTAAAGGAAGGACGAATGTACCAACCATTCGCTCTCCGCTCTGAACATTGCTATGGACACCCATATGGACGAGTGATTGACTTGGTCTTTTTCTTGCACCATCAAAAGTATCATTTTTTATCATGCACATGCATGTCAATTGTTATTCTCAATGGTAGTGACCAAAGGAACATAAACTGAAACATTTGTAAAACTATAGGGATAACAAATAATTAAGTCTAGATATGAATACCAATTTATGCAAAGTTTAAGACGGAAAATAGTATTTTAGCCTTATTTACAAATCAAAGTCATCTAAAATTGAACCATAGTAAAGACTAAAGAGGCATCTCCTTGAACCAATTTGCATAATTCATGAATTACCTCTACTTCATGAGATCTATTTCTCACAATAAAACCTCTTTCTTGCAACATGTCTACATTATGATAGAGATTTTTTCTCACTTGTAAATCTGAATCATAGGCCAAATTCAATTCAAACTTAACAATAAAGGATAGGTCAGAAGGATTTAATTCAAAGATTGCCTTAAGCGAGTCTTCATTCCTAAAACCACTTAGCCTAATATATTACGGATGGAGTAACTATAATTTTACAGAAAATACTTTTTGGGCCCATGTAGCAAAAAGGACTTCAATCCTTTTGCAAGAATAACACAAAAGACGCACCCGGCAGGCCATGATATAAATTCTAAGAACAATGCTATTACCGCATAAACTATACACAATTTTCATTACAATTTGTCTAGCGATTAGTTCTGAGTAATAAAGTTGTGGTGGTGAGTTTGTGAGAGTCCATACATCAATTACTCACAACTCACCCCATAACAAATTATGATAAAAATTATGTAAATTTACATGGTCCTAACATTTTTCAAATTCTAAACTGCCCAATTTGAATAAACTCAAATGGATTGGGAATACACTAGCGTAAACAAGTGATACACGAGCATTTATAGATCAACAATATAATTTTACATGTAGAATCAAACCTTAAAGTCGCACCCTTCTGAGAATCTGTAAGCTCATGGAAGTGTACAAAGAAACATACTCTCTCTTTTGAATGCCAACAATTTATTTAATCAAACAAATAATTACGTAAGGGTACGGAGGTCGTCAACCCAATACAAAACAAGCAGCAAACCTTGCAACACTGATACTAACAGTCATGCTAGCCTATTCGACTAATTACCAACAACATGCAAATCTACTTTTTCGCTTGAACGTAATCTTCTATGTCTTCCTCTAGACGTAGAAGCTCCAAATGATGTAAAGCTTAAATTACGCAATATGTTGGTAACAAGTATCAGACAGCTGAGGCTAAGAGCCTAAGACAGAGCCATCGTCAGTATTCAGAGCACGTATATAGTTGGATACCGAATTGGGTGTTGATAACGCCGCCACCATCGCTAGCGCTGCTGCCACTGCTGGAATTACTTGCACACTCGCGTAGTTTAACAAAGAGTACAACAATGAAGATGATGAGACTAACTATTGCCGCAGCGATTTTAATGCCTAAAAGAAGAAAAGTGTGAAAACGTTTTGGACATAGAGCGTGCCATTGATAATTTAGAAGACTTGGATGTTCAGATATTAGTATTGTAAAACAGAGAAAATTCTAGAAGAAAGAATTGTATTGAATGAATTCTGTACAGGCTTCTACACTAACATATATAGAAACAGAGGAGGAGGAAAACTAAGAGGCTGTTTGGATGCATTTTTTTGGTCACTTAATTTTCGTCACTCAATTTCCATCACTCATAACTCATAACTCATCACCCATCACTCTAAAATACCATGCTTGTTTGGCACCATCACTCAATTCTTATCACTCAATATTTTTCACACTATTTGTGGGCCCGTACCTGTCACCACTGCTTTTTTTTTTTTTTTTTTTTTTTTTTTTTTTTTTTTTCTGTACCCAACATCACCGAACCCAGTAAAAAAATAAAGAAAACCAGAACATGAAGGCCGAATCAGTGCAAGAAGAAGAAGAAGAAGAAAAAAAAAAAAAAAAAGGAAGAAGAAGAAGAAACCAGAACAGACCGAACCAGTGCAAAAAAAAAAAAAAAAAAAAAAAAAAAAAAAAAAAACAAAAAAAAAAGACGCCGAATAGCCAACCCACCAGGAGAAGAAATGAAAAAAAAAAAAAAAGAAAAAAGTCAAAAGGAGGTCAAAAGGTGCGGCTGGTACTGTTTGTGGGTCCCCTTGTGTGTTTAATTACAAAAATGTCATTGAGTTATGAGAATTGAAAACTGAAAACAGTCAAAAGTTGTTTTCAGTTTCCACAATTCATAACTCAAAAAGTAGAGAATTGAGTATTGAAAACAGAGTTATGAAAACAAAGAAATTGTGCAGGCAAACGAGTATTTTGCTATGAGTCCCATCATTTTTGAGAATTGAGTTATGAAAACAGAGAATTAAGTCATGAAAACTAGTGAACTAAACAGCCTCTAACTAACTATCTTTCCCTCCAATAATAACAAACTAACCAACTATCACACGTGCTAATCACACGCTTAACATTTATACAGAAAACTAAGCTACTTGTCGTTTTACACTATCTGTTACTCTCAGTTAATTCTGTCGTTTTGCTCTCAGGCTGTCATTTGTTGATTTCTTCTCCTCTTTGCTCTTCTTTTCTTTGCTCTTATCTCTGTCGACCTTGTACTACTTTGACAAATAGTTACATAGGCACTTGGAAGACTCAATCGCAGGCTTGAACTTCTGAAGCTTGAAGTTGAGGTTATATGGCGCACTTTCGAATAAAAGTCACACTCCAAAATGTATGGATCATATGAATTATGAAGTGGGATTTGGGCATCTCGTACATGCCTTTTAGCCTTTCTTGAAATTTATATAGTATGGGTAAAAATTGGTGTGAAACAAACATTGTTACTTATTTGTTTCTAGAAATCAAAAAACAATTTTAGTGATAGCTAGGTTGAAAAAAAAAAAAAAAACAAAGATCAAACACAAACATAGACCCAGATCATAGCAACGCAAAACCCACACCCTCTTAAACACACTTTCTCTCTCTTTAACTTGCCTCTATAAAAACCCACACCCTCACTTCCTTCCTTTCCTCAAACACCGTTTTTGACTCTTTCACTTGTTCCAAACAAATCCAAATCTCCAAAACTTTTACAAATCCAAATGGCTCCCAGAGACAGATCTGGCTCCATCAATCCGTATCCGAACTCCAAGGAGATTCGATACAAAAAAAAGAAGAAGTAGAACGCGTTGGCTAGATCATCGATGACAGCGGTGGTGAGCAAACGGCGTATGGCGGAGATGAGCGTCAGCGAACCGCGGTAGGATCGGCATGGACATACACGTTGTAAAGGTTTTTGGAAGGGCCATTTTGAAAAACTGCTGCCAGAGAGGGGCGAAGTGGAGGTCGGAGTTGGTGAGGAAGAGGAAAGCGATCTTGAGTTTGGGGTTTTTGCTATTTGGATTAAGGCGTGTAAGGACTTTGGGTTTGTTGAAGGTATTTTGAATCCTTGAAGGTCTTTGTGTTTGTAATGGGAATGTTAAAGAATGACAGAGTAATTGTTGAATGTTTTGGTGTTTTGTAAATCTGTGGGCATGTCTTTGTGTTTGTAAATCTGACTGATTTTATGGGTTTTGTTGCTAAGGAAATATAAGATAAGAGAAAAAAAAAATATTGATTTTTTAAATTTTTGGGCAAGGTTTGCTGGGAAGAAAATGAAGAACATGATTGATGGGGAAGAATACATGATCTAGATTCTTCATGTTCTTCCCAAAAAAAAAAAAGAAAAAAAAAAAAAGAGAAACAAAATTAATTTAATTATTTTTTTTCTTTTCTTTTTAAAAAATAAGAAGGTTAGAAATTTTTTATATTATTTTATCTGATGTGATTTTTTTAATAATATTTTAATCGGTCCGTTAGCCATGTTAGCTATTTCCATCTGGTGGCTGACGAAAAGGGCTAAAATAACAAGCGTTAATTGGAATAGGGACTAAAAGTGATAAAATAAAAATGTAGAGACCAAAATAGAAATGACCACAAAATATAGGGACGAAAAGAGCATTTACGCCATAACTTTATGCAGGATTGTACGAACTAGGCTAAGTAATAAAAGTTATTACTAGAGGCTCTGCTGATAACTATGTGCGGTAGCTCCGGCATTTGACTCTATTACTTTATCATTAAGGATTTTTGTTTAAAACTTTTTAAATGGTCAAGTTTTTTGTTTCGTGTAAAATAGATTGACTGGACTTAATTTTTTTTAACTTTATTATTAGTAATTTTTGTTGTTAAGCTAATTTTTTTGGACTTGTATATTTTGTTTTAGATTTAATTTATTAATTTTTATAGCCTTTAAAAGGTGAAAAATGCTAAAACTATAAAATCTTTACAAATTGCTAATGTGGCGAGTGGTTATTGATAAATAAAAAGTGATGCAAGTGTACGAACCAATAAAAATTTGTGACTTCAATAGTTTGTAAAAATGTTGTAAAAAAGTGTATGACTATAACATTACTCTTAAAAGAATTGATGGCATTGTTAAAGGGGGCAAAATGAAATTTTATTGAACAAAATTGTTAAAATTAGTACCTATTAATATACTAATATTTTTTTAAAAAAAATTAAGGGGGTCATTGCCCCCCTAGTCAATATATAGATTCGTCCCTACTCTTACTCTAGACCTAAGATCTAATTACAATTTGACCTTTGCTCAGGGGTCAAAAGAGCAATTCTTAAATCTAAACTAACTGGCAACTCCCTTCTCTATCCTAATCTTGAGTTAGTGTTATATTTTTAGACTCGAGTGTAGGATGAATTTACACTGGGTAGCATCCAAAAGATTAATGCAATTGGTAGACATGGTGGCATTCACAAGACATGCCTTGGAATGCTTACATTTATGGACTATTAGGCCTCGTTTGGGAGGAGTGAATGGAATGGAATAGAAAGAAATGAAAAGAATAATTTTAGAATATTCTTCTCTTTCCTTGTTTGGGAGTTTTAATGAAGCGAATGGAAAGCTCATTCCATTGTTTGGGAGTTTAAGTGGGAGGGAATGGAATGGATAGGAGGGAACACTCATTCCTCTCTACTCTCTTAAAACCTTAAATTTTCATTCTTTTTGAAATTGGGAGGAATGAGAGGAAATAGAATTAGTTTTAATGATATTTTTTACTAAAACTCCCAAAATACCCTATATATTCAACCTTTTATTTTAAAATAGGGGTCTAATAGTAATATTTTCATAAAATGATTTCATTCCATTCTCTCCATGTTGCACCCAAACAAGATTACTTATATTCTATTCATTTTCATTCCTTTATTTTAAAACATCCAATCAAGGTTATTTAATTCCATTCTTTTCCATTCATTTTCCTTACTTAAATATATTCCATTCTATTTATTTCCATTCCCTTATGATCATTCCATTCCATTTTCTTATGAACTCCCAAACGGAGCCTTAAGCTTTTGTATTCTTGGTTATTCTAATTAATATGAGTGGTTGAGGTCCTTGAGAGAGCCATGAGTAGCTAAATGTGAGTATCGTGTAGGATAATTTACAAACCTCATGGTTTAACACAAAGAAAAATGAGTCAATGCTTAACTTTGAACAAGTTGAGAATCACTTTGACCATTGGAAAATGTTTTACTCTTCGTCAGCCAAATTAACCTTCGAGTTAGAATATAAAATGAAAAGATATTAAACACTCATTCTCGCTTCTTACGGACAAAAATGGCATTTGGAAATAGTAATGTCGGATGATGCACTTGCCTATTGGAGAGATGTTTGTACTAGTGGAAGGGGAAATTGAGTTGCACTGGGATTGCTTTTCTACTTAATGCAGTTGGTTTCATCGGCCCCTTACTCATAAACAAAATTTTAATCAAACCATAACTTTTTTCTTCACCACTTGTGGTCAAACACGTGAATAGCTATGGCAAAAATTGTGACTTAATTTTATCTAGAATCTCTTAATCAAATTATATGTAATAACTCTTGCTCCATTTGGTTGCATGATCGGAGTTGAGAGGAAAGTTGGAAAGCTCACAAATAATTAGAGAAGGAAAATATATATATATATATACCACCACTCCAACCCCAATGGGCCAAATTATTATTGGTGCTTTTTTTTTTTTTTTTTGAGAAAGTCATTATTTTATATTTTAAGGTTTCGTTTCTTTGCTTAATCTATAAGCAATGTTAACATAATGCCATGGCCCAAGGTGGAGGAACGTCTTGAAATGTTAAAATTATTGAATTTGTGTTGTTTACCCAATTTGAATACTGAACCAAGGCTGAAATGTAGCTCGTTAGCCCAGTTCGCACTATCCGTCAATAATCTCCCCATTTAGGACCAAAACCAATCCTAGGAGAATTTCCAGCTTGTTTACAAAAACCACAAGGCTCTCAATCCAACACTACCGTCTACAAATCTTCGCCCCATTTAAGCCTATGCTGCAAAAATAGAACTTCCGCGAGGCTGAAGTTACATGACACTTTTTAACCCCAATTGCTTATTTTTTACTATTTACTGAAAGTTTGTTTTTTATCCAAAAATTTTAAAAACTTGGTTTTTTTTTTTTCTTAAATTATTGAAAAGTTTGTATTGTCCACAAACTATTAAAAATATTTTATTTTCTATCCTTAAACTTTTAAAAAGTTTTTTTTTTTAATTTTTATTTTTATCTCTAAACTATTAAAAAGATTTTTTACAAAGTTTAAGAATGAAAAAAAAAATATATTAAAATTTAGGGACCAAAATAAATTTTTTGTGAAATTTAAGGTACTTTTTTTAACCAACTATTTAGCAATAATGAAAAATAAATTAAAAAATAAAAAACCCAGCACCCCACAGGGTACAGACCGATAAAAGTTGGTTATTTAGTTAAACTCAAATGGGTTGTGGATACAGTAGCTTTATTATTCTTACACACTTATCACAATCACATAAACATATTCAAATTGAACAACACAATACAAAACACAAACAGCATGGATATCTTACACACCTATGACCTATATGTACATATCTTCCATATGCAGCCCAGGGGAATCGAATGTTTAATTTATGCACTATGAAGCCAATTTTTCCTCTCGTACCTGTCAAACACATCAGACAGTTGATGCTCCTTATTTAACTATTAATCTACAAAAAAGACGTTTCTAACTAATAAGAAATTTATATTACTTTATATGCATGAACATAATATTAATCCGCACGTAAAATCTCCAAAAAAAAAGAGAAGACTTGCACGGTGGGTTGGTGATGATCACACAGAGACTGAGACGGAGCCGTCATCGGTATTCATATCTGGAAGTTGAATACTGGTTTCGGAGCTGGTCCTGCAATTAACGACGTTAACGTGGCCGCCGCCACAGCTGGAATTACACTGGCGCAGTTTAGCGACGAGTTACTCCAAATTTTTTGTTTTTTTTTTTTGTTTTGTTATGCAAAGCTTTCACTTCCAAATCGGGGAGGAGAAGTGATTCTGTGTTTCTGTTGCATTTAACATACAACGGAAATAGGATAGATTTTTTTTACAGGGGACACTTCAACGTGTGAAAGGGGTGTGCCGCTTTCAATTTCACCTCTGCCTTGGTGTGAAAGTGGGACACCCCTCTTCCACGTGTTCCAAATTTTTTTTCTTTTTTTGTTATGCAAAGTTTACAATTTCAAATAGGGCAGACTTCAACGTGCAGTGAAAGAGTTTCAGAGAAGGAAAGTATGCAAGGAATCTCTATCACTTTATGTACCTTTGTTAAGACGCTGGAAAGGGCATTTTTGGGCATATATAAATTATAAATTTTCCCTACCAAAATCAAAATAAAAAAAATTAGAAATTTTCTAAGAATGAGAGTTTTGTTATGTACTGTGGCCGCTTCATGAATTTTTTTCAAGATATTTCTCAATAAGTATAAATTATACAATCTAATAAAAAGAAAATTTGTATATTGACAACAACAGCAATAAAAAAAATGTAAATACATAAAATTTATAATTGTCTTCTTTGCGATTTTCTTATCAAATATTCGTGCATATTCTAGTATAAGAATAAACAATAAACTGTAAGTTCATTTGAAATATTAATAAAATTATCAATTATTATTGTTTAGGTGTTTCATTAATTTGTTTGTCTATTATAAACAATAATTTATTATATTGTTGTATCATTAATTATAAAATTATTAATTGTTGTTTAGCATAACATAATTTAATTTGTTTGTCTTTTATAATGTAATATTTAATTATTGTTTAGCATAACATAATTTAGTGGTTTAATTTGTTTATTAATTGTTTTCTATAATTTGTAATGTGTATAATTAATATGTATAATGTAATTAAAAGTTGAGTGGGTCAATCAAGTGATAAACCCAAGCTTACCCATGTCATAACCCAAACCATAAACCAAGGCCCACCCTTTAATTTAATTTAATTTTTAATAACTTTTTTTTCCTTTTCCTTTGTTTTCTCCATTAGGTCTTATTTTAACTTATGTGTCATTTTTGCTTTAACATTTTTTCTCTTCTTTACACGTGCTTTACATCTTATCTCTATCCTGTCTCCTCTAGATTTTTCTTCAGATCTACTTTCCTCTTTTCTTTCTTCTTTTCTTTCTTCGTCCTTATTTCTTAGTCACAGCTTTTCTTCTCTCTCAATGTTCTCCTCAAGCATCGTTTTATGTCGCCACCATGCTTCTTTCAACAAGCATCATTCATCCCTAGTAGCACCTCCATGCTCCTCTTTCAAGCCACCCCTACCAAGCATAACATCTCTTCACCTCCATTATCCAGCATAATTTTCATTACTGATAAAAAAAAAAAAATTTGGGGCTTTTTTATTTATTTATTTTTTATCTGAGGGTGTTCCTAATTTTGGTTGAGGGTGTTCCTACTTTTTTTTTAAGGGCAAACGAATAAATTTTTTTAATTATTATATATAATTTTTTTTTCAAGCCAAGTTGTTCCTGGGAACACTCAGGACTAAGCATGGCGCCGCCACTGCTGTTTATAGACTCTATAAAGAGGGCATTTTTGGGTATATAGAAATTAGAAAGTTTCTAGAGGGAGAGACCATTTCTATTTCTATTTCTATTAACTTTGTGGTTGATCAAAATTCTTATACGAATGAGATTAACTTTTTATGACATAATTATCAAAATTATAAAATCAATATTTCTTTTGATTCAGGTAAATCTCTATGTACTTTAAAAATTAAATGATTTATATCTTCGTTTTGTGATACAAATAAAATCTAAAATTGACCTTAATTGTTACTATTTTCCCATTGCAAGCACGGCCATAACTAGTCCCCAAACAAAGATTCAATATCTTGTTCCTCCCTATAAAAAAAAAAAAAAAAAAAATACACACACACACACACACACACACATATATCAATATCCCTATAAAAAAAAAAGGGGGGGGGGGGGTAGGGGGGGGGGAAATCATGTTCCTCTAAGGTAAGGGTAATGTAACATTTCCGCTAGGATAAGGGTATCCAAACTCACCCACTATAATAGAACCCAAACCGACCAAATTAATAATTGGGTCAAATCGGCATTGACCTAATTATACCAAGTGAATTTAAACAATAATAGGGTCTTGATTAAAAGCCCAATTTACCGAAAAATAATAAACCCAAATTTCAGCTCAACCTTCTAACCCTCTCTTAGTCTTTTAACTCTCTCTCCCTTGATTACTCTTTGTTTCTCTCTCTTCAAGAATTTGGTTTTCAATTCCTAATTTCAGTGATCTTTCTTCCTTTTCTTTCATTTTCTCAATTGCCAACACATATCTTAATTACTATTATTAAGAGGTGGCCTATGAAGGAGTTTTCCTTAAGGAAATTTCAAAATTTGAAACCATAGTTTGTTTGATTTCCACTCTAAGTCTAACCTAAATAAATTTTCTTCCATTTTCTCAGCTGCTAAACAAATCTAATCTCTCTCTCTCTCTCTCTCTCTCTCTCTCTCTCTCTCTCTCTCTCTCTCTCTCTCTCTCTCTCTCTCTCTCTCTCTCTCTCTCTCTCTCTCTCTCTCTAAAAAACCTTCAGGTAGTGTTGTCTTTTGCTTTTGTTTGTAAGTCTCTTTCAAAAATTGGCTTTTTCTCTTTGTTAATATGTAATTCTAATTTATGGGTTCTTGTATATGTTTTATCTTCATTGTAGAGCTCTAGTGTTTGATGATTTGCTTTAGTGATTTTTTCCTCTTTTGCCTTTTATGTTATGTAGAAATTGCCTTTTGGATTCTATCTTTCATAATTTTGTGAGGATTTGATTAGTATATATTTATTTGTTTGTTTGTTTGTTTTGTTTTGTTTTTTTTTTTTTGAATTTTCGTATCATGATAGTTTGTTGTGAATTAATTGAATGAGACTTTTTGTTATATATATGCAAGAAGTTACCGTGCTCCTACTATGGCTTTTTAGGCTTACTGATCTGCATATAGTTAACAGAAGATGAAATACACGACCAGTAAATGTACATGATGTTATTGTGCTCCTCTGTTCTTTTCTTCTCCCACTGAAATTTCAACTTTTGTTTCGAGTTTAATGAAAGGCAAAATAAAAAGTTCTTAGTTCTTCGTGACTAAGAGTGTGCTCACTGCTCATTTTGAAGGTAATTACTATACTCTAATCCTAAAGGTTGAGAGGCCAAAAGAGTCATTTGCACTGCCTTACTTCAGGTAACACGAATTGTTTGGGGGTGAAATAGGGTAGATGAAAAATTTTAAAGAGAAAATGAGAAGGAAAACTTTTTTGGAGTGTATTTGATTGGGTGGGGAGAAAGGAAAATAAATGGTAAAACCCAGATGTTTTCTCCTTGGTCCTACCAAAAAGTTTTCTTCCCAAAATAGAGAGAAAACTAAGAGGGGAAAACTCATGAAATGAGCTTCCAAAAATACCCCTCATCCTCCTACGTGTTGGTTTCTTTCTCCTCTATTTTTTTTTTAAAATTTTTTTATTATTTTTTCTTTCTCTTAACGTGTACAGTAGCCTTTTTTTTTCTTTGATTTTTTCTTTCTCAGTAAATTTGTTGACTTCTTTCTTCTTTCTTTCTTTGGTTTTTTTTTTTTTTGGATTTTTTTCTTTCTCTGTTGGGGTGTTAGCTTTTTTTATTTTTTATTTTGTTTGGGCGTGCTGGCTTCTTTTCTCTCTTAAAAAAAAAGAAAAAAAAACACTTTTAAGTTAATTTCTTATGCTATTACTTTAATGAAGAATCCATCTATACACAATTTTTTTTTTTAAGTATAATGTGTTACTTTAAAAAAAAAAAAATTAATAGGGACATGATAGTAAATTTATACAAACTTTATTTTCAATAAAATAAAAAAAAAAAAAATTTCATTCATCCACTTTTCCACTCTCCTAACCAAATACAAATGAGGAAAACTAAAAACTTTTATATCCTCTTTCTATTTTCTATCCTCCTATTTTTTCATTCTTCCAATCAAACAAACCCTTAAGGATAACATTATTGCATGATTCTATAGTTTTGTGAGATATTTCTTAACTATCTTTTTAATTTTCTATTCTTGCTAATTTTTTAAGATTTATATTTATGAATCAAAATTTGTTTATAAGGTATATTTTCCAATATAGACTACTACTGAGCTATATTTTCCAACAAAGACTACTAGTGTATGCCCAATCCGTTTGAGTTGATCTAAATCGGCCAAGTTCTATCACGGATTGTGGGTTCTTTTTCTTTAATTATTAATTTTTATTTTGCAAAAGATTTTGGTTTTTTTTTTTTTTTAAATTTGGGCGTGGTGCATTTTAGTCCCGGTGGTACCTCCTAGGCCCAGCTCCCACAAATCCCGAATTACCTTCCCTGGTTGGCCCAATCCTAGCCCAAATTTAATTTAAGCTAAACAGCTCAACTATAAAACCAGCAAATCACAAGCCTCACTACCCCAAATTTAATTTTTGGAGGTTAGATACGATGATTAAAAAGACTGGTACTCTCTGAGTCTTTGTAATTCTCGCCTGCGAATTTTTGCTGAGCTGGGAAGGAAGTCTGGAACAGGGCATTCATGTTCCAAATTTTTTTATTTTGGATTCATGCATGTTGCACTTGGAGTGGCACTTGAAATTTGGTAGGAATGGATTGCCAAGGGTAGTATTGAAATTCTACACAGAAAAATCCCATTACAGGCAGCCTTGAAATATTTAATATTTTCAGGCAGAATGAGACTGGCTGAACTCGAAATTTGGCCACAACAGCATTCTTGATTTCAAACACGATGCTCCATTAGCAATCTCAAAATTCTCCATTGTAGTCATGTACCAACGACAGACTTTGGAAATTTTTTGGACTGAAGCAAGTGGCTATATGTTGTGGCAGGGAGGGTGGAATTGCCAATATGGACCAAAATTAGACACCATGACGTCCACTTAGCTATCACTATGTAACATTGGACTCGAACTACAGTCACCCATGAATAAATTACACTTGCATATTTTAAATTGATTTCGTGGGTTCAGTTAATTCAATTAATAAAGTATTGTATTTTTGTCGACTTTTACTTACATAAAAAATAAACATATTAATGACTCAACTTGTTAATAAAGAATAATACTCTTCAAACAAATGTCATAGTATCAAATAAAGAACCTTGTAACTTAATTAATTGACTACTCTTGGAGTGTCTATAACATCAAAGATTTAAATTCTCCCTCCATATTGAATTATTTAAAAAAAAAAAAAATAGCCACATGATCAAATTCTATGGTATTGGCATTTTAAGTATCTTCCTTGTTATTTTGTCATATTTAAATGCAGCATTTGTTGAGCCCAATTTGCAAGTATAGATAATCAATAGAAAGATGTTCATTAGTAGATTTAGGATGAAGAATAGAATGGCATAATTCATCAAGTGCTTTTGCTATAGCTATAATTCATAGCAGGTTTCCATACAACCCTTCCAGTCTTCCACCAGTCATCAAACGGTGCAGTAAACTCAGGAATTTGATAAAAAGGCCAAAACTTAAAAACATCTGTAAAAACTAGGGAAGCTTGGAGCTTTGACCATGGAGGCCGAGGACAGAGACTATGAACAGAGAGAGAGAAATATCTGAGATATTTGTGAAAATGCTTCTCGTATATAAATTGATTACAAATGAATTGCTTAGATACATAACTGCAGAGCGGGAGAATTAGGCAAATAACTAACTCTTAAAAATAATTTCCCACCTTATGAGGAACTAATCTGAACTCGACACCTATCAATTATTACTAACTTCTAATTAAATATGACTAAAACTACAAGTAGTTTTATACATCTAATACTAAACGGCTGCAGTTTAAGCTGTCTTCATCTCCTTATAAAACTGACTTCATATACCAGCAGCTCCAACCTTTATACCTTCAAGCTCCATGGATTTTAACACTCCCCCTCAAGATGGAGCATAGATGTTGAGTATGCCCATCTTGGAGAGGAGCTTGAAAAACTGCACATGCCCAATACGTTTTGTGAAAATGTCTGCTAGCTGATGTTTAGTTGGAACATGGAAAATATTCAACATATTAATTTCTCAAAGATGTCTTAGGACCCTAATTTTCAATGTCTTGCAGCCATTGCTTTAACCAGTGAATGAATGAGTTTGGGTGTAACAGGTCTGATCTTAAAATAATGGCCAACCAAATCCATAGTGCTTTGGCAAAGGAGCAGGGAAGGAAGGGATGATCTAAATCCTCTTCTTCTAAGTGACCCAGGACACACCTTATTTGTGACAATATTCCTTCTCTCGAAACACAATATAATTGGAAGGGCATGATTCAGAATTTCTCACAGAAGGATAATAAATCTGAATGGAATTTTTAACCTCCATAAGTTCTTCCAAATCTGTTCACTATTAGAACTTGTGTGAGAATTGCGTTGAGTGCCTTCTACTAGAAGCTGATATCCGCTTTTAGCTTTATAAACTCCCCTATTATATAGAGACCAAATGAACATATCATCCCTATCTGTTTTAGATATGGGGATTGAGAACTCGAAAATGTGTTGAAAACACAAGAGCTGTTTAGACCCCCAATTAAAATTACGGCTCGATAGATTTTACACTAACTTAATACTAAGTGCGGAATAGTGTAAATGCGAGCGGATGAACACAAAGCTACTCTAATCCAAAAACTAAGCAACACAGCAGTATAATGGAATATAAAAGAGTAGGGAAGAAAGATGCAAACACATAAAACACCAAGACGTGTTTTCGAAGAGGAAATCGAAGAACTCGGCAAAAAACCTCTCCGCTGCCCTCCAAGCGGAAATCAATCTACTAGACAATCAGTTGGGATACATGAGTTAGCAAAAGACCCTCCAAGCCTAATCTACCCGATGTACCTAAGCCCTCTAAGCTCCTATTCCAACAAGGCTTCTCGGAACCGTGTCTTGTCTAGCACTCCGGATCCCGCAACAAGCTCCATGTTACATCTGCCATCCTTGGCTTCTTCCAATGCTTCCCAGCAACTCCAAAACACTCTCTACACTCTGAATAGGTGTGAGTTGTATTTGGGTACAAATCTCCTCTCAAGATATGATAATGGGAGAAGGATGGAGAAGAGGCTACAATGAATTCTCACTAAGGAGGAGTAGCTCTCTCTCAAAAGATGGGTGTGTGTGTTGTAGAAAACCTATCTAGGGTTTTTCTCTCTGAATAGTCTTTCATATATTTGTGGGTAATGAGGGTATATATAGTATGGGTGAAGGGTAAGAAAGTCACTCATTAAAATCCTCCAGGCAAAATGTTTCGCGACTGTCTCGCGAGAAGACCTTACTCGCGAGATACTCGCGAAAACGACAGCCTGGCATGATTCTTCAGCTTCCAGTCATGTGCTTCTCACATGACTCTTTCGCGGCTTAGCTTCCAGCGACACACCCGCGAGATCCACTGATCTTCAATAAAGCTTGAGTCTTCACCAACTTGATACTAAACCTAATACAATTAAATCCCACAAAATACAAGAAAATGAAATAAAGTAATTACAACACATTTTGTCATGGAATAAAGCTAATATAAAACATAGTTGTAAATCACAACTTTACAATCTCCCCCTTTGGTTATTCCGTGACAAAACACCCTATAACAGACTCTAGACTTAAACATGAGTTTAGGAACACAAGCAAAACTCACTCACACCTAATTCTAGATTCTGATAAGTTCTTGAAACATATGAACAAGTAACTCCTAAAACACAACA
Organism: Quercus variabilis; assembly: GCA_030445155.1. Taxonomy (NCBI): domain Eukaryota; kingdom Viridiplantae; phylum Streptophyta; class Magnoliopsida; order Fagales; family Fagaceae; genus Quercus; species Quercus variabilis. The sequence continues at coordinate 44,342,405 of CP129455.1, forward strand.
ACAAAATATTATCATTGTATGCAGAAAACTTGAAAAAAAACATATGGAGCAATAATAGCATGATCAAGCAAGATGAAATAGATAACACTAGATCATGGCAAGATCAAACAAGTAATCACTATACACAAGCAATTACAATGCTCATTCTCACAAGGAATGAACATCCGGATATGTAAGATGATAAGCTCAATTGAAGAGTACCATTTGCAAGTCCAACACTCAACCAATGCACAATACTTGAAGTATTCGCATTTAGGAACAATCCTACTAGGGCACAAGAGTGTTCATCACTCAACCAATGCATAGAACGTATATGCATCTAGGAACAATCCTACACGGGCACAAGAGTGATGTATTGAAGTAAAAAGTGTGACATTGAACTTCAATAACACAAGCATAAAGGCTGTATAAACAATGTACTGAAAATGCATGGCACATACCATAGAAGCCTACAAAACATGCAATTAAACAAACCCTAAAAGCTTACAAAAGCAACATGGGTACATGAGTGTTCATCACTTGAACAAGATGCAAAGCATAGATACTAAAAGTAACACAAAGCATCGAGAAAACAAGCATAAAGTAAATCAAGGTTTTCTAAAAAATAATGTCTTCTCCCCTTTGGTATATGCATCTCCCCTATGGCTTTTCCCCCTACGAATGTGCACAAGGTAGAATTTCTCTCCCTAAGAGTGTGCACATGAGTCATATAAAAATGATGATACTCTCCCCCTTTTTGTCACTAATAGACAAATTAATCAAGAGGAAGGAGGGAAAGAAAAGAAGATAAGAACACGGGTAAAAGATGATGCATGAAGGGTGCACGATGAATGAGAAAATGAAACTCAAACATAAGACAAAAACATTTTAAAACAATGCTACAAAGTATAAAGAACATGACATGCTAAGGATGATGGAACATGATGTAAACCTAGACATGACACGGACACAAGAACATGTTATATGTGCTAATAGGTCTAAAAGAACTTAACTAGCATGAGTTAAAGCAAAAACATGTCAAGTGTTAGAGTGTGTGCAGCAAGGTGTAGCTACTGTGCATCAAGTGTGCATATGAGATGCATGACCAATGCATGAGCAAGGCATTCAAGGGGCAAAGTGTACAAAACACACCACCAAAGATCAAAACATGATAAACATGAATAATTATGGTGATCTCCAAAATTTGGTACTCATCGGAGTCCAAAACAATGAGAAAATGCTATATGGGCATTTTATCAAATACTTAGAGTGCACACACTACCCATGTATGATGAACAATGCAAGAACATATGAAAATCTTGCCTTAATACATGTTATTTTTGTCACAAGGGACCAACATTCAAAGTAAATTATCATTTAAAACAAAGCCCAATCAAAAAGATTGACAAAAATTAAGTTTTCCAACTCCCATTTGAGAAAATTCCAACTATGAACGTAAAACCCCCAAAAACATAATCTAAGGATCAAAATAAATGAAATGAGTTAAAGATTACCTTAGAGATGTTTATGGAATGAAAAACACTTGAATTTAGTTGGGTTTTGATGTAGAAACATTAAAACAGGGGTTTGGGAGAAGATGAGAGGTGTTTAAAACAAATGACCCACGAAATGCCCTTTAAAAAGCTGATCTGGAAATTTTCACAAGTATCTCGCTACTTAGAATCCCGCAAAAATTTCGTTGGTATCTCGCAGGTAAGCCTTACTCGCGAAACAATCGCGAAACTCTCTATTCAAAACTGAAAAACTTGCGAATTGGACATTTTCACTCGTGACTGAACTTAAACATGAAATAAGTCACGAAAATACCTAGAAAACATGTTTTTCACACAAAAACAATTTGAAAACTTTAAAAAACAAGGGTGATATAAATCACTTCCAAAGGCAAACAAAAAGAACAAAAATCTTTTTGGTTTGATCCACATATGGTTGAGCACACACACATCACATTTGAACACGTACAATCACACAAATGAAATAGACATTCATTGAACAAAAGTCTTGTGTGTTGTGTGTGAGGATCCAAGTGTGGAATAGTCCTTAGACTAGAGTGAAGCTTCAATGATCAATTCAATCGGGTCATACACAACTGATACGAAATCAAGTGGACAATCTCCATTATAGAAATGAGTATATATGACCTCCCACACATTGAATACAAAACTTAGAAGCTTTTCATTTGGCTTCTGCATAAGGCATAACAATTGGTCCATTTTATTTTGTTTGGACAAAAACATCTCATTTTGAGATTGGTGCTTGAAATTTATGATATTTCAACATTGATGATTAGCCTTTGGCTTTTTGAGCACCATACAAAACATCTTAAAAAGAGTCGCTTTCCCTTTTTCCTAGTCAAATACTAGTATGTGCGACAGGTTTTTGCAGCTCAATATCTCTTTTCATTTTGAGATTTACATTTGGTGAGCTCTATTTGCAAAAAAAAAAAAAAAAAACAATAAATAAAGTGGGAAGAGATATAGACACAAGTCTATGCAAGTATCAAGATCAACAAGACTATTGACCAATCATTCATGACAAGCTTAAAGATCTATTTACAACAGTCACACATGGTATTCAAGATTTCTCCCACAAAGAACTAGGTGCATATAAAACAAGCTAAGCTCGTAAATGCACAATGCCATTAGTACGAAGGTACTAGGCCAAACTCACATGTGAAATGTGCTCAAACATATACGATCAAACTTTTTGAATTTTTCACTTTTTATGTGGTTTTGGATTTTTTACACACACAAAACAATGACATAAAAGTAAGATCAAAACAAAAACAATGCGTACAAATAAATGCAAAATGCACAAATGCATGAAGATATGACATTTAATGCATGAAAGGTTCTACAAAGATTGAAAAAATTAGATCAAGGACCAAAAGAGCAAAAGCTCAACCATAAGAGCTCTTCCTCATCCAAACTGAATGGTTGCTTGGAATGAGTGTCTCAAGAGAAGTGAGACAAGGGTTGGGATAATGAGAACCAGAGATGCACATAGTCAAAGAGTTAAGAGCATTAAACACTTTCTTTAACAACATGCTATTTTCACTCAAATCCGGTTTATCATGCAAAGTACAACTTCCAAGAGGCTCAAGTTTCTCTTTTCTTTTAATTCTTTTAAGAGCATGAAACTTAGAGTAATGAGGTCTTAGATGACCAAAGGCACCACAATGGTGACAAACAATGTGTTTAGGTCCATTAGGCTTTTTGGGAATGGATCTAGCAACTTGGGTTTGTTCTCTCTTCAACTAAGAACATTGAGGCTTTATATGACCAATCACACCGCAATGGTGGCAAGTTGGAAAAAACTTAGATCCACTCAATTCCCTAGGATTGGACCTAACCAAAGGCTTAGGCTTAAGAGCCTTTCTCTCCACTTTTTGATTTCTTTTATGTGGAAGAATGTACACCGATTTGTCTTTTGAGGCAAAACACACATTAGGCACAAAATCGAGTACCACAACATGATTGCAACAAACATTTTCATCATTTTTAACAGTAGGTTCAGCAATCAAAAACTTGGCATGCATCTTAAGAGATTCATTTTCAGATTTAAGATCATCAACAAGTTTGTTAGACAAAACAAGTTTAGCATCCAAGTCCATATTCAAACACTCAAACTCTTTCAGCTTTTCAAGAGAATTTTCAGCAAGTTTCTTATATTTTTCAACCAATTTGATGGATTCATTGAGCTTAGCAATCAAATCATCATTTTCACAAAATAACTTGCTTAAACTCTTTTGAAACTTCTTAGCATTTTTCTTGAAGAGTTTGGTGCTAGGAATATCAATAACACCCAAGGATTCATGTAACATGGCATCACAATCATGAGGATAAACACTCATAGAGGCATTTTCACAAACACATGGCATGTTACAATCAACAACATCCATACAAGCATGTAAAGCATTATCCATGGCAAAACACACAAGGGTCAAGGATCACATTTAGGTAATGAAACCAAAACAAGTGTACCCGCTCTGATACCAATTGAGAGCTCGAAAATGTGTTGAAAACACAAGAGCTGTTTAGACCCCCAATTAAAATTACGGCTCGATAGATTTTACACTAACTTAATATTATGTGTGGAATAGTGTAAATGCGAGCGGATGAACACAAAGCTACTCTAAGCCAAAAATTAAGCAACACAGCAGTATAATGGAATATAAAAGAGTAGGGAAGAAAGATGCAAACACAGAAAACACCAAGACGTGTTTTCGAAGAGGAAACCGAAGAACTCGGCGAAAAACCTCTCCGTCGCCCTCCAAGCGGAAATCGATCCACTAGACAATCAGTTGGGATACATGGGTTAACAAAAGACCCTCCAAGCCTAATCTACCCGATGTACCTAAACCCTCCAAGCTCCTACTCCAACAAGACTTCTCGGAACCGTGTCTTGTTTAGCACTCCGGATCCCGCAACAAGCTCCATGTTGCATTTGCCATCCTTAGCTTCTTCCAATACTTCCCAGCAACTCCAAAACACTCTTTACACTCTGAATAGGTGTGGGTTGTGTTTGGGTACAAATCTCCTCTTAAGATATGATAATGGGAGAAGGATGGAGAAGAGGCTACAATGAATTCTCACTAAAGAGGAGTAGCTCTCTCTCAAAAGATGGGTGTGTGTGTTGTAGAAAACCTATCTAGGGTTTTTCTCTTTGAATAGCCTTCCATACATTTGTAGATAATGAGGGTATATATAGTATGGGTGAAGGGTAAGAAAGTCACTCATTAAAATCCTTCAGGCAGAATGTTTCGCGACTGTCTCGCAAGAAGGCCTCACTCGTGAGACACTCGCGAAAACGACAGCCTGGCATGACTCTTCAGCTTCCAGTCATGTGCTTCTCACATGACTCTTTCGCGACTTAACTTCCAGCGACACACCCACGAGATCCACTGATCTTCAATAAAGCTTGAGTTTTCACCAACTTGATATTAAACCCAATACAATTAAATCCCACAAAATACAAGGAAATGAAATAAAGTAATTACAACACATTTTGTCATGGAATAAAGCCAATATAAAACATAGTTGTAAATCACAACTTTACAGGGATAAAGCTAGTAGCTTTAGCATCCCCAAATTCATAGATTTGGTTAAAGAGCTAGGAATTCCAGGTTTTTGTCTCATGATTTAATGAGGCCTAAAAAACTTTATGGATACTAAGGGTTTTTTTTTTTTTTTTTTTTAATATCACTCATCACTTCTTACTCAATTTTTGCCACTCATCATTCATCACTCATACCCCAAATTTTCTATAACCTACCTGTTTGGCACATGTTTTCAGTTTCTCATCACTCAATTTTTTCTACTTTTTGTGGGACCCATACCTGAGCACCATGTTAGGCATTCTAGTTAGCCTACCTGCCTCACACCATTTCATTTCATTTTCTTGACTGCTCATTTCATTTTGCCACTACCAGGGGCGTAGCTATGTGTAAGGGTGGAGGGGCCATGCCCCCCCCCCCCCCCCCCAAATTTTGAAAAAAAAAAATTATTTATTTATTTTAATGTTTTTAAAATTTAGTCTACAAAAATAAAAGTCGGCCTCCCAAATATTTGATTTAGTCCAATGATCTTAAAAAAAATTGGCCTAATAATTATAGAGACATAACATTATTTTCACAATTCTATTTTTTATTGTAAAATATGCTTATATCTGTTAAATATTTGATAAAGTTTGGCACCAAACATATTTGAATCTATATCTTTTTCAACTAGTTATGTGACAATTAAGAAGTCATTGACTCATTAAAAAAATAATGTCACTAAAACTACACATGAAATGTCTCTTTAGTTACTACATTATGGATTAGAGCAAGCTAGCTTCAAATATGTTTGAAACCTAACTTATTCCTCCAAGTTTTGGATCATTCATGTTTTTGAAAATTTCAATATTTCATTTAAAATATTTTTTACTTATTTTAGTATAAAATTTGATAATTTGTATTGAAAATGAATTTTTTTAAGAATTTCACTATAAAAATGGTAAAAATGAATTTTATTTTATGAAAGATAGAAGACAAACACAAACACAATCATTTCATTGATCCCCTTTTTCCTCTTTTGGATCGACGATAAAGCACAAACCCAACAAAGCTAGATCGACGACAAACACAAGCGCAATCATTTCATAGAACCTTTTTTTCCTCTTTTGGACCAATGACAAAGTCAGATCGAGTCATCGAATGGGTCGGCATGGGCAGGTAGATCGGAGAAGAGAGACCGTGGATGGGGAGGGTTGAGATTCTTTTGTCTTTGAGCGAGACTTTGCTCTGAAGAAGTACAAAAAGAAGAACATATAAAGAAGAAGAGAGAAAGAAAGAAAGGAGGAGAAGAAAGAAAAGAGAGAGTGACCGGTGGGAGAGAGAAGGTTGTTTGATTTGACAAGACTAGTGGGTCCCATACATGTGTGTTTAATTACGAAAATGTCATTGGAAACTGAGTTTTGGAAACTGAAAACACTTAAAATGTGTTTTTAGTTTCCATAACTCATTACTCAAAAATTAGAGAATTGAGTGATGAAAACAAAAACCAAACGAACTTCTCAGGCATGGGTCCCACCATTTTTGAGTATGGGTGATGGAAACAGAGTTATGAGCGATGAAAACAACAAATTTAAATAGCCCCTTAATTGTTGAAGGACTGAGGAGGTTATTTTAGTATGGAGCCAGACTTTATGGTTAATAGAGATATTACAGCCATCTCCTACTCTCCATTTAGCTTGTATCAGAGGGGAATTCAGACATGAGAATGGGTATTTAAAGAGTTTATGGACAAGTAGACACATCGTAATTGATGAAAGACACATCGTAGTTTATGGACATGTTTCTATTCTATGTACGTTTAACCAAGCTTTAAATTGATGAAAGATGCCGAAATTCAAATTTTACAAACAAGTAGACACATCGTAATTACATGGTGTATGCCATAATATGTGAGAATGCATATCAACAGTTAAAATTTTATGTGGCTTGATTTTTTTTTTTAATCGAACGATCTAATTGTTGTGTTTTGCACGATGTTTTAATCGTTTTGAGCTCAATTGTATTTTTGAATGAAATTCATGTTCATCGAACTGTCTAAATGGAGTCTAATTCTAAAGTGGTTTAAGAAATTATAATTTTACTCTTAAGGGAATGTTTGGTTGCAAAATGTGGTGCCTACACATCAACTGTATATGTATCAATCATGCAAGTGCAATGTTTGTCAAAGAATACTCAGTTTATCATGTTTGAATGGAAAAAATGAAATCAATTGTGGTACATTTTGCTTCCCAAAATTTAACAAATTTCTCTCTTTAAGAGATTTTATTGTGATTGCGGGCATTAGGATGGACACTAGTTGGAGTTAAATTATTAGATTGCCAAAAATCCATGAGCTATCAAGAAAGCTAATAATGCCACATATTGACTCGAATGGAATTGTGAAACTGACACCGCTTTATGATGAATTTGAAGGCGAGCATCCTACAAACTTGCCCAATGTGAAAGATATGGATCGGCACACATGCGTTTGTTTGGGAGGTAAGTCCTACAAACTTGCCCAATGTGAAAGATATGGATCGGCACGCATGCGTTTGTTTGGGAGGTAAGTCCTTGTTGATTTTCATCCTTTCTTGTGTTGTGGAATGAAATTGTGCTAATGTGTGATCTCCTCTCCAATTTCCATGTAGTTTTGGGCTTATTAGCACTTCAACATAGAAATTCTAGTGTTAATTGAGGGATGATGGCACAAATTATTGAGGCTTTGTTACCGAACACTTTCTAGTTGGGTGGACATTCGTGCTATCCGTCATTGAAAAGGCTAACTAAAATTTGGTTGATTTACTCTCCTTGGAGATTTGGTTGACTTGGGAGGAATTTGTTATTGAGATTTTGGAGAAATGATTTTGGCAACAGTCCTAATAGGTTTATGATCATCAAAACTTCATCTTGTCTTGCATTAATAGAAAGAGTAAAAAATATGGTTAGTATCTGTTGGATTATAGATTTGACTATAGTTAATTAACTAATTACCCAAGTTGATTAATTAATTTAAATTATATGCAAACCTAATTAAGGCACAAACAAATCACTAAACTAAATTAGAGTGCACCAAAAATTAAATTGACACAGTGGTTTGTTTACAAATGGAAAAAACCTTCAAAAACAAAATCCCCCTAGGAATTTCAAGTCACCACTTCCAAAGAATTCACTAATCAAGAACAAGCAGTTACAAGTGCAAATAATCTTACCCTCTTGGCCTATCTCAAAGTACTTACCTATAATAGAACCTTTGCTCCAATCTCCAATTGGACTTAATCTTGTAGAAGACTTCTCATTTGCATGGATCCCAATACATAGGTAACAGTTTTGCATGAATCACACTGCGTGACTAACTCCATGGTAACCTTTTTTTTTTTTTAATTGTTGTAAATGATTTGCAATAGCTTCACAAAATATCACCAATAAGATCTTCAATTGTTGATGTCAGAGACTTTGCTTGATACAAATCCCAAAAACGCACAAGAGTCACAACAAGGTTTCTTTCCTTTTGTTTTCTGAACTTAAAGGTTCAAAAGGTGGAGGCTAGGGTTTCAATATGAAATCCTTATGAAGCATTAGGGGTTTTTTTTTTTTTTTTTTTTGAGCAAGACTTAGATACAGTCTCTTAGGTTCACTTCTTAAGATTCTGCCATGTGGATTTTTTCTTATGGGATAGAAGTATATTCTTAGTTAAGTAGCCACATGACTGAATCTTAAGAGGGGAAGCTAAGGAATAGCACCTAAAGTACTTTACCTAAGTTTTGTCATTTTTTTTTTTTTTTTTGTCTCTACCACCTTATTTAAATAGGAGCTTAATGGGCATTTAAAAAGGCTCTCCTATTAGGTTTACACAAATCCACAAACAATAGCTACTGAGAATAAAATATTGCATGCTATATTAGAAATCTTGTAGTTCGATAGATCGAGAGGTATCAAATAGCAGAAAAACATATTTTAAGGTTGTTGTTGGATTTTGTCATCTTATTAAGCCTGAGTTAAATTTGGGCTAGGATTGGGTCAAAAAGGGGAGGTAATTTAGGGCTTGTGCAAACTTGACTAAGTAGGGCATTTAAATCCTAGTTGTTGAGTACTATGCGCCTAAAACTGGGCTTTGTTCTTGATCTTCTCAACTGGAACCTTTGTTGTGCTGTGTCTTTTCTGATGGCTTCATCTAGTGTGTGTGTGTGTGTGTGTATTGTCAATTGTGTAGTTTGTATTGTGGTTTTCTTGTTATGTTAGAATAAAATTTATTCTCATTCATTCCAAAGACTTACATAATTTGAGATATATATGCACGTTCTCTTCATTTTAGATTTGGATATACTGACTTGATTTTATCATAACTTGACATTAGCATGAAATTTGGGGTGAATTGAGTTAACACATAGAACTTATAACTTGAAGAAAATCATAATTTTTGGAAATTTTTAATTATTTTAAATTTAAAGCCAAAGTGGTGAGGAAATTAATTATGTTGGGCCAAATGTGTTGGGTCCCTTAGTGTTTGGTTTTAGGCTTAAAAACTTTCAAGTATGACCAACATTGTTAAAAAGATTTTGGAGTAATTAATCCAAATTTGTAAGAACTTTATTTTAAGACCCATGATGTGTTTCATTACTGCTATTTGAAGGTTTAGGCTATAAATTTATGAAGGTTATGATGTAAATCGCTTAGGAATTTGCTTTGGTTCCAATTATCTATTCAAAGACATTCGTTTATTGGTTGGTTAGCTGTAAACAACAAACTTTCCACAAGAGATAGAAATTGTCTTGGAAGTAGAGATCATTTATCTTCTTTGAATGTCCTTTCACTTGAAGGGTTTGGGATGACATGATAAAGTTGTGTCTAGTTTCAAATACTTTGTTTTTTTCAATAAATGTAAGCTGAATCACTAACAAAATAAATAAATCACTTTGAAAATATGAATATCAGTTAACCACAAAATAAATAACTCCATTTGGACATCAAGGTGATGGATATGGTTGAGTTTTGATAGTCTTGATATCAAATTTCGATATTGCCATTTAAGTGTGGAACCAAGTACATATCAACAGTCAAATCCTTATATTGTTTTTACTGCCTCATATTATCTTAGATATGAATAGATATTGACATGTTTATTTTCACCAAGTCATCTAATCCTATATTAGGTTCTGCTTTATATTGTTTGGGGCTTTTGAAATAAAAATTGTTTGTCAATTTAAAGTAAAGTGGACTTTAGATAATGATTCCTCTTAAGATATTATATTATATATGTATAATTGAAAAGAAGATTAGCTAAATAGTGAATCTTTTATGTAAAAGTTCTTTCCATATATATATATATAATGATATTGTTGAAATAAATAAATAAACATTTTCTAATAATCGTCTAGACTATAATCTTTGCCAACACAAGGCTAAGAGTTGGTCTTTGGATAAAATATTGTTTATTGCAGTGTGGTGCATTGTTATTGTTATTGTTTGCTCTTCAAAATCATTTTTATTATTTGCTCTTCTAAGTTATTGTTATATCTTACCTCATTGAGGTTATTGTTTGCCATGAGATTCACCTGCCGACTGTTAAGAATGTCTTCGATGGTTAATATTTTATACACTATTTATTGTTTATTGTTATTGACAAATTGTTAGTAAAAAACAACTTTACTATTAAGTATATTACAATATGTTATTGTAAATAATTTACCCAATGATGAAGTAAAGTTCCTATAATTGAACTATGGCTTATTGAAAATGGGTAAATCTTTTAAGAGAGCATTTGTTTTTTTGACAAGTCATATGTTTTTCATTGTACAGTTAAATATTCACGTCCAAAACAGATTTTATTGTTTTTACTAAATTACTTTCATACTATTGATAAATATTTTGTAAAATATAACACATTGTCAATTATAATGTGTATTTTCACATGACAATATCATGTGATGTAGTCTCTTGTTTATTTGTTATCTCACCCCCTTTTTCCACCATTTTCAGATTAGTACTGTAGTGGACTTTTTCAATGAAATAAATTGGTGGCTGTTGGAGGTATGATCTGAAGATTGCATGTATTTCCCTATGGCTTTATCTTGTGTGTGTATTGTATGGTTTGTATCGTGGTGTCGTTATGTTGAATAAAATTTTATATGTGAGATTGGCAACCCTTCTTATTGTTTTGTAATGTGTTGACTTTTAAAACTCTGTAATTTTCTGGAGTGTGTGGCTTAAGTCTTAATAAAAGTATTGTTTTTATCATTGATTATATGTATGACCAAACCATTTGTGTTCATCAAATTGGCTAATTTTTATCACAGATTGTGGGTTTTTTTTTAGAAGTGCTACATCTATAATATTTTCATAACAAATCATAAGTAGTAAGTTGTTATTGGTTCTAATTTGAATCTACAACTTAAATTCTTTTTTGCCCACTTATAACAACCAATAACAACCCATCACTTAGAATTTGTTATAAAAATGTTATGAAAATATTGTGGACATAACACCTCTTTTTCTTTTTCTTTTTTATGCAAAAGATTATGTCTTTTTTCTAAGATGGGCCCAAAAGAATATTCTGAGGGGGGAAGATTTATGTAAGATTGTAATAGGCAGTTGCTCAATTTTGTGATATTGTTAAGCCAATTGGGGATAGGATTTGGCCTAAAAGGGAGCTATACTAGGGCTTGTGTGCACTAGACTAAATAAAGTTCACGTTCACGTTCGCCACCGTTAACAAACAAAGCTCACAGCCTTGCATTCGAAGCAACTCTTTTAGTCAAATTATTCCAAGTCTTCTACAGTATTTTGCACATGAGCCGCAATTCGAAATCACCTACATGAAATCACCTCCATTAGGTCTCTGTAATTCAGCTCCTTTTAGTTTTATAACAATCACAAGGTGACTTTCCCTGAATTTTGTTATATGCCTGAAAGCCCAAAGCTGAATTAAGGCCTAATGATCCCTTTTTGGGTCCTGGATTTTAGTCTTGACCATGTTAGCTTTGGCATGTTGCCCTTACGCAGAGAGGTACCAAGGCCACACATGCACGCAGAAATAACTAAAGGGTAAAAAAAAAAAAAAAAACCCCAATTCCAATCCCAATGGGCCTACCTAATTGTTTTGGATTTTAAGGTTTCGTTTCTTTGCTTTAATCTATTGGCAATATTCACAAAATGCCATGGTGGAGAAACTCGTTCATCTTGACTCTCGAACTAGAAGTGTCAAAATTTTCAAGGCCGAAAGTAGCAGATCTTTAGACCAGCTTTCACAATCCCTCAATTATGAGCTATGCTAGTGCTACATAAAGTGGCACAACTTGTGCCACAACTCGCGAATGTTGTGAGTTGTGAGTGGTAGGGAATGATGGTAGGTCCATGTGGAGACACTCATCTACCACTCACAACTTGCTATGTAGGCAAGTTATGACACAAGCATAACTCCTCAATTATCTTCCCATTTAGGCCCAAGTTCCAATCCTAGTCAAACTCCAAAATTTAAACCATAAAATGGTTACAAGGCTTTCAATCCAACAACTACCAGTCTATCATATACATATCTTTCGTTCTTTTGGCAAATCAGAATCTTTTATCCCTGTGCTTCATTTTATGATCAATCAATCAAAATATATCATGTATTTGATTTTTTTTTTCAAGGAAAATAAAAAATGTGTGACAAATTGTAAATTTTTTTTTTTTTTTTTTATGTTGACAAATTATAGTCAGTGAAATATAAAATTATGCAATATTCTTTTATACTAATTTACATCCAATATTTTACACATATATCCGTAATGGATGTGGAAATGTCCACATAAAAGTGGATGTAAAAAAAAAAAAAACTAATATGAGAGAATCAAAGTGGAATGAAAATGTTTCTATATAAAATCTCCACCACCACAATTTTTTTTAGTAGATGTGAGAGAATCATATCCTAGAGTGTAATAATTAAAGTGGAACAAAACATCTAAAGAAAATCCACAAGACAACAGGTATTTTTTTGTTTACGTGACACTTTTCTTGAGCCTCCTAAAAAAAGACAATTTTTATTTTTAGGCTGGGAAAAAGAACAAAATTCAACATCTCACAGTCCGTGATAAGAATTGGTCACTTTAGGTTAACTTAAATATAGATATTAGATGCACTAGTTTAGTCAAATGATATACGTACGTACAAGTGCGCATAAACTAATAAAAATAATAATTTATTACGTACACACCTAGTGGCGGAGTCAGGATTTGAGTTTACGGGGGGAAAAAATTTATATATGATATACGTACATACATAAATTTATGTGAATATATAATTTTTGAGACCAATTTGAAAAATTAAAAGCTATTCATTTAAATACTAAGTGATATTTAATGTAATTATACAAAAAAAAAAAAAAAAAAAAAAAAAAAAAAAAAAAACACTACCCAAAAAAAACACTACCAAAAAAAAAATCTTATTCATAATATTGTATTTATCTGTTGAGATATTTCTAACATGAGTGTTCTTTTTTTTTTTAAGCCAAAATTCAAGTTATGAATGAAACTATTAGTAGTTAGATAGATACTGAATGCAATATATGTGAATTTCTATTATTTTGGTTAATGTGTTCCCATAAAATATTCAAATTATAATATGGTAGGGACAAACTAAAAAAATTTCAATGCAAAGCATCTAGTGGAGGACTTAAGGTTCCTCAATAATATATTTAAAAGTTATCCTCTTTTTCAAGACCAAAGAAACAAAGTGACATTTAATAAACCTAAAAACAAAAAGTAGGCAGGGGTATTTAATAGCTAAAAATATTTTTTCACCCTTAAAAAAGGAAAAAAAAAAAAACTAAAGGTATTTTTTGAGTGGGTCAGGGGGCCGCCTGCAGCCAACACACCCCCCCCCCCCCCCCAAAACACGGCTCCACCCCTGTACACACCTCACACAATCATAGAGAACAACAAGAAATGAACACAAAACAAGACAAGATGCAAATCTCTGAAATATGACAACCACAATACAAACTAGCAGCAAGCTACATACAAATACATAATACATACACCAGATCAAGCAAGCAAGATAAATGCCATTGTCGTCGTATTGCATGGGTTAATGAGTCTACACCAAAAACCCATTTTTTACTTAAAAACAAAGAAACCTAAACAATAAAAATGACGTAAAAACAAGAGCGGGAAATGCCAATAATAGTAATAATAATAACAAAAAAAAGTTTCATATGTAGTTTGTTGCCAACGTCCCCCTCACACCTGTCAAAAACCTCAAGAGTCTCAGACAATTGATGATATATATATATATATATATTTAATTAATTAAGGGGATGTTTGATTATGTTGTTTAAACAACAATTTTCATTGTTTAAACAACACAACACGTATTTTCACAATACTTTTTCACCCACACATATTTTTATAATACTTAAACAACGTTACTAGAACAACATTACCAAACGGACCTAACCCACACAATACAACATGAAATTCTAAATAATAAAAAAGTATACTTCATGCATGAACGGAATTTTAATCCACACATAAAAGTTCCAAACAACGAGATGACTTACACTGTGTACGTATTGGTGAGGATCCGATTAGACAGAGGTTGACTCAAAGCCGTTGTTAGTGTTCACAGATGGAAGTTGGATATAGGTACCATTACTGTGGCCGCCACTGTTGGAACTACACTGGCGTAGTTTAAAGAAGAATCTCAAAAAGAGTGTCAGAGGGATAACCATTATATTGACACCCATTAATTCAAAGAAGGAGACATGAAGGTCAATGATTGAACATGAGTGTGAAGTGTAGGAAGAGGCGGAAGGTTTACAAATGCGCAAGGTGGGGGGAGGAGGCAGAAATGGTTTGGCCATCGTACCTGATTTTGATTAGATTTGGATATGTATCTGCAAGGCATAAATGAAAGGACCCCACAAAGGGTTTGAAGGACTTTCTGAGTTGTGAATTAAAAGCCAGAGTTCTTTTATATATATATATATATATATATATATATATATATATATATTGTAGGGATAAGGGCCCAGAATCATATGTTAGACCTTGGGCTTGGTCCGAAGACATTAAATGGTTCAAGAAGGGACAAATAGTTGTGAGGGGTTCCAATTTTAAAGTCTCATAAGTAAGGAACGAATGAAAGGTAGTCCGAGGATGAACTCCTCATCGGATATGATGAATGCAGCTCAAATCTATACTCCAACAATCAAGGTAACTTTCCAGGAGGCTCCAGCGATAAGGACGTACATCATATATTTATAAGAGCGGTGGGAACTTAGAAATATTTAAGGAAAAGCTGCTACCACAGCATTAAATGCACTGCAACTACTTTCCTGGCATTTATGTGAAGAAGACTTCTGAACAGTGCTACATTGGCTACCACGACATACAGAAAACCAAAGTAGGTGTCTGATGGGACAAACATTCAAGTAAGGGCTCAGATGACCAACAAATGTAGGATCAAGATGGTCCAAAAGGAGTTATATAATATGAGAGACCTTCCATGAGAGGGAGATCGGAAAAAATAAAAAGAGAGCACTGTAGCAATCAAAATTGTATTTATCTCCCTTTGTTATTGATTCATATAGAAAAGAGATCTCCTCGGACAGCGAATAGATTCAACTCTATTTTCCTTGTTCGTGCTTGATTATCTTTTAAATCCATACTAGCCGTTGTCAAATTCATTAGAGTCTAGTTCTCTAGCCCACTCTCTACAAATTTATTGTACTGGGCTCACTAGGCCAAGATCCTATACATTTTGGGCTTGGGTTGCAAAACGTGTCCTTACATATATATATATATATATATATAGCAAATATTGATTTGAAGGCCAAAGTTCCTATTTAAAAGATAAAATATCATCATTATTGCTATATTTAAAGGTTAGTGTTTATTTGTATTTTATATTTTATTCTTTTTGTTAGAATATGTAATTAAATAATTAAATTTACCATGTGAGATATCCTGTGAAATTTATCTAGAGACATACCATAGAAAATAACATTTAAAGCTTTACTATTAGCATTAGCCGCCGCAAGAGCTGCCTTATCCCAAGTGGATTTTGCAGCCTCCGGCCTAGTCCAACCTACTTCAACCATATGCCAAACGATATCCTCAATAGAGCATAGAGATGCCTTCATTCTGACTTTTCAGAAAGCATAATTGTTACCATCAAAAAATGGTGGAATATTTAGGAATTGAGACATATCCATCTTAAAAAGAGTCAAGGATCACACTCAGGTATTTAAACTACAGCGAGTGTACCTGCTCTGATACCAATTGAAAGCTCAAAAATGTGTCGAAAACACACGAGTAGTTTAGACCCCCAAATTAAAGTTACGACTTGGTTGATTTTACACTAACTTAATACTAAGTGCGGAATAGTGTAAACACAAGCGTATAAGCAAGACAACTACTCTAATCCATAATTAAAAATAGGTTAGCAATGAAATGAACAATAGTAGGGAAGAGAGATGCAAACACAGATAACACCGAGACGTGTTATCGAAGAGGAAACCGAAGAATTCGACGAAAAACCTCTCCGTCGTCCTCTAAGCGAAAATCGATCCATTAGACAATCAGTTGGGATAAATGGGTTAGCAAGAAACCCACCAAGCCTAATCTACCCGATGTACTTAAGTCCTCCAAGCTCCTACTCCAACAAGGCTTCTCAGAACCGTACCTTGTCTTAATTTTCCGGATCCCGCAACAAGTTCCATGTTGCATCTGCCATCATCGGTTTCTTCCAATGCTTCCCAGTAGCACCAAAACGTCACTTCACACTCTGAAATGGTATGGTAAGTGTTTGGGCTATCAACCTCTCAATGGTATGGAAATGGAGATGTAGGAAATGAGAAAATACCCAAAACAAATGTGTAGAGGATTGTGGGTATAACAATCTCTAACTCTCAAGGTGTTTTGCCAGGATTTTCTCTCAGAGGCTCTCCTTTCAATTGTGGGTAATGTGGGTATAAATAGTGTGGGTACAGAAAGTGTGAATCAGATTGGACAGGTTGGTAGAATAGAATGCCTTGTGGGTGTCTCGCGGGAAGGCCTTGCCCGCGAGATACTCGCGAGACATAGTTGTCTCCACTTGGTTTGACTCTTCGCATTCTAGCATGTGGAGGGCACATGTATCATTTCGCGGGTAGCTAAGTCGCAAGATACC
Source organism: Quercus variabilis (assembly GCA_030445155.1). Taxonomy (NCBI): domain Eukaryota; kingdom Viridiplantae; phylum Streptophyta; class Magnoliopsida; order Fagales; family Fagaceae; genus Quercus; species Quercus variabilis. Next base: position 44,359,584 of record CP129455.1, read on the forward strand.
CGCGAGAAATCTTCAGTTTTCAAATGCTTGAGTCTTCACACATACTCTCTCTCTAACACATAACTCCTACAAAGAAATCCCACAACAAATACAGGGTACAACATATTGAATATAATTACAATCAAATTTGGCACGGAATATAAGGCAACAAAAACATATAGTTATAAATAATAACTTTACAGGTTACAAGCCTTTAATTCAATGACTTCCTTGCAATTATTAGCTGAAAATAGAACTTGCTCGTAAGGGCAAGTTACAGTTGACAAAATATTCTATTGGTCCACATAAACAAAAAATTGAAAATGACTACTTTTTTTTTTTAACCCAGTCTACAAAACAATAAGATTTTATCAGTGACACAAAAACATTTTCTCACTGATTAACATGATTGAATAATGTTAGGGACATATTCACACACCCAAATCCACAACATATTTTGTTGTGATTTATGTATAATAAAATATTTTCAACGGGTAAACATGATGTTACTCAAAGTTCAATTTACAACTTTAGTAAGTTGTGAAAAAGATAATGAAAAATAAAACACAATCAACTCAAATGGATCAAGCATTCAGTAGTGCAATCAAACACTAATAGTCTAATACACATCAATGTTATCAATTCTGTTCTAACCAAAAAATTCTTTTATGGTTTATTAATATATCGGTACGAATCACCCATATATTTCATCTCGGCCTAAATTCTAGTTTATTCTAATTTGTTCTGTTAAATTTCAGTTGTATGTGACCAAATCATTAAGCTTTTTTCTTGGCTCTTTTTTTAATTTTCTTCTTAGAATATGGAATTTGAATTTGATTATTTTATTTGATATCACTGTTAAGAGAAATTGGAGCAATTTGAGTTATTTATTTGATTCATCATAAATTTTTTTCTTGGTTTGATATTTGAAATTTCGTGTATTAGGCTAAACTATTAATTCATTCTAAAATTAATTTTCTCTTTAGATATGGTAATATTAAAAATGTTTATGATTTGATTTTGCATAGATAATTTGATATGATATACAACTTTTTGATGAATTATTTTGTGTTATTAGAGATAACTATGAAATGGCAAGTCAAAATTAATTGATACTAAAATATTTTGTTTTAATTTACAAAGTATAATCATGACAATTTTGATACACATACATGCCATTTAGACAATATAAAATGAGATCCGACAAAATAAGTAAATAAACAATATCAATAATGTGAGGATAAATGAACCGAGCAAGAGTTGGGCCGTGGGCTGAGCTCGAGGACAATGGGAGCCTGAGGATGGCTGAATGGCATAATAGACATCGAGATCATTGAGTCGAAGACGTGGAAAGATAATAACAGACTGGAAGTATCTCCCGAGGATCCTAGCTTCCTCAGAAAAGTGTTATGGAAGATTGGAACCCGGCCACCTGGAGAACACTATGCGAGAGGCAATCATACTTCTGAGGATAAGTTTCAAAGAAAGGAGTCAACAATAAACTAAGAAATATCTATGAAGAAGGCTGTTACCACCACATTAAATGTTCTGCACCTAACCAACTTGATGCATTTATTTGGAAAAGATGCCTGAACAGTGATGTTTAGCTTTACAGTTACATACAAAGTTTTCAGGAGGGCTTTGATGGGACAAGCATCCAGGAGATCATTTATACAATCAACAAGTGGAAGGCTAGAATCAAAAAGAGTAAGACCATATAAGGGAAGGGACTCCATGAAAACCGAGCATGTAATCTCTGAAGAAAAGAAAGAACATCTTGTACTTAGATAAAACTTTAGGGAATATAAGAACATTTCATCCTCAGACTTGACCGAGGAGCTTTATTCTTCTTAAAAATTGTTTCCTTATCTTCCTGGCACAAGCCCAACCTACTGAAGCCCATGCTTGATTTGCTAAGTCTTATACCTATACCATCCACTCTCTTACAAATATATTGTTTTGGGCCTGCTAGGCCGTCATCCAGTGTTGGTGGGTTGAGGGTCCAATTCTAGTCCTTACATATAATAATAATAATATAGTTAGATTTAAACCTTGAGGACGCATGCAATTAACGTCTACCGGTTACAAGTATATTATTTTTCTTTCTTTTAAATAATAAGAATTTTTTAACAATATTTTATTCGGTTAAATATAAAATTATGTAAGTGTATGGTGGGATCTATCTCTCTATAAGAAGGAGGAAGTATACTTCCAGAATATACAATAATTTCTTTTAAAAATGACAAGTTACTTCACACACCGACATTGTGCAGTGAAGTTTTAGTAAGGGCATCATTTTTTAAACTAATTAAAACACACACACACACACACATATATATATATAGGAGACTTGAGATATATTCAGGCCATGCTATTCTCAATCTCCACCCTTATATAATAAGACTGTCACACTCTGGGACACAAAACACCACAAATAGCAAACGTAACACAGGGACATAATACACAGAACAAGCAGCTAGCACAATCTACTTCTTGAATCTCCAAATGATGTGGAGCCTTGCACAGTTTGTTGGTAACTATCAGCCAACTCAGGCTAACACTGAGACATCATCAATAATCTGAGTCTGAAGTGTTTCACAAATGTGAGGGCAAACTGTCTACAATTAAAGTCTCAGGCCCAATCCCATTCTTGGACCCATCGTACTATCCCTTGTATAAATATGGGACCAGTAATGGGCTTTGTTCATGATTTTCTCAATCAGGCCTTTTGTGATGCAATGTGTTTCTGGATAGCTTCATGTAGTGCGTGTATTATTATATTTGGTACAAAGTTACTTTTCAAATTTCTCATATCTCTCTTCTTCTTTTTTATTTTTTATTTTTATAAAATTTTAAAATCTAACCATTAAATTTCATATTCTTTATTCTTTATGTTTTTATCATGCATATCAAATTTCGTTCAACTTGGATATTATTCACTATTTGATCAATAAACTTATTTTTTATACACAATTTTAGATCATAAAAATTTGAAATTTTAACATTTGTTTGATGAGATAACAATTAATATTTGATTTTCTTGAAATTTTATATGCATGAAGAATATAATAAGAATATGCAATCTAACAGTTAGATTTTCAAAATTTACACTCAATATAAAAATATATAAAAAATTTGTAAAATTTCACTCTAAATTAATTTGGAGAGAAATTTTATCCTTGTATCTAGTTTATATTGAAGTTATGTTAAGTCATTATTCAAAACCAAAAACAGTATATTTGAGATTTGATGTTGGCAGCTTTGCTTCTTATTCAAAACCTTATCATTTTATATCTTTCTCTTTGGTCAGGGTGGGGTCTACTGTAAAAATGAACTTGGGGGAGCTAGTCCTGTAGGTAACTATGAAAATGAACTTGGGGGAGCTAGTCCTGTAGGTACGCTAGTCCTGTAGGTAACTATGAAAATGAACTTGGGGGAGCTAGTCCTGTAGTTACCTACAGGACTAGCTCCCCCAAGTTCATTTTCATAGTAGACCCCACCCTGACCAAAGAGAAAGATATAAACTGAGTGCCATTTGATGGGTCTTGGCAGCTGCTTAACATCTGCAACATTCTTCTTATTTCCAACAATTCTAGGCAATCGTCTTTTTTATCTCCTCCTATGGCCGGGTAACACTTGCTAGCTAAAGTTATTTGAGCGTGCAAGTGTGGAGATAGAGAGAGTTCTTATTCTTTTCCGGTAATATTGATACAATTTCTTTTTGCAACAGCTTGCCATTGAGCGTTAAAGACGTTACGGAAATCCTGAAGCTCTTGATCCTCATACTTGAACTCTTTCCTAAACTCCGCGAGTGTATAAGATATTTCAGAAGAGGTGGTTAGCAGCAACGACACCGGCGGTGACTGCACTACCAACAACAAAATGGGTATTGAATCTTACAACTCTATTGTAGCCTCTGTTGAAGCTTCTACATCTGCAGGAAATGGCGTTCATCATGCATTCAGTACTCTTTCTTACTATTACTTAGAATTTCATGCTTTTTTTTTTCTTCTAAGGCTTAGTTCAATAAGGAAGCATGGTGATTGGTGAGGTGTTTTTTTTGACAGAGAGACTAGTTTTTCTTGGGGCCATTATACTATCCTTGTAGATGTAGTACTATGGGCCCAAGATTGGGCTTTGTTCCTAATCTTCTCAGCCTGCCCTTTCTTTTATGCACTGTGTTTCCTTAATAGGCTTCTTCTGGGATGTGTGTTTTATGGTTTGTGTTGTGGTCATTATGTTGATTAAAATTTTATCTCATGCATCCCAATCCAAAAAAATAGAAAATAAAAGAAAATTGAGGTGTGAGATTGGTGGATCTACTTCTTGTTTTGTAAATTTCTCAACCCAAAAAAAAAAAAAAACTTCTTGTTTTGTAATGTTTTTAGTGGTAAAAATTGGTAATCTTCTTGAGTTTGTGGCTTAATTCTTCAGTATCATTTTTTTTTTATGAAAAATAAAAGTAACGCTTTTATAATGTATGTGCACCAATATATATTATTGGATTATTATGTTAGTAGATACCAAATCCATTTGAATTGATCTAAATTGCCAAAGATCTATTACTGATTATGGGTTTTTTTTTTCTTCTAAATTATTAATATTTATTTTTCCAAAAGATTTTGGTTTTTCACTATGCTAGGTGGACCCCAAAAGAATATTTTGAGGGTTAAGATTTATGTAAAACTAAATCTGATGTCTAAAAATATGTTGAGGTCATAATTTGGTAATTATCACAATATCAGTCCATATAATTTTAGAGAGCTTCATATGTAAGAAATGATATAGTTTTTTTTTTTTTTAGGGAAAGAAATTAAATATTTTAATCAAAATTTTTTTTTTTGGAGGGAGTAGTTTAATTAAAAGCTATGATACCACTTTCGTTTGTATTTAAAATTAAATAAGAAAACGTTATACCTTACCTTCTTCCATATCATAAACAACAATGACAACTTCTTCAATTTTTGAACTTAACAATAATAATAACTTACTTTGAGAAATTAGAATTACCATCAAAACTAAAAATAAATTAAAATAAATATAATAAATACTACTTCCGTTCCACTTTGTTTGTCTTCTATTTTATTTTGAGATGTTACAAAATATTATTTTGTTTCTAAAAATAAAAGTCAATAATTTACTAATGTTTCTATTATGCTTCTATTTTATTAATAATTTAATTTTTTAATAAATTTATTTAAAAATAATTTTAAAAACTTATATATTTTTAAAAAAATAAATAAAATAATAAATAATATTCTCTTAAAAAATTTACAACCGGGACAAATAAAATGAGTTGGAGGGAGTTTAAAAAATGTAAACCACCAAACACAAATATTAACACAAAACATGTATGCGGTCAAAAGACTCCAAACTGTAGATAGTATTATTATGAACGCTAAATATATAATATTATAATAATATATGCAAGCTGTAAACCACAGCAAAACAAATAGAAAGACGTAGAGATTCAAAACTCAAAAAGCATATAGACTGACACGCATAAATACCCAACGAACAAATAAAAAGATACCCCGCACGGTAAGGTTGGAACTTTAGAAGCTTAAAGTTGAGTCAGGATTCGGCTCAGGTGGTGATCGAGAGTGGCAAACCGGCTAGTTGTGAAGGCAAGCAGACAATTGCAGGTTAGAGACGACGGCGGTGGCGTAGGGGATTTTTTTTTTTTCCTTAAAAGATTTGGGTTTTTTAAGTAAACGACGGATATTTGAATTTATTAGAGACTTGATTTACAAAGAATTTTTATTTTTGGTGGATAATATTGTTGATTTGGAATTTGTTGAAATTATTTTTGTTGTTTGTGTAAATTTGGACGTGCTATGGGCCAGTGGCGGAGCTAGGATTTCAATTCAGGGGGGGCAAGATTAAAAGTCAATATTAAAAATAATAAAAACAAAAAACAATGACAACTATAATTGTCATACAAAAGCTAATTATAAGTAAACTATAGTTAGACATTGAAGTTAATACTATAAAATAAATTGTAGAAATTAATTAATTTGAAAAATATTAAAAATATAGTAATTTATTTGCAAAGTTGTATACACGTCTCACTATCTTTTCTTGATTGTTTTTGAAACTATAAGTAAAATTCGACTTTCTATTTATTTTTCAAAATAATTAAAAATTTTGTTCATAACATAAACCCACAATTTTAAACTGAAATGTCAAGAAATTGAAGAAAAAAAAAAAAAAAAAGGAGAGGGTAAAATATAGGACTATCAATTGAAATGTCATAAGAAAGACACTTTTTTTTTAAAAAAAAATTATTATTAATAAAAGCTAACAGCTGACAAGTCAAAGCTTGTGTGTTATTGTGCTTAAGGAAAATTCTTCCATTTATTTTTGCTTGTGTCAGCAAACTTTTTTCCTATTTTTTTTTCTCCCTTACACGGTGTCATTGACTTATTGGGCATTAGGTAAGCTTGTCATTTTCCCTTTATTTCAGTTGGACCAGGAAGCTTTTTTCCTGATTTGTGTTTAGTTTCTGCATCAAGGAGGGTAAAGCATTTAAAAAAAATTCCTAATTGTAATACATATGGAATATTTTTGGAGGAGTCAAGGGGGGCACTTGCCCCCTCTCGCCCCCCCCCCCTTGGCTCCGCCTCTGCTATGGGCAATGAATGGGCTGGATTTTATTTTTCTTTGGGTTCCTTGAATCATTCTCATTTTCTTAAAAGGGTTTCTTAAAACTAATTTTAAAATTTGAGGGAGGCCCATATGGATTTAAAAAAAAGAGTAAGTCTGCAAACGAGAAACTAAAACCAGTTTTTTTTTTTTTTTTTTTTTTTTTTTTTTTTAAATCTTGGGGGCCAATAAGTAAAATTTTCGGGAAACTGGGGCTGTGTGCTTCCTGATGGTTTCATCTAGGTTGCGTTTGGGAACTTAGATTTGAATTTGGATCTAGATTTGAAATTAAAAGTTATGTCAAATTCAAGCATTTTAAATATTGAAAATTCTTGGTGAATTTATCAAATTTAAATCCTTGATCTTTTTTTAAACTTTTCAAGCAAATGATTTGGATTTAAGTCCCCTCAAATCTAAATCCAAATCCAAATCTAAATAAATGGGAGCCAAACAGGCCACTAGTGTGTGTGTGTATTGTGTGGTTTGTATTGTGGTTGCCTTGTTATGTAAGAATAAAATTTATACTCATTCATCTCAAAGAGTTATATAATTTGAGATATGCACATTTGTCTTCATTTCAGATTTGGATATATTGACTTGATTTTAGCATGATTTGAGATTGGCATGAAATTTGGGATGAATTGAGTTAATTCATAACTGGGAAAAAATCATAATTTTTGGAAATTTCTAGTTATTTTAATTTTAAATCCAAAGTGGTAAAAATTAATTATGTTAGGCCAAATTTATTGGGTCCCTTAGTGTTTGGTTTTGGGGTTAAAAAATTTCAAGTTCAGGAATAGTCATTAAAAAGATTTTGGATAAATTAATCCAAATATGCAAGAACTTTATTTTGAGACCCATTATGTGTTTCATTACCAATTTGATGGTTTAGGCTGTAAATTTATGAAGGTCATGAATGATGAAAATCGCTTAGGAATAATGAATATTAGTTAACCTCTAGTTTAGGGCAAACTAGATCATACTCCATTTGGGACAACAAGGTGATGGAGATGGTTGAGTTTTGATAGACATAATATGAAATTTAGGTACTGTCAAGTTATACTTTTGAGGACTACCTTAAATGGGTTTAAAAAGTTAAGCACAAAATTTTAAGCATTAAACCAAGTACTTATCAATAGTTAAATTCTTATCTTGTTCTTAATACCTCCTGTTTGCTTAGATATAAATAGATATTGGTATGTTTATTTTCCTTGAGTCATTTAATCCTGTATTAGGTTCTACTTGATACTGTTTGGGTGACACAAAAATTGTTTGTCTGTTTGAAGTAAGTAGACTTTAAATAATGATTCTTCTCAAAATATTATATTATAGGGTAAAATATAGTTAACATCCTTTGAGATTTGGACTAATACCAATCAGGTTCAAAACTAACTAATTTGATCCCTAAGCCCAACTTGGACCCTAAACCGTTACTCATTTTTCTCTTCTCTTGTGGTGATTAAGGATTAAGTTGGTCAATTTTAAAAAGTGAACCTAGTTGGCATTAACCCAAACCTTAAGATGGTTAATAGTATTTTAGCCTATTTTGTAAGAATCTTTGCTAAATAGTTAACCTTTTTATGTAAAAGTTCTTTCTCTACATAGCTATTTTTTGCCTTTTCTTTTTTTCATGGGATACATAACTATCTATTTTATCATAGATATATATACATACTTTGTGATAATCTTAATGAAAAAGAAAATGTTTTCAAATAACCAGCTAGACTATCTCTAATCTTTGGTAACACAAGGCTAAGAGTTGTTCTTTGGATGAAATGTTGTTTATTGTAGTGTGGTGCATTACTATTGTTTACTCTTTGAAACCATTTATAATATTTTCTCTTAGAGCCATTGTTATATTTTACCTTTTTGAGGTTATTGTTTTCCATGGGATTCACTTGCTAATTGTTAAGGTTGTTTTATTTTGACTAATATTTTATATACTAATTATTGTTTATTGTTATTGAGAAATTGAATGTGAAAAAAAACTATAATGTTAAATGTATTATTATATGTTATTATAAGTAGTTTATCCATTGATGAAGTGATGTTCTTGTAACTGAACTATAGCTTATAGAAAATGGGCAAATCTTTTAAGAGAGCATTTGTTTATTTAATAAGTTATATATTTTTCATTGTATTGTTAAATGTGCACTTCCAAAATAGGTTTTATTGTTTCTACTGAATTACTTTCATACTATTGATAAATGTTTTGTAAAATTTAATACATCGTCTATTATAATGCACATTTTCACTTTACACTATCATATGATGTAGTCTCTTATTCAACTATTAGCTCACCACACCCCCTTTTTTTCAGCCATTTTCAGATTAGTGCAGTGGACTCTCTTAATGCATCCAGTTAGTGATCGTTGGAGCTATGAACTGAAGACTATATGTAGTTGAGAACTATGTAATAAAAATTTGCTTTGTTGTGTTTTTTTAGGGTTGTAAATTTGGTAATTGCAAAGACTATTTGAGGATTTATTTGGAAACTTTATTTGCTCATATTTTAGTTTGATGAATTGTTGAGGGATTTGATATTTAAATGTGGTGTTGATGGTTTGGCTTATTATATTTGGATAGTTAGTTATGCTCTATTCCAATTTCAGAGCTTAGTGTCTTATCTAAATCTTTCATTTGGGATTGAGTCATGATAATGAGATTGATATATCTATTTTTAGTTACATTATATGGCAATCGATAAAACATTTATTTGTATTATTTAAATAAGTTGTTAGACTCATTAAATGGGTGATGTGATTAAATGTATACATCAATAGTTTTACTTTTATCAATCACCACATTGTGAGTTAGAGGAATTTTAGTTCAAAATGATTTCCTTTTTGTATGATAGATTTGTTTTTTTTCATGGAATGGGGATAATAATAATTATTATTATTATTATTGATGTTACAAAAGATTGTCTTTTTTGTAAGGTGGGCCCAAAAGAATATTTTGAGGGTGGAGCCGTAAACATGTATATAAGATTGTTAAGATGGTTGTTGGATTTTGTGATCTCATTAAGCCAATTTAGGCATAGATTGGGCCTAGAAGGAGAAGTAATTTAGGGCTTATGTGAACTAAACTAAATTGGTGCATTTTTACCTTGGTTAAATTTTTCAAGTGAGGTGAAACAACTTCTTCCTCTCTGTTTTTTTGTTTTTGCTTTAGGTCAAGGCAAAGAGAACTTTTTTGTGTTGATTTTAATACTTTTTGCAGAAAATGTGAAAGATAATAACCACAATACAAACTAGCTGCAAGTTCCATTAAAATGCACAGACCATGCCAATGACTCTCTCTCTCTCTCAAGAATATATGGTTGACGATATTTAATACTAACAAATCAAATTCATCTAAGATACTGCCCTCTGGAGATATCATTTTGAATATTCCAACAGATGCATTTCTTATACTTCCATTCCTGGATATCGTGATAAGGTGACTCAAGAATTAGCTTGGTATGCTCAGGAGATAAAGAAATGCTCGGTTTGGCTTCAGGAGATACCTGCTTTTCTCCTTCCCATAGTAAACTCTGATTAATTATAAATACAATCTATCATTTTGGGCTAAAGATTAAAAAAAAAAAAAAAAAAAAAAACTTTGAACAAGGCAAATATGCACCTCCTAGGCCCAGTTTTCACAATTCTTGAATTACCTTCCCTTGTAGGCCAAGTCCTAGCCCAAATTTAATTTAAGCTTAAACTATAAAGCCGACAATAGGTCACAAGCCTTTAAAAGTTTAATCCAATGACTGCCTTGCAAGCCTCAGCCAAAAATAGAACTTGCGCGTGGGGGCAAGTTTTACAGTCTGCATAATATTCTTCTAGCCCGCATGAGCAAAAAAGACTACCTTTTTTTTCTTTTTAATCCAGCCCACAAAACAATAAGAATTATCAGTGACACATAAATTTTTCACACCAATTAACCTGATTGAATAATGTTAGGGACACCTAACTACACACCAAAATAAAATATTTTCAATGAAAGGCGTGGTAAACATGATACTAAAATTTCAATTTACAACTTTAGCAAGTTGTGAAATGGATAATAAAAAATTTTATGTCACAATCAACTCAAATGGGTGGGGCATTCAGTAGTGTAATCAAGCCCTAATAGTCTAATTCACATCAATATTATTAATTTCGTTCTAACAAATCAATTAATTGGTATAAATCACCCATTTGCTTCATCTCATCCTAAATTCTGGTTTACTTCAATATGTTCCATTAAATTTTGGCATGTATGTGAACAAAACGTTAGGCTTTTTTCTTGGCTCATTTTTTTTTTTTTTTTTTAAATTTTCTTCTTAGAATATGGAATTTGAATATGATTATTTTATTTGATATCATTGTCAAGAGAAATTGGAGAAATTGAATATGAAATTTGGTATATTAAGCTAAACTAATAACTCATTCTGAAATTTATTTTCTTTGATATGATATACAACTTTATGATGAATTATTTTATGCCATTAGAAGTAACTATGAAATGGTAAGTCAGAATTAATTAATACTAAAATATTCTTTTTTAATATACAAACAATACATATGAAAATTTTGATTCACACACATGCCATTATGGGTGTGTAGTCAACCTGTCAATCCACCAAAATCGGTCTAATCCAACCCAGTTTTTAGGGGTTGGTGGGTTGAGTTAGATTGTCAAAAGATTTTTTTACAATAGGTCGAGTTGGTGCGGGTCAATAGATTTAAAAATCCGCATAACTCGACTCCACCCACATATATTTAATATATATTTAAAATATATATTATATAATTTTATTATTTACTCTTTTGTTTATCAATTGAGTTGGGATAGAACTATATGATATCCTACATGCTTTGAGTTGAGATAAAATAGTTTGTATTGGTTTGGTACTATGCTTAGGATTATTAGGTTATAAATTTGCTCTTAATTATTTGTATTGGTGTTGTTCTAATGCTTAATTAAAAATTCAAAAGGACAAAAACTACCAAATTCAATCTTGGTAGGTTGGGTTGGGTTGGGTTTTTTTTTTTTTTTTTTTTTTTTTTTTTTTTTTTTTATTTCAACCCAACCATAATGGGTTAGATTGAAAATAAAAAACCTCAACTTTACCCATTTACACCCTTACATGCCATCTCTAGACAATATAAAATGAGATTCTACTATATATATATATATATATATATATATATGGTAATAATAATAAATGATACTGTTAGATTTAAAGTTTAAGGACGCATGTAATTAACCTTTACCAGTTTCAAGTATACTCTCTCTCTCTTTTAAATGATAAATGTTTTAATAATAATTTATTCAATTAAACATATATAACTACATAAGGGTACGGTGGAGATCACACTATAACATAACAAGTGCATATTCCAAGGATGGATTACTTATGTACAAAGACATTGCTCAATGATGGGTTAGATTGAAAAAAAAAAAAAAAGCCCCTCAACTTTACCCATTTACACCCTTACATGCCATCTCTAGACAATATAAAATGAGATTCTATAATATATATATATATATATATATATATATTTATATATATATGGTAATAATTGTGGGGTCACGATTTGTGGCCCAAACCCAAAAGAGATGGGATATGAGCTCAATGAGCTCAACACAATGAATTTTGTAGAGAGTGGGTGAAAGAGCTGAACTATTTGTAAATTAAACAACGGCTAGAAAAGATTTAAAAGATGGATAAGCACAGAAACACACTTAGAACTTGATTAAATTGGCGTCCGAGGAGATGAATTACAAATTGAACTGTTCTTGAAAGTTAAGATAGTCCTTAATGCTACAATAAATCTTCTTCTCTCCTCTTTTTCTATATTCCCCAACCTCTCTCTTATAGGAGGTTTTTTACATTATATAGTTTCCTTAATTTTAGATCATCTTGATCGTACACTTGTTAATCATCTAAGTCTTCAATTGAGTATATGTCCCATCAGGTAGCTTCTTTGACTCTTTGTGAATGGTGGTAGTTGAGACTGCACTGTTCAGAGGTCTTCTCTACATAAATGCAGCTAAAAAAGTTGCTACAATGCATTTAATGCGGTGGTAGCAGCTTTTCTTTTAGATATTTTTGTATTCTTACCATCTTCGTATGTGCATGAAGTTCATCCTTATTGTTGGAACTTCTTGGAAGGTCACTTGAATCACCCAAGTACTTGCTTGAACGATATTCATCCTATCCGAGAAGGATAGCCTCCTCAGATTATATTCCTCCATCCTTTCCTCGCATGATCCTCCGTTTTGGGGCCTTTCCCAATCATTTACTCCTCGTTAGACATATCCATATCCTCGCATGACTTTCTCTAGTGGCAGATAACAAATCTCGGCTTCATGTAGCGACTTGCTCACGTAATAAACTGGCTTTTGTACACTGCTATCAACTCTTATCAACATCAAACTTATTGTCAAAGGAGCTACAACAATGTAGGAAAAAAGGACCTCGTCTGGCTCAGGATTGGACATGATTGGTGGCCGAGCGAGATAGTCTTTAAGTTGTTGAAAAGCTAAGACACACTTTTCATTCCACTCAAATTCTTTCAATTTATTAATCAACAAGAAAAAAGGTGTACACCTATCTGCTGACCGAGAAATAAATCGGTTCAGAGCAGCGGCCATTCCAGTCAGCTTTTGAACCTCCTTAGGATTCTGAAGTGGTTGCAAATTGTTTATAGCCTTTATCTGGTTGGGGTTGACCTTGATCCCCCGGTGAGTCACCATGTACCCTAAGAACTTGCCTAATCCCACGCCAAATGAACATTTGGAGGCATTTAGACGCAACTTGTACATTCTAAGAACTTCAAAAATGTTCAAAAGGTTGTCCACATGTTTCGAGACTACCTTGCTTTTCACCACCATGTCATCTATGTAAACCTCAATGTTTTTGCTCAACTGTAGTTCAAATATTCTCGTCATCATTCTTTGGTATGTAGATCCTACATTTTTCAAACAAAATGGCATCACCTTATAGTGGTAGTTCCCAATGGGGGTGGCAAAAGCAGTCTTTTCTTGATCATCCAGGGTTAGGGGTATTTGGTGGTAGCCTTGAAAGGTATCTAGGAAGCTCATCCGAGGATGGCCTACCGTTGCATCTACTAGTTGATCTATTTTAGGCATAGGAAATGGATCTTTTGGACACGCCTTATTTAGGTCTGTGAAATCTACGCACACTTGCCACTTGCCACTTCCCATTCTTCTTCTTCACCACTACAGTATTAGCTAGTCATTCAGGATAAAACACCTCCTTAATAGCTCCAACTTGCTTGAGTTTCGTTACTTCCTCTCGTACTGCATCAGCGTGCTCCTTGGATGGGTGCCGAGGAGGCTATTTCTTAGGGATGACTATTTGGTTGACATTCAGGTGATGACAGATGAATTCTAGATCCACTCTTGGGGCTTCATAGGCATTCCAGGCAAATACATCTATGTTCCTTCTGAGAAATTCTACCAGTTCTTCCTTCTCTTGAGGTGGCAACTAAGAGCTAACTTGGAAAAACTTTTCTGGATCATCCCTAATAGTGTCCTTTACCAAATCTTCACATTTCGTCTCCTCGGCTGATTTATCGATGGGTGCTGCTTGGTGTTTTAACTGCTATAAATCTTTTCTTGGATGGGCCGAGGACTCAGCTTCGGGTTTATGCTGTATGACAGCTACCAAGCACTTTCTGGCCACAGATTGATGTTTCAAAAATTCCTGAACTCGGCGTTCTGATGGATATTTAATCTTCTATTGTAGAGTAGAAGAAATAGCCCCTAGTGCATGAAGCTAGGGTCTAGCCACGATCCCTGTATAGGGTGAATATGCATCTACAACAATGAAATCCACTTCCACTATCTCCGAACCAGTTTGCACATGTAATAGTATTTGACCCCTCGGGACAACGACCTTCCCGTCAAAACTCACCAGAGGGGAACTTAGGGAGTTAAGTCCTCGAGTTTTAAGTTTAGCCCCTTGTAAAGGTCAAGGTACATTATCTCCGCTTCATTGCCTTGGTCCATCATCACCCTCTTCACATCATACCCCTCAATCCTATGGGTAACTACCAAAGTGTCGTTATGGGGTTGGATAGTCCCACTTTTATCCTCATTAGAGAAGCCCAGGACTAGTGGAATTTCCCTTTTAGCCCCCTTCAAATCCTGAACAACGTCTCCTGTGGATAGGTGGGCCACGGACATTATCCTAGATGGCCAGGATCCTGTTTTCCCCGGTGTAGCGAAGATGACATTGATAGTTTCCAAAGGGGGTCTTGAAGAATCATCTCTACAAGGTTCCGAGCTGGCCGGGGTCCCTTGGCCACTGAAATGATGCAGGAGTTGTTTCAATTTGCTTTCGCGGATAAGTTGGTCCAAATGATTCCACAGGCTTCTACAATCCTCTGTGGTATGCCCATGATCCTGGTGGTATTGGCAATAGAGGTTATGATTACGTCTTTCGGGGTTTTCCACCATTTTATTCGGTCATTTGAAGAATTGCTTGTTCTTAATCTTTTCCAACACTTGATGCACTGGCTCTTTGAAAATAGCGTTGACAGCTTGAATATTTGTTGATCCTGACTGCCCAGCAAAATCCCTACGCTGTTTGTTATTATTGTAACGATCCGACCTGAAATCCTTCCTCTCTTGAGGGATAACATTGTCCTTTCCCTTCCCTTGCTGCTAGTCCTCTTCAACTCTTTTATACTTATCAATCCGGTCCATGAGCTGACGCACATTGGTGATGGGCTTACCAGTCAAGGATTGTCTTAAACCATGCTCGGATGGAAGGCCAAGCTTAAATGTACTGATGGTCACATTATTGAAGTCACCTTCAATCTCATTAAACAACTCCCAATATTTGTCGAAGTACATTTTAAGATTCTCACCCTCTTGCATGCTCAAGGATAGGAAGGAAGCTAATGACCTAGGAACTTTCCTGCAGGTCACAAACCGGGAACCAAATGCTTGAGTGAGTTCGTTGAAAGAATTTATGGATTCTTCCTTTAGGCCATTAAACCACCTCATTGCAATGGGTCCGAGACTAGATGGAAAGACTTTACACATCAAGGCCTCATCCTTGAAATAAACAGTCATTCTTTAGTTGAAATGGCTCATGTGCTCAACAGGATCAGTTTGCTTGTTGTAAATGGTGAATGTTGGCTAATGAAAACGTCGGGGAAGTCTCGCCCCCTCAATCCTACACGTGAAAGGTGACTTAGAGATTTGGTCTAGGGCTCTACTTATAGCGTCGTTTCCTACGCCCCTATATGGTGGGCTTTTAAACTGCCGCTCATTATGGAGCTCTTCTTCGTAAGAGAAAGACTTACTGGGCGAAGTTCGAGACCTCCGTTTGTAACTAATGTCTGTTCCATCATCAGAAGAAACGTCACTGTCAGGGGAAGCTCATTTCCTTTTTGCATGGCGTAGCTCCCTCTTTAACCGGTCAATCTCCAGCTACATGCCCCTATTGCCCCTTGCATGGGAGACATGACTACCACCTCGTGACTGGCTCCTCTCATTATGTATTGTGTGTACACTTCCTTCACGGTCACCTTTCTGCTCGAGGTTGAGGAAAGGATCACCATGTTGGGATGCCCTCGACTTTGCTTGTTGTGGACCTGATTCTGCCATAGTTAGCCGTTGCGTTCATTATCGCTCAAGCTCTTCCCACAGACGGCGCCAATTGTGGGGTCACGATTTGTGGCCCAAACCCAAAAAGAGATAGCATATGAGCCTAACACAATGAATTTTGTAAAGAGTGGGTGAAAGAGTTGGGCTATCTTTGAATTAAACAACGGCTAGAAAAGATTTAAAAGATGGATAAGCACAGAAACACACTTAGAACTTGATTAAATTGGCGTCCGAGGAAATGAATTACAAATTGAACTGTTCCTAAGAGTTAAGGTAGTCCTTAATGCTACAGTAAATCTTCTTCTCTCCTCTTTTTCTATATTCCCTGACCTCTCTCTTATGGGAGGTCTTTTACGTTATATAGTTTCCTTAAATTTAGATCATCTTGATCGTACACTTGTTAATCATCCAAGCCTTCAATTGAGTATATGTCCCATCAAGTAGCTTCTTTGGCTCTCTCTGAATGGTGGTAGTTGAGACTGCACTGTTCAGGGGTCTTCTCTACATAAATGCGGCAAAAAAAGTTGCTGCAGTGCATTTAATGCGGTGGTAGCAGCTTTTCTTTTAGATATTTCTGTATTTTTATCATCTCCATACGTGCATGAAGTTCATCCTTATCGTTGGAACTTCTTGGAAGGTCACCTGAATCACCCAAATACTTGCTTGAACAATATTCATCCTATTCGAGAAGGATAGCCTCCTCGGATTATATTCCTCCATTCTTTCCTCGCATGATCCTCTGTTCTGGGACCTTTCCCAATCATTTACTCCTCCTCGAACATATCCATATCCTCGATTAGGGCCCAGGGCCTAGTATATGATTTTGGGCTTTTATCCCCACAATAATAATAAATGATACTGTTAGATTTAAACTTTAAGGACCCATGTAATTAACCTTTACTAGTTTCAAGTATACTCTCTCTCTCTTTTAAATGATAAATTTTTTAACAATACTTTATTCAATTAAACATATATAATTACGTAAGGGTGCGGCGGTGATCACACTATAACATGGCAAGTGCACATTCCAAGGATGGATTACTTATGTACAAAGACATTGTTCAATGATTAAAAAAATAAAAAATAAAAAACACATTCTTCAGTGAAGTTTTAGAACTCTAATAGGCATCATTTTTTGAAACTATATAAAAATAAACTAAACACATGTACATAATTATTATATATATAGGAGACTTTGAGATCTATTTAGGCCATGCTATTTTTCATCTCCATGCTTATAATAAGACTGTTATAATCTGGGACACAAAACACCACAAGCAGCAAACGTAACACAGGGACATAATACACAGAACAAGTAGCACAATCTTCCTCTATAAGCTCCAAATGATGTGGAGCCTTAAGACAGTATGTTGGTAACTATTAGCCAGCTGAGGCTAAGACAGAACCATCATGATCAATGTTCAGAGTTGGAAGTTGGATATTGAATTGGTAGCCAGTGCCACCATTACTGTCACTAATGCCGCTGCCACAAATAGAATTATTTCCACACTGGCGTAGTTTAACAATGAGTACAACAATAAAGATCAGAAGGCCAACTATTGCCGTAGCGATTTTAGCATCCTAAAGCAGCTCTTCCTCCCTGTTACAAAAAAAGTTATAAATTGTCACTAAAACACACACACACACAAGCACGTTAACTTTAACTGGGCTAAAACAATAAAACCCATGTATCAAAAAAGATGATAATTAACTTTCGCTAGTGTTTACTGTTAGGGACATATTTTTATGTAATTGGTATATCCTTTGACAAAACGTACTTTACTTGTATTTGAGTAAATCTAAGTAGGTTCAAGATGATTATCACAAGTGGTTAAATTGAAGACATGAAGATTACTCAGGAACTGCTCAAGAAAAGTGCAATCTGCAGGTCTCAATACCTTCTCGACAGAAGCTCTATCTGTCAAGATTCATTAAATCTCGATAGATATCTCGATCGATTGAACTTACAGATTTTCAGATTACAGCCACAATGTTTTTATTCTAAAAGGCTATTTGTTTATGGGTTTGTATAATCCTTATTGGACTAGGAAAGCCCAAGGTTTATGTAAACCTATTTGGAATAAGAGAGCCCATTAAGCTCCTATTTAAAGGAGATAGGAAAAAGAAAAACCTAACCCTAGAGAACTTCATAAGGTTTTCTTTTTGAAACCCTAGCCTGCTCCTATAGAAAAAAGAGTCCTTGTTGCGTTTCTTGTAAGCCTTTGGGTTTTGTGACCAAGCAAAGTCTCTTGCACCAACATTGAAGATCTTATTGGTGTTTCTATGTGAAGCTGTTGCAAATCAACTACAACAATCAAAGGATTGCTGTGGAGTTAGTCACGTACTAGGATTCGTGCAAAGAAGTAAGCCGCGTACTGGGATTCGCGCATTAAATTGGTTAGTCACGTACTTGGGAGCTGTGCATCAAAAGGGGGAACTGTCACTATAGATCAAGTCTAATTAGGTATTGGGGTAAGGGTTCAACTGTAGGTTGGTAAGGTACTTGGGATTCCTTTACTTGTAACCGCTTGATTTGATAATAGTGGAGTTTCGGGAGTGGTGACCTGAAAATCACTCGGTGAGGTTTTTGCCGCAAGGGTTTTCCCCATTCGTAAACAAATCATCGTGTCTTTCAACTTCTGCTGCATTTTTAGTTTTTGGTGATTTGTTCTTACTTCCATATATTTGCATGTTAAATTGATTAATTAATAACTTGGCTAATTAATTAATTGGTTTAATGACAATTGGTCATTCAATTTGTGGCCTATCAAGTGGTATCAGAGCAAGCACACTCTGGATTAGGTTTAATCTTTACTATGTTGATCCATTGACCCCTGTTGTCCTGAAAACTCTTGATTGTTTTGATTTACATGATCTTATGTTGAATGATGATGATGATATTCAAGATGCCTATTGCAAGCTTTATAATTTTGTATGAAATCTCTTGAATGTTCTACAAAATTAAAAGCTAAATTTAAAAAGGTCAAACTTGAAAAAGATGATTTGATTGCAAAATTGGATGAAGCCAATAATTTGAATGAGAATTTTAAAAATCAAATTTCATCTCAGGTGGACAAAATTTAGAGTTTGGAAGAGCAACTAGTAGAATTTAAAATTGAAGTTGAAAATTTAACTAGTGCCAAACTTGTTGTTGAGCCTAACTTAAAAGAAAAAGATTTTTGTGTTCCCCCATTTAAAAGGAATAATGAAGAGTTGAAAGCTAATATTGCTAGGATAGACAATGGTAAAAATTCTGATGTTAACGCTGAAATTTCTAAACCTATATCTAAAACTCCTCCTAGATTGAATAAAAATTCTGAATTTGTCCCCACTTGTCATCATTGTCATATTGTTGGTCATATTAGGCCAAATTGTCTTAAGTTGTCAACCTCTAAGGTTAGACCTCCTTTTAGGAAGCTGAGTAGATCTAAAACTACTCATGTTTGTCACCATTGCAGTGATTCTGGTCACACTCGCTCTAATTGTTTCAAGTTGTTTCCTCATAAGTGAGTGTCCAATAGGTCTCATCCTTTGTCTAAAGGTTCTGTACCTATTCTTAGTGAGTTGTTAAAAGCTTTGAGCTTTTTGACTCAATTTCAGGGGAATTCTAATTCCTCTATGTCCTTTAGTAATCATACTAGGACACGTGTCTTTTCATCTTCACGGTCAAATACTCGTGCTGTGTGGATGATAAAGGATCCTAAAACTTAATTGTCTTTTCTGTTTGTCCTTTGCTTTAATTCTTTCTATCTAAAGTAGGACTTTCTTTACTTGATTTCTTATCTGTTTTTAGAATCATGCTTTCATGCATCTGCATCTTTCTATCATGACTTCATGCATAAGCATCTTTCTTTTATGCTTTCATGTTTGTTTAACATGTTTTTGTGCGTTTACTTTCAGTTTTGTTTATTTTTGTTTTTGATATAAAAAAAAATTGAAAAATCAGAAAAATATAAAAACAGTATGTGTTTTGTGTACATTGGTACTTGCGTACCTTGGATGGCCATTAAAACAAAGTTTTCTAAACTTTGTATCTCATGTAGCTTAGATAAGCATCTCTATGCACAACTAAGTAAGTGAGCTTTGTGGCTCTTATTTGTGATGAGTAAGATTAAGTTATCTCTTGAACTTAACACTCATATCACTCTTTTTGACGGGGTAGGACTAGAAAATTTTAAGAGAAAGGCATAAATAATCATCTCACCACTGTTACCCACCAATCATAATATGACACATGTATGCTTCGGCATAACAAAAGTGTAGTGTTAAAGACACTCGTATGCTTTGGCATAGCAAAAGTGCGATGTCAAATGCTCAACATCTTGGGTATTTATTTTCTCTCTTTTATATGCCCATGTATGATATGCTTAAAAAAAAATATGCAAAGAAAATAAAAAGCAAAAAGATTAAAAATGCTTTAAATATGATTGCAAGCGTGTATTCTAAGAGATATAGGAGTTATAAGATGTACCTCGAAGGTGATAGTCTCCATTAAACAGTTATGATTGTGTGTGAGTTAAAGTTATTTTCTCACATCTCAGATCGTCATAACACGTATATACATATGCAATCTTGCGATGTTTTTCACACACAACACGCAATATTCTTTGCTACTTTTGATACATGTGCAAGTACAATGTGATTTGGTCATCACAAGTGTTTACATGTGCTAATGTATGCTCACTAAACTGTCTTGACTTGTTTTTGAAAAATAAAATTAGTTAGACTTGTTTAGTATGTGTGTGTGTTTTTGAGGATCCATGTGCTTAAAATTTTTGTTGAGAGATGATTTTGAGAACTTAATATATTGAGTGAATCATTGGTTGAGGTACATGTTGGATTGCATTCATATATGTGTTTTTCTCTTCTCGAAAAACTTTTTTAAAAGTTGGCTTGACACCTCCTCGATACCTTCTTATTTGTTGAGCTTCTCAAACTTTTTCTTATTGCAATCCCAACACCTCCTCGACACCTGGTGGATCGATCGAGAAAGTTTCTGACCTCTCGATAGCTTCTCGGCACCTGGTCGATCGATCGAGCTTCTGTTCTTGTGTCTTTGCCTTCTTTCTTGACACTTGTCTCGACACCTCTCGATCGATTGAGATTCCCTTGCATGCATTTCATTTTTTTTCTTTTGCATTTTTTTTTCCATAACATCTTGTTATTCTTTTTCTTATAGGTCTATGGTTCCTTGTTCTCGTCCTTTCCCTCTTTGTCAGTTTTTTGTCTATCTCCTGTCATGTCTTTTGGCTTTTTATGCCTTTTGACAATCGTGTCAAAAAGGGGGAGAAATTTGAGAATTGAATGTCATTCCTCATGGAGAGTAATAGATTTAGGGGGAGAACTTCATGTTAAAGGGAAGAATGTTTTTTATGTAACTAACTAAGGGGGAGAGTTAGTTTGATACACATTGATATTGACATATATTTTGTGTTGTGTATCTTTTGGTTTTGTAACCATTTACATATATCATGTGTTGCTTCTATATTTGATGATGATGTATGTGTTTCACTCTTTATCTCACATGTGTTGTTTCTTTTCTCTCTTTATACACATGTTTCTTGTTTATTTAACTTGTCGTTATTTTCCACATGGTACCTTGATGTGTTTTGTTTAGTGCCTTTCAGGAAAAGCAAGTTAAAGCCAAGTTAAGATTCCGAACCTTCTTCTTGTAGCAACTTCCAAGGTTCAGATCTTTTAGACTATGCTTATTTATTCTGTAACCTTGAGTAGAATGTATTCTAGGATATTCAATGTACTCTTGTGGTTTTGTCACAAAATGCCAAAAAAGGAGATTGTTAGGGACATATTTTTATGTAATTGGCATATCCTTTGACAAAACGCACTTTACTTGTATTTGGGTAAATCTAAGTAGGTTCAAGATGATCATCACAAGTGGTTAAATTGAAGACATGAAGATTACTCAAGAACTGCTCAAGAAAAGTGCAATCTATAGGTCTCGATACCTTCTCGACAAAAGCTCTATCTGTCGAGATTCATTAAATCTCGATAGATATCTCGATCGATCGAGCTTACGGATTTTCAGATTATAGCCACAATGTTTTTATTTTAAAAGGCTATTTGTTAATGGATTTGTATAATCCTTATTGGACTAGGAAAGCCCAAGGTTTGTGTAAACCTATTTGGAATAGGAGAGCCCATTAAGCTCCTATTTAAAGGAGGTGGGAAAAAGAAAAACCTAACTCTAGAGACCTTCATAAGGTTTTCTTTTTGAAACCCTAACCTCCTTCTACAGAAGAAAGAGTCCTTGCTGCATTTCTTGTATACCTTTGGGTTTTATGACCAAGCAAAGTCTCTTGCACCAACATTGAAGATCTTATTGGTGTTTCTATGTAAAGCTGCAGCAAATCAACTACAACAATCAAAGGGTTGCTGTGGAGTTAGTCACGTATTGGGATTCGTGCAAAGGAGTAAGCCGCGTACTGGGACCTGCGCATCAAATTGGTTAGTCACGTACTTGGGAGCCGTGCATCAAAAGGGGGAACTGTCACTACAGATCAAGTCCAATTAGGTATTAGGGTAAGGGTTCAATTGTAGGTTGATAAGATACTTGGGATTCCTTTACTTGTAACCGCTTGATTTGATAATAGTGGAGTTTCGGGAATAGTGACCTGAAAATTATTCGGTGGAGTTTTTGCCGCAAGGGTTTTCTCCATTCGTAGACAAATCACCGTGTCTTTCAATTTCCGCTGCATTTTTAGTTTTTGGTGATTTGTTTGTGTTTCCATATATTTGTATGTTAAATTGATTAATTAATAACTTGACTAATTAATTAATTAGTTTAATCACAAGGGGTCATTCAGTTTGTGGCCTATGATAGTCTGTAAAATTGTAAGCAGCGGAAGAAGGTGGAGGGTTTGCAATAGTGCAAGGATTGGAGGAATAACTGGAAAATGTGAAAATGGTTTGGACATGAAACGTGCCATTGATAATTTGGAAGTCTTGAAGTTCAGATGTTATATAGGCACTTGGAATTGATATTCTGAAGCTTGAAGTTCAGGTATTATATAAGCAGTTGTGGAAATTAAAAGGCTCACTCAATGGATGGGTATTGGCTAGCTAGCACAATCAAAATGCTTCCCTTTTTTGTTTTTGTTTTTGATTACACTCTTAACTCTAATTGCAGTCCTGGAGTTTTGTCCCAAATGGTAATCTTCAGAATTCTTGGATTTCCATCATGCACGTCACTTTCGCATTTGGCAATCTTGAAATTTTTGCGAGGCAGGACGTCCATTTGGAGTGGCACTTGAAATTTGGTGGGAATGGATTGACAATGTTAGTCTTGAAATCTCGTAGCAAATGTTGGCTTCACAGCAATTTCCCATTATAGGCAACCTTGAAATATTTAATATTTTCAGCCAGAATGAGACTGGCTGAACTTGAATTTTGGCCAGAAGTACAACAGCATTCTTGATTTTACTTGTTAAAAGCTAAAATAAACTATTTTTAGCAACTTATTCCAAAAACATATGCTACAACAAGAGTACTATTGTTAAAAATTTTGACAACTAAACTACAGTAAAGTGTCATCTTTGACACTTTACTGTAACTCTAAAGTTATAAAAAAACTAATATTATTTTAATGTGTTTTAATATGTTAATGGTTGTGATTGTTAATTATTGTGTTGGATATATTATTTTATTATATTATTTTAATGTATTGAATATTAAAATAAAACTTTTGATGTTGAGTGTATTATAAAGTAGGATGTTAAAATAAATAAAATAGTGTTTTGAATAGCTAAAAGCTACCTTTCAAAAAAAAAGAAGCTAAAAGCTATATTTTTTAGCAACTTTGTTGTGAATGTTAAAACATCAAGTGCTTTTGCTATGGTTATAGTTTCATCGCAGTTGTCCATATAACCCTTCCACTAGTCATCAAATTAATGGTGCAGTAGACTCGAGAATTTGATAAAAATACCTAAACTTAAAAACATCTAATACATCACACTTACCAACTTGCACCAACTTGTTCATGCTCGTCATATCAAAGCATTCATAACATCACATGTTCAACTAAATCATCAGGTGTTCATCAAACTCATCTTATTCATACATGCATCCTCATGTTAGAATGCATGATGACTTACCTCATTGCATCATCAAAGTATACTCATGCACAGAGGCAAGTTCATGTTCAAATGCATGTTCATTCAACTACATTCAAACCCTAATCACTAATCTAAACTAATAAAAAAAAATAAAGCATGTTATCTAATTGATCCGAGACATAAGGATATGTTATCTATCCTAAATAGAGGTTGAAACATGCATCTAAACCAATTAGTAAGCGTAAAACAGAATAACAAACAAGTTCTGGGATTCCAAGTTAAGCATGCGTGCACAATAATGAACCTACTTATGCAACCCGACCTAGAACCCAAATATACAAAAACCACTTAAATTACATCTAAACTAATATATATAGCATGCTACTAAACTACTAAGCAACAAACTTAAACTACGCAGCAGATTAATAAAGCAGAAAAAAACAAGAATAAAACTTAAAGAAAATAAAGGAAAAGAGGAAGAACAATACCTCAAACAAGAAGCTCTATAGAGCTTGATTTTGATTGTCCTCTCGGTCAATCTATAAGACAAAGTACTAGAAGGTTAGTAAACTTTAACTAGAGAGCTTAGACTAGAAATGGTCCCAATCCAGAAAACTTTAGTTTGAAGGTGTCTTTAAAGAAAAATTGTCTTGAATCACTATTTTTCTAATGGATTCAGTGTGTTTTGGGAAAAGAGCTTAGCATGCCTTTTATAGTGTCAAGAGGGAGGGTGCAAGACTCTCCCAAGTTATTCGGGATTAGCTCTACACATGTTTACATAAAAACTTTCCTTATATAGCTTTGCTACCTCCTACCTCTACCTACGTAAGCAAGCTTGAAAGCTACGCACTTAAGGTCAAGTTTGTTAGGTTCTAAAGATTTAAGATTTTATGTATTTAGAACTCTAATTTATATTGTTGGCAAACCATGATCAAAACAGATTGTTTAGTCTTATTTAGACTTGCTCAAAGTTGGGTCTTTCATATAAAGTTGGAATCGAGTGGCTGCAGATGCATTGGTGCATTTCGGCCTGGCTCAATCGATCGAAGGAAAGACTCGATCGATCGAATCTCGGCCAGAATGTTTTTCTGCAGAATATTCCAGCTCAGCCCTAACTCATTAAACGTTTTGGGTTTTCTGTTTTTACCCTAAGTATATAAAGAAAAACCCTAGTCACGTTTTTAGAGTTGCTCTAGTTGAGTTGTTGCTTATACTTTACTATTTTGTGTAAATCTCTCGTGAGATCTAGAGGAACTTTCCTTTATACAAAACTTAGGGTTTTCAAGGTAGAGATTACTTCAACATCTTGATGATCAAATCGGTTGTTACCATTGAAGCTTAAAGATTATCAAGCGTGGGTGCTTGTAGCTGATTGGAGAATCCAAGAAAGAAGGAGTCCGTGGATTCGGAGCTTGCATGTAGTCGTGTCAGTAAGTTCTACTAGTGGGTAGTATTAGGAAGTCAAGCGAGGAGCTTGTAAGTCTTTTTGTACGAACTTCGATTCTTTCAAGATAGTGGATTCAGGTTTATCTTGAGGATAGCTAGGTCAAATCCTCCCTAGGTTTTTACCGTGTGGTTTCTTGGGTCATCATATCATTGTGTCTTTTATATTTTCGCTGCTTTATACTTTTGATATGATTGTGTATTTGTGATAACCTAGAATTGTTGAAATTGACTAAGTTAATTACTTGGCTAATTAATTAAGTTAATCTGGTTGTTTTAAGGAGTCTAAAACCGTTCAAGTGGTATCAGAGCGGGTAGCTCTTTTGTTTGAGATTTTTTGATCTCAAAGCTGATCCTTGACCCCTGTTGTCATGGAGCATGGACACTCTCTTGTTGTTCCTCCTTATTTTGATGTGAATAACTATGCTTATTGGAAAGTAAGGATGAAAGCATTTCTGAAATCTATTGATGAGAGGGTTTGGAATTCCGTTAAATACAGATGGCAGAAACCCACTGTTCCTGTGAGTGAGTGGCAAACTTCTGAAAAAGAAGCAGCAGGCTTCAATAGCAAAGTTATGAGTGCCATCTTCAATACTGTTTCTATGGAGGAATTTAAGAGAATTTCTAATGTTGAGGTTACTCACACTGCTTGAAAAATTCTCCAAACTGTGCATGAAGGCAAAAAGGCAGTAAAGATCAATAAACTGCAGTAATTGACTTCTAGATTTGAAAGCATTAGAATGTCTGATAATGAATCTTTTGATGAATTCTATGCTAAATTAAATGATATTGTTAATTCTGCTGTTAATTTGGGTGAAATCTATGATCAACCTATAATTGTTAGGAAGATTCTTAGATCTTTAACTGAAGACTTTAGATCCAAAGTGACTACCATTACTAAGAGCAAGGATGTGGACACCATCCCTGTTGATGAGCTTGTAGGATCTCTTCAGTCCTATGAGTCTAACCTACCCAAAGTGAACAAATCTAAATCAATGGCTCTTAAGTCAGTTGATGATGTTAATGCTGGTGGATTTGATGATGAGCTCTCTGCTACAGAGATTGCGTACTTTGCCAAGAACTTTAGAAACTTTTTTAGGAATAACAATAGAAAGGCAAGAGGTACAAACACTGTTGAACCTAGATAGGAATAATGATCCCACTAAGGTTAATAATTTTGAAAAACCTAGAGAAAAAGTTAGTCAATCTTCAAATAATCCTTTGGGTGCTCAGTGTTTTGGCTGTCAAGGGTATGGTCATGTGAAATCTGAATGTCCTACATTCTTGAGATCTAAGGGTAAAGTTATGGTTGTAACCCTTAGTGATAATGAGGTTTCTGATGATGAGTCTGGATGTGACGAGGATGGAAATTTTATTGCTTTCACTGCTACTGCAGTAGTAAATGAAAGCATATCTGTTGAAGAGAACCCTTCTGATGGGGAACTCTTTGAGGATGCAGATCTTCAAGAGGCCTACAATAAATTTTGCAAAATTACTGCAAAGGATGCTATGAATGTTAAACTTGGCCTGAAAAAAATTGAATCTCTTGAGCTTGAAAAGAAGAATTTGCTTGTTAACTTGTTTGATGTTAATGATCTTTTGAATAATGTTAAATCTGAGAACATGCTCTTACTTGGTAGAGTTAAAACTTTTGAATATGACTTATCTATTGCTAGATCTACTAGTTCTAAACTAGATCACATGTTGAATGTTCAAAAGTATCCTTCTGATAAATCTGGTTTAGGATATGTTGAAAGCATTTTTGATTCTGCACCACATTCCACAAACTTTGTTCCTCTATCTTCTTCTGAACCTTCTGCGAGTGAGGTTGTGAGTGAAACTTTTAAGCCCCCTTGTGAGTGAGGTTGTTAAACCCATAGAAGTTTCACCACCTAGGAAGATTAGGGTTGATCTAGGAGAGGCTAAAGCTAAGTATTCTACCCATTCTAAGGACAAGATACATGGTAATCCTGCTTAGGTTTGTCACTATTGTGGAAAGTCTAGACACATTCGTCCTAAATGTTACAAGCTTCAAGCTGCTAAGAGAGCAAACAAACCAAAGGTGCCTGTGCCTCAAGCACAAGATCCTGTGGTATAAATTGGTGAATTCGTAAAGGTGTTGAACCTTTATTCCAATCCTGGAGTTGGAAATCATGCGAATGTGAATAAGAACTCCAATGCTCATGGTTCATCTAAAAGGTTTTGGATGCAAAAGACTCGACCTAATTGAGTCTTTCTGACATGGTCCTTGTGCTTCATTGCTCATTCCTTTGTGACCATTGTTATTTGGTTTTTTGTGTTTTTCTTTGTTCTAGGACTTGCATTACATTACATTCATGCATTTCATTCTAGGATTTATTGGTTTTCTCTTTTAATTAAAAAAAAAAAAGAAAAAAAAAAAGGAGAAAAGCAAAATATGTTAAGCACTATGTTTCTTGGGTTTTGAAAACAAGGTTGGTCAATTTAGTTACACATAACATGTCTTATGTACCTTGTTTAGTTTTGATGAGCTTATTTATTGCACTTGACTAATTGAAACTTTGTAGTGCATGTTGTGTGGGAAAGATATTTATGGTTTTTGATCACTTTGTCTTGATCTTGAAGTCATATGTTATTTGACTGTCGGGCTTGATCCTTTTTAGAAATGCAAAAATAACCATCTCACCACTGTTCACTAGCCAATCATTAACACCTTAGTGCATATCATAAGATTCTGTGCTCGAGAAAATGTAGCACATGCACAAAAAGAACATAAGGCGGTGCCTCAGCTTAATTACTTAATGCTTAAAATTGGTGTGTACTATTAGGCTTGATGTCATCTCACATAATTAAAATTGGTGTGTATTATTAGGCTTGATGCCATCTCACATAATCATAAGGCAAAAAAAAAAAAACCAAGAAACTTACATGATTGCAAACTTTTATTCTAGGAGATGTGGAAGTTATAGGATGTAACTCTTTAGGTGATAGTCTCTTTTAAATTCTGTGTGATGAATTTTGTAGATTTTGTGATTGATTTCTATTCACATATCACCTCACATGTATCTCAAGTTTTTGCTAGTTTGCACATATTACACAAGTTACTCTTTGCTAAACACTATATATGTTATTGTGTGTTTTTGGTCTGACCAACCAAGTTTGAAAAATACCTTGAGTATTATGCAAAACATTTTTTTGCTTGTGAATTTAAAGGAAGAATCGGTTGAAATTTTACCTTGAAGAATCTGGGATTATAAATTTGGGTTTTTGAAAAAGCATTTCATTTCATCTCATACTCATGCATTGTGTTTCATTGTTTTTAATTTTTTGAGGAGTTATTTTCAAAAATTGGTTTGAGTTTTTCAAAACTGAAATTTTTCTCAAAATACTATGATCCACTACCTGTTTCGATCGATCCAATTTGTTTTTCGATCGATCGAAAATATTTAAAATCCTTTTTAAAACTTTCGGAGTGATTCGATCGATCAAATATAATTTTTGATTAATCGAAAGTCGAGAATCAGGTTTTTAAACAGTACTATTTGACTGATTTCTCTCCTTTTTCAAAATACTTTTTCAAACTTTCTTTTCTCTCTCCGAATAGGCAAGGGTCTACAACGATTTTTTATTGTTTTCCTCCAAAATTTTTGCAAGAATTCTCTTTCCTCAAGCCGGTAAGTCTCTTTTGCCCCTCAGAGTTTATTTGCATTTTTCATGCATTTTATCTCATAATTTCGGACATCTTTCTTTTTGGGATTTTTGATGTTTTAAGCCCAATTTTGTGCAATTGATCAATGGGTTTTTATGGGGACAAGCTATAAATATGTTCTTGATAGTTTAATTTGATCAATTTTGGGTTTTGTGGAAAATTGAAAATTCTAGGGTTTATAATTTTTCCGAATTGGGGATTTTGTTCAATTAGGTTGAATTTGATAAAATTGGCTTGGTAATTGGATGTAATTAGGCATTATCATCTATGGATTGTATTTTGTAATGCTTAACTCCTCAATGTGCGTCAAAATTTTACAAGTGGTTTTCAAATTTTTGGGGTTTTTGGTTAGAAACTGTATGCTCGAACCAATTTTGTGAAATTGAACTTTGTTTAATGCATTAGTACATGCATCATGGCATTTTAACTGTTCATGCATCATATAGTTTGTTTTTATTTTTTGGTGCTAATTTGCAGTCTGCCTTTGTTTTTATTTGTTTCTCTTTTGGTTTTCTCTTGTGTCTCTGTCCTTTCTTTAGCATCATGCCTAGGAAAACTAGGACTCGTAGGTCTGTCCCTTCACCTACTCCTTTCCCCCCGTCCTTTGACCGTGAGAAATTTTCGAGTGAGAAAAACTAGGAGATCTTTGAGAAGCTGAACCTTAAGCATAAGATATGGTCTGAGCGTTCTGTCGTTCTAGATGAGTTGGATCATACTATTAGGGCAAATTTAGAGCGTAGGGGCTGGCTACCCTTGGTGGATATTTCTGATCCTCCTCCACCTGCTACCTTGATTCGAGAGTTCTACTCGAACATCTCGATCCGCGTTTATGATTCCAACACCATTACTCCTACCGTAGTGGTTGATGCTCTAGGGGTACCTTTGGTCCAGCACCCTATCTACCCTTATGATGAGTCTCCCGTTTTGAGTGATGTCATGTCTTACATCACTGGGCCATTTATCCAGTGGGGTTCTGATCCTAGGATCACCACTGTTGAGCTTTCTGAGCTTCACTATCTTTTCTTTAGGATAGCGTGTCACTGCTTTTAGCCCATTTCTCATCTGCACACCATTCCTCTCGAGAGGTATGTATTTTTGTATACTCTAGTTACTGATGCTCCTATCAGTTTTTCTCATTTATTCATTTGTTCTTTAAACGAAGTGTATAGGAGTTCATCTTCCTCTCATGCCCTGGTTCATCCTATTTTTATTCATAGGATTCTTCTTTATCTTGATCTTAGTGGTTTCCCCTCCTCTGAGCCTGCGCATGTCATTGGTCCTTTAGGCGTGTCTTTTCTTAGACAAAGGGCTGCTCATCTTCGAGCTGGCTCTAAACACCCTAGGTCTTCACCTTCTGGGTCTGCACCTCCTCCCTCTTCTTCTACAAGTCCTACTGGTGAGGCTATTCCTGATCCTGATGTTGTTGCCGCTGCTGCTGTTCCTCCACCTCTATCGAATGACTTTGATATCTGTCGGACTTTGGAGACTGTCCTAATCATTCAGGCGGCTCATGGTCAGATTATGGTGGACTTGCTTGATGAGATCCGTGCGTTGCGAGCTAATCTGGCACATCTTTAGTCTCCCTCACCACCTCCTTTTAATGATGGATTGTGATTGCCTTTTGGCATTCCGTCTCAAAAAGGGGGAGTCATGTTTGTAGAGGAGTTTTGTAGTGAGGAAGAGTTTTTGTTGTTTTGAGGAGCTTGTGGAGCTGTTAGATTGTATTTAGGCACTTCACCTTGTATATCATTTTTTTTTTGGATATTCATGTTGGGGGAGTAACATTGATTGATATACATGTTTTCTTTTTTTATTCTTGTTGCTTTGGATTCACTGTTTATTGATTTATATTCTATGAGTTATTCATTTGATATATGTCTTTATTGTGTGTTGTGTGAATCATACAAGGATGTTATACCTATTTATATATTATTTTTTGTCACACATGCGTTTATGCGTTTGTTGAGTATTTCAGGAATAAACATGATGATTCAATTGAGCTACTGTCTACACTTGCAACTGATGGATAGTAGTTAGGATTGAATTTTGGTTTATGAGCATTATTTTTGTAAAGGGCTTTTTAAATTGTAAACTTTGAGCTTAGGATTTGTGTTTTGTCACAGATTGCCAAATGGGGAGTTTGTTAGGTTCTAAAGATTTAGGATTTTATGTATTTAGAACTCTAATTTGTATTGTTGGCAAACCATGACCAAAATAGGTTGTTTAGTCTTATTTAGGCTTGCTCAAAGTTGGGTCTTTCATGTAAAGTTGGAATCGAGTGGCTACAGATGCATTGGTGCATTTCGGCCTAGCTCAATCGATCTAAGGAAAGACTTGATCGATCGAATCTTGGGTAGAATGTTTTTCTGCAAAATATTCCAGCTCAGCCCTAACTCATTAAACGTTTTGGGTTTTCTATTTTTACCCTAGGTATATAAAGAAAAACCCTAGCCACGTTTTTAGAGTTGCTCCAGTTGAGTTGTTGCTCATACTTTGTTGTTTTGTGTAAATCTCTTGTGAGATCTAGAGGAGCTTTCCTTTACACAAAGTTTAAGATTTTCAAGGTAGAAATTACTTCAACATCTTGATGATCAATTTGGTTGCTACCATTGAAACTTAAAGATTATCAAGCGTGGGTGCTTGTAGCTGATTGGAGAATCCAAGAAAGAAGGAGTCTGTGGATTCGGAGCTTGCACGTGGTCATGTCAGTAAGTTCTACTGGTGGGTAGCATTAGGAAGTCAAGCGGGGAGCTTGTAAGTCCTTTTGTACGAACTTCGATTCTTTCAAGATAGTGGATTCAGGTTTATCTTGAGGATAGCTAGGTCAAATCCTCCCCAAATTTTTACCGTGTAGTTTCCTGGGTCATCATATTATTGTGTCTTTTATATTTCCGTTGCTTTATACTTTTGATATGATTGTGTGTTTGTGATAACCTAGAATTGCTGAAATGGACTAAGTTAATCACTTGACTAATTAACTAGGTTAATCTGGTTGTTTTAAGGGGTCTAAAACCGTTCGAAGTTGCACACACAAGTTGTGTTCCTATGTATGCAAGATCAGGGTTTTGTAAGGTTTTCAAAACACCAAAACATCCTTCAACTTAAAGAGTTTTCATAACTAGACCCTTGAACAATCATGAACCCTTTAGTGATATCATCATTAGAGAATGGGGGCTCAAGTAGTAAGTGGTACAAAATAAACTGTCTACAAATATTTTTATTATTATTTAAAGTTTGATCCATTTCATAGGCCCAACAAACAATATCAAACAAAGTACACTCACACGCACACACAGTTGAGTTAAACCCTACATGGTTGGGCTTTAAGCTCATCTATATATGTGGGTAAGGTTGACACTTAACAAGGTCTCCTTCTCCTCCTTCAAAAGGGTAACACACATCTAGGGGGCCCATGCCCCAACCAAAGGACTAAATGGATCTGAGTGGATTGGTAGAAAACCCATTATCATACTTAAAGCCCATTATAGGCAATAACACAAATTATAAATTGGTGGGATGAACTTCAAAGAGTTTTAGCTTGAATGGAACTTAATCACTTTCATTCGCCTCTAACCGAGGTTATACAAAGTGCATGTGTGTGAAAATAAAAAATAAAAAAAGATTTGGCTCAATTAATAAACATATTTATTTAATTATGGCCTGACAACATGTCAAGGTTTAACTTCTTTATTCTCAATGGAGTCGCTATTGTGAGCGCACCACCTTGTGTAGGACACACACATGTGGTTCTGCCCCTTGAGAGTACACAATAGCCAAATGGATTAGAGGTGGAGGATTGGGAGTCGCCACCTAGTTTAGGACTAGAAACCAAATTGGGCTTTTTGGGCCTCTTACATAGGTCTAGAAATCATATATTGGATCCAGAGTTAGGGTACAAGAATGAGAATGTATTAGGTACCCAAATCCGTTCGGCTTGTGGGCTAGCCTCCATTATGTATTGATTGGCTATACATAATTAAAGTGTTTATTAAAACAACCCATACCCTAACCTAACCTTAATCACACAATGCATTTAATAAAATAACACACAAAATACCTGAAAGATCACAATCAACAAATAAATGAAACACATTAAATCACAATTAAATAGATACTATTAAACATGGAAAGTTGACCATCAAATTAAACACACAAAGAAAGATATCAAATTAAACCAACCATGGCAAGATTAATTAAGGAAGCTATGGAAAATAATTAAATAACCTAAAACATGGTCAAACAAAATCATATAAAATGTGAAAAACAATCAATTTGATAAAAACAAGGCTTTCACCCATTCTAGTTTTGGGATACGTACATATACTCAATCATGCGTATGCAGCATCAAAACCCTACGTATCCTGTGTCCGTAGTCTCGATGATGCATACACATCCTAACACAAAAACTAGAATTCTACATCTCAAGTTAAATCAATTGCATGTGTAATTTTAAATTAAAGAGAAAAACAAAAGGAAACACCAAAAACTAAATAAAAACTATATCATGGCCAGATTAAAATCATCAAACAAATATCACAATCATTTATCCAATCATATATGAATATTCAAGTTAACATCACACAAAGAACATGTTAAATTAACAAAAGCATTAAGTAAATGCACAATAATAATAATAATAATAATAACAAATTATAATCAACCCAAGATCAGATTAATACATATCAAAAGATTTATAAACATGAAAAAATAAAATATAAGAATTTAAAGAAACTATATCAATGAACTCATGTGAATCCTAGTAAGTAAAGGAAAAATCATAGATAGAAGACTCACCAAGCTTAGGATCACGAGTTTAGAGCTTTTTTAACCGATCTTTCAGTGCCTATAACATAGAGATAAGATTAAGAATACAAGAGAGATTAAAGAACACAATAGAACTTAGGTAGTCACAACTCGAGAACAATATTTTTTAAAAGGTTTTGAAAACGAAATTAAAAACTAGTTGATACCTTAGAATACTACTCTAGAGAGGTTTGTGAAGATTAAAAAATATGCAAAAGTGTTGTGTGAGTTATTATTAAAGATGACTAGGGTTTTAGAAAAGTGGAGGCACTCTCTCTAACTAGGTTTTTGGATGGAGGCATAAGGTGAGTATATATATTAGTAAGCTAGGGTTTTCAAATGTTTATGGATGTTCTAAGGGTCTGTGATATGGCATATCCCGAAGATTAAAGCTTCGGGGCCCTAAATATGGAAAATATAGGTCTTGGAAGTGAGGCTGCGTACGCAGCCTTGTGAGTGTGCATTTGCAACTTTGAAGTCACTTACGCAGACTCACCAAGAACACTAAATTCTGACTACATTGATGGTCCAACTTCAAATGGCCATAACTCATTCATTTTAAATTTAAATTGGAAAAATTTTATATTTTAATTGAAGCCCAAGATTTCTAATTTCCAAATGCAAAAAGTATCATTCAAAAATTATATATGGTTAAAAGTTTATGGTAAAAATATTGAGCAAATATCATCTTTTAGTATATTTTCAAAACAATTTTGAGCTATTTTTTTTGACAAAAGTGGTAGAAATTTTGAGCTATTTTGAATTGTGATTACTTCCAAAACATTGAAAACAGTTCAATTACCTTTGGTTGACATATGTCAAACTCTTCATAAATTTCGGAAAATATTTTTGATAGTAAAAGAAGTGAGGGATTGATAGGAGGAATTGGATTATCTATGGTAGGTAGTGAGTTGGAGTTAGAAGATGAATTTGTGTTTGCGGAAGCCATGGAAATAGGTGAATATGGATCAGAGCTCTGATACCATGAAAAGCTTACTCAAAGAAATGGAACGTTGTTCCGTACGTAAAACTATATTTGCTAATCTGAATTACATAAGGTTCTCTGTTTTACATATATATATATATATATACTCATGTTTATCCAAAAAAAATA
This sequence comes from Quercus variabilis, assembly GCA_030445155.1. Taxonomy (NCBI): domain Eukaryota; kingdom Viridiplantae; phylum Streptophyta; class Magnoliopsida; order Fagales; family Fagaceae; genus Quercus; species Quercus variabilis. Next base: position 44,394,943 of record CP129455.1, read on the forward strand.
TATATATACTCATAACAGAGAAAGGAAATAAGAAGCGGGAAATACTGAGTTTCTTAATTATAACGAACTCATTAGCACTAACTAACTTAAATGAATCTATTATTAACACGTGGAGTTGTTCTCATCTTAATCAATACAATAACATTTTGGCTTAAAGTTATGGAACTCGGACTTGTTTAGAAAACGACATCATTCCTTTTTTAATCTTTTTGTGTGTTTTACTAATGCACTCGACAATATCGTTTTAAGCTCTACTGTTGGAACAGTATAGGTAGTGTGTTCATCTTCTGCCTCTTGTCTTTCAATACAAAAGTCAATGGGCCAAGAAATGCGGGGTTGAGACTTGAGAGCCAGCTTCATGTGCTTTTAGACGAAGTCATCCTAGTTATAGAGCTTGAAACAGAGGTAATCAATTAGCAATATTTCACATAATCTATGTTGAAAAAAAAAAAAAAAAAGAGAAGGATAATGGCTTTCTCCTTTGTCTGAAAAGTGTTAAAATCAACGCAACAAAGTTGTCTTCATCTCGACCCAGGAAAAAAATGAAGTTGTTTCATCTTATTTGATAAATTGAACCAAGGTGAAAAGATGTGCCACTTTAGTCCAGCGTGCACAAGCCTTAAATTACCTCCCCATTCGGGCCCAATCCTAGACCAAATTGACTTGACAAGATCACAAAAACCGGGAAATGGCTTAGCAAGTCAAGGTTTTCATTGTAGGTAAAGAGGGTGTACTGTTTATTATTTTTTATTTTTAATTATATTAATTTGTTTCGGTTTCAAAGCATGAGAGGGCCGTAGCATTGGGTACAGGTTAATTTGAACAGAGAATAGAATTGTGTGTGGATGTGTATTGATTAGCTTTAAAAAAAATCTGATATGGCAGGATGTTACTATGGAAACTGTGTATTACTATAGAAAGTGTGCATTTATGTCATTTCATTTTATAAAAAAATTCATACTACAAATTTTTGATTCCCGTGTCTACACTTTTGATTGACGGAAGAGTTTTTTTTTTTTGGATTTACCAATCCCAAAAGATACTTAATTAAAATTTAAAACGGGATATTTGATGGCATCGACCGTTTTCGATTTTATATGGAAATTTTTTTTAGGAAACACTGCCTTTCCCATATTAACTTTTTTTTTTATTGATTAGCTTAAAAAAATCTGAAATGGCAGAATGCTTATCTGTGTTACTACCAAAGAATTTGTATTCGTTAAAAAGTGTGTATCGATTAGAGCATCTTCAGCAAATTCATAAAATTTTTGTACTGTTTGAAAAATAAATAGTGTTTTTTACCTTTATCTACTTATTTTTTCAAATACACATTCCAACAGATTCTCTATTTCATTTAAATATTATTTTTTCATTTATTTTTTATTTTTTTAACAACTACACATTTTCTAATATTTTTTTATACAACACATTATTATTATAATAGAAAAAATGTATTTGAAAAATGAAGAGTAGCCCATCAGACTTGATGGACTACTGTTCATGAGCCAAAAAAAATCTACTTTTACTGAATTTGTTGAAGTATCCACAATGCACTTCATTCTCCAAATTATAACTACTAAAGCCGGATACATAAATCGTGGGAGATGCTCTTAGCTTTGAGAAATTCCGATATGACAGAATGCTACTACTAGGTAGGTGACGTAGGTGTAATACACCCGACCTCATTATGGAAACTCCATATTACAACCAAGGAATCAAAGTAAGAAAAGTGTGTATTGATTAGGTCAAAAAAAAAATTTCTGATATTGCAGAATACTATTGGTGGGCCGGTGTAATTCACTCGACCTTATGGGTGACTTGCTTTTTCTACCCAGAAACCTATGTACCCTTTAAATTGTCCCATTCAGGCAGCAGTACTACCCCACCAGAAACCTATGTACCCTTTAAATTGTCCCATTCAGGCAGCAGTAATACCCCACCACTCTAACTAAGGATCCATTTAGATGCAGCTGAAAATTAAAAATTGAAAATTAAAAATACTGTAACAAAATAATTTTTAAATGTGTGAATAGTATCATGGGATCTATTTTTAATAAAAAAATTGCTAAAAAATGAAAATTATGGGTCTATGAACAGTGCACAGATACACGGCTCATTAACAAAAGTCAACAAATGCGACTACTGTACATTAAACAGTGGCCGTACAGTAACGTGAACCCTGCATTCACGGTTGAAAAATTCTTTTTATTCGGCTGAAAGCAAAAAAAAAATAAAAAAAGAAGGAAAAAACGTAAACGCAGATGTAAACAGGCTGCCCAAACGGTCTCTAAGATAAAAGGTGCGTTTATACTACTCAATAAGAGTACTCGATGTACGCTCAAACTGCTCTTTGCAGCTTTTGACAAAGTTGAGTTCGTTTATAAAGAGTAAACTTGCTGTAGATATTGTGAGTCTTATAAACGGTATATGGGACCTACTGTACTGGACGCAAACGCCAGTTTCAGTGCAGTCCAAACCCAATCGGAGGCTTAGAGTGGTGGGTTTTATAAACGTACCTTTCACCTTAGTCAGAGTGGTGGGGTAGTCCTACAAAAGAGGAGTAATATGTGTGCGTTTGGATTGAGCTTATTATTACTGAAACTGAAAACTGAAAACTGAAAACACCGTAGCAAAATAATTTTTAAATGTGTGAATAGTACCGTGAGACCTATTTTTTAATATTTTTTAGTGCATGAACAGTGCCAAACAGTGCATGAATAGTATTTTTTGTCTGTAAACAGTAAAATCATGTGATTTTACTGTTCACTTTCCGGCAAAAAAAAAAAATAATAGAAGGAGGAAAACGCAGCCGGAAGACGCAGACGTTGAGGCCAAACACACACTATATATGCATCCCTGCAGGTATAACTCGGACCATCAGCTTCATTCCTTCTGCCTCCGCTACCAGAGAGACAAAAAAAAAAAAAAACTTCCGCTTCATTACCTTTTTGTAAACCCTCCTCCTGCTCCTCACACGGTTTACACTTTTTGCATAACGTCCAACGCTCTTCCTAGTTCCTATCCTTTGACAATTCTAGGAAATCGTATTTTTTGTCTCCTCCATGGCCAGGTAACACTGGCTAGCTAAAGTAATTTGTGTATGTGAGTGTGGAGAGAGACTTCCTAATCTTTTCCTGTAATATTGATACAATTTCTTTTTGCAACAGCTTGCATTTGAGCGTTAAAGACGTTACAGAAATCGTGACCCTCCTGATCCTTGTTCTTAAACTCATTGCTAAACTCCGCGAGTGTATAAGATATTTCAGAAGCGGTGGTTCGCAGCAACGTCACCGGCGGTGACGGCACTACCAACAACCAAATGGGTAAGTATCAAACTTCAGAATGTTGATGGCAACTCTATTGTAGCCTCTGTTGAAGCTTCTGCGTCTGCAAGAAATGGCGTTCATGCATAAAGAACTCTCCTACTACTTTTTTTGGGGGATGAACAGTACTCTCTTACTATATTTTTTTTGATGAACATACTCTCTTACTATATATTCCTTAGAACTCCACGCTGCTTTATTTATTTATTTAAGGGTTAGTTCAATAAGGTAGCATGGTGACTTCATTCTCAAAAAAAAAAAAAAAAAAAGTGGTAGTATGGTGACTCTGAGGTGTTTTGACAGATATAAGGGCCAAGTTTGCCTAATGTTAGAGTATCGGGCTTAATCCCATTCTTGGGACCTATTATATGCTATCCAGGTAGTACTATGGACCCAAAAATGGGCTTTGTTCCAGATCCTCTCAGCCGGCCCTTTCTTATGCACTTTGTTAGTTTGTTTCCTTGTGGCTACATCTGGGGTGTGTATTACATGGTTTGTGTTGTGATCGTATGCTGATTAACATTTAATCTCACTCATTCCCACCCAACAAAAAAAAAAAAAAAAAAAAAAAAGGGGAAAAGAAAAGAAAAGAAAATTGAGATGTGAGATTGGTGTGAATCTACTTCTTGTTTTGTAATGTTTTTAGTTGTAAAAGTCGGTGATCTTAATCTTCTGGAGTGTGTGGCTTAATTTGTTTTTAGAAAGTATAGTTTTCACTTTTTATCATATATGTGCATGTCAACATATATTATTGGAATATTATGCTAGCGTTAGTGTATTCCTAATCCATTTGAATTGATCTAATTAAAAAAATTTGGCAAAGTTCTATCACGGCTTGTGGGATTTTTTTAATTATTAATTTTGGTTTTACTTTTTGTAAAATGAACCCCGAAAGAATATTAATTTTTTAATATTTTTAAGGGTTAAGATTTATGTAAATTGTTAAGTAGTTGTTAGATTTTGTCATTTTATTAAAAGCCTGAATTAAATTTGGGCTATGTTTGGGGCTAAAGGAGAGGTACTTTAGGGGTTGTGCACACTGGACTAAAGTAGTGCATTTTAGTCTTAGTAGTAATTACTATGGGCCCAAAAATGGGTTTTGTTCCTGATCTTGTCAACTAGGGCCTTTACTGTGCTGTGTGCTTTGCTTTTTGCTGGCTTCAGCTGGTGTGTATTGTGGTTGTCTTGGTACGTTGAATAAAATTTATTTTTATTCATCCCAAAGAGTTTATGTAATTTGACATATAGACGTTCTCTTCTCTTTAGTTTCATCTTCCTCCAAAGGTTTCAAAAAAATAAAAATAAACGTTTTCATTTTCCTCGTCTTTTAGCCATCTAGCAACTTTTTTGTTATCAGACCTAGCCATTCTTCAACCCCATTAAATTGATCTTAAAGTCATGATGTAAATTACTTAGGAATTTCCTTTGGTTCCATTTAACTATCCAAAAGCATACATTTATTGGTTGGTTAGCTGTAAACAACAAACTCTCCACACGAGATAGAAATTGTCTTGAAAGTAGAGATCGTAGCTCTTCTTTGAATGTTCTTTCACTTGAAGAGTTTGGGATGACATGATGAAGTTGTTCCTAGTTTCAAATGCTCAGTATGTGTGAGAAGACTTGATTTTTTTTTTTGGGGGGGGGGGGGGGGGTGGGGTGGGGTGGGGCTTGAGAGTTAAAAGGGAAGGGCTAAGATTAGTAGGGAAAAATTGCAAACTAACATCAATCCTCAAACAATTTCGTTAGTTAGCAACATTTCCAAACTATTTAGGAAAGTAACATCTTAAGTCTCTTAAACTCGATTTCACTATAGCAAATCGAGTCTCTAAGACTTGATTTCCATTTAAAATTCGCTTGATACTCGAGTTTCCTAGTTCCTGCAATGACCTCTCCGCTTTCTTGATGTTCTTCCTTCTTCTTTTTCTTTCTTAAGACCTAAATAAAAAATTTAGAAAGTACCTAAAACCCTAAAGGATTGAATTTCTACAAATTTGGTTGAGAGAGAGTGAGAATCTGAAGTGGAGAAGTTCAGTTCGAGCTAATTTCCCTCGTAAGGAGCCTTAGCCACTACTGCCACCTAAAGCCTTCGCTGTTGGGTTCAGTGCTTCATCGTTGCTTCACCGCCTGGGTTCAATCCAAACCATTGCTTTGTTGTTGCTTCAGTTTGGGTTTTGCATCATTTCTTCTCTGTTGGGTTTTGCATAGTTGATTCTCTGTTGGGTTGCTTCATTGTTGATCTTGCGTTGTCTCTGCCTTCTTTGCGTTGTTTCTTTTCTCAACATGAGGAATGAAGAAATCATGTCTCTTAGGCTCAAGTTCTAAGAGCGAAATCGAGTTTCCTAGACTTGAGATTTTAGTTTTCTAAATATTTTAAAAACATTGCTAACTAACAAAATTGTTTGGGGATAGGTATTAGTTTACAATTTTTTCCAAGATTAATAGGCTGCAAATTTTCTTGGTGGTCAATAGTCTACCACATTTAGCTGCAAAGGAATATCATAATTCTTGAAGATAAAATTTGGACTAAAAAGCAGCTCAAGAGAAACATCGATCATTAAGGATGTCAAAGCTAGGCTGCGGTTTCAAATCAAGTTCTTTTAAATGCTACCGTCTATTGTAATTGGGGGATTGATCCAAATGGTATTTTAATTTGATCCTAAAACTCTTGTGTTGCTGTGTTTTTTCAGTGTTATTGTGTTGTCCATCTATATAAATGTGTTGTTTAGTTAGTGAAATTTTTCTTTGCTATTTTCTTTGGCTTGTTTTGGTTTTGTAGTTGAATTTGAAATTTGGTTGATGTAGCAAGGAGGTTTCCTATGCTAGTGTCTTCTCTTTTTTGGTTTGGAGTTTTCCTATGTACTTTGTTTTGTTTCAATAAATATAAGCTTAATTACCAAATAAATAAATAAATCACTTGGGAATTATGAATATCAGTTAACCTAATTTTTGGAAAACTGTATCATACTCAATTTGGACAACAATGTAATCAATATGGTTGAGTTTTGATAGTCATGATATGAAATTTAGGTACTACCATGTTATACTTTTAAGGGCTGTCTAAATGGGTTTAAAAGGTTAAACACAAAATTTGAAGTGTTGAACCAAGTACTATCAATAGTTAAATCCTTATCTTGTTCTTACTACCTTGTATTCTCTTACATATAATTTGAAGTATTTTTTTTCACCAAGTCATCTAATCTTGTATTAGGTTCTAGTTGATATTGTTTTGGGCTTTTGAAACATAGATTGTTTGTCAATTTGAAGTAAAATGGACTTTAAATAATGATTCCTCTCAAGATATTATATTATATATGTATAATTATAAAGAAGCTTTGCTAAATAGTGAACCTTTTATGTAAAATTTCTTTGTATACATAGACTATATGTAATCTTTGCCAACACAAGGCTAAGACTTGATCTTTGGATAAAATATTGTTTATTGTGGTGTGATGCATTGTTATTGTTTGCTCTTCAAAACCATTGTTATTATTTGGTCTTCAGAGCTATTATTATATTTTACCTCTTTGAAGTTATTGTTTTCCATGGGATTCACCTGCCGACTGTTAAGGATGTCTTAGTTGGTTGATATTATATACACTTCATATTGGTTATTGCTATTAATTTACAAATTGAATGCGAAAAACAACTTTACTGTTAAGTGTATTATTATCTGTTATTATAAGTATCTTACCCAATGATGAAGTGATGCTCTTGTAACTGAATTATGGCTTATTGAAATTGGGTAAATCTTTTAAGAGAGCATTTGTTTATTTAACAAATTATATGCTTTTCATTGTACAGTTAAATATTTACATCCAAATAGTTTTATAGTTTCTACTAAATTGTTTTCACACTATTGATAAATATTTTGTAAAGTTTAATATGTTGTCTATTATAATGTGCATTTTCACTTGACAATATCGTGTGATGTAGTATCTTGTTCAGCTATTAGCTCACCCACCCAACACCCCCAGCGCCGCCCCCCCCCCCCCCCCTCTTTTTCACAATTTCAGATTAGTAAAATGGACTCTCTTAATGAAATAAATTGGTGATCCTTGGAGCTATGAGCTGAAGACTGTATGTGTTTCCCTATGGCTTTATCTTGTGTGTGTATTGTATGGTTTGCATTGTAGTGTTGTTATGTTGAATAAAATTTAGTCCCATTCATCCCAATATATATATATATATATATTTGAGATGTGAGATTGGCAGCTCTACTTCTTGTTTTGAAATGTGTTGACTTGTAATGTTCTAGAGTGTGTGGCTTATGTCTTTATAAAAATGTCGTTTTTATCACTGATTATGTGTATGACCAAACCTTTTGTGTTCATCTAAATTCGCCAATTATTATCAGTTATCACAGATTGCGGGTTTTTTTTTTTGGGTGCAAAAGATTATGTCTTTTTTGTAAGGTGGGACCAAAAGAATATTCTGAGGGTGGGTGAAGATTTATAGATTGTAAGTTTGTAACAGGTAGTTGCTGGAATTTGTGATATTGTTAAGCCAATTTGAGCTAGGATTGGGCCTAAAAGGGAGCTATGCTAGTGCTTGTGCACATTGGACTAAATAAAGCTTAGGTTCACGCTTGCCACCGTTAACGAACAAATCTCATAGCCTTGCATTCAAAGTCACTCTTTTAGTCAAGTTATTCCAAGTCTTCTACAATATTTTGTACATGAGCCGCAATTCAAAGTCTCCTATTACGAATTTTAAGAATAAAGCCCTTGAAATAGAGCTCTTTTTTAGTTTTTATAACCTATGACAATCACAAGGTGACTTTTCTTGAATTTTTTTATGCCTGAAAGCCCAGAGCTAAATTTGAGGCCTAATGATCTCTTTTTGTGTCATGGACTGTGGACCTAACCATGGTAGGTTTGGCATGTTGCCTTGAGGTAGAGAGGTACCAAGGCCACACATGCACGCAGAAATAACCAAAGGTTCCCAAAAAAAAAAAAAAAAAAAACCAAAACCAAAACAACACCAATTCCAACCCCAATGGGCCAACCTATTACTTTGGATTTTAAGTTTTCGTTTCTGTGCTTAATCCATTGGCAATATTCATAGTAGTTTGCTTTGTTGTAGAGATTAGATGTAGCAGAGAACTATGTTATAGTAGAGGACGACTATGTTAAAAAAAAAAACAAAACAAAACAAAACAACACCAATTCCAAACCCAATGGAGCTATGAACTAAAGACTAGATGTAGTAGAGAACTATGTTATAAAATTTGCTTTGTTGTGCTTTTTATGGTTGTAAACTTAGTAGTTGTGAGACTATTTGAGGATATATTTGGAGTCTTTATTTTCTCATAGTTTAGTTTAATGAATTGTTGAGAGATTTGACATTTAAATGTTGTGTTGATGGTTTGGTTCAGTATATTTGGATATATAGTTATGCTATGTTCCATTTTTAGAGGTTAATGCCTCAAAATCTACGAGTTTGTAAAGAAATGTTGTAACTCTTATCCAAGTTTGATATTTTGTTCGGTAAATTATGCGTCAATAAGTCAAAGTTGGACTTTTTTTTGTCAGTTATCACTGTAACTTTGCTGTGTATTCAACAATTATGTGCTTATTTAATTGTTCATGACAAGCCTTGCTTGCGAAGCATATATTAGTCATATGCTAAGTGCATGCTTAATGATTTTTTTTTTTTTTCTCAATTATGCATTTTCCAGTCACTGAAACACTTACGAGTATAATGAGATATAATAAAAATAAAAAGATAACACACTCACAAAATCATTTCATCCCACTCTTAGGTATTTCAATTATTGGAAATTTCATAGATCCACCAACAAAATATAAATTATTTATATATGTAATTTTATTTTATTTATAATATTTATTTGATACTATATTTTCTTTTGATACTATATTTTCTTTTATTTATTTGATACCATATTTTCTTTTAGCACCATCATTGTTGACCCATCCTTTTCCTTCTCTTTTTATCTAATCATTGAAGAAACTATCTGATTACAAATAGCAAACTTCAAAACTCGCCCCGCACTCGCAATAAGGGTCAGAATTCAAAAGCCTATCAAACTCATTCCCACCCTATTGCCATCCAAGTTTGAATCTCTCATTTCTCTTCTTTTGGACAAAAGTTCCTTAGGCCCAGTTTGCAAAATCAGCTACCTTCCCTTTGAGGCCCAATCTTAGCCCAAATTAATGCAGCCTTTACAATAATGGCTAGAATTCAAAGGGCTGTTGGTCTAAAAAAGGAACATGCGCCATGGGTTCTTTACAGAATATTCTTTTGAGCCAACATAATTAAAAGAATTCACAATATTTTTGCAATTAAAAAAGAAATAAAGAAACTATACCCAAACAGTCCCGAGATAAAAACTGGCCAAATTAGTTGAACTCAAACGGATTGAGAATATACTAGCTTGAAAAAAGATAGGTTTATAATACATAGAAATGGAAATTGATAATTTTACTAATGCTAATGCTGGTTTGGATGGAGGCGAAAGGAAGAGTAGAGTTAACCAAAAATTTTATTTTATTTTTAAGAAAAGAACTTGTATAAAAGTTAATATGCTTTGTCCCATTTTTTTTTTTTTTTTAATGTTTCAAGTAATTAGAATTTATTCAATGAAATAGAGAATTACAACATATCACCACAGTAGACAACGTGGAATTCCAACTAATTAATGAGGAATGTTATTTTGTGCATTAAGCAAGGTACCATTCATGTGGACACTTAGAAGTGGCACTAACTTAATTATGATTTGTACTACTATTCATGAACATACTATTCATGAATTGTACTTTCTATTCTTGAGACTAACACAGTATGTTGGTAGTCATCACTGTTCAGAGCTGCAAAGTCCTTTGAAGCTTCTTCAAATTTGTTGATATACAGAGATCGTTGTGGACTTGTGGGTTGAGTGGTTTGAAGATTCCAGTAGAAGCCCGGTAAGATATAAGATATCAATAAACCTAAAAACTTAAAGTTTATGGGTTTTTAGTTCAATTATATGCTATTTTCTCGCTCTTCTTATTTTTATTTAATGTCAGATTTTATCACTTAAGTAGCCACATCACTCACGTGTGAATATTACAATAAATCTCTCATTCATATTTGTCATTGCCTCTTTGTGGGTTTTTGAAACATCTCTCTTTTAGGCTACAAACAAGTTCTACTAGCTCTCCTCGTGTCTATGGCTGAGTTTATTCCATTTCATATATGTCATTCATAGAAATCACAAATCCATGAGAACCTTATGCAATACCATTCTTCTTTAATCTAGCGTCAATGACAATATTATTTTGCTAAGCCTTTTTTCAAGATTATCTCTATGTGGGCTTTATAGTCTTGTTGTGTGGGATGATCGCTTGTGTAGATTCCAAGTACGCCCATTATGTCCCCGCTCCAACTATGAAAAGGACAAATTATTTACCCGCATGAATAGATTTGAGAGGAGTACGTACAGGAACTGCATGGTGATCCCATATCCTCTATATTCACGTGGGAGATGTTAGTACGCTCACAATAAATCCGATCTACTCCATAATTAAGAGTTAGCTCACTTGATTTCCTTCAAGTAATTACGCATAACTATCAATGTCGTAGTCTACAATTACGAGTACTATAGCCACGGGTAAATTACGTGAGAAAGAAATAAAAGTAAAGCACTCTTCATTTCTGTCCATTTTCACTTTTTGTAGAAATCAATTCTAGGCCGTGGATTCATGTGTCTTGCTCTAGTAACCAACATTACTGTTTGTGAGAATACAAACTAACTTAAAAAGAACTACTTGTAAGACAAAACTTCACACCAAATTGATGGGCTCTGCCACTGCCTAAACTAATAGGACTTCAAAGTACAAAATATTCAACTAAGAAAAATAAGGGAACAAGCAATATAATCACAATATGTAGATATCTTAATTCAAGATCATACAAATAAGAAAGATTCAAATCACACAAACTCCTAAGTTAAATTACAAAAACTAAACTTAGATAATTCATGTGAGGCAAATGCACTTACAAATATGAAGTTATCCTTCCATTGACTGGGTATGTGAATCAAGTTTATCAGATTTTTGTCGTCCCCTGATAATACCTTCAATCTTTATTTATAGTAGACAAAACAGTTACTGCACTCCTCCTTATTTTTTGGTAACTTCTATTGCACTCTAACTTAGTGGATAACTGACTGTGATATTCTCTTGTTGTAACAGGTCTTGCAAGTTTTGCTTGTTTGGGCCATGGTTTACGTTGATCAAGATTTGGGCCATAGTTTACACTTATCAGGATCCAACCCCAAGTCACTCTTCAATGGAAATATGACTCACATGCTCATACATGTGAAAACTTTACAAAGACTTTTAGTTACACGTGAACACCTCCTGTGATATTCTTTGTTATAATGGGCCTGGCAAGTTTGCATATTTGGGCCATGGTTGATAAAAATCCAGCCCCTTAAGTAACTGATTCATATGTGAAAAATATTTTATTTTTTGCCTAACAATTACCATAAGTAAAGACATGGAGAGCTTCATCAAATTTGTCGATATACAGAGAGATCGTTTTGGACTTGTGGGTCCTCATTCTTCTAGGGATTTGAAGATTCCAATAGAAGCTTGTAGGATATAAGATATTAATTAACTTAAAATTTGAAGTTTATTATGAGTTTTGGCTCAATTATGTTATTATTATTATTATTATTATAATAACTAATCGTTAACCCGTGTGATACATGAGATAATTTAAAGCAAGTTATTGACAATTATTTTTGTTGAAAGTAAGTAATTAACCAACTGAAAGAAATAAGTTTTTGTTGACATTTTTCCTTCAGAAAAATTTTCATAAACTTAGAAGACTAGGTGTGCATGCATACCCAACAGTTATATAAAGATGGCTGAATCCCAATTACACTACCAAAAATAACCTATAATTATATATATAAATTACATTCCCACTTTTTTTGACTGATCACACAGAAGTCATTATTAAAATAATAATAATAATAATAATGCAATGAGAGAGAGAGAGAGAGAGGGGATGAAACATAAATTTGACATAAACACCAAAAATTAATATCGAAAGCTAAGAGCATACTTAGAAACTTTAAACTTTAAAGAGTCTCTCAAGTATATAGAGCCCCTAAAACAATTGGGGTAAAAAACCATTTTGAGAGTGGAATATATTCTTAGATCCCTTCATAAATTAAAATTATAAACGAAATAAGCCTTTCATAGTCATCATTATTATATTTCTGCAGAAGCTAAACATGATAATCACAATAACAAACTACAAAATTTGTACTAAAATTTAAGCTTTGACACTTTCAATGATGATAACTATCAAATTGGTAGCAGGAAAAATTAAATTTGAAACCATAATGGAGATTAAATTATAAGCTTACTATTTCAATCAAATTTAATAGAAGATTGGAATAATCCAAAAAAAAAAAAAAAAAACCAAAAAGTAGCTCTTAAAATATGATTTTGAATAACATTTAGCACCAACTTAATAATAAATTAAGGATAATTAACATAAGTAAAGTCATTTTGGAAACATCATATAGCCAAGTTTCAACCAATATAATCTGATGGATCCTCGAAAATCAGTAGGCTGAAAATCTCGGGCGTTGATGATTTTAAGGCTGAGTCTTGAAAGAACAAATACAAAATCAGAGGAGACTAGTGGAGGCCGGCCAAAAGTCCTCTGATGGTAAAGTCAGTGGATTTGTAATTCTAAGTATAATGGAAATGTCCGAATCCTCTACCTTCTCGTAGATGAATGCTTATATAGCATGCATGAAACGGTTATTACATTTTTGTAACTTCTCCCATTGTTGCGGAGTCCAGAAAACTTGGAAGTAACTCCCATAACTGTCATGGAAGTTGTATTGCTTGGCCTTATTTTCTCTAACCATCATTGGCAATGGTTCGTAGTAGTGAATTCTGACCTTTTACTTTTAGGACGAGCTTGCCCAAGACGAGTTTGCCCAGGACGAGCTTACTCAGGATGAGAATTCCATGAAGCTCGCTACTCTGGAGAAGGACGACCCTCATGGACGAATATGGAGTTGGTTCTCTAGCACCATCATAATCAAATCCAACGACACCAACACATATTAGAAAATTCATATAAGGTTAGCACAAAATGTTGCTTAGATAAGCACATCAAAGCACTCTGCAAAATAGAAGTTTTAGCATAGATGTGAAAAAGAATGGCTTACTAAATGGGCAGATAATGTCACCTACTTGGGATTATTAGGTTGCAACCAATTTGATCAACAGAACATTGTAGAATATAAGACATTGCAGAATAAAGCTGAAAGAAGTAATCTTTTTAAGCAAAATTTTTTAATGTTACGATGTACTCATGCTAATTATCTTGAGCATATATTAATCATTTCCATTAATAAAATATCACAACTTATCAAACAAAAAAGTAATAATTTTTATGTAATTCTTTAGACTATCTTGTGTGTTTATTATATACAAAAAAGATTGATTGAAATGGTGAAAATTTCAATTGGGTTTCACACTACAAACAATGATGCATGTTTAAAAGCATAGAAACAAACACAATATACACACTCACGTTAGACGTGTATTGTGCATATTTTGAAAGAGGAATTTTATCAAACAGCTGAACTGCATTCAACTGAGAAGCAAACATTTTAAAGTCATATAAAATTTAAATAGTCAAGTCATTCTAAAAACATCATATAACCAAGTTTCAACCAATATAATTAAGATACAACAGCTACTAAGAGGAACATACACCATATTTAGCATCCAAGAGGGGCCTGTGGACTATTTACAAAATATTGTTCGTCCCTAGCTGCCAAAGTTTTTGATTGTGTAGATCAACACAGAGACAGCCACACATGGGAATTCGAAGAGAGAAAAAAGTGGATAGATGATGATTAAACCATATAAGAGGAATTCATGCACAAGCACAAATAATCAGAGCTCTAAGAGCCAAATATTTCAGAACCCATCACATGCACACCCAACCTTGATACCTTATCATTCACTTCCGAAGAAACCCTGTGCCTTGTCTTTGTCTTCCTTACGTGGACTCCCACTTTTGTCAGATTCTCTTATGGTTTCCTGATATATTCTGAAATTTCAAAGATGAAAAACATATTAGATTAGTTAAACTCAAGACTTATTCAGACGCAAACAAAGATTAGCAACTCAAGTAAACTCAATGTAAGATCTCAAAAACTATATAAATATAAAACTGATGATAAATTTAAATGTTTGTGACAAATTTAATGCATTAGATACGTTGATAGTACACCAAGTTTCAACCTGTGTGTTTTTTCAAAATAATTGAAAGCTAGAAGGCAAAGAAGCAATTGGGAGTGAGGGGAATACCGGAGGCAAGGAAACGTGACCAATACCCAAATAGTGGAGAAGATACATGACTGGAGTGGAGACAAATAAGGCTGGCGTTTTAGGGTTTGAGAGAGGAGCAGAGTGAAGTGTGACTAAAAGATAGAAGAAAGAAGCAGATGACAAAAGGGGCTGTCGTGGGTCTGATAGAAGAAAGTTTTTTTTTTTTTTTTTTTTTTTTAAATTGTGCTGATGTGGAAAATTGTGAAAGTTTCAGAGGTTTCGATTATATATATATATATATATATATAGATTATTTTAGAGTGAGATTTTGTCATTCAACTAGTCATATTACTCATTCACCAAAAAAAAAAAAAAAAAAAAACTAGTCATATTACTCATGTGTGAATATTGCAACAAATCTCTCCCATTCACTATGAAATATTGGCCACTCTAAGAATTAACCTTCTACATCACTCCATAAACAAGACAAAATAAATAAATTAACTTAAAAATTATATGGGTTCACGTACGTGCTAATCAAAGTAAATCAATTGAATACTATAATTTTTTTCGGGTTTTTTTTTTTTTTTTTTTTTTTTTTGGTTTGGACCCTGGAAAAAGATTGTGCTTTCTATTTGATGATGATGATAGATCCTTATTGGACACATTTTTTTGTAATGAAATTAGGATAACAGTCTATTTGTATTTGAATTTATACTTAAGGTTTTATGCTCGATCGGTGAATGTGAAAATTGAAAAAATTTCTCAAAAAAATAAAAATAAAAAATTGATATCTGTTTATATTATTATTTAAGGGGCTTTCTCTGTTTAGATTTCTCATTTTGAATGCCTAAAGTACTCTCATCCTATTCACTTACAAGTTTTAAGCCAGTGAGGATAAATATGTAAAAAAGCTGCCAACTACTGTCCTATCTTTTAGTATTTCAAAAAGAAAACTACCAATTATTCAGCATGTTTAATTTAAGATAACTGTGAATTACTATCTTAACTCCCACAAACAAAAATGCCCAGAAATAAGGAGCCCACTCTCCCGTACATAAACACAAATTCAATGAATAGTGCACTCTCCTAATTCTTCAATTTTCTTCTGGAAAAAAGGAAAGAAAAAAAGAAAGAAAGAAAGATAAATCTTAACTTTTGACAAAAATTTCCTCATTCTCTCTCATGTTGGCCATCCTTATTTCCTCTTCATTAGATTAATGGCCACTACAATGATGGTGAGTGTTTTGATCCAATTTTTTTTCTACATATTTTTTAGACATTGTCTATTGGCATTGTTGTTTTTGGGATTTTTCCATAACAAGATATCAACATGATGAGAGTATGTTATATTTTGTCAAATTTCTCAACAATGGTGGGTCTCTTATCCTATTAACACATATATCTCCTAATTGTTACTGCATTTTCTGATGCAGCCACACAAAACACGCTTGATGATACATCAAGTAGGGAATTACTAGGGCTATTAAGGTAAGTTACTACTTATTGTATGAATTGGCCTTATTTACAATGTTGTTTGATGTTGAATATTGTGCCTACTTGATGGTAAAATAATATTATTTTGTGAATTTAGAATCTTTTTTTTTTTTATTAAATGAAAAGCATCCAAGATCCACGTTTATTTTTGTTTGGGTGTTGTTTTTTTTTTTTTTTTTTTTTTTTAAATTTTATTTTATTTAAAATCTCCTTACTGATATTCTGCTTCTTCTGCTCAAGGCCATACAAACTCTATGGCCTGTAAAGTTCATATTAGATGTGGATCACTTTATCTTTTCTTTTCAGTTGTTACCCTTTTGAATAAGAGGTTAACTTATGATTATCCCTATCATTAGGAAGTCTTTTGAGTGTGTTAGTGTTGGAATTGGATCAGATAAGCATAGTGCTTATCTATATCCGTTTAATTGTATGGTGGCCGCGATTTTCGGGTTGGTAAAGGAGAGGATGGATTTTTTGTTTTGTGTTAGTGAAGATGTAAATGGAGGGATTTTTGGGGTTCTATTTTGAAGGCTTGCTATGAGGTTGTATGGGGTTTAGGGTAGGTGTAGAAAGGAAGATACTTTTTTTACGCTACTTTTTTTAAATGTAATTTATTCTACTTTTTTTAGAGGGTATTATTATATATTTGATCTATCATGTTAATGGTTATTCAATTTAGGACAAAACTTAGGTATAGTAACTTAAGTTCTATTCATTAGGTTCTGCTCTTAAGATTCAGCCATATGGCTTTTTAATTAAAAAATACACTTTCATCTTATGAGAAAAAATCCACATGACAGAATCTTAAAAGCAGAACCTAAGGAACAGTATCTAAGTATTGTACCTAAGTCTTTCTCTTCAATTTAAACCTCACATGAAGTGATTGTTATCTAAGAAATTGTTGTAAAAAATTTCTTTTGTAACATAAATTATATTTATCATTTGTATAATTCTATGTGAAATTCAATTTACATTTGTTTATAGTAATTATTAATTTACTACTCTATAAAAAATGTTACGCACCTTTTCTCAGTTTTAAGGGTAGTTGATATCTTTGAAATTTAAACTCTTTTGAACTTTTGTTATGAATGTGCAGTAAGTGGCTAATTATTAGGATTAAAACACTACATTTTAGGATTAAAATTGATCCATTTACCATAAAAGAGATATATTTGAAATTTAAACTTTTTTTAACTTTTATTTTTAAACGTGTACCTTTTCTTTTTTAACTTTTTATTATGGATGTGTATTACATTACCAAATTTTAGAATTAAAACACTACATTTTATGATTAAATTCAATTTGATCACTGTCATAAATAAATATTGGTGAGTATTATGTGTGATGAAATAATTTTTCATCACACTCCTAGGATTTTTTTTTTTTTTTGTAATTGGAAAATGTAATAATCTCAAATTATAATAAATGATCTAAATTAACTTTTGCCAAAAAAATAGAAGAGTCTCTGAGCACGTGCTTAGGTTTTTTTGGTAATTGAAAAATATAATAATCTCAAATTATAATAAATGATCTAAATTAACTTTTATCCAAAAAATAGAAGAGCTTTTAAGCACGCGCGTGAGCGCATGCTCAAACGCTAGTAGTCACTGATAACTTTCCTTTTGAGGTTTCCCGGAACCGAGCCATTTAGAGGTTGAGGTTTCCTAGAACCATCTGCGCCTTTATCTATATGTGTTAAGGACAATGGGGGAACAAATCGGCCATGAAATTGAATAGAAATTTCGACCAATACTTTTCTTTTGTATTTCTTTATCCAAAATGTTCTCTAATTGCTCTATCTTTTCCTTTCTAGCTATATATAGGTCATGAAAATATATATATATTTTTTTGTAGTTTTTTTTTTTTTAATAAATTTTTTGTGGTTAATTGTTGTAGTTTTCTTATTTTATATTTCATTCTCTTTTGTGTGTGTGTTTGTTTTTCAAAAAGTAAAAAATGCAACACTCGAGAGACCCACGACACTAATCACTCATCACTGACCTTCCATCTGCAATTAACGTCTTCAGTTCTAAATTAAATGAAGACCTGACTTCTAAATCAGAGGGAATTCTATCTGTGGTGAGGAAAGGCAACCACCGAATAATTGCGTTCAAAATTAAACAAAGTTTTGAAGTAAAAAACAGAACACGTCTACCGGTCGACGTCAACCATGATTTTTAATTTTTTAATTTATTTATTTTACATTCAATATATATAAAACTTATGGAGCGTGAAGGGAATAAATATTGAATTCATATTGGCATTTGAATTTTCAAAATGTGGCAGACTGTGGGACTAGGGCCTCATGGAGGTCAAGTGTTGACTTGCAAAATATAATTATTTTAAAATTAATCTATTTTGTCTATTGTAAAAAATAAAAAATAAAAAGTAAAATTGAAAATCCTGTCTTAAAAATTCCAAGAATTTGAGTTCAACCAAAAAAAAGTGTACGTACAAGTTAGTTTTAGAGAGTATTTTGAAGAAATCTCTAACCTCAACCAGTGTACATATAAATAATTTTTGTTAAGATTATAAAAATAGTATTTTTGTACTTGGAAAGAAAGGGAAGAATTAGGATTAATTTCGGCAACAAAGGCAAAGGAATTACGTGAAAAACCCGTGAATTAGGGATTAAAAACCACGGTGGGAGTAAGGATTTTATACCCTTATCCTTGCAAGGTTGTTGTATTCCTTCTCATAAACTGACATTACACTCTTTCTCATCTTCTTCCTCGTATGCTTCGACCTCATTCATCTGTATTTTTTAATACCTCATTCATCTTCTTCATGCTGGATGAGAGAGAAAAGCTTACTACATGAAGGGTTTGTACTGGGAGGACAATGCTAGATGGTACGACGAGGGCGGCAAGATCTTGAGAACAATGCTAGAGGACAATGCTAGATGGTGCAACACTAAACTAGGGAAGGACCAGTACCTCTCTCATGGTAGTGCTTGGTGAGCAGCACAGTATATCAAGTCTTGTCCCTCTTCCCTCTAGCTCCTTGTAGCTATAGAGCTCACGATTTGGAGATACTAAAGGCTTAACTCCTTTCACCTAGACTTGTTGCTTCCTTAGCTTAATGACACTCATGTGTAAGGCCATGATGTAATGTTCATGGACAAACCCTCACATTTATCTTTCTGGGCTTGGTGACTGTACAAAGAATGATACTAAGGATAAATAATAAAATAAAAAACTTCAACAACTTCACATCATTCCTAAATTAACACGCTATAACTCACATATGGGCCAATCACAATCTCCAATTAATTAATTTTTTTTTTTGTTTTTAATGATATGGCGTACTAATTTAAAAATGTTTTGAAATTCTTGTGCCTAGGCCAAACGGTGGTTAGCAGCAACGTCACCAGCGGTGACGGCACTACTGGCCACCAAAGAGGTATCGAGCATCAGAATGTAGATGACAACTCTATTGTAGCCTCTGTCGAAGCTTCTACATCTGCAGGAAATGGCGTTCATGCAAAAAGTACTCTTTCTTACTATATAATACTTAGAAGTCTACGCCTTCTGTTTTTTTTTTTTTTTTTAAAAGGTATCACGGTCTGAGCTCTGAGGTGTTTTGAGAGATGTGAGGCTAGTTTTCCTACTGTTGGAGTATTAGGCCTTAATCCCATTCTTGGGGCTATTATACTATCCTTGTAGATGTTGTACTATGGGCCCAAAAATGGGCTTTGTTCCTGATCTTCTCAGCCAGCCCTTTGTTATTCACCGTGTTAATTTACTTATGGCTTCATCTGGGGTGCGTACTCTATTTTGTGGTTTGTGTTGTGGTGTTATGTTAATCTCACTCATCCCTACCCAAAAAAGATAAAGAAAAAAAAAAGAAAAAAGAAAAAGAAAAGAAAAGAAAATTGAGATTTGGGATTGGTGACTCTACTTCTTGTTTTGTAATGTTTTTAATTGTAAAATTCAGTGATCTTCTAGAGTGTGTGGCTTTATTTATTTATTTATTTTATTACTAAAACGTTAAAAGTGGAGTGTGTGGCTTAAGTCTTAATAAAAATATAGTTTTTACTTTCTATCACATATGTATGCGTCAACATATATTATTAGAATAATTATGCTAGTACTGCCCAATCCATTTGAATTGATCTAAATTAGCAAATTTCTATTAAGGATTGTGTTTTTTATTTAAAAAATTTATTAATTTTTATTTTGCAAAATATATATATATATATATATTTTTGGTGAAATAGACCCCAAAAGAATATTTTTGAGGGTTAAGATTTATGTAAAATTGTAAGGCAGTTGTTGGATTTTGTCATCTTATTAATAGAGTGGGTTTGGTTCCAAATTAAAAAGTCAGCTTATTTTACTATTCAACTTATTTTTGCTACTATTCATAAGCTCCATTATACTTTTTGATATTACTTATAAGTCCTACTATACTATTTCAGCTAATTTTTATCTTTATCTACAGTACTTCTAACAAAAAATTTTTAATTTTAGCAAAATAAGTAGATTTCAAACAAACCTTAAGATACTGAATTAAATTTGGGCTAGGATTGGGGCGGAAAGGGAAGGTAATTTAGGGACCAATTCATGCACACTGGACCTAAAGTAGTGCATTAGTGTTGGTAGTTGAGTACCATGGGCCCAAAAATGGGCTTTATTCCTAATCTTGTCAAATGGGACCTTTGTTTTGCTATGTGCTTCCGATGGCTTCAACTAGTGTGTGTGTATTGTATGGTTTGTATTTGGGTTGTCTTGTTATGTTGAATAAAATTTATTCTTATTCATCCCAAAGAGTTATGTAATTTGAGATATGCAAGCTCTCTTCTTTTTAGTTTCATTTTCCTCCAAAGGTTTCAAAAAAAATTCATCTTCCTCGTCTTTTAGTCGCCTAGCAACCTTCTACTTGTCAGAACCCATTAAAATTTTTCATCTTTTAGCCACTCCTCAACCCCATTAAAATCGATGTCCTCCAATTATCTCACCGGAATTCAAAGAAATTTCTCCCTAGGTTCTAGTCTCTCCAAGTTTCAGGGTAAAATTGACAATTCACCATTGACCATTGAAAACATTTTTTGTGGATTTATTATTATTTACTATTGTTGTAGATCACTTAGGGATATCTTGAAATTATGAGAGAATTTGGGATTATAAACAATCGGGTACTTAGGATTTTCTGTGACATGTCTGATAGTAAAACTTATCAAATGATGAGACAGGAAAAAATAAGGAGAAAAAATAAGGTACACAACATTTGAAAAAACCAAAATAGGAGGGCCTAGCTACTTCGATGTCTGACTAAGAGTATTATGCTATTCAATTTTCAAAGTCAAAGAAGAAGTAGAATCACACAAACTTGGAAAGAAATCCAATTAGCCAAAAACAAAAGATGTGAAAGACACTGACTACTGATCACTGAACTGAAACCATTAAAGTGAAGTATATATAAAAAGCCAACCCCATATCAGAAACAGAAAAGAACCGAAAAACAAAAACAAAAATAACATAGTCATATTGAAAAAAGGTGGAAGAGTGTGGTGATTGGCTCACCTTTGCACTTAATGACTTGACCAGTTGTGCTTGACATAGCTTAAACTTGGACGATTTTTCTGAGTGAAATTAGATCACTTTTGTTTTGATTGTGGGTGCTCTGTCAGTCAGTGGTGGTACTATATATACACTGTTGGTGTAAGAGAATAGATGGACAAAAGTACAAATATACCCATTTTGGTTATGTGATAATGTCAAAAATTCTTGCTTGGTGATCACTCCAAACAAGTGTCAAACATGCAAAACCACAGTTACTATTTGAAATGTCAACTCAATTAGGCACAAGAAATGTCTAATAGATCTCAGCTTTCTCTTTGAAATGTCAAGGATGCTCACTAGGGCAAAATTTGCCAAATAATAGATTTTTAGAAAAAATTTTGGTGCATGACATGCGAATGAAACATTTTAGTTAGTTGGACTGTTTCTGAAAATCGAGTTTAACAAACTCGACTTCCAACCCATTCAAACCCAATTTTCCTCTTGTGCTAAGTCTGAAATGGACCAACAAAAAAAAAAGAAAGTGGAACTCGAGTCTAAGAAACTTGAGTTCCATTTGAACAGAACTTGAGTTTCTTAAACTGATTTCCACCATTTTTTGAAAAAACAGTCTACTTTCCTAAAATGTTTCATCCAAGTGCATTTTTGCAAAAAATTTTCTAAAAATCTATTATTTGGCAAATTTTGCCGCTCACTAGGGAAATCCATTGCAATACCACAGTTACTAATTGGCCCTTGGTTCTACCATTTTTGTCTTCTTGAGGACCCAGTGGCCATCAGTGAATATTATGTACATTATTTTGGTCTAAAGAACATAGCAAAACAACTATACCAGAGATCACTAGCAGTACATATTATTGTAAGGAAAAGAGAACTAATTGTTTATATTATGGCAAAAAACAGAACTGTAACATAAAATTTTGTTACAATGTGGAGGATAACTGCTTCAATAGTGGTACTAGCTTATATGTGAAATGCTATTTTCTTGGCTTCAAATATGCAATTAAAAAAGTTTAATCAGTCATAAAATATTATTGGAAGGTGTAAGCTAATCACTGGTATAGATTAGCCTAAGCTATATTGACAATTACATTGACACTTGCATAAACTGTGTACTCTTACACTACACAAAATTGACTGGTCCTTTAGTTGGTCTATGGCTGAATAATAAATGTTCTTCCAACATAAAAATGGCATCAATGCAGTCAAGCATAGCACAATACATATCTTCTTTAATCATAACCCAAATGAAGTAAATAATGGCACAATAGAGATACTTATAACAACTACCCCAAAAAAAAGCCAAGTAATGCTGGGATTAGTTAAAACAAAACAAATAGAGCCTAAACCCCCATTTTCACTTATGAAAATTCACTTTCCACCTCCAAACCTTTTTTTTGATCTTAGCTATGCTGTAACCATGAAAAAAAAAAGTTCTTCTTATTTTTATTTGTTTTAAAATGGGGGCAGGGGATGCATATTTAAGACTCATCATATTCATGCACGAACACTTGAGAATGAGATGATGCTTTCAACATATTTTCACACTTCATTGAAAAAGGCAATCATTGGAAGAGCTGTGCCAATTTTGTACTAACAGGGGGGAAAGAAGAAGGAAGCCAATAAAAGCTATTGGTTGGTAGGCAGCACTAAAACTAATTCAATTAATCACTCAAGTATCAACAGAACTAAGGAGTGGTGTCCTACTTCTGAATTGGCTCAGGATGATCCTTTAAGACTTGTTTTCCAGACCTGGGCTTCTCATTTGGAAACCTGACAGAAGAATGAGCTGGACAGAGCATGAGAAAGTTTCCCTGTAAGAAATCAAAAACCAACAAGCCAATTAATACTTAATGCTTAACTCACTCATGTTTCAACTGCCTCTTCCTATCTTCAAAACTTTTGTTGATGGCTCCCTTGCTCAAAGAATTTTATGGACTCTGAAAATGAAAAAAGTTAAACATAAGAATTCAAGCAACTGATAAAAAATAAAATTTAGAAGAACGAAATACATCTATTTGCCACAAGATAGCTGACATTTTAATAACACAAAATATCACTAAAATAGAACAATGTGTGGAGGATAAAATAAAACATATGAAATAAATCTCCCTATAACTAGTGGTGTCTACAATATTTTCCCCATTTCATAATTTTGCCAAGCTTGCAAAACACAAATACATGGGTCCAGTTTTTGTCTATGAAGCTGCCATTGTGGAGATTATGAATAAAACACAGAAAAACAACTGGGGCAAATCAATAAAGAACTGCAAAACAACTAACAATCACCTCAGCTTAATCACTTACTGAAAAAGAGAAATGTAACAAAAATTAGCAATAGTAGTAGTAAGCAGAAAGAAAATAGACAGCTCCTCCCACAAAAATTCTCACCGGTGGCAGTAGCGGACGATCTGAAGTTGACGGATGGTGCGCGGCGGCGGCAGCGGTGGTGATGGAGGCGGCGGTGGCAGTGACACACAGCTTGCCAAGTCTCTCTCGTTCGTTCCCTGTTTTTGTTTCTTGGTTTTCTTTTTCATTTTATACAGTACCTATTCTACCGGTAACAAGTTACCTAATAATTTAAAATGTACGGCCAAAATTTGGGTGATACCATACCCACTGAAAAAAGAGGTAGGTATTGTAGAATGACCCTACATCCAACTATGGGGAAGGTCAACCACAAAAGACGCGTTGACGTCGTCAACCATGACTTTTTAATTTTTATTTTATTTTACATTCATTATAGCCTTGTGGCTAATGAGTTCATACATTTGCATTTCAATTTTCCAAATGTGGCACGCAGCCACGCACTGAGCACAGGCGAACTATTCTTTCGCCTTTTACTAAATTTTTTTTCCAAATGTGGCGGCCGGTACGCGTTCATATATGAACACCCTGACTTGCAAGTTGCAAACTATAATTATTTTTAAATTAATCTATTTTATCTATCGTAAAAAAAAATAATAAATTGAACACTCTTAACTTAAAAATTCTAAGAATTTGAGTTAACCAAAATAAAAGTGTATTTGCAAGTTAGATTTTAGAGAGTATTTTGAGAAAATCTCTAAACCACAATTGGAGTACATTTAAACATTATTTTTGTTAAAGATTCTAAAAATGATGTTTTTGTGTTTGGAAAGACAGAGGAATTACATAAAAAACCCCGTGAATAAGGGATGAAAGACCACGGTAGGAGTAAGGATTTTATACCCTTATTCCAATAAGAATATTGTATTCCTTCTCATGAATCGACATTACACTCTATCCATTGTACATCTAGTGTTTTTATTTTCATCTTCTTCCTCCTATCCTTTCTATCTCATTCTTTTATATTTTTTGATACCTTAGATCATCAGTGTACATTGTGCTTTTATAGTACAAGGAATGTTTTCTAGTATACAAAGACACGTGGCAGCTTTCTAATTAGTGCCTACAAACCCTAAGGACAACTAGCCTACAGTATGTATCTTATTGTTGGATGAGAGAAAAGCTTGCTGCATTAAAGGTGTGCGTTGGAAGGACAATGTTGGATGGTACGATGAGGGAGGCAAGATTAGGGTTGTCCATGGGTCGGGCTAGGTCAATTTTAGACCCAGCCTGAACCTAACCCGCCAGCGTTGGGTGGAAGGAAGAGGGACCTGAAACCAATCGTTGGCGTCAATCAATTGAGTTGGTTTTGGGTTTAGGTGGTGCTCAGGTCGGTTCGATCGGTGGAGAACGTCGCTGGAGCTTGCAAATGTCACCAAAATATGCAAAAAAAGCGTCGAAATTTGCAAAACCATCTCTGAAATCTATAAAAACTCACCAGATTTGCATTGAAATCACTGAAATCTATACCAAAATTGCTGAAAATCTATTGGGATTTGGCTAAATCTCACCAAATATGGTCAAGATCTCGCTGGATCTCCTTGGATTTGAGCTTGATCTTGTCGAAGTTGGCCAGATTTGTATATAACATCCGTTAGGTCAGGTGGCTCAAGTTTTGGAGAAGAAAACCCGCCACTTAACCTGCTTGAGTCGGGTCTTGGGTGCAGAAACTAAAATCGGGCGAGGATCGGGTGGTTTGGTCTGTCCGGTGGGTGTAGGTCAGATATGGACACTCCTAGGCAAGATCGTGAGACTTGTCTCTTGCATCATCCTAGGAGAGCACTGCACATGTCCTATTGTGTTGCTCAACGAAGAGGTTGGTGTAACACCAAACTAGGGAAGGACTAGTACCTCTCTCATGGTAGTGCTTGGTGACCAGAATAGTGTATCGGGTTGTGTCCCTCTTTCCTCCAGTTCCTTGTAGATATGGAGCTCACGCTTTGGAGATACTAAAGGCGTAACACCCTTCACCCAAACTTGTTGCTTACATAGCTCAATGACACTCACGTGTAAGGCCATGATGTAATCTTCATGGACAAACCCTCACACTTATCCTTTTGGGCTTGGTGATTGTACAAAGAGTAATGCTAAGGATTAAAAAAATTGCAACAATTTCACAACATTCCTAAATTAACATGCTAACTCACACATGAGCGGGTGAGCCAATCACAATCTCCAATTTAAATTGTTTTAATGATGTGGCATACTAATTAAAAAATGTTTTGAAATTCTTGTGGCCTTTTGTTGTCTCCATATCATTACTTCAAAACTAATTTTGGCCCCTCAAACATAATCCTTAAACGACGAACTTTAGGCGATAAAATGGATGATGAAAATGTTTTTTGCCTAATGTAATTGTCGACAAAATAATTGAGAGCTATAGCTACAAAACATTTCGTCACCATATATCTTATTTGTTGTAGTGCAAGTTATAAACAAAACATGTCTTAGGTTTTATTTTTGCAATATTAGATGTAATATGAAAAGGGTTTATAAAATATTGCTCAAGTATTAAAGATCATATTGTGTTGAAGTAGTTCAAAGAAATGCAATGCATGTAACCTTAACTGACATTTGTTCGAGTTTTAGTTAAACAAGATGTGCTGCTCGCTTGTGTGTTCACACACTCATACATATGATATTCACAATTTTATATGGTGATTTACATAGTTTAAATAGCAAAAAGCTGATGTCCACATTTAAATATAAGTGAATGTGCATAAAGATATTATGTCTAAAACGTAAAAGGTGGATATGTATGAAAGATGAGAATTAAGTTGAATGAGAGAATCATTACCCTAACTCATAATATCTTTCTCATTACTATATATTTTTGCTTCTATAAACTATTGATTCGCAAGTTCATCCCCCCATTCAAACTCAAAGCTACATTCCTCTTTGTGCATCTTTCTCAATACAAAAGCCAAGGTCAAAGAACCCTTAACTAGCCATCCAAAGCCAAGATTAGTTACTTCGATGGAACCGTCCAAGAGTTTGAGGCACCAAATCAAGGCCGGAAACATCCTCTCACAAAACCTAATTGGCTGCATCCTCTGTGGCTTAGAATCCATATATTGATGAACATCAACACTAACGTGCCCCTCATCCCCCAAAACGAACATCTACAACGCTATTCATAGCCACATGCTCTAATCCTCTAAGCTATAGGCCTCACCCTAGACAAATTGGTCTAAGTGTTCATGTTCACACACAATGGAGGTGTCGCCCCCACCGGGCAGGCAACCATAAGTCATAACACACTCTGCACAACAAATCCACTTTGAAGTTGACTTATACGCTCAGCCAATCATCGAAATATGTACAAGATACCATAAGAGCCCAATAACTTAGTAGCACCTTTCTCTAAAAGCCTCGAAGGAGACTTCATAAGAGAGAGTTAGTTTCCCAAAAAATTTTAGTGAAAAAAAATTTCAATCTAAAAAAAAAACTCATTCTTTTTATGTTGAGCAAATGTAGTTTTTCGTGTTTTTCAGTGTTAGGTAGTATTAGAAAAAATGAGTCCAAGTAAAATTACCATTACACAAGGTTTTCCTATGAAACAAATAGTATGACAAAATATTATTAGGAATGCTATATTTATGTTTGAATCCCTCAATTCTTTCTCCTTTTTATTTAGATGTAACATATGGCATTTAAAAGTTCAATAAATGCCACATGTCTTAAATTCAGTTAAAAATAAGAGAGGATTTAATGATTTAATGAGAGAAAGATTGACCCTATATATTCTTTCAACCATTAAATTCTAAACGCTCTTTTTGGGTTAAAATATTATACGCTTGTTTTAGCTTGATGCACGTAAGGGTGTGCATGGGTCGGTTGGGTTAGATGTTTTTTCAATCCAACTTGACTTTGATGGGGTGAGAAATTTCAATCCAACACAACCCATTATATATGTAAAAAATCATACTAAAAAATTAAAATAAGAATAATATTTATTAGATAGGTAGAAAAAACTATCAACTTGAACCCAACCCAACTTAAGGCTCAAAATAAAATTTCAGTCCAGCCAAGCTCACTAACCCATGAAAAGCGAACTTAAGACATTAGATTGAGTTGGTTTTTTTAATTTGGAAAATTTCATATGTTATAATCATCATTTTTTTGCAACATTGCAAATCCTAAGTGAAGAATATATATTGACTCTGTTCTAGTTATTCTTCCCTCATAGGATCATATAAAACTAGTGGCAGCTCTAGGAATTTTTTTTAGAGTGGTCACTAAAAAACCTAAATTATACAAAATTTAATAAAGAGACAATTTGAATACATCAACGTCATAAAAAAAAAAAAAAAAAAACACACACACACACACACACAAATATATGAAATATTACAATTTTCTGTATTAACAAAGAGAATAAGAAAAAAAAAAGACTAATAAAAGATAAAGTGTAAATTAAAAATGCTGAAATGAGAATAATAAAATGACCACAACAATTTCATAACAAATTTTATGCAACAAGTTATTAGCCTATTATTGGTGAGTAAAACATGTCAATATTAAACATGAATTAGAATTAGTAATAACTTACCACATAAAATTTATTGTGAAAATATTGTGGATATAGCATTACTCTTATATTTATTAAACTCAAATTTTTATGAATCTCAAGTAAAAGTGTTCAACATTTTTATTAAGATAATCAAAATAAGTTAATTTAGTAAATAATATATTTTTTTTAAAAGTATATATATACAATTTTTTCAAGTTAGGTGGTCCCAGGACCTATCAATTTAAAATAATTATATATATATATATATATATTTATTTATATTTTGACAAGTGAGGGTGGTCCACCCTCACAGACAATTAGAGCCGCCCGTGTATAAAACCGCCAATCCTCTTCTTTCAATTAGCTCTACTCCATCAGTCACAAAACCTTTACACTGCCGCTCCCTCTCTTGGTTTGTCCTCTCTCTCTCTAAAAGAGAGAAAATGAGTTGGGTTTTTTAGATTAAGTAGTATCTGTGTATTATTGGGGTTTCAGAGATGGCAAATAAGAACCACACATCGCACAACCAATCCGTCCACAAGAATGGAATCAAGAAGCCCCGCAAGCACCGCCACACCTCCACCAAAGAGGTACTTTGCCTTTTTTTTTTTTGGTAAGATAAAACTGTTAACAAAAAATAAATTCTCAGTATACTGAATTAAATTTTTTGCTTATAAGATGATACAAGAGAGTGTGGTTGGTTGTACAGGGAGGGTAGTCCTGCCATTCGAGTCTCTGACGATATCATTTAAAGACGTGCAATGCTTTGTTGATACCCCTCTGGTAATGAAGTGCAACTGATGATTCATCCCTTCTGCACAGGAAATGAGAGAGACGGGTTTCAGTCAGAAAATGCGTTAAGTTTCAAGGTACTAATTGTGGTTTGGAGCCTATAGCCTTTAATTCTGGTTTTTTGGAATTGATTATTGTGGGTGGAATATGTGAAGTTGTGAATGATTTGATGACGCTTAAAAATAATTTTTTTTCCTGATTTAAGAAATAAAGTGGAATTAGATGGCATGATTTCTGTGTTGGTCAAGATATATTGTTTATGAGGTGTTGTAGAATCCCATATGTTTCATATTAGATTATTGGTATTTTCTATAGCGGTTGCTTTTAGTAATGAGTGACGTATATTTATAATTTATCAAAGTTGGTGAGACAAGTTTTTCTTAAGTGGCTTTTAGATACCCATGTTATTTAAACAGAAAACTGTGACATGCATAATGTCTGCAATCTACATAACAAAGACAATCTAAGTCAATTAATAAAGTAACATCTTTAAAAACACATGTAAGTTAAATTATACTGGTTAGTAAAGTGCAATTATATATATATATATATATATCTGTAAGTGTTTGTTCTACTTTAAATAACAAGTATTTTTAGCTTTCAGTTTACTATATTACTTCTTGTTACCGCCACCTTGGACGGTTCTACCGCCATCTCGGACGGTTCTAAATTTCTTTCATTTATTTTGAATTATTTTGATATATATTACTTGGCTGGTTCTACCGCCTTATTATTGTTTTAAATTACTTGCACTTTTGTTATACTGCAATATCGCCTTCTTGGCTAGTTCTACTTTGCTTTCAGTTACTTTATTTACATTACTTTCACTATATTATACTGTGCTTCCATCTCTTCTCTTCAGCTGTGCATTCCCTTCCTCTTTTATGGTATCAGAGCCATTCTTTTCTGGCCGGTGATAATGTTGTTGTGTTCTTTGTATCTTGTCTATGTCTATCCGAACCTTTGATACTCCATTGTTGTGTTCCCTTCTTATATATATACACCTTGCCTAATTCATTCTAGAATGCACTTATTTGGAGTTAGGTCAACTTAATTGATTATTGCTAAGATGTTGTGGTATAATCAAGGGTGACTCTACGTTTAAGTAAGGGTGGCATACACACACATACATACATTTGTGTGTATGTATGTATATATATATATATATATATATAGACACACACACACTAAATTAATCTATTGTGACTACCTTAATAAAAATGTTGAACATTGTGATTTGAGAATTACAAAATTTTGGATTTAGCAAAAATAAGAGTAATGCTACATTCAGAATATTTTTAAAATAGTTTCATAACAAATCATATGTGGTAAATTGTTAATAATTCTAATTTGGACCTAATACTAACATCACTTTTTTATCCAACAATAATAACTTTTTGTATAAAATTTATTGTAAAAATGTTGTAAACATAATATTACTCCAAAAATAATTTTGGGTCCCCAAACATAATCCTTAACTCCTTAAAAAAGCTTAAATAGCATCAATAAAAAAGTTTAGATCATCACTTTGTGAGTGATATGACCCATGAAAGAGTGAGAAAATTGAAATTTTTGCAACAGCATAGATTAGAAAACTTGACGTATAGTGAATAGAAAAGCATGAAAAGAAATGATGAAAGTGAATAGAAAAGTTGAAGAACTAAGGGCTAGTTTGAATTGAGAGAGAGTAGAGTTGAGTTGGTTGGAAATTAGCTGACTTTCGGCCAATTCTACTTTACTCTCTCTGTTCTCCTTCCATTATTAATTTTTAGTTAACTTTACTTTATTTTGCTCTACTTCTCTTCTCTCTCCCTCCCTCGAAACTAGCCATACAGAAGAGAAAGGTAGACTTGTAGACAAAATAAACAAACAAAAACATAAAAGAAAATATCCTTTGTTAAAAACGGGTCAAACCGACCCAATTCAAACTTATGTGGGTTCAACCCCATTTTTTGGCTGGTGGGTCCAATTTTATAAAATCTACTAGTCAAAATTTGTCTCCTTAAACTTTCTCCAAAAAAAAAAAAAAAGTTTAATATAATATCTTCTTATGTTTTTGTTGTATTAAATTAGCCTCACCCAAGCTTGATCATAATTAATGTATATTTAATAAGAACGAGAGTTTAATGTGGGAAGGGGGACGGAAGGACATTCCTCAATTACAGAAGGATAATTTTTTCAAATTTAAAAAAAATAACAAATGAATTAAACCTTTAATGACGGTAAAACAAGAATTTTTTATTTATTTGATAGGTGTAAAACAAGGTGTGTTTTTTGTGGTTGAAAAAAGATAGATATTGGGTTAATCTAGTGTAGTATTACGTGATTACAAGTATTTATGGCATGTTTGGATATTTAAAAAAGGAGGGGGAGTAGAGTAGAGGGAGGGAGAGTAATGCAATTACCTTGTTTGGAAGTTTTTTAAAGAATGAGGGGGAGGGGTTTGGAGGAGTTTGGAGGGGTTTGGACTCCCTCTAACCCTCTAATTTTAATTCCCCCAAATTGGAGAGATTTGGAGGAGGAGTAGAGTATATAAACTATTGACCAAGTAAATTACCTAATTTACCCTTATTATATTAACAAAATTACACAAGGGGAAGGGCTAATTACTCCCTTCCCCCTTACTAATTTTAAAAACATCCAAATAAGGTGGAGGTGAATCATTCTCCTCTACTCTCCTCCCCACTACTCCCCTTCCCTCTACTCCCCTCTACTCTCCTCCCTCTCTAAACTTCCAAACAAGCCATTAAAGAAGCACAAGGAATGAAGGAAATATTCCTAGAGCCTTACAAAAAGAAACAAATAGTTCACTCATATGAAAGAGAAACAAGCAGCGACGTCCCTAATACTCCACTTTTTGCATGCTATCTCCGATCCATCGCATTGGAAATGCTTCAGAACAAGCTCGCCACACACACAATGCTTAACCTTAGGCGGAATACTAGCTCTCCATAGTCTCCTCCGAAGTCCAAACCCTAGGACCATATGAGCTCTCACTCCATCCTGACCCAACCTCATTGAATAATCAACAATGCCAAATATAATATATACTTATGGGACAGGCTCACCTCCTGTTTTCTTCCATTTTTATATGTAGCAAATAACTAATCCAAAGGTTAACAAAAAGCTACGTCACATGCAGTGAGTAGTCTTTCTTGCTCTCTTCTTTCGTCTCTTTCTCTATCTCCAAACGCGTTAGAGACACCAATGTTAGACCTGCTGGAGAAGAAGGCTCCACCCTAACAAAAAGCTACTTTCTCTGTTCTCTATTATTTTTCTCAGATCCGGTGGTGTTTCCAGCTTCCAACGGATCCTAGTCGTCCGTTGCTAAGTGCAGTTGTGTGTAGGTAGTGACGGCTCTAGAATTTTTTTTTAGAGTAGTCACTAAGAAACTTAAATAATACAAAATTTAATAAAGAAATAATTTAAATACATCAGCGTCACCAAAAAAAAAAAAAAAACACGCAAATATATAAAATATTATAATTTTTTGTATTAACAAGGAGAATAAGAAAAAAAAAAAAAATAGACTAATAAAAGATAAAGTGCAAATTGAAAATGCTGACATGAGAATAATAAAATGACCACAACAATTTTATAACAAATCTTATGTAACAAGTTGTTAACCTGTTTTTAGTGGGTAAAACATATCAATATTTAAACATAATTAGAATTAGTAATAGCTTATCACATAAAATTTATTGTGAAAATGTTGTGGATGTAGCATTACTCTTATATTTATTGAACTCAAATTTTTATGAGTCTCAAGTAAAAGTGTTCATAATATATATTTTTAAAGCATATATATACCATATTTTTAAGTTTGGATGGTCTCAGAACATATCAATTTAAAATAATTATTTATATAAATTTTCTTTTTTGCATATATATATATATATATATATTTTTTTTTTTTGACAAGTGAGGGTGGACCACCCTCACATACAAGTAGAGCCGCCCGAGGTGATGTGGGCAGTGTGTTTATTGCTGAAGAGTGTGGGTAAAATATAAATAAATGGCGTTGTGATGTGGCTTTATTTTTTACCATTAGATTTTTTAGACACCGCGTGTCCGTAGCTGGAATACTAGCTTTCCATAGTCGTCTCTGAAGTCCAAACCTTGCGCATTCTAGGAACCAGCCTGTCCCAGCCTCATTGGACAATCAACAACGCCAAGCGGTAGGCACTTTGACCGTGAACACTCCTTTAGGGTACCATGCCAAAAATGTAGTTCCGTGAGAGAGCTCAGTGGAATGGTTTTATAGCTGTAGCAATCTGTGGCTCGAAAAAATCTACGACCGAGTCCACCTTTCAAGAGCTCAGTGGTATCGCTTGAATCACTGATTTTGTAAGGACCTCTCTACTAGCTTTTGTCAAAAATCCCTCCTTCCACCCTTGAATCCAACTACCCTCTTCTTGATGCCCTTGAATGTGGTTTACTTAGATCTTCCAAATAAAATATGAGGCCAAGCTATTTGTCATAGCTGGCATTAGTATACTACTACCTATCAAGGAAGAGATATCATGAGCCATAGTATCATATGTGTTACTGGTAAAATAAATGGATATTTTCTCCCTATTAATTTTTTGACATTAGACAATGGCACACTAATAAAAAATCTGTATAATATTATTGCACTCCTCAATTGTTGCATGGCCATAATGTAGACGGTCTTTTGCAAACAATAAATGGGAGCCTTTTGGAGCCTCCTCTACCCATGTAGAGTTTATATACATCTAGTCAACATCAACATCAGTTAGTAGTTTGTGTGTGTGTGTGTGTGTTTGTGAATAAAATAGATAGGCCATCAACACAAATCAGGAATTAATACAACTCAAGGGAATCACCTTGCTTGATGCCTCTTGTAAGTACGTTTGATATAACCGCTAGGTTTCCCATTAATAAGAACTGCATATGATGATGTAGTTACACATTCCATTACTAATTAAGGCTGTCCATTGTGGGTCAAAACCCAATTCGGTCATCGCATCCCCCTTAAGAAGCTACACTCCTCTTAATCATAGACTTTGCTCATATCATGTTTGATGACCATATGCCCTAGCTTTCCTCTTCTCCTAGATTTCATGCTATGCTATAACTTATAGGCTATAGCCACATTATCAGAAATAAGATGTCTTGGTATGAAAGCATTTAATTTGGAAGTCTAAAATAATGAATGGAAGAATGAACTACAATCTATTTGTATGGACTTTAGAGAGTAGAGACTATTTTGTAAAGTACATTGCATAAGCTAATCGATCTACAATTAATAATTTTTTGTGGGTGCTTAATTTTAGAAATTAAAGCTATATATAGAGAGTCATGAATTAAAGCAATATGAGTGAAGGACTTTAGACACTATTTTAAAAATAGACATACCATAAGAACGAGGAGTTTTTGATGGATGCATATGAAAAACAGCTTTCTAGACTTCTATGGTAGTAAATGGTTGAAGCATTTGCTGCACATACAATTTATTTTTTAATGTGACGTAAATATTTGATGCATGGCTCTAATGTACTAACGTTTCCAAATCACCATTTGTTTCCTTTTGATATGAAGTTTTCAAATTACGGAAAGGCGATTCACACAAATACCCATAACTTAACTTAGGTCCTGCTTTTATTAGAGAATATTTACATGAGAATTCGATGGGTAGATCATAGATCTTGCTAAAGAAGCTGTTGTCCTTAAAAGCAAGTAGGAAGTTGAACTCGAATGGATTTTAGTCCATAAAGAAAAATTGAGGATTTATAAACTTGGAGGAATTAATTCATTAGATGAAGAAAATTTAATGCTTATTTTTCTCTTATATCTAGTTGGATGCTAGCTGCATGCTAGTGGAGAACAATGATTGGTATAATCCATTGTGGAACGAGTTTAAACATTTTATTATTATACCCTCACGTTTAGGATCATCATGACTTTCCCTTAGAGTACAAATGACTCGTAATAATTATTGTTAATATGACTTATCAAAAGAAAAAAAAAAAATTGTTGTTAATACAATTTGCTCAAATATGCGAATTTATTATAGTAATGATTGCTCTTGTGAATTATTGAAAAAAAATATTCATGTCCCAATGTTTCACAAATGTGAAGATCATCAAACTAATTTAACCTCCACGGGGACTTTTGGAAAGGGAAAAATGGTGAAGTTACAATAGCTAGATTGCGGATCACAAAATTGTTAAATGATTGAAAAAGATATTTGTATTTATTTATAATCTTCAACCTTGTATTCCCTATTATTGAATACTAGCTCATAATTTTATACATATGGATATGATACATTTTCGAATAAGTATAATTAAATACGTATTAAATTTTTTCTAAGTTTATATATATATATATATATATAAATGTTTGTATATTTCAAAATATATAATAGCTAGCTACTATTAAAATAAATATAGGTTTATTTAATACATATAAAAAAAATTAATTGTTACCCATGAAATTCTTGACTTTAGTTTGTCCAATCACTATTAGCATAATAATAATATAAGAAAAATAAATTAACTGTGGCGATTTTTGTGGTGATGTTTTTAAGGTTTATTAATTTTGATTCTATGGTTTTCTTACTTAATTTAGCACAAAAAATTAAGAAACTTAAATTAGACCCGATTTTTTTGGTGTAGTGAATAATTAATTGCACTAAAATTAAGAAAATTGGATGAGACATATTACATAAATTTATGGTACCCCACTTCCCCACCCGCCACCTGTGATTTGAGGTTTTCCTTTCTTAGTAGGGCGCATGTATAGGTGTCTGTACATAAGTTTCATTTTTTCTGCCTTCAAATTTTGATGGGATGATGGTAAATCTAAAGTAAACATCTTTTTTTTAATATATATTTTTCTTCTTCATCATTTTTTTTATTAATGGAGCACATAGTTGGTAAGGATTAAAAGATCAACCATCCATCAAGTTATATAGAGTGATTCTACTTGCACTTACTATTTTTTGTTTTTACTATAACTATAAGACTGATCATTTTTAGTTATAATTATATATTGTCAAAACTTGTTTTGCAACAAAAATGCAAATGATTTTTTAAATGAGTAGTTGATTTGTATAACGAAAGGGAAATTATCACGAGTTTAATATATAATTAATCTTAGACTATTTTTTATATTTTAAAGAATGTCAAATTCTTTTTGGTAAATGGTGGTTTTAAAATGTATTGAGAAATGAATATGTTTTATGTTTTTTCTTTTGTATATATGGTGTTAATATTGAATGGATATTAGTTTCATTTTTAGTTTTGAATCTTAGTATATTTTTAAATTTATTTCAAATAATTGGCTTATAACTTAGCCTCCCCAAAGCTAAAATCCTGTCCTTGGCAGTGCATCTATAAGGTTTCAAGAACATTCACCACTATTTTGTCACCGTTGAAATACTTGTGATTCCATCTCCTTTCAGAAATTTTACCCACTTATGCCAACCCAAAAAAAAAAAAAAAAAAAAAAAAAAACATAAGAGTTTAAAACTGAGTCACACACTTCGGACAATCACAGAGAATTAAAACAACAAAAGCAGTCACTCAGATGGCTCCTCTTTTTCTTTATTTAAACTCATAAGAAATCATGGTATTCTAATTAAACTCATATTTTAAGATGAACGTAAGACCAAAAAGCCCCATAAATAAGAAGCCATATACAGTACGTTGGTATGGGTAATTATCACAGAGGCTACGACAAAACTGTAGTCAGTATTCAGAGCTGGAAGTTGGCTATTGACTTGGGTTGCTGGTACTGCGTTAACACGGTCGGCATTGCTGGAACTATACTTGCGTAGTTTAACGAAGAGTGCAACAAAGAGGATCAGGAGAAAAAGGACTTGCTCCTTCATCTCAAAGTGTTTAAAATATCAAATCTAAAATGCACCTCCTCGGCCCATTTCGCATAACAATCCCTCATTTTCTCCCCATTTAGCCCTAATCCCAATACTACCATAAAGGTGACAGAGCTCTCAATCCAACAACTACCTTATACAATGATCCTTCTTGTGATTACTCAGACAACAACTACCTCATACACAGTCCGTGACATGATAATTAATCACACGTACGCATACCTACGTACACCGGTACACACACATGTACATGTAGACAGGAGACAAATCTTTTTTAAAATTTTGATTCTTTTTTTTTTTCGTAATATAATCATATTTACTAGGGGTTTTTAGGAAAGATATACTTGGCTTGTTCAATTTTTTTATAAATATTTATATTCTTCTTAGTTTAAATATATTTATAGACCATATTCAAACAAATTATATGATAACCCTTTTAAGATTTATGTCAAGTGAAAAGATATATATAAAAGATGCTTTAAATTTAGCATAAATTTTTTTGTTCGTAAAATGTAATAATATCTCTCCAATCTATGACTCCTATTTTATTATATCATTTAATTTTTATTGTTATAATCGCATATTTACAATTTATAATTTTTTTAATCACAATTTTTTTAAAATAATTCAATTGTGGAGGGAGGGCTTCATAATCTTGCTCTCATATACATTCAACAAATTGTTATAGAAAGTGTTTTATATAATATTTATGAGACATGTAAATCACTGAGCACATGGCATGTGATTATATATATATATATATATATATATATAATTCTTTTATATAAAAATTTCGAAATTAGAACATAATAAAAAATTATACTACATATAAATGATAATGATGTAAATTTTTTTCTTCAGCTCATAGTTTTGTGATGTCTTACTCTTTTAGATAAGATATAGAATAGTTAGATTCATTTTTTATATTTACATATTTATACATTGATAATATTAAATGCTCATTTGGCCTCCGCAATTTTGTAGGGAAAATTGATATTGTGAAATTATGTGTGTTTGGCATTGTGTTTATAAACGGATTGCGTTTTTGTAAGTGCTATAAAACATATAATTGAAATCACACAACCAACGAGCTTTTCATAAATCTGTGTTTTTAAGATTTCACACTACTGTATTTTTATGTATGCAGAATCCAAAATACCTCAAAATATATAATACGTACAAAGGGAAAAAAATACCATCGCGCATAATACAAATGCTCAAAATAATAAGGAAAATAGGAAATAGACATGACTTGAAGTCACAAAACATAACCGGTGTATGTGAAATAAACAGTGCTCAAAACTAACCGTTGTACCCTCTCATTAGTGTCACCGTCTCCTCCCTTGTATCCTGTCCACCTTCTCTTTACCTTTAATGGCTCAAAC
Organism: Quercus variabilis; assembly: GCA_030445155.1. Taxonomy (NCBI): domain Eukaryota; kingdom Viridiplantae; phylum Streptophyta; class Magnoliopsida; order Fagales; family Fagaceae; genus Quercus; species Quercus variabilis. The sequence continues at coordinate 44,433,515 of CP129455.1, forward strand.
CATGAATTTGTTTTATCTATTTTGAATGCATGATATTTTACCAAAAGGGGATATCCAGATTCTTTCAATTTAATATTATATTATGTGGATAGTGAAGGAGGAAGACTAAAATTTTACTGACTCTTAGTAATTGGATTTAGATCACCCTCTGCTTATTGTGTCATAGAGAATGGGTGCTTTATACAGCTATTTGTATCGACTGAAGCAACATAATCCTTTTTTTTTTTCTTAAATAGTATAGTGCAGTTAATTATAAATGAACCGTTCGTCAGTCTTGAATTTTTGCCTCATGCATAGTCAGAATATATCTTTTAATCAATTTTAGGTCAAAAGTCACCTTGATCAACTAAGTGATTATCTTTATATATGAAGATTCGTTAGATGATGATACTAATAATAGTAACATATTATTATTATTATTATTATTATTGGTTTTTATAAATTTATTATTATTATTGTTATTAATGCAATTTTTGATATTGATTTCATTAAAAAAAAATGGCAAACAATATAGTTAAATCTTTTTGGTAATTTATCCTAGAAACATCAATCTTCGATCAGTGTTATTCAAATGCTTAGTTGTGATTTTGAAAATCGAAATTTCACTTTTTCACATATTTATCAAATACCTATTTATAATTTTAAAATTCCAAAATTGCTATATATTTTTTCATGTATGGATAGGTTCTTTACCTATGGATTGTTGTACTGGTTGAACTAATTTTTTTCTAATAAAATTGCTATATATTTTTTCATGTGTGGATAGGTTCTTTATCTATGGGTTGTTGTACTGGTTGAACTAATTTTTTTCTAATAAAATTCTAACTTGATTCTGAAAAAAAAAAAAAAATTGCTATTTTTTTAGAAACCCACTTTTTAAAACAGTTACCCAAATGAACCCTAGGGTTTTCTCATCCTTTTGGTATTTTCTTACACAGTTGTATATGCTGCAATTTCAATAAATTTTCTATCGCTTCGAGAATTACCTGACTTCGCCACTCTGGTTCTATCTCTGAGAATCATAGTGTCCTGTTGCTGACAGTCACAGAGAGTTATATAAAAAAAATCAACACAATAAAAAACAGGCAGCAAATCTGCAAACCTCACACCAAAGACACACACCCTATGTCGCTCTCACACACATGAATAAAAGATTAAATTGTACTCAACATAACAACCACATCACAAACTGACAAAGAGGGACTGGACTGCATACAATACACCACACATGACACACCAGTCTATTATAACAACACGATCATATTAGCAAGTAAAAACAAAGAGGAGTGGAGAGATACCCAAACCCAACCAAAACAAGAAAAGAAAAACTACTTTCATATGCAACAAATCAAAGGGCCTGGTTGAGAATCGAATTCTCAATCTACGCATTTTGTAGAGAACCTTTTCCCTCACACCTGTGAAACAACTGAGATAGTCGATGCTCCTTATTTAACAAACCTACAAAACAGTGTGGAATTCTAACTGATAAGAAATTCTACTTCATGAATGAAGATAGTTTTCGTACACATGTACGTAAAAGCTGCAAATAATGAGAAGACTTACACAGAATATGTCGGTAATTATAAGACAGAGAATGAGACAGAGATGTCGTCAGTATTCGCATCCGACGTTGGGGCATTGATTTCGTTGCTGGTTCTGCCGTTTCCACCATCTATATGGCCGGCACTGCTGGAACTACACTGGCTTAGTTTGTTAATGAGTTTAACAAAGAGGATCAAGAATAAAAGTACATACGGAGCGAGTTTGAGCAACTTTTCCTCCCTGTTATTAGTTACAAAAAGAAGTTGTATTAGTAATACCGGCGACAAAAAATATATCTAGTTATTAGTTGTTAATGACTTTAGCTATTGTTACCTAGTAGGAGAAGGAGACATGGATGATTGAGCAGAAATGATCATCGTAGGAAGAGAAGGAAGAGGTGGAGGAGCCGGAGGGTTTGCAACTGTGCAAGGGGTGGAAGCAGGCAGAAATGGTCGGGTCATGGTACCTGACTTTGAAAATTGGATAATCTGCAACGCTTGAATTGAAAGTGTGGTAAAGTGTTTGAAAGGACTTGTGAGTTGTGACTTGAAGAACAAAATTTATACACATATATATAGAGTAATGTTTATTTCATAAAGTCAGGTTTTTAGGTTATTTATTAGAGTAAAACAATTGTTTGTGACCATTTTTTTTTTATTTTTGGTCTGTACAAATAAAACAAGAGATGTAAACCTTTTTACAAACTATTAATCCGGTGAATAATTATTGATAAATAAAAAAGTGATATTAATAGTAGGTTTACACAAAAACCAATAAAAAATTTGTCACATCAATAATTTGTAAAAATATTATAAAATAATTTGTGTATGTAATATTAATCTTTTCTATATTATGCAAGAGATTATGCAAGGTTTGGGTAAAGAAACCTATTTTTCAGATACATATATATATAATTAATTAATTAAGTATATTCATCGAGGTATTTACCGTGGGATTTAGCAATTAGCACGTAGCAGGAGCGGAGGGAATGGGGGGCGAGGGGGCCCTTCCTTCCACAAAAATTATAATATACCAGTACTACATTATGAAGAAAGACTATTGCTCTCATAACACAAAGGACTTCAGTCAAATAGCTTTAATAATAGGCCCACCTAATAATAAGCTTGTCAATTCCATTACATTCACTGCACCGTATTAAATAATAGGCCCACCTAATAATAACAATAATAAGAAGTATTATATCTACAACATTTCACAACATTTTTACAGCTAATCATAAGTGATAAGTTGTTATTGGTTCTAATTTGAATCCAGCACTTAAATTATTTTTTTATCCATTAATAATAACTAATAACAACTTACAGTCACTTAATATTTATTATGAAAATATTATGAATATAGCATTTTTCAACAATAATAAAACCAATTGTAGTGTACATACTTTTGCACCACTATTTTGCTGAAAAATCTAAAAACAAAAAACCCTATTTTTATGTTCTTACTGTAATGCCAAGACTGTCTCCTATAAACTGTGAACTGATAATAATTATTTTTTATTGAGTGAATATTTTAAATTGAACTTGGTGTGAAAAAATAAATTAAAGTTTACATATTATATTAGATTGTGTATGGCAATTACATTAACATATAGTGTTTTATTTATTATGCTATTATTATCAATTAGTATTTCTCAGATTAATGTTATTTTCAATTTTGTCTCTTAATCTTGCTCCCCCTCCCGCCAAAAATCCTGACTTTGCCATTGACATGTAGTATCTAATAATTTATTTTTCTTTACTAGCCTAGCCTCGAAATCAGCCACAACTTTATCAAAAATAAATAAATAAATCAGCCACGTTCATTTTATTTTGTTGGCAAGGGGTTTTGAACAATATTGGATATACACACAATGATGGCTCCATGAATTGTTTTCAAGAGGTATTAAGAAACTTAATTTTAATAAAAAAAAAAATTGAATATATTGAATTATCAGCACCAAAGTAAACATATGTAATTAAATACGTGAAGTTTTACAATTATCTTCTATGAGTTCTAATATTTTAAAATTGTTACATAATAGTTTCTTATTATTTGTAATTATTTATTGTCAATGTTGGGTAAGTGTGACCATTTTATTTTGTTAAGTTTGTATTACATTTTTATTTTTATGCAATTGTCACTTGTCATTATCTATTTTTCATTATTTTTATATAAATATATTTTAAACTAAATGATAAAACTTAACCTAATGAAATTGTATTAATTATTGACCCACATCTACACCCATTCATACATAAATAATACACTAATTGGCATAGTTAGTTACAAGTCATGTACAGGTGCCGTGGAAGCTTAGTTAGATTAATTATGTTAGGAAGTTAGTTAGTTAGATATTTTTGTTTTACTCTTTCATACTATGTAGACAGAGCTGTACTTTTACATTAAGCTTAATGCAAATATTCGTTCAATCTAATATAAATTCTATAAATTCACAAGTAAAATAAACGAATATCATGAAATTACAACAAAATTTTTGCTAAATAAATCTTGTTACATGTCTTAAAATTTTGAATTTTTTTAGAAATGGAAAATCTCAAACTACATAGACAAAAGAAGAGAAAGAAAGGTTAAAGAGTTAAACTTAAAGCAATAAACAAATAAAACACAAAAAATGTAAATAAAAAAAATAGAAAAGAAGGTTTAAGATAACTATATAACATATACGTGTTACTAAGTGAAATTGAAAGTGATATGTCTATAAATTACCATATTATCATACATTAAACTATAACGAAGTGAGAGAACAATGCACTTAAAAAAAAAAAAATTCATTAGGTTTTTTCTAATTTAAATTTCCATATTTTCATACATTAAAAAATAATGGGATGGACCTATTAATGTAATTTCACAAAATTCACAAACCAAGCTTGGTTAGTAAAATATAACCGGGTCACACGGTTTTCTTAAAACTCACTTGGTTTTACCGGTTTTAACTAGGTCTTGTGCATGTACGATCCAATTGATGACCCCCGATTTGTCTATGTGTTAGGTCATCGGATTAACAATCCAACCGGCCGGGCTCAGCCGGATTTAATAACACTAGTTGTTAGTCTTAATGTTTACATTATTAATGAAGTAATGATAGGATAACTTAATTTTAAATGATGTGGGGTAATCTAATATTAAATTTTTTATTTAAAAAAATGACCTGTAACTCGTGAATACACTTACTTGACCCATTAAATCAAATCCCCATTTTGAAGTTGAAATGAAACAGTGAAACTAAAATTCATGCGAAGATGAAATGAGGATTTTGCGAATCAATGCAAATAAACAAAGGTAAAATTGAATATTAAACCCACCATGCTGCGCAATCTTAGTTCTTCCACCTATTGTTTTACCAACCGGCAATGACTGTTCCCCTTTGTTTGTTAAGTCTGGGTTAGATGATCAGTGTCAAAAAGCAAAAGATGAGAGTACAAATCACAAGAGAAACCCATTTGAGCTAAAAGGTTCTAGTGATTAGGTTCTCTCTCTTTCTCTATTTGAAGCTTAAGTGTGCTTTTGGCATTAGCTTAAAAAGTTAGCATTTTTACTATTTATCTTATTTTTGTTACTATTTATGAGTCTCATTGCACTTTTTAGTACTATTTATGAGTCTTGCTGTACTATTTTAACTACTTTTTAGCTTTATTTACAGTACTTTTAACAAAAAAATTTCAATTTTAGCTAAATAAGATATTTTTAAATAGACCCCAAATGGACCAAGCACAAGTTCCAAGAAGCTGATATCAGAATTGGTCAAAAATCAATGTTAATCTAATCTAATCTAATACCATAACTAGGTCAAGAATGAATTATTGGATAGTAACAATATGAGTTAGGTTCAAGTTAAGTAATTTACACTAACAAATATGAGTTTTGTCTTTTATGCGTATCTGGAAGCAGGTACAGGCTGTACAGCAGGATCGATTTTTGTATATGGAATTCACATCCCAAAATTATGCCTTTGCATCTTCTTCTCTAATGATCAAAGACACGTGATGTATACTTTAACTTTACAAAAGTAACTTTAATTGATTCTTGTTGTGACTCAATTAAAATAAGTTCACCTTTTCTTTTACACTACAGGACACTGATATATCAATGTTTTTGTTCCGGTCGAAACGGACAGAATATTTCCTATCAATATGCAAACTGAAATGCCACACCCCTTGATCCATCTCAAATATAATTTCGGTCTATTCTGGTTTGTTTCCGGAATTACGGGGCTTCGTTAAATTTCAGTCGAAATACAAGATTTGGGTGGTACAAATGCACAACGTAGTCTTCCGTCTTCTAAGAAAAAAAATTTGCACAGCGTAGTTGGAGTTGACCAAATCGGAGAGAGAGAGAGAGAGAGATGAGAAAAACATCAACGTTAGAGTATTGGGAAGAGAGGAGTTAGAGAACTAGCGCCATTGTTGAAGGCTTGAAGCTGAAGCCATTGTTGTAGTTGACCAAGTCCGAGAGAGAGAGAGAGAGAAAGATCATTTGAATAAAAGAGAGATAAAGAACTAAAAAAAATATTTTTGAATATTCGGTGGGATGAGATTTGGTATGCGGCAATATTCGGATTTGGGGTGATGGATAATATTTAGCAGGAAGACTTGACCATAGAGGAAGACATGTGAAATAGAAGAAGAGAAACAAAGAAACGATGGTGGCTAGAATGTAAGGCAGCAGGTGGTCCATGCTTTAGCTAGGGAGTCTAGAATGTCTTCTCTTTTGCGTATTTGGATGGTAGATTTTCCACCAAATGTTTTGCTTTCTGTAACCAAAGATTTTCCTTTCCGGTTGAATAAATTTATCCCAGCTGGATGGATTTCTCAAAAAAAAAGAAAAAGAAAAAAAGAAAAAAGATATGGAGTGGTAGGACATGGGTGAGAGAAAACAAACAAAGAGAGAGAATGGAATCAGGGAAGTGGGGCGAAAAGATGAAGTCAAAAGTAATGAAGGAAAGTAAAAAAAAAAAAAAACAAACGGGTAATGGAGCATTTGAAAAAATAAAAAAATAGAGAGAATTTGAACCTGTGGAGGTGAGAATGTAAGGAAACAAATTAAAGAAAATCTAGTGTTGGGTTTGGGCTTATAATGAACTTTGATATGTTATAGGCAAAATAAAACAAAATTATTATTGACTAGCCTAATACTTGTTTATATCAAATAAATTATTATTCTAATTAGAATTTACTTTGACAAATTTATATTATTAAAATGCCTAAACTTATTTTTTATAAGTCTATGAACATAATAATAACTAATTACTAACCCATGCAATGCATGGGAAATGTATTGAATGCGATATATATATATATATATTTTTTTTTTTTTTTTAGAATACTAAGTATTTTTAACACACACATGGCGAGAGGGGAAAAAGTCTTAAAGAAATTTACAGTAGTATATATTCAAAATGGCCTAATGTGATATATAATTTAATCTTGGTTTATTTTATTACAACACCAAAATTAAATTAGTAAATAGCAGGGTTTCAAAAAAAAAAAAATCATAAATAACACCATATGGCTAAAACATATATGGTTTATACATTTATTAATATAAATAATAGTTCATGAAAATTTCATTAAAAATGATAATTTTTTATTTTAGAATAAGTTTAATGCATATTATTAAGTTAGGGTCATGTGTTTTGGTATTATCAAACCATGCCAAATTATATGTCTTTTATTAAGTTTTGATGTGCCTTAAAGTTGTAATTGAAGTCTAAGTTGCAGACGCAAAACTCAATAAAAGCTCAAGAAAAACACATTTTCAGCATGTACCTTGATAGCAATCTTGATATCTCTCGATAGAAGCTCAAAAACCTATAGCCTCCTCGATAGAAGTCTCAATACCACTCAATCAATCGAGCGTTGCAGATCAATAAAAATTAGCAACGCGAAAAGCCCATAACTTATTCGTTTGAAACTTGAATTGAGATCCATTTGAACCAAAATTTTAAAAACAGTATAAGTCATCTATTAGAAGACTTTTTAGAGAGAGAAACACTTTGTTTATGCAGCTAAGGTTTTGTAACCATGTTTTCTCTATTTTACCATACCAAAGATTTTCAAAGCAAATCTAAAGATTCCACTGGTGAAGAAGCTGAAGTTATTGCAACTATCACAGACTTGCTAATGTGAAGAAAACCTTTAAGAGTTTCTTAAAGTCAATTAGAGGTTCCAATTGTGATTGTAGTGGAGCGTTCATATATTGGAGAGTTAAGAGGTTTTGAAGTGGTAAAAGGTTTCCGCTGTAAGTTTATCTACTGCGTTTGTAGAGTCTAGGAACAAAAGTTTTGTACTAGATCTGAAACTTCTCTTTATTATAGTAGATTGTTTTTTGGGAAAGTTTCTCCACAGGTTTTTTTTTACTGTGAAACTAGTTTATTTTAGTAGTTTTCTTAGATCATCATATTTTATCTTATTTACTATTCCATTATGCATGATATTGACATGATATTAATGTTTGTTTGTTTGAACAAGGATTATTCATAATAGATCTAATTAATAACTTGGGTTTAAAACGTGTTAATTCTATCAACCGGGATTTAAATTTTCCAACTAGTGGTATCAGAGTGGGTACACTCTAATTGGATTAATTTCCTAAGTGTGATCCTTGACCCTCGTTATCATAGATCATAGATAATCACTTTTGATTCCTCATTTGTTTGATGGTACTAACTATGTGTAATAGAAAGTTCGTATGAAAGCATTTTTGCAAGCTCTTGATGAAAAATTATGGTTGGCTGTTGAAGTTGCTTGGAAGAAACCAAGTGAACCCTTGGCTACTTGGGATGATGGCAAGATCAAAGCTGCAAATTTTAACAGTAGGTCTTTAAATGCTTTATATAGTGCTGTAACTAATGAGGAGTTTAAGAAAATATCATCCACTGAAATTGCTAAGGAAGCATGGACCATTCTTAAGACCACCTATGAAGGCACTAAGGCAATAAAGACTGCTAAGCTTCAAAAACTCACTAGTAGTTTTGAAGAAATAAGGATGAAGGAGGATAAGACCTTTGATGAGTTTTATGCTAAACTCAAGGATATTATGAACTCTGCCTTAAATCTTGAAGAATCTATAGCAGAACCTAAAATTATTAGGAAAATCCTTAGGTTCCTATCTAAAAGATTCCATGCCAAGATTACTGTCATTGAAAAAGCAAAGGACATTGATAAAATTCCTTTGACTGAGCTTGTAGGGAACCTTCAAACCTATAAGATGATGACTCTTAAGGGTTTCCAAATCTATAGCATGGCTCTTAAGGGTATAGAGGAAGAGAGTGATGACTCTGAAGATGAAGATAAAGATGAAGATAAGGATGGGGATGAGGACTTAGCTTTCATAACTAAGAAGATTAGAAAGCTTCTCCGATATAGGAAAAAGGATAAGAAAAAAGTTTCTAGGAAATTTGAATCCTTTGGGAAGGGTAAGAGTGAAAAACCCCTCATCCAGTGTCATGAGTGTAAAGGTTTTGGTCATATAAGGATAGAGTGTGATGACTTTGAAGATGAAGATGAGGATGAGGATGAGGATGAGGACTTAGCTTTCATAACTAAGAAGATTAGAAAGCTTCTCCAATATAGGAAAAAGGATAAGAAAAAAGCTTCTAGGAAATCTGAATCCTTTAGGAAGGGTAAGAGTGAAAAACCCCTCATCTAGTGTCATGAGTGTAAAGGTTTTGGTCATATGAAGATAGAGTGCCCAAACTACCTTGTGAAGGAAAAAACCTAAAAATGAAAAGGTAAAGTGTTGGTTGCCACCTTGAGTGACATTGAGAGTGATCTTTCTAATGAATATAAGGATGAATGTGGTAATTATATGGCTTTTGCTACCACAACTGATAAGCTGATTGTGGAGAATGCTAGTAATAGTGAGGATTCTTTTGATGATGAAGTACCTGAGAAGTTGACCCTTGAGAAAGCTTATGATAAGCTATGCACTAAATATATAAAATCTGAAAAGATTTCCCATCTCCGTAGAAAAGAGCTTAATAAGGTAAAAATTGAAAAAGCTAATTTATTAGTCAAACTAGATAAGACTACAAGATTAGTAAAGACTCTTGTTGTGGAGAATACCTCATTAGATGAGAAGGTCAAGAATTTTAAGGTTAAGCTTAGTCAAGCTAGAACTAAAATTGAGAGACTGTCCAATGCAAAGCTTAATGAGGTATTGAGTGCTCAAAAGCCTAGTTTTGGTAAGACTAGCTTAGGATATATTGATTCCTCTGGCCCTTCTTCTTCCACAGCTTTTGGATCAAAGATTGTTGTTGTGCCTTAATTTGAGAAGGTTGATAAAGGTAAGAAATCCATAATTGATATGTCTAATACTAAAACCTTTGTTAGACCTCATTCTAGGAAATCTAGTAGTTTTAAAGCTACTCATGTTTTCACCATTGTGGTGTTCATGGACACATCTGTTCTAACTGTTTTAAGCTGTATCCTCATAAGCAAGTGTCGAAAAGATCTCAGGATTTTTCACAAGATTCTACACCTTTGCTTGGAGAGTTATTAAAAGATTTGAGCTTTTTAACTTAATTCAAGGGGAATTCTGTTTCCTCTATGTCCTCCGGTAGTTATGCCAAGACCTATGCCTTTTCATCTTCACAGCCCAACACTAAAGCTGTGTGGGTTCAAAGGGATTCCAAGACTTAATTATCTTCTTGTTTGTTCTCTGCTTTAATTCTTTCCATTTAAAGTATGACATTCTTGTTTTATCCCATTTAATTCTTGTTTCATGCATATCATACATACTTGGAATCACTTGTATTTATTTTCATGTTTTCATGCATTTTTTTTTTAATTAGCATTATGTGTGCTTTTATTTTTTGTCAAAATTCAAACATCCAAAAACATTGAAAAATCTCAAAAAATACCCAAAAAAAAAAATAAAATTCCTGAGGTTTGTTACATGGACATCAATGTCAATCTCTTGAATTGAAACATGCTTGACATTGTGGAGAAAAGTAGAAAGTGTGAGTGTAACATAACTAGTGCATGACTACTTTGAGATGATTATAAATGTTGGTATCAATTTATAAAATTCATGTATGCAGTGGTTTTTCTTCTTTAGCACAAGCACACTTGTTACTCTTTATAACTCTCTAGTAGGTTAATTTTATGGAATAAATATTCACTGAGAACCTTCAATTTTTAAGTCAAGCATTGATATGACTCTTGAATAAATTTTGTATTTTCCACACATGTTGAAAAGATAGTGGAAAGGGCTACCTCTGATTTAGTGCGAAGCTACATAATGTGTTATTCATAGAGAGGGCTGCCTAATTCAATAGTGTGAAAGCCACCACTCATGGATGTTTCAATGCTTGTTGGAGAGATAGGGTGGAAAAAGAAAGGAATTTTGTTTTTGGAGAGATAGGGTGGATAAAAATCATATGCAAATGCAAAGAAAACCACTATGAAAAAGAAAAAGAAAATTTATATGCATAGAGAGAAAAAGTGAAAAACAAAATGGATTCAAGCTCAAAATTCTTTGATTGACTTGAAAACCTTGGAATTTTGATAATGTTTATTTTCATAACTTTTCCCTACTTTTGAGGTTGATGTGAGTTTACAAGACACTTGAACATATGAAAACCCCTTGCATGCTTGTATTTTTATTTCATTGAGAACTATATTGTATAGTCTTAGGTGATCATGCTTGGAAGTGTTTACATGCATTTGTACATGGGTTACATAGTGTCAAGCTTTGCATAAAATGAAAGAGATAATATTGGTATTCTATGTGCAATCTCATTTTGTGTGTGTGTGTGTGTGTGTGTGTGTGTTTTTATTATTATTATTATTATTATTATTTTTTTTTTTTTAATCTTCTCAAAATATTTTTCTCCAATAGTTGTTCTATCATTTTTTTTTTTAAATGGGAGAAAGTTGTTTTTACAACCCTTTCTCTTCGTAGGAGGAGTTTTAATTGTTTGCATTTCATATGCGTGTCATTCTTTTTTTGCATATGTGTCCCCTTGCTATTCATAGCATCTTGTTTCATTATATTCATGCTTGTGTATCGATTCTTTGTGCCCCTTTGATCATCTATATGTTTCCCTGGTGAAGCTTTATAGCTTTTTGTGCCCTTTGTCAATCATAACAAAAAGGGGGAGAAAAATGTGGTTTTTGGAGATTCTATATGTTAGGGGAAGCAATAATGTTTTTGTAAGGGGAGCTATGTTTTATTTGCTTAGGGGGTGAGCTTGATGTACTTTGGGGTTTTGTTCCCATTTTTTATTGGTATACATATTCTTAAGCTTTACTTGTATTATCTGTCATTGTTTTCCATATGGTGCGTATAACATATTTGTTAAGTGCTTTCAGGAAAAGCAGATATGAAGCTAATCAAAATAGTCAATCCTAGTTCATGCTATGATTTCTCAAGACTGGTTGTTTTTAGATAGGCTAGTTTGTTTGAATATGGGTTCATTCATTGTATTCGAGTTTCCAATTTTATCAAATGTCCCTGAAGGGACGTATTCGGGATATTATTGTATTGGACTTACTTTTGTACTTGAGGTTTTGTCATGGATTGACAAAGGGAGAGAATGTTAGGGTCATGTGTTTGGTATTGTCAAACCATGCCAAATTACATGTCTTTTATTGAGTTTTGATGTATCTTAAAATTGTAATTGAAATCTAAGTTGAAGACGTAAAGTTTGCTCAAGAAAAATACATTTTCACCACTTTTTCAGTATGTACCTCATAGCAGTCTCGATACCTCTTGATAGAAGCTCAAACACTACTACCTCCTCGATAGAAGTCTCGATACCTCTCGATCGATTGAGCGTTGCGAATTAGCAAAAATCAGTAACGCAAAAAAACCCATACCTTATTTGTTTGAATCTCGAATTTAGATCTGTTTGAACCAGAATATAAAGGACATTATAAGCCATCTATTAGGAGGATTTTTAGAGAGAGAAACACTCCGTTTATGAGGTTAGGGATTTGTAACCAAGTTTTCTCTATTTCGCCATACCAAAGAGCTTCACAGTAAATCTGAAGATTCTATTGGTGAAGAAACTGAAGTCATTGCAACCACCATAGACTTGCTACTATGAAGAAAACCTTCAAAATGTTCTTGAAGTCAATTGGAGGTTCCCATTGTGATTGTGGTGGAGTGTTCATATATTGGAGAGTTTAGAGATTTTGAAACGGTAGAAGGGTTTTTCCATAAATTCGTCCACTAGGTTTGTAGAGTCTAGGGACAAAGGTTTTATACTAAATCTGAAACTTCTCTTTATTATAGTGGATTTCTTTTTGAGAAGGTTTCTTCCTAGGTTTTTTTACTGTGAAATTAGTTTGTTTCATTAGTTTTCCTAAGTCATTATATCTTATCTTATTTACTATTCTGTTGTGCATGATATTAATGTTTGTTTGTTTGAACAAGGATTATTCATAATAGATCTAATTAATAACTTGGGTTTAAAACGTGTTAACTCTATCAATTGGGGGCTAAATTTCCCAACATTAAGGAAGGCTATTCAAATTAGTTTGCAATATAGAAATAACGTCTGATGGTGCATTTTCCATCCAAATTGACAATGAGGGAAAAGAATTGCTTCCTAGCTAGTGAATGAGAAAACTTATTACAATACCTACATACATTAGAATAGGTGAAAGCTGAGAGATGCGAGGCAAGGTAGTGTATATCGTTTCGTTTGTGTTAAGGACATATTTTATGTAATTGACTAATCTTTTGACAAAACGCACTTTATTTGTAATTGGGTAGATATAAGATGTGTTTAATACTTGAAGAAACATGTTGTTCAAGTCTAGTATTAAAGTCATAAAGATTGGACCAAGAAACAAGTGAAGAAAAAGTATTCATTAAAGCTGGACAGATGGCTTGACACCTGTGGATAGATAGCCCGACAGCTTCTCGACACCTCTCGACAGCTAGTTATCTATCGAGCTCTTAAGGTGTTTCTTATCGCAATCTCGACATCTTCTCGACAGCTGGTGGATCGATCAAGAAAGTTTCTGTCTCCTCGACACCTCCTCGATAGCTGTATCTGTCAAGCCTCATTAAACCTCGACATCTTCTCGACACCTGCTATCTATCGAGGTTATGGGAAATCAGAATTTTTAGATCTAATTTTTGGGCCAGGCTTTTGTATTTGTGTAAGATTTCTTTTCTCACAACCCTAAACCTATATAAGGCTTATTTTAGAGGCTGTCACATAAGAGAATACAAGGAGAACACAAGAAAAAGGTGACCGAATCCTTATTCTCTATGAAAAAAGCTACTGCGTTTTTGCGCCTTAGGGTTTTGTAACCGAGTGCTTCTTGATCTTCATTCTTGATGAAGTGAAAAACTTTGCAGCTAACATTCTTCTTCCTTAAGTTGGTGAGTGAGTCACGTACTGGGATTCGTGTAAAGGAGTTAGTCACGTACTGGGATCCGTGCAATAAAAGGGTGGCGTTTATATATTGAAGAGTTCAAAAGTTCTGAAGCAGTAAAAGGTTTTTGCTGTAAGTTTATCTACGGGGATTGTGGAGTCTGGGGACAAAGGTTTTGTACTTGATCTGAAATTTCTCTTTATTATAGTGGATTGCTTTTCGGGAAGGTTTTGCCCTAGGTTTTTTACTGTGAAACTGGTTGGTTTCATTGGTTTTCTTAAGTCATCATATCTTGTCTTATTTATTTTTTCCGCTGCATGATTTTGACATGATATTGATGTTTGTTTGTTTTAACAAGTTTTATTCATAATAACTCTAATTAACAACTTGGATTTAAAACTTATTAATTCTATCAACCAAGGTCTAAATTTCCCAATAAGTGGTATCAGAGCAGGTTCACTCTGATTGGATTAATTTCCTGAGTGTGTTCCATTGACCCCTATTGTCATGGATAGAGGAAAATTTTTATTTATTCCTCCTTTATTTAATTGAACTAATTATGCGTACTGGAAAGTTCGTATGAAATTTTTTTGCAGGCCCTAGGTTAATAGGTATGACAAGCTATTGAAGTTGGTTGGATTAAGCCAAAGGAAGCGCCGGTGGATTGGGATGATGTAACAATTATAGCGGTAAATTTCAACAGTAGGGCTTTGAATGCTTTGTTTTGTGGGGTGACCAATGAGGAATTTAAGAAGATATCATCCATGGAAGTTGCCAAAGAAGCATGAATCATTCTTGAGACCACTTATGAAGGTACCAAGGCAGTAAAAACTGTGAAACTTCAATAACTCACTAGTAGTTTTGAAGAAATGAAGATGAAAGTGAAGATGAGGATGAGGATCTAACCTCTATAACTAATGAGATTATCAAGCTTCTTCAGTTTAGGAAAAAGGATAAGGGCAAACCTCCTAGGAAATCTAAATCCTCTCGAAAGAGCAAGAATGAAAAACCCCTTATTCAATGCCATGAGTGCAAAGGTTTTGATCATATGAGGATAGAGTGCCCAAACTATCTCATGAAGGAAAAGACCGAGAAGTCAAAAGATAAAAGGTTGGTTACTACCTGGAGTGATATTAAGGATCACTCTTCTGATGAGTTTGTGGATGAATGTAGTCACGTTATGGCCTTTACTACCACAACCGATAAGGTGATTGTGGAGAGTGCTAGTGACGATGAGGATTCTTCTGATGATGAAGTACCCAAGAAAATGACCATTTAGGAAGCCTATGATAAGCTATGCACTGAATTCATAAAATTTGAAAAGACTTCTCATCTTTGTAGAAAAGAGCTTAATGAGGTAAAAACTAAAAAAGCTGATCTGTTAGTCATGCTAGATGAGACTACAAGATTAGTTGAGACTCTTGTTGTGGAGAACGCCTCATTAGAAGAGAAGGTCAAGAATCTTGAAGTTGAGCTTAGTCAAGCTAAAACTCAATAGAGAGGATGTCTAGTGCAAAGTTTGATGAGGTATTAAGTGCTCAAAAGCCTAGTTTTGATAAGATTGGCTTAGGATATGCTGTTTTCTCCAGCCCCTCCTCTTCTACGGCTTTTGGATTAAGGACTATCTTTGCGCCCCAATCTGAGAAAGGTATTAAAGGTATGAAATCTAAATCCTTTGTTAGACCTCATGTTTATCACCATTATGGTGTTGCTGGACACATTCATCCTAATTGCTTTAAGTTGTATCCTCATAACCAATTGTCCAAGCGGTCACAAGTTTCCACTCAAGGACCTATACCTTTGTTTGGAGCGTTATCAAAAGTCTTGAGCTTTTTAACTCAATTTCAAGAGAATCTTAATTCTTCTATGTCCTTTAGTAGATATACTAGGACACATGTATTTTCATCTTCATGGCTAAAAACTCGTGCTGTGTGGATAAGAAAAGAGCCTAAGACTTAATTGTCTTTTCTGTTTGTCCTCTGCTTTGATTCTTTCTATCTAAAATAGGACTTTCTTTGCTTGATTTCTTAACTGTTTTTGGAATCATACTTTTATGCATCTGCATATTTCTATCATGTTTTCATGCATATGCATTTTTCTCTCATGCATTCATGTCGTTTATTTGTTTTTGTTTGGTTGTTTAGTTTTTATTTTGTTTTGTTTTCAACATAAAAATAAAAAGGAAAAATCAGAAAAATACAAAAACAGTATGTGTTTTGTGTACATTGGTACTTGTATATCTTAGATGGCCATTGAAACAAAATTTTCTAAACTTTGCATCTTTTGTAGCTTAGATGAGCATCTCTATGCACAACTAAGCAAGTGAGTTTTGTGGCTCTTGTTTGTGATGAGTAAGATTAAGTCATCTCTTGAACTTAATACTCATATCACTCTTTTTGATGAGTAGGACTAGAAAATTTTAAGAGAAAGGCATAAATAATCATCTCACCACTGTTACCCGCCAATCATAATATGACACATGTATGCTTTGGCATAGCAAAAGTGCAGTGTCAAAGACATCCATATGCTTCGGCATAGCAAAAGTGCAATGTCTATGCTTAACATGTTGGGTATTTCTTTTCTCTTTTTTATATACCCATGCATAATATGCTAAATAAAAGAAAATATGCAAAAAAAATATAAAGCAAAAAAATCAAAAATGCATTAAATATGATTGCAAGCGTATTTTCTAGGAGATGTGGGAGTTATAGGATGTACCTTGAAGGTAATAGTCCCCATCAAACAATTATGATTGTGTGTAAGTTAAAGTGATTTTCTCATATCTCAATTCGTCATAACATGTATACACTTATGCAATCTTGTGATGTTTTTCACACACAACACGCAATATTCTTTGCTACTCTTGATACATGTGCAAGTACAATGTGATTTGACTATCACAAGTTTTACATGTGTTACTATATACTCACTAAATTGTCTTAACTTGTTTTTTAAATAAAAATTGGTTAGACTTGTTTAGTGTGTGTGTGTTTTGGGTTCAATGTGCTTAACATTTTTCTTGTTGAGAGATTTGTCTTTCACATGTTTTGCATCTTTCTATTATCTTGTCATCCATAGCATCTTGTTTCATTACATTCATGCATTTTGATGGATTCTTTGTACTCCCTTGATCATTCTTGATCATCTTTATGTTTCTCGAGTAAAGCTTTCTAGCTTCCTATACCCTTTGTCAATCATGACAAAAAGGGGGAGAAATTTTGGAGACTTTGTGGTTTCTGTTTAAGATTCTACAAGTTAGGGGGACAAATACATTCCTTTGTAAGAAGGAGATGTGTTTCATCTTGTTAGGGAGAGTGCTTACCTCATTCTTCTTGTACCTTGGGTCTTGTGACCATGTTTACATACATTATGCTTATCTTTGATATATGTTGATGTATGTTTTCTTCACCTACCTCTTCATGTGTTGTTTTTTTTCTATCTTTGTACACATGTTTCTTTTACTTGTATGCAATCTATTATTTCTATTTCACACTAAGATGCCTTGATGAGTTTTGTTTAAAGTGTTTTAGAAATACAGGTTGTTAAAGTCTACTTGCCATAAACTCTTTTCTTGCAAAGTTTTTCAAGGGTTTGTGATAGGATAGATTTTATTGTATTCAACAAGTGAATATGAGTTGAGTGATTTATGACTTTTCTCATATGTTCATATGTTTGTTGTGATTTTGTCACGGATTGCCAAAGGGGGAGATTGTTAAAGATAGATTTTATGTAATTGACTAATCTTTTGACAAAATGCACTTTACTTATAATTGGGTAGATCTAAGATGTGTTTAATACTTGAAGAAACATGTTGTTCAAGTCTAGTATTAAAGTCATGAAGATTGGACCAAGAAACAAGTGAAGAAAAGGTGTTCATTAAAGCTAGACAGATAGCTCGACACCTGTGGACAGATAGTCTGATAGCTTTTCGAAACCTCTTGACAGTTGGCTATCTATCGAGCTCTTAAGGTGTTTCTTATTGTAATCTCGACACCTTCTCAACAGTTGGTGGATCGATCGAGAAAGTTTCTGTCTCCTCGACACCTCCTCGATAGCTGTATTTGTCAAGCCTCATTAAACCTCGACATCTGCTATCTATCAAGGTTACGGAAAATCGAAATTTTTAGATCTGATTTTTGGGCTAGGCTTTTGTATTTGTGTAGAGTTTCTTTTCTCACAACCCTAGACCTATATAAGACTTATTTTAGAGGTCGTCACATAAGAGAATACAAGCAGAACACAAGAAAAAGGTGACTGAAGCCTTATTCTCTTTGAAAGAAGCTACTGCATCTTTGCGCCTTAGAGTTTTGTAACCAAGTGCTTCGTGATTTTCATTCTTGATGAAGTGAAGAACTTTGCAGTTGACATTCTTCTTCCTCAAGTTGGTGAGTGAGTCACATACTGGGATTCGTGCAAAGGAGTTAGTCGCATACTAGGATCCGTGCAACAAAAGGGTAGTGTTCATATATTGAAGAGTTCAGAAGTTCTGAAGCAGTAGAAGGTTTTTGCTGTGAGTTCATCTACGGGGATTGTAAAGTCTAGGGACAAAGGTTTTGTACTAGATCTGAAACTTCTCTTTATTATAGTGAATTGCTTTTCAGAAAGGTTTCTCCCCAAGTTTTTTACTGTGAAACTGGTTGGTTTCACTGGTTTTCCTAGGTCATCATATATTGTCTTATTTATTTTTTCCGCTGCATGATTTTGACATGATATTGATGTTTGTTTATTTTAACAAGTTTTATTCATAATAAATCTAATTAAAAACTTGAATTTAAAACTTGTTAATTCTATTAATCAGGGTTTGAATTTCCCAACAGTTTGCAATGTGTCCATATTGGGCTAAAGAAGTGTTGCTAGTCTACAACGTCTTAATGAGAATTTTGGAGTCACCCTCTAGAACTATGTTATCAAATCCCAGTTCCAAAGAAAATTTGAGTTCCCTTCATATTGCCAAAGTTTCCACCTCCTTGACTGATTTAGGCAACTGTATAGGTTGGGACAATGACGCCATAACTAGATCTTCAGCATTTCGAATCACTACCCCGAGTCCTGCACGTTTAACATCTTCAAAGATGGCCCCATCAAGGTTTGCTTGACATTGATTATTATTTATGAACGGTTTTTAGATCCCTTAACACAACCGAATTAACCTAGTTAATTAGCCAAGTGATTAACTTAGTCAAATTATGCAAATCTAGATTATCACATGATAGGCCAAAAATGTATTGACCTTTTGTGATTAAATTAATTAATTAATTAGCCAAGTTATTAATTAATCAATTTAACATGCAAACGCGTGATAGCACAAAAAAATAACCAAATACCAAAATATGCAGCGAAAATTAAATGACACAGTGATTTGTTTATGAATGGGAAAAACGTAACGGCAAAAACCCCACTGGATGATTTTTAGGTCACCACTCCCGAAACTCCACTATTATCACAAAAAGCGGTTACAAGTAAAGGAATCCCAAGTACCTTACCAAATTACAATTGAACCTTTACCCCAATACCCAATTAGACTTATTCTGTAATGACAGTTCCCCTTTTTGATGCACGACTCCCAAGTATGTGACTAACCAATGTGCGGATTCCAGTACGCGGCTTCAATACCAACTGATAGAGAGGTTGGCTACAAAGTTCTTCAGTTCATCCTACACGATGAAGATCAAGAAGATGCTTGGTCATAAAACCCAAAGGTGCACATACACAACAACTTCTTCAAGAAGAGATGAACTAGGTCAAGAACTTCGTCTCCGGTCATAATTTGCTTCAACAGAGTTTTCTTAATGCCTGTGCAACTTGTGAACTATTTGGCGGCCTTTAAAATAATCCTTTTATATGTCTAGGGCTAGAAGAAAAGAAGGTCCAAAGACATATTCACAGATCCCAAGAATTCAGATCAGAATTCTGAATTTCTTAAATCTCGACAGATAGGAGGTGCCGAGCAGGTGTCGAGCTTACGGGTTTGAGACAGCATTTTTTAAGCTCAATAGATGCAACTGTCAAGCCAGCTGTCGAGCTTTAATGAAATTGTACTATCAGCTTGTCTTTCTTGGACAGACTTGATGACTTTAACTCTTGATCTTGAAACCTAGTTTCTTGAAGTATTCAAAACACCTAGAACTACCCAAATACAAGTAAAGTGCGTTTTGTCAAAGGATTAGCCAATTACATAAAAGAATGACATATGTTCTTAATGAGTGAACCACATATGTCCTAACAATCTCCCCCTTTGGCAATCCGCGACAAAACCATAACAAACAAATGAACATATGAGAGAATTCATAACTCACTCAACTCATATTCACTTATTGAATACAATAAAATCTATCCTATCACAAACCCTTGAAAAACTTTGCAAGAAAAGAGTTTATGGTAAGTAGACTTTGACAACCTATATTTCTGAAACACTTTAAACAAAATTCATCAAGGCATCTTAGTGTAAAACAGAAATAATAGATTGTATACAAGTATAAGAATCATGTGTATAAAGATAGAAAAGAAACAACACATTTAAAGATAGGTGAAAGAAACATACATCCACATATATAGAGAAAATAAGTACAATGTATGTAAGACCTCATATACAAGAACAATGTATCTAAAAAGAAAGAAAAGAAAAGATACATCATATCTTCACTATATCCCTTAAGTATCAACACTCATATCCCTAAAACTACTCCCTCTTTTTGTCACGAGTGACAAAGGGTAGAGTGTCAAGTAGACATCTCATCAGTAGAGCTAGCATCTCCATCATCATCATCCAAAGCATCATCGTCCTTGTCATCATCATCCTCAGAATTAGAAGCTGCTAGAGGAGGTGGTGAAAGAATAGCCTCAGGAGTAAAACCACCCTTGGTCGCCTACCGTCGTGCAATACGACCAACACGAATACTCACCTCATACAACTCAGTGGAAAGTGTATCGAGGTGAAAATCCATGCGCTGCAGCTGCGCAATGATGTCTCCAAGTGAAACATCACTTATAGAGGAAAAAGGAGTAGATGTAGATGGAGCTGATTGGGATGGAGCTGAATGGGAGGGAGGAGTGGAATTCTACTGTCTCGACCTAAACTGAGCCTCACTACGTTATACAGTAGCGACATCTATGGCACACATGAAAGTGAAATGGTTAGACACGGGAAAAGGAATGGAAAAATGGCGTAGAATCCTCATGATAGCAGAAGGAAAGATGAGCTTATTATGGGTCGCCACATCCAAATGAACATCTATAATAGACAAAATAAAATGAGAAGGAAAATCTATGATAAGATGCTCTAGGAGGGATAACAAAAATCGAGCATGAGGCTCAGTGATGGAGTTGTAGTAAGAAAGTGGATAGAGTACAAAAGTAATCACCATGTTTAAAAATCTAGGACCTTTAGCAAAAGGCCTACATGATGTGAACTGACACTTACCCCACTCCGAAAGGCACTCACAGAAAGCAGAAATGAGCTCATCTTTGGACACAGTCCTCAGACGCTCACAAGAAGGATAGTTAGGAAACTCTATCCTAGGAACTCTAAGCACATCTGCAACAAGTTATGGTGTGACAGGGATGCGCGTACCTCAAACGCGAGTGAAAAAGAGAGGTACAAAATGATCAATCCCGTGCATGTTAGAGTAAAACTCCTGAATGAGCATGAGAAGACATGTGACTGAGACGTTACACAGTGACTCCCATCCCCTACTGTGAATGACAGAGGGAAGGTCAGTATCGACGAAGTCTGCCAAAATAACTTGGCGTTCCGAATGAATACCTCGTCTAAAAATGTTCTCCAAAAATGCCTTGTGGGCATCATCATCACGGAACCAAAGATTAAGAGGAGCAGAATCAGAAGAGGAAGAAGCTCCAAAACGCGGAGGGTTCCGAGCCGGAGTAGATTTACATTTAGGTGCCATAAACACTACTAACGTAAACAGAATAAGAAAGAGAGAGAGAAAGAGACAATCAGAAAAGTCCCAAAGCAATTCAAATATATCAAATATATTGAATAGAGAGTACATATGCATAGGAATGCATGAACATATGACATGCAAAAGAAATTTCATCATGGGCTCAGCCTAATCCAAACCTACCAGCACACAAACATAGTTCACACATCTAAATGCATGAAAATACAATTCTAATGCAAATGTGATGCAATGTATGACAATTTGAACACATTTAAATGAAAACCCAACACAAAATTTCAAGAAAGAATCATTAATTTTGAAAAACCCCAAAAATTTTCAAAAACCCCAAAACCTAAGATCCAAAAACATGAAATGCATGAAAAATGAAGGGAAAAGAGATCATACTAAGTGATTTGAAGCAAGGAAGGGTTGAAAATCATGTGAGTTGAAGGTTTTGAGTGAGAAAAACAAATTTGGGAGAGGAACAGTCGCAAACAGATTAAGAGAAATCGAGCAAATGAGAAACAGATCGCAGAAGAGGCTTATATAGGAACCTCAGTAATTCACGATAGATGAGGTATCGAAAGGTGTCGAGCCATCTATCAAGGAAGGTGTCGAGAAAATGCACGTCGACAGCTATAGGTGTCGAGAAGGTATTGAGGAATAAACACCAAAACCAAGAACAGAAGCTCGATCGATCTACCAAGTGTCGAGAAGGTATCGAGAAGACAGAAACTTTCTCAGTCAATCCACCAGGTATCTAGGAGGTGTCGAGATTACGATAAAGAAAAGCTTGAGGAGCTCGACAGATAGTCAGGTATCGAGGAGGTGTCAAGCTTGCTTTTGAAAACAGTTTTTCGAGAAGTGGAAAACACAGACATGAATGCAATCCAACATGCACCTTAACCAATGATCCAATCAACATATTAAGCTCTCAAAATCATCTCTCAACAATTATTTTCAAGCACATGGATCCTTAGAAACACACACACACACACACACTAAACAAGTCTAACCAATTTTATATTTCAAAAACAAGTCAAGACAGTTTAGTGAGCATACATTAGGACATGTAAACACTTATGATGGCCAAATCACATTGTACCTGCACATGTATCAAAAGTAGCAAAGAATATTGTGTGTTGTGTGTGAAAAATATCACAAGATTGCATATGTGTATACATGTTATGACGATCTGAGGTATGAGAAAATAACTTTTAACTCACACACAATCATAACTGTTTGATGGGAACTATCACCTTTGAGGTACATCCTATAACTCTCACATCTCCTAGAAAACATGCTTGCAATCATATTTAAAGCATTTTAATCTTTTTGCTTTTTGTTTTCTTTGCATATTTTCTTTTAAGCATATCATGCATGGGCATATAGAAGAGAGAAAAGAAATACCCAACATGTTAAGTATAGATATTGCACTTTTGCTATGCCAAAGCATACGGATGTCTTTGACACTGCACTTTTGTTATGCCAAAGCATACAAGTGTCATATTATGATTTGCGGACAATAGTGGTGAGATAGTTATTTATGCTTTTCTCTTAGGATTTTCTAGTCTTACCCGTCAAAAAGAGTGATACGAGTGTTGAGTTTAAGAGATAACTTAATCTTACTCATCACAAATAAGAGTCATAAAGCTCACTTGCTTAGTTGTGCATAGAGATGTTCATCTAAGTTACAAAAAATACAAAGTTTAGAAAACTTTGTTTTAATGGCCATCCAAGGTACACAAGTACCAATGTACACAAAACACACACTGTTTTTGTATTTTTCAATTTTTCAATTTTTTTTTTTATTTTTATCAAAAACAAAACAAACAAAACTAAAAGAAAACAAACAAAAACATGTTAAACAAAACAAATCATAAAACTAGATTGACTTAAAATAAATGCAAAACACACAAGTAATGCAACAAAAAAAAAAAAAGTGATAAAATCACTTAGAGTCCTTTTTCTTCCACACCCTGGAAGAACCTTTCCTTTGATTGAACCCTTGAGCTAGTTGTGAGGGGGAAGAATTGAAACCGTTCAAGTTAGAAAAGAATATGAGGGCTTTCATAAGATCTCCAAGAGGAACAAGAGAGGATTGAAACTGATTTTTGCTTCCAGATGCTATCATGCCGTTGCTCTGTTGAGTGGAAGACTACTTATAGCAATTTGGTCGAGTATAACCGGCAACTCCATAATGATGACAGAGATGCGCTTCTTTTGTTTTGGCTTTTGAGAGTTAGCCTTCTTAGCCCTAAGGTTTTCAATATCTTTCTTATCTTATTTAGGGGGTGCTCCTAGGATAGATTTTCCCTTGTCAAGGTTCTCACCAGCTAATTCAGTTTTAACATCAATATTTTCAATTTCAGTATTATTAGCAAGAGAAACAAAAACAATAGCACTAGTAGAAGCATTATTAGAGGAAGAAAGACCATACCTTAGACCTGTTCAATCTGAAGCAGATTTCTGATTGCTGAGCATCTTATCAAGCTTTGCACTTGAAGTCCTCTCCAATTGAGCTCTGACTTGAAACAGCACCGCTTCAAGCTTCTTGGTCTTCTTAGCCAAGAAATTGTCCTCAAACCTCAGTGCACCAATTTTTTGATTAGCTTCATCAAACTTGTGGAAAGCTTTTCACGATCAAGTTCCACATCACTGAGCTTCTTGGTGGTCAGCCTATACAGTTTCCCATGCTTTTCAGATAGCTTATATAGTTTCTCATAGGCTGAATGTTTATCATCTTGATCATCCATCTTCTCGCACTTAGAATCCACCAGTTCTTCTTCTTCTTCCACTTCTTCAACAATCCCTTTAGTAGGATTGACTGTGGTAGTGAAGGCATTTAAGATTCCGTCATCTTCATCAACGGAATCATCCTCAGGCTCAGTGTCACTCAATGTTGCAGCAAGTGCCTTACTCTTCCCAATGCTCTTGAGATATGTAGTGCATTCTTGCTTCATGTGACCAAATCTGTGACATCCAAAGCACTTTGGTCTTGCAGGAACAGTGTACTGACCACCATCCTTTGCATCCTTCTTCCCTTTGTCTTGGCTCTTAGATTGAGAAGAGCTAGATTGTCTACGGTCTTTGTTAAAGTTCCTTCCATTTGCATTCTTCATGAATTTCTTGAATTGCCTGGTGATGTAGGACTTCATCTTGGAATCTTCATCATCAAAAGACTCATTTGTGTCACTGCTCTTTACCTTCAAGGCCATGCTCTTGCCTTTACCAGTTTTGCTAATTCTAGACAACCCTACCTCATAAGTCTGCAAGTTTCCAACCAGCTCAGTCAAAGGAATCTTATCAATATCCTTTGATTCTTCTATTGCTGTAATCTTGGCATGGAATCTCTCAGGTAGAGATCTAAGCACTTTTCTCATAACCTTAGGTTCAAGAATAGTTTCTCCAAGATTGAAGGCTGAATTCACTATGTCCTTGAGCTTGGCATAGAACTCACCGAACGTCTCATCCTCCTCCATCTTTATTTCTTCAAAGCTTGTAGTAAGCCTTTGAAACTTTGAATCCTTGATAGCCTTTGTACTCTCATAGGTTGTCTGGAGGACGGTCCATGCTTCCTTTGTAGTTTCAGTAGAGGATATCTTCTTAAACTCCTCATTGGTGACTGCGCTAAATAGGTCATTTAACGCTCTGCTGTTGAAGTTTGCCGCCTTGATCTTGGCTTCATCCTAATCGACCGGTGCTTCCTTTGGCTTAGTCCAGCCAATCTCTACAGCTTACCACACTTTTTCGTCTGAAGATTGCAAAAAAGCTCCCATGCGTACTTTCCAGTATGTATAGTTAGTGATATCAAATAAAGGAGGTATGATTAATGATTGTCCTCTATCCATGATAAACAGAGGTCAATGGATCAACATAGCAAAGATTAAACCTAATTAGAGTGTGCCTACTCTAATACCACTTGATAAGCTAAAAACGTATTGACCCCTTGTGATTGAATTAATTAATTAATTAATTAACTAAGTTATTAATTAATCAATTTAACATGCAAATGCGTGGTAATACAAACAAATCACTAAATACCAAAATATGTAGCGAAAATTAAATGACACGGTGATTTATTTACGAATGGGGAAAACCTAACGGCAAAAACCCCACCGGATAATTTTCAGGTCACCACTTCCGAAACTTCACTATTATCACAACAAGCGGTTACAAGTAAAGGAATCTCAAGTACCTTACCAAACTACAGTTAAACCCTTACCCCAATACCCAATTGGACTTATTCTGTAGTGATAGTTCCCCCTTTTGATGCACAACTCCCAAGTACGTGCCTAACCAATGTGCGGATCCCAGTACGCGGCTTCAATACCAACTGATAGAGAAATTGGCTGCAAAGTTCTTCAGTTCATCCTATACGATGAAGATCAAGAAGATGCTTGATCATAAAACCCAAAGGTGCACATACACAGCAACTTCTTCAAGAAAAGATGAACTAGGTTAAGAACTTCGTCTCCGGTCACAATTTGCTTCAACAGAGTTTTCTTAATACTTGTGCAACTTGTGAACTGTTTAACGGCCTTTAAAACAATCATTTTATGTGTCTAGGGTTAGAATAAAAGAAGGCCCAAAGACATATTCACGGATCTCATGCAGCTGTCAAGCTAGCTGTTGAGTTTTAATGAAATTGCACTATCAGCTTGTTTTTCTTGGACAGACTTGATGACTTCAACACTTGATCTTGAAACCTAGTTTCTTGAAATATTCAAAATACCTAGAACTATCCAAATACAAGTAAAGTGCGTTTTGTCAAAGGATTAGCCAATTACATAAAAGAATGACATATGTTCTTAATGAGTGAACCACATATGTCCTAACATCACAATCAAACAATCATATCAAGTATATAGCAACGGAAATATAAATAACACAAAGATATGATGACCTAGGAAACCACACCGATAAAAACTTGGGGAGGATTTAACCTAGCTATCCTCAAGATAAACTTGAATCCACTATCTTGAAAGAATCGAAGTTCATACAATAAGACTTACAAACCCCCACACTTGACTTCTTATTGCTACCCACCAGTAGAACTTACTGACACGACCACGTGCAAGCTTTGAGACCACGGACTACTTCTTTCTTGGATTCTCCAGCAAGTACACACCTGCTTTTGTATCTTTAAGCTCTTATGGCAGCAACTAAATGATCATCAAGATCTTGAAGAAATCTCCTCTTGATAATCCTAAGCTTGTGTGAAGGAAAGTTCCTCACAGATCTCACAAGAGATTCACACAAACGGTAATTTGAGCAACCTCTAAAACGTGGCTAGGGTTTGCCTTATATATCTAGGGCAAAAACATAAAATCCTAAACGTTTTAGGAATTAGGGCTAAGTTGGAAATTCTGTAGAAAAAATGCATTTGACCCAATTTTCGATTGATCGAGCCTAAGCTTCGATTGATCGAACCAGGCCGAGAAGCACTATTAATTCCTGCATCATCTTGTTCCAACTTTACATAAATAATAAAACTTTGAGCAAGTCTAAACAAGACTAAATAACTTGTTTTGATCATGGTTTGCCAACAATACATATTAGAGTTCTAAATACATGAAATCCTAAGTCTTTAGAACCTAACAATTTACATTGCATAACAAAACTTATGGAACATAAAAAATGTCATTATAAATTAATAGAATCTGTTAACACACTTGGAATTGAATCTATTCTCCAATATACTGCTCTTGATCTTATATATATATATATATATATGTATAAAGAAATTTGATAAGTGCGACTCTTGATTTAACTTCAAAATAAAATACTTTAAAAATTTTTATATCCCTGAACTTATTATTTGATGGTTGTCTACTGTAGCAATATATTACAATACCTGTCGATAAAACTACAAACCCCTTAATCCTAGTCTATCATTTGATTTGAGAAATTTTGTTAAAATTCATAATTCATAACCCACAGATTCCCAATTTCCTTTAGCAAGTACTACTAACTACACAATGTTTGACCATTACTATTGATTCCTAAGATACCTTCTTCTTCTTCTTTTTTCTTCTTCTTCCTTTTTTTTTTTTTTTCTTTTTTTTTTTTTTTTTTTTTCATTCGGACCAAATATTAGCAAAACCAAAATTCATAAAAACTCTAATATATGCATAAGCATCATTTCTTTAACCTACTATATCTACAAAATTTAGAACAACAAAAATGAAATTGTTATAACAATAGGTGTATAAGAATGGCCAATTAATAATTTGGACGGATATTAAATTATATATATATATATATATATATATATATATATCTCAATTTAACAGTATTTATTGGTTTAAAAAAAAAAAAAATTTGACAGTATTTTAATATATGATATAACACCTAGAAACAATACTTTGAAACCAAAATGTCACTATGCAATGTCTAATAGTGAAAATAATTTTGAATACAAAATCAACTAAATAGTTTGATGATTATATATATATATATATATATGGCGAAATTATACTTTTAGTCCCCACGTTTTAGGCCAATTTCCATTTTGGTTCTCACTTTTTTTCCCGAATACGGTTCCTAAAATTGAAAATTCGTTCTCATTTTAGTCTTTACTGTCATCTCACCAACAAAAATTTCTTATTGCCTCCATAATTCTCATCTAACATATCAAATTTGCATAAGAATTGTTCGTGTAATAAAATTGCAATAAAATGAGTTGATTGTATATGTAATGGAGTTGCAATATTCATTCTCTTACTAGTCACTAATCCGCGCAATTCACGGGAAAATTTTAGGTCAAAATATTAACATGTTCAAGTTTAAATATTTGTCTAATTTCAACTATTTGAAAACTGAATCAAGTCCAATATAAAATGTAAAAAGTAATTAAACATCTCATATGACAAATTGTCAAAATTTTACACATAAGATTGTTAAAAATGAGAAACATACAAATATTAGGAAGTAATATATTAAAATAATCATAATGTGCACTTACATTTGGTTTAATAAGTATTACAAAAGAATCAGTAAATGTAATATTATACAATTGTGCTTACATATTTAAGCTTATCCATTTTTTTTTTCTTCTAGGTTTTGCTTTTTGTGACAATTTCTAATTCTCTTGTGCTCATTATTTAGAGTTTAGATTCATACAAATATTCTTAAAAGATCAAACATATTAAAAACAAAACATACTAACCAGATAGGATTGTGCCCTTAACTCTTCCAATTAGCAAATAAAAAAGCATGACAATAATAA
This sequence comes from Quercus variabilis, assembly GCA_030445155.1. Taxonomy (NCBI): domain Eukaryota; kingdom Viridiplantae; phylum Streptophyta; class Magnoliopsida; order Fagales; family Fagaceae; genus Quercus; species Quercus variabilis. The sequence continues at coordinate 44,462,539 of CP129455.1, forward strand.
AATGCAAGTCTATAAAACATTTATCAACACGTAGGATGTTGTAAGTTCAACAAAAACATACTAAAACCAATGCCCATTGCACATTAAACGAACAAAATTCCTTGGTAAATGCTAAGATAGATGACAACTATCTTGTATAATCTAGAGAAAAATTTACCCCAACAATTGTAGTGTGTCACATAAAATCGGAACTAAAACCATGGAAAAAGAGAAAATTAAAATTAGATATGATAACAAAATTCTTTTACACTAAAATAGAATCAAGAGCATAATTAGTGTAATGCATAAGCCAATATGAGAATGAGGCTAGGAGTTGTACTCTACATTATTACAACAAAACAAAAAACAAAAAAAATAAATCCATAATAAAGAATAAACAGAGAGCTGATCTAATTAGTTAAGAAATGAAACATACAAAATTCTAGCTGTGAGGAATAATTATAATTGTAACAAAAGAAATATAAAATAACATAACTTTACAGTCAATATGATTTTCCTACATCACACCCAATTACTCTGTATTTTATTGGCTTTCATGGAAACAAAACAAAAAAGGAAAAAAAAAAAAGCATAAATCAACATCAGGAAAGAAAATCTTATAGAATCTATGTAAATAAACAAATATATATATTGGTATAAAGATTGTACCAGTCTTGTGGAGGAGCTTTCCATCTTGTAACGTTAGTTGTATGAGTGAAATGATGCTCATTTCTCTCAACTGAGTGTAATCAATCAAGTATTCTTGTGCCCACAGTGAGGGAAAATACTTTGTACTCTTAAAGTATAGTGAAATGATACTCACTTCTCTTACATTTATGATGTCACCATGAATGTGAGAGGAGGGAGCATCATTCACCATACTCCGAAAGTACCTAAAAATTACTTCACAATAAGATGCTTTATGGACCATGGTACATGCCCTATAATTTTAGTCCATTGTTGATTTCTAGGTTCCAAATTCTCCATGCATTGCAGTAAAATTTTTTGCATCATCTGTTTTACTCAAGCATGAATTCAATTACTCCCTTGAGAGATAAAAAGTGAACCTCCTGAGTCCAGGCCATAGTTTGCTGCTCTCCCAAATCTAACAGATCTATTGTATAACGTGTTGAAAAGATAACCAACTAAGAATAGAATACTATAGAAACAACATAAAGAATAAGTTTATTAATTTTGAGAGAAAACAACTATTCCATTGCAATGACCATCATTAACTTCGTTAACATAATTTTACACCTTTAAATTAAAATCAACAAAATTGAATGAAACCTTGATTATATAAGGGAGTCAAGTCTATTATTAACCCAGTGTAACATTGGAACTATCAGATGACAGCATATTCATTTACTTTTCTTTGTGTGATGACAGAGCTTATTCTAATAGTTAATTAATAGCATTATAGCATCTTCATAAATAAACATAGAATTTGAGTGATGAGATCTAAGTTGAAGGTAAGGAAACATGTCTATGCAATAATAGGCATCTTCTGACTTTAGATTAAACTATTGTTAAGTTATGGTTTTTCACATAACATTTGTATTGGCTTTATTCCATAACAAAAAGTATTGTAATTTCATTAATTTATTTCTTTGTATTTTGTGGGATTTATTTGTAATGGGTATAGTATTAAGATGGTGAAGATTGCTCAAGAAGTTGATCTTGCAACTTGTCTCGCGAGTGGTGCAACCTGCGAAAGTCACATGAGAAGTACATGCTAGAAGCTGAAGAGTTAAGTGCCAAGTTGCATTTCGCAAGACATTTCACGACTCAAGCCAAGTCGCAAGTGACTCACGAAACTCTCTGCTTGGAGGATTTTAAGTGTGACCTTTCATCTTCTTTACCGTACTATATATACCCTCGTTACCAACAAAATTGTAAGAAGACTATTCAAAGAAAAACCCTAGAAAGGTTTCTACAACACCCACCTTTTCAAGAGAGAGCTACTCATCCTTAAGTGAGAATTCATTTGTAGTCTCTTCTCCTTCCCTTTTTGTTATACCTTGAGAGTAGATTTGTACTCAAACACAACCCATACCTATTCAGAGTGTAGAGAGTATTTTGGAGCTTTGGAAGCATTTGGGATTTACCAAAAGAAGCCAGTGAGGTTTGGTGGATGCAATTGGGCAGTATTGCGAGATTCGGATAACTAGTGAAGACAAGACTCTAAGAAATCCGTTGGTAGTAGGAGCTTGGAGGGCTCAAGTACATTGGGTAGATTAGGCTTGGAGGGTCTTTTGATATTCGTGAACTCCAACTTATTCACTAGTAGATCAATTTCGAGTTGAAGGTTCACGGAGAGGTTTTTTATTGAGATTTTTGGTTTCCTCTTTGATAACACATCGTCGTGTTATCAAGTGTTTGCATCTCTCTTCCCTTACTCTTTGTGCTTTACTTCATTGTTTATTGCTTATGTTCATGTACTAGAGTAATTCCAGTTTATTGCATTTCATTTACTCTTATTTCACAGTTAAATAAGTTAAAGTAAAAGCAATTAAGCCGTAATTTAAAATTGAGGGTCTAAACAAGCATTAATGTTTCAACACTAATTGAACTTTCAACTATAAACATAATTACACAACGTGCAACTTGTCCAAGTAACAGAAAAAAAAAAAAAGGTTCATTTAAGTGTGGACTTATAATTTAAAAAACTTTAACTACAAACCCCCCCCCCCCCCCCCTCCCCCTCCGCACCAAAAAAAGAAAAAAAGAAAAAGCACGACAATCACTACAACAAAGTTGTTTTTTTCGAGAGTCAAAACCCTCTAAAAAAATTTATTTTGAAGGTCTGGAAGGCCCTTGATAACGTTTGAAACAATTTCCTTCAAAACAAAAATTTTGATTGCCTACATGACCCTTGAAACGTCAATTGCTTTATTTTTAGGGAGAATTAACAGACCTTGAAAATTATAAAAATAAAAGTACAATAACCTTATTTTGAGGGCCTCCCAATCCTTAAAATAAATTTTCTCTGTGAAAAAAAAAATAAATAAAAAAAAAACACCCACAACCATGCACATATTACAAAACTTATATTACACCAAAACACAATGTGTATTACAACCACACATACATCAAAAGACCAAATATTATGAAGTCCACAATAGTTCCAAAATCCTAACATGATAACGAATACGGCAAAATGAAATTTTTGGCAATTAAACATCAACAATGGTAGGACAGAAATGAAATATAAGAATAGCTAAGCAAGATACTGTTGTAGATCCTTTCTCTAACAGGCTAAGGTAACAAAGGAGAGATTTATTATTTATCCTTTTACTTGTTCCGTGAAATTCCTCCATAGATAACCTCGTCTTCTACATTGAAAAAGGTAAACAAACATGAAGTTGGTGAAGTATTGCAGATTGCAAAACTTGTTAAGAGTGTTTTTGGCTAGAGTTGTTTTGTCGGATATAAATTGAAGTTTCTTTATTAACATCAGGCCCGTGTACTCTTGAATACAGTATAGAGAAACTTGAAAGCATAATTTAAAGCTTACCATGATGAGCTAGATCATTTCTACTTCCATATCCATTAGCACCACTTGTGTCAATTACTCTATTGCTTCCTCCATTTGCCATTAGTGAGGTGTTTGATTGACAAACTATCATACAATGAAATCCAAGTTGACATGTGATTTTCAACATGTAACATATTTCTAAAATCCAAATTTAGTAGAATAGTTTAGTTCATGAATTATTACCTTGACTAAAAGTGTCTGAACCCCAACATACTTGACATCCCAATTGAACTCACTCATGCTCCATCTTGTTCCACCAAGAGTCACCATTTTTCCCGAGGTTGTTCAAGTAATTGATAGGCTACAAACTGAATGACCCCTTGTGATTAAACCAATTAATTAATTAGCCAAGTTATTAATTAATCAATTTAACATGCAAATATGTGGAAGCACAAACAAATCACCAAAAACTAAATATGCAGCGAAAATTGAAAGACACGGTGATTTGTTTACGAATGGGGAAAACCCTTGCAGCAAAAACCCCATCGGGTGATTTTCAGGTCACCACTCTCGAAACTCCATTATTATCAAATCAAGCTGTTACAAGTAAAGGAATCCCAAGTACCTTACCAACCTACAGTTGAACCCTTACCCCAATACTCAATTGGACTTGATCTGTAGTGACAGTTCCCACCTTTGATGCACAGCTCCCAAGTAAGTGACTCACCAATGCGCGGATCCCAGTACGCAACTTTAAACACCAACTTAGAAGGGGAGGTTGGCTGCAAAGTTCTTCAGTTCATCCTACACGATGAAGATCAGGAAGATGCTTGGTCACAAAACCCTTTGGTGCAAATACACAACAACTTTTTCAGAGAAGATGAACTAGGTCAAGAACTTCGTCTTTGATCACAAATTGCTTGAACAGAGTTTGCTCAATGCTTGTGCAACTTGTGTATAGTTTGACGGCTCTTAAAACAATCCTTTTATATGTTTAGGGTTTGGAGAAAAGAAGGCCCAAAAACATATTTACGGATCCCAAGAAATCATATTAGAAAATCTGATTTTATAAATCTCGATAGATAGCAGGTGTCGAGGAGCTATCGAGCAAGTGTCAAGATTTAGTGATTTTGCACTTCAGCTTGTTTTTCTTGGATAGACTTGATGACTTCAATACTTGATCTTGAAACCTTGTTTCTTGAAGTATTAAAAACACCTAGAACTACCCAATTACAAGTAGAGTGTGTTTTGTCAAAAGATTAGCCAATTTACATAAATAAGTGACATATGTTCTTAACAAGTGAAAACATATATGTCCTAACAATCTCCCCTTTTGGCAATCCATAACAAAACCACAACAAACAAATGAACATATGAGAGAAGTCATAGATCACTCAACTCATACTCACTTGTTGAATACAATAAAATCTATCCTAACACAAACTCTTGAAAAACTTTGCAAGAAGAGAGTTTATGGCAAGTAGACTTTGACAACCTGTATTTCTGAAACACTTTAAACAAGACTCATCAAGGCATCTTGTGTGAAACAGAAATAATAGATTGCATACAAGTATAATGAACATGTGTATAAAGATAGAGAAGAAACAACACATGAAGAGAGAGGTGAAAGAAACATACATCTACATATAGAGAGAAAATAAGTACAATGTATGTAAAACTAGTCACAGGACCTCATATACAAGATCAATGTATTTATAAAGAATAGAAAAGAAAAGATACATCAAAACCTCACTACATCCCTCAAATATCAACACTCCCCTTATCAAAAATATCCTATACTAACTCTTCCCCTAAGATGACTACTCTCATAACTCAAAACTACTTCCCCTTTTTGTCACGAGTGACAAAGGATAGAATGTCATGTAGACATCTTATCAGTAGAGCTAGCATCTCCATCATCATCATCCGAAGCGTTATCGCCATCACCATCATCATCATCATCCTCAGAGTCAGAAGCCGCTGGAGGAGGTGGTGAAGGAGTAGCCTCAGGAGCAAAACCACCCATGGTCGCCTGCCATCGTGCAATATGACCAACACGAACATTCACCTAATACAACTTAGAGGAGAGTGTATTGAGGCAAGCATCCATGCACTGCAGCTGCGCCATGATGTCTCCGAAAGATACATCGCCCATAGAGGAAGAAGGAGCGGATGTAGATGGAGCAGATCTGGATGGAGCTGAACGGGAGGGAGGAGTGGAATCTGTTTGTCTCGACCTAAATTGAGCCTTACTACTTTTTACGGTAGCGGCATCTATAGCACAGATGTGTGTGAAGTGGTCGGACACAGGAAAAGGGATAGAAAAATGGCGTAAAATCCTAGTGATAGCAGAAGGAAAGATGAGCTTATTACGGGACGTTGAATCTAAATGAACATCTATGATAAAAATGATGAAATGAGAAGGAAAATCTATAGTAAGATGCTCAAGAAGAGATAACAAAAATCGAGTACGAGGCTTTGTGATGGAGTTATAATGAGAGAGTGGATGGAGTACAAAAGTCATCACCATGTTTAAGAATCTAGGACCTTTAGCAAAAGGTCTATATGATGTCTACTGATACTCACCCCAATCTGCGGGGCACTGATAAAAAGCAGAAATGAGCTCATCTTTGGACACAGTCCTCAAATGCTCACAAGAAGGATAGTCAGAAAAGTTCTCCGAAAATGCCTTGTGAGCATCACCATCACAGAACTGAAGATTTAGAGGAGCAGAATTAGAAGATGAAGAAGCTCCATAACGCAGAAGGTTTTAAGCCAGAGTGGATTTACGCTTAGGTGCCATAGACACTGTTAACATAAACAGAATAAGAAAGAGATAGAGAAGGAGACAATCAGAAAAGTCCCAAAACAGTTCACATATATCAAATATATTGAACAATGAGTACGTATGCATAGGAAATGCATGAACATGTGACATGCAAATTAAAAAGCATCATAGGCTCAGCCCAATCCAAGCCTACCAGCACACAAGCAGAAAACACACATCTAAATGCATGAAAATACCATTCTAATGCACATGAAATGCAATGTATGATATTTTGAACACATTTAAGTGAAAACCCAACCTAAAATTTCAAGAAAAACTCAATAATTTTGAAAATCCCCAAAAATTTTCAAAAACCCCAAACCTAAGATTCAAAACATGAAATGCATGAAAAAGGAAGGAAAAAGAGATCTTACCAAGTGATTTGAAGTAAGGAATGGCCAAAAAACACGTAAGTTGGAGATTTTGAGTGAGAAAAAGAGGTTGAAGAGATGAACAGTCGCAGACAGATCGAGAGAGATCGAGAAAATGAATTGCAGATCGCGATAGAACCTTATATAGAAGCTTTAATAATTCTCGACAACTGAGGTGTCGAGAGGTATCGAGGAAGCTGTCGAGGTAGGTGTTGAGGAAATGCCCTTTGATAGCTGAAGGTGTCGAGAGGTATCAAGGAACAACAACCAATTTCAAAGAACAGAATCTTGATCGATCGACAAGGTATTGAGGAGACAGGAACTTTCTCGATCGATCCATCAAGTGTCGAAGAGGTGTCGAGATTGCGATAAGAAAAAGGCTTGAGAAGCTCAACAGATAACAAGGTATCGAAGAGGTGTCAAGGAGGTGTCGAGCCAGCTTTTAAAAACAATTTTTCTAGAAGAGAAAAACACAAATATGAATGCAATCCAACATGTACCCCAACCAATGATCCAATCAACATATTAAACTCTCAAAATCATCTTTCAACAAAAATTTTAAGCACATGGATCCTCAAAAACACACACACACACACACACTAAACAAGTTTAACCAATTTTAGTTTTCAAAAACAAGTCAAGACAGTTTAGTGAGCATACATTAGCACATGTAAACACTTGTGATGGCCAAATCACATTGTACTTGCAAATGTATCAAAAGTAGCAAAGAATATTGCATGTTGTGTGTGAAAAACATCGCAAGATTGCATATGTGTATACATGTTATGACGATCTGAGATATGAGAAAATAACTTTAATTCACACACAATCATAACTGTTTGATGGAGACTATCGCCTTCGAGGTACATCCTATAACTCCTACATCTCCTAGAATACACGCTTGCAACCATATTTAAAGTATTTTTAATCTTTTTACTTTTTTTTTTCTTTGCATATTTTCTTTTATTTTAGCATAGCATACATGGGCATATAAAAGAGAGAAAAGAAATACCCAAGATGTTAAGCATTTGACATCGCACTTTTACTATGCCGAAGCATACGAATGTCTTTGATACTGTACTTTTACTATACTAAAGCATACAGGTGTCATATTATGATTGGCGAGCAACAGTGGTGAGATAGTTATTTATGCTTTTCTTTTAGGATTTTCTAGTCCTACCTGTCAAAAAGAGTGATACGAGTGTCAAGTTTAAGAGATAATTTAATCTTACTCATCACAAACAAGAGCCACAAACCTCATTTACTTAGTTGTGCATAGAGATACTCATCTAAGCTACAAAAGATACAAAGTTTAGAAAACTTTGTTTCATTAGCCATCCAAGATACACAAGTACCAAAGTACACAAAACACACAATGTTTTTGTATTTTTCTGATTTTTTTTCATTTCTTTTTTTAAATTTTTATATCAAAAACAAAATAAACAAAACTGAAAGTAAATACACAAAAACATGTTAAACAAAGCAAAGTATAAAACTAGATGCAAATGCAAAAAGGAGAAGAATGAGAGAAGATGATCAATCCATGGAGATAACACCAATGTTTTGATGAAGGAATTCAAAACGTTTGCTGTCAAGAGGTTTGGTGAACAAGTTAGCCTTTTGATCATCAGTGTGGATAAACTCAAGAGTGAGTGTACCATCTTCGACAAGCTTCCTAATGAAGTGATGTCGGATCTTTATGTGTTTGGTTCGAGAATGTTGAACTGGGTTCTTAGAGATATTGATGGCTCTGGTATTGTCGCAGTAAATGGTGAGATGCTCTTAACAAATACCATAATCATGAAGGAGTTTTTGCATCCAAAAGAGTTGGGTGCAATAGCTGCCGGCAGCGATGTACTCAGCTTCTGCAGTGGATAAGAAGATAGAGTTCTGCTTTTTGCTCATCTAGGAGACAAGATTGTTACCCACATAAAAACAACCCCCTGAAGTACTCTTTCTATCATCAGCATTGCCAGCCCAATCAGCATTTGAGTACCCAGCTAAGACATCATTTGTGTCCTTACTATACCACACACCAAAGTTAGCAGTAGTTTTGACATACTTTATAATCCATTTTAAAGTAGTCACGTGGGATTCTTTGGAATTAGCTTGATATCTAGCACACATTCCAATACTATAACTAATGTTAGGTCTACTAGCAGTAAGGTAAATAAGACTACCTATCATGCTTCTATAAAGAGAGGGATCAACACTCTTACCTAACAAGTCTACAGTGAGTTTAACATTTGGGCTCATAAGGGTTCTAATAGAACTAGCATATTCCAAACCAAACTTTTTCACAAGATTATTAACATATTTAGATTGAGATTGGAATATACCTAAATCTTGTTGACGAATTTGCAATCCAAGGAAGTGAGTCAGTTCTCCAATCATGCTCATCTCGAACTTGACTTGCATGAGTTTTGAGAAGCTATGAACAAGTTCATCCTTAGTTGAGCCAAAGATGATATCATCAACATATACTTGTGCAACAATCAACTCGCCATCTTCCCATTTGTGAAGAGTGTTTGATCAGCCTTTCCTCTTGTGAACCCATGTGACACCAGATATTGTGTAAGTCTATCATACCAAGCTCTAAGGGCTTGCTTCAACCCATAAAGTGCCTTCTTGAGGTATAACACATGATCTGGAAAGTGTGGATCAATGAATCCTTTTGGTTGAGCCGCATAAACATCCTCTTTAAGCAACCCATTCAAGAAAGTGGTTTTCACATCCATCTGATAGAGTTTGAACTTCAGATGACATGCTAGGGCAAGGAGAATTCTGATGGACTCCATTCGAGCAACTAAGACAAAAGTTTCATCATAGTCTATTCCTTCCATTTGTGAGTATCCTTGAGCTACAAGTCGAGCCTTGTTACGAATCATATTGCCTTTTTCATTAGTCTTATTGCGGAATATCCACTTTGTACTGATGATGTGCTCACCTTCTGGTCTAGGTACTAGAATCCAAACATCATTCCCCTGAAACTGAAGTAGTTCATCATGTATTGCTTTGACCCAACTTTCATCTTGTAATGCTTCCTCAACTTTCTTGGGTTCAACCTGTGACAAGTAGCAAAAATAAGACACAAAGTTAGCAACACATTTATCAACTGTACGTTTCCTTAATGTGAGTTCATTCATGTTTCCCACAATATCTTTCGGAGGATGATTTAATTTGATTCTAGAGGAATGTTTTTTTTCTTCATGAGACTCAAAATTTGGTGAAGTAGGAGCATCTGCAAAGTCTTCCTCAATACTAGGAGTACTTGGAGACACAAGTTCTAGTTCAACAATATCTTGAACTTCCCTAGGCTCAAGAGGGAGAATTTCTTTAGAGAGTTCCTCAATGCCTTTCTCAGAACTGAAATCTGAAGACTCATCAATGACAACATTTACTGTTTCCATTACCTTCATAGTTCTCTGTTGTATACCCGATAAGCCTTGCTTGTAGACGAGTATCCCAGAAATATGCCTTTATCGCTTCGATAGTCAAACTTTCCCACATTCTCTCTATCCTTAAGAATGAAGCAAGTACTTCCAAAGATCTTGAAATACTTCACATTTGGCTTTCTTTCTTTTCATAACTCATAGGGAGTCCTTTTGGTATCGGATCTAAAGTACACCCTATTGACCGTATGACATGTAGTGTTTATGGCTTCTCCCCATAAGTTTCAAGCCACATCTTTGTTATGCAACATGGCTCTGACCATCTCTTGAATAACCCTATTCTTTCTTTCTACCACACCATTCTGCTGAGGTGTAATAGGAGCAGAGAATTCTTGAGATATACTTGATCCTATGCAAAAAGACTCCATGTATGAGTTCTCGAATTCTTTACCATGGTCACTTCGAATTTGATCAATCTTTAGGCTCTTTTCATTCTGCACTCTTATGCACAAAGCCTCAATGTGCTCAGAAGCATCAAACTTGGATCGTAGAAGAATGACCCAAGTGTATCTAGTGAAGTCGTCTACCACAACCATGATGTATCTCTTACCACCAAGAGACTCAGTTCTGGTTGGACCCATAAGATCTAAATGCAAAAGCTCCAATAGTCTGGAGGTAGCTAATTTCTGAGTGCTTGGATGCTTAGCTTTCGTCTGTTTCCCAAGCTGACATGGTCCACACACCACATTGCTCATTCTACTAAGCTTTGGTATCCCCAAGACTAATTCATACTTAGATACAATGGATAGATGCTTGTAACTAGTATGTCCCATTCGTTGATGCCATAGATCTTCATTAGTTAAACGAATGCTATTACACACAATATCAGCATCAAGAATCAATCCATAACAGTTGTCTAAAGTGCGAACCCTACTAATGAGCTTCTCTCTAGACTCATCCATGACAAGACACTTTCCCTTTGAGAATAGCACCATGAAGTCTTGATCACATATCTGACTTATGCTCAATAGATTTACCCTTAGACCTTCTACATAAAGAACATTTACAATGTCTGGCAGTCCTGGTAGAGATATGATTCATTTCCCTTTAATCTGTGACTTGCTTCCATCACCAAAAGTCACATTACCACCTTTCTTAGGCTCAAAGATCTTGAAGAGAGATCGATCTCCAGTCATGTGTCTTGAACAACCACTGTCAAGGTACCATAGACATGTATCCATTACTTTGAATGCAAACTTCATCATGAAACACACTTCAAGCTTTGATGACAAATTAGACGGAATGGTTCTTTCACTCAACTGCCTTTTATGAGCTAAGTCTTTAACTTTCACTCTTCTCAAACGAACTCCTTTGCACATCTTCATTTTGAGACAGTCTAGTTTCTTCTTAACCAAATTAAGATCTTTTCCAATAGTCATCATAAAAGAATTCAAATAACTTTTAGACTTGTACTTTCTGAGACACTCAAACAAATAGTGATTAGAAAAACAAGATGTATTTGAAAACAAAGATCTCTTCAAGCCGATTATAGCCATGACAACAAGGGTCAATGGATCAACACAGCAAAAATTAAACCTAATCAGAGTGTGTCTATTCTAATACCACTTGATAGGCCACAAACTGAATGACCCATTGTGATTAAACCAATTAATTAATTAGCCAAATTATTAATTAATCAATTTAACATGCAAATATGTGGAAGCACAAACAAATCACTAAAAACTAAATATGTAGCGGAAATTGAAAGACACAGTGATTTGTTTATGAATGGGAAAAACCCTTGCGGTAAAAACCCCACCGGGTGATTTTCAGATCACCACTCCCGAAACTCCACTATTATCAAATCAAGTGGTTACAAGTAAAGGAATCCTAAGTACCTTACCAACCTACAGTTGAACTCTTACCCCAATACCTAATTGGACTTGATCTGTAGTGATAGTTCCCACCTTTGATGCACGGCTCCCAAGTATGTGACTAACCAATGCGTGGATTCCAGTACGCAACTTCAAATACCAACTTAGAAGGAGAGGTTGGCTGCAAAGTTCTTCAGTTCATCCTACACAATGAAGATAAGGAAGATGCTTGGTCACAAAAACCCTTTGGTGCAAATACACAGCAACTTCTTCAGAGAAGATGAACTAGGTCAAGAACTTCGTCTTTGATCATAAATTTCTTGAACAGAATTTGCTCAATGCTTGTGCAACTTGTGTATAGTTTGACGGCTCTTAAAACAATCCTTTTGTATGTTTAGGGTTTGGAGAAAAGAAGGTCCAAAAACATATTCACGGATCCCATGAAATCAGATCAAAAAATCTGATTTTATAAATCTCGACAGATAGCAGGTGTTGAGAAGCTATCGAGCAGGTGTCAAGATTTAATGATTTTGCACTTCAGCTTGTTTTTCTTTGACAGACTTGATGACTTCAACCCTTGATCTTGAAACCTTGTTTCTTGAAGTATTAAAAACACCTAGAACTACCAAATTACAAGTTAGAGTGCGTTTTGTCAAAAGATTAGCCAATTTACATAAATAAGTGACATATGTTCTTAACAAGTGAAAACACATATGTCCTAACAGTAATACTGAATGTCAACTGCCTAGGATGCAAAGCAAAACTTCCAAATTTAAAAACAACAAGAATTTTTCTCATAAAGAAAGATTATTATAAGTAGTTAAAGACCCAAATTTAAAAACAACAAACAGACTTCTTTTTATGTTGCTTGAGCCCCAAAGGTTTGAATGAAGTGGTTCAATAATTTTCAAATATTGGACACTGCAATTGAATTTCAACTTTAAAATTTCTTGACAATAGTTTATAAAATAGACTAAATCATTACCCACATCAACCAAATATTTATTTTAATAGAAGTTACCATTATTTAAAGGTGCAGTAATATATGTGGGACAAGGGATAAGTATCTTAATATATTAGCTTATTAAGAAAGAAAGAGATGGTACTTGGTAGTATCAATATTCATGTGATCAAATGATCCATTAAATGTAACCTGGGAAAGTGATAATTGTATGATAAAAAATAAAATAAAAATATTCTAGAATCCAAAAATAGTGCAACTAAAAAGAAAAACAGATGGAAAAACTGAGGAAGGAAAAATGTAGTAACGTACTTGAGCCATTATTTCATATGTAAGAACAAACTTTACAGGGCCACTATAACATATCTCACAAATGGAACTTCTTGAGAGTATTATGCTACTTTTAATGTTTCAAGGAAGTATTTTAGTGCCACAGCAATACCATAAAATCCTTTTAGAAGCAACACCAACCAATTGTTGTCTTTAATAATATATCACACAAAACAGGAGTCAAGAGGTTAGTAGAAACTATGATTCAATTGTAAACTTACAACTGGACCCTAAAATATAGTAAAGGTACTATCTGTTGTTTTTATTTCAAACAAAGGACCTTTTATAGCACCATCTCGAATCAGTAAACAGGAAGCTCCCTGCCCTCAATAAGCCCATCTTTTCGCTTTTCCTCTATATACATCATACCACATAGGAATATATCTCTACTAACGCGGAAACTCTAGTCTTGTATGCTACATTGAAAAACCCTGAAACCATAGTCAAAACCTCACCACCCACACCTACACCCTGCACAGTAGGAAGTTGCCAAGTTGGCCCAAATTTTGGAGGAACTATAAACACAAATTGACAAAACATTAATAATTAATACGGCAAGGGTGAAAGGTCAGCATCAAATCTAGGTCAGATAGGGAGGTGAAAATCCCAGCCCCCCTCGAGTGTGAGTCTTATACAACTAACTCTTTTATTAATAATTAATACTAAAAAACCTCTTTTATCAATAATAATAACAATAATAATAAATATTTAAATAGTACTCTTGAGTGTTAGATTTTTTTTTTTTTTTTTTAAATATAAAAAATTTTCTATAACACAAGTTACATAAAAACCTTGCATAGATAATAAAAGTGATGTTCACTGATAAGGCAAAAATGGATTGATCCCTTGCAAATTAATTAATTACTCAAGTTAATTAATTAGGTTCAATTACATGCAATGGCATTGTAGCACAAACAAATCACCAACTAAACTAAATGTAGCAGAAAATAAATTTGGAACAAGTGATTTGTTTACGAATGGGGAAAACCACCAAGGCAAAACCCCACCGGGTGATTTTAAGGTCATCACTCCCAAGAATCCACTATTATCAATCACAAGCAGTTACAAGTATAAGAAATCTTACCAAACCCTTTGGCCTATCCCAAAATATCAACCTACAGTTGAACCCTTACCCCAATACCCAATTGGACTTGTATTGTAGTGGCAATCTTTTGGTTCATTGCACGAACTCAGTACGTGACTAACTCCACCAACTTGAAGAAGATGTTGATTGCAAAGTTCTCCACTTCATCAACAATGAAGATTAGGAAGCTCCTTAGTTACAAAACTCTTGGCATAAAGACGCAATAGCATTTTCAGAGAGAATGATGAACTAGGTCGCTATCTACACGAATTATTTTTGCATCATCTTTGTGATGGCCATTAAAATAATCCTTATATATGTCTAAGGTTGTGAGAAAAGAAACCCTACACAAATAAATAGGAATTTGCGTGTAATCAGATCTGAAAAGTCTGATTTCGTAATTCCTGATAGAAAAGATTTTGTTGAGACTTTTGTCGAGCTTTAATGAACAACACTTCTTCACTTGTTTCTTGGTCAGATCTTCATGACTTTAACACTTGACTTGAACAACATGTTTCTTGAAGTACTAAACTCATCCCAGATCTATCTAATTACAAGTAAAATGCATTTTGTGAAAGGATTAGCCAATTACATCAAATATGTCCCTAACAATCTCCCCCTTTAGCAATCTGTGACAAAACCACAACAAACAAATGAATCATGAGAGAAGTCTTAAATCACTAAACTCATAACCACTTGTTGAATTACAAAATAAATCTATCCCTATTGCAAACTATTGAAAAACTTTGTAAGAAGAAAGTTCATGGCAAGATAGACTTTCACAACCTGTCTTTCTAAAACACTTAAACAAAACCCATCAAGGTACCATGTGTGAAACATAAATAAAGATTGTAGACATAAAAAAACATGTGTATAAAGAGAGAAAAGAAACAACACATGTAGAGGTAGGTGAAGAAAACATACATCATCATCATATATATGAAAATAAAGTACAATGTATGTAAATAAATGGTCACAAGACCGATGTACAAGAGGCTAAAGTAAATAAAGAAGAAAATAAAATACATAAAGTCCTCACTACATCCCTTAATACTATATACACTTTCCCCCTAAGTACAAGATTACTCTCAAATCAAAATTACTTTCCCTTTTTGTCACGAATAACAAAAGGCAAGTTACTGAGAGTTCGTCATCTCGTCATCACCGGAAGAGCTAGCATCATCCTCATCATCATCAGCATCACCACCTTCATCAGCCAAGGCCTCTGGAGAAGGAGAGGAAGAAGGAGCAAAACCAGCCATGCGAGCCTGTCTGCGAGCAATGCGACTGACTTGGGTGTTCATTTGACATCTCATCGGTGAGATAGTCAAGACGACCACCAAAGTTAGCCTCCATTCGCTGAGGCTATGCCATGATGGCCTCGAGTGTCACACCACCAGCTACGGAGGTAGAAGGTGCTGAGAAAGAAGGTAGAATAGTAGAAGTTGCAGGATCTGTCATCTCCATTCGTGGCCGCTTATCGAAGCTGGGCCTCGCTTCGTTGAACAAAACCAGCTCTAATGGCACCAATGGTGGTGAAGAGAAGAGAGAGAGGAATGGGAATGTGAAAGTACTAAAGGATCCGCGTGATAGCCGAAGGAAAGATAAGCTTATCACGAGTAACAGTATCTTGATAGATATCTATGATAGATGTGATAAGGTAAGAGGGAAAGTCAATAGAGAGATCTTTCAAAAGGGACAAAAGAAAACGAGCACGAGGCTCAGTAATGGAGTTATTATGAGACAGTGGAGTGAGAGTGAATGTTATCACCATGTTAATGAACCTTGGGCCTTTAGCAAAGCTTAAGCATGGGGTGTTTAGCTTACCATCCCATGTGGAAGGAATCTCACAAAAGTGAGAGATGAGTTCATCTTTAGACATAGTCCGGAGATGATCACAACCAAGGTAGTCAAGATGCGCTCCCCTAGGAACATGTAGTACCTCGAATATAAGATCCGGAGTAACTACTACACATGTATCTTTGAATGTAGTAACAAACTGAGGCACAAAGGTATCGATGTTGTGTATGTTGGAGTATAACTCTTGAATAAACACGATGGGACACCTCGTGGGTCTCTCAAGTAATAATTCCCAACCTAGAGTCCAAATGACTTTAAGTAAAGGAGTGTCGGCAAAGTCTGACAGAATAACCTGGCGTTCCGGTTAAACACCACGTTTTTGGAAGTTCTCAAAGAAGTCTATTCTGGCCTATTAATCACGGAACTGAATGCGGAGGGGGATGGGAGGATTAGAAGAAAAAGACCCAGAACCTTGAAGAAGGTTCCAAGCCAGAGTGAATTTGCACTATTTAGGTGCCATAACGCAATCTGTCCAAGAGAGAGAGAGAGAGAGAGAGAACAGAGAGACACAAGTTCAAAATAGGAAAGAAAAGAAAGAACGTATGCATGAAAAATGCAGGAACATGTGACATGAGAATTTAAAAGCATCATAGGTAAAAACCCAATCCAACCTAATAGCACTTAACAAGTTTAATCAAGCATACAATCCTAAAATGCATGAAACATTGTTATAATACAGTGAAAATGCAATGCATGAGCATATAACACCAAATCAACATAACCCAATCCAAACATTTCACAAAAATCTTAAAAACCTAAAAAAATTTCAAAAACCCAAAACCTAGGTCTAAAAATGCATGAATGCATGAAAAAGAAGGGTTTAAGAACACTCACCAAGAGATTTAGTCTTGATCTAGGCCGAAAGACTGAGTGGATTGAAGATTTGAGTGAGGGAGAGAAGATTTGATCGAGAGAAGGATTTCTGTCGAGAGAGAAGGAGAGAAGTGAATTCTAAATCATGCCTGTCCTTTAAATAGAAAATGCAGCTCGATGGATTGAAGATTCTATCAAGGATCTGTCAAGCACTAAATCTCGACAAAAGATAATTTGTCGAGGTGCTGTCGAGGATCTGTCGATGGAAAAAGATTGATCTCGATGGATCAAAGATTTGTCGAGAAGCTATCGAGAAGAAACCCAGAAATCTCGATAGATAGAGAATCTATCGAGGATCTATCGAGAAAAGAGAAAGAAAGGCTCGATTGAAAGGAATCTATCCAGGATCTGTCGAGAAACTATCGCGCTTAAAGAAAAAGAGTTTTTTCAATACATAAAGATGAATGTAACAAGCAAGCTACTCAACCAAAGATCCAAGCAACATATTAAGCTCTTAAAACATCTCTCAACATATATGCAAAGCATCCATAGATCCAAAAACACACACACACACACACACACACACACACACTAAACAAGTCTAACCAATTTATATTTTAAAAACAAGTTAAGACAGTTTAGTGAGCATATATTAACACATGTATCTCCTATGATGGCCAAATCACATTGTACCTGCACATGTATCACAAGTAGCAAAGAATTTGCGTGTTGTGTGTGAAACATAGCAAAGGTGCATAAATGTCTTATATTATAAAGATTTGAGACTAGAGAGAATCAATTACACCCACACACAATCATAACTGCTTGATGGGGACTATCACTTTTGAGAAACATCATATAATTCCCACATCTCCTAGAAACACGCTTGCAACCATTTTTTTTAAAAGCATTTTGATTCTTTTTAATTTTATTTTTCTTTGCATATTTTCTTTTTGAACATATCATGCATGGGCATATAAGAGAGAAAAGAAATACCTAATTATGTAAGTTAAAACATCCCAATTTTGCTATGCCTAAGCACACATATGTTATTCATGATTGGTGGGTTTTAGTGGTGAAATGGTTATTGATGCCTTTCTCTTAGGATTTTCTAGTCCTTCTCGTCAAAAATAGTGATATGAGTATGAGATATAGAAGAAAATCTCAATTGTACTCATCACAAACACGAGCCACAAAGCTCACTTACTTAGTTGTGCATTGAGATGCTCATCTAAGCTACAAGAGATATAAAGTTTAGAAAACTTTGTTTCAATAGCCATCCAAGGTACACAAGTACTAATATACACAAACACACACTATTTTTATATTTTTCAAAAATTTTTTAATGAAAAACAAAATAAAAACAAAAACTAAAAACAGCCAAACAAAAACATAAAGAAACACACAAAGCATAAAACTAGACTGACTCAAAAACAAGAAAGCAAAACAAACAAGCAAGATATGCAAGGAAGGGGAGAGATAAAGTGAATAAATCACTTGGAGCCTTTTTCCTTCCACACTTTAGGTTTTGAGGAAGGACGTTTCCTTTGTGCAAACCTTTGTTCTAGAGGTGAGGGGGAAGAATTGAAACCGTTCAAGTTTGAATGGAACATGAGGGTCTTGAGAAGATCTCCAAGAGGACCCAAAGATGGTGGAATTTGATTTTGACCACCAGATGATAACACACTATTGCTATGTTGAGTGACTAACCACTTATAACAATTTGGATGAGTGCGTCATAAAGCCCCGCAGTGATGACAGAAATGTGGCTTCTTTTGTTGAGACTTTTTATTATTGTCCTTCTCAGTCCTAGGGTTCCTAGTCTCTTTCTTTTCAACCTTAAGGAGTGCTTCCAGAATAGATTTTCCCTTGTCTAAGTTTTCACTAGCTATTTCAGTTTTAGCTTAATTATTTTTAGCATCATTATTATTAGCCTGTGAAACAAAAACAATCTTACTAGAAGAGGCAATTTTAGGAGATGAGAATTTATACCCTAAACCAGTTTTATTAGAAGCAGCTTTCTGAATGCTTAGCATTTCATTGAGCTTTGCACTGGAAGTCCTCTCCAATTGAGCTCTGACTTGAAATAGCTCCGCTTCAAGTTTCTTGGTCTTTTTAGCCAAGACATTGTTCTTAAATCGCAGTACTCCAATGGTTTGATTGGCTTCATCAACTTTGGTAGAGAGCTCTCGATCTAGTTCATCACTCAGTTTCTTAGTGACCAGCCTATACAGTTTCTCATACTTCTCAGAAACCTTGTACAACTTAGCATAGGCTATATGGATGTCATTTTGATCATCCATTTTCTCAAATTTGGATTCCACCAAGTCCTCTTCTTCGTCCATTGCTTCTACAACCCCCTTAGTAGGATCTACTGTGGCAGTGAAAGCACTCAAGATTCCTTTGTCATCACTATCTTCTAACTCAGTCTCAGGCTTGGTATCACTCAAGGTAGCAGCAAGAGCCTTGCTTTTACCAATTGACGTGAGATATGTTGGACATTCTTGTTTCATGTGTCTAAAACTGTGACACCCGAAGCACTTTGGTTCGAAGGGAACAGTATACTGATCGCCATCCTTAGCATCCTTCTTCCCTTTGTCTTGACTTTTGAATTGTGAAGAGCTAGATTGCTTACAGTCCTTATCAAAACCTTTCACATTGGCATTCTTCATAAACTTCTTGAACTGCCTAGTGATGTATGTCTTCATCTTGGAATCTTCATCATCTAAAGACTCATCTGTCTCATTACGCGTTGCCTAGGCCTTTGTTATCAAGGGATCTATGATCTTCTCAGCCTCCATATTGCCGATCCGTGCTTCATCTGTTGTCTAGGACCCTCCTAGCTTATAGATCAAACAGTGGGTTTGGGGTTTTATGGGAATGAGAATCGGATAGGGGGAGGATGTTTGTTGGTCTCGAGTTTTAGAGAGAAAAGATAGATGAGAGGCTATCTTTTGTGGTGGTGTAGGCTGAGGTTCACCATGGAAGAGCATGAAGGCTCGACCCCATTTAGATTGAAGAGAAGAGATTGATTTTCAATGAGAAGAGAGTTGATGGCTAAGGAGGCTTAAACTTAGGCTGATCGGAGTTAGAGTCATGGAGACTCGACCATGGTTGGTGTTTGGTTTCTGAAGAGAGATCTCAAGATCGGGAAGAAATAAATAAGGGAGAACTTGGATCTGAGGGATAGAGAGAAAAGAGCTCAGTGATAGTAGGGATGAGGAGTAGAACCACAACTTATTATGGCAGTGATGTTCGAAGATGGAGGAACTTGGGTGGTTGGCCATGAGACTTTTAGAGATTTGAGTGAGAGCTGGGGGCTAGAGAGAGAGAGAGAGAAAGAAATTTTATGGCATGAAGGGAGAGAAGGAAGAAAAGGAAAAAAAAAATGTTTAATAAACAGTGCACAAATTGCATTAGTGTTTAAGGACCAAATTGGTCATTTTTTTTACTCCCAAAAAAAAAAGTAATAATAATAATTGGTCATTTTTAAAAACTTTTAGATGTGCTTGATAATACCTCAAACCTTGGTAGGTTATTGTAATTTACCCTAAAAGTTATCTCACTTGATTTCCTACAAGTAATTACGCATAACTATCAATGTCATAGTCTATAATTAAGAGTACTATAACCACAGGTAAATACGGAAATAAAAGTAAAGCACTCTTCATTTATGTCTATTTCCACTTTTTGTAGAGAGGGTTTCTGGGCCGTGAATTCATGTGTCTTGCTCTAGTAACCAACATTACTATAAGGAAAGGTATGGAGAGCTTCATCAATTTTTTCGATATACAGAGATATATCGTTGTGGACATTCCTTTGGGGATTTGAAGATTCCAATAGAAGTTTTGTGAGATATAAGATATCAATTAACCTAAAATTTTCAGTTTATGAGCTTTGGTTCAATTATGTTATTTTCCTATTTTTATCATTATTATAGTTATTATTTTAACTAACTTGTAGCTCCATATATATTCATGGATATACTTAAAGATATACAATAAGATGCATAATATAATTTATATATATATATATATATCACTACAAAAAACGCTGGTTTGAGCCGCCTTTTTTAGCCGCGTTTTTTAAAAACGTGGCTACAGGTAAGACTTCGAGCCGTGTTTTTGAGCCACGCGGCTTCAAACCTGGTCTATAGCTGCGTTTCAAAAACGCGGCTATAGACCAGGTCTGAAGCCGCGTTTTCTGAAGCTGGAGCTGTGTTTACCTCCTAGGACTGAAGCCGCGTTTAAAAAACGCAGCCTAAGCCTACCTAGAGCTGTGTTTTCTATAAATGCGGCTACAACTATATACCTAAGCCGCGTTTTATATAAACGCAGCTTAAAGCATTTCTGTAGCTGCATTTGTTTAAACACGGCTATAGGTTTGGCATAAATTTAAAAAAAAAAAAAAAAAAAAACCCCTAAACTACTCTTTGATCTCTAACCCGATCTCTCATCTTCTCTCTCACCCTCTCCCTTTGACTCCCAAACCCTCACCTTCAACCCACCCCTCTCTGATCTCATTTTTGAGCTATGGAAAATTTTGTGATCCATAGCTCAACCGTACCCTTCCTGCTCTCTTTCACCACCAATCCTTGTGCCTCTTGCACTGTTGATCAAGCTCGATGTGCCACCACCGACAAAGCCTGTCTTGCCACCGATCTACTAACTATTCAAGGTATATCTCTCTGAATGCTTCCTTCTCTTCTCTCTCACTCTGGTCGGTGGTTTTGGGGTGGTCTGTGATGGTGGGGTTGATCTAGGTTTGTGACGGTTTGTGGTGTGGATTGATCTAGGTTGTGTGGTGGTCTTTGATGTGGTTTGGCAGTGTGGGTGTTGGGTTTTGATTTGTGTGGGAGTGGGTTTTGGGTTGGTGGGTTTCGGCAGGTCTGGGTTGTGGTGGGTTGTGGTGGCATGGGGGTTTTGGTTGTGGAGGCACAGTGATGGCATGGGGCCGTAGTTGTGGCTGGGTCGATGGGTTTGGGTTGGATTTTTGGAATGGGTTTGATTTTGGGTGGGTTCTAATGGTGTTGTTGTGGTGGTGGGGTGGGTTGTTGCCGTGATGGTGTCTAGTGGTTGCGAGATCGGCGCGGGTCTGGTAGTTGTTGATTTGGCGTGATTTTGGCTGTGAGATCGATGCTGGGTTTTGGTGGCTGTGTCTGGTGGTTCTCTTTATAGTATAATCTTTAAAGCATTTTTGTTATGTGATTTGTTAAAGATTGGTTTTTTTAACCATTGTGTTCTTCGCAAAATTGAAATGATCTCTACTAATTTTATTTTTTTAAATAATGATAAATGGTTTTAAACTCTGCAGTAATTTGGTGATTCTAGTGACATGTTTTTTGTTATACTATTAGCATACGAAATACGATGGTTTTGTAAAAGACAATGGACTTGTTTGGGTTTGATCGGACCTTTAGTATTGTCATTGTAAATGAGAAATACTCGAATAACTGACAATCCCAAAGAGGGCTTGAATTGTGTGCTGTGTCATCTACAGTCAGCATTGCCTGGTATGGGATTTCATGATGCAATAATACTTAATTGATGGGATCATGGTTAGGAGTATAATGGGTTGTTTTGGTTTGTCAAGTCATTGGGCAAAGTGTTGTTGGTTGTGACACTGCACCTATTTTTTCCTTTATTTATAATTTTTTGTTTAGTTTTTGCATAAAACAAAAAGTTAATGAATGATTTGTCATAA
Source organism: Quercus variabilis (assembly GCA_030445155.1). Classification (NCBI taxonomy): domain Eukaryota; kingdom Viridiplantae; phylum Streptophyta; class Magnoliopsida; order Fagales; family Fagaceae; genus Quercus; species Quercus variabilis. The sequence goes on from CP129455.1 coordinate 44,485,211, forward strand.
ATTTTCAGGGTCAATTTGCCATTTCTGTTGATGATACGTTAAAAGTTATAACCTGCAGGTAATTTGATTCTAGCCATTTGTCACATTTGACAAATTATGATCTCAAGCTCATAGTGGGATTCTTTTTTATTTTCTAGGGAGCAACAAAAGAAGTTGCCTGCCTCCATAATACTATTTTTGCAGTTTGCTTTCTGTGGAAACAGCTGATTGCCCGGGGTTATTGGTGAATCTTGTAAAGATCATAATTGACATCAATATTGCCGTTCAATTAGGAGAATTTGACACTGAGGTGGTTATTTCTCATTGATCTCTGCAAGTTTTAATTATTATTTTTTTAATTGGACATTAAGTGACATTATTCTTGTACACCAATGACAATGAAATTAGGCCCACCAATGATTTCATCATTCTTGTACGTTAAACCATTTACTGAATTTAAGTCAATGATAAATAGTTGGTGTTTTAGAGCTTTAACAATTCTTTCACATAAAGATATCTAACTCTTAAAGGTTCAATAGATCTGAAATGTAGTTTTATAATTTTCAGTTTTTCTAATAGAGTTGAATCACTTGTTAATAGCTGAAGTTGGCAGTTGGCTGATTTGTTCATAGGAAATAGGAATACAAACTAGGGGTAGTTATTAATATTCCAATTCTAAGTTTTCTTTGAAGGAATTTTTTTTACATCTAAAAGACATTTTGAATTACATATGGAGGTGCATATTTATATGTCCAATGGAGGTGCATATTTATATGTCCATGAGGTACTGGTATGTGCCAGTGTATGGATTGAGTGCTTGTAGCACTAGTTCTTCCCTGTTTATTAGGAAGTCAATAAGCATAAAATGATGATTGCTTACACCAATATAGAATGCGTGGTTTTGAGAAAATTATAAAAGTCCTTGTCAAACTTATAGTCCTTAACGAGAAGAGTGAAGGTATTCTACTATCTAACTTTAATAGTGGGGATCTGAACTAGAATCTATTTAACTAGATTTTTTTTAGTAAAAAAAAAAAAACAATCAACTAGTTGACTACCTATATTCCTGTTTCTTTGTTCCATGCATGTCTATGTATGTCTATATGTGTTGATTTTCCCGCTGAAAAATTTTCATTTAACCAATTCCTCTTTCTTCATAAATTTAACTCTCTGAGTTTCTTTAGGGAGGTGGCTGAGCCTATTACTAAGATCTGTTAAAAACTTCAAAGCCTAGCTTGTTATTATTGTTAAATTTTTTATTTTTTGTACTTGTAGCAAATTTCTACATAATCCAATGCAGTACAATGGTGGTTTTTTATTTTTATGGGGTTCATGACAGGACAAGAACTTAAATTCTACACTAATGCATGAAAAGAATCTCAAAAGTATCGGTATGCTCCATAGTCCCTACTAAAACAGATCTTTCTTGTCAACCTTTATTTTATGCTAAACCGTATTCTCCATTTGTATTGTTCTTATGAGCCAGGTTCACTCAAACACAAGACACCGACTGGTCTGGAGCATGCTGAGAAAGCTGCAATTGTTGAAGCAGATAAGCAATTAAGTCTCTAAATTTTTTTTCTTTTCCTTCTTCTTTAAAAAGTTGGTTTCCCCTATTTCTAGATTGTATTTAATTTGGACAGTTTATTTGAGGGTGTTGACAAGTGTTTACTAGGTCATTTTGTAATATGATTTCTTTGTAGCAACTGATTTTTCTTCTTATGGTGTCTTGAATCATCTTATGTACTTCCATTACAAAAAAATCATGTATAAGTATTCATTGCATATCTTTTTTGTTGTTACGCATGAAGTTAGAGGTACCTTACTGGCAAAAAAAATTCATCTATGGAATGTGAATGCTAAGCACTGAATTGATTTGATGCATAAAATCAGTCAAGGATCTTTCTTTGTGTGTATTTTAAGGCCTCAAAAAATAAATTAGAATACAAGGAAAAGCAACTTTTGTGTGTTGTGCTCTAAGTCTTTAAGAATGAAGTTAGAGCTCTTTTACCTCATATAAAGACCATAATGTGTTAAATTCATTAAGGTCACTGCCATACTTGTGTCATGAGAGGGGGTGGGGGGTGGGGGGTCAATATGCAACTATGTATACTACTCAAGGCTCAAGCGAACATATAACAACCCCCTCCTCCCTTCCCACCAACAAATAAAAAAAAAATCCCAACTGTCCTATTTTTCAAAACAGAGCATACACAATAATGTTTCATAGTAATCTCCTTTGGTGTAACCTAATTAAATCAAGGCTAATGGTTTTCATTTGGTAGACTGAAAAAAACTACATACATTTTTTTTTTAATTGTTGTCAATATCCATAGCTTTTATAAGTAGAGACATGACAAGTTTTCCATTATTAATGACAATGAAAATGTGAATTTTTGCAGCAATATGAGCCAAGATACACAGCACCTTCTAAGAAGTCTCAGTCGTTGGTTGATGAAGCAGTAACCATTAGGTACTTTTTCCAATCCATTATTTATTATTAGTTATTATTACACAACTTAGAAAGTAAGGGCGCATGAGCATGACAAGTGGCTCGTTTTTAAATTCTAGCAAGAGTCACTCACCTTTATTTTCGTTTAGTTTATGATTGAAGTAATAATCCACAAAAGATAATATTCCATAAAACATGCCTTGCAACTATAGAGCGTAGCTATAAGGAACCCTTTTCAGCTACATTCAGACAACCTATAGCCGCGTTTTTAAAAACACGGCTATAGGTCTGCAGCCTTAGGCAGCTCAAAGAGAACCTATAGCCGCGTTTTTTTTAAAAACGCGGCCATAGGCCTATAGGGCAAAATACATCTTACAGGGATAAAAAACGCGGCTTTAGGTCTTACCTATGGCTGCGTTTTCGTGAAACGCGGCTATAGGGATAACCTATGGCCGCGTTTTTGAAAAACGCGGCCATAGTTCTGTTGCTGCGGTACTTACGCCACGTTTCAAAAGGCGGCTATGAAAAATGCAGCTATAGGCTATAGCCGCGTTTTTTTGGGCTATAGCTGCGTTTTTTAAACGCGGCTATAGACCCCTTTTTTTGTAGTGTATATATATATAATTTAAATACTATTGATAGTCATTTTTATATTTTGTTAACTCTTTAAAAATTTTTGTAAGGATATTATTAGGTATAAAATGTAATATATTTTTTTTTAAATTATTGTGAAGCGTTTTTTTTTTTTTTTTTTTTTTTAAGGATTCATTTATTTTATATTTTTTGGTTTTTGTACTTAATAACTCACTTGGATGAATATTTATGATGCGATCTCACATTTGATTCTAAAATTAAGAAATAAAACTCTTTAAAAATAAATAATTTAGAACACATGGCGCAAAATTAAAACTCTAATTTAGAATTTTAATTTGACTTTCTCTTAGCTTCACCTATTATTGTTACTAGCTTGTAACTTCATGTATATGCATGGATACATGTAAAGATATATAATAAGATACATAATATAATTCGTATATATAAAATTTGAATACTAGTGATAGTCATTTTTATATTTTGTTAACTCTTTAAAAAAATTTGTAAGGATATTATTCGGTATAAAATGTAAATTGTACATTTTAAAAAAAAAATTATTGCAAAGAACATTTTTATTTTTACGATTCATTTATTCTAGATTCATTAGTTTTTATACTTAATAACTTACTTGAATGAATATTTATGATGTGGTCTCACATTTTATTCTAAAATTAAGAAATAAATTAAACTCTTTAAGAATAAATAATTTAGGACATATGACGCAGAATTGTAACTCTAATTTGGAATTCTAATTTAAGTTTATCTCAGTTTCACCTATTTTATATATATATATATATATATATATAAATTATTATTATTATTATTATTTTATATATATAGATGTGAGATTTGCCACTCAACTAATCACATCACTTCATTCTAAAAAGAAAAAAAATAATCACATTACTCATGTGTGGATATTACAATAAATCTCTCCCATTCACTATGAAATACTAGCCACTCTAAAAATTAACCTTCTACGTACCCTATAAACAAGACAAAATAAATAAATTAACTTAAAAAAATATATGGGTTTATCTACGTGCTAATTAAAGTAAATCAATTGAATACTATCATTTTTTTGGGGGGAGGGGGGGGGGGGGGTGGAAAAATATTGTGCATCCCATTTGATGATGGTGATAGATCCTTATTGGACACATTTTTTTGTAAGGAAATTAGGATAATATTTGAATTTATATTTATGGATTTATGCCCGATCGGTGAAAGTGAAATTTTTGAAAGTATTTTATATCCAAACGAGTGTTTTCAAACAATTAATTGATATCCAAAAAATTCTCAAAAAAAAAAATGGTTTCCTTTAAGGACAAAAAAATAAAAATCTATATCCAAAAAGTGAAATCATAATCACGATTCACTCACGCCCATAAGGCCATAATTAAGGCCCATAACTTTCCTTTTGAGTTTTCCTAGAACCGAACCATTTTGAGGTTGAGTTCGAGGTTGAGGTTTCCTAGAACCGAACCATTTTGAGGTTGAGGTTCCTAGGACCATCCGCGCCTTTACCTAATGTTTGCCACTAAACGCATTAAAGACAATGGGGGAACAAATGGGCCATGAAATTGAATAGAAATTTCGATCAATACTTTTCTTTTTGTATTTCTTTATCCAATATCTTTTCCCATGGCTTTTTTCCCTATAGAAACACTCAGGACCACCACACTAATCACTCATCAGCAAATTAAACAAAGACCTGAAATTAAAGTGAATTCTACAGTGAGGAAAGGCAACCGCCGAATACTTTGAAAATTAAACAAAGTTTGAAGTAAAAAACACGTCTGCTGGTCTACGTCAATCATGATTTTGAAAAAAAATATATTTATTTTACATTCAAAACGTATAAACTTGTGGCGCGTAAAGGGAACATTGAATTCATATTGCCATTTCAATTTCAAAATTAAATCTGGTAGATAGTGGGACTAGATCCTATACATGGGGTCCAAAATATAATTATTTTAAAATTAACCTATTTTGTCTATTGTAAAAGTAAAAAATAAAAAATAAAAAATTAAATTAAATACCCTGACTAAAAAATTCCAAGAATTTGAGTTCAATCAAAATAAAAGTATACGTGCAAGTTAAATTTTAGAGATTATTTTGAGAAAATCTCTAAACCTCAACTATAGTACATTTAAACACCATTTTTGTTAAGATTATAAAAATGGTGTTTTTGTGCTTGGAAATAAAGGGAAGAATAAGGATTAAACTGAGCAACAAAGACAAAGAAATTACGTGAAAAATCCTGTGAATTAGTGATGAAAAGCCACGGTGGGAATAAGGATTTTATACCCTTATCCCTGTAAGGATGTTGTATTCTTTCTCATAAACCGACATTACACTCTTTCTATTGTACATCTAGTATTTTTCTTTTCATCTTCTTCCTCCCATCCTTTCTACACCATTCTTCTATACTTTGTGATACCTCAGATCATCAGTGTACATTTCTCTTTTATATATAGTATAAGGAATTTTTTTTGGTATACAAGGACATGTGGCAGCTTTTTATTAGCGCCTTCAAACCCTAAAGACAACTAGCCTACAATACTTATCTTCATGTTGAATGAGAGAGAAAAGCTTGTTGCATGAAGGGTTCGTGCTAGGAGGATAGTGCTAGATGGTACGATGAGAGAGGGAAGATCGTGAGACTTGTCTCCTATTGTGTTGTCCAAGCAAGGTACTGTCCAATGAGGAGGTTGGTGCAACACCAAACTAGGTAAGGACCAGTACCCTTCTAATGGTCGTGCTTGGTGACCAGCACAGTGTATCAAGTCGTGTCCCTCTTCCTTCCAGCTCCTTGTAGTTGTGGAGCTTGTAAACATGTATAATGTTATGGGCTTTAGGCCCACCTAGATTACTTGTATAGCACACATGCTTATACTGCACTCTTACTTGTATTGCATACATATGCCTCCTATATAAAGGCTCTCATGTACATTCTTTAATAACGAAATACAATACTATTACATTCAGTATTTTCAAAGGAAGCACCAATGGATTGGGATGATGTAACGATCATAGCTACAAATTTCAACAGTAAGGCCTTGAAGGCTTTGTTTTGTGGGGTGACCAATGAGGAATTCAAGAAAATATCATCCACGGAAGTTGCCAAGGAAGCTTGGACCATTCTTGAGACCACCTATGAAGGTACCAAGGCAGTAAAGATTGTAAAGTTTCAAAGACTCACTAGCAGTTTTAAAGACATAAGGATGGAGGAGGATGAGACCTTTGACGAGTTCTATGCCAAACTCAAGAATATTGTGAATTCTACTTTCAACCTTGGAGAATGTATCGCAGAATCCAAAATTGTGAGGAAAATCCTTAGGTCTTTACCTAAAAGATTCCATGCCAAGATTACTGTCATTGAAGAAGTAAAGGATATTGATAAAATTTCTTTAACTGAGCTTGTAGGGAACCTTCAAACCTATGAGATGGGATTAGACTCAATGGAAAAAGTTGGAAAGAGTAAAAGCTTGGCTCTTAAGGGTATAGAGGAAGAGATTGAGGACTGTAAAGTTGTGATTTACAACTATGTTTTATATTGGCTTTATTCCATGACAAAATGTGTTGTAATTACTTTAATTCATTTTCTTGTATTTTGTGGGATTTAATTGTATTGGGTTTAGAATCAAGTTGGTGTAGACTCAAGCTTTATTGAAGATCAGTGGATCTCGCGGGTGTGTCGTTGGAAGCTAAGCCGCGAAAGAGTCATGTGAGAAGCACATGACTGGAAGCTGAAGAGTCATGCCAGGCTGTCGTTTTCGTGAGTGTCTCGCGGGTACGGCCTTCCCGCGAGACAGTCGCGAAATATTCTGCCTGGAGGTTTTTTAAGAGTGACTTTCTTACCCTTCACCCATACTATATATACCCTCATTACCCACAAATGTAGTAGAGGCTATTCAGATAGAAAAACCCTAGATAGGTTTTCTACAACACACACACCCATCTTTTGAGAGAGAGCTACTCCTCCTTAGTGAGAAATCATTGTAGCCTCTTCTTCATCCCTCTCCCATTATCATACCTTGAGAGGAGATTTGTACCCAAACACAACCCACACCTATTCAGAGTGTAGAGAGTGCTTTGGAGTTGCTGGGAAGCATTGGAAGAAGCCAAGGATGGCAGATGCAACATGGAGCTTGTTTCGGGATCTGGAGAACTAAGACAAGACACGGTTCCGAGAAGCCTTGTTGGAGTAAGAGCTTGGAGGGCTTAGGTACATCGGGTAGATTAGGCTTGGTGGGTCTCTTGCTAACCCATGTATCCCAACTGATTGTCTAGTGGATCGATTTCCACTTGGAGGGCGGTGGAGAGGTTTTTCGTCAAGTTCTTCGGTTTCCTCTTCGAGAACACGTCTTGGTGTTTTCTGTATTTGCATCTTTCTTCTTTACTCTTTTATATTCCATTATACTGCTGTGTTACTTAGTTTATGGATTAGAGTAGCTTAGTTGTTCATCCGCTCGCATTTACACTATTCCACACTTTGTATTAAATTTGTGTAAAATCTATCGAGCTGTAATTTTAATTGGGGGTCTAAATAGCTCTTGTGTTTTCAACATATTTTCGAGCTTTCAATTGGTATCAGAGCGGGTACACTTGTTTTGGTTTCATTACCTAAGTGTGATCCTTGACCCCTTGTGTGTTTTGCCATGGATAATGCTTTACATGCTTGTATGGATGTTGTTGATTGTAACATGCCATGTGTTTGTGAAAATGCCTCTATGAGTGTTTATCCTCATGATTGTGATGTCATGTTACATGAATCCTTGGATGTTGTTGATATTCCTAGCACCAAACTCTTCAAGAAAAATGCTAAGAAGTTTCAAAAGAGTTTAAACAAGTTATTTTGTGAAAAGGATGATTTGATTACTAAGCTCAATGAATCCATCAAATTGGTTGAAAAATATAAGAAACTTACTGAAAATTCTCTTGAAAAGCTGAAAGAGTTTGAGTGTTTGAATATGGACTTGGATGCTAAACTTGTTTTGTCTAACAAACTTGTTGATTATCTTAAATCTGAAAATGAATCTCTTAAGATGCATGCCAAGTGTTTGATTGCTGAACCTACTATTAAAAATGATGAAAATGTATGTTGCAATCATGTTGTGGTACCCGATTTTGTGCCTAATGTGTGTTTTGCCTTAAAGGACAAATCAGTGTACATTCCTTCACATAAAAGAAATCAAAAAGTGGAGAGAAAGGCTCTTAAGCCTAAGCCTAAGCCTAAGCCTTTGGTTAGGTCCAATCCTAGGGAATTGAGTGGATCTAAGTTTGTTCCAACTTGCTACCATTGCGGTGTGATTGGTCATATAAGGCCTCAATGTTCTAAGTTGAAGAAAGAACAAACCCAAGTTGCTAGATCCATTTCCAAAAAGCCTAATGGACCTAAACACATTGTTTGTCACCATTGTGGTGCCTTTGGTCATCTAAGACCTCATTGCTCTAAGTTTCATGCTCTTAAAAGAATTAAAAGAAAAGAGAAACTTGAACCTCTTGGAAGTTGTACTTTGCATGATAAACCAGATTTGTGTGAAAATAGCATGTTGTTAAAGAAAGTGTTTAATGCTCTTAACTCCTTGACTATGTGCATCTCCGTTCCTCATTATCCCAACCCTCGTCTCACTTCTCTTGAGACACTCATTCCAAGCAATCATTCCGCTTGGATGAGGAAGGGTTCTTATGGTTGAGTTTTTGCTCTTTTGGTCCTTGATCTAATTCTTTCGATTTTTGTAGGACCTTTCATGCATTAAATGTCATATCTTCATGCATTTGTGCATTTTGCATTTATTTGTATACATTTCTTTTGTTTTGATCTTACTTTTATGTCTTTGTTTTGTATGTGTAAAAAATTCAAATCCACATAAAAAGTGAAAAATTCAAAAAGTTTGATCGTATATTTTTGAGCACATTTCACATGTAAGTTTAGCCTAGTACCTTCGTGCTAATGGCATTGTGCATTTACGAGCTTAGCTTGTTTTGTATGCACCTAGTTCTTTGTGGGAGAAATCTTGAATACTATGTGTGACTGTTATAAATAGATCTTCAAGCTTGTCATGAATGATTGGTCAATAGTCTTGTTGGTCTTGATACTTGCATAGACTTGTGTCTATATCTCTTCCCACTTTATTTTTTTTGTTTTTGCAAATAGAGTTCACCAAATGTAAATCTCCAAATGAAAAGAGATATTGAGCTGCAAAAGCCTGTCGCACATACTAGTATTTGACTAGGAAAAAGGGAAAGCGGCTTTTTTTAATATGTTTTGTATGGTGCTCAAAAAGCCAAAGGCTAAGTCTAAATGTTGAAATATCAAAAATTTCTAGCACCGATCTCAAAATGAGATATTTTGTTCAAAAATGGATCAATTGTTATGCTTTATGCAAAAGCCAAATGAAAAGCTTCTAAGTTGTGTATTCAATGTGTGGGAGGTCATATATACTGATTTCTATAATGGAGATAGTCCACTTGATTTCGTATCAGTTGTGTATGACTCGATTGAATTGATCATTGAAGCTTCACTCTAGTCTAAGGACTATTCCACACTTGATCCTCACACACAACACACAAGACTTTTGTTCAATGAATGTCTATTTCATTTGTGTGATTGTACATGTTCAAATGTGATGTGTGTGTGCTCAACCATATGTAGATCAAACCAAAAAGATTTTCGTTCTTTTTGTTTGCCTTTGGAAGTGATTTGTATCACCCTTATTTTTCAAAGTTTTCAAATTTTTTTTGTGCGAAAAACATGTTTTCTGGGTGTTTTCGTGACTTATTTCATGTTTAAGTTCAGTCACGAGTGAAAGGGTCCAATTCGCAAGTTTTTCAGCTTTGGACAGAGAGTTTCGCGACTGTCTCACGGCTGTTTCGCGAGTAAAACTTACCTGCGAGATACCAGCGAAATTTTCGCGGGATTCTAAGTAGCAAGATACTTGCGAAAATTTCCAGATCAGCTTTTTAAAGGGCATTTCGCAAGTCATTTGTTTTAAACGCCTCCTATCTTCTCCCAAACCCCTGTTTTAATGTTTCTACATCAAAACCCAACTAAATTCAAGTGTTTTTCATTCCATAAACATCTCTAAGGTAATCTTTAACTCATTTCATTGATTTTGATCCTTAGATTACGTTTTTGGGAGTTTTATGTTCATAGTTGGGATTTTCTCAAATGGGAGTTGGAAAACTTAATTTTTGTCAATCTTTTTGATTGGGCTTTGTTTTAAATGATAATTTGCTTTGGATGTTGGCCCGTTGTGGCAAAAATAACATGTATTTAGGCAAGATTTTCATATGTTCTTGCAATGTTTATCATATATAGGTAGTGTGTGCATTCTAAGTATTTGATAAAATGCCCATATGGCATTTTCTCGTTGTGTTGGACTCCGATGAGTACCAATTTTTGGGGATCACCATAATTATTCATATTTATCATGTTTTGATCTTTGGTGGTGTGTTTTGTACACTTTGCTCCTTGAGTGTCTTACTCATGCATCTCATATGCACACTAGATGCACAGTAGCTGCACCTTGCTGCACACACTCTAACACTTGACATGTTTTTGCTTTAACTCATGCTAGTTAGGTTCTTTTAGACCTTTTAGCACATATAACATGTTCTTGTGTCCATGTCATGTCTAGGTTCACATCATGTTCCATCATCCTTAGCATGTCATGTTCTTTATGCTTTGTAGCATTGTTTTAAAATGTTTTTGTCTTATGTTTGAGTTTCATTTTCTCATTCATCGTGCACCCTTCATGCATCGTCTTTTACCCTTGTTCTTATCTTCTTTTCTTTCCCTCCTTCCTCTTGATTAATTTGTCTATTCGTGACAAAAAGGAGAAGAGTATTATCATTTCTATATGACTTATGTGCACATTCTTAGGGGGAGAAATTCTACCTTGTGCACATTTGTAGGGGGAGAAAGCCATAGGGGAGATGCATATACCAAGAGGGAGAAGAGATTGTTTTTGAGAAAACCTTGATTTACTTTATGCTTGTTTTCTCGTTGCTTTATGATACTTTGTGTTACTTTTAGTATCTATGCTTTGCATCATGTTTATGTGTTGGAACACGCATGTACCCATGTTGCTTTTGTAAGCTTTAAGGGTTTGTTTCATTGCAAATTTGTAGGCTTCTATGGTATATGCCATGCATTTTCAGTACATTGTTTATGCAGCCTTTATGCTTGTGTTATTGAAGTTCAATGTCACACATTTTACTTCAATACATCACTCTTGTGCCCGTGTAGGATTGTTCCTAGATGCATATACGTTCTATGCATTGGTTGAGTGATGAATACTCTTATGCCCTAATAGGATTGTTCCTAGATGCAAATACTTCGAGTATTTTGCATTGGTTGAGTGTTGGATTTGCAAATGATACTCTTCAAATGAGCTTATCATCTTGCATATCCGAATGTTCATTCCTTGTGTGAATGAGCATAGTGATCACTTTTATATAGTGATTGCTTGTTTGATCTTGCCATGGTCTAATGTTTTATTCCATTTTGCTTGATCGTAGTTTACTTGTTGCATTATACTTGTTTTTTGATCACCTGATTTACCTTGAGGGTCTAATGTATTTTGTGCAAGTGTTTCAGGTTATAGGTATACATGTTCCAAATTCATCACAGCTTCTGGATTTAGGTGTGAGTGAGTTTTGTCTTTGTTCCCAAACTCACGTTTAAGTCTAGAGTCTGTTATAGGGTGTTTTGTCACGGAATAGCCAAAGGGGTAGATTGTAAAGTTGTGATTTACACCTATGTTTTATATTGGCTTTATTCCATGACAAAATGTGTTGTAATTACTTTAATTCATTTCCTTGTATTTTGTGGGATTTAATTGTATTGAGTTTAGTATCAAGTTGGTGAAGACTCAAGCTTTATTGAAGATCAACGGATCTCACGGGTGTGTCGTTGGAAGCTAAGCCGCGAAAGAGTCATGTGAGAAGCACATGACTGGAAGCTGAAGAGTCATGCCAGGCTGTCGTTTTCACGAGTGTCTCGCGGGTAAGGCCTTCCCGCGAGATAGTCGCAAAACATTCTGCCTGGAGGTTTTTTAAGAGTGACTTTCTTACCCTTCACCCATACTATATATACCCTCATTACCCACAAATGTAGTAAAGGCTATTCAGATAGAAAAACCCTAGATAGGTTTTCTACAACACACACACCCATCTTTTGAGAGAGAGCTACTCCTCCTTAGTGAGAAATCATTGTAGCCTCTTCTCCATCCCTCTCCCATTATCATACCTTGAGAGGAGATTTGTACCCAAACACAACCCACACCTATTCAGAGTGTAGAGAGTGCTTTGGAATTGCTGGGAAGCATTGGAAGAAGTCAAGGATGGCAGATGCAACATGGAGCTTGTTGCGGGATCCGGAGAATTAAGACAAGACACGGTTTCGAGAAGCCTTGTTGGAGTAGGAGCTTGGAGGGCTTAGGTACATCGGGTAGATTAGGCTTGGGGGGTCTCTTGCTAACCCATGTATCCCAACTGATTGTCTAGTGGATTGATTTCCACTTGGAGGGTGGCGGAGAGGTTTTTCGCCGAGTTCTTCGGTTTCCTCTTCAAGAACACGTCTTGGTGTTTTCTGTGTTTGCATCTTTCTTCCCTACTCTTTTATATTCTATTATACTGCTGTGTTGCTTAGTTTATAGATTAGAGTAGCTTACTTGTTCATCCGCTCGCATTTACACTATTCCGCACTTTGTATTAAGTTTGTGTAAAATCTATCGAGCCGTAATTTTAATTGGGGGTCTAAATAGCTCTTGTGTTTTCAACACATTTTCGAGCTTTCAAGGACTCTGAAAGCGAAGATGAAGATGAAGATGATAATGAGGATAAGGATCTATCATTCATAACTAATGAGATTATCAAGCTTCTTCAATTTAGGGAAAAGGATAAAGGAAAACCTCCTAGAAAATCTAAATCCTCTAGGAAGGGCAAGAATGAGAAACCTCCTATCAAATGCCATAAGTGCAAAGGTTTTAGTCATATGAGGATAGAGTGTCCAAACTACCTCATAAAGGAAAAGACCAAGAAGTCAGAAGATAAAGGGTTGGTTGCTACTTGGAGTGACACTAAGGATGACTCTTCTGATGAGTTTGTGGATGAATGTCGTCACATTATGGCCTTTGCTGCCTCAACCGATAAGGTGATTGTGGAGAGTGCTAGTGACAGTGAGGATTCTTCTGATGATGAAGTACCCAAGAAGATGACCATTCAGGAAACTTATGATAGGCTATGCACTGAATTTATAAAATCTGAGAAGACTTCTCATCTTGGTAGAAAAGAGTTTAATGAGGTAAAAACTGAAAAAGCTGAGCTGTTAATCAAACTGGATAAGACTACAAGGTTAGTTGAGACTCTTGTTGTGAAGAACGTCTCATTAGAAGAGAAGGTAAAGAATCTTGAGGTTGAGCTTAGTCAAGCTAGAACTCAAATAGAGAGGATGTCTAGTGCAAAGCTTGATGAGGTATTAAGTGCTCAAAAGTCTAGTTCTGATAAGACTAGCTTAGGATATGTTGTTTCCTCCAGCCCCTCCTCTTCTACGGCTTCTGGATTTAGGACTATCTTTGTGCCACAATCTGAGAAAGGTGATAAAGGTTTAAAATCCAAAACTGATCTGTCTAATTCTAAATCCTTTATTAGACCTTATGTTTGTCACTGTTGTGGTGCTTCTAGATACATTCGTCCTAATTGTTTTAAATTGTATCCTCATAAGCAATTGTCCAAACGGTCACAAGTTTCCTTTCAAGGACCTACACCTTTGTTCGGAGAGTTATTAAAAGTCTTGAGTTTTTTAACTCAATTTCAGAAGAATTCTAATTCTTCTATGTCCTTTAGTAGACATACTAGGACATGTGCCTTTTCATCTTCACGGCCAAAGACTCATGCTGTGTGGGTGAGAAAGGAGCCTAAGACTTAATTGTCTTTTCTGTTTGTCATCTGCTTTGATTCCTTTTATCTAAAGTAGGACTCTTTTTGCTTGATTTCTTATCTGTTTTTGGAATCATGCTTTCATGCATCTGCACCCTTCTATCATGCCTTCATGCATATGCATTTTTCTTTCATGCATTCATGTTATTTATCTGTTTTTGTTTGGTTGTTTAATTTTTATTTTGTTTTGTTTTCAAAATAAAAATAAAAAGGAAAAATCAGAAAAATACAAAAACAGTGTGTGTTTGTGTACATTGGTACTTATGTACCTTGGATGGCCATTGAAACAAAATTTTCTAAAATTTGTATCTTTTGTAGCTTAGATGAGCATCTCTATGCACAACTAAGCAAGTGAACTTTATGCCTCTTATTTGTGATGAGTAAAATTAAGTCATCTCTTAAACTTAACACTTATATCATTCTTTTTGACGGTATGACTAGAAAATCTTAAGAGAAAGGCATAAATGACCATCTAACCACTGTTGCCCGCCAATCATGAATGACACATGTATGCTTCGGCATAGCAAAAGTGCAGTGTCAAAGACATTCGTATGCTTCGGCATATTAAAAATGCAATGTCAAATACTTAACATCTTGGGTATTTCTTTTCTCTCTTTTTATGCCCATGCATGATATGCTTAAAAGAAAATATGCAAAGAAAAATAAAAAGCAAAAAGATTAAAAAATGCTCTAAATATGATTGCAAATGTGTTTTCTAGGAGATGTAGGAGTTATAGGATGTACCTCGAAGGTGATAGTCCCCATCAAACAGTTATGATTATGTGTGAGTTAAAGTTATTTTCTCATATTTCAAAACGTCGTAACATGTATACACATATGCAATCTTGCGATGTTTTTCACACATAACACGCAATATTCTTTGCTACTCTTGATACATGTGCAGGTACAATTTGATTTGGCCATCACAAGTGTTTACATGTGCTAATGTATGCTCACTAAACTGTCTTGACTTGTTTTTTAAATATAAAATTGATTAGACTTGTTTAGTGTGTGTGTGTGTGTGTGTTTTGGGATTTATGTGCTTAACATTTTTCTTGTTTTTCACATGTTTTGCATCCTTCTATTATCTTGTCATCCATAGTATCTTATTTCATTACATTCATGCATTTATATGGATTTCTTTGTACCCCTTGATCATCTTTATGTTTCTCGGGTGAAACTTTCTAACTTTTTGTACCCTTTGTCAATCATAACAAAAAGGGGGAGAAATTGTGGAGACTTTGTGGTTTCTGTTTAAGATTCTACAAGTTAGGGGGAGAAATACATTCCTTTGTAAGGGGGAGATGTGTTTCATCTTGTTATGGGGAGTGCTTACTTCCTTGTTCTTGTACCTTGGGTCTTGTGACCATTATTTACATACATTGTGCTTATCTTCTTTATATGATGATGTATGTGTTCTTCACCTACCTTTACATGTGTTGTTTCTTTTCTATCTTCATACACATGTTTCTTTACTTGTATGCAATCTATTATTTCTGTTTCACACTAAGATGCCTTGATGAGTTTTGTTTAAGTGTTTCAGAAATACAGGTTGTCAAAGTCTTCCATGCTATGAACTCTTCTTCTTGCAAAGTTTTTCAAGAGTTTGTGTTAGGATAAATTTTATTGTATTCAACAAGTGAATATGAGTTGAGTGATTTATGACTTCTCTCATATGTTCATTTGTTTATTGTGGTTTTGTCACGGATTGCCAAATGGGGAGATTGTTAGGACATATGTGATTAACATGTTAGGAATATATGTCACTATTTTATGTAGTTGGCTAATCCTTTGACAAAACACACCTTACTTGTATTTGGGTAGATCTAGGATGTGTTTAATACTTCAAGAAACCTTATTTCAAGTTCAAGTGTTAAAGCCATGCAAGTTTGTCCAAGAATCAAGTTAGAAAGTGCTGAATTTTAAAACTCGATAGCTTCTCAACACCTCCTCGACACCTGGCTATCTGTCGAGATCTTTAACGGATGCTTATTGCAATCTCGATAGCTTCTCGATAGCTGGTCGATCAATTGAGAAAGTTTCTATCCCCTCAACACCTTCTCGACACCTTCTCGATAGCTGCTATCTGTCAAGATTCATTAAATCTCGACACCTGCTCGACACCTCCTCAATAGCTACTATCTGTCGAGGTTACGAAAATTCAGATTTCTATTTTTGAGCCAAACTTATGTATTTGAGCAGGGTTTCTTTTCTCACAACCCTACACCTATATAAGGCTTATTTTAAAGGCCGTCACATAAGAGAATATAAGGTGAACATATACAAAAGGTGACCGATACATTCTTCTCTCTGAAAGAAACTACTGCGTTTTTGCGCCTTAGGGTTTTGTAACCAAGTGCTTCTTGATCTTCATTGTTGATGAAGTGAAGAATTTTGCAGCCAAAATTCTTCTTCCTTAAGTTGGTGAGTGAGTTACGTACTAGGATTCGTGCAAAAGAGTTAGTCACGTATTGGGATCTGTGCAACATCAAAGGGTGGCGTTCATATATTGAAGAGTTCAGAGGTTTTGAAGCAGTAGAAAGTTTCTGCTGTGAGTTCATCTACGGGATTGTAGAGTCTAAGGACAAAGATTTTGTACTAGATCTGAAACTTCTCTTTACTATAGTGGATTGCTTTTTGGGAGGGTTTCTCCTCAGGTTTTTTACTGTTAAACTGATTGGTTTCATTGGTTTTCCTGAGTCATCATATCTTGTCTTATTTATTTTTCCGCTGCATAATTTTGACATGATATTGATGTTTGTTTGTTTTAACAAAGTTTATTCGTAGTAAATCTAATTAACAACTTGGGTTTAAAACTTGTTAATTCTATCAACCGGGGTCTAAATTTTCCAACACTTTCCATGGAAAATATTATCTGATTAGCCATTAAAAGTGGGACTGGCTCTGCTGTACCCACCTTTGTTGGTAATAGTCAACTTGTGGAGAATGTGAACCTATCCCTACGGTTGAAGATATGTATTATGATGTGATCTCAGGAATACTTGGCATTGTAGGGAATACTAGATGCCTAGCACAGTAGTACTAGAAACCTCCCAAATAAGTACAGATTTATTAGATATAGACTAACCAATATATTATGAATAACTATATTATGTTATTGATCATAAGAGAATGATTTTGTTTAAATGCATTATGAAAAATTGAAAGCTCTCATGAAAAGAAGAAGTTTATGATGAAAAGAAAAGTCGTTCTTTAAAGATGAAAAGAAAAGTCATTCTTTAAAGATAAAAGTTTCTGAAGTTCTGCTGTGTTTTAAAGATAAAGAATCTAATGAAAAAATTTTAGTGTTCTATAAAGATAAAGTTTCTGATAAAAGTACAAGTTTATGTTAAAAAGTTATCAAATATCTGTTCTTTATGAAACGTTAAGTTTTATGATTATAAAAGTTTTAATATTTTACGAGAAGAAGTTTATAAAGAAAAGTTTTCTTATAAGTTAAGATGTTTCTAGTTTAAGACAAAGTTACCAATTATCCGATTTAAGTTAAAATGATTATTTTGTAACGAGAATATATATATATATATATATATCTGTGTGTGTGTGTGTGTGTGTGTGTGTGTGTGTGTGTGTGTGTGTGTGTGTGTGTGTGTGATTCTAAACAATCAATATTATATTTAGTGACTTCGTAAGAAAGGAAAGAAATATCCTAAAGGTTTTGGTAATATTATTCTTATAAGAAAAAGGAGAACAATTATTTTCCTATAAAGAGTGTATAAGTTATTGTGGGAGAAAAGGGGACCAGGCCCAAGATAATGGGCCGAAGGCCCACGAGAGGACTATTTTACATCCGAAAAGAAAAAGGAGAGAAAGGCAGGGCCTAGTTGGGAGTGGGATCCTCAAAATGAAGAATCATCACAATCCGAGGAGGATATCTCCTATCCGAGGAGGATATCTCCTGTCCGAGAAGGATGTTTTCCTCTAACATGATATCATAGATTAATTGAGCACGAGAAAGGCCAGAATGACTGTCCGAGGACTCCACCTGATCAAGATAAGCTCAGAGCATGTTCTGGAACGATAAGGATGGAGAAATATCTGAGGGAAAGGCTGCTGCCACCGTATTCAATGCATTGCAACAGTTTTTCTGGCCGCATTTATGTGGAGAAAACCTCTGAACAGTGCATCCTAACCTACCGCCACTCACACAGAGCTAAAAAGAAGATGCCTGACGTAACAAGTACTTGAGCAGGTTCATGGATGAGGAGCATGTGGACGATGGAGATGAGGGTAGGAGTGACTATATAATAGAAGGGAGCGTCTGTTAATTGCCCCCGGAGAAAAATGGAGAAAAAGGGAGAAAAAGGGAGAGAAAAGAAAAACAAGAGGAGAGCTCTTCGAACTATCAATGTATATAGACTGATCAATATTAATCACTGTTTAAAGGGTTATGGCC
Source organism: Quercus variabilis (assembly GCA_030445155.1). Taxonomy (NCBI): domain Eukaryota; kingdom Viridiplantae; phylum Streptophyta; class Magnoliopsida; order Fagales; family Fagaceae; genus Quercus; species Quercus variabilis. The sequence goes on from CP129455.1 coordinate 44,503,597, forward strand.
CATTGTTGTTAATCCCTTATTGAATCTAGTTCTTTGACCCATACTCTACAAATTAATTGTCCTTGGGTTTATGCCACAAATCTGAACCCTACAGTTATTATTATAAATAGTATAAAATACTATGCATGAAAAGATGTTCTCTTATCTGAATATTTATAAAATGAAATGATTTGATTTACATGTATTCTTATTAAATTCTTATGTATCTTACCCTTACTGAGTAGTGTAGCTCACCTCTTCCACTCTTTCAGTCAACAGGTTTTATTTTGAAGCAGAAGGAGTCTTAGTTGAGTTTTGGAAGGAGCTGATTTTAGTTTTAAAAGTATAGATCCTAAATTAACAATTTGATGTTTAGCTTTGTAGTAATTGTGTATTTTAGGATCTAATAAAAGTTGTGTAACTTAAAGTATTAAGAGATGTATTATGTGAAATTTAGAATATGAATAACTGGTGGATTGTGTTATTAGTTGAAGTACAATATAGATGCTTTGAATATCAAGTGAAAAGTCATCTCAAAAAGTAAAGGAACAAGAATGAAAAGAAAGATGGAAGTTTTTGTAAAAGCTTTTATAAAAAGTTTAGTTGGTTTTTGTTAATATCAGGTTTATGCTTGATATTAACATGCCGGTCTTAGTCACAAATCCCGGTATCGAGTTTGGAACGTGACAGTTTACAACTATGTAAGGGGAGGAAGGAGGCAGAAATGGTTGGACCTTGGTGCCTGACATTGATCTGCAACGCTTGAACTGAAGAGTGTCACAAATTAAAGTGTTTGGAGCAAAGTTTGGAATAGGGTTTGTGAGTTGTGAATTGTCATTGGAAGACCGCAGATTATGTATAAGATTTCGTTGAGGAAATTAAGTGGATGGAAGAGTAAAAGATAGTAGCTCGCCCAATCAGAAAGTTATACATGTGAAAATAGCTATGATATAGATTTTGGTCTTAAAATTTTTCATATTTTTTTGGCTGGGAATTTTGAGATTTTTGAGAGTTGGATCATAAAAATAAGGATAAAATACTATTTTGATTTTTAAATTTTACTAAAATTTTGCTTTTCATAGTAAAACTTCAAACAATTCTCTTTTCCTTCCTTAAACTCTGCAAAGAGTTTTTGTTTTGTTTTTTTTTTTTTTTTGTTTTGTTTTTTTTTTTAATAAATAGTTTAGATTTTAAAGACAAAAATAAGAATAAAAGAAAAAAAAATTTAATAGTTTAAAGACAAAAAAAAAATAAAAAATTAAAGCTTAAAAATGATAAATAAACCTTTGATAAATTTAGGAATCAATGTAATATTTTATCCATAAACTCACGAACATGGAATTTCCATAAAGCATTACGACGTCAAAAATCACAAAGAAACTTTGTAAAAAATCACGGCTAAACTAGTGGCCCTACCTGTTGAAAAATTATCTACGTTGGACAGATATCTAGTTCTAAAGTTTAATTGTAAATCGGGTATAAAAAGAAAAAAGTTATATTAGCATTTAAAATAAAATAAAAAGAGAAGACAAATACAGAAGCTTCATTTGGATTGGGATGTTTGCGTTTGGGGTTTTTTTCCTGAGTCTTGTGCACTGTTTATGAAACTCACAAGTATAAAATTTGACAAATTTTACTTTAAAATTGGGTCTTACAATACTATTTACATTTTTAAAAATTATTTTATTACAGTATTTTTAATAATAAGTTCTTAATTTTCAGTAGTAAATAATATCCAAAGAGACTAGATAATGAGAAAAAAAAAATATGGGTCTGATCGCCGTCCTGCAGGCCCCATCTGTTGTATTCATTTTCTTTGCGGAACAATATTTTATCCATAAACTCACGAACATGGAATTTCCATAAAGCATTACGACCCCAAAAATCATAAAGGAACTTTGTAGAAAAGCACGGCTAAACTAGTGGCCCTACTGTTGAAAAATTATCTACGTTGGACGGGAATCCAGTTCTGCGTTTAAATTGTAAATCGGGTATAAAAAGATAAAAGTTATGTTTGCATTTAAAATAAAATAAAAAGAGAAGAAAAATACAGTAAATGAGAAAAAAAATGTGGGTCTGATCGCCGTCCCGCGGGCCCCATCTGTTGGTATTTATTTTCTTTGCGGAACAAAATGATGGCATAGAGTCCATTGACGGGTCAATATATATTAGTATATATATATATATTTTTTAAATCAACACATTATTTAAAAGTCACTAGCAATTCAACAGCGCGTGGATATGAAACAAAACATAAAAAGGTTTGTGACTTTTTTCCAAACAGACCCAAATTAATTAATTAAATAAACATTTAAAAGCCACTAAGAGCATTCATATTGGTACTGGGATATTTCAAGTGTAAGTTCTAATTTATAATTCAACCCAAAGCAGCCCATAGATGGACTTGTATTCACCAATTATTACAAAAAAAATTTGCAATAGTGCTACCGTGTAATTCTAAAAATAGAATTGCACTGGACCTCAATTCTTAAAAAATAAATAAATAAATAATATTTTATTATGTAACTTTATCAATTTCTCTCTCTCTCTCACTTGGTTTTGGGTTTTTGTTTTTATTTGGGTTTTGAAATATATTATTTTATTGTGTAAAAATATTATTTTAATGTGTTATATTATAAAATAAAAGTTGAGATGTTGAGAGTATTGTAAAATGAAATGGTATAATTAATAAAGTAACTTTTTGAAATAGTAAAATAAGATGGAATAAAATTTTGAGACGTGAATGCTCTAACTTGTAGAAATGCTCGATCTACAAACTCCAGCATCACCTCCTTGTTGGTCTAATTGGGTTTTGCGATGAGCAATCAGAGATGAAATTGGTTTAACAAGGATAGTTTCTCTGCTTCAAGGAAGCTCAAAAATTGTCTTAGTTCTTTGATGGCCATACCCACAAGACAAGTACTCTTTCAGCAAGCAATGTTTTGAAAGGGTTAAAAGGTTTTCTTGGGCATAAATTGCTATTCAAATCAGTACTCTAAAAGACTAAAACACATATTGCAACCAAAATCCTAACCTAGATCCATCAAATTTGTCCTCGGTGAAATTGAAATCTAGTAATTTTAGTGATAACAAGAAATAGATCGGGAAATTGATTGAGAGGCAAAGAACGCAGAAATGGCTGCTCCATTAGACATCCTCACATCCAGTCCAATCCGCCACCACCAACATTTGCCAGCCACCGTTGACCATGATGTTCTTGGGGGCAATGAAACCAACATTTATTTAATTGATTAATGTTTGGTCTATTAACTAACCATAACACTTTATTTCTTAACCATGGTTGAATTGCTATCAATTAACTTAGTGACTTTTAAATGATGTAGCAGATTCTAAAACCCTAGATTTATTTGAAATAGATTCTTTCCTTTAAACGGGCATTCTCCATTTCTTTTCTTTTTTTGAGATCCAAGATAGAGCATTCTCCATTTTTAAATGAAATGGAGAGGATCCAAATCCAAGAAATCTTCAATTTCTATGATTAAAATTTTAAAAGCCTTTAGTCCTTTACTCATAATGTATATAGAACAGTTCATAATGTATTTAGAATTAGTAACAATTTACTACCTAAAATTTCTTGTAACAATATTGTCGACTTAGCATTTCTCTTAATGTATATAGAATAGTTCACTAAGTAAAATAAGATTTCAGTTTTATATATCTTCTTTATTATTTTTTATTGTGCTGACGTATATCTTCTTGATTTTGTTATACAATAACAAGGAGAGTAGTTTATATTAATGTTATAATACTATTTTAGACTCAATTTTAATTTTATCTACTAGAACATAATAACGAGAATAGTTTATATTAATGTCCGTCCTCAATTTGCGTGTTGGACCTTTAAAATTCCAAAAATATTAACTTTCTTCTAAAGGGTTGCTGGCCCCAACTGGCTGCCACTACTAGAAGCCAAAGGGTCACTTTTTGCCTATAAATGCACCCAAATCCCTCTCGGATTAAAAACAAACAAACAAACAAAACAAAAAATATTTTGGGCATTTTAGAGCACTTTTTAGGGCATATTCTCTCACTTTTCCTCTCTAAATTCTCTCCCAAGCATATCCAAAAACTTTTGATTTCTCTCTTTTCTCAACAATCAAGAGGTAGTGTTCTTGCACTCTTTTTCCTCTCCTTGGCCTTAGGACCTTGGATTTGAGGTTCTAAGGGGTAGATGTAGATTTTTAGCTATAATCTACACCTTTTGCTTTATCATACTTCATAACATGCTTTATTGCTTTCCTTAGTATATCTTTGCTTTATCTTACTTCCTAGCATGTTTTATATCTTTTCTAGCATGTCTCCTTACTTTCTATCATGTTTTATCGTTTTGATGATGTTAACCTAGCCTTCTTGGGATAGGATATATCTAAATATTGTGTTTGTGCATAGATCTACATGCATATGTGCTCCTTGCTATTCTTATGCTTAGATCTATGTGTTTATGTGCTCCTTGTCATGTTTATGTGTCTAGATCTACATGTTGGTTGCTATGCCATGTGCTTCTATAACCTTTTTGTCTCTTGATACGTCTCTTTCTTGCGTTTTGGCCCTTTTCGGTAGGGTGTAGATCTAGATTTTATGGTCTAGGCCTACATCCATACACTCAGCCCTATATCAAATGGTTTGGATCATTTCTTATATGCATGTGTTCGCTAGCTTGCTTCTATGTTTTATATCCATGAATGCCTGTCTAGATCTAGGTTTTGCCATGCTTTGTGCCCTCCGTGGGTTTGTGCTTGTCGGTCATTAGGGCCACTTGCTTGTGTGGTTGCATCCATCCCTCTTGTAGCTTGTTCGGATGTAATCGATTGTGAGACAAATCTTCGTGATGTTGGTGTGTTTGATACACACCTTTCGCCTCTCCATGCGATGATGATATGCTTGCCTTGCTTGCTTTCTGCCACCCATTTGGCTTTCTTTGCTTCTTTGCGTTCTTTCACGCTTGCCTACATGTTCATGCATGAGTCTTTGCTTGCTTGTGTCATCAAGCCTAATTCCTACCATCTTGTGTGGGTTCACACCCATCTTTGATACAAGAGACCTCGAGTCCCTTCTAGGAATCTTTTTTGATGGCACGTGTGTTGTCCATACTCCAATCTCAGGGAACTATGGACACTCGATCCAAACATACATTTGTCCTTCTAGGACACCCTTTCGTTTGATAACAAGTTCGTGTGCCCTCATTTGGCTCTCTTTGCTAGTGTGTCTCTTTGCAAGTGTGTCTCTTTGCATGCTCTCTTTACCTCTTTGTTATCTCCTTTGCTTGTTTGTTGGTTGCTCCCTTGTTTGTTGCATGTACACGCATGGAGTGAGGACGCTTGAAGCGAGGGCATAACCTCCTAGGCGCAAGCAACAAGGGCAAGGATGCAAGCCCAAAAAGGGCAATGTTTAGCAGATTTGGAGGCCTAGCCTCCCTAAGTGGTTACATTTTTCTCCCTCTCTCTTAGCCTTTTTTCTAGAGCATTGTATTAAGGTTTCCCTCTCCATGTACACTTTATCTTTCTTGTACTTTGCTGAGTCATACCATTGGGATGTTGGCAATGTATGTTTTACTTTTCTGCTCTGTATGTTAGCATTGTGCATGATGTATATATGTGTGTGTGTGTGTGTGTGTGTATATATATACATGTGCCTATATGTGGGTGATTGTGCACTTTGTATGATGGACCTCGTGGCTACGTGTGCAACCGTCTCTAGCCATGAGCACTGTTGACCTTGAAGAGTGGGTATGTGCCCAAGGAAATTGTTGTAAGTGCATATTCATGCTATATTGTGTGCATAATCATCGCGGTGTGATCATCTCGATCCATGTCACCAAGTGACATCGGTTTCCCTGTGTATGTGACACACATCAATATGTTTGATGCTTTGAGGGGCTTCGGCTCATCCTAGCACGAGCATGTTGGCACGCGTCGTATACACAGGCATCAAACCCTACCAGTACTTGTGCCATAGCGCACCAAACGTAAAACTCTGCCAGATTTTTGCCATGAAAATGGGGCACCTCTATTGTCGTATTCTCATAGCAAAAGTTTGGTGAGAATAGCATTTTTGTGTGTGTATGACACACCTGAGGCGAAGCACTGCCGAATTTCTGCCATGAAAATGCGACGAAATGCTGCTAGATTTTTGTCATGAAAATTTGGCACCGATTCCAAACACACTAGGGAAGCATCGATCTAGACCACACCCTTTTCACCAAATCTCAAAGCCTAATTCAATTAAAGCCCCGAAATCTAATGCCAATAGCTTGATTTTTAATTGCCAATGTCCTTAAATTAAGATTTTACCCAAACAAAGGACTGTCTACGGACAGGCATTATGGGATGTTTAATACCTTTCCTACACGTAACCAGACTTTCGAACTCAAAATTCAAGACCTTTTGTCCATCCATATTAGATTAGAAAAAAATGACATTTTTCTTAGTCTAGGATTGGTAATAAAATCAAATAGAGTCAGGTGACTAATCACACCTTAGAAAAAACCCAATGATTGGTTGCAACTTCACTTATCTTTGGTAACTTCCTTAAAATTGACTCATTTTCTAGTCAAACACCAGAGGAATAACCCTCCTCCATAGCTCTGAAGCTCCCGAGCCTGCATGCTTCAGGCACGCGCAAGCGTCACCATGATGGGTGGTCGAACCGCCACGAGGCATCGACAATTACTAATGGTCTTTTATTTTAATTGTGACGATAATCTAATGAATAGTTTAAATAGAATATAATTTATTTTAATTATAATAATTACATATAATTTTGTAAGACCTAAACCTATTCAACAAAGAGGAAAGTTTAACCATATATGATTTTATCTTTAAAAAAATTATTTTCTCTCTATTTTATTATATATATATATATATATGAAATTTGATAATTATTATAGTTTTTAATAAAAATTTATTATGAATTTTTTTTTTTTTGGGTATGTGAAATATCAAATGTTATTTTTTTAAAATAAATTAAATATGACGATTATGGTATATGGTAGTAATTAATAGGTATTTATTATGATTATTTTTATATTTAACTATTAATATATAATTATGATAATTATTAATAGGTATTTATTATAGTTTGGTTATATTATTTTATTGTTAAAAAAATGATGTGTCATGAGCAATGCTAAGACATAGAACTTATAATCTTCTTCTTTTTTTTTTTTTTTTTTTTTTTTTTTTTTTTTTTTTTTTTTTTTTGAGAAGATAGAACTTATAATCTAATGTGTCATCAATCACTAGAAAACAATTCAAACATTCATTTATTAGGTAGTTTAAACCTTATCACATCAATTTGTAAACTTTATTTAATAAAATTTGTAGTACCTTTAACATTTTTCTTATACTATAAATTATAGATTATAAATAGATTAATAATCCCTTTTTTCTTTCCACTTCTGAATCTTATGTTACCTTTCTTTATGTGCTTTTTTGTTTTGTTTATTAAGATATTTCCATAATCTACATGGTTTATTTTTCTTGAATTAATTCACTTAATTACTCTTGATTAATTTTCTTAAAACATGGGGTTCTGCTATAAATATGAGAAAAACAAATGTATTCAGTCTTGTGAGGTTAAAGAGAAATATTGCAGTGTATTATTGCAGTTGAAGTCTCAACGTGAAATTCTCCCTAGCTTTCCCTCTTCTTTTGGTTCTATAGCTGGCTTTCTCTTGTGGTAATATATATTTCCTAATTCCTATAGATAAATCAACTACCTTCTTCTTCTTCACACTGGTGTTTCATATTATTTATTAATCATTATTAAGATTCAAATAATAATTACTCAGTTTATATTATCAAACAAATTGCAAACTTTAGAACGTAAGCGGCTCTTTCTTCTTATTTTTGTTTAGACAAAATTTGGTTACAAAATTAGTTGTAACTTAAGACTACAACTTTACTCAATATCTTTTATTGGAGGTGAATTTTAACAAATCCACCATTTGATTACATCTTCTTCTTATATCCTTCATGCTTGAAAATTTTCTAGAAAATTAAAAATCAATAGCTATGTCATCAATAAATTATTAAAATTACAAGTTTTTGTAGTTTAAAATTATGTATAAAATATAAGCTTATAGATCATATAGTAAATAATATCCAATTGACATAAAATTTGACATGTGTATTAAGAGTGTATAGAACATGCAATTTGACGGTCAGATTTTTAAAATATGTTGTAATATTTATTTTATTGAGTTAAGTTGTAGCCTTATGTTACAACTAATTTTGTAGCTAAATTTTGTCCTACTTGGTTTTACTTTTTTTGACTCACCACAACAACATGGTGCCAAAACATCCCAAGAGTTGCGCATTTACTCACAAAAAAGAAAAATAAATTCCTAAGTTATTTTTCCTGTTCTTTTTTCTTCTTCATACTATTCACCTACGGTTAGTATATTCTCTTAAAACATATCATGTTTGTTCGTTGCTACTAAAAACCATGAGAGAGAGAAAGAGAGAGACTTCTTTCTATTCCTTTGAATTTAAGGTTAAATGTTGCTGTCCATTTTCTACCGATTTCTCCTAGTTTTTGCCTTGTGGTGATATTTCTACCCCAAAAAAATAAAGTTATGAATCTTTGAGAGAAAGATTCTTTACATTTTGGGGTAACTCATTTTTACATGTTTGGGTGTCAAGTTGTAACTAAAGCAACAACACTTTTATACAGTCCACCATTGACATTATTTTTATTATACACAAATTAAACTTGACACTATTAGCATGTTGTAAAATTTGGTGTGCCCCTATAATTATTGATAGTCATATAGCATCATATTTCCTACTTATTACTAATCATTGTTTAGGTTTAGTGCTTGTTTGATTGAAGATTTTTTTATTCTTGAGAATTTTATATTTCTGTAAGTTTAAACTTGGTTTAAATCATTGAAAATTTGATATCAGCGTTTGATCGATAGGTCCTAAGAAATTAGTTTTAGAATCTTGAGAGTTTATGTAATTAGTTTTAGAATATTGAGAGTTTATGTAAGTTTTTTTTTTTAATTATTTAATAATCTTGAGACTTGAGAGTTTATGTAATAAAGTATGCACAAAACAACACACGTGACCATTATGATAGGTGAGAGCCGATAAGAAATGGTAACTAATTTTATGTATGATTTGTTATAATTCTAATTAAGTCTAAGGTATGGGAGATTAGGAAGAACTAAATGTCACACTTTTTCCTACTTGAAGGACAAAATATGGAAAAAATTGCAGAGTTGGAAATGGAAGATGTTGTCTAAGGCTGGTAAGGAAATACTAATTAAAGCGATTGCTCAGTCTATTCCTACTTACACCATGAGTATATTTCATCTTCCTATGAAACTCTGTGATGAACTAGATGCAATGTGTGCTAAGTTTTGGTGGGGTCAAGTGGGGAATGAACGGAAAATTCATCGGCAAAGGTGGGAAAAGTTAACACTGTCTAAGAAGGATGGAGGAATGGGTTTGAGGGATCTAAGGGCATTTAATTTAGCTATGTTAGCTAAACAAGGGTGGAGGTTGCTGCATGACAATAATTCTTTAGTATATCATTGCCTTGAAGCAAGATATTTTCCAAGATCTCATTTATTTGATGCCAAGGAGTCCCCAAATTGTTTCTTTGTGTGGAAGAGCATTGTGGCAGCTTTACCTATTTTGAAGTCTGGGTGTTGTTGGAGAGTTGAGAGTGGACATTTAATTTAGGTTATAGGGGATAAATGGATACCAAATTATCCAACTAATGCGCCTATGCATCTAGTCAAGGATGAAGCTAGAGAGGTGACTGTTGCCGAATTGATTGATCAAGAATTGCATGCATGGGGGTATGAATTTATCATGGACATGTTTGAGAAAGAGGATGCCGAAACTATTTGTAGAATCCAGCTACGACGAAGATATGTGGAATATCTTATGATTTGGTTGCATCACAAGAAGGGACTGTTTACTATTAAGTCGGCATACTAGGTGGCAAAGGAAGTAATGAGAGGAGGAAATGTGGCTGAGAGCACAAGAGGTTGTGTTGGGAAGAGGATTTGAACTGCACTTTGGAAGCTTCGAATTCCAAATAAAATTATAGTGTTTGGGTGGCGAGCTTGCAATGATATTTTGCCAACAAAGCTGAATCTAACAAAGAGATGAATAATTGATGATGTGGTGTGTCCAATATGTATGAGATTTCCAGAATTAGCTATCCATGTTCTTTGGGAATGTGATGCGGTTCAAGATGTTTGGGCTAGAAGCTTGAAGATTCTACGGAAAGGAGTTTTAGGTATGATTGATATGCTTCATTTAATGGAGTACTTGCCGGATCGGGTTGAGTCATAAGAATTGGAGGTAGTGTTAGTCCAAGCCTAATTGATATGGAATCAAAGAAACTGAGTTGTGCATGGAGGCAAGTTTCATGATCCGGGTTAGTTGAACAATTGTGCAAGGGATTATCTTGAGGAGTATCGGAATGAAATTGATGCAGCTTTGTTTTTTGGGCCTAAATAGTTCAGGATTTGGAGTAGTCATACGAAATGAAAAAGGAGAGGTTATGGTGGCCATGGCAGCCAAGGGACCTAAGGTGTTTTGCAGTGAGGAGGCCAAATTACTTGCATGTAGAAAGGCCATTGAGTTTGCCGTAGATGCTAGCTTCTTTGAATTAGTCATTGAAAGGGATAATAGCTCTGCAATAAAAGCTATTTCAGCTCTGAAGGATGATCAGTCCATGCTTGGGAATGTGATAGGTGATATGCAGCACTTGATTAGAAATTTGCAATGGGTAAGTATTGAATGTACTAGGAGAGGGGGGAAAAGGGTGGCTCATGTGTTAGCTCAATTTGTAGGGAATATTTGTGAGGATATGTATTGGACGGAAGATTTACCTTTAATAGCTAGGGAAGTTTTGTATCAAGATGCTAATTTTTCTCATTAATTAAATGGAATGTTTATGTTTCCAAAAAAAAAATACAACTTTTGCTGCAATTTGACGCTTAGTGAATTGTAAGTGATGTAGGTAAAATGGTAGGTGCATACTTCCACTACTCACAACGCTCCACATATCAAAAGTTTTGGACTTTTTTTATGTCCCTAGCATTTTTGGATTAAAATTTTTAACTTTTATAAGACCCTTTAGAGCACTATAATTTGTGGAACACTTTGTTCTAGATACAACATTTTTTACAACTTGTTGAGATGATAAGTTCTAAGTGATGGATAATTGCTTTAGCATGTAGTCACCATTTGCATCATTTTTATTTTTGCTACTCATGCTATTAGATGCTATTAAAGCAAGATGTGGAAAAAGTGAAATAAGATTCACGGTGGAAATTGAAATATCTCAAGATTTTCAAACTTCAACAATATCAGTCAAATAAATATTCGTAATTTTGATAATTCCTAAGAATATTAAATTCGCATTCATACGAACTAAATAAACAAACTTTTAGCCCTTAAATACTAGACACTAAAAGCCGCTTCCTATTATAAAAAGGGTGCCAAACTCTCTCTTTATATATATATATATATATATGGTTGGGTTAAAGTTACACCTAGTATAACTTTGAGTAATATTATACCACTCAATAACTTATTATAAAATTCATATTTTGAAAATCTAACTATTGAATTACATATTCTATATGTTTTTAGCATTCATGACAATTTTTATGTCAATTAGACAATGTAATTTAAGGATGGATTTGTTAAAATATGCATTCAATTAAAAAATATTGAGTAGTGTAATATTATTTAGAGTTACACTAGGTGTATTTTGAATATATATATTTGATGCAAAGTATGGATCCTTCGGAGTCCAGACAGCAAACATGATATGATTTGGGCGCAAAAGTCCTTAAGATAAAATTCCAGCTTATTGTTTATTATGATCCATTATGTATTGTATTGAATCTTAACTTCTTATAGTTTGGAGCTATAGAGTTCCTTAACAATTTGACTAATTTAGGAGTTGCAAGTGGTAGACAAATTGATTGAACCGTGAAATTCTTTCATATGTGTCTGTGTCTGTGTCTAATCTGACATTTTCTTTGTTTTGTGATCAACAAAGGGAAAAGGAATCGTATTAGCCTTACCAGGAGATAAATCAAATTGCAACCTCCTTAGTTTTTCCACAAAATAGAAATGCAGCGGTTATTGCAATTTGTTAGGACATATGTGGAACTTGTTAGAACATATGTTATTGTAAATTGGCTAATCCTTTGACAAAATGTACTTTACTTGTGATTGGGTAGATTTAGGATGAGTTTAGTACTTCAAGAAACATGTTATTTAAGCCAAGTATTAAAGTCATGAAAATTTAACCAAGAAACAAGTGAAGAAAAACTATTCATTAAAGTTTGACAGAAGCTAGAGAGAAGCTAGATAGATTCTCGATAGAAGCTCAATAGAAGCTCGATAGAAATATCTATTGAGATCTATGAAATCAGAATTTTCAGATCTAATTTTCGGCCCATGTTGACATGTATGTGTAGGGTTTCTTTTCTCACAACCCTAGACATATATAAGGCTTATTTTAAAAGCCGTCAGATAAGAGAATACAAAAAGAACACATGCAAAAAGTGACCAAGTTCTTTATTCTCTCTGAAAGAAGCTACTATGTCTTTGCGCCTTAGGGTTTTGTAACCAAGTGCAACCAACAACATCTTCAAGTTGTTGGAGTTAGTCACATACCAGGAGTCGTGCATCATTGGTTAGTCATATACTGGGATTTGTGCAAAAGGGCGGTGTTCATAAAATGGCGGCTCTAGAAATTTCATTCAGAGTGTTCATTAGGAAGCATAAATTACACAATCTTATTTCTTTTTAGCCTTTAGGTAATTAGGTTTGATTCAATGTTATTAACTCCATTTCATTTCGGCCATAATGGGCGGAAAATACCGTACTAGTAAACAAACCGGAACAATAACCCACCCTGTTCCACTTCGAAAAAAATTTTGGGTCATTCTGGTCTATTTCGGGTGTTTCGGTAAATACCGGCCGAAATTCAAGATTCGGCAGGCATGAAGTTTGTGCTTTAAAAAAAAAAAAATTGTTCTTAAAACCAAAACAAATTTGCATTCTGTACACCAAAATACCTCAAAAGGGAAAAAAAATGAAAAGAAAAAAAATGAACAAAGGTACTTATACAGCTAAAAAAACATTGTATTGATAAATTTGAGAATCAAAACTTGAGAAGAGACAGTGTCGCACTGGTATTGGTAGAAGACACAGAAATTACGAATAAGGAGGAAGGCAAAACGTAGATGTAAAAGTACAAATGAAGATGTGATAAAATATAAAAGTTTAAAGTGTAAAAATCGAGGAAACAGAAGATGTGTGTAGTTAAGAATAAACAAGAAAAAATAATTAAAATTGAAAAGTAATATATGTCTGGTGAGAAAAAATAATACTGTAATAAAAAATAATAAAAAATTGAAAATTGTGTTGTATGGAGCAGTGTGCTTAGTCAAAATAGTACTTTTATTATAATTTTTTTTTTTGAGTTTTTCCTTTTTGCTTAAAAAACCCTAATATATTGTTAAGTTGCTCAAATTATGTACTAAAATTTAATTTTATTGATATAAAAAAAATTTAGAGTAGTCCCAAAAAAATTTTTAAAGGTAAAATATAAAATTTTATATTATTATTATTATTATTATTTTATTTTTATTTTTTCAGGTCAGGTGGTCCGGGGACCACTCTGGCCATAAGTTGGCGCCGCCGCTATTGTCGCGTATGTATGAAAGCAACAACATAATGAGTAAAAAAGTTCTACTCTGTCAACAAAGCTCTCACATTTTCTGGGTCAAAGCGATATGATATGATAGTAATAAAGTAGTTGTACAGTATGTGAACATGCATGCAGCAGGAAACATCTCTGCATCCACATTCTAATGTAATGGAATCGCAAAAGGAACAGAGAACAATGATCAGTTGCTATCTATGTAAAGGTTTTTGTTAGTTAAAAATCCATTCTATGTAAGGATCACAATAGTCCAACCCCTCGTTTTACTTGTGAGTCAATAAATTATGCATGTGCCTCTGATACACAACGGTGGCGGCGTCACATTATGGCCAGAGTGGTCCCACCTTGATCTTAAAAAAAATTATATATAATAATTTAAAATTTTATATTTTACTTTTTTTAAATTTTTTGGAACCACCCTGAATTTTTTTATGCCAATAAAATCAAATTTTGGTCAATAATTTGAGCAACTTAACAATATATTATGGTCTTTCAAGCAAAAAGAAAAAAAATCAAAAAAATGAACTAAAATCTTTAAAAAAAAATTATAATAAAACTACTAGTTCGACTAAACACACTGCCCAATACAACACAATTTTCAACCTTTTATTATTTTTTATTATAATAATATTATTTTTCCTCACCAGGCATATATTACTTACTTTTCAATTTTAATTTTTTTTTGTTTATTCTAAACGACACACGTCTTCTATCTCTTCGATTTTTACACTTTATACTTTTATATTTTATCACTTCTTCATCTATATTTTTACATCTACGTTTTGCCTTCCTCCTTGTTCGTAACTAATGTGTCTTCTACCAGTACCAGTGTGGCAATGTCTCTTCTCAAGTTTTGAGTATCAAATTTCTTAATACGATTTTTTTTAGTTGTACAGGTACCTTTGTTCATTTTTTTTCTTTTCACTTTTTTTTTTTTTTTTTTTTTCCTTTTGAGGTTTTTTGGTTTACAGAATAGAAATTTGTTTTGGTTTTAAGAACAATTTTTTTTATTTTTTCTTTTTTAAGCACAAACTTCATGCCTACCAAATCTTCAATTTCGGCCAGTATTTACTAAAACACCTGAAATAGATAGGAATGACCCGAAACTTTTTTCAAAGTGGAATAGGGTGGGTTATTGTTCCGGTTTGTTTACCGGCACGGTATTTTCAGGCCGTTACGGCCAGAATGGAATGGAATTAATAACATTGAATCAAACTTAATTGCTTAAAGGCTAAAAAGAAATAAGATTGTGTAATTTATACTTTCTAAGGAACACCTTGAACAAAAATCCTAAAGCCGCCACTGCGTGACAAGCAATACTAAGGACACCAAAAATCCCAGAATTTTTTACATTATTTACCGTGTGGAGAGTTGTAAGTAGTGAAAGTATAAACTCATTATTTTACCTTAATCACTCACAACTCAACTCGCTATGTAGTGAGTTGTGGCAAAAAATGTGGAATATATTTTGTGTTCCTAGCATTTACCTAGGGTGAAACCAGGTTTATGAAACTAGGGCATTATCTGAAAGTCACAAAATAAAAAATTGAGAAGACGGAAGTATACTAGTATTGTCAATGAAGGTGGTGGTAAATTTATAAGGACGATCACAATTGGTGGATGCCACCTTCTTTTGATTCAGGCAACTAGCATGCAGCGTTGACTGACGTTTTGCCCCACGTTTTATAATTTATGTATTTGTTTATTGTTTATTGTTTATTGAATATAGATACTTGCTTTTCTTTCTTTTGATTTGGCCATCGCTCGCTTTCCGTTTTCAAAATTTGTAATTTTACCTAACTCTTTAAAATAATGTCGGAATCTGGTAGACCAACGCTTTCAGAATCCATCCGTACGAAATTCCTATATAA
Organism: Quercus variabilis; assembly: GCA_030445155.1. Classification (NCBI taxonomy): domain Eukaryota; kingdom Viridiplantae; phylum Streptophyta; class Magnoliopsida; order Fagales; family Fagaceae; genus Quercus; species Quercus variabilis. Next base: position 44,519,178 of record CP129455.1, read on the forward strand.
TTTCAAAGGTCTCGGGCTACTATTTCGAGGGGAAAAAAAAATCTCTCGGCTACGAGAAACAGATGACAAGCTCTTTCCGCAAACTACCGCAGAAACAAGAAATTTTGGTAAGATAAAACTGTTAACAATAAATTAATTCTCAGTATACTGAATTAATTTTTTGGTTATAAGATGATACAAGAGAGTATGGTTGGTTGTACAGGGAGGCTGGTCCTGCCATTCGAGTTTCTGACGATATCAATTAAAGCTAGATGTGCAATGCTTTGTTGATAGCCCTCTGGTAATGAAGTGCAACTGATGATTCATCCCTTCTGCACAGGAAGTGAGAGAGACGGGTTTCAGTCAGAAAATGCATTAAGTTCCAAGGTACTAATTAACCGGTTGTTTGGAGCCAATGGTCTTTAATTGTGGTTTTTTGGAAATGATTATTGTGGGTGGAATTTGTGAAGTTGTGAATGATTTGATGATGCTTGAAAATATATTTCTTTTTTTTTTCTTTTTTTTTCTTTTTTCTGATTTAAGAAATAAATTGGAATTAGATGGCATGATTCATGTGTTGGTCAAGATATATTGCTTATGAGGTGTTGTAGAATCGTAGATGTTTCACGTTAGATTATTGGTATTTTCTAGTGGTTGCTTTTTGTAATGAGTGACGTATCTTTATAATTTATGGAAGTTGGTGAGATACGTTTCTCTTAAGAGGCTTTTAGATCCCCATGTCCCATGTTATTTTAACAGAAAACTGTGACATGCGTAATGTCTGCAATCTACGTAACAAAGACGGTCTAAGTCAATAAGGTAACAGTTTTCAAACTACATGTAAGTAAAATTACACTGGTTAGTAGAGTGCAGTTATTCCTTGCCAAATTCATTCTAGAATGCACTTATTTGAAGTTAGGTAAACTTAATTGATTGTTACTACGATTTTGTGGTACAATCAGGAGCAACTCTACATTTAAGTGAGAGTGGTCTACACACACATGCATTTGTGTGTGATGTCATGGAAACTACAAGAAAACAAACACGTTATTTTTGAAATGGAAAAAGAAACTAATTAAATGCATTAGTTTCTGAATGAAAGCTTGAAATCTACTAGGGGTCATTTGAATCCATAAGGTGATAAGATCCTTGAATTCACCTGAAAGAAATAGACAAAGTCTGTATTTTTATAAATCTTAAAACTAAATTGCTCTAGAGGCTACAATATATTTAAATATTAAAAAAAATTCTAGGGTAGCTATGAAAATGCCCAGAAACCCTAATCTGTTTAATCACGTAATTAGGTGTCAAAATAGTGATTTCTGCCAACAATAAAAAAAATAAATAAATGAATAAAAGATAATTGCGGAAATTAAAAATACTATCTTTAAGAGACGTCCCAAAATAGACGGAACCTTATTTTGACTTTTAAGCTAAAAGTTATTTAGGAAAAATAAATATTATTATAAATAGCAAAAACATAGTTTTCGAGAGCTTAACGAAGAAAATTGCCTAAATTTAGGCAACGCTTAGTATCATGAGTTTGGATCAGAATGTTGTTTTCCTTCAACTTGCCAAATTTCATGCAATTCCGACATTGTCGCTCCGATGACCTCTACTGGCACCCCAATTTGATCTTGCGTTGTGACTTCCAACACCTCTGTCACTCCAGGAAAGCTTATACTATCTGTTCTACATCTGTGTGTGTGTGTGTGTGTGTGTGTGTGTGTGTGTGTGTGTGTACACACAAACTAAATTAATTTATTGTAACTACCTTAATAAAAATGTTAAATGCCATGACTTGAGAATTACAAAATTTTGGATTCAATGAAAATAAGAGTAATGCTAAATTAACAATATTTTCAAAATAATTTCACAACAAATCATATGTGATAAGTTGTTAATGATTCTAATTTTGACCTAATACTAACATCTCTTTTTTACCCAACAATAATAACTTTTTGCATTAGATTTATTGCAAAAATATTGTAAACATAGTATTACTCCAAAAATAATTTTGGGTCCCAAACATAATCGCTTAACTCCTTAATAGCATCAATAAAAATGTTTAGTTCATTACTTTGTGAGTGATATGATGTCATCATGGTTTGACCTTGGTCCTACCTCAAAAAAATTGAACCTTTCTATTTTATGATTCATTGAACGATCCGGACTTCAATACAATGTTTTACTCCCCTCTACTCCCCCCACTCGTTAATTTTTAGCTAACTTTACTTACTCTTCTTTACTTCTCCTCTGTCTCCCTCCATCCAAACTAACCATGAAGAAGAGAAGGATAGAGTTGTAGACAAAATAAACCAACAAAAGCACAAAAGAAAATTTCATTTGTTAAAAACGGGTCAAACTGACCCAATTCAAACTTATTTGGATTCGAGCCCCATTTTTTGGCTGGTGGGTCCAATTATATAAAATCTACTAGTCAAAATTTGTCTCCTTAATTAAGCTTTCTAGTTAGGTTTAATATAATATCTTCTTACTTTTTTGTCCTATTAAATTAGCCTCACCCAAGCTTGATCATAATTTATGTATATTTAATAAGAACGAGAGTTTAATTTTGGAAGGAGAACAGGACATTCCTCAATTATAAAATAAGGATAGTTTTTTCAAAATTTTAAAAAATAACACATGAATCAAACCTTATCCCCAATGACAGTAAAACAAGAAATATTTTTATTTGATAGCAGTAAAACAAGAAGTTAACTGTGTTTTCTGTTGTTGAAAAAAGATAGAAATTGGGTTAATCTAGTGTAGTATAATGTGATTACAAAGTATTTAAAGAAGCACAAGGAATGAAGGGAATATTCCTGGAAGCTTTAGAATAAAAGAAAAAAATAGTTCACTCATATGAAAGAGAAACAAGCAGCGATGTCCCTACTACTCCACTTTTTGCATGCTATCTCCCATCCATCGCTTTGGAAATGCTTCATGATGAAGCACAAATTTGCCTCGTTAGTATGTTCCTCGTCGGTGTTGACAAACAACCTTGATTTCATGTTGAGAACAAAATAGAATAAAGGTAAAAGACACCAGGGTGGTGTCAGGGTTTTCCGATGCTTAAGTTAGATAATCTCTTTTTAGGAATCTATGGCATATACTGCAGTATGATGTGTGTTTAAGATTACTTATATAGCTAGCTCTCGAGTTAATGCATTTGTCCATTGATCTCCCTTGGACGTTGCACCTGAGTGAGTTGATTCATTAATGGCAATGAAGTCTCTCCTTGAATGAGTGTTTATAATACCTGGGTGGTGGCTCATGAAGAACTTTGTAACAGTCTTCTTGCCGTTACTCATTGTTAACTGAATTGGGAGAGTTATTTCTGACTTTAACATGCTTACGGTCGTCCATTGGAGTGGACGACCATTTATCACTACTCGTCACTTCAGATCAAGCTCGCCACACACAATGCTTTACCTTAGGTGGAATACTAGCTTTCCATAGTCTCCATATGAGCTCTCACTCCATCCTGACCCAGCCTCATCGAACAATCAACAATGCCAAATATATACTTATGGGACATGCTCACCTCCTGTTTTCTTCCATTTTTATTTGGATGGAAAATATGTGGTAAATAATCACAAGGTTAACAAAAAGCTACGTCACATGCAGCGTCCTTAGCTGGAATGCTAGCTCTCCATAGTCTTCTCTGAAGTCCAAACCTTGCGCATTCTAGGAACCAGCCTCATTGGACAATCAACAACGCCAAGCGGAAGGCACTTTGACCGTGAACACTCCTTTAGGGTACCATGCCAAATATATATGTTGTTCCGTGAGAGAGCTCAGTGGAATGGTTTTATAGCTGTAGCAATCTGTGGCTCGAAAAAATCTACGACTAAGTCCACCTTCCAACACTGGTTCCCAAAGTTCAAACATCAATAAGATCACTAACCATCTCGCCTTCTTCCTCCCATCTTCAATTTTCCAAATACTTCCCTTACGTAATAAATCCCGGGCGGAATGTATTCTTCTCCAAATGTATGAAGAGTTACGTCCTAAATTTTGCTTGCAAGAATCTGTTGTAAGGAAAAAACTTTGCCTTGAGATTGAAATTCGGTAGAACAAGGAGTGTGGTTTAGTTAAGAGTCATCATGCAACCTTTTTTAGCTAGAAAAGCCAAATTAAAATAGTGAAGATCCCTTAAAACCAAGGCCCCCTTTTTTTCTTTTGAATCACAAAATTTGGTCAAATTCTTCCCCACCAACATCTAGCAATCAGTGCACTGAGCTTATCGTACCATGTTTTAGAGAGTTTAAAACAAGACATGTTGTAGGTTGTAGGTTGGTATAGTCTGGATCACTGCTTTTGTAAGGACCTCTCTACTAGCTCTTGTCAAAAATCTCTCCGTACACCTTTGAATCCAACTAATTAGCCTGTTCTTGATGCCATTGAAAGTGCTTTACTTAGATCTTCCAAATCAAATATGAGGCCAAGCTATTTATCATAGTTGGCATTAGTATACTACTACCTATCAAGGAAGGGATATCATGAGCCATGGTATCATATGTGTTGCTGGTAAAGTAAATGGCTATTTTCTCCCTATTAATTTTTTTGACATTAGACAATGGTACACTAATCAAAAATCTGTATAATATTATTGCACTCCTCAATTGTCGCATGGCCAAAATGTGGACTGTCTTTTTGCAAACAATAAATGGGAGCCTTTTGGGGCCTCCCCTACCTATATAGAGTTTGTATACTTTCTTGTCAACATCAACATCAGTTTTAGTTTTAGTATTTTTTTAATCTTTTATTTTTAAATAAAGCAGATAGGATCTCAACACAAATCAGGAATTGATACAACTCCAGAGAATCACCTTGATGCCTCTTGTAGGTTTAATATAACCCCTAGGTTTTCTGTTAATAAGAACTACATATATGATGGTGTAGTTACACATTCCATTACTAATAAGGCCGACCATTGTGGGTCAAAACTCAATTTGGTCATCGACTCCCCCTTAAGAAGCTACACTCCACTCAATCATAGATTTTGCTCATATCATGTTTGATGACCATATGCCCTAGCTTTCCTCTTCTCCTAGATTTCAAGCTAAGCAATAACTTACAGGCTATAGCCACATTGATGAAAGCATTTAATTTTGAAGTCTAAAATAATGAATGGAAGAATGGATTGCAATCTATTTCTTATTGCCGACGACAAAATTGTTAAATGGTCGAAAAATATATTTGTATATATTTATAATCTTCAATCTTCTATTCCCTGTTATTGAATACTAGCTTGTAAACTTATATATATGCATATAATAAATTTTTGAATAAGTATAACTAAATACGTATTAAAATTTTACTAATATTATATATTGTAGGGTCAAGATTTGTAACCCAAACCCAAGAGATATAGAATATGAGCCCAACAAGCCCAAAACAATGAATTTGTAGAGAGTAGATGAAAGAGATAGGCTAATAGTGAATTGAACAACGTTTGGTTATGGTTTTAAAGGATGAACAAGTATTAAAACACACTTGAAATTTGAATAAACTGATGTCTGAAGCGATAAATTATTGTTTGAAAAGCTGATACAATTCTTAGAGTTACAGTAAATCTTCTCTCTTTCTTTCTCTCTCTCGATTCCAATCTCCCTTCCCATGAGGGGTTTCTTACGCTTATATAGTTTTTTTTTCCAACCATCTCGATTGTCTACTTGTTCTTCATCTAAACGTTCACTTAAGAATATGTCCCATCAGGTATCTTCGTCGGTTCTCCATGAGTGGTGGTAGTTGAGGCTGTACTATGCAGAGGTCTTCTCCACATAAATGCGGCTAGAAAAGTTGCTGCAGTACATTTAATACGGTGGTAGCAACTTTTCCTTTAGATATTTCTCTGTTCTTATCATCTTTCTACATGCCTGAAGTTTATCCTCATTGTTGGAACTTCCAAGGAGGTCACCCAAACTGCCCAGGTATTCGTTTGATCGATATTCTTCACATCCGAGAAGGACATACTCCTCGGACTACATTCCTCTACCATTTCCTTGCGCAGTTCTCCAGTCCGAGGCCTTTCCCAATAACTTACTTCTCTTCGGACGTACCCACATCTTCAAATAGGACCCAAAACCCAATATGTACATTTGGGCTTTTATCCCCACAATAGCCCCTCAAAATTTTAATTTTTTCCTCGCATCCGAGGAGAAAAAATGGAATTTTGATCTATCACAGAAATAAAGGTTAGAAATGTAAAAATTTACCTGAGTTTATACGTGTGGGAGCATAGATTTAGGCGCTTCATCATTACTGCTGACGTTTTGGTATTTACGAGGCGTTACTAATTCCCACATACGGCGCCAATTGTAGGGTCAAGATTTGTAGCCCAAACCCAAGAGATATGGAATATAAGCCTAACAAGCCCAAAACAATGAATTTGTAGAGTAGACAAAAGAGCTGGGCTGATAGCGAATTGAACCACGTTTGTTTATGGTTTTAAATGATGAACAAGTACTAAAACACACTTGAAATTTGAATAAAATGATGTCCGAAAAGATAAATTATTGTTTGAAAGGCTGATCAATTCTTAGAGCTACAATAAATCTTCTCTCTTTCTTTCTCTCTCTTGATTTCGATCTCCCTCCCATGAGGGGTTTCTTTGCGCTTATATAGTTTTCTTTCCAACCATCTCGATCGTCCACTTGTTGTTCATCTAAACGTTCACTTGAGAATATGTCTCATCAGGTATTTTCGTTGGTTCTCCATGAGTGGTTGTAGCTGAAATTGCATTGTTCAGAGGTCTTCTCTACATAAATGCGGTCAAAAAAGTTGCTGCAGTGCATTTAATACGGTGGTAGCAGTTTTACCTTTAGATATTTATTTGTTCTTATCATCTGTCTACGTGCCTGAAGTTTATCCTCATCATTAGAACTTTCAGGAAAGTCACCCAAACTGCTCAGGTATTCGTTTGACCATTATTATTCATATCCGAGGATATACTCTTCGGATTACATTCCTCTACCATTTGCTTGCGCGGTTTTCCAGTCCGGGGCATTTCCCAATAACTTACTTCTCTTCGAACATACCTACATCTTCAAATAGGGTCCAAGGCCCAATATGTACATTTGGGCTTTTATCCCAACATATATATATATATATATATATATAATGTTTATATATTTGAAAATATATAATAGCTAGCTACTAATAAAATAAATATGGGTTTATTTAAAACAAATAAAAAAATTTATTAATTTTTGTGGTGATGTTTTTAAGGTTTATTAATTTTGATTCTATGATTTTCTTACTTAATAACTTGTTTAGCACAAAAAATTAAGAAACTTAAATTAGATTCCTCGATTTTTGTAGTGTAGTGAATAATTAATTACACCAAAATTAAGAAAATTGGATGATAAATTTATGGTATACTATGTCTGTTATTCGAACCCACTTGCCCAACCCCCACATCTGTTATTTGAGGTTTTCCTTTTCTAGTAGGCCGCATGTATACGTGTCTGTACTTATATTTCCTTTTTTCCGCCATCAAAATTTTGATGGGATGATAGTAAATCTGAAGTAAACATCTTTATTTTGATATTTTTCTTCTTCATCATTTGTTTTTGATTGATGAAGCCAAATAGTTGGTAAGGATTAAAAGATCAACAATCCATCAAGTTATATATAGAGTGATTCTACTTGCACTTACTCTTTTTTGTTTCTACTATAACTATAAGATGATCATTTTTAGTTATAAATATTGTCAAAACTTGTTTCGCAACAAAAATGCAAATGATTTTTTAAATGAGTAGTTGATTTGTATAACAAAAAAGAAATTACCTCAAGTTTAATATATAATTAATCGTAGACTATTTTTTATATTTTAAATAATGTCAAATTCCGTTTTGATAACTGACGGATTTAAAATATATTGAGAAATGTATTTTTTTTTTTTTTTTGTATATATTGTGTTAATATTGAATGGATATTAGTTTCATTTTTAGTTTTGAATCTTAGTATATTTTTAAATTTATTTAAAATAATTGGCTTATAACTTAGCATCCCCAAAGCTAAAATCCTCTCTCCCTGGCAGTGCATCTATAAGGTTTCAAGAACATTCACCACTATTTTGTCACCTTTGAAATCCTTGTGATTCCATCTCCTTTCAGAAATTGTACCCACTTATGCCAAACACCACCCCCCCCCCAAAAAAAAAAAAAAAAAAAAAAAAAAAGCCAGGAGAGTTTAAAACTGAGTCACACACGTCGGACAATCACAAAGAATTAAAACAACAAAAGCAGTCACTCAGATGGCTCTTCTTTTTTTCTTTTTTCTTTTTTCTTTTCTTTATTTAAACTCATAAGAAATCATGGTATTCTAATTAAACTCATATTTTAAGATGAACGTAAGACCTAAAAGCTCCATAAATAAGAAGCCATATACAGTACGTTGGTATGGGTAATTCTCACATAGAGGCTAAGACAAAACTGTAGTCAGTATTCAGAGCTGGAACTATACTTGCGTGGTTTAACAAAGAGTGCAACAAAGAAGGTCAGGAGAAAAAGACTTGCCCCTTCGTCTCAAAGTGTTTAAAATATCAAATCTAAAATGCACCTCCTTGGCCCATTTCGCATAACAATCCCTCATTATCTTTCATTTAGCCGTAATCCCAATACTACCATAAATGTCACAGAGCTCTCAATCCAACAACTACCTTATACAATGATCCTTTCTGTGATTACTCAGACAACAACTACCTCATACACAGTCCGTGACAAGATAATTAATCACACGTACGCATACCTATGTACACCGGTACACGCACATGTACGTGTAGACAGGAGACAAACATTTTTTAAAATTTTGATTTTTTGTTTTTATCGTAATATAATCATATTTACTAGAGGTTTTTAGGAAAGATATACTTGGCCTGTTCAATTTTTTTTTTTTTTTTTTTATAAATATTTATATTCTTCTTAGTTAAAATATATTTATAGACCATATTCAAACAAATTATATGATAACCCTTTTAAGATTTATGTCAAGTGAAAAGATATATATAAAAGATGCTTTAAATTTAGCATAAATTTTTTTGTTAGTAAAATGTAATAATATCGATCTCTCCAATCTATGACTCCTATTTTATTATATCATTTAATTTTTATGGTTATATTCGCATATTTACAATTTATAATTTATTTAATCACAATTTTTTTTTAAGATAATTCAATTGTGCTGGGAGGGCTTCATAATCTTGCTCTCATATACATTCAACAAATTGTTATAGAAAGTGTTTTATATAATATTTTTGAGACATGTAAATCACTGAGCACATGACATGTGATTATATATATATATATATATATATATATACATATATAATTATTTTATATAAAAATTTCGAAATTAGAACATATATAATAAGAAATTATACTACATATAAATGATAATGACGTAAATTTTTTTCTTCGGCTCATAGTTTTGTGATGTTTTACTCTTTTAGATAAGATATAGAATAGTTAGATTCAATTTTTATATTTACATATTTATACATTGATAATATTAAGTGCTAGTTTGGCCTCCGCAATTTTGTAGGGAAAACTGATATTGGGAAATTATGTGTTTTGGCATTGTGTTTATAAATGGATTGCATTTTTTTAAGTGCTATAAAACATATTATTGAAATCACACAACCAACAAGCTTTTCATAAATGTGTGTTTTTAAGATTTCACACTACTGTATTTTTATGTATGCAGAATCCAAAATACCTCACAATATATAAAACGTACAAAGGGAAAAAAAAAAAAAAAATACTATCGCACATAATACAAATGCTCAAAATAACAAGGAAAATAGGAAATAGACATGACTTGAAGTCACAAAACATAACCGGTGTACGTGAAATAAACAGTGCTCAAAACTAACCGTTGTACCCTCTCATTAGTGTCACCGTCTCCTCCCTTGTATCCTGTTCACCTTTTCTTTACCTTTAATGGCTCAAACCATGAATTTGTTTTATCTATTTTGAATGCATGATATTTTACCAAAAGGGGATATCCAGATTCTTTCAATTTTATATTATATTATGTGGATAGTGAAGGAGGAAGACTGAAAATTTTACTGACTCTTGGTAATTGGATTTAGATCACCCTCTGCTTATTGTGTCATAGAGAATGGGTGCTTTATACAGCTATTTGTATTGACTGAAGCAACATAATCCTTTTTTTTTTTTCTTAAATAGTATAGTGCAATTAGTATAGTGCATAATATATCTTTTAATCAACTTTAGGTCAAAAGTCACCTTGATCAATTAAGTGATTATCTTTATATATGAAGTTTCGTCAGATGATGATAATAATAATAGTAACATATTATTATTATTATTGGTTTTTATAAATTTATTATTATTGTTGTTATTAATGCAATTTTTAATATTGATTTCATTAAAAAAAAATGACAAACAATATAGTTAAATCTTTTTGGTAATTTATCCTAGAAACACCAATCTTCGATCAGTGTTATTCAAATGCTTAGTAGTGACTTTGAAAATCGAAATTTCACTTTTTCACATTTTTTAATTTTAAAATTCCAAAATTGCTATATATTTTTTCATGTATGGATAGGTTCTTTACCTATGGATTGTTGTACTGGTTGAACTAATTTTTTTCTAATAAAATTGCTATATATTTTTTCATGTGTGGATAGGTTCTTTATCTATGGGTTGTTGTACTGGTTGAACTAATTTTTTTCTAATAAAATTCTAACTTGATTCTGAAAAAAAAAAAAAAAATTTGCTATTTTTTTTAGAAACCCACTTTTTAAAACAGTTACCCAAATGAACCCTAGGGTTTTCTCATCCTTTTGGTGTTTTCTTACACAGTTGTATATGCTGCAACTTCAATAAATTTTCTATCGCTTCGAGAATTACCTGACTTCGCCACTCTGGTTCTATCTCTGAGAATCATCCTGTTCTATTGCTGACAGTCACAGAGAGTTATATAAAAAAAATCAACACAATAAAAAACAGGCAGCAAATCTGCAAACCTCACACCAAAGACACACACCCTATGTCGCTCTCACACACATGAATAAAAGATTAAATTGTACTCAACATAACAACCACATCACAAACTGACAAAGAGGGACTGGACTGCATACAATACACCACACATGACACACCAGTCTATTATAACAACACGATCATATTAGCAAGTAAAAACAAAGAGGAGTGGAGAGATACCCAAACCCAACCAAAACAAGAAAAGAAAAACTACTTTCATATGCAACAAATCAAAGGGCCTGGTTGAGAATCGAATTCTCAATCTACGCATTTTGTAGAGAACCTTTTCCCTCACACCTGTGAAACAACTGAGATAGTCGATGCTCCTTATTTAACAAACCTACAAAACAGTGTGGAATTCTAACTGATAAGAAATTCTACTTCATGAATGAAGATAGTTTTCGTACACATGTACGTAAAAGCTGCAAATAATGAGAAGACTTACACAGAATATGTCGGTAATTATAAGACAGAGAATGAGACAGAGATGTCGTCAGTATTCGCATCCGACGTTGGGGCATTGATTTCGTTGCTGGTTCTGCCGTTTCCACCATCTATATGGCCGGCACTGCTGGAACTACACTGGCTTAGTTTGTTAATGAGTTTAACAAAGAGGATCAAGAATAAAAGTACATACGGAGCGAGTTTGAGCAACTTTTCCTCCCTGTTATTAGTTACAAAAAGAAGTTGTATTAGTAATACCGGCGACAAAAAATATATCTAGTTATTAGTTGTTAATGACTTTAGCTATTGTTACCTAGTAGGAGAAGGAGACATGGATGATTGAGCAGAAATGATCATCGTAGGAAGAGAAGGGAGAGGTGGAGGAGCCGGAGGGTTTGCAACTGTGCAAGGGGTGGAAGCAGGCAGAAATGGTCGGGTCATGGTACCTGACTTTGAAAATTGGAAAATCTGCAACGCTGAATTGAAAGTGTGGTAAAGTGTTTGAAAGGACTTGTGAGTTGTGACTTGGAAGAACAAAACTTATAAACATATATATAGAGTAATGTTTATTTCATAAAGTCAGGTTTTTATGTTATTTATTAGAGTATGTATTAGATTTTGTAAAACAATTTGTTCGTAACAATTTTTTTTTTTTTTTTTTTTTTGCCTGTACAAATAAAACAAGAGATATAAATTTTTTTACAAATTACTGATGTGGTGAATAATTATTGAAAATAAAAAAGTGATGTTAATAGTAGGCTTACACAAAAACCAATAAAAAACTTGTTACATCAGCAATTTATAAAAATATTGTAAAATAATTTGTGCATGTAGTATTACTCTTTTCTGTATTATACAAGAGATTATGCAAGGTTTGAGTAAAGAAACCTATTTTTCAGATACATATACATAATTAATTAATTAAGTACATTCATCGAAGTATTTACGGTGGGATTTAGCAATTAGCACGTAGCAGGGGCGGAGGGAATGGGGGGCGAGGGGCCCTTCCTTCCACAAAAATTATAATACTACTAGTACTATATTATGAAAAAAGACTATTGCTCCCATAACACAAAGGACTTCAGTCAAATAGCTTTAATAATATGTATAAGACTGTCAATTCCATTACATTCACTGCACGTATTAAATAATAGGCTCACCTAATAATATTGAGAAGTGTTATATCTACAATATTTTACAATACTTTTACAACTATTTATAAGTGATAAGTTGTTATTGGTTCTAATTTAAATCCACCACTTAAATTATTTTTTTACCCATCAATAACCCTATTTTTATGTTCTTACTGTAATGCCAAGACTGTCTCCTATATTTTTTCCCCATTTTGTTACCAATGTTTTTAGTCTCAAATCCTAAGTTTTTGCTATAAATCTACACAACTTCACATGAATATTACTATATTCTTAATATTTTTTCATTGATTTATTTTCACATTTTATTTTAGATAATCAAATTACATGCTTGAACTTTGTTTAGTTAGATTAATCTCTTGATTTGATTGTTATAAACTATGAACTGATAATAATTATTTTTTATTGAGTGAATATTTTAAATTAAACTAGGTATGAAAAAATAAATTAAAGTTTACATTTTATATTAGATTGTGTATGGCAATTACATTAACATATAGTGTTTTATTTATTATGTTATTATTATCAATTAGTATTTTTGAGATTAATGTTATTTTCAATTTTGTCTTTTAATCTTGCCCCCCTCCCGCCAAAAATCTTGACTCCGCCATTGACATGTAGTATCTAATAATTTATTTTTCTTTACTAGCCAAACCTCGAAATCAGTCACAACTTTATCAAAAATAAATCAGCCACGTTCATTTTATTTTGTTGGCAAGGGGTTTTGAACAATATTGGGTATACACACAATTACGGCTCCATGAATTGTTTTCAAGAGGTATTAAGAAACTTAATTTTAATTAAAAAAAATTTGAATATATTGAATTATCAACACCAAAGTAAACATATGTAAATACATGAAGTTTTACAATTATCCTCTATGAGGTTTAATATTTTAAAATTGTTATATAATAGTTTCTTATTATTTGTAATTATTTATTGTCAATGTTGGGTAGGTGTGACCATTTTATTTTGTTAAGTTTGTATAACATTTTTATTTTTATGCAATTGTCAATTGTCATTATCTATTTTTCATAATTTTTATATAAATATATTTTAAACTAAATGATAAAACTTAACCTAATGATCAAATTGTATTAATTATTGACTCTACACCCATTCATACATAAACAATACACTAATTGGCATAGTTAGTTACGAGTCATGTACAGGCGCTGTGGAAGCTTAGTTAGATTAATTATGTTAGGAAGTTAGTTAGTTAGATATTTTTGTTTTACTCTTTCATACTATGCGGACAGAGCTGTACTTTTACATTAAGCTTAATGCAAATATTCGTTCTATATAATATAAATTCTATATATTTACAAGTAAAATAAACGAATTTCATAAAATTACAACAAAATTTTTGCTAAATAAAATCTTGTTACATGTCTTAAAATTTTGAATATTTTTAGAAAAGGCAAATCTCAAACTACATAGACAAAAGAAGAGAAAGAAAGGTTAAAGACTTAAACTTAAAGCAATAAACAAATAAAACACAAAAAATGTGAACAAAAAAATAAAAAGAAGAGAAAGAAGGTTTAAGATAACTATATAACATATACGTGTTTCTTAGTGAAATTGAAAGTGATATGTTTTTAAATTACCATATTATCATACATTAAACAATAACGAAGTGAGAGAACAATGCACTTTTTAAAATAAAATAAAAATTCATTAGGTTTTTTCTAATTTAAATTTCCATATTTTCATACATTAAAAAATAATGAGATGGACCTATTAATGTAATTTCACAAAATTCACAAACCAGGCTTGGTTTGTAAAATACAACTAGGTCACACGGTTTTCTTAAAACTCACTTGGTTTTACTGGTTTTGACTGGGTCTTATACATATATGATCCAATTGATGACCCCAAACTTGTCTATTTGTTAGGTCATCGGATTACCAATCCGACTGGCCGGACTCAGCTGGATATAATAACAATAATTGTTAGCAAGGTTTTGAAACCCGAATTGTTCATTGAACCGTAAAAGGGAGAGGTTTAAGGTTTTTGAGATCAAATTGAAGTTGAACCGGAGTCGAACTGTGATGTCGTCATAATTAATTTCATAATGATTTAAAATATAAATAATTATATTAAATTAGTACAAATATTAAAAAAAATTAACTAAAGTATTGCAATTAAATATAGAGATCTATTATTCCTTTATAGAAACAAAGAGATCTATCTTTCAAATGTATTTTCTATATCATAATTCATAACTTTAAGAAATATTAAATCCTAGTATTTTTTTATGTTGATTAATTGAATTTGTGATAATATCTAATAATATAATAATTAGAATAAAAAATATATATAAAAAAAATGGTATTTGTGTAATTGTGTTGCATGTCTGCAACATGGCACTTATAAAATTCCGAATGCATTAATTTTTTTTTTAAAAAATAATATGTCCACAATATTTTCATAATATTTTTATAATAAATTCTAAGTGGCAAGTTATTATTAGTTATTATTAGTTATTATTATTGAAGTAAAAAAGTAATTTTAGCATTGTTAGATTTAAATTTAAACAAATAACAACTAACCACCTATAATTTGTTGTAAAAATATTATAAAAATATTGCGGACATAATACCTGTCTTTATTTAATGTGATGAACGAATAATATTTGTATTGCATTGCATGCAACGTGGCCCACTGTGTTAAGACAAGAATCAACTATTTTCTTTAAAATAAAAACAAAACATTAAAAGTTAAAAATTTCAACCGCTAGCTAGGCAAAACGTGGAACTCCAATAAATTCTCCCACCTGCCCCCACTTAATACCTTGACCACAACTCTTTCTTTACTTTTGGCCGCTGAAGCAGTGAAGCCATAATTCATTATTTTATCTTTCTCCTTTCTGTTCTTTTGTGAGCTCTTTGTCCCAACTTTGGTCTTCGTCCTGGAGTAGCCTACATCTACTTGCTGGGTTTCTTCTCCACAATCAACAATTTGCTCTTTCATCAGTGGTCTCTTTGTGTTTGTGTTTGTGTTTGTGTTTGTGTTTGTGTTATCAATCAAAAAGAGTTCCTTCTCTTGATTATCAAAAAAAAAAAAAAAAGCTCTCTGTCTCTCTCTGCAGCAGATTGGAAGATTGTGAATCAGTGAAGCTTAAGCACCTCCAAAAATTATCAAATCTCCTTCTGATCTTTGTTCTTCTTCGTGTTCTTTCATTTCTTTTTCATTTCTTCTAGATCTGATCATTACTTCATCCCGGTGTACCCAAAATTCATCGGAAAAGCTGAAGCAAAAAGAAATCGTCCGAACCTCAAAAACCAGACCTTGTTAGTCTTAATGTTTACGTTACTAACGGGGTAATGATATGATAACTTAATTTTAAATGATGTGGCGCTAATCAAATCCCCATTAAAAAAAATATGACCTGTAATAATATGGGCCAACTCGTGAATACACTTACCTGACCCGTTAAATCAAATCCCCATTTTGAAGCTGAAATGAAACAGTGAAAGTAAAATTCATGTGAAAATGAAACGAGGATTTTGCGAATCTATGCATATAAACAAAGGTAAAACTGAATATTAAATCCACCATGCCGCACAATCTTAGTTCTTCCACCTATTGTTTTACCAACCGGCAATGACTGTTCCCCTTTGTTTGTTGTCTGTGTCAGATGATTAGAGTCAAAAAGCAAAAGATGAGATTACATATCACAAGAGAAACCCATTTCAGGGCAAATTTTGCCAAACAGCAAATTTTCAAAAAAAAAAAAAGACGAACGGCATGCGCTCAAACTTAATTAGTAAATTAGACTGTTTTTGAAAGTCGAGTATGACAAACTCGACTTTGGGCTGGAAAATAGACGCTACAATGGCGTTTTTTTTAGTGGCGTTTTCAAAAATGCCACTATAGGTACCCTATAGTGGCGTTTTCTATAAAAGCCACTATAGGCACTTAAAAAACGCCACTATAGTGTTCATATTCCAGCCCAAAGTCGAGTTTGGCAAACTCGACTTTCAAAAACAGTCTAACTTACCAATTAAGTTTGAGCGCATGCCATTCGTCTATTTTTTTTTCCAGAAATGTGCTGTTTGGCAAAATTTGCCCCATTTCAGCTAAAAGGTTCTAGTGATTAGGTTCTCTCTCTTTCTCTATTTGAAGCCTAAGTGTGTGTTTGGCATTGGCTTAAAAAGTAACTAGCATTTTTACTATTTATCTTATTTTTGCTACTATTTATGAATCTCATTGTATTTTTTGATATTATTTATGGGTCTTATTGTACTATTTCAACTACATTTTAATTTTATTTATAATACTTTTAGTAAAAAAAATTCTATTTTAGTTACTTAAGCTGTTTCTAAATAGATCCTAAATGGACCAAGCACAAGTTCCAAGAAACTGATCGGAATTGGTCAAAAATCAATGTTAATCTAATCTAATACCGTTCATTAATAACTAGGTCAAGAATGAATTATTGGGTAGTAAAAATATGAGTTAGGTTCAAGTTAAGTAATTTACACTATTCAATTATTTGTTACTAAATTCATATTTTAAAAATCTCACCTTTAGATTACATGTTCTATATATTTTCAATATGCATGTCAATTTTTATGTTAACCATATGTTATTTACCATTCAATCCAATAACTTATCTTTTATGCTACAAAAATTTGAATTTAAACAATTGATTGATGAGATGACTATCAATATTTAATAATTTTGAAAATTTGTATGAAGAATATATGAAGATAGTGTAATTCAACAATAAGTTTGTCAAAATTCATATTCAATTAAAAAAAATATTGAGTGGGTGAAGTCTTGCAAATTTTCAAGACTATCAAATATCAATAACTAGGTTATTGATCAAATATAAGTGTAAGTTTTTATAGTTTAAAATTATGCATAAGAAATGAGTGAAATGATTAAATAGTAAATAATATTCGATTAATGTAAAATTTGATATGCATATTAAGAATATAAAGAACGTATAATCCAACCGTTACTCAAACTGTTTATCCAATAAAAAATTATTAGTGGGTGTAATATTCTTTAAAATTACATGTGCAACTTGAACAAACACACATTCTCTTTTAAAGTATGGGGGTTCATTATAAACATGTAGCGCGGCCCCTATATATATGCTCAGCGTTGGACGACTAAGTTGGACGGTCTTCAGTTCAGCGTGTAATGCAAGCCAAGTCTTGAACCAGTACACACAATATGAAATGAAAGCAGTAAAGGATATGGAGAAAATTTTTCATAATCATTCTCAACTGGTAGCAGTATCTTGGAAGATTCTGCTTTTTATTGGTGTGTTGTTTAAAAATAATAATAAAAGAAAAATGTGGAACATCAACGCTATGGAGGACCTTATTATAGAGTTTGAGTAAGATTTAAGTACAGTATTTAGGTGCTGTTTTTTAAGTTCTTTTTTTTTAATTTTCCGTGTGAATTTTTTTTCTCAAGGGATAGAAGTATATTTCTTAGTTAAATAGTTACATGACCAAATTTTAAGAAGAAAACCTAAAATCTTAAAACCTAAAGACCAAATTTTAAGAAGGAAACCTAAAGTCTTAAAATCTAAAGAATACTGTAACTAAGTTTTGTCTTTTATACATATCTAGAAGACAGGCTGTACAGCGGGATCGATTTTTGTATATGGAATTACATCCCCAAATTATGCCTTTGCATCTTCTTCTTTAATGATCAATGACACATGATGTATACTTTAACTTTACAAAAGTAACTTTAATTGATTCTTTTTGTGACTCAATTAAAATAAATTCACCTTTTCTTTCGCACTATAGGATAGTGATATATATATATATATATCAATGTTTTTGTTCCGATCGAAACGAACAGAATATTTCCTATCAATATACAAACTGAAATGCCACACCCCTTGTTCCATCTCAAATATAATTTCGGTCTATTATATTTGAGATGGAACAAGGGGTGTGGCATTTCAGTTTGTATATTGATAGGAAATATTCTGTCCGTTTCGACCGGAACAAAAACATTGAAGAAGAGAAACAAAGAAACGATGGAGACTAGAATGTAAGGGGGCAGGGTAATAGTGTGGTCCATGCTTTAGTTAAGGAGGCTAGAATGTCTTTTCCTTTGGTATTTGGACGGAGAATATTTCACCAAATGTTTTACTTTCTATAACCAAAGACTTTCTGGTTGAACAAATTTATCCCAGCTGGATGGATTTCTCAAAAAAAAAAAAAAAAAAAAAAAAAAAAAGAAAGATATGGAGTGGTGGGACATGGGTGAGAGAAAACAAACGAAGAGAGAATGAAATCAGGGAGTGGGGGGAAAAGATGAAGTCAAAAGTAATGAAGGAAAGTTAAAAAAAAAAAAATAAATAAATAAAAAAATAAAAAAATAAAAAATAAAAAAAATAAAAAAAAAAAAGCGAGAATTTGAACCTCTGGAGGTGAGAATGTAAGGAAACAAATTAAAGAAAATCTAGTGTTGGGTTTGGGCATATAATGAACTTTGATATGTTATAGGCAAAAATAAAACAAAATTATTATTGACTAGCCTAATAATTGTTTATATCAATTAAATTATTATTCTAATTAGAATTTACTTTGTACAAATTTATATTATTAAAATGCCTAAACTTATTTTTTTATAAGTCTATGAACATAATAATAACTAATTACTAACCCATGCAATGCATGGGAAATGTATTGAATGCGAGATATATATATATATATATATATATATATATATATTTTAGAATACTAAGTATTTTTAACACACAAACACGAGAAAATAGGAGAAGGTTTTAAAAAAACTTATAGTGGTGTATATCTAAAAGGACCTAATGCGATATATAATTTAATCTTGGTTTATTTTACTACAACGCCAAAATTAAATTAGTAAATAGCAGGGTTTCAAAAAAAAAAAAATTCATAAATAACACCATATGGCTAAAACAGATATGTTTTATACATTTATTAATATAAATAATAGTTCATGAAAATTTCATTAAAAATGACAATTTTTTATTTTAGAATAAGTTTAATGCATATTATTAAGTTAGGGTCATGTGTTTTGTTATTGTCAAACCATGCCAAATTACGTGTCTTTTATTAAGTTTTGATGTGTTTTAAAGTTGTAATTGAAGTCTAAGTTGAAGATGCAAAACTCAATAAAAGCTCAAGAAAAACACATTTTCAGCATGTACCTCAATAGCAGTCTTGACACCTCTCGATAGAAGCTCAAAAACCTATTGCCTCCTCGATAGAAGTCTCAATACCTCTCAATCGATCGAGCGTCACAGATCAATAAAAATTAGCAACGCGAAAAGACCATAACTTATTCGTTTGAAACTCAAATTGAGATCCGTTTGAATCGAAATTTTAAAAACATTATATGTCATCTATTAGAAGGCTTTTTAGAGAGAGAAACACTCTGTTTATGCAGCTAAGGTTTTGTAACCATGTTTTCTCTATTTTACCATGCCAAAGATTTTCAAAGTAAATCTAAAGATTCCATTGGTGAAGAAGCTGAAGTTATTGCAACTATCACAGACTTGCTACTGTGAAGAAAACCTTCAAGAGTTTCTTGAAGTCAATTGGAGGTTCCAATTGTGATTGTGGTGAAGCGTTCATATATTGGAGAGTTCAGAGGTTCTAAAGTAGTACAAGGTTTCCACTGTAAATTTATCTACTGGGTTTGTAGAGTTTAGGGACAAAAGTTTTGTACTAGATTTGAAACTTCTCTTTACTATAATGGATTGCTTTTTGGGAAGGTTTCTCCCCAGGTTTTTTTTTTTTTTTTTTTTTTTTTTTTTTTTTTTTTTTTTTTTACTGTGAAACTAGTTTGTTTCAGTGGTTTTCTTGGATCATCAT
Source organism: Quercus variabilis (assembly GCA_030445155.1). Classification (NCBI taxonomy): domain Eukaryota; kingdom Viridiplantae; phylum Streptophyta; class Magnoliopsida; order Fagales; family Fagaceae; genus Quercus; species Quercus variabilis. The sequence goes on from CP129455.1 coordinate 44,539,602, forward strand.
ATCTTATCTTATTTACTATTCCAGTATGCATGATATTAATATGATATTGATGTTTGTTTGTTTGAACAAGGATTATTCATAATAGATCTAATTAATAACTTGGGTTTAAAACGTGTTAATTCTATCAACCGGGATCTAAATTTTCCAACTAGTGGTATCAGAGTGGGTGCACTCTAATTGGATTAATTTCCTGAGTGTGATCCTTGACCCTTGTTGTCATAGATCGTAGATAATCACTTTTGATTCCTCCTTTGTTTGATGGTACTAACTATGTGTAATGAAAAGTTCGTATGAAAGCTTTTTCGCAAGCTCTTGATGAAAAATTATGGTTGGCTGTTGAAGTTGGTTGGAAGAAACCAAGTGAACCCCTTGCTACTTGGGATGATGGCAAGATCAAAGCTGCAAATTTCAACAGTAGGTCTTTAAATGCTTTGTATAATACTGTAACTAATGAGGAGTTCAAGAAAATATTATCCATTGAAATTGCTAAGGAAGCATGGACCATTCTTAAGACCACCTATGAAGGCACTAAGGCAACAAAGAATGTTAAGTTTCAAAAACTCACTAGTAGTTTTGAATAAATAAGGATGAAAGAGGATAAGACTTTTGATGAGTTCTATGCTAAACTCAAGGATATTGTGAACTTTGCTTTCAATCTTAGGCCCCTATCTGAAAGATTTCATGCCAAGATCACTGTCATTGAAAAAGCAAAGGACATTGATGAAATTCCTTTGACTAAGCTTGTAGGGGACCTTCAAACCTATGAGATGGGATTACATAAAATTGGAAAAAGTGGAAAGAGCAGGAGCATGGCTCTTAAGGGTATAGAGGAAGAGAGTGATGACTTTGAAGATGAAGATAAAGATAAAGATGAGGATGAGGATGAGGACTTAGCTTTCATAACTAAGAAGATTAGAAAGCTTCTCCAATATAGGAAAAATGATAAGAAAAAAGCTTCTAGGAAATCTGAATCCTTTAGGAAGGGTAAGAGTGAAAAACCCCTTATCCAGTGTTATGAGTGTAAAGGTTTTGGTCATATGAGGATAGAGTGTGATGACTCTGAAGATGAAGATAAAGATGAAGATGAGGATGAGGATGAGGATGAGGATGAGGACTTAGCTTTCATAACTAAGAAGATTAGAAAGCTTCTCCAATATAGGAAAAAGGATAAGAAAAAAGCTTCTAGAAAATCTGAATCCTTTAGGAAAGGTAAGAGTGAAAAACCTCTCATGTAGTGTCATGAGTATAAAAGTTTTGGTCATATGAAGATAGAGTGCCCAAACTACCTTATGAAGGAAAAGACCAAAAAAATCAAAAGGTAAAGTGCTGGTTGCCACCTTGAGTGATTTTGAGAGTGATCTTTCTAACAAGTATAAGGATGAATATGGTAATTATATGGCTTTTGCTGCCACAACCAATAAGCTAATTATGGAGAATGCTAGTGATAGTGAGGATTCTTTTGATGATGAAGTACTTGAGAAGTTGACCCTTGAGGAAGCTTATGATAAGCTATGCACTAAATATATAAAATCTGAAAAGATTTTCCATCTCCGTAGAAAAGAGCTTAATGAGGTAAAAACTGAAAAAAGCTAATCTGTTAGTCAAACTAGATAAGACTACAAGATTAGTTAAAACTCTTGTTGTGGAGAACACCTCATTAGATGAGAAGGTTAAGAATTTTAAGGTTGAGCTTAGTCAAGCTAGAACTAAAATAAAGAGAATTTTCAATGCAAAGCTTAATGAGGTATTGAGTGCTCAAAAGCCTAGTTCTGATAAGACTAGCTTAGAATATGTTGATTCCTTCGGCCCCTCTTCTTCCACAGCTTCTAGATCAAAGACTATTGTTGTGCCTCAATTTGAGAAAGTTGATAAAGATAAGAAATCCATAACTGATATGTCTAATACTAAAACCTTTGTTAGACCTCATTCTAGGAAATCTAGTAGTTTTAAAGCTACTCATGTTTTCACCATTGTGGTGTTCATGGACACACCCATCCTAACTGTTTTAAGTTGTTTCCTCATAAGCAAGTGTCAAAAAGGTCTCAGGATTCTTCACAAGATTCTACACCTTTTCTTGGAGAGTTATTAAAAGATTAGAGCTTTTTAACTCAATTAATCAAGGGGAATTCTATTTCCTCTATGTCCTCCGATAGTTATGCCAAGACCTATGCCTTTTCATCTTCACAGCCCAAGACTAAAGCTATGTGGGTTAGAAAGGATTCTAAGACTTAATTATCTTCTTGTTTGTCCTCTGCTTTAATTCTTTCCATTTAAAGTATGACATTCTTTTTTGATCCCATTTAATTCTTGTTTCATGCATATCATACATACTTGGAATCACTTGTATTTATTTGCATGTCTTCATGCATTTTTTTATTTATTTTTTTAATTAGCATTGTGTGTGCTTTTATTTTTTGTGAAAATTCAAACATCCAAAAATGAACGGTTTTAGACCTCTTAACACACAACCAGATTGAGTAGCCTAGTTAATTAGCCAAGTTGTTACTTAGTCAAATTAAACAATTCTAGATTAAAACAATCAAACAATCATATCAAGAATATATAGCAGCGGAATAATAAATAACACAATATATGATCACCTAGGAAAACCAAACCGGTAAAAAACCTAGGGAGGATTTTACCCACCGATCCTCAAGGCAAAACTAAATTCACTATGAAAGAATTGAAGTTCATACAAAAGGACTTACAAGCTCCCCGCTCGACTTCCTAGTGCTACCTACCAGTAGAACTTACTAACACAACCCCGTGCAAGCTCCGAATCCACGGACTCCTTTTTTCTTGAATTCTTCAATCAGTTACAAGCACCGACGCTTGATATTCTTTAAGCTTCAATGGCAGCAACCAAGTTGATCATCAAGATGTTGAAGTAATCTCCATCTAGAAAACCCTAAACTTTATGTAAAGGAAAGCTCCTCTAGATCTCACAAGAGATTTACATAAAACAACAATGTATGAGTAACAATACAATTAGAGCAACTCTAAAAACATGGCTAGGGTTTTGCCTTATATACCTAGGGCAAAAACATAAAACTCTAAACGTTTAATGAGTTAGGGCTGAGTTGGAAAACTGTAGAAAAATGCAATTTGATCGATTTTTGATCGATCGAATCTATTCTTTGATCGATCGAGCCAGACCGAAATGTCCCAATGCATCTACAGTCTCTCGATTCCAACTTTACAATAATTAATCAACTTTGAGCATACTTTAACAAGACTAAACATATTGTTTTGATCATGGTTTGCCAATATTACAAATTAGAGTTCTAAATACATAAATTCCTAAACCTTTAGAAGCTAACAAAAAACATTGAAAAATCTCAAAAAATACCCCAAAAAAAAAAAAAAATTCTAGAGGTTTGTTACATGGACATCAATATCACTCTCTTGAATTGAAACATGCTTGACATTATAGAGAAAAGTGGAAAGTGTGAGTGTAACATAACTAGTGCATGACTACTTTGAGATGATTATAAATGATGGTATCAATTTATAAAAGTCATGTATGCAGTGTTTTTTCTTCTTTAGCACATGCACACTTGTTACTCTTTATAACTCTCTCGTAGGTTAATTTTATGGAATAAATATTCACTGAGAACCTTTAGTTTCTAAGTCAAGCATTGATATGAGTCTTGAATAAATTTTGTATTTTCCACACATGTTGAAAAGATAGTGGAAAGGGCTACCTCTGATTTAGTGCAAAGCTACATGATGTGTTATTCATAGAGAGGGCTACCTATTTCAATAGTGTGAAAGCCACCACTCATGGACGTTTCAATGCTTATTGGAGAGAAAGGGTGGAAAAAGAAAAGAATTTTGTTTTTGGAGAGATAGGGTGGATAAAAAACATATGCAAATGCAAAGAAAACCACTATGAAAAAGAAAAAGGAAATTTATATGCATAGAGAGAAAAAGTGAAAAACAAAATGGATTCAAGCTCAAAATTCTTTGATTGACTTGAAAACCTTGAAATTTTGATAATGTTTATTTTCATAACTTTCCTCTACTTTTGAGGTTGATGTGAGTTTACAAGACACTTGAACATATGAAAACCCCTTGCATGCTTGTATTTTTATTTCATTGAGAACTATATTGTATAGTGTTAGGTGATCATACTTGGAAGTGTTTACATGCATTTGTACATGGGTTACATAGTGTCAAGCTTTACATAAAATGAAAGAGATAATATTGGTATTCTACGTGCAATCTCGTTTTTTTTTCCATGTGTGTGTGTGTGTGTGTTTTTTTTTTTTTTAATCTCCTCAAAATATTTTTCTTCAATAGTTGTTCTATCATTCTTTTAAATGGGAGAAAGTTGTTTTTACAACCCTTGCTCTTCATAGGGGGAGTTTTAATTGTTTACATGCATTTGTACATGGGTTACATAGTGTCAAGCTTTGCATAAAATGAAAGAGATAATATTGGTATTCTATGTGCAATCTCATTTTTTTTCATGTGTGTGTGTGTGTGTGTGTGTGTGTTTTTTAATCTCCTCAAAATATTTTTCTTCAATAGTTGTTCTATCATTTTTTTTAAATGGGAGAAAGTTATTTTTACAGCCCTTGCTCTTCATCGGGGGAGTTTTAATTGTTTGCATTTCATATGCGTGTCATTCTTTTTTTGCATATGTGTCCCCTTGCTATCCATAGCATCTTGTTTCATTACATTCATGCTTGTGTATGGATTCTTTGTGCCCCTTTGATCATCTTTATGTTTCCCTGGTGAAGCTTTATAGCTTTTTGTGCCCTTTGTCAATCATAACAAAAAGGGGGAGAAAATGTGATTTTTGGAGATTTTACATGTTAAGGGAAGCAATAATTAATGTTTTTGTAAGGGAAAGCTATGTTTTATTTTCTTAGGGGCTGTGCTTGATGTGCTTTGGGATATTGTACCCATTTTTTATTGGTATACATATTCTTAAGCTTTACTTGTTTATTATCTGTCATTGTTTTCCACATGGTGCGCATAACATATTTGTTAATTGCTTTCAAGAAAGACAGATATGGAGTCAATTAAAATAATCAATCCTAGTTCATGCTATGATTTCTCAGGATTGGTTGTTTTTAGATAGGCTAGTTTGTTCGAATATGGGTTCATTCATTGTATACGGGTTTCCAATTTTATCAAATGTCCCCGAAGGGATGTATTCGAGTTATTATTGTATTGGACTTACTTTTGTACTTGAGATTTTGTCATGGATTGACCAAGGGAGAGATTGTTAGGGTCATGTGTTTGGTATTGCCAAACCATGCCAAATTGCATGTCTTTTATTGAGTTTTGATGTATCTTAAAATTGTAATTGAAGTCTAAGTTGAAGACGCAAAGTTTGCTCAAGAAAAGCTCAAGAAAAATACATTTTCACCACTTTTTCAGCATGTACCTTGATAGCAGTCTCGATACCTCTCGATAGAAGCTCAAAATCTACTGCCTCCTCGATAGAAGTCTCAATACCCCTCGATCGATCGAGCATCGCAGATCAGCAAAAATCAATAACGCGAAAAAACCCATAACTTATTTGTTTGAATCTCGAATTGAGATCCGTTTGAACCAGAATTTAAAGGACATTATAAGCCATCTATTAGAAGGCTTTTTAGAGAGAGAAAAACTCCGTTTATGAGGTTAGGGTTTTGTAACCAAGTTTTCTCTATTTCACCATACCAAAGAGTTTCAAAGTAAATCTGAAGATTCTATTGGTGAAGAAACTGAAGTTAATGCAACCACCATAGACTTGCTACTATGAAGAAAATCTTCAAGAGGTTCTTGAAGTCAATTGGAGGTTCCAATTGTGCTTGTGGTGGAGCGTTCATATATTGGAGAGTTTAGAAATTCTAAAATGGTAGAAGGGTTTTTCTGTAAATTCGTCCACTAGGTTTGTAAAGTCCAGGGACAAAAGTTTTGTACTAAATTTGTAACTTCTCTTTATTATAGTGGATTTCTTTTTAGGAAGGTTTCTTCCTAGGTTTTTTACTGTGAAACTAGTTTGTTTCATTAGTTTTCCTAAGTCATCATATCTTGTCTTATTTACTATTCTGTTGTGCATGATATTAATGTTTGTTTGTTTGAACAAGGATCATTCATAATAGATCTAATTAATAACTTGGGTTTAAAATGTGTTATTTCTATCAACCGAGATCTAAATTTCCTAACATTAAGGAAGGCTATTCAAATTAGTTTGCAATATAGAAATAACGTCTGATGGTACATCTTCCATCCAAACTGACAATGAGGGAAAAGAATTGCTTCCTAGCTAGTGAATGAGCAACCTTATTACAATACCTACGTACATTAGAATAGGTGAAAGCTGAGAGATGCGAGGCAAGGTAGTGTATATCGTTTCGTTTGCAATATGTCCATATTAGGCCAAAGAAGTGTTGTCGGTCTGCAGCGTCTTAATGAGAATTTCAGAGTCACCCTCTAGAACTATGTTATCAAATCCCAGTTCCAAAGAAAATTCGAGTTCCCTTCATGTTGCCAAAGTTTCCACCTCCTTGACTGATTTAGGCAACTGTATAGGCTCGGACAATGATAACATAACTAGATCTTCAGCATTTCGGATCAAAACCCTGAGTCCTGCACGTTTAACGTCTTCAAAGATGGCCCCATCAAGGTTTACTTGACATTGATTATTATTTACATTGCATAACAAAACTTATGGAACATAAAAAATGTCATTATAAATTAACAGAATCTGTTAACACACTTGGAGTTGAATCTATTCTCCAATATACTGCTCTTGATCTTTTATATATATATATATAAAGAAATTTGATAAGTGCAACTCTTGATTTAACTTCAAAATAAAATACTTTAAAAAAGTTTTATACTTTTATATCCCTGAACTTATTATTTAATGGTTGTCTACTGTAGCAATATATTACAATACCCATCGATAAAACTAAAAACCCCTTAATCCTAGTCTATCATTTGATTTGAGAAATTTTGTTAAAATTCATAATTCATAACCCATAGATTCCCAATTTCCTTTAGCAAGCACTACTAACTACACAATGTTTGACCATTACTATTGATCCCTAAGATTCCTTTTTTTCCATTCGGACCAAATATTAGCAAAATCGAAATTCATAAAAACTCTAATATATGCATAAGCATCATTTCCAAACACATATATTTAGAATAAAAATTTCTTTATATTTATGCATCCAACATAAATAAGACAATTCTGAAACAAGCAATAAGTTATTCTAATCCAATCCTACTGTATCTACAAAATTTAGAACACCAAAAATGAAATTGTTATAACAATAGGTGTATAAGAATGGCCAATTAACAATTTGGACGGTTATTAAATTATATATATATATATATATCAATTTAACAGTATTTATTGGTTTCCAAAAAAAAAAAATTGACAGTATTTAAATATATGATATAAGACCAAGAGATTTAGTCTTGATCTAGGCTGAAAAATTGAGTGGGTTGAAGATTTGAGTGAGGGAGAGAAGATTTAATCAAGAGAGGGATTTTTGTTGAGAGAGGAGAGAAGTGAATTCTGAATTGTGCCTCTCCTTTAAATAGAAAATGCAGCTCGATGGATTGAAGATTCTATCGAGGATCTGTCGAGCACTAAATCTCGACATAAGATAATTTGTCGAGGTGCTGTCGAGGATTTGTCGACGGAAAAAGATTGATCTCGATGGATCAAAGATCTATCAAGAAGCTATCGAGAAGAAACCCAAAAATCTCGATGGATAGAGAATCTGTTGAGATGCTATCGGGCAGATAAAGAGCTCAGAAATTTTCTTCAATGGATAGAGAAACTGTTGAGATTCTATCAAGAAGAAACCCATAAATCTCAATGGATCGAGAATCTATCGAGGATCTATCAAGAAAAGAGAAAGAATGGCTCGATAAAAAGGAATCTGTTGAGGATCTGTCGAGCAGCTATCCAGCTTAAAGAAAAAGAGTTTTTTCAAGGGAGGAAAAACACATAAAGATGAATGCAACAAGCAAGCTACTCAACCAAAGATCCAAGCAACATATTAAGCTCTCAAAACATTTCTCAACATATATGCAAAGCATCTATAGATCCACACACACACACACACACACTAAACAAGTCTAACCAATTTTATATTTCAAAAACAAATTAAGACAGTTTAGTGAACATATATTAACACTTGTATTTTCTGTGATGGCCAAATCACATTGTACCTGCACATGTATCAAAAGTAGCAAAGAATTTGCATGTTGTGTGTGAAACATAGCAAGAGTTCGTAAGTGTCTCATATTATAAAGATTTAAGACTAGAGAGAATCAACTACACCCACACATAATCATAACTGCTTGATGGGGACTATCACTTTCGAGGTACATCATATAACTCCCACATCTCTTAGAAACACGCTTGCAACCATTTTTTTTAAAAGCATTTTGATTCTTTTTAATTTTATATTTCTTTGCATATTTTCTTTTTGAACATATCATGCATGGACCATATAAGAGAAAAAAGAAATACCCAATTATGTAAGCTAAAACATCCCAATTTTGCTATGCCTAAGCACACATATGTTATTCATGATTGACAGGCTTTAGTGGTGAGATAGTTATTTATGCCTTTTTCTTAAGATTTTTTAGTCCTTCCTGTCAAAAAGAGTGATATGAGTATGAGATATAGGAGACAATCTCAATTGTACTCATCACAAACACGAGCTACAAAGCTCACTTACTCAGTTCTGCATTGAGATGCTCATCTAAGCTACAAGAGATACAAAGTTTAGAAAACTTTATTTCAATAGCTATCCAGGGTACACAAATACCAATATACACAAACACACACGATTTTTGTATTTTTCAATTTTTTTTTAATGAAAAACAAAATAAAAACAAAAACTGAAAACAACCAAACAAAAACATAAAGAAACACACAAAGCATAAGACTAGACTGACTCAAAAACAAGAAAGCAAAACAAACAAGTAAGATATGCAAGCAAGGGGAGAGATAAAGTGAATAAATCACTTGGAGCCTTTTTCCTTCCACACCTTAGGTTTTGAGGAAGGACATTTCCTTTGCGTGAACCTTTGTTCTAGAGGTGAGGGAGAAGAATTGAAACCGTTCAAGTTTGAAAGGAACATGAGGGCCTTGAGAAGATCTCCAAGAGGACCTAAAAATGGTGGAATTTGATCTTGACCGCCAAATGATAACACACTATTGCTATGTTGAGTGGCTAACCACTTATAACAATTTGGACGAGTGTGTCATGAAGCTCTGTAGTGATGACAGAAATACGGCTTCTTTTATTGAAACTTTTTATTATTGTCCTTCTTAGTCCTAGGGTTCCTAGCCTCTTTCTTTTCAACCTTAGGGGGTGCTCCTAGAATAGATTTTCCTTTGTCTAAGTTCTCACTGGCTATTTCAGTTTTAGCTTCATTATTTTCAGCATCATTATCATTAGCCAGTGAAACAAAAACAATCACTAGAAGAGGCAATATTAGGAGATGAGAATTCATACCCCAAACCAGTTTTATCAGAAGCAGCTTTCTGAATGCTTAGCATCTCATCGAGCTTTGCACTTGAAGTCTTCTCCAATTGAGCTCTGACTTGAAACAGCTTCGCTTCAAGCTTCTTGGTCTTTTCAGTCAAGAGATTATTCTCAAATCGCAGTGCTCCAATGGTTTGATTGGCTTCATCAACTTTGGTAGAGAGCTCCTCTCGATCTAGTTCATCACTTAGTTTCTTGGTGGCCAGCCTATACAGTTTCTCATACTTCTCAGAAACCTTGTACAACTTAGCATAGGCTGTATGAATGTCATTTTGATCGTCCATTTTCTCAAATTTGGATTTCACCAAGTCCTCTTCTTCATCCACTGCTTCTACAACCCCCTTAATAGGATCTACTGTGGTAGTAAAAGCACTCAAGATTCCTTTGTCATCACTGTCTTTTGACTTAGTCTTAGGCTCAGTATCACTCAAGGTAGTAGTAAGAGCCTTGATTTTCCTAATCGACGTGAGATATGTTGGACATTCTTGTTTCATGTGTCCAAAACCGTGACATCCGAAGCACTTTGGTCCAGAGGGAACAGTATACTGACCGCCATCCTTAGCATCCTTCTTCCTTCTGTCTTGACTTTTGAATTGTGAAGATCTGGATTGCTTACAGTCCTTATCAAAACCTTTCACATTGGCATTCTTCATGAACTTCTTGAACTGCTTGGTGATGTATGTCTTCATCTTGGAATCTTCATTATCTAAAGACTCATCCGTCTTATCACGCGTTGCCTAGGCCTTTGTTGTCAGTGGATCTATGATCTTCTCAGCCTCCATATTGCCGATCTGTGCTTCATCTACTATCTAGGACCCTCCTAGCTTATAGATCAAAGAGTGGGTTTGGGGTTTTAAGGGAATGAGAATCGGATAGGGAAAGGATGTTTGTTGGTCTCGAGTTTTAGAGAGAAAAGATAGATGAGAGGCTATCTTTTGTGGTGGTGTTGGCTGAGGTTCACCATGGAGGAGCATGAAGGCTCTACCCCATTTAGATTGAAGAGATTGATTTTCAGTGAGAAGAGAGTTGATGGCTAAGGAGGCTTAAACTTAGGCTAATCGGAATTAGAGTCATGGAGGCTCAGCCATGGTTGGTGTTTGGTTTTTGAAGAGAGAGCTTGAGATCGGGAAGAAATAAATAAAGGAGAACTTGGATCCGAGCGATAGAGAGAGAAGAGCTCAGTGATAGTAGGGACCAGGAGCAGAACCACAACCTATTGTGGCAATGATGTTCGAAGATGGAGGAACTTGGGTGATCAGCCATGAGACTCTCAGAGATTAGAGAGAGAGCTGGGGGTTAGAGAGAGAGAGAGAGAGAGAGAAAGAAATTTTATGGCTTGAAGGGAGAGAAGGAAGAAAAGGAAAAAAATGGTTTAATAAACAGTGCACAAACTGCATTAGTGTTTAAGGACCAAATTGGTCATTTTTTTTTACTCCCAAAAAAAAAAAAAAAAACAAAATTGGTCATTTTTAAAAACTTTTAGATGTGCTTGGTAATACCTCAAACCTTGGTAGGTTATTGTAATTTACCCTAAAAGTTATCTCGAAGTAATTACGCATAACTATCAATGTCATAGTCTATAATTAAGAGTACTATAACCACAGGTAAATACATGATAAGGAAATAAAAGTAAAGCACTCTTCATTTATGTCTATTTCCACTTTTTGTAGAAAGGGTTTCTAGGCCGTGAATTCATGTGTCTTGCTCTAGTAACCAACATTACAATAAGTAAAGGCATGGAGAGCTTCATCAATTTTTTCGATATACCGAGATATATCGTTGTGGACATTCCTTTGGGGATTTGAAGATTCCAATAGAAGTTTTGTGAGATATAAGATACCAATTAACCTAAAATTTTAAGTTTATGAGTTTTGGTTCAATTATGTTATTTTCCTATTTTATCATTATTATAATTATTATTTTAACTAACTTGTAGCACCATGCATATTCATGGATATACTTAAAGATATACAATAAGATATATAATATAATTCATATATATATATATATATATATATAATTTAAATACTATTGATAGTCATTTTTATATTTTGTTAACTCTTTAAAAAATTTTGTAAGGATTTTATTAGGTATAAAATGTAAATTGTCTTTTTTAAAAAAAAAATTATTGTGCAGCACTTTTTTTTTTTTTTTTTTTAGGATTCATTTATTTTAGAATTTGGTTTTTGTTGTTAATAACTCACTTGGATGAATATTTATGATGCGGTCTCACATTTGATTCTAAAATTAAGAAATAAAACTCTTTAAGAATAAATAATTTAGGACACATGGCACAAAATTGGCACTCTAATTTGGAATTCTAATTTGAGTTTCTCTTAACTTCACATATTATTATTACTAGCATGTAGTCCGTGCTTACGCACGGAAATATTAACAATTGTGATGATAAGATGTTTATCTTGGTAGATTCAGTTTTCACATTGAGCATTATGAACGGAGGTAACTTAACACAAACATTTAAAAATCAAATTAGATACATAGCACAAAATTAAACTACAATTAGAAATGAATTTGATTCGATTTGAATTCTAAAATTGAAATTCAACTTAATATAATATATATGATTATATTTTTGTCCACTTTTAACAAATTAACAAAATCTGAATCTAGACACACTAAAAACTATTAAAAAAAAAGAACTGATCATTGAGCTTGGAATCTTCTTGAATGCGTCAATGAAGCGCTAATGTATGAGAGTGTGTGAAGCAAGGAAGAGTGGGATTGAACATTGTGTTTGAACCCGTCCTTGCTCTGAGAAATCTGCAAGGAGGAGGAGAGGGCAGTGTGTGGATCTAGTTGGTAAAGGTTGAGAGAGGAGGAGACATGGGATGACAATATAGAATTAGGAGGAGATGATATTTTACTTTTATAGTCTTTCTCGTTGAACTCCTTGGTTTTGGTTGTGGGATTAGAAGAGCTCCAGACTCTATTGAGATCACCCATAAAAGTGTACAGGTGAGATGTTTTTGCTTAAGCCAATGAGTATTATCAGTGTGGTTTTCTTGGCTTCCGTGTTAAATATTAATGCATCATTTATTTAGGCACAAAAAATTAGAAAATTTAGATAAAATACATGACATAAAATTAGAGTTCAATTTATAATCTCCATAAAAGTGTGTAGGTAAGATGTTCTTGCTTAGGCCAATGAGCATTATCATTGTGATTTTCTTGGATTCCATGTTAAATGTTAATGCATCATTTATTTGGACACAAAAATTAAAATATTTAGATAAATATATGACACAAAATTGGAGTCAAATTTATAATCTAATTAGATTTTTTTTTTTTTTTTTTTTGAGTTTTGGTTAGGACAAGTGGCGTAAAATTAAGAATCCAATTGAAATCTAATTGGATTTTTTCTCAGCTTTACCTATTATTATATATATAGACTAGCTTGTAACTTCATGCAAATACATGGATACATGTAAAGATATATAATAAGATACATAATATAATTCCTATATATAAAATTTGAATACTAGTAATAGTCATTTTTATATTTTGTTAACTCTTTAAAAAATTTATAAGGATATTATTCGGTATAAAATGTAAATTGTACATGTTTTTTTTTTTAAATTATTGTGAAGCACATTTTTATTTTTACGATTCATTTATTCTAGATTCATTGGTTTTTATACTTAATAACTCACTTGAATGAATATTTATGATGTAGTCCCACATTTTATTCTAAAATTAAGAAATAAAACTCTTTAAGAATAAATAATTTAGGACACATGGTGCAAAATTGTAACTCTAATTTAGAATTCTAATTTGAGTTTCTCTCAACTTCACCTATTATTATTATTATTATTATTATTATTATTATTATTATTATTATTATTATATATAGATTACTATTATTATTATTATATAGATGTGAGATTTGCCACTCAACTAATCACATCACTCCATTCTAAAAAGAAAAAACTAATCACATTACTCACGTGTGGATATTACAATAAATCTCTCCCATTCACTATGAAATACTGGCCACTTTAAAAATTAACCTTCTACGTACCCTATAAACAAGAAAAATAAATAAATTAATATAAAAAATATATGGGTTAATTTATCTACGTGCTAATCAAAGTAAATCAATTGAATACTATCATTTTTTGGTTTTTTTTTTTTTTTTTGGGGGGGGGGGGGGGGGGGTGGGGGGGGGGTGAGGAGGTTGGAAAAAGATTGTGCATTCTATTTGATGATGGTGATAGATCCTTATTGGACACAATTTTTTGTAAGGAAATTAGGATAATATTTGAATTTATATTTATGGATTTATGCCCGATCGGTGAAAGTGAAACTTTTGAAAGTATTTTATATCCAAGCGAGTGTTTTCAAACAATTAAGGGTCTGTTTGGTACGTGTGTTTAAATAACAGTTTTCAGTTTTTTTGAAAATACGTGTGGATGAAAAAGTGTGTGAAAATACGTGTAATATTGTTTAAAAATTGAAAATGTATGTTTAAATACATGTACCAAATGAGCTCCAAATTGATATCCAAAAATTTCTCAAAAAAATAAAAATTGATAGGGGAAATTACACTTTGCTCACCTGTAGTTTGGCCAAAAACACTTTGCCTACTTGTGGTTTAAAAATTGGCATTTTATCCATTTGAGGTTAGCTCCGTTTGTCTCTCGTTACCCACCTCTATTAAAACCAAGGGTAAATTTGTATTTTTGTTATCTTTTTATGTCTTTTTCCTCTCAAAACATTAAAAAAAATAAAAATAAAAAAAATCAAGGGAAAAGAAGATCTAAATGCTAAATTTTGTAAAAATTAAAACTTAATTTTTACATATTTTTTTTATGTATCAACTTTTAAATCTTCTATATTAACATGTTTCCCTCTTTTTACAGGACACACGTACACATAAATAAAACCTATGTTATGCAAAATCCACTACAAAATCTTGTCGTAGTGATTTGATATTGTATTGTGCAAAAATTTCGCATCACCCCCATAAGAACCGAGACTTGAAGTGTCAAAATCACACTGAAAATCTCGTCTATTCTTGAAGGAATCGAGCATCTCACTCCAACCATTGGTCCAGTTATATATCTGCCAATCCAGCACCACAGGAGTGAAACCCAATTTTTCCACAGTTTTAATGCACTCTAGTATATCCGGCCGACTATTGTCTAATAAAAAAGCATAGTTGCATCCCTCCAGGACCTTGTTATCTGTGCTTACAAAATCTACATTAAATGCTTGAAGACCAAAAGGGATTGAGCTTGTGCAGTGGTTGAAGCCTGAGCCTGAATTACGTGCTTTGTTTATCAAGCTTGTGTCACAACGAGATTTGCACCTAACAATCTCTTCATCAGTTTCTTCAATTGTTGCTATTATGTTGCAACCAAACGAAACGAAAAAGTTATTGGAATAAGAGAAGGTAAAAGGACTTCGAAGAGATTACTGAACCACCTTTGACGCGAACCGTATTCTCTGTCAAACCACTTCTACCAGTAAGAGCGATTTCCAGCACTTCCATGTTAATTTTTTTTAAGAATGCTCCAGTTCCATTGCAAACAATTTCGAACCAAGGGTCCATGTAACAACCCGATTGGATTCCAAAAGGGTACAAAATTCTAACATTTTTACACACAGATGGCTTTGTTTATCTCTGTGTTCTATAGAAAGAGGGAAATGTGTTAAAATATAAGATTTAAAAGTTGATAAATGAAAAAAAAAATGTAAAAGTTAGGTTTTAATTTTTACAAAACCTAACTTTTAGATCTTCTTTTTCTTTTATTTTTTAGTTTTTTATGTTTTGAGAGGAGAGAGACATAAAAGGGTAACAAAAATATAAATATACTTCTATTTTTAATAGAGATTGGTAATGGAAGACAAATAGAATTAATCTCAAGTGGGTAAAGTACTAGTTTTTAAACCATAAGTAGGTAAAATGTTTTTCGAATAAATCACAAACAGGCAAAGTGTAATTTTTCCAAATTAATATCCAAAAAGTGAAATCATAATCACGATTCACTCACGCTCATAAGGCCATAATTAAGGCCCATAACTTTCCTTTTGAGGTTTCCTAGAACCGAACCATTTTGAGGTTGAGTTCGAGGTTGAGGTTTCCTAGAATCGAACTGAACCATTTTGAGGTTGAGTTTGAGGTTGAGTTCGAGGTTGAGGTTTCCTAGAACCGAACCATTTTGAGGAGGAGGTTTCCTAGGACCATCCGCGCCTTTACCTAGTGTTTGCCACTAAACGCATTAAAGACAATGGGGGAACAAATGGGCCATGAAATTGAAAAGAAATTTCGATCAATACTTTTCTTTTTGTATTTCTTTATCCAATATCTTTTCCCATGGCTTTTTTTCCCTATAGAAACACTCCTCAGGCCCACGACACTAACATCAGCAAATTAAACAAAGACCTGAAATTAAAGTGAATTCTACAGTGTGGAAAGGCAACCGCCGAATACTTTGAAAATTAAACAAAGTTTTGAAGTAAAAAACACGTCTGCTGGTCTACGTCAATCATGATTTTGAAAAAAAAATATATATATTTATTTTACATTCAAAATGTATAAACTTGTGGCACGTAAAGGGGACATTGAATTCATTTTGTCATTTCAATTTCAAAATTAAATCTGGTAGATAGGGATCCGGATCCTCTCCATTTCCCTTTGAAATGGAGAGGGTCCAGTTCACGGTTGAGATTGATTTAAAATCAATCTATGGCCTAAAATCAGCCACGCCATTTAAAATGCACTTAACAGAACAATGTGACAAACTTAACGTTAGTTTTCAACGTTTGTTTTGTTGTTCTCACTTTCTCTGTCTCTCTCGTCAAAAATCCATGGCTCCTCTCTCTCAATTTCTGCCTCACTCTCTCAAGCGCTCCACTCTCTCGACTCCGATTGCGCCTCCACCAGTCTTTCCACCTCCGCGCTTGCTCTTTGCCTCTCCCTCAACCCCATGGTCACTGCTTCCCGCATACCCAACTCAAACCCATAAGCAAAAACAAAGAAAACTTAACCAGCTAAGATCCCGACCCCACACACTCGCACCCTTTTTAGACCCAGATCAGAGAGAGAGTAAGGGTTGGGGTTTGGAGAGAATCGGGTGTTTAAGTGAGAATTTGATGCTTTTCAGACCCAGATCAGAGAAAGTAAGGGTTAGGGTTTGGATAAAATTGGGTAAGAGAGAAGTTGATGCTCAATCTCCATGGCTACAGCTTGCAGCCACCGTGTTCCGCTCCACCAATTCTGGCGGTGGTTCCGGTAAAGTTCCTCTGTCTCTCTCTTTGATTTTTCCTCCTTTCAATTTTCTCAACAAAAAAGAAGATTTTTTAATTTTTTGTATTGTATTAGGATTTCGTTTTCTTTTGATAAAGCAATTGAATTCCCTGTTGTACTTGGGAAGAAAATAATGTGGAATTTGTGTTATTCAATACAGATTGTGTTCAAGTAAAAAGACAACAAATAAACTATTATGTGTTATTTTGAGGTTTGGTAGAGTTTTTCTTTGTTGATTATAACCTAGGTATCAATTTTTGTTAATGGGTTCATGTTATTATTGCTTTGGTTTGTTTTGTTTGGGTTTTCAATTCTAGCTGTTGAGTTTGTGTTATTTTGAGGTTTGGTAGAGTTTTCCTTTGGCTATTTCTAATAAAGGTTTCAATTTTTGTTAATGGGTCTGTCTTAGTATTGCTTTGGTTAATTTTGATTTGGGTTTTCAATTATAGTTGCAGGGTTTGTGTTATTTTGAGGTTTGGAAGAGTTTTCCAATGGTTATTCTGATTTGGGTGTCAATTGTTCAAAGGAAAATTAATAGCAGATGGACATTGATTTCTCTATTCACCTTGATGAAGCTGAGTTCTAATTATTTTTTCAATGTCTGATGTTTGTCTTTGGTGTTTGATTGATAGTTCAAATCTGAAATTTGAAATTGGAAAGGCAAAAGATTCTTAGTACAACAATCATATACTAATCTTAGAGAATTAAATACAAATATCTTGATTTGCATATTTTGAAAGTTGCTGGATTGATATTAGCAATACTTGAAGATGTTTTAATGGCTAGTGAATTTTTTTGGTTTATTTGTCATATCTTTTAAGATTGCTCTGGTCATTAACATTGTAGCTTGATATTTTTTTTTTTAATTTTATTTTATTTAAAATCTCCTTACTGATATTCTGCTTCTTTTGCTCAAGGCCATACAAACTCTATGGCCTGTAAAGTTCATATTAGATGTGGATCACTTTATCTTTTCTTTTCAGTTGTTACCCTTTTGAATAAGAGGTTAACTTATGATTATCCCTATCATTAGGAAGTCTTTTGAGTGTGTTAGTGTTGGAATTGGATCAGATAAGCATAGTGCTTATCTATATCCGTTTAATTGTATGGTGACCAGGATTTTCGGGTTGGTAAAGGAGAGGATGGATTTTTTGTTTTGTGTTAGTGAAGATGTAAAATGGAGGGATTTTTGGGGTTCTATTTTGAAGGCTTGCTATGAGGTTGTATGGGGTTTAGGGTAGGTGTAGAAAGGAAGATACTTTTTTTACGCTACTTTTTTTAAATGTAATTTATTCTACTTTTTTTAGAGGGTATTATTATATATTTGATGTATCATGTTAATGGTTATTCAATTTAGGACAAAACTTAGGTATAGTAACTTAAGTTCTATTCATTAGGTTCCGCTCTTAAGATTCAGCCATGTGGCTTTTAATTAAAAAATACACTTTCATCCCATGAGAAAAAATTTACATGGCAGAATCTTAAAAGGAGAACCTAAGGAACAGTATCTAAGTATTGTACCTAAGTCTTGCTCTTCAATTTAAACCTCACATGAAGTGATTGTTATCTAAGAAATTGTTGTAAAAAATTTCTTTTGTAACATAAATTATATTTATCATTTGTATAATTCTATGTGAAATTCAATTTACATTTTTTATAATAATTATTAATTTACTACTCTATAAAAAATGTTACGTACTTTTTCTCAGTTTTAAGGGTAGTTGATATCTTTGAAATTTAAACTCTTTTTAACTTTGTTATGAATGTGCAGTAAGTGGCTAATTATTAGGATTAGAACACTACATTTTAGGATTAAAATTGATCCATTTACCATAAAAGAGATATATTTGAAATTTAAACTTTTTTTAACTTTTATTTTTAAACGTGTACCTTTTCTTTTTTAACTTTTTATTATGGATGAGTACTACATTACCAAATTTTAGAATTAAAACACTACATTTTATGATTAAATTCAATTTGATCACTGTCATAAATAAATATTGGTGAGTATTATGTGTGATGAAATAATTTTTCATCACACTCCTAGGATTTTTTTTTTTTTTTTTTTTTTTGTAATTGGAAAATGTAATCATCTCAAATTATAATAAATGATCTAAATTAACTTTTGCCCAAAAAATAGAAGAGCCTCTGAGCATGTGCTTAGGTTTTTTTTGTAATTGGAAAATATAATAATCTCAAATTATAATAAATGATTTAAATTAACTTTTACCCAAAAAATAGAAGAGCTTCTGAGCGCGTGCTCAAAGGCTAGTAATCACTGATAACTTTCCTTTTGAGATTTCCTAGAACCGAGCCATTTAGAGGTTGAGGTTTCCTAGAACCATCTGCGCCTTTATCTAAATGTGTTAAGGACAATGGGGGAACAAATCGGCCATGAAATTGAATAGAAATTTCAACCAATACTTTTCTTTTGTATTTCTTTATCCAAAATGTTCTCTAATTGCTCTATCTTTTCCTTTCTAGCTATATATAGGTCATGAAAATATATATATATATATATATATTTTTTTTTTTGTAGTTTTTTTTTTTAATAAATTTTTTGTGGTCAATTATTGTAGTTTTCTTATTTTATATTTCATTCTCTTTTGTGTGTGTGTTTGTTTTTCAAAAAGTAAAAAATGCAACACTCGAAAGACCCACGACACTAATCACTCATCACTGACCTCCATCTGCAATTAACGTCTTCAGTTCTAAATTAAATAAAGACCTGACTTCTAAATCAGAGAGAATCATTACCCTAACTCGTAATATCTTTCTCATTACTATATATCTTTGCTTCTATAAACTATTGATTCGCAAGTTGTTCATCCCCCCATTCAAACCCAAAGCTACATTCCTCTTTGTGCATCTTTCTCAATACACAAGCCAAGGTCAAAGAACCCTTAACTAGCCATCCAAAGCCAAGATTAGTTACTTCGATGGAACCCTCCAAGAGTTTGAGGCACCAAATCAAGGCCAGAAACATCCTCTCAAAGAACCTAGTTGGCTGCATCCTCTATGGCTCAGAATCCATATATTGATGAACATCAACTCTAACGTGCCCCTCATCCCCCAAAATGAACATCTATGAAGCTATTCATAGCCACGTGCTCTAATCCTTTAAGCTATAGGCCTCACCCTAGACAAATTGGTCTAAGTGTTCATGTTCACACACAATGGAGGAGTCCCCTCCACCAGGCAGACAACCACAAGTCATAGCGCACTCTGCACAACAAATCCACTTTGAAGTTGACTTATTTGCTCAACAAATCATCGAAATATGTACGAGATACTATAAGAGCCCAATATCTTAGTAGCACCTTTGTCTAAAAGCCTGGAATGAGACTTCATAAGATAGAGTTAGTTTCCCAAATTTTTTTAGTAAAAAACAATTTCAATCTAAAAAAAAAAACTCATTCTTTTTATGTTGAGTAAAGGTAGTGTTGAGGTTCAAAACAATTAAATGGCCACAAATAGGCGCAAAAGAGATGGAAAAGACTTTGGGCCCATTTCACACAAAAAAAAAAAAAGAGAGAAATAATAAAGGGTGGGCTCTCACAATAAAGAAAAGGGAGAAGAAAAGAAAGAAAGGGGAAGAAGCCCAGAGGATCTGATCTAGAGGTCCACGAAAAAAGGCCCAAGGAACAGATAAAACCAGCAAGCCAAAGGAAGCCCAGAAAGAAGAATTGGGTCGGGACGTCCAGAAGCTCCCTAGAGGCAGGGGATCCCTGGACGTGCGAAGTGAAATTAAAGCAAATTTGAAGAGAGAAAAGAGACAAAAGGCATGCGGACCTTATGACCCAAGCACGCAGTAGAAGTACAAAGCAAAACATAGGAGCTTTGGTTCCAACCATTTGAAGAAAGAGACAAGGAAGAGTACAACTAGAAAAGCTGGAGCAAAAGCCAAAAAGCCTCAGGTTAGCCAACGGGAAAATCTGGAAATAGGAAGCTAGCTGGGAGACTTTCATCGGGTCACAACAAAAAGAAAAAAACTATGAAGAAAAGGAAATGACATGATCCTGAAGCAACCAGGCACGGGACAGACTTTAAGGGGCAAAACGGAGAAATCGTTAGTACCCCGGGAGCCCGAAGCTGTGCTATAAAAGGGGGGAGGAAAAAAAGGATAGGGCATTCAATTTTGGACGATTAGATCATTCTTTAAGGCATTTAAAATTGTTTTTCCGAAGTCTCATAAAAATTGTAGAAGAGACTCTGTAAACTTAAGAGAAAATAG
The DNA here is from genome assembly GCA_030445155.1 of Quercus variabilis. Taxonomy (NCBI): domain Eukaryota; kingdom Viridiplantae; phylum Streptophyta; class Magnoliopsida; order Fagales; family Fagaceae; genus Quercus; species Quercus variabilis. The sequence goes on from CP129455.1 coordinate 44,560,624, forward strand.
AGGAATTTGTTCCCGGTATCCCAGAGACAGCCACTACAGTGCACGCTCGGATTCAACAAATTCAAACTTTGCAAGTCTTTGAAGCCTGAATGGCTATCAAAGTCTGTAATTTTTGAATTCAGTTGAACCTTGCATCAAGTCTAAGTGAGTATTGTAATCACAACTAAAGGAAACTAATGAAATACACCTCACTAATTAGAGGATCCCTAACGTGTTCTTTACATTATATTTCACTTATTATGCATTTCCTTTACTATTAAAATGTCATTCAATACGAATACTCTTTTTTGTTAACTGTTTGTATTGTAGGAAGTTTGTTCTGTGCACCAATCAATTCTTAAAACAGCCATTTAGCTGCGGAGAATCGATCCCAGTCCACCAAGAACATCTTACACGGCCTAGGATCCGTGGGCCATAGTGCTAAAGAAAAAAAGGCACTCTCACAAGTAGTTTTTCGTGTTTTTCAATGTTAGGTAGTATTAGTAGTGGCGGCTCTAGGATTATTTTCTAGGGGGTGCAATGAGAAACATAAATTATATAAAATCTAAAACAAAAATGAAGTTGAATATATTGGCATTAAAAAAAAAAAAAAAAACCCAAATGCAAGAAGTTTTACGATTACCTTCTTTGAAATTTCATATTTTGAAATTGTTTCATGATATCTTCATTATTAATTCTATCAGTTACATTTTTTTTCAATGTATATAGCCAAATAATTATTTATCCACTGATCTCCCATTTGATTGATTGATTTCAAAATTTTTAAGATCTAAATGAGCTTTTTATAAGGTTTAAGAATTAAGATTAACAAATTTATACTTTTGTTGTTGGGCCTTTTAAAAAAAAAAAAATATAGATCAAATTAGTTTGTTATTGGACTTTTTTTTTGTGTTTAAAAAGACAAGATATTGTTAAGAGCATCAGATTCAAACTTATTTCAATTATGTTTAACAAAATTTTAGAGTTAGGGTGTTCAAATTTTTATTTAAGTGGTCACAAAAAAAAATTTTCATTATAATATATATTTTTTGGGCTAGTTCAGGGGGTTCATTTGAACCCCCTGAGCTTAATGTGGAGCTGCCCATGGGTAGTATTAAAAAAAATGAGTCAAAGTAAAAATACCATTACACAAGGTTTTCCTATGAAACAAATAGTATGACAAAATATTATTAAGAATGCTATATTTATGTTTGAATCCCTCAATTCTTTATCCTTTTTATTTAGATGTAACATATGGCATTTAAAAGTTCAATAAATGCCACATGTCTTAAATTTAGTTAAAAATAAGAGAGGATTTGATGTTTTAATGAGAGAAAGATTGACCCTTTATATTCTTTCAACCATTAAATTCTAAATGCTCTTTTTTGGGTTAAAATATTATACGCTTATTCCAGCGTGATGCATGTACGGGTGTGCATGGGTTGGTTGGGTTAGATGTTTTTTCAATCCAACCTGACTTTGATGGGGCGAGAAATTTCAACCCAACACAACCCATTATATATGTAAAAAATCATACTAAAAAATTAAAATAAGAATAATATTTATTAGATAGGTAGAAAAAACTATCAACTTGAACCCAACCCAACTTAAGGCTCAAAATAAAATTTCAATCCAGCCAAGCTCACTAACCCATGAAAAGCAAACTTAAGACATTAGATTGGGTTGGTTTTTTCAATTTGGAAAATTTCATATGTTATAATCATCATTTTTTTGCGACATTGCAAATCCTAAGTGAAGAATATATATTGACTATGTTCTAATTATTCTTCCCTTATAGGATCATATAAAACTAGTGGCGGCTCTAAGAATTTTTTTTAGAGTGATCACTAAGAAATCTAAATTATACAAAATTTAATAAAGAGACAATTTGAATACATCAATGTCACAAAAGAAAAACACACACACACACACACACACACACACACAAATACATGAAATATTACAATTTTCTGTATTAACAAAGATAAGAAAAAAATAGACTAATAAAAGATAAAGTGCAAATTGAAAATGCTGAAATGAGAATAATAAAATGACCACAACAATTTCGTAACAAATCTTATGCAACAAGTTGTTAGCCTATTATTGGTGAGTAAAACATGTCAATATTGAACTCGAATTAGAATTAATAATAACTTACCACATAAATTTTATTATGAAAATGTTGTGGATGTAACATTACTCTTATATTTATTGAACTCAAATTCTTATGAGTCCCAAGTAAAAATGTTCAATATTTTTATTAGGGTAGTCAAAATAAGTTAATTTAATAAATAATATATTTTTTAAAAGTATATATATACAATATTTTCAAGTTAGGGTGATTCCAGAACATATCAATTTAAAATAATTATTTATATAAAATTTTTTTGCATATATAATTTTTTTTTTTTGACAAGTGAGGGTGGTCCACCCTTACATACAAGTAGGGCCGCTCGTGTATAAAACCGCCAATCCTCTTCTTTCAATTAGCTCTACTCCATCAATCACAAACCTTTACACTGCCGCACCCTCTCTTGGTTTGTCCTCTCTCTCTCTCTAAAAGAGAGAAAACGAGTTGGGTTTTTTGAGATTAATTAGTATCTGTGTATTATTGGGGTTTCAGAGATGGCAAATAAGAGCCACACATCGCACAACCAATCCTACAAGGTCCACGAGAATGGAATCAAGAAACCCAACAAGCACCGCCACACCTCCACCAAAGAGGTACTTTGCCTTCTTTTTTTTTTTTTTTTTTTTTTTTTTTTCCAAAAGTAATTATGTTTTTTTATTTTTGGTTATGTAAATTGTGGTTGCGGATAGATCAGAAGTTCCTAAGGAACTAGAGGTATTCGAGGAAGTACGACAACAAGAGCGTTGAGTCTGATACCAAGGAATAGTAGAACGGATAGACACGAAGACAATCCAACATGAACTCATTTTTTATTTCAAGAGTTGTTGTTTACTTTATGTTTTAGATAGGGTTTTGATGGTGCTTTAATGCGCGTTTTTGTTTCAATTCTTAGCAGGCCAGGGCAATATTTCTCATGCCTTGTTACTGATATCTGTTTACATAAAGCATAAGTTCATTTCAATTGATAAATGTTAGAATGACTTGAATTGTCAAATAATGTGGCTTGAATTGTCAAAATTGGTGGCTTGACAATTATACATCAAACCATCAAAAAGTTGCAAGAAAATTCCATGTCAAGCTATAGCCGAAATTATTGACTTCTTTGATAGAAGTCTTGCATGTTTTACAAACTTCATTTATTGGCCAAAATTTATGACTTCTTGCATGCATGAATCATCAAGAAACGGCAAGGAAGAATGCAACTTGAACAAGTATTCATGCATTCTTTTGGTCTAGCCGAAATATATGATTCAATTGGCAATAAATGGTTAGCCACTATTGTTGAATTCCTTAGACAAATATTGGTGTTTCACATTGGTGAATTTCGGCTAAACCTTGGCTATAAATACAATATGTGTGGAGCAAATGAGAGCATGCAAGGGTGAGCTAGGGAGATAGCAAAATTAACTTCTTCTGTGTGTGTGCACCAGAGTAAGGAAGTTAGGGTCTTGCAATTTTGTCTAAATATAAAAGGGTGTTCTTTATTCATTTGTGAGAGAACCAAGGATGTATTTGGGGTTTGGGTTTGTGTGTGAGTGGTTTCAAGTCATTGTTGTAATCTCCAAACTATAGTGAAAATTATTCTGTCGCCTCCCGTGGACGTAGGCATATTGCCGAACCACGTAAATTCCTTGTGTCATATTATATTCTCTCTCTTCTTTAACCTAGTGTAAACAGATTTATTTCATCTAACACGCACAACAATAAACAACTTAATGATTGAATTTTTTCAATTCATCCATTCACCTGTAACCCTATCATGAAATACAGTTCCAAAGATGTCTTGGGCTACTATTTCGGGGAAAAAAGAAATTCTCTCAGCTACGAGAACCAGATGATCAGCTGTTTCCGCAAACTACTGCAGAAACAAGAAATTTTGGTAAGATAAAACTGTTAACAATAAATAAATTCTCAGTATACTGAATTAACTTTTTTGGTTATAAGATGATACAAGAGAGTGTGGTTGGTTGTACAGGGAGGATGGTCCTGCCATTCGAGTCTCTGACGATATCATTTAAAGACGTGCAATGCTTTGTTGATACCCCTCTGGTAATGAAGTGCAACTGATGATTCATCCCTTCTGCACAGGAAATGAGAGAGACGGGTTTCAGTCAGTTTCAAGGTACTAATTGTGGTTTGGAGCCTATAGCCTTTAATTGTGGTTTTTTGGAATTGATTATTGTGGGTGGAATATGTGAAGTTGTGAATGATTTGATGACGCTTAAAAATATTTTTTTTTTCCTGATTTAAGAAATAAATTGGAATTAGATGGCATGATTTCTGTGTTGGTCAAGATATATTGTTTATGAGGTGTTGTAGAATTGTATATGTTTCACATTAGATTATTGGTATTTTCTATAGCGGTTGCTTTTAGTAATGAGTGACGTATATTTACAATTTACGGAAGTTGGTGAGACAAGTTTTTCTTAAGAGGCTTTTAGATACCCATGTTATTTAAACAGAAAACTGTGACATGCGTAATGTCTACAATCTACATAACAAAGACAATCTAAGTCAATTAATAAAGTAACATTTTTAAAAACACATGTAAGTTAAATTAAACACATGTAAGGTATATATATATACACTTGCCTAATTCATTCTAGAATGCACTTATTTGGAGTCAGGTCAACTTAATTGATTATTGCTAAGATGTTGTGGTATAATCAGGGGCGACTCTACGTTTAAGTAAGGGTAGCATACACACACATACATATATTTGTGTGTATGTATATATATACACACACACACACATACACACTAAATTAATTTATTGTGACTACCTTAATAAAAATGTTGAACATTGTGATTTGAGAATTACAAAATTTTGGATTCAGCGAAAACGAGGGTAATGCTACATACAGAATATTTTCAAAATAATTTCATAACAAATCATATGTGGTAAGTTGTTAATGATTTTAATTTGGACCTAATACTAACATCACTTTTTTACCCAACAATAATAACTTTTTGCATAAGATTTATTGTAAAAATATTGTAAACGTAACATTACTCCAAAAAAAATTTTGGATCCCCAAACATATATAATCCTTAACTCCTTAAAAAAGCTTAAATAGCATCAATAAAAATGTTTAGATCATCACTTTGTGAGTGATATGACCCATGAAAGAGTGAAAATTGAAACTTTTGCAGCAGCATAGATTAGAAAATTTGATGGATGGTGAATAGAAAAGTGTGAACAGAAATGATGAAATTGAGTAGAAAAGTCAAAGAGCTAAGGGCTAGTTTGGATTGAGAGAAAGCAGGGTTGAGTTGGCTGGAAATTAACTGATTTTCGGCCAACTTTACTTTACTCTCTCTATTCTCCCTCCATTGTTAATTTTTGGTTAGTTTTACTCTACTTTCCTCTACTTCTCTTCTCTCTCCTTCCATCAAAACTAGCCATACAGAAGAGAAAGGTAGAGTTGTAGACAAAATGAACAAACAAAAACATAAAAGAAAATATCCTTTGTTAAAAACAGGTCAAACCGACCCAATTCAAACTTATGTGGGTTTGAGCCCCATTTTTTGGCTGGTGGGTCCAATTTTATAAAATCTACTAGTCAAAATTGGTCTCCTTCAACTTTCTCCAAAAAAAGAAAAAAGAAAAAAGAAAAAAAGCCTTCTAGTTAAGTTTAATATAATATCTTCTTACGTTTTTGTCGTATTAAATTAGCCTCACCCAAGCTTGATCATAATTAATGTATATTTAATAAGAACGAGAGTTTAATGTGGGAAGGAGGACGGCAGGACATTCCTCAATTACAGAAGGATAATTTTTTCAAATTTTTAAAAAATAACACATGAATTAAACCTTTAATGACGGTAAAACAAGAAATTTTTTTTATTTGATAGGAGTAAAACGAGAAGTGTGTTTTTTGTGGTTGAAAAAATATAGATATTGGGTTAATCTAGTGTAGTATAACGTGATTACAAGTATTTAAAGAAGCACAAGGAATGAAGGAAATATTCCTAGAGCTTTACAAAAAGAAACAAATAGTTCACTCATATGAAAGAGAAACAAGCAGCGACGTCCCTACTACTCCACTTTTTGCATGCTATCTCCGATCCATCGCATTGGAAATGCTTCAGAACAAGCTCGCCACACACACAATGCTTAACCTTAGGCGGAATACTAGCTCTCCATAGTCTTCTCCGAAGTCCAAACCCTAGGACCATATGAGCTCTCACTCCATCCTGACCCAACCTCAGTGAACAATCAACAATGCCAAATATAATATATACTTATGGGACAGGCTCACCTCCTGTTTTCTTCCATTTTTATATGTAGCAAACAACTAATCCAAAGGTTAACAAAAAGCTACGTCACATGCAGTGAGTAGTCTTTCTTGCTCTCTTCTTTCGTCTCTTTCTCTATCCCCAAACGCGTTAGAGACACCAATATTAGACCTGATGGAGAAGAAGGCTCCACCCTAACAAAAAGCTACTTTCTCTGTTCTTTATTATTTTTCTCAGATCCGGTGATGTTTCCGGCTTCCAACGGATCCTAGTCGTTCATTGCTAGGTGCAGTTGTGTGTGAGTAGTGGCGGCTCTAAGAATTTTTTTTAGAATGGTCACTAAAAAACTTAAATTATATAAAATTTAATAAAGAAACAATTTGAATACATCAACGTCACAAAAAAAAAAAAAAAAAACACTCAAATACATAAAATACTACAATTTTTTTGTATTAACAAAGAGAATGAGAAAAAAAAAAAAAACTAATAAAAGATAAAGTGCAAATTGAAAATGCTGATATGAGAATAATAAAATAACCACAACGATTTCATAAAAAATCTTATGCAAAAAATTGTTAGCCTGTTATTGGTGAGAAAAACATGTCAATATTTAACCCTAATTAGAATTAGTAATAACTTATTACATAAATTTTATTGTGAAAATATTGTGGATGTAGCATTACTCTTATTATTAAACTCAAATTCTTATGAATTTTAAGTAAAAGTGTTAAACATTTTTATTAGAGTAGTCAAAATAAGTTAACTTAGTAAATAATATATATTTTTAAGTATATATATATATATATATATATAATATTTTTAAGTCTGGATGGTCCCAGAACATATCAATTTAAAATAGTTTTTTATGTAATTTTTTTTCTTTTGCATGTATAATGTTTTTTTTGACAAGTGAGTAGACATGGCAAAACGGGCGGGTCGGGTCGGGTTCGGGTCGGGTCAATCGGGTTACGGGTCAAACGGGTCACGGGTCAAAAACGGGTCACTTTAAGCGGGTCAAAATCGGGTTCGGGTCAATCGGGTTGCGGGTCGGGTCGGGTTGACCCGTATTTTTCACATGAATTTTTTTATTATTTAATTTTTATATAGAAAACAACATGTATATGTCATTTGGAAAGTTATGCAATAAATTACTTAATGTAAAATGCATTATTTTGAATTCACCACTTATATCAAGAATGAACTCAATTAAACTTATTAATACTTATTCAACAATTTTAAAATTATACAAATCCTAACATTACTATCTAAAACAAAATAACACAAAGATAAGTGAAACAAATACACAAGTTTTATTTCTGCACAATATCAACATTCCAAATATAAAACAAAATTACAAATGACTTATTGGATAACTCATTTGATAAAGAATAAAAATATATAAGAAATTTACAATCTTGAAAATTAATTTTATAATCTATTATCAGTTGTGGTTGACACTCTATTTCAATTTGAGATATACTTTAAAATTTGATTGCTTACTTATTCATACATGGTCTCTTTTATGAATATCATATTATTGTTAAGCAACACACACTCTAGAATATATCATAATTTATTTTGAAAAACTGTTTATTTTGGACATAAATTTTTAAAAAATAGGTCTAAGTATTCATAATTTATGCTAATTTGATACTTTAGCTTCACTATTTTCACACTTGTGAATATTTCTTACATGTCTACAATTTTAAATCTATGTTTTTAACTCTACTGTAATCAGATTATCTTGGCATGTACTTTACTATTGGATATCTAAAAATATTCACTCATTACAGAATGTTCAACCATTAATCTTTCAATTAATTTGCATGTAGTTATGTAAATGTATCAATTGTTTCCTTAAAGTTCACAATAAACAATTAAACCAATATTGTCTTAGTTTTATTATTTTTTTACCAAAAAAAAAAAGTTTTAAAAAAATGGTTCGGGTTCGGGTTCGGGTCGCGGGTCGGGTCGGGTTGACCCGCAAAAAAACACGGGTCGGGTCACGGGTCAACCCGTTTTTGCTTCGGGTCAAAAAAAATCGGGTTCGGGTCGGGTATTTTTCGGGTCGGGTCGGGTCGGGTCGGGTCAGAAAATTCTGACCCGTTTTGCCATGTCTACAAGTGAGTGTGGTCCTAGGACCACCCTCACATACAAATAGAGCCGCCTGTGGTGATGTGGGCAGTGTGTTTATTGCTGAAGAGTGTGGGTAAAATATAAATAAATGGCGTTGTGATGTGGCTTTATTTTTTACCATTAGATTTTTTAGACACCGCGTGTCCTTAGCTGGAATAATAGCTCTCCGTAGTCGTCTCTGAAGTCCAAACCTTGCGCATTCTAGGAACCAGCCTGACCCAGCCTCAATGGACAATCAACAACGCCAAGCGGTAGGCACTTTGACCGTGAACACTCCTTTAGGGTACCATGCCAAAATGTAGTTCCGTGAGAGAGCTTAGTGGAATGGTTTTATAGCTGTAGCAATCTGTGGCTCGAAAAAATCTACGACCAAGTCCACCTTTCAACCCTGGCTCCCGAACTTCAAACATCAATAAGATCACTAACCATCTCGCCTTCTTCCTCCCATCTCCAATTTTCCAAATACTTCGCTTACGTAATAAATCCCGGGTGGAATGTATGCTTCTCCAAATGTATGAAGAGTTATGTCCTAGTTTTGCTTGCAAGAAACTGTTGTGAGGAAAAAACCTTGCTTTGAGATTGAAATCCGGTAGAACAAGGAGTGTGGTTTAGTTAAGAATCATCATGCAACCTTTTTTAGCTAGAAAAGCCAAATTAAAATAGTGAAGATCCCTAAAACCAAGGCCCCCTTTTTTTTCTTTTGAATAACAAAGTTTGGTCCAATTCTTCTAACGGATCTTCCTCCGTCCCCACTTTTTCCAACCAATATCTAGCAATCAGTGCATTGAGCTTATCATACCATGTCTTAGGGAGTTTAAAACAAGACATGTTGTAGGTTGGTATCGCCTAAATCACTGATTTTGTAAGGACCTCTCTACTAGCTTTTGTCAAAAATCCCTCCCACCCTTGAATCCAATTACCCTCTTCTTGATGCCATTGAATGTGATTTACTTAGATCTTCCGAATAAAATATGAGGCCAAGCTATTTGTCATAGCTGGCATTAGTATACTACTACCTATCAAGGAAGAGATATCATGAGCCATAGTATCATATGTGTTACTAGTAAAATAAATGGATATTTTCTCCCTATTAATTTTTTGACATTAGACAATGGCACACTAATAAAAAATCTGTATAATATTATTGCACTCCTCAATTGTTGCATGGCCAAAAGGTAAACTTTCTTTTGCAAACAATAAATGGGAGCCTTTTGGAGCCTCCTCTACCCATGTAGAGTTTGTATACATCTAGTCAACATCAACATCAGTTAGTTTTTTTTTTTTTTTTTTGAATAAAGTAGATAGGCCCTCAACACAAATCAGGAATTAATACAACTCAAGAAAACCACCTTGCTTGATGCCTCTTGTAAGTACGTTCGATATAACCCCTAGGTTTCCCATTAATAAGAACTGCATATGATGGTGTAGTTACATATTCCATTACTAATTAGGGCCGTCCATTGTGGGTCAAAACCCAATTCGGTCATTGCGTCACCCTTAAGAAGCTACACTCCTCTTAATCATAGACTTTGCTCATATCATGTTTGATGACCATATGCCCTAGCTTTCCTCTTCTCCTAGATTTCATGCTATGCTATAACTTATAGGCTATAGCCACATTATCAGAAATAAGATGTCTTGGGATGAAAGCATTTAATTTGGAAGTCTAAAATAATGAATGGAAGAATGAACTGCAATCTATTTGTAAGGACTTTAGAGAGTAGAGACTATTTTGTAAAGTACATTGCATAAGCTAATCGATCTATAATTAATAATTTTTTGTGGGTGTTTAATTTTAGAAATTAAAGCTATATATAGAGAGTCATGAATTAAAGCAATATGAGTGAAGGACTTTAGACACCATTTTAAAAATAGACATACCATAAGAACCAGGAGTTTTTGATGGATGCATATGAAAAACAGCTTTCTAGACTTCTATGGCAGTAAATGGTTGAAGCATTTGCTGCACATAGTACAATTTATTTTTTAATGTGACGTAAATATAAAATGCATGGCTCTAATGTACTAACGTTTTCAAATCACCATTTGTTTCCTTTTGATATGAAGTTTTCAAATTACGGAAAGGCGATTCACACAAATACCCATAACTTAACTTAGGTCCTGCTTTTATTAGAGAATATTTACATGAGAATTCGATGGGTAGATCATAGATGTTGCTAAAGAAGCTGTTGTCCTTAAAAGCAAGTAGGAAGTTGAACTCGAATGAATTTTAGTCCATAAAGAAAAATTGAGGATTTATAAACTTGGAGGAATTAATTCATTAGATGAAGACAATTTAATGCTTATTTTTCTCTTATATCTAGTTGGATGCTAGCTGCATGCTAGTGGAGACCAATGATTGGTATAATCCCATGTGGAACGAGTTTAAACATTTTTTTATTATACCCTCACGTTTAGGATCATCATGACTTTCCCTTAGAGTACAAATGACTCGTAATAATTGTTGTTAATATGGCTTATCAAAAGAAAAAAAAAATTGTTGTTAATATATACAATTTGCTCAAATATGCGAATTTATTATAGTAATGATTGCTCTTGTGAATTATTGAAAAAAAATATTCATGTCCAATGTTTCACAAATGAGAAGATCATCAAACTAATTTAACCACCATGGGGACTTTTGTGGTGATGTTTTTAAGTTTATTAATTTTGATTCTATGGTTTTCTTAATAACTTATTTAGCACAAAAAATTAAGAAACTTAAATTAGACTCTTCGTTTTTTGTAGTGTAGTGAATAATTAATTGCACCAAAATTAAGAAAATTGGATGAGACATATTACATAAATTTATGGTACCCCACTTCCCCACCAACCACCTGTGATTTGAGGGTTTCCTTTCTCAGTAGGGCGCATGTACAGGTGTCTGTGCATAAGTTTTATTTTTCCTGCCTTCAAATTTTGATGGGATGATGGTAAATCTAAAGTAAACATCTTTTTTTTTTTTTAATATATATTTTTCTTCTTCTTCATCATTTTTTTTTTGATTAATGGAGACATAGTTGGTAAGGATTAAAAGATCAACCATCCATCAAGTTATACAGAGTGATTCTACTTGCACTTACTCTTTTTTTTTACTATAACTATAAGACTGATCATTTTTAGTTATAAATATTGTCAAAACTTGTTTTGCAACAAAAATGCAAATGACTTTTTAAATGAGTAGTTGATTTGTATAACGAAAGGGAAATTATCACGAGTTTAATATATAATTAATCTTAGACTATTTTTTATATTTTAAAGAATGTCAAATTCTTTTTGGTAAATGATGGATTTAAATGTATTGAGAAATGAATATTTTATGTTTTTTCTTTTGTATATATGGTGTTAATATTGAATGGATATTAGTTTCATTTTTAGTTTTGAATCTTAGTATATTTTTAAATTTATTTAAAATAATTGGCTTATAACTTAGCCTCCCCAAAGCTAAAATCCTATCCCTGGCAGTGCATCTATAAGGTTTCAAGAACATTCACCACTATTTTGTCACCGCTGAAATCCTTGTGATTCCATCTTCTTTCAGAAATTTTACCCACTTATGCCAACACAAAAAATAAAAAATAAAAAATAAGAGTTTAAAACTGAGTCACACACTTCGGACAATCACAGAGAATTAAAACAATAAAAGCAGTCACTCAGATGGCTCTTCTTTTTTTCTTTTTTCTTTTTTCTTTTCTTTATTTAAACTCATAAGAAATCATGGTATTCTAATTAAACTCATACTTTAAGATGAACGTAAGACCTAAAAGCTCCATAAATTAGAAGCCATATACAGTACGTTGGTATGGGTAATTATCACAGAGGCTAAGACAAAACTGTAGTCAGTATTCAGAGGTGGAAGTTGGCTATTGACTTGGGTTGCTGGTACTGCGTTAACACGGTCGCCAATGCTGGAACTATATTTGCGTAGTTTAACGAAGAGTGCAACAAAGAGGATCAGGAGAAAAAAGACTTGCTCCTTCGTCTCAAAGTGTTTAGAATATCAAATCTAAAATGCACCTCCTCGGCCCATTTCGCATAGCAATCCCTCATTAGCTCCCCATTTAGCCCTAATCCCAATACTACCATAAAGGTCACAGAGCTCTCAATCCAACAACTACCTTATACAATGATCCTTCCTATGATTACTCAGACAACAACTGCCTTATACACAATCCGTGACAAGATAATTAGTCTCACGTACGCATACCTACGTACACCGGTACACGCACATGTACGTGTAGACAGGAGACAAATCTTTTTTTAAATTTTGATTTTTTGTTTTTTATCGTAATATAATCATATTTACTAGAGGTTTTTAGGAAAGATATACTTGGCCTGTTCAATTTTTTTTTTTATAAATATTTATGTTCTTCTTAGTTTAAATATATGATAACCCTTTTAAGATTTATGTCAATTAAGTGAAAAGATATATATAAAAGATGCTTTAAATTTAGCATAAATTTTTTTGTTCGTAAAATGTAATAATATCTCTCCAATCTATGACTCCTATTTTATTATATCATTTAATTTTTATTGTTATAATCGCATATTTACAATTTATAATTTATTTAATCACAATTTTTTTTTAAATAATTTAATTGTGGTGGGAGGGCTTCATAATCTTGCTCTCATATACATTAACAAATTGCTATAGAAAGTGTTTTATATAATATTTATGAGACATGTAAATCACTGAGCACATGACATGTGATTATATATATATATATATATATATAATTCTTTTATATAAAAATTTCGAAATTAGAACATAATAAAAAATTATACTACATATAAATGATAATGATGTAAATTTTTTTCTTCGGCTTATAGTTTTGTGATGTTTTACTCTTTTAGATAAGATATAGAATAGTTAGATTCAATTTTTATATTTACATATTTGTACATTGATAATATTAAGTGCTCATTTGGCCTCCGCGATTTTGCAGGGAAAACTGATATTGTGAAATTATGTGTGTATGGCATTGTGTTTATAAACGGATTGCATTTTTGTAAGTGCTATAAAACATATTATTGAAATCACACAACCAACAAGCTTTTCATAAATGTGTGTTTTTAAGATTTCACACTACTGTATTTTTATGTATGCAGAATCCAAAATACGTACAAAGGGAAAAAAAAAAAAAAAAAAACTATCGCACATAATATAAATGCTCAAAATAATAAGGAAAATAGGAAATAGACATGACTTGAAGTCACAAAACATAACCGGTGTATGTGAAATAAACAGTGCTCAAAACTAACCGTTGTACCCTCTCATTTGTGTCACCGTCTCCTCCCTTGTATCCTGTTCACCTTTTCTTTACCTTTAATGTCTCAAACCATGAATTTGTTTTATCTATTTTGAATGCATGATATTTTACCAAAAGGGGATATCCAGATTCTTTCGATTTTATATTATATAATGTGGATAGTGAAGGAGGAAGACTGAAAATTTTACTGACGCTTAGTAATTGGATTTAGATCACCCTGCTTATTGTGTCATAGAGAATGGTGCTTTATACAGCTATTTGTATTGACTGAAGCAACATAATCCTTTTTTTTTTCTTAAATAGTATAGTGCAATTAGTTATAAATGAACTGTTTGTTAGTTTGAATTTTTGCCTTATGCATAGTCAGAATATATCTTTTAATCAATTTTAGGTCAGAAGTCACCTTGGTCAACTAAGTGATTATCTTTATGTATGAAGTTTCGTCAGATGATGATGATAATAATAGTAACATATTATTATTATTATTATTATTGGTTTTTATAAATTTATTATTATTGTTGTTATTAATGCAATTTTTAATATTGATTTCATTAAAAAAAATGACAAAAAATATAGTTAAATCTTTTTGGTAATTTATCCTAGAAACACCAATCTTCGATCAGTGTTATTCAAATGCTTAGTTGTGATTTTGAAAATCAAAATTTCACTTTTTCACATTTTTTAATTTTAAAATTCCAAAATTGCTATATATTTTCGTGTATGGATAGGTTCTTTACCTATGGATTGTTGTACTGGTTGAACTAATTTTTTTCTAATAAAATTGCTATATATTTTTTCATGTGTGGATAGGTTCTTTATCTATGGATTGTTGTACTGGTTGAACTAATTTTTTTCTAATAAAATTCTAACTTGATTCTGAAAAAAAAAAATTGCTATTTTTTTAGAAACCCACTTTTTAAAACAGTTACCCAAATGAACCCTAGGGTTTTCTCATCCTTTTGGTGCTTTCTTACACAGTTGTATATGCTGCAATTTCAATACACCCACACATGACACACCAGTCTATTATAACAACACGATCATATTAGCAAGTAAAAACAGAGAGAGGGAGAGAGGGGTGGGGGGGGGGGGGGGGTGGGGAGAGAGATACCCAAACCCAACCAAAACAAGAAAAGAAAACCTACTTTCATATGCAACAAATTAAAGGGCCCGGTTGAGAATGGAATTCTCAATCTATGCACTTTGTAGCGAACCTTTCCCCTCACAACTGTGAAACACCTGAGATAGTCGATGCTTCTTATTTAATAAACCTACAAAACAGCGTGGAATTCTAACTGATAAGAAATTCTACTTCATGAATGAAGATAATTTTCGTACACACGTACGTAAAAGCTGCAAATAATCAGAAGACTTACACAGAATATGTTGGTAATTATCAGACAGAGACTGAGACAGAGATGTCGCCAGTATTCGCATCCGACGTTGGGGCATTGATTTCGTTTCTGGTTCTGTCGTTTCCACCATCTATATGGCCAGCACTGCTGGAACTACACTGGCTTAGTTTGTTAATGAGTTCAACAAAGAGGATCAAGAATAAAAGTACAGACACAGCGAGTTTGAGCAACTTTTCCTCCCTGTTATTAGTTACAAAAAGAAGTTGTATTAGTAATACCGGCGACAAAAAATATATCTAGTTATTAGTTGTTAATGACTTTAGCTATTGTTACCCAGTAGGAGAAGGAGACATGGATGATTGAGCAGAAATGATCATTGTAGGAAGAGACGGAAGAGGTGGAGCAGCCGGAGGGTTTGCAACTGTGCAAGCGGTGGAAGGAGGCAGAAATGGTCGGGTCATGGTACCTGACTTTGAAAATTGAATAATCTGCAACGCTTGAATTGAAAGTGTGGTAAAGTGTTTGAAAGGGTTTGTGAGTTGTGACTTGAAGAACAAAATTTATACACAAATATATAGAGTAATGTTTATTTCATAAAGTCAGGTTTTTATGTTATTTATTAGATTATGTATTAAATTTTGTAAAACAATTTGTTTGTAACAAATTTTTTTTTTTTTTTTTTTCTACAAATAAAACAAGAGATATAAACTTTTTTATAAACTACTGATGTGGTGAATAATTATAATATACTAGTACTATATTATGAAAAAAGACTATTGCTGTCATAACACAAAGGACTTAGTCAAATAGCTTTAATAATATGTATAAGCTTGTCAATTCCATTACATTCACTGCACGTATTAAATAATAGGCCCACCTAATAATAATGAGAAGTGTTATATCTACAACATTTCACAACACTTTTATAGTTAATCATAAGTAATAAGTTGTTATTGATTCTAATTTGAATCCACCACTTAAATTATTTTTTTATTCATCAATAACAACCAATAACAACTTACAGTCATTTAAGATTTGTTGTGAAAATATTATGGATATAGCAATTCTCAACAATAATGAAACCAATTGTAGTGTACATACTTTTGCACCACTATTTTGTTGAAAAATCTAAAAACCAAAAATCCTATTTTTATGCTCTTACTGTAATGCCAAGACTGTCTCCTATAAATTGTGAACTGATAATAATTATTTTTATTGAGTGAATATTTTAAATTGAACTAGGTATGAAAAAATAAATTAAAGTTTACATTTTATATTAGATTGTGTATAGCAATTACATTAACATATAGTGTTTTATTTATTATGTTATTATTATCAATTAATATTTCTCAGATTAATGTTATTTTCAATTTTGTCTCTTAATCTTGCCTTTCCTCCTGCCAAAAATCCTGACTCTGCCACTGACATGTAGTATCTAATAATTTATTTTTCTTTACTAGCCAAGCCTCGAAATCAGCCACAACTTTATCAAAAATAAATAAATAAATCAGCCACATTCATTTTATTTTGTTGGCAAGGGGTTTTGACCAATATTGGATATACACACATTGACGGCTCCATGAATTGTTTTCAAGAGGTATTAAGAAACTTAATTTTAATTAAAAAAAATTGAATATATTGAATTATCAGCACCAAAGTAAACATATGTAAATATGTGAAGTTTTACAATTATCTTCTATGAGTTCTAATATTTTAAAATTGTTACATAATAGTTTCTTATTATTTGTAATTATTTATTGTCAATGTTGGGTAGGTGTGACCATTTTATTTTGTTAAGTTTGTATAACATTTTTATTTTTAGGCAATTATCACTTGTCATTATCTATTTGTCATTATTTTTATATAAATATATTTTAAACTAAATGATAAAACTTAATCTAATGAAATTGTATTAATTATTGACCCACATCTACACCCATTCATGCATAAATAATACACTAATTGACATAGTTAGTTACAAGTCATGTACAGGTGCCGTGGAAGCTTAGTTAGATTAATTATGTTAGGAAGTTAGTTAGTTAGATATTTTTGTTTTACTCTTTCATACTATGTAGACAGAGCTGTACTTTTACATTAAGCTTAATGCAAATATTCTTTCAATCTAATATAAATTCTATAAATTCACAAGTAAAATAAACGAATATCATAAAATTACAACAAAATTTTTGCTAAATAAATCTTGTTACATGTCTTAAAATTTTGAATTTTTTTAGAAAAGGCAAATCTCAAACTACATAGACAAAAGAAGAGAAAGAAAGGTTAAAGACTTAAACTTAAAGCAATAAACAAATAAAACACACACACACACACACACACAAAAGAGAGAGAGAGAGAGAGAGAGAAAAGAAGGTCTAAGATAACTATTTAACATATACGTGTTACTAAGTGAAATTGAAAGTGATATGTTTTTAAATTATCATATTATCATACATTAAACAATAACGAAGTGAGAGAACAATGGACTTAAAAAAAAAATTCATTAGGTTTTTTCTAATTTAAATTTCCATATTTTCATACATTAAAAAATAATGGGATGGACCTATTAACGTAATTTCACAAAATTCACAAACCAAGCTTGGTTAGTAAAATACAACCGGATCACACGGTTTTCTTAAAACTCACTAGGTTTTACCGGTTTTAACTAGGTCTTGTACATATATGATCCAATTGATGACCCCATATTTGTCTATGTGTTAGGTCATCGGATTAACAATCCGACCAGCCGGGATTAGCCGGATTTAATAACACTAGTTGTTAGTCTTAATGTTTACATTATTAACGGAGTAATGATATGATAACTTAATTTTAAATGATGTTGCACTTATCTAATATTAAATTTTTTATTAAAAAAAAAATGACCTGTAATAATACAGGCCAACTCGTTAATACACTTACCTGACCCATTAAATCAAATCCCCATTTTGAAGCTAAAATGAAACAGTGAAACTAAAATTCATGCGAAGATGAAATGAGGATTTTGTAAATCTATGCAAATAAACAAATTAAGGTAAAACTAAATATTAAACCCACCATGCCGCACATTCTTAGTTCTTCCACCTATTGTTTTACCAACAGGCAATGACTGTTCCCCTTTGTTTGTTAAGTCTGGGCTAGATGATTAGAGTCAAAAAGCAAAAGATGAGAGTACAAATCACAAGAGAAACCCATTTGAGCTAAAAGGATCTAGTGATTAGGTTCTCTCTCTTTCTCTATTTGAAGCCTAATTGTGTGTTTGGCGCATTGGCTTAAAAAGCTAGCATTTTTTATTATTTATCTTATTTTTGCTACTATTCATAGATCTCATTGCACTTTTTGGTACTATTCATGAGTCTCACTGTACTATTTCAACTACCTTTTAGCTTTATTTACAGTACTTTTAGCAAAAAATTTTCAATTTTAGTTAAATAAGCTATTTCCAAACAGACCATAAATGGACCAAGCACAAGTTCCAAGAAGCTGATATCGGAATTGGTCAAAAATCAATGTTAATCTAATATAATCTAATACCGTTCATTAATAACTAGGCCAAGAATGAATCATTGGGTAGTAACAATATGAGTTAGGTTCAAGTTAAGTAATTTACACTATTCAATCATTTGTTACTGAATTCATATTTTGAAAATTTCACCTTTAGATTACATATTCTATATATTTTTAATATGCATGTCAATTTTTAAGTCAACCATTCAATCCAATAACTTATCTTTTATGTTACAAAAATTTGAATTTAAACAATTGATTGACTAGATGACTATCAATATTTAATCATTTTGAAATTTTGTATGAAGAATATATGAAGATGGTGTAATTCAACAATAAATTTGTCAAAATTTGCATTCAATTAAAAAAAAAAAATTTGAGTAGTGTAATCTTGCAAATTTTCAAGACTATCAAATATCAATAACTAGGTTATTGATCAAATATAAGTGTAAGTTTTTATAAAATTATGCATAAGAAATGAGCTAAATAATTAAATAGTAAATAATGTCCGATTATTGTGAAATTTGACACGAATATTAAAAATATAGAGAACGTGTAATCCAACCGTTACTCAAACTATTTATCCAATAAAAAATTATTAGTGGGTGTAATATTCTTTAAAACTACATGTGCAACTTGACCACGCACATTCTCTTTTAAAGTAAGGGGGTTCATTATAAACATGTAGCGCGGCCCCTATATACATGCTCGCATCACACGCGTATACCCAAACGTATTGAGCTTGAATCATAAACATGAACTAATATAAGATTTAAAGTGTTACGACCCTTTACGGAGACAAATAGAGTACAATGAAAAAAAAAAAAAAAAAATAGCGGACGACTAAGTTGGACGGTCTTCGGTTCAGCGTGGAATGCAAGCCAAGTCTTGAACCAGTACCCACAAATATGAAATGAAAGAGGTAAAGTTTTGAAATCATGAGTACACATAAATATGAAATGAAAGCTGATAAGGGGAATTTTTAATTGGAAAAATAAGTTGATTTCCAAAGATCCGTCAACTCTATTATGCATACTGAAGACAGTAAGCTGAATGTAGTAAGCTGAAGGCAGTAAGCTGAAAGGAGTAAGCTGAAGACAGTAAGCTGAAGGTAGTAAGCTGAAGGCAGTAAGCTGAAGGTAATAAGTTGAAGGCAGTAAGCTGAAGGCAGTAAGCTGAAGACAGTAAGCTGAAGGCAGTAAGCTGAAGACAGTAAGCTGAAGGCAGTAAACTGAAGACAATAAGCTGAAGGGAGTAAGCTGAAGGCAGTAAGCTGAAGACAGTAAGCTGAAGGGTAAGCTGAAAGCAGTAAGCTGAAGACAGTAAGCTGAAGGTTAAGCTGAAGGCAGTAAGCTGAAGGCAGTAAGCTAAAGGCAGCAAGCTGAAGGCAGTAAGCTGAAGACAGTAAGCTGAAGGCAATAAGCTGAAGGGTGTAGGCGAAGCTGACGACCCTAACGAGGTCGTAGGCAAAGCTGATGACCCTGATGAGGGAGTAGGCAAAGCTGACGATCCTAAAACTGACAACCCTAACGATGTCATAGGCAAAGCTGACGACCCTGACGATGGAGTAGGCAAAGCTGACAACCCTAAAGCTGACGACCCTAACGAGGTCGTAGGCAAAGTTGACGACCCTGACGATGGAGTAGGCAAAGTTAACGACCCTAAAGCTGACGACTCTAACGAGGTCGTAGGCAAAGCTGATGACCCTGATGAGGGAGTAGGCAAAACTGACGACCCTGACAAGGCAGTAGGCGAAGCTGACGACCCTAACGAGGGAGTAGGCAAAGCTGACGACTCTAAAACTGACGGCTCCAATGTATTCTTGACTTGATCACCACGCATAAGTATATAAGGAAATGTCTTGTATCCCACGCTTAGTGTTAGTCTCCTACAAGGAAAGGATTCCGTAATATGCGCTCATGAGAATTCCTATAAGGAAAAGACTTCTAGCCCAAGGAAGAGAGGTCAACCCTCTACTACTATAAAAATCCCAATACCCTCACAAACCGAGGTATGCATAATTGACCCCGCTTTAGCACTTTAGAGTTGTGAAAAATTCTAATTTGACCTTCGGAGGGTATTTGGCCGGTACCACATCGGTACTCCTCTTAAGGTCTTCAACTTTTGTGTTGTGCAGGTGCCGTTTCGAGTGTGCGAGAATCGTGTAGCTCACTAGTGATTTTTTCGGCATCATCAAAAGCAGTAAAGGATATCGAGAATTTTTTTTTATAATCATTCTCAGCTGGTAGCAGTATCTTGGAGGCTGCATTATTTTGCTAACTATTAAGAATGTTTATTAATTTGCTAAATGTTCTCTATTTTTTTTTTTTTCTTTTTTTTTTTTTTTGAGAATCAGCAAAATGGTCTCTTAAGGATTCTGTTTTTGGCTATTTTGATTTGGGTCCCCAAGTTTTGGCCTTGTCATTTGGGATGAAGCAACTCTCTAATGTTTTTTATTGTTGCGTTGTTTCTGTTTTCTGTTGTTAATAAAAATTTGTTTTAAAAAAATAATAAAAGAAAAATGTTGAACATCGACACTGTGGAGTACCGTTTATGCATATCTAGAAGCATATCTAGGTACAGGCTGTACAGCAGGATCGATTTTTATATAGACTTCACATCCCACAATTATGCTTTTGGGCATCTTCTTCTCTAATGATCAATGACACGTGATGTATACTTTAACTTTACAAAAGTAACTTTAATTGATTCTTTTTGTGACTCAATTAAAATCAATTCACCTTTTCTTTTACACGATAATGATATATCAATGTTTTTGTTCCGGTCGAAACGGACAGAATATTTCCTATCAATATGCAAACTGAAATGCCACACCTGTTGTTCCATCTCAAATACAATTTCGGTCTATTCTGGTTTGTTTCCGGCATTACGGGGCATTTCAGTCGAAATCCGAGATTTGGCTGGTACAAATGCACAACGTGGTCTTCCGTCTTCTAAAGAAAAAATTTGCACAGCGTAGTTGGAGTTGACCAAATCGGAGAGAGAGAGGGAGAGATGAGAAAAACATCAACGTTAGAGTATTAGGAAGAGAGGAGTTAGAGAACTAGCGCCATTGTTGAAGGCTTGAAGCTGAAGCCATTGTTGTAGTTGACCAAGTCCGAGAGAGATCATCAGACTTTTGAATAAAAGAGAGATAAAGAACTAAAAAAAAATATTTTTGAATATTCGGTGGGATGAGATTTGGTATGCATGGAAAATTCTAGCGACACAATCTTTGTGCACAACTCGCTCACGTGGCAAGTTGTGTTTAGTGGAGAGGTGACCCACCACTACCCCTCCACCAACCACAACTCGCCACGTGGGCAAGTTGTGTCCAGAATTGTGGCATCAGAACCACTTATTCAGATTTGAGGTGATGGATAATATTTAGCAGGAAGACTTGACCATAGAGGAAGACAAGTGAAATAGAAGAAGAGAAAAAAAGAAACGATGGAGGCTAGAATGTGAGACAGCAGGGCAATAGTGTGGTCCATGCTTTAGCTAGGGGGTTAGAATGTCTTTTCCTTTGCTATTTGAATGGAGAATTTTCCACCGAATGTTTTGCTTTCTGTAACCAAAGATTTTCTGGTTGAATAAATTTATCCCAGCTGGATGGATTTCTCAAAAAAAAAAAAAAAAAGATATGGAGTGGTGGGACATGGGTGAGAGAAAACAAACGAGGAGAGAGAATGGAATCAGGGAAGTGGGGGAAAAGATGAAGTCAAAAGTAATGAAGGAAAGTAAAAAAAATAATAATAAAAAAAAAAAAAGCAAACGTGTAATGGAGAATAAAAGCGATTAAAAAAAAATAAAAAATAGAGAGAATTTGAACCTGTGGCGGTGAGAATGTAAGCAAACAAATTAAAGAAAATCTAGTGTTGGGTTTGGGCTTATAATGAACTTTGATATGCTATAGGCAAAAATAAAACAAAATTATTATTGACTAGCCTAATAATTGTTTATATCAAATAAATTATTATTCTAATTAGAATTTACTTTGTACAAATTTATATTATTAAAATGCCTAAACTTATTTTTAATAAGTCTATGAACATAATAATAACTAATTACTAACCCATGCAATGCATGGGAAATGTATTGAATGCGATATATAATTTTTTTTTTTTTATGAATACTAAGTATTTTTAACACACACATAGGGAGAGAGGAGAAGGTATTAAAGAAACTTACAGTAGTGTATATCCAAAAGGGCCTAATACGATATATAATTTAATCTTGGTTTATTTTGCTACAACACCATAATTAAATTAGTAAATAGCAGGGTTTCAAAAAAAAAAATCATAAATAACACCATATGGCTAAAACATATATGTTTTGTACATTTATTGATATAAATAAGGTGAAACTACACTATTGGTCCCTGAAGTTTATCCTGTGTGCGCAATTAATCCCTCAAGTTTGAAGAGAGCACAATTAGTCCCTTAAGTTTTAAAACTGAGTTGTATTGGTCTTTTTACTAACTTCTGTTAACGGTGTTACTTACGTGGTTAATTTCACAATGACTTGGCATTTTCTTTAATGACTTGGCATATTTTTAATTAAAAAATTACAAACTAAGTGATAAAAAATATTAACCGGTACCAAATTAAAAATAAAATAAAATTTCTACCTACTTGTAAAAACCCACAGTGAGAGAGAAAGGGAGAGAGAAAATTTGCGGTTAGTTCTTGTTTATCTTTTTTCTTCCATATAGATAATCTGCCACCTGTTTTGTTGGATTGTTGTAAGGCAGATTATCCTAGTTGTTCTTTATTTTTCCAGTGATGAGATTGTATTTTACCAAAAAAAAAAAAAAAAGAGCACACAAATAGAGGGGGTAGTAATATGCAATTAACAAGCATTTAGAATAAAAACAAAATACTTATTCAAATGGGTTTCACTGAAAAAGGGGAAAAAAAAAAAATAACGTGAGTGAAATCAAGGTTTTGTTTTGATCCTAACCTTCACTTAAGAGTAAATTGACGGAGAAAGAGCAAGCAAGAGAGAAAAAGTAGGAGCAATTTCTCAAAAGGAGTGAACCAATTCCCTCTAACTAGTCGTGCAAGTCGCCCCTGGGAACTAAGAGAAAACTTGCCATGGTCGAAGAGGTACTATTCAAAGATCTGTTCAAAGATTTTCTTTGTCTAACAAGAGCTTCGGCTGACCAAGAGCTTCGGCAGAATTTTTTTTTTTTTAATTTGGTACCGGTTAATATTTTTTTCTCACTTACATTGTAATTTTTTTAATTAAAAATATGCCACGTCATTAAAGAAAATGCCAAATTATTGTGAAGTTAGCCAAGTAAGTAATACTGTTAACAAAAGTTAGTAAAATGACCAATACAACTCAGTTTTAAAACTTAAGGGATTAATTGTGCTCGCTTCAAACTTGAGAGACCAATTGCGCACATAGAGTAAACTTCAGGGACCAATAGTGTAGTTTCGCCTATAAATAATAGTTCATGAAAATTTCATTAAAAATGACAAATTTTTATTTTAGAATAAGTTTAATGCATATTATTAAGTTAGGATTATGTGTTTTGGTATTGTCAAACCATGCCAAATTATGTGTCTTTTATTAAGTTTTGATGTGTCTTAAAGTTGTAATTGAAGTCTAAGTTGAAGACACAAAACTCAATAAAAGCTCAAGAAAAACACATTTTCAGCATGTACTTCGATAGCAGTCTCGATATCTCTCAATAGAAGCTCAAAAACGTATTGCCTCCTCGATAGAATTCTCAATACCTCTCAATCGATCGAGCGTCGTATATCAATAAAAATCAGCAACGTGAAAAGCCCATAACTTATTCGTTTGAAACTCGAATTGAGATCCGTTTGAACCGAAATTTTAAAAACATTATAAGTCATTTATTAGAAGGCTTTTTAGAGAGAGAAACACTCTGTTTATGCAGCTAAGGTTTTGTAACCATGTTTTCTCTATTTTACCATACCAAAGATTTTCAAAGTAAATCTAAAGATTCCATTGGTGAAGAAGCTGAAGTTATTGCAACTATCACGGATTTGCTACTGTGAAGAAAACCTTCAAGAGTTTCTTGAAGTCAATTAGAGGTTCCAATTGTGATTGTGGTGGAGCATTCATATATTGGAGAGTTCAGAGGTTCTGAAGTAGTAGAAGGTTTCCGCTGTAAGTTTATCTACTGGGTTTGTAGAGTCTAGGGACAAAAGGTTAGTACTAGATCTGAAAATTTTCTTTATTATAGTGGATTGCTTTTTGGGAAAGTTTCTTCCCAAGTTTTTTTTTTTTTTTTTTTACTGTGAAACTAGTTTGTTTCAATGGTTTTTTTGGATCATCATATCTTATCTTATTTACTATTCTATATTATACATGATATTGACATGATATTGATGTTTGTTTGTTTGAACAAGGTTTATTCATAATAGATCTAATTAATAACTTGGGTTTAAAACGTGTTAATTCTATCAACCAGGATCTAAATTTTCCAACTAGTGGTATTAGAGTCGATACATTCTAATTGGATTAATTTCTTGAGTGTGATCCTTGACCCTCGTTGTCATAGATCGTAGATAATCACTTTTGATTCCTCCTTTGTTTGATGGTACTAACTATGTGTAATGAAAAGTTTGTATGAAAGCTTTTTTGCAAGCTCTTGATGAAAAATTGTGGTTGGCTGTTGAAGTTGGTTGGAAGAAACCAAGTGAACCCCTTGCTACTTGGGATGATGGCAAGATCAAAGTTGCAAATTTCAACAGTAGGTCTTTAAATGCTTTGTATAGTGTTGTAACTAATGAGGAGCTCAAGAAAATATCATCCATTGAAATTGCTAAGGAAGCATGGACCATTCTTAAGACCACCTATGAAGGCACTAAGGCAGTAAAGACTGTTAAGCTTCAAAAACTCACTAGTAGTTTTGAAGAAATAAGGATGAAGGAGGATAAGACCTTTGACGAGTTCTATGCTAAACTCAAGGATATTGTGAACTCTACCTTCAATCTTGGAGAATCTATAGCAGAACCTAAAATTATTAGGAAAATCCTTAGGTCCCTATCTGAAAGATTCCATGCCAAGATCACTGTCATTGAAAAAGCAAAGGACATTGATAAAATTCCTTTGACTAAGCTTGTAGAGAACCTTCAAACCTATGAGATGGGATTACATAAAATTGGAAAAAGTGAAAAGAGCAGGAGCATGGCTCTTAAGGGTATAAAGGAAGAGAGTGATGACTTTGAAGATGAAGATAAAGATGAAGATGAGGATGAAGACTTAGCTTTCATAACTAAGAAGATTAGAAAGCTTCTCCAATATAGGAAAAAGGATAAGAAAAAAGCTTCTAGGAAATTTGAATCCTTTAGGAAGGGTAAGAGTAAAAACCCCATCATCCAATGTCGTGGGTGTAAAGGTTTGGTCATATGAAGATAGAGTGCCCAAACTACCTTATGAAGGAAAAGACCAAGAAATCAAAAGGTAAAGTGTTGGTTGCCACCTTGAGTGATATTGAGAGTGATCTTTCTAATGAGTATAAGATGAATGTGGTAATTATATGGCTTTTGCTGCCACAACCGATAAGCTGATTGTGGAGAATGCTAGTGATAGTGAGGATTCTTTTGATGATGAAGTACCTGAGAAGTTGACCCTTAAGGAAGCTTATGATAAGCTATGCACTAAATATATAAAATCTGAAAAGATTTCCCATCTCTGTAGAAAAGAGCTTAATGAGGTAAAAATTGAAAAAGCTAATCTGTTAGTCAAACTAGATAAGACTACAAGGTTAGTTAAGACTTTTGTTGTGGAGAACATCTCATTAGATGAGAAGGTCAAGAATTTTAAGGTTAAGCTTAGTCAAGCTAGAACTAAAATAGAGAGAATGTCCAATGCAAAGCTTAATGAGGTATTGAGTGCTCAAAAGCCTAGTTCTGATAAGACTAACTTAGGATATGTTGATTCCTCCGGCTCCTCTTCTTCCACAGCTTCTGGATCAAAGATTGTTGTTGTGCCTCAATTTGAGAAGGTTGATAAAGGTAAGAAATCCATAACTAATATGTCTAATACTAAAACCTTTGTTAGACCTCATTCTAGGAAATCTAGTAGTTTTAAAGCTACTCATGTTTTCACCATTGTGGTGTTCATGGACACACCCATCCTAACTATTTTAAGTTGTATCCTCATAAGCAAGTGTCAAAAAGGTCTCAGGATTCTTCACAAGATTCTACACCTTTGCTTGGAGAGTTATTAAAAGATTTGAGCTTTTTAACTCAATTCAATGGGAATTCTATTTCCTCTATGTCCTCCGGTAGTTATGCCAGGACCTATGCCTTTTCATCTTCACAGCCCAAGACTAAAGCTGTGTGGGTTAGAAAGGATTCCAAGACTTAATTATCTTCTTGTTTGTCCTCTGCTTTAATTCTTCCCATTTAAAGTATGACATTCTTTTTTGATCCCATTTAATTCTTGTTTCATGCATATCATACATACTTGGAATCACTTGTATTTATTTGCATGTTTTCATGCATTTTTTTTTTTTTAATTAGCATTGTGTGTGCTTTTATTTTTTGTCAAAATTCAAACATCCAAAAACATTGAAAAATCTCAAAAAATACCCAAAAAAAAAAAAAAATTTAGAGGTTTGTTACATAGACATCAATATCACTCTCTTGAATTGAAACTGTTAAGTTCTAAAGACTTAGGATTTTATGTATTTAGAACTCTAATGTGTATTGTTGGCAAACCATGATCAAAACAGGTTGTTAGTCTTGTTTAGACTTGCTCAAAGTGTGGGCGTTTTATGTAAAGTTGGAATCGAGTGGCTGTAGAAGTATTAATGACTTTCAACCTAGCTCGATCGATCGAAAAAGAAAGACTCGATCGATCGAATCTCAAGCAAAACGTTTTTCTGCAGAATTTTCTAACTCAGCCCAAGCCCATTAAGGATTAGGGTTTCAGATCTACTTCTTCCACTATATAAAGGAAATCCTAAGCTACGTTTTTGAGAACTTGGAAGAGAGAGAAGAGAGTGCCTCTTTTGTATCTAGGGTTTTGTATCCAAACCTCTCTAAGTCTTTGTTGCTCATATTTGCAGTTTGTGTGAATCTCTTGTGAGATCCTTGAGGAGCTTTCCTTCACATAAACTTAGGGTTGTCAACATCTTGATGATCAACTCAGTTGTTGCCATTGGAGCTTAAAGAATAACAAGCGTGGGTGCTTGTAGCTGATTGGAGGATCCAAGAAAGAAGGAGTCCGTGGATTCGGAGTTTGCACATGGTCGTGTTAGTAAGTTCTACTGGTGGGTAGCATTAGGAAGTCAAGCGGGGAGCTTGTAAGTCCTTTTGTATGAACTTCGATTCTTTCCTATAGTGAATTCAGGTTTACCTTAAGGATAGCTAGGTCAAATCCTCCCCAAGCTTTTACCATGTGGTTTCCTGGGTCATCATATCATTGTGTTATTTATATTTCCGTTGCTATATATTCTTGGTATGATTGTTTGATTGTGATAACCTAGATTTGCATAATTTGACTAAGTTAATCACTTGGTTAATCAACTAGGTTAATACAATTGTTGTTTTAAGGAGTCTAAATTTCTTTGAGAAACATGCTTGACATTGTGGAGAAACGTGGAAAGTGTGAGTGTAACATAACTAGTGCATGACTACTTTGAGATGATTATAAATGATGGTATCAATTTATAAAAGTCAGGTATGCAGTGTTTTTTCTTCTTTAGCACAAGCACACTTGTTACTCTTTATAACTCTCTAGTAGGTTAATTTTATGGAATAAATATTCACTGAGAACCTTTAGTTTTTAAGTCAAGCATTGATATGACTGTTGAATAAATTTTGTATTTTCCACACATGTTGAAAAGATAGTGGAAAGGGCTACCTCCGATTTAGTGCGAAGCTACATGATGTGTTATTCATAGAGAGGGCTGCCTATTTCAATAGTGTGAAAGCCACCACTCATGGATGTTTCAATGCTTGTTGGAAAGATAGGATGGAAAAAGAAAAATAATTTGTTTTTGGAGAGATAGGGTGGATAAAAATCATATGCAAATGCAAAGAAAACCACTATGAAAAGGAAAAAGAAAATTTATATGCGTAGAGAGAAAAAGTGAAAAACAAAATGGATTCAAGCTCAAAATTCTTTGATTGACTTGAAAACCTTGGAATTTTGATAATGTTTATTTTCATAACTTTTCTCTACTTTTGAGGTTGATGTGAGTTTACAAGACACTTGAACATATGAAAACCCCTTGCATGCTTGTATTTTTATTTCATTGAGAACTATATTGTATAGTCTTCGGTGATCATGCTTGGAAGCGTTGACATGCATTTGTACATGGGTTACATTGTGTCAAGCTTTGCATAAAATGAAAGAGATAGTATTGGTATTCTATGTGCAATCTCATTTTTTTTCATGTGTGTGTGTGTGTGTGTGTTTTTTTTTTTTTAAGAACTCAAACTGCAAGGTATATGCAGTTTCATTGTATAACAATGCGCATAATCTTTGTTACATGAAAAATATATTTAAAACAGTCAGTAATTAGTCAATTAAGAAACTATCATGTGAGCAAACTATCTGTGGTGAAGGTTTCTCTTCAAGTTGGATATTAGTTGATTACAAAAAGATGACCCTGTACACAAATCCAAGTAGTCGGGTTGTACAGAAATTGCAATCAAGCCAAACTATTACAGTCTTAGAAGCCAAATAGATTGGGCCAGGTTCAGTTTCTCCACATTTGTGTGATAGCTAGCATATAGGAATTTTATGGGAAAACTTGTGCAGTCATAAAGTCTATCTACAACTCAACAATGCATATGTAGACTTAAAAAGGTGCCAGCTTTCTTTAAGAATCTGTTGTCATTGTTGCAGGGAGACTATACCTTCACAAAATCAGGAACCCAGTAAGTCTCCTTCTTGTTTCTGAACAATTCCTTGAATCAAGGTTTCTACTTTAATAAACCTGGACAAATATAGAATAGCTTGATCAGGAAGAATAAATGTTTAAAATAAGGCCAGCATATCCAAGAAGCCAAGGTATATATATATATATATATGTATACAACTTGAGCCAATTTTGTATGCAAATTTTGTATGCTGGATTTTTTTTTTTTTTCCCTTTAGAATTACTTTATGATATATCTTAACATAATAAGCCTAGTGGCATAAAATTTTGTTACAAAATGGATAATGCTTTAAGATGACATGTTCTGGTTATAGTATAATAAAAATAGTTTTAGTAATGAGTTAATGACATGTTCTTTTCTTTATTTTGTAGAAAAAAGACTTTTCTTTTTATTTTTTTATAGTTGAACTAGGATTTTATTTTATGTTTTTTTTTTTTTTTTTTTTTTTGTTTTCTTTTTCCTAGTTGAATTAGCCGTTAGGCATTTATTTGTTTCCCTTTTTCTAGTTAAATTTTTCTCCTTTAATGTAGTTATTGTCTTGACCAAATTCAACTTTTACATACTTATTTTGTATAAAAAAAAGTACCCTCTCTCTCTCTCTCTCATAGTTTACATATATATATATATATATATATACATATAAAATTTGTTTATGTTTCTCGTCTTTATAGACTGAACAAAAAAAATTCAGATTTTATCTTTTTTTTATTTTCTGTTTCTGCTCTATTTTGAAACACATGCAGAAAACATTTTCTTTTTCTCTTTCCTTATTCTTACCATTTTCTTATTCTTCTTTTCTTTTCTTTTCCTTTTTTCCCCCTCCCTCCAACTATAACCAAACAGAATCTAATGTATACTTCATAGGGAGGCGTCCAACCACCACTGATCCATGCAAGACAAGCAAGACTTAAAATTACCATAAATAAAGGAAAAGTGAAGCGGCATCAATTATTGATTAGACAATCTTGTCCTTTGTATGTGGACGTTGAAATTAATATTATACAAGACTAGACAGTTACAGGTACTTGAAAAGTGACTAGACAGTTAAGTTAGCTGCAAGTAATATAATCCTTAGACTATATGCAAATATCTACACAGCTACCTTTACTTGAAGTCAAATGAAAGTAGTTACCTACCTTTGCTTTCCTGATTAGCTACCTTCCTTGAATAATGGCATTTTTTATTCTATTCATACGCCTATGTATATAATTGCAATATGTTAAGTACGTGTTTGATATATACATTTCCAATTACTGAACCTTTTTCCAGTGAAAATAGTAAAAGAGAATACCAATGTGAAGAAGAAGAAGATGTCGATGATACCAAGACAGTTTTTACTTTATATGTACGAAGACAATTTCAACAAAAGTATTTTTTCAACAAAAGTATTTTATATGTACACTTAAATTAGATTATAGTAGAATTAGTTATTAGTAAAAAAAAAAATCTTCTATAAAATAAGTAAATATCATATAATCTAACTAAAGTCAATAACACATGAATTGTAATCTATACTACTTTTATAAAAAATATAAAAATCATAAGTTAAGTTATTTCCATTTTATGAAGAATAAAAACTTTAGAAATTATGGGGTATTTTTTTTTGGAAAATATAAAGAAATAAAAAGCAAAGAAAGGGACATAGAGCCACTTGTGAAGGGTTGAAAAGGACGAAACATTCACACATATCCAATACTCATACGTGAAGGGGCCCTGTGAAAGACGTGGCCCAATTTATAATGGCTTGAATATGAATGGCATTCGCGAAGCCAATTTCCTGACAAATTCGACCAAGGTGCCATACAATTTTGTCGTAAAGTGGAATGTGATTGCTACTACTGCACTTTAGTTTTGGTTTTCTAAATTTCATGTTAATAATAATTATTTGACCATTCAATTCCCACTATAAAATATATTCAACAAAAAAAAAAAAATCACTAAAAATTTACTACTAATCAATGAGCTATATATTAGTGTGTTATAGCTTTTTCACTAGTTAATGTAAAATGGTATAACTCATAAAAAGTCTAAAAACCATCCTGATACAAAGTCCATAGGTTGGGGTGGGTAATTAGATTATGGCCACTTTCTCATGCCTAATATAAAAAATACAAAAATAAAGTTTTATTTCAACTATTTAATAATATTTTTAATAAATAATTATCAATTTATTATACAATTGGGTATAAAATTTCAATTTCATAAAAACTAAAAATCTCAAAATGCCAAAATAGATCGATCAAACAAACGTAAGATGCATTTACTTTTGAGAATATTAATAGCACAAACAAAACCCAATATTCAATCAAAAATGCAGAACCCAACTCAGCTGTAGTTCATCAATTTGAGAAAAGAAAAAGAAAAAGAAAAAGAGAAAAAAAACGATATAAATTGATGGAACATTTGCCAGCAACATCTCCTGAGTAATTTGAATTTTTGGTCCATGCCAATTTAATAAACTCTTAATTAATATAACTTCAAAGAATGATAATAATAATAATAATAATAATAATAATAATAATAATAATAATAATTTTGTAGTGTTACATGCCTTCGAATTCAACTTTTTTAAGGGATATGAAAATCAAACTTATGTACAACTTTCAAAAGTTTTTTTTTTTTTTTTTTTTAAAAAAAAAGGTAGAATAGTCCCCTTTTACCTAACTTAATGTTTTAGTCAAATACAACAATAACAACATCAAAGTCTTTCATTTAAGTAAATTAATAAACCTATAAATTTAAGTTATCTCAAAGGGGCTGGAGATATAAAATTAGGAATTTAAAGGAAATTAATATATAATGTTCAGCACTAAGGTTAATGGTGGAGACATGGAAGCCCAAGTTTACTAAAAAGTTTAAAAAAGAAAAAGAAAAAGAAATCTACTAATTTTGCTGTTCTTGTTGGAAGTGACTGATTATAATCTTGTAGCTTTTGGTCATAAAGAAAGTTGATTGTATCATGAC
Organism: Quercus variabilis; assembly: GCA_030445155.1. Taxonomy (NCBI): domain Eukaryota; kingdom Viridiplantae; phylum Streptophyta; class Magnoliopsida; order Fagales; family Fagaceae; genus Quercus; species Quercus variabilis. The sequence goes on from CP129455.1 coordinate 44,593,076, forward strand.
AAGTCTATTAATAATGTCACCATATATATTTTTATGGATTTGGTAGAAACGGCTTGTGTGGGAGAAAAAGACTGGTACTTCTACACGCAGCGTGATAGAAAATATGCAACTGGGTTGAGAACAAACAGAGCTACTACCGTGGGACAATACTGGGAAGCCACAGGGATTGGATGGAAAGCTCTATTCTCCCTCTAATTACTGAGAAGTTAAAACTTAAAAGTTAGAAGAAGAAAATAGAATTTAAATTTCAAAATCATTTTGTAATCATTTGGGACCGAGAAGCATAAATCTCTATTTGATTTGGCATAGATAAAGTAACACCTTTAATATATTAAACATCAAAATCATAAGATTACTTTACCTTCTTTTTCATTCCTCAGATTCTAACAACCCAATAAAGCATTAAAAGATTACAAAGGAGGAGAAGAAGAAGATAACCATGACCGTTTCTATATATAGCTTTGAAGATAACATCTTAATAGCAGTTCATGTGCCAAGTTAAACATTTTTAACTTAAATCATTTTCTTTTCTATTCTTTTTTTTTTTGTTTGTTTGTCAGGCTTGAAAATGACTCATACATCAAATACTGAGGGACAACAGGGCCCATGATATAGTAAGTGATAATAGCATAATATTCAGGGGGCAAAAAAAAGTGACAATAAGACAGTAATGATCGATAAAACCACATAGCTACACACTTTCCAGCTCTCTCTCATTCTCTTTCTTTCTTTTCCATGTTTTTTCTCACACATTTTGTCTAGGCTTCACCAATGGTTATGGCCCATTCAGTGCACGAGCGAAAAGCTATAATTGACAGGATGTGTTGAAAAGGTAAGCTCATACTTCATATCCCAGTCCAGTCATTAAAATTAATTCATAGTATTATAACATGAATCTATAGGATTTACACTGTTAAAGGCAATTTGCAAAGCCAGCAAGATTCTTTTGAGTATGTCTTTCGGGTAGCTAGCAATAAAGACAATTAATATTGCTTAAAACAATTTCATTCCCTAAAGCAATTAATGACATTTGGTGAGCGTGAAGAATGTGATCCAAAACTATTGCAGCATCTTAACAAATATTAGTTCTAGCTAGTAATCAATTCCCTCTTGGCAAATGACATATCTAATGCCCCCGCATAGGGTGGCCAGGATTTGACTCCTAGAAAGAAGTGGCATGTACATATTTGGGTGCACCAAATCCTATGGATTGGATTAGGTGGTTACAAATCTGACAAAAGAAATAAAGTACTTCCTACAAAGTAAAAGTAATAAAAAGAAACAATTTTAGTAACATAATATGTCTATATATATATACACACACATATACATACACATAAATTTTGCATGTATTACCAATCACATAAAGTTAATTTATATATGTATTATTAGTTATTAAAAATCATACTAATTATATTCATTATCATGATAATTTGTAAGTTTTTTATAATAAAATTTGAAGTAGCTTTAATATTTTCCTTTAACAACTACTGATATGAGCTATTGTTGTTATCCATGCACAATAAAAAAATGTTGGAACATATTGCTCCAATTACAAGCATCATTAAAAAAAAAAAAAAAAAAATCATGAAGATGTTACATACCATTTCCCATCTGTATTCTTTGATATTTTGGAGCGAGAATAGATTTGAAGAAGATTATTTTTCTCTGACTGACTGTTGCTGATGCTAAAACCAAAAACAAAAAATTGTTTTTGGTCCTGTTCCTGTTCCAATAAAAAATTGTTTATTCAACTAAAACAAAAAAGAAGTCCTCATGTGACAAGTAGACCGTTGTGTATTTATCATGGGTTGATGCCCTGTTGCCAAAGTAAGATGCTTTTCCTTGATGAAAAAGGTTGATTAGTTTTGAGCTTTAATTTGCCACACAATTGAAATGAAAGCCTTGGTTCCAGTGAAAAGGGGGCGGGGCTGGAGGCAAAGGTCAATTAAATTAGGGTAGAGTATGGATGACCATATGATGACAAATGAAGGAGTTACTAGGAACTCCTATTGAGGCTGAGGCACACCCATTATTGTCCATCAAGTCATCAACCTTTTGATTAGGAGAAAATTGATGCGGGAAAGTGCAAGGAAATGCAATTGAGGACCACGACCTTATCAATAACTTTCTCCCCTTATGTCTAGATTCAACCCCTTATCTGTTTTCAATATTATATTAATCCTAGAAAACGGGAAGGAAACTTCACTTGACAGCTTGACACTTGCATGTTCATTTCAACCCCCCCATTAAAGTCAAGAATTAAAAATTTTACTTTTTCTTTTTTGCTCATAATAAATTTTGCCGCATTAATCCTTTTTAGATCATTGTGTTTAGTAACATTTCAAAGAAGGTTCCACGTGCCTTCTTATAGTGTCTAGGTACATGATTCACAATCCCGCACACAACTACGGAGTTCGCACGTACACTATGAAAGAAACAATGTATATATTCATTTTTTGAAATATCCTTCCCCTTAAAATTACGAGAGATAAATTTTAATGGTCTATTTGGATCGAGGGAGAATAAAGTAAAGTTGGTTGGAAATTATTGCAACTCTTGAGATATCCTTCCCCTAGCTTGAGTAGTTTAATTTTAGCCTTATGCATGTATTTGTGTTTAATTTTACATATTTTGTTTACGGTCAGTGTCATAAGTTTTTCCTAGTTTTGCAAAAGTCACGGCGTAAGTTGTAGTTTACAAACAGCTTTTTCCTGGTATGAAATATAGAAATCCTTGACTTTATTAGAAAAAAAAATTTCTCTATAACGAAACCTTATTTGTCTTATTTGCACCAATTAATTAGTATGTAAATATTTAAATCATAGTGGGTAGCTGACCTAAGAAGATCCTTCTTAGTATTATATTTAACCATATGATGTAAGTCTATGTACTAGTTTATTGTTGTTGGTCTAGTGCATATAACTTTGATTTTCAATCAATGGCTAGTGGAGATAAATATAATTAACAAGTTAGCTGACGGTAATGAAATCGAAGACCAAGAATATATAAAATTGACTTTACAAATCAAGTGGGGGATATAGGCCAACAAACTACTTGTTGTACATATATCCACAATTCTTCCTCATTGTTCTGCTTCATTCAATCCATATGAGACAATGTACCCTGGTAACCTATTAATTATAACATGCAACACCATCCACTTTTGTTTCAATCTTCATTTAATTGGGTCAATTTTATGTTTTGTTTGGTTTGGGACAAAATCTAAGTACATCTTGTATCTTAATCTTTTAAGTTTTTTAATTAAATTCAAATATGTATTTCGATCCACCAATGAATCACAAAATTGAATTGATATGTTCTTTAAAAAAAAAAAAAAAAATTGAAACTATGTTCCTAAATTTTGGTCTCTTCTTTCATGAGTCTAAAAGCATCAGCATACTAATGTAACTCATTTTTTTTTTATTGGTATGCATAGGAGGATTGGGTGTTGTGTAGGGTGTTCTACAAAAATAGAGAAGTTGGTACCAAACCTAGCATGAGAAATTGCTATGATGACACGGGCTCTTCAACTCTCCCAGCATTAATGGACTCTTACATCAATAGTTCAACCTAAATCCCATGCAGATCAATATGAGCAAGTGCTCTGGTTCTCCATTTTCAACCAAAACCAAAACCACAACCAAACCAGCCCATTTTTCACACACATGACCAACATGGAACCAAACCTACCCACTACCAAGATTAACACTGAAACCACTTTGAAGGGACTACCAACCAATATTGGAATGTATTTAGACCCCTTCTCTTGTGACAACAAGGAACTAAAGGCTGTTCTGAGTCAACTCAGCAACATGGATAGCAATCATGAAAAGTATAGTTTATTAATTTGATCAGTGCCTAAAATATAAATCCACACAACAGGGTGATGGGCGAAAATTAGAAGGAATTAAAGTCAAAATATGTTAGACAAGTGATGCATGTATGACTTGGAGGCTTCATGCATGACATATAAGATATATCATTGGTCACTTAGCTATACAATCAACTACTTCATTGTCTTCTCAGGAAAAAAAAAAAAAAGACGAACAAGCAAACACTGATGAAATCCCACAAATTTTTTAACTACTAGTTCATAGAAATGAAATTTATAATTTTGTAAAGATAAATTCCAAAAGATAAGAATATTGATACATACCTATATTAGGTTTGCGTACGACCAATGTAATTGGCCAATGCAACCAACGACACCGTTTTCTGGTATCAATCCCAGAAAGCTGATCCAGACCCAACTTGTTCAATTTCACCGACAAAATCAGAAGAGTACAAATCAGAATTGCCTTTGTTACTCCAAACCAAAATCATATATAACCCCAAATTTCAAAAAATCAAATCAAAACCTAATGTTACCCGAATACGTAAATAAAAATCAATCAAATCAAATTAAATGAAAAAAAGAAAAACTTACCAGTGGCAGGGGTCTATTTTCTCCTCCTTCTCTATATCTAGATCGCAAGCATCACTGTTAAAAAATGTAAAAGGATAATACTTAACACTAAATAAAATTTTCAATTTTTTTTTTAGGAACCCTAAACAGTTCAATTTCATAGAACTTAATTAATACTAAAATATTAAAAGAAAAAGAAAAAAAAATGTTGCATTGCAATGCAAGTAACACAGGCTCCTCTCTATTGTACAAAAAAAATGTTAAAGATCCAAGGTTTACGAGAGAGAGAGAGAGAGAGAGAGAGAGAGAGAGAGAGAGAGAGAGAGAGAGAGAGAGAGAGAGAGAGAGAGAGAGAGAGAGAGAGAGAGAGAGAGAGAGAGAGAATTCACCATTTCTTTCAAAAGAGTGTTGCCATCTTTAGTAAGCTTGATATCACCGGCTCCTCCAACAAGCCTGCAACAAAATCAGAGAGAATCAGAGAGATTTCCTTAGCCCTAATTTTTGAATCCAAATCTAGAACAAAATTAATTGGGAAAATTGAACATTTAAACCCAAAATCAAAACCCTAGATCGAAAATCGAAACTGTAAACCTAAAATCCAAACCCTAAACGAAAAATGGGGCCCTAAAACACAAAGCAAATCAAAAAATTTTAAAAACTTACTCTTACGCAGCCTTGCGACAGTGTCTTCAATGAGATTGCGAGTTGGAGAGAGAGAGAGTGTGTGTGTCTGTGTGTTACCGATCGATGAGAAGGGAATAAGGGGAATCGGAGGAAGGGAAATCGGAGGAAGGGGGATCGAGTTCAGAGGAAGGGGAATCGGAGGAGAATCAGAGGAAGGGGAATCGGATGGGGATCGGAGGAAGGGGGATCGGGTTGAGATAGAGTAGTCCAAGAGGTTTTTTTGAGATCGAGAGGTTAGGGTGTTTTTTGCTTCTGTGGAGTTGTGTTTTTTTTTCTTTTTTTTCTTTTTTTTTTTCTTTTTTTTTTTTCTTTTATACTTAATGTTGAAGCCGCGTTTACTAGTTAAACGCAGCTCTAACCATAAACTGAGCTGCGTTTGGAAAACGTAGCTCCAGACATATTTGAAAAAAAAAAAAAAAAAAAAAAAACCAAAGCTGGCATGTAGACGCGTTTTACCATGAAAAAACGCAGCTCAAGGGAGGGCTATAGCCGGGTTTAGTAAACGCGGCTCAAAGGCTAACCTGGAGCCGTGTTTTTGTAAAACGCGGCTCAAAGTCTAGCCTGGAGCCGCGTTTTACAAAACGCGGCTATAAAATGCGGCTTAAAGCTGCGTTTTTTGTAGTGGAGACGGGTTTCAGTCAGAAAATGCGTTAAGTTTCAAGGTACTAATTAACCATTTTTTGGGGGCCTATGGCCGTCAATTGTCGTTTTTTTTTGGAATTGATTATTGTTGTGAATGATTTGATGATGCTTGAATTTTTTTTTTTTTCTGATTTAAGCAATAATTTGGAATTAGATGGCATGTTTTATGTGTTGGTCAAGATATATTGTTTATGATGAGTTGTAGATCGTAGAAGGTTCACATTAGAATCATTATTGGTATTTTTGATAGATGTTGCTTTTAGAGATGAGTGATGTATAGTTATAATTTATTGGGGAAGTTGGTGAGACTTAAGTTTTTCTTGAGAGGCTTTTAGATCCCCATGTTACACAGAAAACTGTGACATGGGTAATGTCTGTAATCTGCACCATGAAGACAATCTAAGTTAATATAGTGAGACTAGGACAAACTGAGACTAAGTTCGATTTTTTTTTTTTTTAATTATCAAAAAAGTGATATTTTTCAAATCACATATAAGTAAAATTACACCAGTTGATAAAGTGCAATTATTCATTTTACAATGCACATATTTGAAGTCAACTTAATTGATTGTTGCTACCTAACTTGCAAATATATATATATATATATATATATATTAAATTAACATATTGTGACTATCCTAATAAAATTGTTGAACACCATAATTTAAGAATTACAAAAATTTGGATTCAACCAAATTTTGGATTCACAATATTTTCAAAATAATTTCACAACAAATTATATATGGTAAGTTGTTAATGATTTTAATTTGAACCTAATATTAATATCACTTTTTTACTCACCAATAATAGTTTTTTGCAAAAAAATTATTGCAAAATTGTTGCGGAAGTAGTATTACTCCAAAAACAATTTTGGGTCCCTAAACCTAATTCTTAACCCTTCAAAACAAAGCTTAAATAGCATCAATAAAAATGTTTATTTCATCAATTTGTGAGTCATATGAACCATGAAAGAGTGAAAGTTGAATATTTTGTAGCAGCTTAGATTAGAAAATTTGATGGATAGTCAATAGAAAAGTGTGAAGAGAAATGGTAAAAGCGAGGTGGAAAAGTCAAAAAACTAAGAGCTCGTTTGGATGGAGGGAGTGTAGAGTCGTATTGACTAAAAATTAGCTAATTTTCAACCTACTTTACTCTATTCCCCTCTAGTTCCACTTCCTCTCCCTTCCAAAATGAACAAACAAAAGTACAAAAGAAAATTTCATTTGTTAAAAGCGGGTCAACCCGACCCAATTAGAACTTCTGTGGGTTCGAGCCTCATTTTTTGGCAGGTTTATAAAGCTCCACCCTAGACCCATATTTTTCCTTTGGGTTTGGACGGATTAACAAGCTTGGGTCCAATTTTATCAAATCTACTGGTCAACATTTGTCTCCTTAAGCTTTCTAATTTAGTTTAATGTAAATCTTCTTACTTTTTTGTCGTATTAAATTAGCCTCACCCAAGCTTTATCATAATTAATGTATATTTAAAAAGGAGAGTTTATGTGGGCAGGAGAACGGAAGGACATTCCTCAATTATAAAAGGATAATTTTTTTCAAATTTTTTAAAAATAACACATGAATTAAACCTTATCCCCAATGACGGTAAAACAAGAATTTTTTATTATTATTATTATTTTTTTTTTATAGGAGTAAAACAAGAAGTTAAGTGTGTTTTTTGTTGTTAAAAAAAAAAGATAGAAATTGCGTTAATCTAGTGTAGTATAATGTGATTACAAGTATTTAAAGAAGCGCAGGGAATAATGGAGGAAATATTCCTGGAGCTTTACAAAAAGAAACCAATAGAAATAGTTACTCATATGAAAGAGAAACAAGTAGCGACGTCCCTACTACTCCACTTTTTGCATGCTATCTCCGATCCATCGCATTGGAAATCCTCGCTCCCCATCCTTACCCAGCCTCATACCAATCAACAATGCCAAATATAAGTATATTTTTGGCATTGTTCTTTTAAATTAAAAAAAAAAAAAAAAAAAAAAAAAAATCAAATATGTACTTATGGGACAGGCTCACCTCCTGTTTTCTCCCATTTTTATTTGGATGGAAGATATGTGACAAATAACTGATCCAAAGGCTAAAAAGAAGGGACGTCACATACAATAAGTAGTCTTTCTTCCATCTCCAAACGTGTTAGAGACGCCAATATCAGACCTTCTGGAGAAGAAGGCCCCACCCGAATAAGAAGCTAGCCACTTTCTCTTTTCTCTATTATTTTTCTTCCTTGGAAAAGAGGATTGCGTTCCTTTTGTTGTGCAAATCCCCACAGCTGCTCGTGAAGCCAAAGCATTACAATGGATATTTGGTTTTCATAGCAGCAAAATGCTTTCTTTAAGGCCACCAAGTCCGAAATCAACCAAATCCCAACAGAATAAGGGTGAACAAACCAACAAGTGCAGATCCGACCCTCTCTCCCATTCTCCGCCCAATCTCTCTCCCTCTCTTGTGGCTCTGTTTGTGCTTATGGGTTCCCAGATCTGTTGATGTTTCTGGCTTCCAACGGATCCTAGTCGTCCGCTGCTAAGTGCAATTGTGTGTGGGGCAGTGTACTGTTTATTGCTGAAGATTGTGGGTAAAATATAAATAAATGGTGTTGTGATGTGGCTTTATTTTTTATCATTAGATTTTGTAGACACCGCGTGTCCTTAGCTGGAATACTAGCTCTCCATAGTCGTCTCTGAAGTCCAAACCTTGCGCATTCTAGAAACCAGCCTGACCCAGCCACATTAGACAATCAACAACGCCAAGCGGTAAGCACTTTGATCGTGAACACTCCCTTAGGGTACCATGCCAAATAGGTAGTTCCGTGATAGAGCTCAGTAGAATGGTTTTATAGCTGTAGCAATCTGTGGCTCGAAAAAATCCACGACCAAGTCCACCTTCCAACACTGGTTCCCAAAGTTCAAACATCAATAAGATCACTAATCATCTTGCCTTCTTCCTCCCATCTTCAATTTTCCTAATACTTCTCTTACGTAATAAATCCCGGGCGGAATGGATACTTCTCCAAATGTATGAAGAGTTATGTCCTAATTTTGCTTGCAAGAAACTGTTTTGAGGAAAAAACCTTGTCTTGAGATTGATATCCGGTAGAACAAGGAATGGGGTTTAGTTAAGAGTTATCATGCACCCTTTTTAATTAACTAGAAAAACCAAATAAAAATGGCGAAGATCCCTAAAACCAAGGCCCCCTTTTTTTCTTTTGAATCACAAAGTTTGGTCTAACTCTTCCAATGGATCTTCCTCTCCACGCCCCTTTTCCCCACCAATATCTAGCTATCAGTACATTGAGCTTATCGCACCATGTTTTTGGGTGTTTAAAACAAGACATGTTGCAGGTTGGTATGACTTGGATCACTGCTTTTATGAGTACCTTTCTACTAGCTCTTGTCAAAAATCTCTCCTTCCACTCTTGAATCCGCCTAATTACCGTCTTCTTGATGCCATTGAGTGTGCTTTTCTTAGATCTTCCAACTAAAATAGGGGGCCAAGCTATTTGTCATAGCTGGCATTAGTATACTACTACCTTTCAAGGAAGGGATATCATAAGCCATAATATCAGATGTGTATCTGGTAAAATAAATGGATATTTTCTCCCTATTAATTTCGCGACGTTAGACAATGACACACTTATCAGAAATCTGTATAATATTATTGCACTCCTCAATTGTTGCATGGCCAAAAGGTAGATCGTCTTTTTGCAAACATTAAATGGGAGCCTTTTGCGGCCTCCTCTACCCATGTAGATTTTATATCATTTCTTGTCAACATCAACATCAGCTCAAGAGAATCATCTTGCATGATGCCTCTTGTAGGTTTGATATAATCCGTAGGTTTTCTGTTAATAAGAACTACATATGATGGTGTAGTTATACATTCCATTACTAGGGCCATCCATTGTGGGTCAAACCCAATTGGTCATCATATCCCCCTTAAGAAGCTACACTCCACTCAATTCTAAACTTTGCTCATGTCATGTTTGATAGCCATATGCCCTAGCTTTCCTCTTCTCCTAGACTTCACACTATGCAATAACCTATAGGCTATAGCCACATTATCACTACTAAGATGTCTCAGGATGAAAGTATTTTGGGAGTCAAATATAATGAATGGAATAGTAGACTGCGATCTATTTGTTAGGACTTTAGAGGATGGAGACTATTTTATAAATTAAGTACATTGCATGAGCTAATCGACCTATAATTAATAATTTTTTGTGGGTGCTTAATTTTATAAATTAAAGCTATATATATATATATATATATATATTGAGAGTCATGAATTCAAGCAATATGAGTGAAGGACTTAGAGACCATTTTAAATAGACATATCATAAGAACCAGGAGTTTTTGATGGATGCATATAAAAAACAGCTTTCAAAACTTCATGGTTGTAAATAGATGAAGCATTTGCTGCAATACAATTTATTTTTTAATGTGACGTAAATATTTAATGCATTGCTCTAATGTACTAACGTTTTAAAATCACCATTTTTTTTTTCCTTTTGATATGAAAATTTCAAATTACGGAAAGGCGATTCATACAAATACCCATAACTTAACTTAGATCCTGCTTTTATTAGAGAGTAGTTGCATGAGAATTGGATGGATTGATGTTGTCCTTAAAAGCAAGTAGGAGGTTGAACTTGAATGAAGTTTAGTGGAAAAAATTGGCCTTTGCCATTTTAAAAAAAATAATTCAGCATTTTACTCTCTTTCTTAAACTAATTAAGAAAATGCCACTCTTTTAAAAATTGATTTTCTCAAAATCGAGTTAAGCCCTATAGCGGCATTTTTAAGGAGCTTATAGTGACGTTTTAAAGATCTATAGCGGCGTTTTGTAACTCGGTCTTTATGAAATCGAGTTATAGGTAAAAAAAAAAAAAAAATTGCATGTAACTTGACTTCATGGAAATTGAATTACAAAACGCCACTATAAGTCCTTAAAATGTCACTATAAGCTCCTTAAAAACGCCACTATAGGTTTTTAGAATTTTTTTTTTTTTATAACTCAATTTTAAGAAAATTGAGTTTCAAAAGAGGGACATTTCCCTAATTAGTTTGAAAAATAAGGCAAAATGCTGGATTTTTTTTTTTTTTTAGAGGGGCATTTGCCCATTTTCTCTTTTTTATAACTCAATTTTAAGAAAACTGAGTTTCAAAAAATGGACATTTCCCTAATTAGTTTGAGAAATATAGCAAAACGCTGGATTTTTTTTTTTTTTAAAAGGGGCATTTGCCCATTTTCTCCAAAGTTTAGTACATAAAGAAAAATTGAGGATTTATAAATTTTGAGGAATTAATTCATTAGATGAAGATTTATTTTGACGATTTATTTTTTTATTGTACCCTCACGTTTAGGATCATCATGACTTTCCCTTAAAGTACAAATGACTCGTAATAATTGTTGTTAATATAACTTATCAAAAGAAAAAAAAAAAATTGTTGTTAATACAATTTGCTCAATTATGTGAATTTATTATAGTAATGATTGCTCTTGAGTACTATTGAAAAAAAATATATATATATTCATGTCCCAATGGTTCACAAATTTGAAGATCATCAAACTAATTTAACCACCATGGGGACTTTTTTGGAAAAGGAAAAATGGTGAAGTTACAACAGCTTTTCCTTAAATTAACTATTACTTTCTTTCTTGGTGGTTTTTTTTAAAAAAAATTTTTTTTTCAGTTTAATAAAAACCAACTTTGTATTGATAATAACTCGTTTATTTTTTAAAATGAGTAGCAAAATCATTCTAAAAGTTTGCCAAATTTTAGGGAATACTTTTTGTCACAATTTCCTTAAAATATTGATTGTGAGTGGTTTTAAAGAAGAGTTGAGTCTATGAAAAAGTGATTGCCCACCTCTCTATCGACCATTTCAACAAAAATTGTATCCTTCAACTTGTTAATATTTGTTGCCACCATGTTGATCCTCATATCAATGAAAGGGCTAAACAATTGTTTAATCTGCTAAAGAATTTTCATTAATAATTAAGGTATGAAGTATGAAGAAACTTCTTATTGCTGACCACAAAATTGTTAAATGATTGAAAAAGATATTTATATTTATTTATAATATTCAACCTTGTATTTCTTATTATTGAATACTAACTTGTAACCTCATATATATATACATAGGATACATTTTCAAGTAAGTATAACTAAATTTGTATTAAAATTTTATTAAGTTTATATATATATATATATATATATATATATAATTAATTGTAAGGACTCAATTTGGATTGAACCCAAAATAGGGATGGGTTTCTGACCCAACAAACCCAAATAATACATTTGTAGAGAGTGGGTGAAAGAACTAGTTCTATTCTGTAGAAAAGATCATAATAGCTACTAAGTAAAGAACTTTTAATACAAACAAACTGAGAAAAATTGTCTTCAGCCTGGTTTTTTTGGGGTTTCTAGGGTGTTTTCTTTTTTATTAATAGGGTTACCAATCTTTCGTCTTTTTCTCTTTCTGAGTCGTTTTTCTTCCTCCCCCTCTTTCAGGCCCCCTTTCCATCTTATATATCAAAATCCTCATATCATTTTCACCATACACGTGTAGATTAGATTCTAGGAACTCCTTCTTGTCCCACTCAACACCTCCTAGAATCTTCAGCTAAGAGTCATAAGGCTGCTTTACTACTCTTTAGGTATCACCTCTACATTAATACAACCAGAGAGTTAATTGGGAAGTATTTAATATGGAGGTAGCAACTTTAGAAGATATTTGTTATCTCCCTTTGCTCCTCCCTTATCCCCCATTTGTTTTTCAATTATGATACAAACTTGTGGGGTATCCAGAATGATAAGATAATTGAATCTACCTCAGACCCTTATGTCTGAGATGGATTTATCCTCGAACGTATTTTGGACTATCACATACAATTTCTATCTCTTTTTCTTGTACTATTCCCATCATGTTCCTGTTTGACCATCTTCGGATGGACTAACGTCCTCGGGCTGGGCCATTGGGCCATAGGCCCATCTTTTTACAATCTTAATAATATCTTTTTGGATAACTGGCCCCACAATAATGCTTGTATATTTGAAAATATACAATTGCTACTAATTAAATAAATATAGGTTTATTTAAAATAAATAAATAAAAATGTTAATTATTATCCATCAAATTCTCAACTTTAGTTTGTCTAACCACTATTATAATAATAATAATAATAATAATATAAGAAAAATAAATTAATTGTGGTGATTTTTTTAAGGTTTATTAATTTTGAATCTATGGATTTCTTACTCTTTTTTTTTTTTTTTTTTTTGAGGGAACTATGGATTTCTTACATAATAACTTATTTAGAACCAAAAAAATTAAGAAACTTAAATTAGACTCCTCGTTTTTTGTGGTGTAGTGAGTAATTAATTTCACAAAATAAAGAAAATTAGATAAGATACATGGCATAAATGTATTGTACCTTACGTCTGTTATTTGAACCTACTTTCCCATCCTACACATCTATTATTTGAGGTTTCCCTTTCTTAGTAGGGAGCATGTATAGGTGTTTGTATATATGTTTCCTTTTTTCCGCCTTCAAAATTTTGATGGGATGATAGTAAATCTAAAGTTTTTTTTTTTTTTTTTTGATGTTTTTATTCTTCATCATTTCTTTTTGAATGGAGCCAAATAGTTGGTAAGGATTAAAAGATTAACTATCCATCAAGTTATATATAGAGTGATTCTACTTGCACTTACTTTTTATTTTTACTATAACAATAGGACGTGCATTTTTAGTTATAAATATTGTCAAAACTTGTTCTGCAACAAAAATGAAAATGATTTTTAAATGAGTAGTTGATTTGTATAACGAAAGGGAAATTACCACATGTTTAATATATAATTAATCATATAGTATTTTTTTTTTTATTCTAAAGAATGTCAAATTCCGTTTTGATAAATGACAGATTTAAAATGTATTGAGAAATAAATATTTGTGTCTTTTCTTCTTTTCTTTTTTTTTGTATATATTGTTAATATTGAATTGATATTAGTTTCATTTTTATTTTTGAATCTTAGTATATTTTTAAATTTATTTAAAATAATTGGTTTATAACTTAGCCTCCCCCAAAACTAAAATCATGTGTCCCTGGCAGTGCATCTATAAGTTTTCAAGAACATTCACCACTATTTTGTCACCGTTGAAATCCTTGTGATTCTATCTCCTTTCTGAAATTTTACCCACTTATACCAACCAACAAAAAAAAAAAGTTTAAAACTTTGAGTCACATACACTTCGGACAATCACAAAGAATTAAAACAACAAAAGCAGTCACTCAGGTGGCTCTTTTTCTTTTCTTATTTTTTATTTTTTTTCATTTCTTTATTTAAACTCATAAGAGATCATGGTATTCTAATTAAACTCATATTTTAAGATGACCGTAAGACCTAAGGCCCGTTTGGATTGAAAGGAGAAGGAGGGGAAGTAAAAAGGAGTAGAGTGCAGTTGGTTGAAAATAAGTTAATTTTGAGATCATGGTATTCTACTCTACTTCCCATCTCTCCTCTTCAATCCAAACGGATCATAAATGCTCCATAAATAAGAAGCTATATACACAAATGCATAGCTATGTACATGGGTGGGGGCATGTAATTATTTTAATGTTTTCAAAATTTAGTACAAAAATAAGAATTAACACCCCCCCCCCCCCATATTTGAATTAGTCTAATGATGTTCTTAAACAAAATAATTGCTTTAATAGTTATAGAGATATAATTTTATTTTTTTCAATTATATTTTTATTGTAAAATGTGCTCTTATATCTGTTAAATATTTGATACAATTTGACACCAAACATATTTGAATTTTTTTTTTTTGAATCCGTTATGTAACGATTAAGAAGTTATTAACTCATTAAAAAGTATTATCATTAAAACTAAATATGAAATATCTCTTTAGTTACCATATAATGAGTTAGAGCAAAATAGTTTTATATATGTTTGGAACCTAACTTATTCCTCTAAGTTTTGGATAATTTATGTTTTTGAAAATTTCATTAATTCAATTGAAAGATTTTTTTACTTATTTTAGTATAAAATTTAATAATTTGTATTGAAAATGAAACTTTTTAATAATTTCACTATAAAAATGGTAAAAATAAATTTTATTTTATGAAAAATTGCCATCAAACATAATTTTGATTGAAAATATTAAGTTTTTTTTTTTTTTTGTGTGTATGTAGATATATTACTTATCAAATAAAAAAATGTGCTTATATATATGTCTGTGAAAGTTATCTTCATAAATATATTGGTATCGTAATTTGGCCACTTCAAATAAAAATTGCTGAGCCCATATCTACATATACAGTATGTTGGTATGAGTAATTATCACACAGAGGCTAAGACAAAACTGTAGTCTGTAGTCAGTATTCAGAGCTGGAAGTTGGCTATTGATTTGGGTTGCTAGTACTGCGTTAACACGGTTGCCACTGCTGGAACTATAATTGAGTGCAACAAAGAGGATCAGGAGAAAAAACACTTGCTCCTTCATCTCAAAGTGTTTAAAATATCAAATCTAAGTCGTCTTCGCCCCATTTGAACATTGAACCAAGGCTTGTAAAGCATCCCCTTGGCCCATTTCGCGCAACAATTTCTTAAATATATCCCCATTTAGCCCTAATCCCAATAGCTACCTTAACCTTATACAATGATCCTTCCTGTGATTACTCAGAGAACAACTACCTCATACGCAGTCCGTGACAAGATAATCACACGTACGCAAACAATACTTTTACAGTCGCAAACAAATATGAATAATCTGTGTCTATATGCTCCTCATTCTCACTGCGTCTCCATGATGAAACTGCCACCACTAAGTGTTCCAAAGGTCAGTATCACTCTCTCACATTGTAACATTCACCTCAACAATCTGTTTGGTTGCTCAAAAAATTTTAAAATATAGTTCAATAAAGGAACTGTATATATATATCTCAGTCACAAACTTGGAGCTTGTTTGGTTCGTCATTATGAGATTGTTGATATTGATATAGATTAAAAGTAATTTCATTCAGCCATTTGATTTGTGTGTTATTCCTCCACTTTATTCTTATAGAAGTTCTTAAGCAATTAAAAACCCTATTTTTTTTTTTTTTTTTTTTATGTTTGTTTTTCCCTAATAATATGTTTTTCTAACGGCAAAGGAAGAAGTGGATAAGAGATCCTTAACGGAAGTTATCTCAAGTGAATAAAGTGTTAAGTTTTGAATTACGGATAGGCAAAGTAAAAACGGACCTAACCACAAGTGGGTTTACGGTAATTTCTCCTTATTATTATTATTATTATTATTATTATTATTGTTGTTAGTAATGCAATTTTTAATATTGATTTCATTAAAAAAAAAAAAATGACAAACAATATAGTTAAATCTTTTTGGTAATTTATCCTAGAAACACCAATTTTTTATCAATGTTATTCAAATGCTTAGTTGTGATTTTGAAAATCGAAATCTCACTTTTTCACATTTTTATCAAATAACTATTTATAATTTTAAAATTCTAAAATTGCTATATATTTTTTCATGTGTGGATAGGTTCTTTACATATGGATTGTTGTATTGGTTCAACTAATTTTTTTTCTAATAAAATTCTAAACTTGATTCTGCAAAAAAAAAAAAAAAAATTGCTATTTTTTTAGAAACCCACTTTTTAAAGCAATTACCCAAATGAACCATAGGGTTTTCTCATCCTTTTGGTGTTTTCTTACACAGTTGTATATGCTGCAATTTTAATAAATTTTCTATCGCTTTCAGTTAATTGCGGCCCCAAAAGAGAATTACCTGACTTCGCCACTCTTGTTCTGTCTCTGAGAATCATCCTTGTCCTATTTCTGACAGTCACTAGAATTATTAAATAATAAAAAAATCAACACATTAAAAAAACAGGCAGCAAATCTAGAAACCTCACACCAAAGACACACACCCTATGTTGCTCTCACACACAAAAGAATAAGATTAAACTGTAAACATTACAACCACATTACAAACTAACAGAGAGAGATGCATACAATATACCACACATGACACACCAGTCTATTATAACTACAGGAGCAGTTCATGACTAACAGCAATCTCCTAACAAAAGAACCAAAATGATCATATTAGCAAATAAAAACAGAGAGGGGGATATAGACATACCAAACCCAACCGAAAAAAGAAAGAAAAACTACTTTCATATGCAACAAAGGGCTCGGTTGAGAATAAAATTCTCAATATATGTACTTTGTAGCGAACCTTTCCCCTCACGCCTGTGAAACACCTGAGATAGTTGATGCTCCTTATTTAACAAACCTACAAAACAGCGTGGAATTCTAAGTTTCTAACTGATAAGAAATACTACTTGATGAATGAAGGCAATTTTCGAACACAAGTACGTAAAAGCTTCAAATAATGAGAAGACTAGCTTACACTCAGAATGTTGGTGATTATTATCAGACAGTGATTGAGACGTCAGAGGTGTCATCAGTATTCAGAACTGGAAGTTGGATAATGATTTGGTTCTGGATACTGCCGCTACCACCGCTAATGTGGCCGCCACTTCTGGTACTACACTTACGCAGCATAAGGACGATCAGGATGACAATTATTGGCATAGCAATGGTGATGAACTTGATGATTAAGGTCAATGGCAAGGAATTTTCTTCCCTGTTACAAAAAGAAGTTGTATAATTAGTAATATACCGGGGAAAAAAGGTTATGAGTTGTTAATGACTTTTAACTATTGCTACCCAGTAGGAGAAGAAGACATGGATGATTGAGCAGAAGTGAGAGGTGGAGGGTTTACAACTTTGTAAGGGGAGGAAGGAGGCAGAAATGGTTGGACCTTGGTGCCTGACATTGATCTGCAACGCTTAAAATTAAGAGTGTCACAAATTAACGTGTTTGGAACGAAGTTTGGAATAGGGTTTGTGAGTTGTGAATTGTCGTTGGAAGACCACAGATTATGTATAAGATTTCGTTGAGGAAATTCAGTGGATGGAAGAGTAAATGGCGGTAGCTTGTCCAATCAGAAAGTTATGCATGTGTTTAGCGAGAGATTGATGCTCACATGATAAATATCCTTTATAATACTTTAATTACTCTAGAATTACAACCTTTATCACACATGATAAATATATATGACTATTTATTAGTTTTATATAACTTTATTACTTTTTTTAAAACGTTCATAGTCAATCATATTAGGTACTTGTAAAAGTAACTATGATATTAACGGTGGTTTTAAAATTTTTCATATTTTTTTTACTGGGGCTTTTGAGATTTTTGAGGGCTAAATCATAAAAATAAAGGTGAAATAATATTTTGGCCTTTAAATTTTACTAAAATTTTGCTTTTTATTGTAAAACTTTAACAGTCCTCTTTTCCTTTCTTAAACTCTGTAAGGAAGTTTTTTTTTTTTTTTTTTTTTTGTATAAATAGTTTAGACTTTTAAAGACAAAAATAAAAATGAAAGAAAGAATCTTTTTAATAGTTTAAAGAAAAAAAAAACTAAGGCTTAAAAATTATAAATAAACCTTTTATAAAATTTAAGAATCAACGTAATATTTTATCCATAAACTCACGACCATGGAATTTCCATAAAGCATTACGACCCCAAAAATCAGAGAGGAACTTTGTAAAAAAGCACGGCTAAACTAGTGGCCCTACCTGTTGAAAAATTATCTACGTTCAGTACGTTGGAAGGGTCCGATCGCCATCCCGTGGGCCCCATCTGATGAATTTATTTTTTCTGTTAACAAAATGATGGCATTGAGTCCAATAACGTATCAATATATATTATTATTACTTTTTTAAATCAACACATTATTTAAAAGTCTCTGTAATTCAACCGTGGTTAAGAAATAAAACATAAAGGTTTGTGACTTTGTTCAAACAGACCAAAAATTAATTAATTAAATAAATATTTAGGGTTTGTTTGGGATTCATTTATTTTGTTAAAACTGATTTTTTTTTTTTTTCTGAAAGTATTATACATAAAGATAAAAGTTAGTTGAAATAATATAGTGAGACCCATTAATAATATTAAAAAGTATAATAAAACCCACAAATAATAATAAAAATAAATTGAATAATAAAATAAGAAACAACTAACTTGTAGAGATGCTCGATCTACAAACTCCAGCATCACCTCCTTGTTGCTCAAGTTGGGTTTTGCGATGAGCAATTAGAGATGATATTGGTATAACAAGTATAGTTTCTCTGCTTCAGGGAAGCTCAAAAATTGTCTTAGTTCTTAATTTGATGGCAATACCCACAAGACAAGTCTTTCAGCAAGCAATGTTTTAAAAGGGTTAAAAAGTTTTCTAGTGTATAAAAATAAAATTGCTATTCAAATCAGTATTCTAAAAGACTAAAACCACATATTGCAACCAAAATCCTAACCTAGATCCATCAAATTTGTCCTCAGTGAAATTGAAATCTAGGAATTGTAGTGATAGCAAGAAATAGATTGAGAAATTAATTGAGAGGCAAAGAACGCAGAAATGGCTGCTCCATTAGACATCCTCACATCCAGTCCAATCCACCACCACCAACTTTGCCAGCCACCGTTGACCATGATGTTCTTGGGGGCAATGAAACCAACATTTATTTAATTAATTAATGTTTGGTCTATTAACTAACCATAAGAGCATTCTCAAAAAAAAAAAAAAAAAAAAAAAAAAAAAAAAAAAAAAAAAAAACTAACCATAAGAGCATTTGCACTGGGCATGCTAAATGGCATATGTAGGAAAATTTTACCATTTTCACACAAAAACCAAGTTTCATCCGGACTTCTAAAAATCAACTATTGCAAAAAAAATTGCAATAGTGCTATGGTAAAATTCTAAATTCTACCTTTAGAATTATACTGTAGCTCAATTCTAAAACAAAATAATAGTTTTTAATACTCTCTCTCCTCCTTTTTAACCCCGAAATTTCTCTGTCCTCTCTCATTATTTCTCTTCTTTTCTCTCTCTTCCTTCTCTCTTTCTCATCTGCTATCTACTCTCTTCAGACCCAAGACCCCATGCTCTCTTTGATGACCCTCCCTCTCTCTCATCTGGTGGTTGTGGGTTTCTCTATCTTTCTCTCTGGTGGTGGTGGGTTTGTGACTAACGTGGGCATGGGTCGGCGTGGGTTTTGATGACGGTGGGTCGTGGATTTTGACAACGATGGAGATCGGCGTGGGTGTTGACAACGGTGGACATTGGCAAGGTGGAGATTGATGGGTGGCGAGATTGGCGTGGCGAAGATCGGTGGATCGAGTTTTGATTTTGCTATGAATTTTGAGTTTTGATTTTGCTATTAATTTTGGCTAGATGGTGAGACTAGGCTTTGATTTTGCTCAGAAAGAGTGACATCGTTGGTAGATTGGTATTTTGCTAGGATTGTGGTGGGTTTGGGGTCACGATGGTGGATGTTTTGAGGTGGTGTGGTTGAGAGGATGGTTGTTGTGCAGTGAGAGTCACAGAGAGACAGATATTAAAAAGGAGAGAGATATAATTTGTTTATTATTTGATTGTATAATTTATATTATTTTTGTAGGGGCTCCTTTTTCGGAGGTGGGCCCCCGACAATGAATTTGTAGAGAGTGGGGCAAAGGATTCGGCTCTGGCCGGCTCTACGCCGGTCTTCTTTTAACTTTACATTTTTTGCTCTACGCCTGGGGTTGCTCCTCGGCTGGGGTCCGAGAAGGCCCCCCTCCCACCCCCCCTACAGGGGGGGCTCTTTGCCTTATATACCCCCTTTGGCTCGATCTTGGCCTTACAGCTGTTGGCCATCCGGACTAATGGCTCAGGACTTGTCCCATCAGACAGGTCCTTTCCCATACTGGGGGTTGCTGCCTCCAGGGCTTCTCAGTGAAAGGTCTTGTCATTATTAATGGGACTTGGAGGGCCAGGCAGAATCGTTAAGTGTGGATGTGACCATCCACACTGGGTCTGCCCCCTACCTAGTTTAGACTAGGTGTGCCGAGGAGGGGTGTGTCCTCGGCTTGGACCTTGGAAGGGCTGAGGTCTTTGAGCCGATCGTCTGGGGAGATCGCCCTCCTCGGCCTGGGCCCTGGGCCTGTCTAAAGGTGGGCCAGGGATTCTGGGCCCTCTGGGCCCCCGGGCCCCACAATAGCCCCTCAAGACCCTGCTGCACGGCCCCTTGGACGGGGAGGAGGGTTTTGCAAGCCTCGGCCCCTATGGTTCAGGAGGTCGTTGGTCGGCTGGTTCTTCCTTGAGTGGTCGGATCGACCCTTAGGCTTTTCATTGGGCAGTTAGTTTCTTCACGGGAATAGGTCTTCGGACCGAGCAGTGCTTTGGCTTTGTCGTAAATGGATAGCTCCCCGTAGGCTTGAGTCCGTGGACCATGCAAGACCTAGGTACAGTTGCTGCCTTAAGTACGAGTGGCAAGCTCCCCGTAGGTTTGAGTCCGAGGACCATGCAAGACCTAGGTACAGTTGCTGCCATCATTTCCAAGTGGCTAGCTCCCCATAGGCTTGAGTCCGTAGACCATGCAAGACCTAGGTACAGTTGCTGCCTTAAGTACGAGTGGCAAGCTCCCCGTAGGTTTGAGTCCGAGGACCATGCAAGACCTAGGTACAGTTGCTGCCATCGTTTCCAAGTGGCTAGCTCCCCATAGGCTTGAGTCCGTAGACCATGCAAGACCTAGGTACAGTTGCTGCCTTAAGTACGAGTGGCAAGCTCCCCGTAGGTTTGAGTCCGAGGACCATGCAAGACCTAGGTACAGTTGCTGCCATCGTTTCCAAGTGGCTAGCTCCCCATAGGCTTGAGTCCGTAGACCATGCAAGACCTAGGTACAGTTGCTACCTTAAGTACGAGTGGCAAGCTCCCCGTAGGTTTGAGTCCGAGGACCATGCAAGACCTAGGTACAGTTGCTGCCATCGTTTCCAAGTGGCTAGCTCCCCATAGGCTTGAGTCCGTAGACCATGCAAGACCTAGGTACAATTGCTGCCTTAAGTACGAGTGGCAAGCTCCCCGTAGGTTTGAGTCCGAGGACCATGCAAGACCTAGGTACAGTTGCTGCCATCGTTTCCAAGTGGGCACTAAGCGTGAAGACACAGTGTTCACCTCTTTGGGCAACTCAGTCTCACGTCGAGTAGGGGTCCATCCCCCTAGCCCCCTGTAGGATGCTGGAGCAAGAGTCATTGTACCATGACTGCACAGTTGCCTTCGATAGGATTTCGTCCTCGGATCCGAGGACTTCATTTTTGGTAGGGGGACGTCCTCGGGTCTTTTCCGTGAGCTGTTTTTCCTCAGGTCGGCTTGTGACTTCGCACGTGGGGCTGATCCTGCCTCTGGTTCGTGCTCCTCATCTTTCTGGTTTACGAGGCGTCGCTTGGCCTCCCGCGCTTCCTATTTGACGCTTCGGTGTCCGTAACGCGCCTCCATTAATGCCCTCGTGAATTAACACACAGCAGGCAGCTGGCAATCCCCTTGGAACTGGGTGGGAATTAATTTCCCTTGACAATTCCCCTTCGAATTCCGCGCGGTTCAACTCCCGCTGGTCTTCACCCTCCATAAAAGGCGTTCTGGGGGGGGCGTTTCTCCTCATTCCATGAATTCTCCCCCACAAACAAACGTATACACTTTCGCCCTTTTGAGTCCCTTTGGTACCGCCACCAGGGTTGTGACCGCAGTTAGGAGACCTGGAGCCAAGTGCCGCCGTGGCCGTAGTCCCTACTGGGCTGCCGGCACGGCAGAGTTTAGGCGTAACACTGGCCGAGTCTCTCATGGTGGCCAGGGGGGAAGTCGTTGAAATACCTAACGTCTTCCCCCAGAGCGCACCTCCGACGAAGGGGGCACGCGAACTCTCGTCATGGCTGGTGCCCGAGTATTGCCGTCTCCGACGGTCAATGCTCGTGTAGCCCGGAGGGGGTCGAGGGAGTATCATGAGGGAAGGTGTTCCGGGGTCTGGGGGCTCCTCACTTTGTTCAAGCTTTGGTTTGAAGGTGAGCCAGCCCCTAGCCCCCCTTCCCGTGCTTTTACTGTCCAGTTCTCCCATTCTCTGGACGCTGGTAAAAGCACGGCTTGACACTTCTTTCATTCCTGACATCAATTCTTTACGAGCCTCTTGCCCGGCCAGTTCCAACACCGGTCCGCCTGAGCCTCCGATTGTAGGATTAATCAGTAGGAATTTTTGTGAAACACGCCTGTCTGAGCCTCTGATTGTATTTGTAGCTTTTCTTTTACGAAATAATGAGAATTTGTAGTATTTGTAATCTCTTGTAATCTCTTCTGAATCAATAAAGAATTTTTCTTTTATTTGTTGTTGAGTTTCTTCTTCGCACTGCCATTTTTCTCTTCCTCTTTTCTTTTCTTTCTCTTTTCTTTGCACCGTCAACTTCTGAGTAGTAACCGCTTTAGAATGGTCGCCGGTTGTGCCGGTCGGCGCACTAACCCTTCCCACAGACGGCGCCAATTGTAAGGGCTCCTTTTTCGGAGGTGGGCCCCCGACAATGAATTTGTAGAGAGTGGGGCAAAGGATTCGGCTCCGGCCGGCTCTACGCCGGTCTTTTTTTAACTTTACGTTTTTTGCTCTACGCCTGGGGTTGCTCCTCGGCTGGGGTCCGAGGAGGCCCCCCTCCCACCCCCCCTACAGGGGGGGCTCTTTGCCTTATATACCCCCTTTGGCTCGATCTTGGCCTTACAGCTGTTGGCCATCCGGACTAATGGCTCAGAACTTGTCCCATCAGACAAGTCCTTTCCCATACTGGGGGTTGCTGCCTCCAGGGCTTCTCAGTGAAAGGTCTTGTCATTATTAATGGGACTTGGAGGGCCAGGCAGAATCGTTAAGTGTGGATGTGACCATCCACACTGGGTCTGCCCCCTACCTAGTTTAGACTAGGTGTGCCGAGGAGGGGTGTGTCCTCGGCTTGGACCTTGGAAGGGCTGAGGTCTTTGAGCCGACCGTCTGGGGAGATCGCCCTCCTCGGCCTGGGCCCTAAGCCTGTCTAAAGGTGGGCCAGGGATTCTGGGCCCTCTAGGCCCCCGGGCCCCACAATTTTAATGTGTGATATTGTAAAATAAAAGTTGAGATGCTGAGTGTATTGTAAAATGATATTATATAATTGATAAAGTAGCTTTTTAGAATGGTAAAATAGGATAGGATAACATTTCCTTATGTGAATGCTCTAACATTTTATTTCTTAACTATGGTTGAATTGTTATTAGTTAAGTTAGTGGCTTTTAAATGATGTAGCAAATTCTAAACCCTAGATTTATTTGAAATGAATTCTTTCTTTTAAATGGGCATTCTCCACTTCTAAATGAAATGGAGAGGATTCAGATCCAAGAAATGTTCTATTTCTATGATTAAAGTGTTAAAAGCCTTTAGTCCTTTGCTCATTTCAATCATGGAAATCCAAAGAAGAAAGAAAGAAGAAATTGTCGGGTTAAAGCATTCTGCTTAACATAAAGCTACCAACGTTTTACTTCAACCTTGTAACTACTTGTAGTTTAGTGTTAAGTCCTGTAAACACTGTTTGGTAACGCGTGATGTGCACGAGTCTTACTAATATAGCTATCTTGTTTTTATTGATTAGCTCGTATTTAGGCTATTAGTTAGAGTTGGTTTTCTGTTAGAGTATATGCACGTTATGTGCATGAGTATAAAGTATATAGTGAAATGCAACGTATACAACATTTTTATAATAGTTTATAACAAATTCTATGTAGTAAACTATTACTAGTTGTTATTAGTGAGCAAAAAAATAATTTCAGTGATAAAGTTCATATTAGAACTAATAACAATTTAATACCTAATATTTCTTGTAAAAATGTTGTCGATGCAGTACTTCTCATAGTATATATAGAACAGTTCACTAAGTGAAATAAGATTTTAGTTTTATATATCTTTATTATTATTATTATTTTGTGCTGACATATATCTTCTTGATTTTGTTATACAATAACAAGGAGAATAGTTTATATTAATATTATGAATACTATTTTAGACTTCATTTTATATTTTATCTATTGGAACAGAATATTTTAGTAAGTAGCGGAGTCAGGATTTGAGTTCAAAAGGGGTAATCATTTTTTATCCAAATGATGTGTAGCCTTACACAATACGCTAGTGACTATCATTCAGCTAATCAGTTGAGGCTAAGACAGAGCTATCATCAATATTCAGAGCTAGAATTTGGATATTGAATTGCCACAGCTGGAATTAATTCCACACTAGGGTAGTTTAACAATGAGTACAACAATGAAGATCAGGAGGCTAACTATTGTCGCAGTGATTTTGACACCCAAAAGTAACTTTTCCTCCTTGTTACAAAAAAAGACTTAGAGCATTTATATCAAGAATGCTAAAAAATTTTAAAAACCATTTTAGCAATTCATCCCACAAAACAGACACTAATCAATGTTGCTATTAGGGGTGTGCAGAAAACCCATCGACCTGCCAAACCCGACCCGTCGGGTTGGGTCGGTTTTTAAGGATTGGTGGGTTGGGTTGAGTTATAAAAAAAAATTTATAGCGGGTCAGGTTGGGTTTGGGTCTTAAAATTACAAACCTGCCAAACCCGACCCGACCCACCCATATTTAATATATATTTAAAATATATTATATATTTAATAATTTTTTTAAAATCAACTGTAGGCCATTTATATATATATATATATATATATATATCATGTTTTTCTCACAACCGTTGCATTTCATAACACATACCCTAAGCAACCCTATACCACACACATGCCCTACACGCCCTCTCTTGGCTCAAACGGGCCTTACAGTCAGGTTCTGGGAATTCACTTTACACCTAGGGTAGCGCCAACGACAGTAAGAAGGGGACACAACAACGGAACACCAAAAGGTCGGACAAGCACAGACAAGGCACAAAGACACAACATATATATATATATATATATATATATATATATATTTATTTATTTATTTATTTATTTATATATTTAAATATATATTATATATTTAATAATTTTTAAAAGAACCAGCTGTAGAGCAGCACTTCCTCGGTTCCTCTTACTAATACTAATTTAATATATATATATATATATATATATATATATATATATATAATATTATATAATTAATAAATTTTTTAAAAT
This sequence comes from Quercus variabilis, assembly GCA_030445155.1. Classification (NCBI taxonomy): domain Eukaryota; kingdom Viridiplantae; phylum Streptophyta; class Magnoliopsida; order Fagales; family Fagaceae; genus Quercus; species Quercus variabilis. The sequence continues at coordinate 44,618,900 of CP129455.1, forward strand.
AACCAGTTCTTCCTATCCAATATTAAAGCCAATTAGTTCACACAAATCCTAATAAATTACTATTGTTATTTAATCATTAGTGTTGTTTGCCTTTAAGGAGTTACATTGATACTAATCTTTAGATTTTTTTAATATATTAATATTTATATTTTTTTTCTACTCAATTTAATAATTATAATAATAAAAATTTGTCAAATCCATGGGTTCAACCCAACCCAACCCGACCCATATGGGTTGGGTTGGACTTATATGATGGGTTAAGTTGTGTTGATTTTTTTTTTTGACCCACCATGGTAGGTTTGGTCAAAAAATCCTCTCAATTCGATCCATGCACGCCCCTAGTTGCTATACTTAAATATTTTAGCAACTTACCTACAGTAGACTGTAAAAAATGACAATCTATTATAGCTCAAACCTATAAAAAAATAATAATATTTTATTACTCTTTAATTAAAATATCATCTCTCTCTCTCTCTCTCTCTCTCTCTCTCATTTCTTCTTTCTTTTTCTTCCACTGGACTCTTTTTGCTTCTCTCTTTTCTTCTTTCTTTCACCAGCTCTCACTTCTCTTCTTTCTTTTTCTTCCACTAGAGACACTCTTTTCTTCTCGCTTCTCTCTTTTCTTCTTTCTTTCACCAGCTCTCACTTCTCTTCTTTCTTTTTCTTCCACTAGAGACACTCTTTTCTTCTCTCTTTCACTAGCCTCTCTCCCTCTCTTCGTAGGTTTATTTATTTATTGTCGAGAAATTCTCTCCATCGGTTTTTGGTGGTTGATGGTGTGTGGGTATGGTTTGTGGTGAACCAATGGTGGTGGCTAGTGGTGGGTATCCGTTTCATGGGTTTTGTGGTGGACCGGTGGTGGTTGATGGTGGGTGGGTATGAAGTTTTATGGGGTTTTTTTGGGTTTGTGATTTGGTTTTGGGTTTAGGTTTGTGATTTGGTTTTGGATTTGTTTTTGTTTGTGATTTTTGTGATTGGGGGTTGAGGTTGTGAGTGGTGGTGGCTGTGGCAGTGGGTGTGGACGATGGTGGCTGTGGGTTGGGTTTTGTAGTGGGTTTAGGTGTGGGCAATGGAACTATGGGAGAGATGAGATTGAGAGTAAGAAATAATTAAAAAATAATAAAGAAATAATATTTTAATGAAGTGGTAAAAAATATAAAACTTTTAATGTTGTTTATATTATAAAGTAGAGTGTTAAAATAAATAAAGTAATGTTTTAAATTGCTAAATGCTATTTTTTTTGGCATTCTTGATGTGAATGCTCTAAAAATTGTCACTAAAACACACACACACTTACTTTGACCGGCTAAAACAGTAAACCCATGTATCAAAAAAAGGTGATAATTAATTTTTGATAGTGTTACCCCATCAAAGCTGGAAGACAGTCTACAAGAGTGTAAGCAGTTGAAGAAGGTGGAGGGTTTGCAAAATGATGTAGAAAAAATAGTACACGCCTTCCTAGAGCAACAGGGGCCCCAGAAGTCACAACGCATAGGGTGCTAGTAGAAGGCATTGAGGCGATAGTGTCGAAATTGCATGAAATTTGGCAGGTTGAAGGGAAACAACATTTTGATCCAAAATCATGGAATTTGCCATGAGCGTTGCCTAAATTTAGGCAAATTCTTTTGTTAAGGCCCCTAAAACAGTGTTTTTGCTATTTATGGTAATATTTGTTTTTCTTAATAACTTTTATTTTAAAAGTCAGAATAAGGTCTCGTCTATTTTGAGACAACCCTTAAAGTCAGTGGTCTATAATTCTACATTTAACTCAATTTTTCATATCTGGTAAATTTCAGTATTTTGTTACCTAATCACGTAATTAGTACAAATTAGGGTTTTGGATGTTTTTCTTAGTATTTATATATTTTGTAGCCGTTAAAGGCAAATCAGACTATTATCAATAAACACAGACTTTTTATAAAATAATTTCTCAGGTGAATTCTAGTTTTCTTCTCCTTGTGCTTCAGAGAAATCCCGCGTGAATTCGAGATTTACTACCAAAAGTTAATAGTTATTTTCTGTTCCATCAAGAGAGTATCATGTGTGCTTTCTTTAGGCTTCCGCGACATCACAAAAGCACAAGGATTGGAAGATTAAGTAACCGAAAAGTGTGAAAATGGTTTAGACATGAAATGTGCCATTGATAATTTGGAAGCTAGCCTTGAAGTTCAGATGTTATATATGTAAAATTATCTCCATTAGGAGACTTAATGTGACCCACATATATTTTTTTTAATTATTTAATTATTATTTTTCTGAATTTATTATTTATTTGATAATAAGAGTGACAGATAAGATGCATCCTATTAGGTGTCTTTTTATGAACAAACATTTACAACGTTTGGTAAAATAGACGTCTTTTTGTGAACAGACATACTCTTTAATCGGAGGAGTATAAATAGAGAACCAACGTTAAATTAAAGGAATCCCTAGTCTAACTTTAAAAAGCTTGTGTTCTCCATCAAAACAATTTCTAAGGAGAATGTCATAGACTAGAAGAATCTCTTTTAATTCTTTGCTTTACATTGGGTTTTCTGTATAAATAATTTGAACAACAATGGCTAGCGGTATGTTTTATTTTCTTCCGCTACTTTAAATTTCTTACATGTGTGATTTAAACTTGGTTTCCATCCATACCATAATTCAAAAGGTGTCTTGGAAATAGCTAGCCTCAGATTGAACCCTATTTAAGATATACACAACAGTTTAATGCATCACTCCATAAGGGTGCGGTTCCTCCTATCATACTCCTAACCATATCCATAAGAGTGTGGTTCCTCCTTTTAGTAACACCATTTTGTTGTGGCGTGCTAGGCATTGTATCTTGAGCAATGATGCCCTCTTCCTTAAGGAACCTAGCAAATGGACCTAGTATTTGTCCCTTCTTTGTGTATCTACCATAATACTCCCCACCTCTATCTGATCTAATAATTTTTTATTTTCTTTTCCTTTTGTTTCTCTACTTTTTCCTTATAGGTATTGAAGGCATCTAATGCCTCAACCTTCTCATATAGAAGATATACATATATCTTCTATGGTCATCTATCAATAAGATAAAATATCTCTGACCATTTAGGTAGGGGGTAGCAAATGGTCCACAGATATCATTGAGTATGATTTCAAGAATTTTTATAACTCCTCTTAGCACCCTTAGTGGTCTTATTGGTCTACTTACCTTCAATGCAGTCCACATAAGTACCAAAATCAGTCAAATCAAGAGTTTCTAAAACTCCATCTTTCAATAACCTTTTAATTCTCTCTATGGTGATATGTCGTAATCTCCTATGCCATAACATAGAGGATTTCTCATTAATGAAGCCCCGCTTAATGCCAACATCAACATGCATATTTAAATAATTAAAACCATCAACTAATGTTTCATCACCAATATGAACTTTATTTTTAAAAATTCTTAAAGTTGAGTTTACAAATAAAAAAACCATATTCAATTACAATAAGTTTTGAAATAGAAATTAAGTTTCTAGAAAATGAAGGTACATAACAAACATTTTTAAGTTCTAATACAAAACCAGTTTTTAAAATCAAACAAAAAGTCCCCACTCCTTTAGCTTGAGAACACATCCAATTACTGAAATAGATGCATTGTTCATTTCCTTTCAACTTCCTTAGATTTAGAAAAACTTGTATGGAGTTGACAATATGAATTGTAGAACCGGAGTCAATCCACCATATATTATTTGAATCTTCAACAAAAAAAAGATTGATGACACACTAAAGATATGAGATTGCCTTTCTTTTCGAGCCACTTCTTGTATTTTGGGTATTCATTCTTCATATGCCCCTCCCTTTTGCAGAAAAAACACTTAAATTTATTTTTATAGTAATTTAACTTTATGTGTTTCTTCTTCACTTGATAGGATCCTTACCCTTCCTAACATTTCCCTTAACATGAGAAGCTAAATGAGCACTTTCCACCTTCTCATGTTTTAATCTCTCTTCCTCTTGAACACACGTAATCAAAAGTTCATTTACTGACCATTTTTCTTTATGTTTGTTATAAGCTATTTTGAAAGCACTACATTCAGAAGGAAGAGAATTAAGTATGAAATGAACAAGTAATGACTCAAAAATCTCAACTTCCAGGGACTTAACAGGTCCCAATATCAAAACCTAGCTCTGATACCACATGTAAGAAATCTAAAGCAGCGGAAAAAAATAAAACCTACCTCCAGCCATTGTTGTTCAAATGATTTATACAGAAAACCCAATGTAAAGCAAATAATTAAAAGATATTCTTCTAGTCTATGACCTTCTCCTTAGAAACCGTTTTGTTGGAGAACACGGGATTTTTAAGGTTAGACTAGGGACTTCTTTAATTTAACATTGGTTCTCTATTTATAGTCGTTCCTTCAAAGAGTATGTCTATTCACCAAAAGATGTCTATTTTACCAAACATTATAAGTGTTTGTTCACAAAAAGACTCCTAATAGGATGAATCTTTATCTATCACTCTTATTGTCAAATAAATAATAAATTCAGATAAATAATAATTAAATAATTAAAATAAAATGTATGTGGGCCAAATTAAGTCTCCCAATGGAGATAATTTTACATTGATTTTATGAAGTCCTTAATGTTAGAACATTCTAGAATTGAACCCCTAATACTCTTATTTATATGAGATTTAATGAACATAAAACTTAAGTGATTAGATTGCGCCCACCGTTCATATTCTATTTTCTCATTTGGCACACTTGATTCCATAGGGATGGATGGTTCATCTACATGGAGCACCAAATCAAGATCCATGCACCACAAGGAAAAGATAATTCTTTCTTTCCAGTCATTATAATTATCACCACTTAATATAGGAACACGACCAAAATCATTCATATAAGCAGTAGGAACCGCTGCAATAACCAAAGAATAATAAATTCTCATGCCATGAAAAATAAACTTTATTCTAAATTAACCAATGTCAATTTATTAGTAAATTCTAACCTTCCTATGGGCAAAGGTGAAACACGTATACATTTACTAAAATACTTTATTAATAGAACTAGTAAATATAAATACTAAGAATAAAAATTTCCATACCTATGGGCCTAGGAAAAGTCTCATCTTAATGCCTAATTTACCATCTTATTCCAATTAAATCACAAAAATAATAACCTCCGTATGGGGTTGCCCTGTTGAAGTACGGATTTATAATCCACATATAAAGAAATTAGATCCAAGGACAACTAGCGGTTATTTTATAGGCTCTACCATGAACTCTAAGAGGTTTAGGTTTTATTTTCCTCACTCTTTGAAAAGTTGAGGCTAAAAATGCTAAATTTCTTGAGGACTATGAACTTAGTGGGAGTACTTTTCCTAAAATGATAGAATTTGAGGAAGCACAGAATTCAATTGAGTTGCCTTCATATAAAGAACCCTTGGTGATTTTCAGGGAAATCAAAATGATATCCTTAAAGAGCAACCAATTCAAGAATAACTAGCCCATCAAGAACAAGTTCATATTGAACCAATTGCTGAGGCAAAAGGTATACAAAGATCCTCAAGAATAAGGAAACCAACAATTTCTAGTGATTATATTGTATATCTCCTAGAGTCTAATTTTGACATAAGACCTAAAGATGATCCAACTTCATTTTCTCAAGCCATAAGTGAAGATAATTCGACACTTTGGTATGACGCCATGAAGGAAGAAATGGAATCTATGGCTAAGAATCAAGTTTGGGATCTCATTGAGTTACCAAAAGAAGTTGTAACTATTGGTTGCAAATGGGTTTATAAAACCAAAAGAGATGTTTCTGGTATTATTGAATGATATAAAGTTAGACTTATAGTCAAGGGTTTCACTCAAAAAGAAGGCATTGATTAGCAAGAAACCTTCTCTCCAGTTTCTAAAGAGGATTAATTTAGAATAATCATGGCTTTAGTAGCTCATTTTGATTTAGAGTTACATCAAATAGATGTGAAAATGGCATTTTGAATGGGAATCTAGAGGAAGACGTATACATAGTTCAACCTGGAGGATTTTATGATAATCAAAATAGTCATTTGGTTTGCAAGTTAAAGAAATCATTATATGAACTAAAATAGGTCTCCCAACAATGGTATGTAAAGTTTCACAATGTTATTACCTTATATGGATTCATTGAGAACATTGTCGATCAATGTACATACCTTCAGATTAGTAGGAGTAAATACATTTTTCTAGTCCTATATGTGGATAGTATTCTACTTGCAAGTAATGATTTGGGTTTGCTACATGATACAAAATAGTTTCTCTCACAAAACTTTGAGCTGAAGGATTTAGGTGAAGCCTCATATGTCATTGGCATAGAGATTCACAGAGATAGATCACAAAGAGTGTTAGGACTATCTCAAAAGGCTTATATCAAAAAGGTTTTGAAGAGATTCGGAATGAAAGACTGTGCACCAATAGTAGCACCCATTTTGAAAGGAGACAAACTTAGCCAGAAAATGGACATAACATATGCATCTGCAATAGGTAGCTTGATGTATGCAATGGTCTGCACAAGACTAGATATCGGGTGGGTTTATTAGGTCACTATCAAAGCAACCTTGGTTTGGAGCATTGGAAAGCTACGAAAAAGATTATGAGGTACTCGCAAGGAACCAAGGAATACGAGTTGGCTTATAGGATTTTGCCGGATGTGTAGACACAAGGAAATCTACTTCAGGATATATTTTCTTTCTTTTTGGAGGTGCTGTATCTTGGAGAAGTATTAAACAAACACTTGTTGCTTTGTCTACTATGGAGGCATGATTTGTTGCATGCTATAAAGCTACAACACAAGTATTATGGTTAAGGAATTTTATCATAGGTCTTAAGATTGTTGATACTATATCAAGACCTTTGAAGATTTTTTGTGATTATTCAGTTACGGTTTTCTTTTATAAGAATAATAAAAGTGGAAGCCGAAGTAAGCATATTGACATAAAGTACCTCAGTGTTAGAGAGAATGTTAAGAAAGAAAATGTGTCCATAGAGCATATTACTACCAAGCTTATAATTGCTAATCCCATGACTAAAGGTTTGCAGCCAAATAGTATAAAGATCACGTGAAACACATGGGACTTGGTAGTTTAGTAAATGTTTAGAGCTTGTTTGGATGGGATGAAAATTGAGTGATATCACTCTGTTTTCATGATCCATCATCCAAACTGAGTGGGTCCCACGGATAAGCATTTGTTTGGAGGAGTTTTGGATCACTATTTTCATGACTCAAATACTATAAAAAAAAAATGGATGTTGGTGATGGAAAGTGAAAACAGGATTCAAGTGTTTTCAAAACTTGAAAACTGAAACTCAGTGGCAAGTAGCGTAAATAAGATGAGATTGTGGGCCTCGACGCAAATGCATTGCCACATCCAGAAAATGATCGAAACAAAAAATGAAGACCAATAGAGCAAGAGAAACAGAGCACTACTACTGAGAAATGAAAACAAAAACTCATCGATAATCTTTGATTTTTGCTAGAGATGGTCTTTGACTTTTGGTGGAGAAAAGAAGCTTCGAACTTTGCTTTCGATGGGTCCATGCACAACTTCACGAGATGGGTCTCTCTGTTTTCTAAAGATAGAAATTTGGGGAGATTGGTATTAGAGATATGAGATGGAATCTACAATATGTTGGAGATGGGTATTTGATGGCATGGATTAGAGATGGAAATCGAAGAGCTTGGAATTGGATTCGGAGAGTGTTGAGATTTGGGAAGAAGGGTAATTACTGAAATTGGGAAGAAGGAAGTCAACGTGTGTTAGAGAAGAAGGAAGGAGTTTTTAAACATTTTTTATATGGGTTGAGGTTACCGTTCTATTCCTATTGTAGGTGTAGGCTCCACTAAAAAGGGGAAAAAAATAAGTGATATCAAAATCTGAGTGATCAACCAAACAAATTATTTGAGTTTTGGGTTGTTGGTGAGTAATGAGTTTTGAGTGATGGATAATGAGTTTGAGTTATGAGTTTTGAGTGATGGATGTTGAGTAATAAGTTAGCCCCAAACCAAACAAGCTCTTAGTTTCTCTCTAGTTGTTTTGTTTTTGGACATGTATTTGGATATTGTATCTGAATATTCTTAGAGAATAAAAGACATCATGTTTATTTTGTGCACATAAAGTATACGTATAAAGTTTGTTTTTCCGTGGGTATATGTAAGAGCATCCACATTTACTCATCTAAAATCATCTAAAATAGATCTACAGTGCAAATTTTGCACATTTTAAGCAAAAAACTACCCACATTAATGGGTGTAAAAATGTCTAAAACCATGTATAGATTTCCATGAGCTACAGTAACTGTGTATATTTCCACGGGTACTGTAGCTCGTGTATATATTATTTTATACATTTCCGTTCGCACCAATTTTTTTCTCTACATTCCGTGCACAACGACCTCAACTCCTCATTTTCTTTTCCTCAGATGCACACAAACACACTCACACACAAACACATATCAACACAGAAACACACCCACACATAAAGAAATCCACACAGACAAACCAAAAGAGAGAGAGAGAGAGAGAGATTAGTGCTTGGTTCGTGGGTCGCTGGAGCTTGGTTCGTGGAGCGTGGTTCGTGGATCGGCTAGTGAAGACACGATTTGGATCGCTGGGACTTGGTTCATGGATCGGCTGGTGAAGACGCGATTTGGGTCGCCAGGGCTTGGTTCTAGGTCGCCGGAGCTTGGTTCATGGTGCTTGGTTCATGGATCGGTCGGTGAAGACGCGATTTAGGTCGCCGGAGCTTGGTTTATGGAGCTTGGTTTGTGGATCGATCGGTGAAGATGCGTTCTGGGTCACTGAGGCTTGGTCCTGGGTCGCCGGAGCTTAGTTCGTGGAGCTTGGTTCATGGATCGGCCGGTGAAGATGCGATCTGGGTCACCGGGGCTTGGTTCTAGGTCGCTGGAGCTTGGTTCGTGGAGCTTGGTTTGTGGATCGGCCGGTAAAAACCTGATCTGGTTGCCGGAGCTTGGTTCATGGACCGGCCGGTGAAGAAATGTTCTGGATCCGGTGAAGAACTTATCTGGGTTGGTAATTTTTTGAGAGAGAGAGAGAGAAAGAGAGAGAGAGAGAGAAGAGAGAGACTGTTAAGAAAAAAATGAGAAAAGAGAGAGAGAGGTGATCTGTTTAAGAGAGGGAGCGCGCGTAGGTAGGTGGGAGAAATAATAAAAAAAATTGAGAAGAATGAATATTTTATTTGAATAAATGTGTATAATAGACAAACTGATATGGGTATCTTGTAAAATTAAGTGTGTAAAATAGAAAAAATAGGTTTTAAACGTTTAAAATGGAAAATTTTATAAACGAGCTGATGCAAATGCTCTAAATGATGTTTTATCCATGAGGATACATAAAAGTGTATGTCCATTGGGATATATAAAGAATATATCTATGGGGATATATAGAGAACTTGAATGGCTAGTAGGTAGTCCATTCATACAGTATTAATGGCTCATGAAGTGCTCACTTAGGGAGTACATACATTGTGATACATGGAAGGAAGTACTCATCATTATAAGGGTATTACCGTCATGATTCATGTATAAGATTCTTTATTTGAGTGTCTATTGCTCATTAAGTTCTTAAAATGTCATATGGGCCAAGTGGGAGAGTGTAAAATTATCTCCATTATGAGACTTAATGTGGCCCACATGCATTTTATTTTAATTATTTATTTATTATTTATTTGAATTTATTATTTATTTGATAATAAGAGTGATAGATAAAGATCCATCCTATTAGGGTACTTTTTGCGAACAAACACTTATAACGTTTGGTAAAATAAACGTCTTTTGCTAAATAGACATACTCTTTAATGGGAGGAGTATAAATAGAGAACCAATGTTAAATTAAACGAGTCCCTTGTCTAACCTTAAAAATCCTGTTTTCTCCATCAAAACGGTTTCTAAGGAGAAGGTCATAGACTAGAAGGATCTCTTTTAATTCTTTGCTTTACATTAGGTTTTCTGTATAAATCATTTGAACAACAATGGCCAGAGGTATGTTTTATTTTCTTCTGCTGCTTGAGATTTCTTACAATATACACACTTGGAATTGATATTCTGAGGCTTGAAGTTCAGGTATTATATAAGCAGTTGTGGAAATTAAAAGGCTCTCTCAATGGATGACTATTGGCTAGCTAGCACCATTAGATTGCTTCCCTTATTTGTTTTTGTTTTTGATTTAGTTGGTTAGTAGACTCTTAACTATAATTGCAATCTTGGAGTTTTGTCCCAATGACAATTTTGAGAAGTCTTGATTTATATAACATCATCAAGAGACCCATGACACCAAAGTCATAATATCTTCTAAGACAAATAATTTGAATTTTTAACTAGCTCCAAATAATTAATAAAAATTATATTCACCATTTATTTCACATTAAACAGCCAAAACCCCCAAATCTTCAGCACAACAAACCTTAGATAGCCACCATTGTAAAAACTATAAACTCACTCATCAAATAAATCCACCAAGATAAAATCCATATATATAAACACATGAATATCACTTCCAAAGCTCATAAATCACATGGGTATCATTATCCAAGCTTAGATAAAGAAAGCTTCTAGCAAAAGCATATAAACCCACCAAAAAGATTAGAAATTTTACCTCAAATAAAAGGGATGAAGATGCTTAGAGGTTCTTAAGAATTTTCCAGTGATCTTGTTAGAAAAAAAAAATGGTGAAGGAGGTGCACCGGTGGGAGAGGATGAGAGAGTGAGAGAGGAGTATTTGTACTTGTGAGAAAATGACAAAGAAAACAATTGTATGCTCTAAACTGGGTTTTAGTGCGTCTCAAAAAAATTTGACCACATTCCCTTTTTTTTTAGTGCTGGGATGATACATTGTATGCTCTAAACTCAATGGTGGATCAATAACCTGAAAAAGTAAGAAAGACCATCGAAGGTGACTGGAGTGGAACCGGCCAAGGTCCCTCCAACAATTAAGTCAATATTTCTCTCAAGAATTCAAGTATGAGAAATGAATGAATAGTTGTGCAGACCTTGGCTTGGTCCCTTTTATAGAGAGTTCGGAGTGGGTCTACTTGTTAGATGCCATTATCATCGTGGGAGATGTGTGGACTTAGAGGGGAGGGTGGAGCAAATTTCGGGGAACTCACCCCATATCTCAAAATAGTGGATCGTGGTGCAACCATTCTTGGGTTGCAAAAAACACCTTAGAATTTACAAAGTGTTTATTGGTCGTCTACTGTCTCTTGTTGTTAGACGATCTGTCTTCTCCATAGACGACCTTTCTCCTTGGTGTTACTATTTTTCCTTCTTCCTTCCAAATCATTATCTTGGACTAACCTTCTTCTCGTGGACGACTCATGTACGATAAACATTTTTCTAATTATCCATCAATATATAGGGTGCGGTATGGTGCAATTACTCCATTTTGTAGGCAGCCTTGGTCAATTTAGGTGGGATCATGCATTTTGCAGTTTGAGCAGTTTAGTGAACACTGCTATTTAATCATGATAGATTACCATAAATTGGTTCTATCTACCTAAATTACTCTACTTTTGCTATGAGAGTGAATGCTTATTTTCAAGAACCTATAGCATGCATAACGTGGACTCGTTAAAGGACACTTCTCATGCCTCGATCATTCTTTGAAGATAAATTTTATTAGGGAAAATTCTATCGGTGTGAGTTTCTCATTGACTTGAAATTAGTCATGATCATCAGTACTAAAGAACAATTTATACAGAAAATTAATCAGGAGAGAGAGAACATTGATTATACATAAATTGCACTATATTGATCATAGTCACAGGGGAACGGAAATCACGCCCGCCCCTTTCGCGGGAATGTAAGCTTGAATTTCTTGCTAATAGCATTCTTGAAATTTTTGCTAATGGGAATGTTCCAATGACGGTCACTGACATTTTTGGAGTTATTCTCGCCTGCAAATTTTGGCTTAGCTTGGCAAAAGAATCTGGAACTTGGCTTCTCTACTTTGTGTTTTTTTTGGATTCATGCATGTTCTACTCGGATTGGCGCTTGAAATTTGGTGGATATGGATTGCCAATGGTAGTCTTGAAACTTCGTAGAAAATGTTGGCGTCACAGCAATTTCACATTTTACTATCCCTTGTATAACTTTGGGCCCAACAATGGGCTTTGTTCGTGACATTCTCAATCGGGCCTTTTATAATGCAATGTGTTTCTAGCCGGATGGTTTCATCCAGTGCGAGTGTATTGTATGGTTTGTATTGTAGTTGTTATGTTGAATAACTCATTCAAAATTAAAAATAGGGGAAAAAAACTATTAAAAAAAAAAAAAGCACTTTTTCCTCTTTTTATGTTTTGAGATTGAATAAATACCGACATTGTCAAATTCTCTATTAAATTTTAATGGAATCTTTTGATTCAAAGAATATTTTATTATATAACAACTAAAACACCCAAGCTAAACTCAACTAAATTAAGTCAGCCAAAACACCCTTCTCATTTTGTCATCTTCGTATTATTTTATCATGTAGCCCAATGGTAGTAACTAAAGAATATAAACTGAACTCTTGTAAAACTTTAGGGAAATTAAAATATAAAAAAAGTTTAGAAATGAGAAATCAATTTTATACAAATTTTAAGAACAAAAATAATATTTTAGCTATATTAACAAGCCAAAGTAATTTAAAATTGAACCACAATAAAGATGCACCTTCTTGGACCAGTTTGTATAATTCGTGAATTACCTTCACTTCATAAGACCTTTTTTCTCACAATATGTTTAAGGCAAATACTATTATACACAACATGTTACACATATTGTGTGTATAAATTCTGCAGACTATGAGAGAGATCTTGTGAGACTCTATCTCTTTGATAATTTTCTCATTTCTTCTTTTAGAATACTGGTTCTAAGGCATGTGCAAGTTACATATAAATTACTATTAGAGGATATTTATTACAAACAATATTATGATAGTATCATTTCCTCGTTTAGTTCAAAACTAATTGTCTTTAAATTATTTAGGATGAATACGGATTCAAAAATAAAATGAAGAACAATAATTTATTGACAATAAAATTACTTTTCAATAGTTTGTCCTAGTGGATGCTAAAAGCAAAATCAAGAGTCTATAATCTACATCTTAAAACGAGCGTGTATCACCATATCTCTACCTAAACAAATTGAGTAGTCACAACAATTAAAAAAAGATAAAAATATTTATTTCTCAATGACTACATCAAAACTGAATAATAAATAAAACAATCATTAACACTAAAAATTGATATTCGAACCATTCTCCCTTTTCCGATAGTTACTTTCATTGTTGCAAAATTGATATCTACAACATTTGTATAAGACTTTACAATCTAGCATCCTTGAAGCAAGATACGACCTTGCAATAGAAATTTGTAGTGAGAATCCAGTGTTCTAGGCTATCACAATTCACAAACTTGTATAATAGAAATACAAAATATGAAATTGAGCAAATACACACTCATAAGAAGAAGACCTTATACCCTTTTTTTTTCTTTCACTTTCTAGCTTCTGACATGCGAAGAAAGCATGACTTTTCTAATCTATCCGTGGGATAGATCAAAATCTCAATTTTGCTCCTGTCATTTAAATCTTTTTCTTTTTTCTTTTTGTATAGTTTGAGAAGGAAAAGACTAAAAAAACCTCACAATTCTTCCAGTCATATATATCTTTGCGGGGCAAGAGCGTAATTACTACTTCCATTAGGTTAAAATAAGCATTTGAAAACGAAAAGACCAAAAAGACCTCAAAATTTGTTAGCTTTTTTTTTCTTTTTCTTTTTTATTTTTTTATTTTTTATTTATTTTGTGTGTGTGTGTGTTGCTAAATCAAAATTTTTTAGCTGTTTTTTTTATTTTTTATTTTTATAACAAAAAAGGGCTTCACGCATGTAATTATTGACCCGACCCACTTGAACTCGAAAAACTCAGTGTGGGACCACCTTGAGTGTGTTAGGGCTATTAACGTCATGGCACAGTATTTTTGCAAAGCGCATAACTTGAATTAGGCAACTTTTAGACCCGTAGGTGTATCCTAGTCCAGAACTCCTACTAACACGCCACGCCCAAGGCCCAAAATTAGCTTATACATCTAGTTAGCGCTAACAAACATAATTTCAGCCCCATTACACACAAAACAAACTCACTTTTTTATATTTAGTATAAGTCTATAAGATAAGAAAGAGAAAATACAAAGTCTTGAGCCGAGATTCAATTCAAGCTTCTTCTATTTTTTTGAGAAAAATTCAAGCTTGACATTAAAGGCCGCAATAAACAAATAGGTCAATAGGACTTGCTCCAGGCGCTAGTTATAGTCTTCAGAATATTCTTTTGGGCCGACAATATAAAAGAAACTTCACCCTTTTTGCAAGAAAAATACAGAAGTCACCCGACATACGACGGTCCATGATATAAATTTGAATAAATTTAGTAACACTAACTATCATATAATTTTTTTTATTATTAAATGCGTAATAGTGTGAACGGTAAAGAAAAAAAATAGTAATTCAAACAATCATTTACCATCTGTTATGTTAAAGTTATGATAACAAGTGAATTTCAGTTAGATCAATTAGTAAAGCTTTTTTATGATTGAATAAGAGATTTCAATCCCCTCCTACACAAAAAAACCGATTAGTATTTTGGTTTGATGATAAAAAATTATCATAAAAAGCGGAGACTAAAGGTTGAAACTCTCTCAAAAAAATTAAAGATATGGCAACAAGTTAAGAAATAATTTGTTTTCCTAGAATCATAATAATTTTTAAATTGCCCAACTTGAATATGTTTACAAGAATAGTAGAATGTAAAGTACACTAAATTACTAATACTCTATTGTAATCAAATGCTACTACACACCTCTCTCTCTCTCTCTCTCTCTCTCTCTCTCTCTCTCTCTCTCTCTCTCTCTCTCTCTATATATATATATATATATATATATATTGAGTTTAAGTTACATTTGGTGTAACTCTAAGCAATTTTACATTGCACAATAACTTGTTATTAAATTTATATTTTTAAAATTCTACTGTTTGATTACATGTTCTATGTGTTCTTAACATGCATGCCAACTTTCATGTCAATTAGATGTTGTTTATCATTGAATTCATAAACTCATCTTTTATGCATTATTTTAAACTACAAAAACTTGAAAACAATTGAATGATGACATGATTATTGGTCTTTGATTACCTTAAAATTTTGCAAACATGAAAAGTATTCAAAGATAATGTAATCCAATGGTAAATTTGTCAAAATTTGCATTTAATTAAAAAAATATTGAGTGGTATAACCAAGGTTGTCAAAATCGAGATCCTACATAAGATCGCAGAGGGATCGTGAGATCGTGGATCGTAAGATCCTACCTATTTTAGAAAAAAAACTATTAATAGTGAATTTATATGTTAAATAATCATATAAATTATGAATTCATCCAAACAAGAAAAAATTGTCATCAATATATTATAATGGAAAAAACTTATGTACAGTACCTTAGGTGCTGTTTCTTAGGTTCCCCTCTTAGGATTTTGCCATGTGGCTACTCAATTTAAAAAATACACTTTTATCAATGAGAAAAAAAGCCACATAGCAGACTCTCAAGAAAGGAACCTAAAGAACAGTACCTAAATACTGTACCTAAATTTTGCTCTATTATAATTTATATACCATGCATCGCTTTGTCTATACTAATGAGACATATAACTTAATTTTTAACACAAATTATCCTAAGAAAAATAAATGTTTAGTTAACAAAATCATTAATTAGGTGGAAAATCACTTATAATAATGGTGTATGTTAAAGAATCAAT
Organism: Quercus variabilis; assembly: GCA_030445155.1. NCBI lineage: Eukaryota > Viridiplantae > Streptophyta > Magnoliopsida > Fagales > Fagaceae > Quercus > Quercus variabilis. The sequence continues at coordinate 44,634,694 of CP129455.1, forward strand.
ATATCATTAAAGAAAAAAATAAATTTGACATAATATACATAATAACTAAGATAAGAAGAACTAAAAATTGTTTATTTTTTTCAAAACAAAGTACGTATAGAATACCAAGTATCATATCTTCTACTCTTACTTTGTTTTTAACTTTACCTTATTTTATTTTTTGTAGGAGAGGAGTCCTAAAATAAAGTTAAAATCAAATGGTATTTTATCAAGGAAGCATGCAAAAACGTGGGACAACAGTAGAAAATTCATATCCCATTTATACTCCCACGGACCCACCTACACCACCTTGTAACTCACTTCTCCTTCTTTTCTTTTAACTTTTGTTTGAGCTCTCTCCTCTGTAAATCCGCCGTTTCTCCTCTGTAAATTTGCCCTTTCTCCTCAGCTACATCGGAATGTCTCTTTTGCAAATTTGTAAAACATCAATGGCAAAGCTTAATTAAGTGTAAACTTTCTCTATTGCAAGCACTCGGGTAGTAGTATGACTAGTATCATTATTGTACGTGGGTTTAATTTTTGGTTATATTCTTTGTAGAATTTGTCTCTTGCTTCTCATAAACTCAAAGAAAAGATCAAAACTGGGCATTGGTTGTTTTTTATTTTATTTGAGCCCAAGTAGTTTTCTGTTAGCTCGAAGATATTGGCCAGAAACTGGGACCGTGTGGGATTGTAGATCCTACTGATTCTACCGATTTTGAACGATCCTAGTACCGATCCTTGAATATGAACGATCCTAAAACGATTCGGATTTTTTTGGGCAGGTAACATAATAGGATCATGGTATAAATTTATATTTTACATCAGTATACAAACATATTTGCATTTTAATTTATACTTCACTTAACATTTACTATTCTCACTTTCCTTATAAAATAATTTAAGTTTAAAATTAAAAAATAAAAATAAAAATGAATCTATAACAAATTGTGACTAATAAAGAATAAAATTAAGGGTAAAACTTATTACACTATTGTGCATACACATAAGTGTTAAATAATACTAAAAACGTGATTCTATTTAAGTGTTATTACACACTTTTGTCGACCTAAAACTGAAATCCAAAACGTGTTATAGCTATTTGTATTGTATTCAACAAGGTAATCATGAAAGGTACAGAGGTCATCAACGCAATAGTGACAATACGAGCGCGCTGCAAATCTCAACCCACTGACACAGTGTCATCCTATAATCTCAACTATAGCAACCAACAAACTAGGCCATGGAATTCAACTTTTTGGATGAACGTAATCGTCATCTAGACGTAGAAGCTCCCAATGATGTAAAGCATAAATTACTCACTATGTTGGAAACAAGTATCAGACATCTAAGGCTATGACAGAGCTGTCATCAGTATTCAGAGCTGGAAGTTGGATAGTACTGAATTGGCTGTTGATAATGCTGCCGCCACCACTGCTGGAATTATTTCTACACTCGTGTAGTTTAACAATAAATACAACAATGAAGATCATGAGGCCAACTATTGCCGCAGCGATTTTGATGTTCAAAAGCAGCTATTCCTCCCTGTTACTAAAGAGTTGGAAATTGCTAATAAAACACACAAACACAGGTATAAATATAATAGGGTTGTGTTAATTGTGCACACACGTCGATACACTGAGTTGACAAAATTTCCAAATCTCACGATTTCTACGTGTAAAAACATGTGAAAAAACAGTGCGCAACAAATTTTACCCTAAAAATAATAAGGGCAATGTTTATTGCATACAATATGCTGAAATTGTGACTTTAAAGTCACGAATTTAGTTTATTTTAGCAGTGTGTGGATCCATACATTTGTGTAACAGGTTTTTTCTAAATACTAATAACTAACTATCGATAGTGTAATTACCCGATCAGAGGGGGAGGAGGGTCTGCAAAATTGTAAGGGGTGGGAGGAATTGAAGGATTTGCTAAAGCCGAAGGAGTAGAAGAAAACCTTGAAAATGGTTTGGACATCGAACGTGCCATTGATAATTTGGAAGGCTTGAAATTCAGATATATGTTATATAGGCACTTGGAAGGATGACTCAATCTCAGGCTAGAAATTCTGCAGCTTGAAGATTAGATAAGGTGTAATATATATAAGCCTTTTGGAAGAAAAAAGTCAGAGTCAAGATAAAATTAACAGTCAAATGGATGGAAGGCAATTTGAAAAACATTTTGTGAGGCAGGACGTCCCTAGGTCTCACGTTAAGAACATGCCGATTCATACGTAAGTCCTGACTAGATGGCATTATTGAAATATTTACTAATGGCAGTCTTGCAATTTCTTAACATGTGAACTATACATTGGACCATTCGTGAGGTCAATGGCATTTCTTGAAATTTCTTCTAATGGCATGGCAGTCTTGGAATTTCACTACATCTAATTATGAATCTCTATGATTAATCTATACTTTTGAGTGACCGTTGACATTGCCAATATAATTGTCGAAATTTTTAGTAAAAGGCTTGGAAATTCACAACACCTTTCTATTGTCACTGTTTATTGTCATTGTCACATTAAGACGTGGTATCTTGCAGCATGGGCAAACGAGACCCTTCCAGCATATAAGCGTGGACCCACATGTCTATGAGAAGGGAGTCAGTTTAGTATGAAATTTCTCCACTAAAAAGTAGTTCTGAATATTTACATCATCTAAAAATTCTAAGAAAAATTTGTGAAAAGTGTTGCATTTATAATATTTTTACAAATAATTTTAAATGAAAAGTTGTAAGAAGTGTTATGTCCACAAATTTTACAATTTTACAACTCAATTGAACAAGATTGTTAAAAGAAAGTCAGTTTCTATCCTTTCACAGTTATTTTTGTAGTCAATCAAACTTCAATTTTGACACATATATATAAATGAAATAAAAACCTTAAATTCAATATATTCTTGAGAGAAGATTCCATCCTTAGTGGATTTGGTTAATTGGAAGTGGCCCTAGAGTATTTTTACCATTTGGGTTTTCACATTGTAAACAATTCATCATGTTAGCATGTGTGAGTTCTGAAGTGACTGCTAAATATTTATCGATGTGTTATATTGTGCTTAAGATCGATTAATTAACTACTTTGACCTTAAATTGCAAATTTGGTAAAATCAGTAGTAAGACATGGTTAGGGGTCTAAACATAACTTTCACTTGAATATTTGCAACAAGAAGTTGAAGTAGAATTTTTACAAAGGCATGATTTTTGTTGATAGTTAAGTAATTATTCTTTTTATGCATTGTTTTTTTTTTTAGCTAAGTGAACGAAGGAATTTAATAAATAATCTCCATCATTTACTTGCAAATTGTTATTGCTTGGAAACATAGCCAATAATTGGGAAATTAAACTAAATATATTAAATACATAAGTACTTAGGTTTTTATAATGTTTTATGAACTATACTAAGATAACATGAGCAGGGTCGGGTAAATTCCCCAAACCAGCACTGCACTTCAGCCAAAAAGATTTAGAGTTTGTACTTAGTAGTGCTATACATACTTAAATACATCCTTAAATTGTTTTATTTTGTTTGTAGTCATAACTCTGTGTTTTGCTTGTTATCCTGAACTTTTATTTTGTATTTAGTCCTCTGTGACAAATGGATTTAATAAAATTAGAGTTAGTGCTATACGTACATATATACAGCCTTAAATTGTTTTGTTTCCCCTTTTACTAGGATGATTTTTCGAAGCAACCCATTACATTACTGATTTTAGTCTCTTATTCATCCTAAATGATGCTTAATTCTCTTGTCTAGATGACAAGTTTTGTTTCCACTGCTTTGCGCCTAGTTGGATAGGATTTGGTTTTAGTGACAAGCCACAACCAGGATATGGATTTGATTATGCAGGTTTCTATATTTCGAAAATAAGATCATTATTATATAATATTTTTCTTGCTCTATAATGGTCTTGATTCTAAATGTTTATGTTTCTAATGTTACAGAAAAGGAGTTTCATCAGGAATTTGATAAATTACTTGATGTGTTGGGGTCAAATCTCATTTTTTCTTCGTTGTTCAAATTTAGAAAAACTTGCAGAGGAAAATCCATAAGAATGGTATTTACAGTCAACGGGGAACATTATATTATATATGTTATAGAACTTACAAAGACATCCTAAATTTTTAATGGAATATGCTGTTGGGAAGACTTAGTAAACTTGTGTTCAAGTTATAGCTACACTGATTTTCTAGTTTTTGATTTATGTATGCACTAAAGATTCATTATGTCCTTTCCTATTTAATGATTGACAATTTTATAATGTTTTATGGGTGATCTAATGGTAGAAAATCTTCAGATTTTCTTTCCCCTTCTTGATGCTAAAAATAAAACAGGAAAGAAAGAGGAAAATGGCTTTCTCCTTTGTCTGAAAAGTGTTAAAATCAACTCGACAAAGTTGTCTTCATCTCGACCCCAAAATATAAAGGGAGGACGTTGTTTCATCTCATTTGAAAAATTGAACCGAGGTGAAAAAAAATTCACCACTTTAGCCCAGTGTGCACAGGCCCAAAATTACGTCCCCTTTCAGGCCCAATACTAGCCCAAATTGGCTTAACAAGATCACAAAATGCAGCAACTACTTTAACTAGATCACAAAGAGTCAACTAGATCAACGTGGGTGGGGCATACACAATACCCATATCCTGAGTCAACTTGGTCCTGGGTGCAAAACCTTCACGTAATGCTTTTTGCACCCCAAGTGTTTTGAATCTCACTTGCCAAATGAACAAAAATAGAATATATATATATATATATATATAACAGATATCACTTGGATACTCTGCTTCATTGCCTTTCTTTTTCTAAACCCTCATGCTAAAGTTGTTTTTGCGTGTGTGTGGAAAGCGAGAGAGAGAAAAGCTCTTACTATTTTCCTGTATTAATCCCATGTCTTTTTTGTAACAGCTTGCATTTGTTTACGGATATAGTAAGCCTCCTTATCCCCATTCTTGTACTCATTACTAAACTCACTCAAGTGTATAAGAAATCTTAGAAGCAGCCAAACGGTGGTTGGCAGCAACGTCACCAGCAATGGTGGCACTACCACCGACAACCAAATCAGTGTCTAACTTCAGAATCCTGAAGCTGAATGATGACAACTCTGTCTTAGCTTCTGTTGAAGTTTCCATATTCTGCAGAAAATGGCGCCCATGCTTATGCGTAAAGTAATCTTTCTTATTACTTAATTCCATGTTAGTAACAGAGTGTTACTAAATTACATCCAGTTTTTGTATCTAGACTACAAGTTGTTTTAAGCACCTTTGCAACAGTATTGATCTGCTCCTTATCTTTAATCTTTACATCCTCAACCAAAGGGGAGGAACTCCCATGAGTTTGGTAAGAAGAGAATGAAACCGAGGAGAGGGTAGACTCTTGGTGAAGAGATCAACCAATTGATCAGCAGTAGAGATACACTTAATCACCAAGTCTTGGTTAAGAACCTTTTGCCTCACAAAATGATAATCAACCTCTATATGCTAAGTTCGAGCATGAAAAATAGGATTAGATGCTTAATCCAGAGCAGATACATTATCACTCCACAAAGTAGGTGGATGATACAAATAAACCCCCAAATCTTTAAGTAATAACCTCAACTAATAAACTTTTGCAGTACGTGGTAATGGCTAGTGATATGTACTCAGCTTTAGTGGAAGATCAAGATACTGTAGGTTGTTTCTTTGCTGACCATGTGATAGGAGAACCACCCAAGAAAACAATCGTACCAGTAATAGACCTTCTGTCAATAGGGTCATCAGCCCAATCGGCATCACAATATGCAGGCTGAAAGAGATAGAGGACCAGATTGAAAAGTAATCCCCAGATGTAAAGAACCCTTCAAATACCCAAGGATTCTCTTAGCTGCAACCAAATGATGTTGAATTGGCTTACTCATAAACTGACAAGCCTACTGGACTGCATAAGACTAGTCTGGTCTGGTAAAAGTCATGTCCTACAAGGCTCCAACAAGACTTCTATAAGCAGTAGGATCAGGTAAAAGAGGACTTATTAGATGGAACAAAATGATGATTAGAAGCACAAGGATTGGAGCATATGGTTTGAAATCCAGCATATTGAACTTGGTAAGCAAATCCAAAGAATACTTGGATTGAAGGACAAAGAGACCAAATACTATATATTCAATTTGAAGACCAAGAAAGTAATTCAATGGTCCAAGATCCTTAAGAGCAAAAGAAGCACCAAGCTGTTGAAGAATCTCAGAAATGAAGGAAGGGTTATTACCACTAATTATAATGTCATCTACGTAGAGTAAGAGATACACTATATGAGATGAATGAATAAGAATGAAGAGATTGGTGTCAACACATGAAGCACGAAATCCCGGACAAAAATGCCTTTTGCCCTTTTCGAGCAAATTAAATAACTTTATACCCATTTTTCCTAAACTAATTAGGAAAATGCTCATCTTTTAAAACTCGATTTGTGATAAATCGAGTTAAGCCCTATAGTGGCATTTTTAAAGATCTTATAATGACGTTTTAAAACCCTATAGTGGCGTTTTATAACTCGACCTCAATAAAATTGAGTTATAGGTAAAAAAAAATTGCCTATAACTCAATTTTATTGAAGTCGAGTTAAAAAAAAAGTAACTATAGGTCCTTAAAACGTCACTATAGGCTCTTTAAAACGCCACTATAGAACTTTAAAAAAAAAAAAAAAATTCTAACTCAATTTATCACAAATCAAGTTTTAAAATAAAGGCATTTTTCTAATTAGTTTGAGAAAGGAAGTATAAAACTATTTAATTTGCCCGAAAATGGCAAAAGCCCATTTTGTCCATGAAATCCCATATGGAATAACTGAATGGTAAAGCTGTCAAACCAAACTCTAGGTGCTTATTTAAGGCCATATATAGCCTTGTGTAAAAGAAAAACATGATCTGGCCATATGTAGCAGAGTCTTATATACATCTGATTCAATTAATGACTTGGACCGGTCTATATGCCGAGTCACTAGGTTACCAGTTCGACCAGCCAAGCTGGATTGGATTTAAAAACACTTTTGAAAGTACGTATTGATGTGCATGAAATATATACAATAAAATACCATTAGATTTGCATAGTTAGCCTTATTTTTATATTATTTTGTGACTAATTATATATTATATATTTGTTTTGTGGAAAATAAAGGCCATTCACAATTGAGAAGCTGAACAAGTCACAAGTTGAATTCTAGGTGGGTCAAGCCGATTATAAAGCAAACTCAAGAGAGGAGGGCTTGCCATAAAGTAAAGATTCAGCCCAAAGAAGTAGAGCTTCCAACCCAAGCGTGAATTCAAGAAGGAGCCCAAGATGCAATTCAACATGGATGAAGTTTGCTAGGAAGAAACTACAATCAAGCACAGGTCTGTCACAATAAAAAACAAGTCAATGTGGTGGGCTTTGGAAATCAATCACTAATTGAATTGTTATTGTGGGCCTCCGTATTACTTCACCAAAACATGCGCCTGAAGTGTTAGTGCGTGGCTTGAAATATGAAATCCTTGTTCTACGTGTATTAGGATTAGAGAATAGTGGGCAGCTATTTTTTATTATTTTTTTTTGCATATATAAGCCTCTAGGTTAGATTGTTTAAGTGTGTGCGAGGGCTAGGACTAGAGCGCAGGCAGCAGCACTTAGTTTCTTTTATGATTCTTCTCAAGCACTGTGATTATTTCTTTCTCTATTTTATTTGTCTAAGTTTAATGTTTAGTATTTTATTCTTTTGTTTTTTTTCAATTACCATGAGTAGCTAAACTTATAATTAAGATTGAGGATGAAACCTTGTTAAGGATTATTAGTAATATTTATGTGATTTGATTTTTTCCACAATAGTTGTTCTTTAATGATTTAAATTGTTCTTACTTCATATCAATTGACTAAGATGGGATTCTAGATATGAGTTCAATCATGTTTTTCTCATGATTTAGGATTTGTCTTAATTAATTGAATGCTTGGTTTGTTAATTCTTGATTATAAAATTGGATATATCTTATGATTTGTTTGGCTACGGATACAATTGATGATTTAATTTTATACTTAAGAAGCGAAGAAGAACATGCTTTAGATTTTTAAACATAAGTGTTAATGATGATATTTTCCATGGTAGCAAGATTGATTTCTAGATTATCATGTAGTGAGTTGGGAAAAATTAATGATCATAAATATATGCTGATATGAATTAACAAGGTAGATTCCAAAACCTTAATTCCTTTCCCTTGATTGTTTACATCTTTTTATTGTTTTATATCTCTTGCTTAGTTTAACTATTTGCTTAATTTTATTATTTGCTTAGTTTATTTAATTTCAAAACAACCAATTTTTATTAAACTAGATTAGGATTAATTTGGTTAAGATTTAATTAATTTTCCTTCGTTCATTCAAGTCTATGTGGGTTCGACCTCGTTCTTGTCAAACTATACTTCGGTACGGTTCGTACACTTGCGAGTACTTTAAAATTTCACAACAAGTTTTTAGCACCGTTGTCGAGAACTTGGTTAGGAAAATAAATTAGGTCTTAATTGAATTTTTCCTTCTACTAGTTGTAGTTAATTTTTTTTTTAAATTAAAAAAAAAAAAACAAAAAAAACAAAAAAAAAAAAATTATTTCTTTGTGCTTGGTGTATGAGAACTTGGGTACGTGATAAAGAAAATCGTCTTGTTAGTTTTGATTATTCATCCACAATGGGAGAAACAGGAGATGATTCAAAAACTCTTAGGGAGTTGTTCTCACCCATAACCACCAACCCTCCATCTTGCATAGTATTGCCTGCAACCACTGCTGCACATTTTGAGTTGAAACCACAGATAATTCATCTTCTTCGTACTTTTCATGGATTGGATAAAGAAGACCCTTTTATGCATGTAAAGGATTTTCTTGAGATTTGTGCTACTTGTAAGTTCCAGAATTTTACTGATGACTCTGTTCGCTTGCGTTTATTCCCTTTTTCCTTGAAGGATAAGGCCAAAGCATGGCTTAATTCTTTGTCACCTAGATCTATCACTTCATGGGAACTGTTGATCACAAAATTCCTCTCTAAATTTTTCCCAATGGCCAAGACCAATGCTTTGAGGAGAGAAAATACAGATTTTTATCAGGATGAACAAGAGAAATTTTATGAGAGTTGGGAGAGATTTAAGGACTTGATCTTAAAGTGTCCTCATCATGGTTTTGAAACATGGAAACTAGTACAATATTTTTATAATGGTTTGACTCAGACAAATCGTAACATGATTGAGTCCATGAATGGTGGTGGATTTTTGAGTCTTGTAGATGATGAGGCATACAAATTTCTTGAGAATTTTTCTGAAAGTTCACAACAATGGGATTTTTCCAATCGTAGAGAGAGATCTACCCCTGCAATTAAGAAAGGAGGATTGTATGAAGTTAGTGATGATTTAGACATAAAAGCTAGGTTGGACAATCTCACTCGTAAGGTTGAAGCTTTAGCTTTAGGTAGAGGGATGAATTCTGTCAATCAAGTTCAAAGTGAAACATGTTCTATTTGTGCAAGTCCCATGCATACAACACAAATGTGTCCTTCCGCAGCTGGGTACCCTACTTTGTATACTGAGCAAGCAAATTCACTAAACAATTATGGAAAACCATTTGCTAGTCCATTTTCAGAGACATACAATCCAAATTGGAGGAACCATCCTAATTTCTCATGGAGGCAAAATCAACCTCCCACAAATGTAGGTGGACAACAAGTGCATCAACAAAGTCAATTTCGTCCACCTAGTCAAACATATCCTCGCATTCCTCAATCAACATCTCAGTTTGTAGCACCACCAAGACAACAACCATCTTTGGAGGAGTCTCTCAAAACTTTCATGCAATCAACGAGCCAAGCCATTCAAGAGATAAAAAGTTCCACCCATTTGAATACTCAAGCTATTTCAAAGTTGGAAAATCAAGTTGGCCAATTAGCAACCCAAGTTGGAGAGAGGGAAAAAGGAAAGTTTCCTAGTCAACCTATACCTAATCCAAAAGGGCAGTATGCAATTAATGGTTCTTCTAGTTCTACTCATGGACAAGAACATGTTTAGTCTATTACTACCCTTAGGTCTGGTAAGAAAGTTGATAATCAAGTGAAAATGCCAGAAGTGGAGGATGATGAAAATATTGTGTTAAAGGAAAAGGAATTCACAATTCACAGGATGATCATAAAGAAAAGAAGGGCATCTCAACCTCAATTCCAATTCAGGATCTTAGTTCCCCCCTTGATAAGAGGTTTGTTCCTAAAGCTCTATTTCCTCAAAGGTTAATCAGTACTCAAAAAAGTGCACAATTTGGAGAGATTTTGGAGGTTTTTAAGCAAGTGCAAATTAATATTCCATTTCTTGATGCAATTCAACAAGTTCCTGCTTATGCCATGTTTCTAAAAGATCTTGTGACAATGAAGAGAAAGACAAATGTTCCTAAAAAGGCATTTTTGATAGAGCAAGTCAGTTCAATCATTCAAAATAAATATCCAGTGAAATATAAGGACCCAGGATCCCCTCTCATTTCATGCAAGATTGGGGATCATCTCATTGAGCGAGCTTTGCTAGATTTGGGGGCAAGTGTGAACTTATTGTTATATTCAGTATATTTACAACTAGGTTTGGGAGAGTTAAAACCAACAACCATGACACTTCAATTAGCTGATAGGTCTGTGAAAATCCCTAGAGGTATTGTTAAGGATGTGCTGATTAAGGTGGATGCATTCTATTTTCCTATTGATTTTGTTGTGTTAGACACTAAGCCTGCTCTAAATGCCAGTACACAAATCTATGTCATTTTAAGTCGCCCTTTCTTAGCCACATCCAATGCTTTGATCAATTGTCGGAGTGGTGTAATGAAGATTTCTTTTGGAAATATGACTGTTGAGCTTAATATCTTCCACATAAGTAAACAAGTGCTAGACAATGAGGATATTTGTGAGGTTGACATGATTGAGAGTCTAGTCCATGATACTTTCCTACAATCAAGTTATGAGAATCGTCTAGAGGCTTGCTTCAATCTTTTTGGTTGCAATTTTGATATTGAACACTCAATTGAAGAGGTCAATACATTGTTAGATTCTGTTCCTCTCTTAAGTATTGATAGTTGACAACCAAAAGTGATCCCTCTTCCACTTTCTTCATCCTCACTCCCATTTGCTGTGGAACCACCAAAGTTGGAGTTGAAACCATTACCTGACACACTTAAGTATGCATTTTTAGGTTCTTCTGAAACCTTACCTGTCATTATAGCTTCAGATTTGGACGATCTTAGGGAACGCCAATTGATAAGTGTACTCCAAGAGCATAAGGAAGCTATAGATTGGTCAATTGCTGATATCAAAGGTATTAGTCCATCTGTGGTTATGCATAGAATTCACTTGGAAGAGAATGCTAAAACTTCACGTGAACCGTAGAGACGTCTAAACCATATTATGCAAGAGGTAGTGAGAGCTGAAGTTTTGAAGCTTTTGGATGTGGGTATTATTTACCTAATTTCTGATAGTAATTCCCCTTCAAGTTGTACCAAAGAAATCTGGCATAACAGTTGTTAAGAATGAAGATGATCAGTTAGTCCCAACTCGTGTGCAAACAGGATGGAGAGTATGCATTGATTACCGTAAGTTGAATGCCATGACAAGAAAAGATCATTTTCCCCTTCCTTTATAAACCAAATGTTGGAAAGGTTAGCTGGTCATGCTTATTATTGTAAATATATTTCGGTTCGGTCGGTTTATTAAAATTTGCAACCGAAAACCAAACCAAAATTTTCGGTTTTTTATTTAATAAAATCAAAATCGAACCGAATCAAAACTAAACCGAAATTTTTGCATCGGTTCAGTTGGTTTGAATCGGTTTTTTCTGTTCTTCAGTTTTTTGCACACCCCTACTTCCCCCCATGCAATCTAGCATTGCAAACTTTGTGACCTATTAACCATTTGCAAATTGCAAAGTCGTGGAAATAATTACTTACCCATTCACACGTAAAAAGAATCCACGAGCACAATATGATTAAAAAAAAATTTAACAAGATTTTTCTTCTTTCTTTTTAAAATATATATAATTTAGGAAAAATTACATAAATATACAGGAAGTTAATTCCTGTTCTAGATTAGGTCTCATGATTTTTATTTTGGTCAAGTAAAGTCTCAAATTTATAAAATAATTTCAATCTTTTTTTTTTCTTGTCCATCTCCGTTATTCATTTCATTTATTTTAGTTTGGCAGTAATATAGAAAAGAAAAACAAGAAATAATTGATTATTTCAATGTTTTACATAGGGTTTATTTATAAATTAATTTGGCAGGCATTGACTAGTACTGAAGGTAGCTAGAGAGGGAAAGCTCGGTTTAGAGAGAGAATAATTTTCTTGGAGTAAAAAAGTTGTTGTCAGAAAAATCAAAACTGATTACTTAGTGAAACACAAAATCATATCAATAGTTTCTCATTTTTATTTACTTGATTACTGTCCAAATTTTAAAAAATAGTTAAAAATGAATAACGGAAATGCACAAAGATTTCAAATTGAAATGGTTTCATAGATCTATAACTTTAATTGACCTAATTGGAAAGTTAGGATATAATTTAAAACAATGTATAAAAGTTAGGATATAATTTAAAACAATGTATAAACTTTGTATTTATATAATTTCTCCTATGGTTTATTTACAAGTGAATGTTAGGACTTAGGATGGCATTGTGTTTTTTTTCTTTCACAATTTAACCCCTGACATTTCACAACTTTTCATTTTCTTGTGCCTTCTGTACCTCCTAATGTTCATCAACCACCCACTTTTGAAGTGAATACCACCCATTTTTTCAAGGTTGACTCTGTCATAGTAACTTTCCCAGCTTTCCGAAGTTGCACGGCTGATTCACAAGTCTGCAATACAAAATAATCTAAGAATAATTATGACATGATTAGGATTATTAGGATTTTATGTAGAATAACTATTTGTAGTTGACTACTGGAAACCATGAAACAAAAATTGGATTACATGGATTCTGTTTCAGTAAACCTATAACTAAAAATTATTGTTAAAAAAAAAAAAAAAAAAAAAAAAAACAGAGTAATCATATAGTTTAAGTTTGGATTTTTCTTCCTATTTTCTTTTAGGGGTTAATACTTAATAGTTTAGAATCCTTAGATTGTATAAGTAGAATTATAATCATAATCACATATATATTCTCCTAATCCCGAATTTTTTTTATATTTAAATATAAAATATAGTATAGTACTGGAGTATAAAATAGAACATAAAAATATATATATATATAGGACAGAATTTCTATTCATTAATCTTCATAGAAAGTACTATGTGACAAACAAATTAAGGAAGCTTACCATAACAAAGACAGTCATGGCTAGGGATTTAAGCTTTGGGTTTTGTTCAAGAGGAACATTTGAGTCTTTCAAAAAGGAGAACAGCTTCTGAGCTGAAGGTGCAATCTCAAATATCCAACAAAAAAAACTCAGTCCAATACTTTTCTTGAATTCCCATATATTACAAATAGCTATTGATATGAAACATAAACAATAAGACATTAAATTAAGATGGAAATAGAAAAGATTCAACTTTGGCTTACTTCAAGAAGAATTTGAGACCCAATTCTCCAGAATTCTTTTTCATTGCAGTCCATGATTTCACCACCAGAGCTTCGTGCTCTTCTGTGAACCCTGTGATCACTTCCGAGGTGCTCATGGTCTTTTGCTAGATTATCAAGTTTTGAATGCAATAGGACCCTTTTTTTTTTTTTTTTAATGAAGAATTAGTTAGAGATTTGGAAATGGGATGTAGAGCAATCTTGGGTGGTTTATATAGTAAACCATAATGAATGTTGTAGATGGGATTTGGCTCTTCATGGGATGAGGAACCACGTTTTGGCGTCTATTTTGTCTGCAAGAAAAAACGTGTAGTAGCAGCTGTTAATCAAACCCAAAAAGGAAACAACAACAACAGACAATTAAAGTTGTTGTCTCATCTGCTACCACATGCCTAAAAACCAGAGGCTGCTCGTGGCAAGGAGAGCATAGTTTGGTTTATAAATTATAAATGGGCTGTATTGAACTAATGATCAAAGGTTGCATTGGATCGTGTACTGTCCTGACTTTTTTTAAAAAAAGAAGATTTAAGGAAGTTGTGTCTTAATTTTTGGTTAAACCAATTCACTTTCTATTCATAAGACACCTCTAAAATCCTATAGACTAATAATGTGGTGAATTGAATTGAAATCTCTAGATACATTAAACCCCACATCAATGAGTCCACTACTCTGGTACCTTATGGGAATAAAAACCACCCAATTAGTAAACATATAAACAGTTCTTTTTTTTTTAATTGAATACTTATTTTTACTCGGTAATGTTACTTACTATTTGAATTGTTGATCGTGTTAATATTCTTTTATTTTCTATACATGGTTTTTCATTTATTTTCTATAAGTTACAATTCACCGCTTCAAATGTGCGTAACTCCTTTTACCAAAATATAATAGAATTAACTTACCTTTCGATATTCAATAGCTCAATGGCTCAATGATAATTTACCAAAATATAATAGAATTAACTTGCCTTTTGAGATTTTCAATAGCTCAATGGCTCAATGTTAATAGCCAAGGGTAGTGATACGTTGTCTTTAGAGGGTTCATTTGTACCTCCTTACTTGAAATTTTATATACATAATTTTTTATTTCCTTTCACTAGTTTAATTTATCTTTCAAAATATTTTTGCACACTCTAGGTTAAATCTTGCACACTCTAATGGCTTGATCATAAATTAGCCTACTCCAAAACCAAATAACAACACACATCAGTCCATCTCAAAACCAAACAACAATATATATATCACATCTCTCTCTCTCTCTCTCTATTTGAATATTTTGGTATCCCCGGCCCTAAAAGTAAAGAGTGGATGTTTGATTGGACGATCTTCCTATACTTGGTCATGGTGTGCTTCTTCTTCTATATGTTTTGTTGATGTTTTCACGGTGAGTTTCCAATGGCATGAAAGTTGAAACTACAACTACAATGTCATTTAATTTTTCTTTAAGGGTTCTTGCTGCTTAGATAGATTTATCGGTTGAGCTTAGCTAGCTCTTTCAATTGTATATGATTTTTAGGAGAATAAGTCGGCTACACATCCTTTATTGTGAAGGACTTTGTATTGCATACAAACATACTTTGGAAGCAAGTCAAAAACTTACACGCCACTCTAAGAAAAACAATTCCTAATGGGAGTTTAAATACAAGCTACGTATTGGATTAAAAGGAATGGTTGACATTTGATTAGTTTTTATCAAATAAATATAGAATTGAAAAATAATAAAAATTATGAGTCAAATAAATATAGAATTAAAAATAAATAAATATTATATGAAAAATTATAATATGGAAGAGTAAAAAAAAAAAAATTAGAGAGAGTTTCAACTTATGGTGTCTGTGAGGACCGGTGCTGGGCAATGAATCCACCACATGAATGGACTTAAGCCCAAGAAACTCAAAACAATAAATTTATGGAGAGTGGGTTGAAAAACTGGGTTTTAGTTTATCAAACAGACATTGGAATAGATTCAAGTAGGAGAATGAAAAGAAATGGGATTATATTGAAAGAAAAACTGTCCTCGGTAAGATCCGAGATGAACTGTTCTTGTTTAATATTCTCCAATTTGGTTACAAATTTGGTTCCTTCATGTTCTAGTCTTCTTTTTTCTTTTATTTTTCTTCCCCCCCCCCCCCCCCTCCCTTTTTTCTATGAAGGACTTCTCTCCTTATATATCTCCTTCTAAAGCATCTTAATTTTACACTTGTTGATCGCATGTATTACCACTTGAGTGTTTGTCCTATCAAACACCCTCTCTAATTGTGTAGGCCTTGAAGTAGCCAGTTTTGTACTGTTCAGGAATCTTCTCCACATTATTGTAGCCAAGAAAGTAGCTGCAGAACATTAAATGCGGTGGTGACAGTTTTCTTTCTAAGGTATCTGAAGCCTTCTCTCAGTCTAATGTCTTCACAATATTTATTCATGCCGACATAATTTTCTAGGAAATTCTCTTCCGAGGAGACATTTATCTTCAACTTATCTCACTGAACTTTTATGGCCAAAGACAACTCTTTTATTATTTAACACTATCTCCAACAACGGAGATTCTTTCTCCTCGGACTAGTCCTAATCTTCGACTTGGGCCAAAGGCCCAATGTTCATATGTATAATGGACCTCCAGGCCTACTACCCCTACAGTGTCCACTTCTGATGATAACTCAAAAAATTAATATATGATTTAAAGTCAAAACATAAAACTTATATATGATTAACAAATAATTAAATTTTAATTTTATATTATAGAAAGTGTAAAAACCCAAATTATAATGGCCTTTTATTTTTACTTTAATTTTAATTTCAAGTGATAACAAAATTTCATAGCTCCTCACATTAGCATGTTTGAAAAAGGCTGCTAATATTAATTTCTTAATATTAATCTATGACTTCAGAAATTTTTCAACTATTTAATTTGCAATTGGAAACTACCACTTTTAATTATCAAAAAAGTGCTTAAAGCGTTGAAACCTTTTTTTTAGAGGTTCTAATACAAAGGCACACCAAATATTCATTCAAAAGTCATAGTAACTTTTAAGGAAAGATAAAACAAATTATACTACAAACAACATACTCTCTTAAGTAATGTGAAACAATTACCTCTTTTTTTTTAGAAACAAACACACACACACAAAAGAAAAAGGGAAAGGGATCACTGAAACCCTTTAAAGTAGTCTGGTGGAATCCAATTCTCTCCTTGAATATATAAAGGATAATACTAGAAATAAGGAAAAATGGACATCTTTGATATATTCTTTGACTTTTGAATTTTTCATTCAAATTTGTAATAAAACAATATGTGCAATTTTTTTTAGGGAATAAAAAAATATGTACAATTAATTATGTTTTTTTTCTTTTCTTTTCTCATTTTTATACCGGTTTTTTAAAATCTTAACAAAATGAAACTCGTATGTAGATATTCCATATCATATGTATTTGTAGACATGGCAAACAAGCAAGTCAGGTTGGGTTAATTGGGTTGTGGGGCGGGTTGGGTCGGGTTGACCCGTATTCTTCACATGATTTTTTTTTTTTTTTTTTTTTTAGAAAACAACATGTATTTGCCATTTGAAAAGTCATGCAACAAATTACTTGATATAAAATGCATTACTTTGAAGTCTCCACTTATATCAAGAATAAGCTCAAGTAAACAAATTAATACTTGTTTAATAATTTTAAATTAGACAAATCTCAACATTACTAACTAAAACAAAATGGTACAAAGGATAAATAAAACAATTACACAGGTTTCATTTCTACACAATATCAAAATCTCAAAACATAAAACAAAAGTACAAATGTCCTATTGGATAACTTATTTGACAAAGAATAAAAGCATATAAGAAATTTATAATCTTGAAAACTAATTTTATACTCTATTATCAATTGTGATTGGCACTCTCTTTCAATTTGAAAATATACATTAAAGTTTAATTATTTACTTATTTATACATGGTCTCTTTTATGAATATCATATCATTGTTAAGCAAAATACACTCTAGGAAATATCTTAATTTATTTAGAAAAACTATTTATTTTAAACATGAATTGTTAAAAAAAATAGTCCAAGCATTCATAATATATGCTAACTAGCATGGCACCCCATGCATATGCTAACTAGCTTGGAAGTTTAAAAGAGAATGGAATGGAATTATCATAAGAGAATAGAATGGAATGGAATAGAATAGAATGTATTTAAGTAAGGGAAAGGAATAGAAAAGAATAGAATGGAATAGAATTAAGTAACCTTAATTAGATATTTTAAAATAAAGATATGGAAATGAATGAAAATGAATAGAATGTAAGTAATCTTATTTGGAAGTAACATAGAGGAAATAGAATAAAATCATTTTATAACAATATTACTATTAGACCCCTTTTTTAAAATAAATAATTGAATATATAGGGGTATTTTGGGAGTTTTAGTAAAAAATTCATTAAATCTAATTTCATTCCCTCACATTTCTCCAAAATTCGGGGGGAAAGGAAATTTAAGGTTTTAAGGGAATAAAGAGGAATAAGTGTTCCCTCCTACCCATTTCATTCCCTTCCACTTAAACTCTCAAACAAGGAAATGGACTTTCCATTCCCCCCATTAAAACTCTCAAACAAGGGAATGGAAGAATATTCCAGAATTATTCTTTTTCATTCATTTCCATTCAATTCTATCCTCTCCTCCCAAACGAGGGCTTAAAGAAATACAATAAGAAATAGTATAATTCCTATATATAATTCAAATATTATTGATAGTCATTCTTAGCCTTGTAAGAATATTATTAGGTATAAAATGTAAAGTCTCCATGTTTATTTATTTATTTATTATTTTTTATTACTTCTTAATTTTTGCTATTGTGAAGCAGTTTTTTTATGATTCATTTATTCTAAACTCTTTAGTTTTTATACTCAATAACTCACTTGGATACCATCGCATACCCTTGATACGATGGTCACTCCACAAGTATAAGTACTTGTGAGGTGTAGGAGGGAAAGGGCCGGAGTTCAAGTCTCTAAGAGGGAGTTTCACACACATATACACTTAGATTAAACTATAGTAGAATTTCTATCTTGTATAAAAAGAAATAACTCACTTAAATGAATATTTCTGATGTAATCCCACATTTGATTCTAAAATTAGGAAATAAAACTCTCTCTAAAAATAAATAATTAAAGGCACATGGTGCAAAATTGAACTCTAAGTTGAAATTCTAATTAGACTTTCTCTGAGTTTTGCCTATATATATATATATATATATATATATATATATGTAGGGACTGGTTTTGAGCGCTCTCCTCCTATTGGGAGAGCGGACCCAAACCCAATTAACCCCGCAATAAATTTGTAGAGTATGGGTTCAAGAGCTAGGCCCTAGTAAAGAATGCAACGGCCATGCATGGTTATTTGTGGGCTATGATAATCTAAATATGGGTTAGGGGGCACAGCAGGGCTTCTCGGGCGGGATTATAGAGTTTAGAGTTGTTCTTATTTCCCTCAAATAAGTTTACAATGGCTGAAAGGAAACACACTGTTACAGCATATATTTCTCTCTGGTTCTCCGTCCGTCCCCCTCTCAAGGGGGACTTCTTACATTATATATCCCTCTCTCAGCTGATCTTAGCCCTACATTTGTTGATCAATCCGGTCTCCACTTGAGTGCCTGTCCTATCAGCCGCATTCCCATCCCTCTGTGGGTTGTGACGCCCAAGATGGCATTGTTCAGAGGTCCTATCCTCATTAATGCGGCCAGGACATTAGTTGAGGGCATTTAATGTGGAGGTGACAGTTCGTCTGGGACTTGCTCCTCCACCATGCTTCCATGTCCGGTGCTTGGCACCTACTATACGCTCCTTGGATACTCTGGGAGATTCTCCTTAAGGGACTGCTGCTTGCGTATTTCCTGACTTCGGACTTCCGAGGATGTAATCATCCTCGGCATGGCTTCATGGACCACTAGGCCTTCACGCTTTATCCTCGGACCTTAGACGCGTCCTCGGATCCCAGGTGGTCCTCGGCATAGGCCTTTGGGCCTGATTCAAAGTGGGCCAGGATTGCCGACTCTTTCTGGCCCCACAATAGCCCCTCAAAATCTTGCTGTCCGCATCATCGGGCGGAGAGGAGGATTTTGACACCCTCGGATCTATTCCGCGTCCCATCAAGTCCTGTCCCTCGCCAGCGTTGAAGACTTTTCACCTGCTCGAGGCGCGTTACTGGCGCTTCGGTATGGGTATCGTGCCTTGCATTAAATTCGGGTGGCTTTGTGCCCCCCACGTTCAACGGGCAGATGGCGATCTAACGGTAGGGATGGACCTGGCATTTATGGGCGGGAAAACTCACGCGGTTCTTCCGCCTAGGGTATAAATACCAATTTGAACCGCTTTTTCCCTTCTCATTCACAATCAAGAGCTCTTGCGCCTCCGATCAAAGTCCAGTCAAATCTCCACCTATACTTCCAGCATAAAAAGCCAGTCCGAGGAGCTCCTCCTCATTCCTGTCGCTCTATCCCTCTCTAAGCTTTTTCCTTTCTATTCCTTCTTCTTTGATTCGCTTTCCCCTTAGTTCCCTAAGGCGTCGTTTGGGATGGGTAGACTTAAGAAGTACATTTTTACTGAGGAGGCGATGGAGAAATTCATCGCCGATTACAAGATACCGGCCAACGTGGGCTTAAGGTATTATGAGGAGAGGGAGTGGTTGCTCCGGAGGCAGGTGGGCGAGGTGGTGATACCCATCATCGCCTTCCTTGAAGGGGGGATGAGGATCCCCATGGGGCCGGTGATGAGGGGTTACCTTACATACTTTCGGTTAACCCCCACCCAATGCGCCTCCAACATGTTCAGAATTCTAGGCAGTGTGGATGCCCTTAATGAGAAGATGGGTCTAAGGCTGACCCATCATGATGTGAATTACTGCTACAATCTTCAACATCTAAAGGGCAAGTCCTACTACATGAGGACGATGGACGACAGGGTCCGGCTTATCCAATGCATCCCCAAGTCCAACAAGGGGATGAACGAGGATTTTCTCATCATGTCTGGAGCGTGGCACGATGGCCTTCATTGCCCGACGACAGAGGGGATACCAGGTGGGGCAGTGGGAATAGGAGCGGGTTCAAAGATTCTAACTTGTTTCCTGCGTCATTCCTTTTTGTACTGTTTGGCTACTAATGTGGATGTGTTTTCCTTTTACAGATCCGCACACCCTCGCGCCCAACTTCAATTTGGTCAACAAGGAAGATTTGCAGACGGTGCTCAGGTCTGCGGCTTTTGAAAACGAGGCATACCACCAGGTCAGAGCTGCTCACCAGATCTTGGGGTACACTCCGCTCCAAAAGTCATTCGCGGCCCCCAAGTACGTGATCAGAGCAAAGGATCCTCGGCTATCGAAAATAAAAGTGACCGAGGAAGGGTTCACGTTTCCCGAGGATCCCTCCACTTCCGAAGGCGTCACAGTAGCAGTCCCCTCCCCTTCCCACACATTCTCAGGGGCCGCGGGAGAGAATTTAGAGAGGGAAGGGGGAGCTGCAGACTCTGGTTCCGCCGAGGACGATTTTGGCATTTTCGAGCAACTTCATCAGTCCGAGGACCCCTCTGGATACTTGGGTGATCCTCGTCTATCCGAAGTAGAACTACTAGAGTCAGGGACATCTTCTCGACCTAAGATGGGTTACAAAAAGAAGTTCCAACCCAGCCTGTCCGAGTTGATCGAGGGGCATCCGGGGAAGTCTAAGCCGAAGCTGCCTCCTCCTCCTCCCAAGACCCATGCTGCCCATACTAGGTCGAGCTCGTCCCAGTCTCAGCTGCCCCCTTCTCCGCCTCAGACGACCTCGCCATCAAGGCATGAACCTGCCGATCCTAAGCAAAAAAAGGATAAGGGCAAGAGGATTATAGAGGAGAAGTCTGGGCCCACGCGGGAGGGCGATGACGCTCGGCGGCCATCAAAGCAACTGAAGATTGGCCCCAAAGACCAGGACAAGCAGGTCGAGGACCAGCCTGAGATTCAGGCATGGCTCCCCGCCCCAATGCTCCGTGGGAGTCCCTTGAGGGATGACGCCTCCTTTAGGGATTTCAAAGAGGGCGAGGGCGCGTATGTGGCCGACGCGGTGGAGAGGTGCCTACTGCTTCCTGCGGACATGGCGCAGCTGGGGACCATGAGAAGCAGGGATGTCTTCCTCTGCCTCAAGCGATACTTGGGGATGGTAAGATCCTAAACACTTGTATTTTATCTGACTTTAGTTTTGCGTTCCTTTCTCTTTGAGCTCAACTTGCTTTATACCCGTTTTGTTCGGCAGGCTGTCCAGGCCACTTATAGGTTGGAGGAGGCGGCCAACGACCATGGGAAGGCCATGGACGCTGAGCGTGAGAGGCGCTTGAAGGCCACTCAGGTCCTCAAGGTCTCCGAGGAAGACCTTGCCAAGGCCAAGGAGCAGCTGAAGGCGATGGCCCAAGAACGGGACAGCGCGATATCAGGCCTTGAGGGTGCCCAGAGGCAGGCCGTGGAGCGGACGAGGCGCTCGGGTGAGGCTGAGGATCAGCTCAGGATCGCCAAAGGGCTGATAGATGACCTCAAGAAGGAGAAGGCTGCTGCCGAGGAGGCCAAGCTCGAGGCGGAGAAGGGTAGGGAGCAGGCCTTGGCCAGCAAGGAGGATGCCGAGGAGGCCGCCTATGCCGCTGGGGCAACTGAGACAGCAGCTGCCTACAAATCCCAAGTCCTAGGGTTATGTAGGCGCTACTGCTCTGAAACTTGGAGTGAGGCCCTCAGACAAGCTGGGGTGGAGGCCTCTTCTGCCCTGTGGAAGGAGGAGAGCGTATACTACCCCCCCCCCCCCGGTCATCCGCGAGGCTGCCACAGATGGCTCGAAGGCCGAGGAAGCCGCTGTGGAAACTGCTGCAACTCCAGGTGAGGGGGCCTCGGATGCTGGAGCCACTGGCGAGCCAGTCCAAGGGAGTGGTCCCTCCCTGGTGATCGAATTGAGCGGCGGCTCTGATGAGGACAAGCCCCAGCAGGTTGTAGAGTCCACCCCTGACACTCAAGCCCCATCTGTTGAAGGGGCAGCTGTTCCTGCCGTGCCTTTGCAGGCCGTCCCCCTCGGCCAATTGTAGGGACCGGTTTTGAGCGCTCTCCTCCTATTGGGAGAGCGGACCGAAACCCAATTAACCCCACAATAAATTTGTAGAGTATGGGCTCAAGAGTTAGGCCCTAGTAAAGAATGCAACGGCCATGCATGGTTATTTGTGGGCTATGATAATCTAAATATTGGTTAGGGGGCACAGCAGGGCTTCTCGGACGGGATTATAGAGGTTGGAGTTGTTCTTATTTCCCTCAAATAAGTTTACAATGGCTAAAAGGAAACACACTGTTATAGCATATATTTCTCTCTGGTTCTCCGTCCGTCCCCCTCTCAAGGGGGACTTCTTACATTATATATCCCTCTCTCAGCTGATCTTAGCCCTACATTTGTTGATCAATCTGGTCTCCAGTTGAGTGCCTGTCCTATCAGCCGCATTCCCATCCCTCTGTGGGTTGCGGCGCCCAAGATGGCATTGTTCAGAGGTCCTATCCTCATTAATGCGGCCAGGACGTTAGTTAAGGGCATTTAATGTGGAGGTGACAGTTCGTCTGGGACTTGCTCCTCCACCATGCTTCCATGTCCGGTGCTTGGCACCTACTATACGCTCCTTGGATGCTGGAGCCACTGGCGAGCCAGTCCAAGGGAGTGGTCCCTCCCCGGTGATCGAATTGAGCGGCGGCTCTGATGAGGACAAGCCCCAGCAGGTTGTAGAGTCCACCCCTGACACTCAAGCCCCATCTGTTGAGGGGGCAGCTGTTCCTGCCGTGCCTTTGCAGGCCGTCCCCCTCGGCCAATTGTAGGGACCGGGTTTGAGCGCTCTCCTCCTATTGGGAAAGCGGACCCAAACCCAATTAACCCCGCAATAAATTTGTAGAGTATGGGCTCAAGAGCTAGGTCCTAGTAAAGAATGCAACGGCCATGCATGGTTATTTGTGGGCTATGATAATCTAAATATGGGTTAGGGGGCACAGCAGGGCTTCTCGGACAGGATTATAGAGATTGGAGTTGTTCTTATTTCCCTCAAATAAGTTTACAATGGCTGAAAGGAAATACACTGTTACAGCATATATTTCTCTCTGGTTCTCCATCCGTCCCCCTCTCAAGGGGGACTTCTTATATTATATATCCCTCTCTCAGCTGATCTTAGCCCTACATTTGTTGATCAATCCGGTCTCCACTTGAGTGTCTGTCCTATCAGCCGCATTCCCATCCCTCTGTGGGTTGCGGCGCCCAAGATGGCATTGTTCAGAGGTCCTATCCTCATTAATGCGGCCAGGACGTTAGTTAAGGGCATTTAATGTGGAGGTGACAGTTCGTCTAGAACTTGCTCCTCCACCATGCTTCCATGTCCGGTGCTTGGCACCTACTATACGCTCCTTGGATACTCTGGGAGATTCTTCTTGAGGGACTGCTGCTTGCGTATTTCCTGACTTCGGACTTCCGAGGATGTAATCATCCTCGGCATGGCTTCTTGGACCACTAGGCCTTCACGCTTTGTCCTCGGACCTTAGACGCGTCCTCGAATCCCAGGTGGTCCTCGGCATGGGCCTTTGGGCCTGATTCAAAGTGGGCCAGGGTTGCCGACTCTTTCTGGCCCCACAATATATATATATATATATATATATATATATATATATATATATATATTTTTTTTTTTTTTTTTTTTTCATTTCATTGATACTTTGGTTTCAGTCTTTTCACACTTATGAATGTTTCTCATACATGCTTATAATTTTAAATATATTTTTTTAACTCAATTGTAACCAAATTATCTTAGCATGTACTTTGTTATTTGATATCTAAAAATCTTTATTCATTACAAAATGCCTCAATCATTCATCTTTCAATTTATTTGCATGCAATTATGTAAAGGTCTCAATTGTTACCTTAAAACTCACAATAAATCATTAAACCAATATTGTCTCAATTTTATTTTTTATATTTTTCCAAAAAAAAAAGTTTAAAAAAATGGTTCGGTTTGCGGGTCGAGTCACAAAAAATTGAGTCAGGTCATAGGTCAACCCATTTTTGCTTTGGGACAAAAATTCGGGTTCAAGTCGGGTATTTTTCAGGTTGGGTCAGGTCCTATCAGGAAATTCTAACTCATTTTGCCTTGTCTATAACCAAATAGAGTATATAATATAGAATCTTAGATCACTATAACTTTTTTTCCAAAAAAAAAAAATTTAATGATCCAACACAAACCATAGGTACATCATAGAACAAATAATCTTATCCAAAAAAAAATCATAGAAAAAATATAATTACTATTTTTTTTGTATTATCCAACAGTTGGAGGTTATAACAAGGTCGATAAAATCACCTACAGGAATTCTAGCCAAGTCCCAAAAGCACAATAAATTAAGTAATACATATTTCACTTAGGATACGTTTAGTACACTGTAATGATTATTACATGGGAATATGAATAAGTAGTACAAGGAATACATTAAGTTGGAATGTAATAAGTACTACTATTTATTAATTTGGTGACCATTTAGGAATAGAATTCTGAATATGCATTCACAATTTACTAGAGTATAAAAAGAATATGTAATTAAATCATTTTTAAGTCAAATTTCTTAAAATACACTTATTTTAGGGTGTTCAAAATAGAGCTAATAATTAACAACAAAGAAAATTTATTTTCTTTCTTTTTGAAGATATGGCAATTAATGGCTTTTTAGAAGAAAAAAAATTTGAAAAGTTATTACATAAGGTGAAGGAATAAACATTCAGTACTTTTAATAAGAAATAGTTATTCCTCATTTTGAAAAATAGCTATTCATAAGGAATAATTATTCATTGTAATAAAAATTTAACCAAACAACCGAATAGTTATGCCATAAAAAAATCTATTATATTACAGTATCTATTACACTCTACCAAACATGCTCTTAGAAAATTGATATCCATAATATAAACCCAAAATACACATGAATACATGCAAATAGATACACAAATAACGCTTGTGTTTTTACATAGAATATTGCAAACTTATTCCATAAAGGAAGAGATTATGCTTATTTCTATATATTCCAGAAGTCTAAGAGGAAGGCTTCGATTCAGATTTGATAGCCGCAACCAACTGATCATAAGCTTCCCCCCATGCAATCTTCATCTCCGGCGACCACATTTCTGGTACTGCTTCCTTTATGGTTTCTAGCAGTGCAAACTTTGTGACCTGTTAACCATTTACAAAGTCATGGAAATATTTACTTACCTATTCACACATAAAAAGAATCCACAAGCACAATATGATAAATATCAACAAGATTTTTAAAAATATATATAATTTAGTGAAAATTACATAAAAATACCGGAAGTTTATATCTTGTTCTAGATCAGGTCTCAGAGTTTTTATTTTGGTCAAGTAAAGTCTTGAATTTATGAAATAATTTCAATTAAAAAAAAATTCATCTCCATTATTCATTTCATTTATTTTAGGCAGTAATAGAAAAACTAGAAATAATTTATTAAAATCAATGTTTTACTTAAGGGCTTATTTATAAATCCAGGCATGTGAAGGTAGCTAGAGAGGGAAAGCTCGGTTTAGAGAAATAACATTTTGTTTAGAGTAAAAAAAGTTGTTTTCAGGAAAATCAAAATTGATTACTTAAGTGAAAACACAAAATCATATCAACAGATTCTCATTTTTCTTTACCTGATTATTGTCCAAAAACTTTTTTTTTTAACCCCAAAAAAAAAAGTTTAAACAGTTTTATAGATTTAAAACTTGACATAATTGAAAAGTTAGGACATAATTTAAAACAATGCAAAAACTTTGTATCTTTTATATAATTTCCCCTATGGTTTATTGACAAGGGAAGTTAAGCACTAGCATTGGAGGTGTAAACACTCCCTAATTGTTATTTTACAACTCAAGATGTCATAAACCCACTCTATTTGAGGTGTAACTTAAAAAAATTTGTAACCTTGCTATAGTAAGGTTGAATATAAAAAAAAATAAAACTTAATCTTGTGGTTGTGTGTGAAAGGAAAAAAAGAGTGGAAAGATAGTATTTTTTTATTACTTTATTAGTTTATATTATTTTATTGGGTTGTATATAAAAAAAATTTTAAAAAAAAAAAAAAAACTAAGATATAGGGTGAGTTGTAAAATGAGTTAGTAAAATAGATAAAATGGTGTTTGAGGATACAAAATAAAATTTTTTTTTTTTAATCCTCAGATGCTAGTGCTCTATAAGAACTAGTATTGGGGGGTGTAAACATCCCCCAGTTGCTATTTTACACCCCCAAGACGAGATATTATATTATGTTTCAGGTATATATGTCATCTCTTTCATAGCAGTTGGGTCCCACAATTATGTGAGACCCAGTTATTGTAAGAGAGATATCATATACACCCAAAATATAATATAATTTTTCCCCCAAGACACCCAAATATGCAACTTTAATCTTCATAGGTTGTAAAGAACTAATATATATTATTTTAATCTTGTAGTTGTGTGTGAAGAGAAAAAAAGATTGGGAGAAAAAAGAGAAGAATAGTACTTTTTATTTTTTTATTAGGTAATTTATATTATTTTATTGAATTTTATGTAAAAATAAAAACTGAAATATAGAGTGAGTTGTAAAATAATATAGTAAAATAAATAAAGTGATGTTTGAAAATGTAAAATATAGTTTTTTTTTTTTTTTTTTTGGTATCCCGGATGCTAGTGTTTGAGGTTGCATATTGCAAAATTTTTTTAAATATACAAACTTGGATGAAGTGAATTTTAGATGTCTTGAATTGTAAAATAGTAAATGAGTAATAAAATAGTAACCGCGGGTGTCTTGAGTCGTGCTTTTTATTTTCACAATTTAACTCTTCTTAACTCTTGACACTTCACAACTTTTCATGTTCTTGTGCCTTCCGTACCTCGTAATGTTCGTCGACCACCCCACTTTTGAAGTGAACACCACCCAATTTTTTCAAGGTTGACTCTCTCACAGTAACTTTCCCAGCTTTCCGAAGTTGCACAGCTGATTCACAAGTCTGCGATACAAAATAATCCAAAAATGATAATGACATGATTAGGATTTATAGGCTTTCTATAGAATAACTATTTGTAGTTGACTATAACATGGATTCAGTTTCACGAAACCTATAACTAAAAACTATTATAAAAAATTTAAAAAAAAAAACAAAAACAAAAACAAAACAAGACAAAAACAGAGAGAGAGAGATAGTAATCATATAGATTAAATTTGGATTTTTCTTTTTATTTTCTTTTTGAGGTCAATACTCAATAGTTTAGATTGTATAGCTAGAATCATTATCACATATATATTCTCCTAACCCCGAATTTTTTTTTTCTTAAAAATATATAATATGGTGGGGTATAATTGTATAAAATAGAACACAAGAAAATAGGACAGAATTTCTATCCATCAATCTTCATAGAAAGTATGTAACAAACAAATTAAGGAAGCTTACCATAACAAAGACAGTCACGGAATGGGATTTAAGCTTTGGGTTTCGTTCCAGAGGAACATTTGAGTCTTTCAGAAAGGAGAACAGCTTCTGAGCTGAAGGTGCTATCTCAAATATCCTACAAAAAAATTCAGTCCAATACTTTTCTTGAATTCCCATATGTTCAAACAGCTATTGATATGAAACAATAAGACATTAAATTAAGATGGAAATAGAAAATATTTTAACTTTGGCTTACTTCAAGAAGAATTTGAGACCCAATTCTCCAGAATTTTTCTTCATCGCAGTCCATGATTTCACCACCAGAGCTTCTTGCTCTTCTGTGAACCCTGTGATCACTTCCGAGGTGCTCATGGTCTTTTGCTAGATTCTCAAGTTTTGAATACAAGAGGACTTTTTTTTTTGGTCAAGAATTAGTTAGAGATTTGGAAAGTAGTGTTATGGGATGTGTAGCAATCTTGGGTGGTTTATATACTGTAAACCATAATGAATATTGTAGATAGGATTTGGCTCTTCATGAGATGAGGAGCCACATTTTGGCGTCTATTTTGTCTGCACGAAAAAAACATGTAGTAGCAGCTGTTAATCAAAATCAAATAGGAAACAACAACAGACAATTAAATTATAAATATTGTAGTAGACGGTAACAGTTCACGTAGCTGAGCACCTGAGAGTGCCGTCTACTCATGAGGAGTACCATTGTACACGTTATTTGTTTCTTCTTTATTTTTTTGTTTTTTTCTGTTGGATGTTGTTTGTGGGGCCGGGTCAGTGGGAGCCACCCGGCGCTGCCTTTGTATGACTTTTCTTTGATTAATAAATTTTTATCTTTTCCGTCAAAAAAATATATATAGTTGTTGTCTCATTTGCTACCACATGCCTAAAAACCAGATACTGGGCTGCCTGTGGCAAGGAGAACATAGTTTTGGTTTATAAATTATAAATGGGTTGTATTGACCTAATGATCAAGGGTTTGACCATCAGGTAGCATTGGATCGTGGATTGTTCTAACTTTCGTTTAAAAAAAGAATATTTAAGGAGGATGTGTCTCAATTTTTAGTTAAATTAATTCACTTTCTATTCTTAAGACACTCCCAAAATTTCATGAACCCATAATATGATAAATTCTATTGAAATCTCTAAATACATTAATCCCCAAATCGATGGGGCTACCGCTCAGGTACCCTATGAGAATAAAAACTACCCAATTGGTAAAAATATAAACAATCCACCCCCCCCCCCCCCCTATTGAATCCTTTTTTTTACTAGGCAATGTTTCTAATTATTGAAATTGTCAATTTATTTGCTATACATGGTTTTTTCATTTATTTTCAATAAGTTACAATTCACCCCTTCAAAATGTGCATAACTATTTTTATCAAAGTATAATAGAATTAACTTACCTTTTGAGATTCAATAGCTCAATGGCTCAATGATAATTTACCAAAATATAATAGAATTAACTTGCCTCTCAAGATTCAATAGCTCAATGGCTCAATGATAATTTCCAGGGGTGGCGTTACGTGTTCTTCAAGGAGTTCACTTGAACCCCCTCACTTGAAATTATATATATATATATATATATCTCTCTCTCACTAGTTTAATTTATCTTTAAAATATTTTTGCACACTATGGGTTGAATCCTGCACAGCTTGATGACCTGATCACATATTAGTCTAGTCCAACACCAAACAACAACACACATTAGTCCATTCCATAACCAAACAATAATACATATCACAGATCTCTCTCTCTCTCTCTCTCTCTCTCTCTCTCTCTCTCTCTCTCTCATATGAAACTCATCTCATCTCTCTTATTTATTGGACTATTTAGGCATCACCAGCTCTAAGAGTAAAAAGTGGGTGTTTGTGAGTTGTAAATGCTACTCTTTATTAAATATTTATATATTATGTGTGTGAAAGTGTATATCTGATACTAATTGTATGTGTTGTTATTATCATTATTATTATTATTTGTGTGAATGTGTGCGTGTGTACTATAAATATAATATAAATTCATATAATTTAATAATTAATAAATATAGAAGGTTTGCTACAAATGTGTGTATTATTATCATGCTATAGTAACTATTTATTATAAAGTTAGTGATTAAAAAAAATAGTAAAGTTAGTGATTATTCAAGTATTTGATTGGTTAAGTCGACACTTAGTGTATTATTTATGTATGGATAAGTGTAACTATGTAAAGCAACAATTAATACAATACTAGAAAGTTGAGTGTTTTTCATTTAGTTTGAAATATTTTTATAAAAATAATAACAAATAGATAATGACAACTGCATAAAAAGAAAAATATTATAAAAACTTAACAAAATAAAATTGTCACACCTACCCACGTTAACAATAAATAATGACAACTAATAATGAACTATTATGTAATGATTTTAAAATACAAAAACTCACAAAAAAAATGTTAAAATTTCATGTATTTGCGTTTTTTTGTGTCAATAACTTGTATACTCAAATTCTCTTTTTAATAAGTTTTGTTTAATTTAAGTTTCTTAATGACCACCTAAAAAAAATTTCTTGAAACCATAACTGATAATAACATTCTTTGCGATGTCTCATGTCTATAATTTGAATGCCAATCTCGCTCCCCTACTATCTACCTATACCAAAACCAAATTAGCTTACCTTTCGAGATTCAATAGCTCAATAATAATAGTATCTTTTGTAATGTCCAAGTATATAATTTGACACCCCCCCCCCCCCCCCTCTCTTTCTATGAACCTATAATAAAATAAAATAATAAAATAATAATAAAAAATAAATAAAATAAATAAAATAAAATAAAAACCATCCTTAAAAACTTGAGCCTTGAAAGTTAGGGTTTTTTGTTTATTTATTACTAAAAATGTATTTGTTTGTACCATGATTTGGCGTCGCGGAACAAATGTTTTGGGGTTTTTAGATAGAAGACGTGCAATCCACCAAACAGAAAGAAGGCAATTTCAATTCCGCAACGTTGGTGAGGCTCTTACTTATAGTTTGACATTAATATTTTGAAGTTTATGTCATCAATGTTGTCATACAGATTGCAGTATTATCATTGCACTTCTTTATTCTTTGAGCAACGTCAAAGGGCCCAAGGCTCCTTTAAGAAGGTTGGCTACACCCTGAATAGTGCAATGCATATTTCAAAGAACAGGGCCATGCCAAATAGATCACTAATGACAAAAATGATGACAACCATAGGCCACTAAAGAAAATTCAATACTAATATCACAAGGAAATGTGATATACAAAAAGAAGAAAGAATACAAATTACCCACACCCATAGTTTACATCTGGTTTAGCAACAACTGATGAGAATGGCACTTCAACTCTCTCTTTCACAAGACACCGAGCTTTTCCATTTTCCACCACTGGGACTTTCCCAGGTGGACATTGGATATTTGAACTCTTTTCCTCAGCTGAAGGTCGCTGAAATAGGCCCATAAACTTGAAAAGGTTATCCTTTTTTGCAAAATTAGGCCCAAGACCAGACAAGCTTAAGATAGATACCACACCAACAAGAGTAAGCAATGTCCTGCCTGCTGCACTTACAAAACATCCCAGCCCTTTCCTTGAATTTTTTGACCCAGTTTGCATTCCACTCGCCTCTAACTCACTGGCATTCTTCTTCGCTTCTATCATTGGATCACTGGTTATTATTCCATTTTGTATAGACTTAAGTGTGGAAGGGAACCGTGGTAGAGAACCATTCTCTAGAGAAAGTGAGTGTGGAGGGCGGCTCGGATATGGAGGAAGCAGGAGATCATTGTTGTGGTCCACTGTTTCACCAGCAAAAGCAGAAGCTTCATGTATCACTTCCAAATCCTCTCCTTTGTACTCCTTGAGCTTATCAAGTAATATCTTACGGCTATTTTCGATCTCAGCAAGGGCCACTTCTCTTTCATATCGTTGTTGTAGTTGCAAGGTCTAGGAATTAAAGAATAGAGTCAATATTTTCCAAAAAATTACATCTCTACATTCTACAAACATCTTTTATATGTTGATGAAGGTTTTATGTAGAACTTATGAGAACTATTTTTATGAATTCTAATATAACGAACATATGTCATCATCAAATCTAGTATCCAGTAAGCCTAACCCAATGGATATATCACTAATTCTTTATTGTGACAAATTTAGCTAATGCATTTGTGTGAGTGGGTTGAGCAAAATAGAGTTGAATAGACAGAGCATCCATGGATAAATTTTGCACAAAATTTTGTGATGCGTGACAATAAACTTTAATAAACTCTACAAGGGAGACTTGTGTTTGGGAAACAAAAAGAAGCTTAAAACAGAGGGATAGTACCTAAGAATCAATCAACACCTAGGATTTGTTTGGAATCAGCACCAAGCAAATAAAACAGAAAAAATAGGACCTAAAAGTAAGTCCCTATGGCTGCTTGAAATATGTACCAAGCATAATAAGAACCCATTGCACAAGAATCAACACCAAGCACAGGGGGGGAAAATCCCCACCCAAAATTTTTATAAACCCATCGTTAACTGCTTACAAAGATGCATTTTGGGACCTAATTAGAAATAAATCTCTAACCTAACAATGGAAAAAAAATAAGTTGTAATCAATTTCATCAAATGTGAAAATAAGAGAGAATTAAATCCTAAAAGTCTCAACATCCACCTGCATTAATTATGATCAATTAGGTCAAACCAGATCAATCAACATTGATATGTCAAATTTGGTGTCCGAAATAACTCTCTGGTGGTGGCAAAAACTGGACCCCGTTCAGTGTAGCTATGGCGGCAATAGATGGGTTGTAGACTTGAACCATGTGAGGCTTAAAGAGGGCCCAAGATTAAGCTTGGACTTCCCTTCTTTTTTTTCTTCTTTTTTAAAACAAGGACTTTTTTTTTTTAGATGAGTCAGGTTGAACAATTTGTTTTTTTAATTCGTTGGGTTGGGGTAAGTTTGTTTTTTTATTTTCCCCTTGTATGGGTTAGGCTTATGTTTTGGGTCAGACTTTAATTGATAGGGTCAAGCCAAGGTTTTGGGTTTAATAGATAGGGTGAGGTGCAAGTTGGTGATTTTGCATTATGTTTTTATTTCTCTCTCCAAATGGGTTGGGTTGACTAACGAGCTAAGTGGCATAAGTTATTTTGCTTTAACAATGAAGCTTCCATCAGCTTCAAAACTGATGGTTAGAGAGGCAGCTACTTCAAGTTATTTGTGGGGGCAAGGGAGGGGTGGAAGGCCAACCTGGCCTAACATAATAATGGCCTGCGGCAACATTGCTTGGCTTATGGTCATTGGATGACATGGTTTTCTGGAGAAGTTTTGGTGGCAATAAAGTCTTGAGAAGATGTGGGTTTCCAAGGTTGTGATTTTCATGGTGCACACAGAGAAACTAAAGACAAATTTGGCAACAAGCGTGGGGAGCCACTATCAAGGTTCTGACTGCCAACAGCAAACAATTTGATGTTTGTAAATTGGGATCAAATTGAGTGAAGGAGACCTATGATTTTGTCACTTGTCAAGGATGATGATTGGGGATGAAGATGCAGATGTGGAGGTAACTATTCTAGCTATGGGAAGTTTAGGTGACAGCAACACAAAGTTGAAAAGATGACAGTGGCAGAAGTATTTGAAAGAAGTTTAGGCAGCTGGGCTATGGGTGATGTCTTTGGCTTCAACTGCAGTGGTTTGAGGCTATGCACAATGAGTGTATCATCTGATGACAAGGTTTTTATTTTAGGGGATGAATTATGGGGAATTTTCTGTCCTTTCAAGTTTAGAGTTGCATTAGTTTTGGTTTTGTTTTGCATCAAATTTGACATAGTCTACAGAAAAACCAAGAAAGCCTTCATAACTGCTACCCTCCACAGTAAACCATTCCCATCCCCACTGGTGCAACCTGTCACGGAAAATTCAACCTTCAAAATCTCAAATCAACCCCTAAGCCAGCTCAAGCTCCAAACTCGCCTTGAATCAGCATCAAGCAAGAGAGCAAAACCTATAAATCAACACCTAGGGTTGCCTAGAATCAACACCAAGCTATTGAAAGAAAATCTTAAATAAATAATTTTCTTACTCAACCAAACAGTCTTAACTATCTCCATTGGAGTACAATAATTGACTAAAGAAATCTTGATAGCGACCAAACCCTAATTCTAATTAACTTAAAAAATCTCAAATGTTGAATTAAAAAAATATACTTGAATTTAGGAGATTAAATAAAAACCTAATTAACTAATAAGAACTAAAATAAAATCCAACAAACTAATGATATAAAAATACAATTAACTTTTAAAATAAAATAAAACTAAATTAAAATAAAATTACCTTCACGCTTCTTGCATCAATTTGTCAAGCAAATATATAGTATAAGAATCTTTTGAGCAAGTAAGCTAGCTAATTGATAAAAAAAGGGTCATGCATGCTAATTTAACGAGGGTGATTGTCTAAGCATTCTTAGTGAGAACACCAGTTGGACTTTAAACACCTAAATAGCAGCTGATTTTAAGAAAGGCTGTAATTTTGGATGTAACAATGTCATTGTGCTCTATTTAATATGTATAGTTAGTTCTACTATCACATAAAGTACCTTGATACAGCCGAAGAGAAGAGTATGTAAAGCATTGTATTGATGTTTTTTTCTTTTATAAGTAGCATTACATTGATACATTGAAAACATTCCTTACTAGTAAACTTAAAGTTGGAATACGTTAAAGCAGTAAGATCGTTGATGGGGAAGAGATACATAGACCAGAAAGTTTATTCACTACATGACTAACTGAAAGGCAATGAATGATCTAAATTCCAAGAATAGATAGTATTCTAGCTTAAAAATTGTAATGTGCCATAGGTACCCTCACATGGACACTAACCACTTTTGCTGCATTCAACTTAGTATTGGAAGGAAGTTAGACATGACCAGAGATAATAAAAATAATACACATTCTCTGTAGGTTATGGCAAATACAAAACAACCAAATTGATCCACCATCGGCCTATATAGAATGTTCAATGGTATATGCAACATTCGAAAGGTTATACTAGCATACTAAGACGCTATTTGGATGGCTTGTTTCCATAACTCAATTCTCTGTTTTCATAACTCATAACTCAAAAATGGTGGGATCCATAACTAGAAGTCCGCTTGGCTGCACCATAACTCTGTTTCAATAACTCTGTTTCTATCACTCAATTCTCTGATTTTTGAGTTATGAGTTATAGAAACTGAAAACACATTTTAAATGTTTTCAGTTTCTATAACTCATAACTTAATGGCATTTTTTTGATTAAACACACATGGGGGACCCACTAGTCATAACTCAGCCACACCTTTTGACCACCTTTTGACTTTTTTTTTTCCTTTCTTCTCCTGGGTTTGGTCTTCTCCTCCTAGGTTTTTTTTTTTTTATTTTTTATCCTTTCTTCCTTCACTGGGTTCAGTCTTCTCCTCCTGGGTTTCCTTTTTTTTTTTTTTTTTTTCCTTTCTTCTTTAACTAGGTTCGGTCTTCTCCTGGGTTTCTTTTTCTTTTTTTTCTTTTTTTTTTCCTTTCTTCTTTCACTGGGTTCGGGTTTCTAGGTACTGGAAAAAAAAAAAAAAATGTTGCACCAGTGACAGGTATGGGGCCCACAATCAATGTGAAAAATATTAAGTGATGGCAAGTGAGTGATGGTGCCAAATAGCCTTGGTATTTTAGAGTGATAAGTGATGAGTGATAAAAATTGAATGACGGAAGTTGAGTGATGAAAAAAATGGATCCAAACAGCCTCTAATACTCTTCATATGACATGATCATTGACATAAGCAAGACACCTATCCCCAGTCCACATTAAAAAAAAAAAAAAAAAGAGTCATTTCATAATTTCTTTTGAGTTTAACATAGTACAGCCCAATGACCTTTTTTTTTTTTTGTTTTGTGAAATGGTTAGAAATACTTACATAAGAAAAATGCTGCCCCAGCAGCATGAACCCACACCCTCCCCCTACTTCTCCAAGCACTAAGGCTTGGGAAGGTACCAACTCACCCAAATGGTGTGGTGGTACTACAGCCCAAAGACCAGTTATATAAACTATATAGTGGAATGACCTGTTAAATAGTTTATATGATGATTGTATATGATTGAATCAACCATCTGAGAAATATCACAAAGTATTTTTAACAGGCACAAACCTTAATGTAGATATAAATGAACACAACCATGCATGCATGCAATTGTCCCCGCAAGGACAACTATACCTATAGTTATGTACCCTTGTCTTCGTTGTGCAGAGTTTCCACATTTCACACCCTGTCCCTATGTCAAATTGCACATGTTACAAATTAGAGCATGTGTTCATTTTTTAGTAGATATTACTGCCTCACTGCTTCTCAACATAATATCATAGAAGAACAATTGACACACACATTTTCTTCTTAACTTATTCCCATTTCCTAGCCAATGAGCCCTAGCCCCCATAAGAACGGGTGATGGGTGCATGTGTGATTTGCTAATTAAAAAAATCCTAACCTCAACATGCGACTAGTCAGCATACAAATGTAGTTTTCATAATTGAAACTAAAAAGAGTTGTCTTGAAACCATTTCTGCATCATCACCTTTGATTTAGAAATCACTTTATTACATGGGTGCATTGAAATCCTCAAGGTTTTTCCATCAATAATTAAGCCTATATTTCAAGTTTCATAATTGAGATAATCATCACCTTTCAAGATTTTCAAACCACAAATAAAAGTATCAAAAGAATAAACTTGTGGGCATTTTTAAAAGTTTCAATTCAATTAGTTATTACAAATTCAGAAAAGAAAAAAAAAAAAAAAGATTCAACTAGGTCTACAATAATTCCTAAGGCCTACTTTTCAAAAACAATTCAGAATACTCTATTCTCAAAGTTTTTTTTTTTTTTTTTTTTTTGATAACACAGGGAACCTTTCAAAAGAAGAGCCCTTTGGACCTACTTCTAGCTAGTAAAACCTCCAGGCAGCTGAACCCACCCACTAGAACCAGTTGCCAGGTAATCCAAGGGCATTCACCACTGACAAGCTAGGCAATTTAAGCTCTTACCCAGGAGCATATACTCTAGGTTATCATAATACTCTTCCAATTTATTAAATTCCCAATATGTTCTAGACACAAGCTTAAACCCAAAACAGGAAATTACACTCTGCCATTGTTTGTGTACAATTATAGATCTTGTATATCTTTTTTACAAGCATAAGAAGCAAAGGAACAACGAATAATTAATGGGTTTCATGTAAATTAATTCTTGCATTCATCTAAACCAATACCGTCCAAGATTGAAGTTTTATCATTTTCTTCTTGTGGGGTTGAGCCAATTTAGAGAACTATCAAAGACTAAGACCCCATTTCACACACAAACACATTATGTCCAAAAATTACAGCAAACAAAATTAGGGTTTTTGGAGAAAAACCCAAATGAATAAAAAGGGGTTTAGAGGGCAAAACCTGCAAGGAAGAGAGCTGGTTCTCGAGGGATTCAAGGGCATCAGAAATATTCAAAAGCCTCTCCATTTCTTCTTGCTCTTGCTCTTCTTCTTCATCTTTATCAGTGACTTCTTGTTCAGGGAGGCCATTGGTTGAACTGGTGGTAGCCTTGTGCATGCAATTGCTGATTTTGAATCTCAGCTCTGTGGCTTTTGCTAGCACTAACCCAATTCCCTCTTCTTCCATTTTCTCACTCTCCGTCACTCTGTGTGTGTGTGTGTGTGTGTGTGTGTGTGTGTGAGAGAGAGAGAGAGAGAGAGAGTGTGTGTACTGGTTTGAGAGTTTTGAAAGAAATAAATGCTGAGTTTTGTTTGTGTCTCAGTGTTTTCAGAGTAGTGAGTCGGCGAAAAAGTTCTGCAGAAGAGCCAAAAGAGAAAGAGCAATCGCGTGGCAGTGTCTCTGTTCCATGGGATTTTCTTTATTTTTGATTAAGTGATTGTGGTGCTCTCTCACTTGATATGGATTACCACTCACTCTCTGTTGTTTTTATTGTCAAAAGTGTCCAACTGCCGTCTAGACTTTCCTAATCAAATCAAAATGCTTCTCTTTCCTAATCAAATCGGTATGAAACTGATTTTCAAAAAAATTAAACGTGAAACTAGTTTTCAGAATAATTTTTACATTATATATGTTTCACTATCACTTTTTAGAATAATTTTTAAGATAATGAAAACGAAAAAATGATGTTTGGGGGACCATTTTTACTTTGAGATTCTTTTTTTTTAATTATTAATTTTTTTTTGATACGTTTAATTATTAATTTTGATTCTACTTAAAGTAATGTGTATATTACTTCTTCCTCTTTTTAGATAATGATAAGTTTCAAAATTGAATTGTGGGAATAGAACTAAATTACTAATGTACTTTTTTTTTTATAATAATAAGTTTCAAATTTGAAATATGAGGATTTCGGTGATAAAAATAAATTTCTTAATTTAAAAGATAAAAGAATTTGGATAAATCTACAAGGTCCACTATTTTCAATTTATTTATAAATATGTCATTAAAAACATTTTTTATATCCTAAAAACATCCTTCAATGGTTTTAAAAATCCTATTTTGAACAAGAAAAATATGAAATAATTTTATGAAAATTGTATTTAGAAAACATTAGCCAAATAATAGATTCAAGTGTGGGATCCACCCTTTTATAGTTTCCAAAACAAAAAATTATATTTAAATCCTCTTAACAAACATGCCCTAAACTTATTAGCTTCTGGTATTACTCAACAAGAGCATTATCAACATCTAACTGTTTGGAGATGTGGAGCCCACAACTTAGTCATTGATAACAAGCTCATGTTAGTATACGAGTATTTTGGCTTGAGAAATATTATTACTGACTGTTGCTAGTAGCAAAACAAAAGGAATAATTACACTTTACCCATTTGTGGTTTGCCTCTAATTCGATGTGCCTACCCGTGGTTTCAATTTTGACATTTTACTCACCTATGATTCTCACTGTTACTGTGTCGTAACCCACCTCTCCAATTTCCATTACTCTAACACAGAAAATGTAAAAAACAAAACCCCAAACGAATCAAAACACTCTTCACATGAAGAACATACACAAACACGGATTAATCCAATCTGGACTGACTCGTCCTTCTATGCGGTTAGGCAACACCGATGGCTGATGGAGAGAAGTTGATTCAGCCATGGCTATGGTGTCATGGGTCTTGGCTTGGTGGGTTTGGCCTTTGTGCTTTGTAACTTGGGCAAGGCATTTGAGTTTGAATGGGGTTCTGTATTTTTTGGAAGAGATGGGTTTGGTGGGCTTTTGTTTTGTGGTACTTGCTTGGTTGTGGCCTGTGGGTTCGTGTAGTTAAGGTGTTTGGGTTTTTGCTAAGATTGTGGTTTGTTCTTGGTAGAATTTTGGAGTTTGGCTATGGGTTTATGTAGTTAATAATCATTTTTTATTATTATTATTTTCGTTTAATGATTCTCTCATTTCTCATCAATTCTGCTCTCTCTCCATGCCATTGTTGCTCCTTCTTTGCAGATTTTTATTCTTCTTTCCTTCTGCTTCTTCTATCAATAATGTGAAAATGTCCTACGAAAAAAAAAAAAAAAAAAAAAAAAAAAAGAGAGCAAAGAAAAAGACAAAAACCCATTTCCTTCTCTAATCTTTTCGACCCATAATCTCTCCCCCACACATCTCTCTGTCAAAAATGGTGCAAGAACCACCAGTCACACCAGCAAATGGGTCCTTAATTCCCTTCTTCTTCTTCACTTCATCTTTTTCTTTTTCTGCCTCCGTCTTCTTCTTCTTTGCAATATGGGTTTTTGATGATTCTTTATGGATTTGAATATGGGTAATTTGATGAACTTGGGTTTTAGATTTAGGATGAGTTTAACAAAGGAAGAGAGAAAATCGGTTGGGAGAGATGAAGATTAAGAGAGGTGAAGAGAGAAATATTAAAAAAAAATAAAATGCAAAGCTAGTACATATTGGATCAATCCATGTTTGTGTATGTTCTTCATGTGATGAGTGTTTTGATCCGTTTGGGGTTTTGTTTTTTACATTTACTGTGTTAAAGTAACGGAAAGTGGAGAGATGGGTTACGGCATAGTAACGGTGAGAATCACAGGTGGGCAAAGTGTCAAAATTGAAACCATAGGTAGGCACATCGAATTAGAGAGAAACCACATGTGGGTAAAGTGTAATTATCTCAAAAAAAAAATTAATACTGGGCCAAAATTAAAGCTAATAATAATCTGCCACGTAGAATTTGTTATGAAAACGTTATGATATAGCATTTCTCAATTTGACTTACATTTTAACATGAAATTAGGTTGTTGTCAACCAAGCAAACTCAAACTCTCATAAAGCTTGAAGCCTTCAACCCTTCATGGATTGTTTAGATTGATGGGAAAAGAGAGCGAGTGGAGTAGAGTAGCATTAACCGGAAATTAGCCTAATTTTCAACTAACTCAACATTAATTCTATCTACTCTCCCTCCCTCCCCCTCGATCCAAACAAGTCATTAATGCTTAGTTAGCTTCCAGCCACCATATCTTCAAGGTTAGAGAATTTAATCAAAACATATACAACTAAACAACCTTATCAATAAAAAAAACTAAAACCAGCCAGCACACTCATGAAAGCCTATTGCCGCCGTGAAAAAGTTCGTAAGATTGACTTTTCCACTTTCCCCACTATAAAAAAAGGGGTACTCCAACCCTCATTTGTATCCAAAATTCCATCCACTTCACCATCTAACCAAAAACAAGCTTGCTAGCTAGAAACGTTTCCCCACTGCGCCACCATTTTTTCTTAAGCCAACTAAGATTTACTCCTTATTCTCTGGAATGGCCAAATACCATATTTGGCCAAAATAATTAGCAACCTACCACTATTTGGGAAATATTTAGCAATTTATCACTTTTTTAAAACTCGAGTTTTACATGTAACTCGAGTTCCATAAACTTAAGTTATGTGCTGACTTGGCATTTTTTAAAATTAAAAGGTCCACATGGAACTCGAGCTCTCTACAGGGGCGGCATTACTCTTTGGTCAGGGGGTTCAAATGAACCCCCTGACTTTCCCCAATATATATATATATATATATATATATATATATATATATATATTTTAAATTTTTTTTAGTTTAATACATTAATATTTTCTTAAAAATATTTTTGCACACCCTGACTTAAATCTTATGCACACTTATTTATAAGTATTTTTGACTCTAAAGGAAGAGTAAGTGTTTGTGAATTGTAAGTGTCACTCTTTATTATAAATTTTTTTATTATGTGTATAACTATGTCTAATATTAATTGTATGCATTACTTTTTTTTTATAATGTCATTTGTGTGAATAATGATGTGTACATGGATGTTTGTGTGTAAAATATAAATATAATATAACTTTACATAATTTAATAATTAGGAAATAAAGAGGATTTGTTACATGAGTGTGTATAGTTATCATGTTGTAATAATTTTTTTGTCATAAAGTTAGAAAAATTCAAGAAAAAAATTGCAAAGTTAGCGATTATTCAAGTATTTGATTGGTTAAGTAAACACGTAGTGAATTATTTTATATATGAATGAGTGTGGTTGTGTGTATCAATAATTATTGTAGAGCCAATGAGTTGAGTTTAGTCATCTAATTTAAACATTTTTATTAAAAAAAAATGAAAATATATAATATTAACTACAAAAAAATAAAAACTTAGACAAACTTAACAAAATAAAATGGTCATAGCTACCTATATTGACAATAAATACTCATAATGAACTATCATATAACAATTCAAAATTTGAAAAATTGTAAAAGAAAATTGTAAAAATTCATATATATATATATATATATATATATATTTTTGTCTATAACTCGATATATTCAAGTTCTCTTTTTATTAATTTTTTTTTTTACAATTTAAATTTCTTAATGACCCCTCTAAACTAAATTTCTGGAGCTGCCACTGGCTTTCTACTATCGAGTTCTATGACATTACCCCTCAATTGTCAGAAACACCGGTTGCCCTCTACAACTAGTCATTCTAGCATTGGTACTCTCCTACAATTATTCTCATCTAGCACTTGCACTCTCAAACATCAATTGCACTCTCAAACAATCAAACGTCAATATATCTCTATGATGCATAACTCGAGTATATAGTGCTCGAGTTTTATTTACAAACAATTCAAGTTCCTCAAACTCGAGTTCCACGTGATTTTTTTAATTAAAAGATTCTAGGTCAACGCGTGCCATTATAGAAATCGAGTTTTTGGAACTCGAGTTACATGTCAAACTCAAGTTTCACAAACTCAAGTTTTAAAAAAAAGTGGTACATTACTAAATATTTCCCAAACAGTAGTAGATTGCTAATTATTTTGGCCAAAGATGGTATTTGGCCATTTTAGCCCTCTGGAACTCTCAATACAATAAAGGAGCCAAGAAATAACTCAAAAAGCATGAATCACTTATATTTGCGTCATCCGTTATAGATATATAACTTTTTTTTTTTTGTTTTACCATATTGTTTGTGTGTTGTAAGTTTTAACTTTCCTTTATATTGTTGGATAAGGATACTTAAAAGTTATATCTATATAAACGCATTAAGTTTGTGATGATTAGTTATATTGGTTAATTTTACTGCTTATAGTTTGATGATGCACAAAAATTATTAGGCTAAGTGCTCCAGGCTACAATGATGACTTGACTTGAAGAGAAAAAAGAAAAAGACTGTCAAGGGTGACCGGTGTGAACTAGCCAAAGACTCTCTGACAGCTAAGTTAGTTTTTTCTCTAGAACACAAGGATTTTGAATTAATGAATAGTAAAACTTACCTCAATTGAATGAGACTTGATCCTTTTATAGAGAGTTAAGAGTGGATCTACTTGTTCGGATCCACTATCATCATGGGAGATGTGTGGAGTTAATGGAGAAAAGGAAGGGGATTTCAGAGAATCCTCTCCACGTTCTGGAATAACAGATCGTGATCTAATTGCATAGAGTTTGTAGAAAAATCTTTCAAAATTTACTAAGTATTATTCCGTCGTCTGTACCCCCCTAAACCATGGATGACAGGGTTGTCCTAGACAATCATGAGGTTTGTAGACGAACCTTATTCATACTCATGATACTTTTTGTTGGCCCCCCTCGTGGATTGTTCTGGACATGATTTGGTCATGGATAGCTAACATGGACGAAGTGGACTTAGAAGTTAGCCCACCATCACAGTTA
This sequence comes from Quercus variabilis, assembly GCA_030445155.1. Classification (NCBI taxonomy): domain Eukaryota; kingdom Viridiplantae; phylum Streptophyta; class Magnoliopsida; order Fagales; family Fagaceae; genus Quercus; species Quercus variabilis. Next base: position 44,677,937 of record CP129455.1, read on the forward strand.
ATTACCAAAAGAAATAAATAACCATCCGAAGTACATGTTATTTCATAATCATGGTTTCCATCTCCTTAACTCATAATTTTCCCTACTTTATCAATTTTGATCATGACTTTGCTTCAACATATTATGCTGGAAACTAGTTTGTTTTGATAGAATAGAAAATCTTTTTTAGTAGATTTTGCAATACATTTAAAAAAAAAAAAAATTGTTCATATATACTATCAAGAAGTAGGTTTTTTTTTTTTTTTTTTTTTAATATAAAGTAGTAAAAATATGTAAACAATCAAGAGAAATGAATTAAGGTTTTTGAATCCGCCTTATAAGTCATATCAGCATATATTTATGATCATTAATTTTTTCCAACCCACTGCCTGATAATCTAGAAATCAATCTTGCTATTATGGAAAATATTCTCATTAAAATCCTTATTTTAAAAAATCAAAAGCATGTTTTTCTTCACTTCTTAAGTATAAAATCAAATCATCAACTGTATCCGTTAACAAACAAGAAATAATAAACCAAGCATTCAATTAATGAAGATAAATCTTAAATCATGAGAAAAACATGATTGAACTCATATCTAAAATCACATCTTAGTCAATTGATATGAAGCAAGAAAAATTTAAATCATTAAAGAACAACTATTGTGGGAAAAATCAAATCACATAAATAATATTGATAATCCTTAACAATGTTTCATCTTGAACCTTAATTACAAATTTAGCTACTCATAGTAATTGAAAGAAAACACAAAAATAAAATACTGAATATTAAACTAGACAAATAAAATAAAACTAACTATCATGAAAGAAAACCAAAGAAGTAGTCGTGCTCCATATGTTCAGCCCCAGCCTTCCTCTTTCTATTTGCTCATATTTATATATCACACAAAGACAGACCTATAGCACTTAAAAGTAGGGGTGAGGAGAGTGATACCGGAGCCGACCCAACCAAACGATGCCGACCCAACCGTATTGCCTCTGTCACCAACCGACTGAGCCAAGGCCGGCAATCGGATAAAGAATTTCGCTCCGACACTGGTGCGGTGCTGCCATTGAAACTGCAACTCCAAATCGAGTTGGTTACCGAACCGACCAATATGGCGATATTTTGTATCGTTTTGAGAATCTGAGTGTTTTCTTCACAGTTGTTTACCTCATTGCAAAAATGATTCGTTTCATTTAGTAATTAAAAAACAAAATATATCAAAACTACGTCATTTTAAGCTAGGGTTTCTGATTTCTGCCTACAATAAATGGCATTTTTCTCAGCCATTCAACTCTTTCAGGCCGACGCTCTATCTCAGTATCTTTCGCTCTCGCCTGAGTCCGTGGAACCACTAATCGTGAGTTGCCTCTTGCAACTCGGTAGGCTCACCATTCATGAGTCACAACCAGGCCAGCTACAGCCTAGATGCCTACCGCCGTCCGCCGGTAACTCTCTCTCTCTCTCTCTCTCTCTCTCTCTCTCTCTCTCTCTCTCTCTCTCTCTCTCTCTCTCTCTCTCTCTCTGTGAGTCTGTGACACAACAAAGTTTGAACAAATGAAACCCAGTTCTTTAATAATGGTTGGTTTTTCTCTTTCTTTTACTCTCAAAGCTAGAATATATTTGGAGTTGTATTAGTAATGGCTGAGATGGAGTTGAGATAAAAATTTAATTGAGTTATGAAGTTTGTAGTAGCCTTTAAGAGTTTAAGTAGAGAAGAAACCCACCAAAATTTACACTTTTATTGTTAATCAAATCAATTATAAGTTTAAGTCTGCAAACTTTTTTTTTTCCCTGCATTTTGATTGTTATGCATGTTAAATGAAGAATAGATGGTGGTTGTGGTGGTAGTAGTGAAAGTGGTGCATTTTGATTATTAGGGAGGGGAGACAAATAGAATTCTATTTGTTAATCAAAAAACATTAAACCGACAATTAAAAATTCTATTTGTTAATCAAAAAACAAATTCTATTTGTTAATAAAAAAAACAAATAGAATTTTTAATATTTCAAACTAACCAAACCGACTAAATCGCACTGCTATAGGTCGGAAAACCAACCTTAGACGGTATACATTGGTTCCAATTATGAAAAAATCGATCTCTATCGATTTGGTAATAAATTTGAAAAAAAAACCGTCCTTACCGAACCGCACACACTCTTACTTAAAAGAGAGAAGCCCTTAAAAAAAAAAAAAAGGAGGAGAAAGAAGCCGCCTGACACATTCTAAGTAGAAGTCAAACAAGGACTTTATTATTAGTTGTAGGCCACATGTCCAGGACATTAGAATTGGGCCTCACTTCTCATTCTTTAATGGATTGAGCTTTCTTTTATTCTTTTCTTTGTTTTTTCTTTGCTTCACTAGATCTCTTCAAGGTTTGGCTTGACTTTGGGCCCATCTTGTAGCATTTAACTTCCACGTTAATTGATTCTTCAATGATTTTTTCTATTCCTTTTCTTTCATTAATTCCCTTTATCATGTAAAACCTTTAACTCCTATAATAAAACAAAGATTATTTATAATCAGCCACAAAATAGCATAAAAGTGTAACTAAAAATGTAAATATAAGAGTGATTTATTGTATATATTTCATACTCATCAGTAACATTAGTAATCGTTGGAGTATTATTCAACTGTCATAAAATTATATCTACTACAACAAAAATTGTATGGATCCAATGAAAATAAATAATACAGGATGCCTCTAGAACATGGGCGGCTCCATGACCAGCCCAAGGGGTTCAAATGAACCCCCCTGACTTGGTCCCAAAAGAAATATTATATATTATTTTTAATTTTTTTAATCTCTATAATAAAAATTTTGAACACTTTTACCTTAAATTTTTTGTTAAGCCCAATTGAAATAAGCTTGAATATGATCCTTAATTTTTATGTTTTCTTAGTTTTTTTCTATGTCCAATCAAATAGTTTGATAAGTGTTTTACACATTTTTAAGTCCAAGAAATATTTTTCTACACTTCAAAAGCAAAAATTTATTACAAGAGTATTATTTTTCTTAGTTTCACGCTTACTTTCTATTAGAAGTATGTATGATTAAATGATTAAATTTACCATATCTCAATAATTTAAACTTTTGGGACAATTAGTAATTGAACACTCTCAACCATACTCCTAAGTGTATTAATATTCTTATTATTCTATATTTTTTTATTCAATTGATATAACTTATAAATATAATAATTTATTATTAATTTTTTTAAAATGTATGATCAGTTATTTAATTCTATTTGTTTATGTGTCTAATGATTATTGTCTTAAAGAACTTTAAACTGTTAGTAACTTTTTAGACTATTGCATAATATAGTTGTGTATTGTATATAACGTGGAAGTTGTAACTATAGAAAAACAAACAAAACAAAAATATATATATATTTATCTGATTTTTTATTTGTCTATCCCTCACCAACAAATTCCTGATTCCGCCATTATTAACCCCCTAGAAAAAAAATCTTGGAGCCGCCACTACTCTAGAATGATTATTCAAAATATGTGTATAATATTATCAATCAATATAAGCCTCTGATATGCGCTGACACCTTGCGTTGATGGTTGTGGCATTGTTTTTTCAGCTACTAAAACATTACTTTCCAATTTTTCGTTTCGAGTTGAATGTCCTTAATGGAATTGTAAATCGTCCGCATCCTAGTCATTTGAGAATAGGAGAAAGGAGAAACATTGCATTAGTTTTTTTTATTTCAGTAGTTAAATCATTTTAATAAGAAATATAGATCAAAATTTCGTATAAATTATAAATTCTATTAGTTACAAACAAGTTGTCCTCAAATAACACACTGCAGTCCTTGAACAACAACTATCTATATCATATATAAAATTAATTACTCAGATCAAACCTATAGAATGCATGGGAATTAATAAGATAGCAAGTCAGGTCCAACAAGGCCTATACAAAATTTACTTTTGCATGAATAAATAAAATTAATGGGTTATCAATTTAACAAAGTCAGGTTTTTTTTTTTTTCCTAAAATAAATGAATTGCATGCAGTATGAATTTGAACCTTTATGTATTGGTGCAGCAAATTGAATTCACATGCTTTTAAACAATAAGAGCAAGGGCATATATATCTTATGTATCGGCAAGTAATATTAATGTTATGACATGTAAGAGCAGTTTAATGCGGACAAATTATGAACTTACGAACAAAAATAAATATAAAATATAAAATAGAAACTGATTAACAAAAAAAAAAAAAAAAACTTAACCAAACAACTAATCAAAACAAAATTCATATGGGAAAAGCCAAGAAGTATATAAGAGAAAGAGAGATCGAAGAGATACTTTCTCTAAGGAGAGCTTTGCTATGATCTTCAAAGGGATGGAAGAGGGTATGAGGATGCTTGGAGGGGTCGTTTCTGCACCTACAACGTATCTATACATCTATATAAATGAAAAAACTGGTTTGAGCGGTGGTATTGATAATTGAATGCTATGGCAGAACAATTTAGAGAAGAAGTAATCATTGATTATCTTTCTAATATTATTGTATTATTTTATTGGTGTCATAGTTGATTTAGGATCTCTAATTTATTTTATTTATAATTATAGTCATATAATTATAAGATCCTTTGGAATGACTTTTGTACAATTCAAACAACAAGATCAAATATATTAACAAAATAAAATTTTAATTTATGTTAGTTAATATTATGATTATGTTCATGTTTATGTAATGATTAGATTTTCAGTTTTTTTGTTTGAATGATTATGTTTATGTCATGGTATTTGACAATACTATCTATATTTTAACTTTCTTTTATGTTTTTTGGTTAAAGATAATTTTTTCCACCACCTTACACTTGAACTTTCCAGCAGTGTAATTAGATCAAAATTTCTCTTGCACTTTTCAGCAAAAGAAATAAATAACCATTCAAAGCATGCATTGTTTAGGATCATGTTTTCTACCTCACTCTGATTCTTCCCTACTCTGTCAATTGACTGTGAGTGTGACTTTGCTTCAACTTATCTTTTGTATGCTAGAAACTAGTTTATTTTGATAGAAAAGCATTTTTAGAAGATTTAGAAATACCTTTTATTAATGTTCATTAATAAATAAATACATTGCTATGGAACACGCATAGGATTAAACCCATGATATCTCGATCTCACCTTAAGGGTAGGAGGTGCCATTTGATTCAAAGACCATCCACAACTCATCTCTGACATTCATTCAGCATTTTTTACAAATAGGCCAGAACAAATATGAAAAATAGCCAGACAGCATCAAGATATCTTTCTGAACACTAATGAGATACTTTACATTACAAAATCCAGCCAAATAACAACCATATTACAATGACTACATGCTACCACTCTATCAACATATCCCTCGCTGCTTTCATTTGTTTGTACATGAATACCTGTCAAAAGAAATTGCCAGGATGACTGGGAATGACAACCAAATCACAACCTCTCCACTCAACGAAGACCGGTGATCAAATAAGCTCAAGTTTGAAATTTCTTCTGATCCAAAAAACAATTCGTTTGATGCATTTTTTTAGATATTCTCAAGCTCAAAAATCTTGACCTTCTTTGATCATCATTACCATTCGTTTTTCTTGCCAAGGTTCAGCTATGATTCAACTGTCATTCTGAACTAACTAAGCTAGCTGCAGTTGCTCACATATAGAGGAACAAAAATAGCCATAAAGGCTAAAACAATCTGGAATACCTGCCACATACTATGAATCTTGAGCATTTATTATGCTAAGACATTGTTAAGCCAACTCTTTTGAAAGCATATAGCGGAAAGTAAAGCTGTGAGGGGTCCACTCAATTCCCTTCCAAGTTCTTTTGTGCTGACACTGCTGAATGCTCTTCCTTTGAGTGTCAGGTACAAAATGCTCAATCATCTGCACCAAATCACCTGAGCACAAACCTGAATCCTTTGCAAAAGACTCCACTATCTTTGGTAGAAGGATTTTCTGATCCTTACGTATGCTGAAGGTTGATCGAATGTACTCTTCTTTCGCAACTTCAAGCTCCTCAAATACTCTCTTGGAAGTGTATATGCGGACCTAAATAAAGAAAAGTCATTGAGAAAGATCCTTGGATAAAATTGAATTCTATAAAATAACAAATCTCACTTCCATTCCTGTCATACTATATTAAGTCCAAGTGATTTTATTAAATGCCACCCAACTTAGACCCTATATTCGGTTCAGCATTGACAAATCCGTTATCAATGAATGTCAACCTACTGGGACCTACAATGTAGGCCATTTAGACAACAATTTCAACATTCAGCTGTGTGGTGGAGTCATATGAGGTATGACTTCAGCTTAGGCATATGATTTTGAATTTGCAGCTTCTAGAATTATTTGAAAATCTGAAACAGAGAAGCAAGTTACTAAGTCATAACAATGTGTCATGTAAGCAAGTAATTCATTCAATGCCATTGAAGAAACTTCTGAATTATGCCCACAAGTCTGAACTTTCAGAATATTAAATGATCTTAATTATATGGGAAAAAAATTGTCAACATCAGATTTGTTAATTCTAGATGAACTTCAAGAAACATTTGTTTGCAATTAAAATCATTTTCCAAGAAGACAAATAGTATAATGAACACTGTCAGGATATGGGTCTACCGCAGGATCAGAATAGCTTCCTGAACAAAGTGCAAAATGTAGAAGAGGTTCAGGGTGCTCAATTGCATATGCTTTCCGTGCATCCCCAACCTTGAATTTTGTCTTTGAGGAAAACAACAGCCACAACCACTGCCAGCAAAAGTGAGCTAAATCAGTCCTAATCAAGCAGGAGGTATATAAATTCCAATCATAAATGAATAACAAGAAGTTGAGCCCAACAACTAATCTCTACCAGATAAACAGGATCATTAGTACAAACAGGGTTTTTTTTTTTTTAAGATTAAACGGCAAGCACAAACAGGCTTTTAATCTTTTGATATTAATATCAGGAATGGGATTTACTTGTCCTGGACGAGGCAATCGACATCCCAGGATAGAGCTTTGTATCATGTCTACACTTATGGTGTGACCCCCAATATTATATGCAGCCTGCATCAGTCACAAGCTAATGTAAGCAACTTATACAACATTTTCCCCCCTTCAGAAAATACCAGAGAAGCACTACTCACCTTAAGTAGTACAGACATTCTTTTAAGATTATTCTGCGGAATCCCATAGACCAAAAATGCCTGTTGGACAATAGACAACAAATGGGTTGGTTATCCTAACAGACTCAAGCAAAATAAATAAATAAAAAAACAGCAACATGAGATTTAGGGTTTCTTGGCTATAGGAATTTACATGCATTATTAGTGCATTGTGGACATTAATCCAAAAGGCTAGCTTCTCCTCATGTTTCATCTTTCTAGGATCAACTTCTTCCAATTGAGAAACAAGTGACCTGCAAGGGAATGGTTCTTTAGCCTCATTAGTATTTGCAAGGAAAGTGTTATGAGAGCAGAGGTTATGATGCCTGAAAGTCAACAATATCATCACACTTCACAAAAAAATTCCCAACAAAAACCTTATTTTCCATTCAATGCATTAGAAGATTCTGTAGTGCTTATACTAAGAGGTAACTATTAGAAACCAAGAATAAAACAAAGGAATCACTTTTTAATGCTGATTGTACATCTTCAGAAAGCATTAACCATGAAAAAGTCTAAACATACTGTAAAGTATAACACACTAATGCAAATTGCAAATCACTGAAAAATTTGCTGCTGACGCAAAGGTAGAGCTCAAGTCAGCTTAGTGCTGCATCAAAGTATAGAATATTGGTCCAAAGAACCATATTTTCATGATGCTCATTTTGTGCTGATAAGAATTTTGTTTACCAATTTCCTATTCCTTTTTGTGTTCTTTTTAGATACCAGATGGAGCATAAAGCAAGCAAAGACCCACTGAAAGTAGACCACATAGCATGACAAAGGTTATAAGGATTGTTACAGTAAGAAAGGCTCACCTAAATCTTCGTAGCATGTATTCAATTTCTCTTAACTTCTGACGATCTCTACATATCAGCTGCACCTTTGCCATGGTGCAGTAAGGTCCACTGAACTCTTTTGATCCCTCAATGTGGAAAGGGTTATCAAAGTTTGAATTGAATGATGAAAAATTCTTGCACTGTGAGCTCCACTTATGACTCTGACCTTGTGAAGAATATTCATTTAGTGACGATGATAATGCAATAGGGGAAGAAGGGTAGTCATGATTGATCAAAGGTGGGTCTGCAAGTTCACAATATATGGCTGAAATACACTTAATCATCTCCTCAGAAAGCCAGTTTGGTGTATCTGGTATATTATTTGAGATACAGGTCCCAAGATGCTCCGCCAAACTTACACTGGAAGTAGTAGTCTGAGCTTGCTGAAGAGATAACATTTGAAGCCACAAATTAGCTAAACCCATGTTGTCATTCAAGCCAACTATAGGTACTACTGATTAGTGGAATACTGTACAAGGAAAATGTTAATGGCATCTTGGCTAATAAACTAATATTTGCATAGAAAGTTACCTCCAGCATTGACAAAGGTAGGGAATGGCACAAGCCTACACCTTTATTTAAAAATTTCATAGGAGGAGAAGTTCTAGATAAACAAGCTGAACGCTGAGAAAGTGATGAGTGGCTGCGATGAATACTAGAATCCAGCTGCTTTTGTGTCCCCCAAATGTCATTGCACTCCTGTAGTGGATTGCCAATTGAATTTTGAGGCAACATATGATGAGTGGAGTGGGTGACTGGATCTTCTTTCTCTGACATAATATCATATTCAGGTACTTTTCGAAACATTTCTTTGTTCAATCTTCCCTCCACGGTTGACACACATGATTTTTGTTGATCATATTTTTTCCGATACAACGAAAGAAGATATTGTTCCAAATACACAACTTCTAGTTCTAACACTGCAATTTCCTTGATCAGTTCTTGGGCAGGCTGATGTCAAGAAAAGGAATTATCAAACGATTGTTAGAAGCAAGATTAGCAGATTCAAATGTGGCAAGTACTAGAAATAATTCAAAAAATTAGCATATTATTGGATAAAAATTGTAAATATAAGCACCAAGCCTCAAGCTCTGTTGTTTCTCCATTTCAAATTTTATTGAGGATTTGCCGAAGTCCCAGGTTGACAGGTAAAGAGACCATTATTTACTTTTACTTGGCTATATCTAATGCATCTTTCAGCTTGACATATTTTCTTTTCTTTTTCGAATTCTTCAAGTAACAGAAAGAAGTGTATCACAAATGAAGTTCTCTGGAATTTCTTCTGAACATGCTAACTAATAAAGAAAAACACACAGAAAATGCATCCCAATAAACAATATAGTGATCAATGTGATCTACGGGCATCTGTATCACAACAAATACACATTTTACAAAGAGAAATTACCTTGGGGACTGAGTTATCTATCGTAGCATCATGTGAAAGAGGCCGATAACTTAATGCCTTCTCTAATACTCGCCGTACCACAAATTGGTCATGTAATCGTCTTTGAAGCTGCAGAACCTACACAAGAGAGAGATGTAAAGGTATAGTAAATAACTCAATGGATGCGGATTAGGAGGACATCTGATCTTGATCATGGGATTGAAGCTTAACTGACTATACATAGCAAGGACACTTCTATATTCAAGTCCTTTTTACATTCTGCCTCAGTCGCCTTATATTTGGGCACTGAAATTCCAGTTTCCTTGTAGCTAATTAGTTGTATCACATTTCACTGCTTTGGGTATGGGAGTTGTTTATCAATAATCTGAGTCCAGTCTAGACTAACTATTTTACATATGGCATAATGCAGGTCATTTGAGATTGAAAATGTACCCATCCCTTCCATGTATAATGTATTTATGTATTTCCCATGCAGTCATAGTGTTGGCTGCAGGAAGCCAAAAGTGAAGCACAATATAAGATGTCCTTTTATATGGGATTCTCAATTTCACAAAGATTAAGAACAAAAGGTTAATGGAGTATTGAATGCAAAAATGTCTTATTCAGTAACCAGATGTGCCATTATTTTGCTCAAAACTCAAAAAGTGACTTAAATAAGCCACACTGATGAGTTCACATAAGTAAAGATATATACCTCTTGCTTCAAGGAACTTTGAATGTCACTGTTAGGGGGTTGTTTCTTCTTGGCTTCAATACAGGCCTTAGGTTGTCCGAATTCCTTTTTTAAAAAAGAAAAAAAATGGATTATAATCATTATGGGAAATAATAATAGCAAAACAATTAGACCAAACTTGTAAATGAGCAAGGAATTAATTATGACTTCTGCATGAGTGCTCATGACCTATCTAATATGACTGCTTTCTCTAGTAAATGTCATCAGAATATTACAACATATATGCAAAAAAACTAGTTTGTACAATGGTTATAAACTCATAATCAAAGCGGACACTGCACCATAATAAGGGTATAATATCTAGGGGGCAGAGTAAAATTAACTTCTGGTTTAGTAGAAGAAGCCCTCACCAAAACGTTCAGGACTTAGGAAAGCAAGTTTCAAAACAGAGAATTTAACCTCTTACCATCTTAACTCGAGAAGGAGATTCAGAGATGCTATTTGATTTGTCTTCCTTGAGTTTTCTTTTAATAGGATCACTGTCATTGTAAAGGAACAAAATAAATCACTAGGCAATGCAGCAAACTATGTTATGAAAGGTTAAATGACATTTTGTCTTTGAATGTACTTGCAGGCAAGCAAAAAAGGAAGTTCTAGCCTTTTCTTATGAAAGTGAGAAGGAGGAGTTAATATTTCTCACCTTGACTGAAACATAAGAATTTCTTTCCTAAGGTTTATTTACATAAATGCAAATAAAATCAGTTGAATTCTTAAGAGAACCAAAAAGGCAAAGTATCCAACAGTTAATGGGGTTTGCTAGTGAAAAATATCTAAAAACTTATTGAGAGCTATGGTGGCACGCTTTCTTAGTGACACTAAGACCAAAGCAGTTGAGCCTACATTGGTTCACAGAATATGAAAATGGACAATCTAAACAAAAATGATGATAATGAAACACGTGAAGCTACCTCATAGAACGCTTGTGTCTTGAAACTTTTACTTCCATGAAGTCGAATGGCTTCAAACTAGCAACCCGCCACTTTATTTCATGCATGACAGTATCAAAATTGGCTTTAACCACGCGGTTTAAACACTCACTGAAACAACATTAGTACCAGCAGATACTACCATCAGATATTGACAAAGTTACTAAACAGGAAAAAGAACAGCATGACAGATGCATCCAAAGAACATTAATTGTAACAGCAAAAACCCTGCTTATAAGCAACCTAGCACATATTGATGGAATGAGACTACTCACGGATATGTGTTTTTGAAAGGCTCAACAAAATCTAGTGGTTAAGGACCAAATGGGTTCTCAGATATATGTAATTCAAATCATGGAAAACAACCTCATTTGTCCTCTTGATATGCAAGACCTAAGAAATATAGCGCAAGGATAACATCGTAAAGTATATGTGCTAGTGCTACATATAGTACAAAATACTTAAAAAGGGTGGTCATTTTTTTGACTAGTGCCTTGTCTAAGAAAGTTATACCACCTTTGAAGCTTTTGCAATGGTGGGCTTTTTGTATTGCATTAAAAGAAGTAAGACAGTTCGTGGCTTTTGATTGAAGATGATGTGCAAAAGTAAAACTCGGCCATTTAAATAGGAACAAAGTGACAACAGACAGGTTGGTGATTAAGATATATATATATATATATATAAATATATAGCGGGAGTTCAAGGGACTTGGACTTGCTTACAGTTCAAAAGTTCACACAGTGCAGTCCCTATATGGCTGTTATGTCATGTAACTTATGTGAAAAATGTTAAATCTAGTTACACACTCCCTTGCCATTGCACACACTCCTTATACACCCCCTTTAAAATTGTGAAATTGTAAAATTGTGTTTTCAAAATACTAACACGATTTCTCAACTTTAATTGTGAATATGTATGATTTCTCTACTACATTCAAGTATGTGGTAATCATTACTCTATGTAAAATATTATCTAAAAAAAAATCAAGAATTTTTCATTTAAAGAAAATTACAATAAACCCTTCGTTTATAACAAGATATTTAAATTCAATTCAATTTACTATGCGTTAACCTTTTCTTACAACATAACGTTTTAGAACTTTTTTTTTTTTTTTTTGGGGGGGGGGGGGGAGGGGGAATTAGATTGACATGTTATATGCTTTTTTACATTCACTGCCCATTATACCTAGTGTGTTTTAAAAAAGAGGGGGGGGGGGGGGGGGGGGGTTGAAAGGATAATAGCTTATAGCAAAATTGTAAACTAATTAAAAGGTGAAGTATGAATATTTCTACCCATCTCTTTAGAGAAATGCTATGTCCACAAATTTTTTACAATAAATCCTAAGTGGTAGGTTGGTATTAGTGAGGCAAAAAAATAATTTCAGTGATAAATTCAAATTACAACCAATAAAAACTAACTGCCTATAACTTCTTGTGAAAATATCATGAATGTAACACTTCTTATTGATTTAAGGCCAATTTTTTTTTCTAAACTGATATGAACCTAGTGCTTTATTATCATATAATTTATTTGGATGACTTTTATGACGTTAGAACCCACACAATATTATGGGTCGGAGGATATTCTTTCAATACATTTTAGAGAAATACATTTTCCTTTCTTTAAAGTAATGAATAATCTTAATATTCATGTCATTCAGTAATTGTGAATAAAAATAAATAAATAAAAAAAGATCTCCAGCATAATAGGCCTCATTTTTCATAGTTGAAACTTGAAAGTGCACTAGAAATCATATAGCCATGAAAATTTTGAATTACACAACTTTATTCTCTTGATCCAAGATATCTTATCTTATATCCGTTTCTACTCTTTCGGTTATTTTCTTATTCTGCTCGGTGGTGCGTAGAAGATGAGAGTTGATAGCAACATTAGGAGGAGGATTGCAGTGGTGTTGGTCCCTAGGCCTTAAAAGGCAGCACTTAGAAAAAAGAAAGGTAGCCTAAAAAGGGCTGAAAGGTGAATGTCCAAAGTTAAATCAACGTGTGATTGACATGAAATTGACTGGTTTGGTGGGCTTTCAATTGGCTTAACTCTTTGAGACAATTAGTTTTCAACCAATTTGTCTAGTCAAAAACTTGCTGAGAAAGGTTGTTGCCTTTTTTTGGGAGAGGGTGCTATACTGCTATCCAGAACAAAGAATGAAGAAAAAGAACTTGAAAATGTTTCAGAAATCTTTTTAGAGCAGATTGATGACAATTAGCACATGTAGTTTGGGTCCAACTTGCCCAAATAGAGGTTGATATTCCCATGCAGTTCAAACTTTGTGATCATTGTAAGGTCTAGAAGGATAGGAGCCACCTATGATATTAGCCTATTTAGATATATTTTTAGAGTTCTTATAAATATCATGCAATTAAATGTAAGAATCAGGAGGTCAAACTAATCTGGATCATTCCTATTGTAAAATTTACATGAATCCCACTTGATTCATGCAAATGTTTCATCCCACTTTATCTTTGGTATAATCCTTGCAGTGACAAATAAAATTAAACCAAATTATATTTTCTAAAGCTAATAGAAGTGGCACTAGACTTTTAATCCTTGACATATCCCAAATACTTAGAATTCAAAATAGAAACATTCCCTTTATGCAGTAGGTTTGAGCTAATGAATAGATGTAACCTTTAGCTCAATACTAGATGTTACTAATGAGTGTTGTCCATGGAATCATTCCTTTTTTTGGTGTTTTATTAAAAGAGTCATGCTAACAGGTGCTCTTAAAGAAATGGTTAATAATTCATTTTAAAAAAGTTTTAACACTACTTTTATGAAAAATGAAAATAATTATCAAAACATTAATTGCTTTTTTTTTTTTCTTTTTCCATAAAAATTTTCTTTAAATAGATTATTATCAATTACCATAAGAGCGTCCATTAGCATTTTGCTTGTTAAAAAGGAAAACTTCACATAAATTTGTAGAAAAAACATGCTTTAGTAGAGCAATTTGATGGGAGGTCCATTTAATTTCAGGACATACATCCTCCTTGAGGGCTTTGAGAAAATGGGGTTTGGGATTTGAGCACAATGCTGTTTCCTACATGTTTTGGGTAGTGTACCCCCAATGTTTTTTTCTTTTTTCCTTTGTCTTTTTTTTTGGGAAAAAACAATTCATTTCATAGATGTTTAAAACCAGCTCAAGATATTCTATTTATTACCTTTTTGTTTGAATTGTTTCCTCTTTATTATTTGACCACATAGAATAACCTAGGAAATTTTTCTGTCATGCTATAAGTTCATATTTGTAGCTTAACGTTAACCAATGATTGTTATGTTAATCACCTTTTATGTCTTATCCTAATGATAAGTTACAATTATTATGTAGTAAACAAAGTGGATTCTCTTCTCCTTAAAGGAAAAACAAACAGAGCAATTGATCATGTAAAATTACTCTTTGCCAATCCTGCAATTTGGAGAGCCATTCTAATTTTTCGCTTTATGTATTTCAAATCATCTTCTTCAAGGATATACATACACCTGCTATCCATTCTGAATGCAAGTGAAGGCTGTGTTTTAGGCTTCGTGGATCAAATTGTAATGTACTTCTCAGTTCCTTAAAAATATATGCTATAAGATATGACTATATTTTGCAGTTAAGTTAAACAGTGTTATAAGAGTGTGACATTTCAAGAAGTTTCTAATTTGGCATGAGGCCAATTGTCAACTAGAAAAACCATGTAATTTAGTATTGGAATTGAGATCCAAACAAAATAGAAGTCACAGCCATGTTTGTGTTTCATATTTCGATGTCAATTAATAATCAGTAAATGAAAAAAACAAACATTTTCATTTTCGAGCAAGTCAATTTCCGATTCTCAAAGAAACTGACAGACATACTTGCGGCTTATTAAAAATGTTGTCTCGATTACGGCTTTGTATAATTGTAAACTAAAAGATTCTACAAAAAACCAAAGTCATTAGAATTAGTGCAAGAGATAATCACAAGAAAAAGGTAAGATTTAGAAAGATGCATTTGTCTATTGTAAATGTATTTAAAATAGCCAAGCCTTTTCTTCAACTACTCCATTAAAAAAATAATTAGGTCAAACAACACTTTCAATTTTTAAAATATAAAATAAAAGGGAAAAAATCATAACCAAGCAAATCCAATTATACAATCCCCTTTAAGTTATAGTGGGAGCAAGGAAAAAAAATAATTGAGGATAGAACATTATGACTTTTTATCTATACAGTTTATGCCATGACTGCCTTCCACGTTAAATAGTGTTTCTCCAAGTTTCTAATGGAGATATACAAGGTTTGAATCCCTCTCCCCCACTTAAAATGTATTAAAAAAAAATCTATGTAGTTTATGTTTTGAAACAGCCCAACTAGTTATTCTAATATAAAAGCACAGCTTGTTATCTCTACTCAAGCAAGTAACTTGAAAACCTATTAGTACAAGTTGTTGGTGCTACACAAAAACATGCCACTTCAAGTGATTCTATGTCAACCAAGGGAGCTCACTTTGGTTACTACCCGCCTGCAATAAAATATGCATTTAATTTAATATTTCTAAACCATGTTTGCATCCCCCGAAGTAACGTGAAGGTTCTCTCAAGGAAAGTAAAAGAATCTTTTCTTCGAGATTAATGAAAATTTGGTCCCATCTCTTAGCCCATGAAAGAGCAGAGAGTCTTGCAAAGAAGAAAGAGGATCTCTAGGGCATCAAAACCCAGACGAGAAACACATTAAGTGTGTACTTTCCCAAGGCATGACAGTAGATTAGTCAATGCCAATGATAAGAGCAAAAAGCATCTTCTTCTGGTTTGGGCTCTTCATCTTCTACTCCTGTCTCTAATCTGCACACAATATATAACTTAATTCATTTTTATAGTCCAATGGTCATCCAGTCCATATTTAATAACTTGCTATGATATCAAGTTATCGATCTAAGAGCAAGCAAGCAATTTGAACGTGCATAAACGAAAAGTTGGATAAGAAATGTGATAAATTTTTTAAGGCATATGATATGAAACCCCAGAGTCCAAAACAACATGGATTAGTACAATTACCCGTTATATGATAAATTGTCAGGCTAATATTAGCTATCCAAGAGCATTGAACTGTCACAATTCAAATAGCCACAAATGCAACAAATATTAGCCAAAGTCATAAAATTTTAATAATGATTGACTAAAGAATTCATAGTGTGACTTGTGTCTCATCCCTATCAATTCTCTCTTCACCATGCCACTTCTTTGGCCAAAATCTTTTTCTTTAGCATTCTATGAATTTTCTGTAGTGTGACTTGTGTCTTATCCCTAACAATTCTCTCTTAGTCATGTTGCTGCTTTGGCCAAAAAAACTTCTTGTGCAGCACATCTACACCGCATTATTATGATAAAGATACGTTGAGTTAATTCAAATAAATTAGTTAAGAGTTGGATAAGTTATGATTTTTTATGTTGATAAATTCTAGGGACTTGAAAATTATTTTTATGTAATTGAAAGTTCATGGATAAATTCAAATGTAGACAATGAAAAAGAAAAGGAGAGTTATGGTTTCCAAAATTACAAATTGTTCACTAATCTAACTTGGAGGTATAGGTTTCCCTCCGAGCAAACCTTAATTATCTCTATTTCTCTTTACCAAAATAGAAAAGATAAGGAAGAATACAGTCCAAAAATTTATCCACCACTTGCAAACCAATCCATTATGTAAGCTCATACCACACATATCTTATAATTGTATAATATGATCGGCAGGACGGATGATGGTTGTTACCCCTTAGATTCATATAGGCACAGTCATTGAAAGGGAACATTACTTCATGTTCACAAAGAATCTGAAAAAAAATTACAAAGAATCGTATAGACGAACAAAATGAGTCTTGAAACTCAAAAATAGAATTACAATGTGTAATACCCTACACACAAGACCAATCAAACAAGGTTTAAATCAACAAGGATATCAGTTGATCAATAGGTCTTTCAATATCCTCAAAAGTGTGGCGATTACATTCTTTCCACACTATCGACATTAGGCATAACAGAATAAGATTCAAAACATGATGCAAGTGCTTCCCAACCCAATTCCTTGGCACAAAGAATAGGCCTGCGACCGTTGACAACAACACCCAATAAGCCCCAAACATCTTTTTCATCTTCTTCTTTTCTTTTTTTCTTTTTTTTTTTTTGATAAGTAAGAAAGATGTATATAAAAAAAAGCTACTTTAGGCAAAAAATCACAAAGCAGTCAAAAGTTACAAGGAAAAAAGAAACAAAGAAGAAATTAATTACAAAAAAAGGAGTGAACTAAGAAACAAAGGGAGGGAATCACCACATATAAGTTCCCAAACCCAAGACCAATCAAACAAAGAACCACAAAACAAGCAAGCAGCTAATCTCCCGATCAAAAATTACTAAATTAGTCCACCATTTCACTACACCTACACATACAGCACCAACAGACTAAAAAGACCCCTCTTGATAAGGTTGTCATTGGAAAGAACCTTACCCCAAGCAGCTGTCCAAACAAAGGACACCCTCTTTGACAGCCTTAACACACCAGATACTTTTCCAAGGGAAGGAAATTCCATTAGGACCATGGATAGCATTGTAATAAGAAGTTAAGAACGAACATCAAATTTTCCGTTCCCATTCAACCACCATCTCAACCAATCACACCACTCCCCAGGCATATGTGAATAAATAAGGTCTGGAAAGAAATTCTCAAAATCTAAAACTTTAATATAGGATAGTAACTATCATTTTATATCATTCTTTCAGATTTTTTTTTTCCCATTTTTCAGAGGGGAGGTTGATTATCACATGTATGGAGCAATAGAGACCATGAAATAAAAAGAAAACGATCCAAAAAATTAATCCACCACTCGTAAAACAATCTATTAGTCAATCTGTTAGGTAAACTCATAACATGCATATCTTATAATGGTATAACAAGATGGGCAGGAGGGATGAGAGGATTATCACGACCATGGAGCAATAGAGAACCTTTTTTTTTGGAAAAGGAAGGAGAAGGGGAGGGGTAGATGAAGGCTTTATTGGTGTAAGCTCCATAGCTTAGACACTATGGAGCAATAGACACCTTGAAGTATTAGAAAACAACCCTTAGTTGACTCATAAATAAAATTTTGCACATATAGCTAAACCTTTGCAGGACCCAATCACATGGAAAGTTACTTTATCTGTATATCTTAAGTGGCCACAATGGACAAAAAAATGTAAGTGCCACAGTGAGGGTCCTACCCCTTCAATAACCAAAGATAAGTGGAAAGCCAGGGTTGCTTTAAGTGCCCCCACTGTTATGGAGACATATCATGGAGAGAAAAAAAAAAAATTATTTGAAGATCAGATCTCCTGTACCATATTTGAAACATGCTTACATCTATCTTCACCCTGCCCAACCCTTCTTCCTTTTTTTCTTATTTTGGTATTAGATATCATCCAAGTGCTCCTTCACACCCATATTTCAAAAGGAGGCATAAAGGGTTTTATGTTCCTAAGGGTGGTTGCTCCTCTCTGGAGCCAATGATTTCATGGAGTCCTCAAATCAATCACCCTTCCCATGCCAAAAAAATGGGGGGGAAATGTATTATCTATTATGTAACTTTCAATTTGTTGAGAATGACTTCCATCAACAGTTATTTGAGTTCTTCAGTGAATTAATGTATCAATCTCAAACTAGGGTAGTAGAAACATCAATTACAACTGATTAAAGATACATAGTTACTCCTAAATGTAGCATATTTTATAAAATTTCAATAATAAAAAATAACATATTCTACTGAAAAATAATGGGCTAGGTGTTGGACTTGGACAAGGCTTGGGCTAGATCCTATCACTCTTGGGCTTTATCAATTTTCCTTTCTTCACTTATCAATTAAAAAAAAAAAATCAATAATCAAAATAAACTTATTCATGGGGAAAGATGCATAAGAACACCACAGAACAGAATACAAGCACCAAAAAAATTGAAAGGGCATCATGAGATGCTCAAACTCTCTTCTTCTTCTTTTTTCTTTTTTTCCTTTTTCTTATTTATTGTTATTATTTTGGCTAAGAACTTCGATTAAGGAGGCAATGACCTCAGACAATGAAAATAACTCATGCAGAAAATTCAAATATTAAGCTACAATTTAAATTTATTCAGTAATGGATTTATCAACAAATTGATCAAAATGCAGAACCAACTTAAACAAATGAAAATCAACGAATAAATTTATAAACAGAAATATCAACTTATCTGAGATCTAGCCTTGCGTCTATGTTCCATATTATTCACTAGATCCTCAAAAGTGCAGGCAGGGAACATATTTACATTCTCCAGCAATCTCAGTTTCCTGAGAACATATGGGAAACCAAGGTTGTTACATGAAGTAAACGAAGTTAACAAAACCACCTCATGAAAACCAGAGGCGCGTGAAAAGAATTGTCAAGAGTGTATGCTCCCTCAGAATAACAGAAGACAGTTCGTAATGAAACGTGAATTATTTAGATAACTCACCCCTGTTCATGTTTTTCCAAGGGTGATAGGGCCACATGCCCGATTTTGTTTGACAATTTTTCTTATTGGCTTTGTTTGTTCTTAGAGAAATTAACTTTCACCATTTTTCATCTTAGTGTATATTACCCCCTGAACACTTCCCTTAAATGTGATGGGCTTCTTTACAAATGCAGCAACTTCAACCTGACCCCTCTTGAGCTTTAATACAACCTTCACCTCCTCCCTATAAGAATCTTTCAACCTATTGCCAATTATAATGTCACAACCTCTTTGTCTACTAAATTCAAACTGCAATCATCTAAACCAACAAAAATCAATTTGGAAACGCAGCCCTTGCCATCAATCAAATTTCAAGAATAGAGGCTTTATTTCCATGCCTTCCACCTAGTTTATAGTTGTTGCAGTAGTAACATCAAATATACAAGGTTGAGATGGTGGATATGAAAGGACCAGATAAATTAAGAAGAGTGAAATTCAGAAGATGAAATGATTAATTTTTACTATTTAGCACAGAAACTAAGGCTTAATATCTCAAGAATCCAATGCAAGATTGTGTAGGAAGATTGACTTTAAACAATAATGGTATATAAATATAAATATTGAGAACTTCTTTTCTTTTATTTCTAATATTAGCAGGAGAAGCAGCAGTACCAAAAGTAGATCAACACCTTTCTTTCCCTTGAACCTCTTCTCATCAGGAAAACCATGGTATTGAAACAGCTGCATGTCTGGGGTGGCTTTGTGCTTCTTGACTACAAAATAGACACCACGACATCACAACTTTGCATGTTGAAACCACAATGCACCACAGCAGTTTCATTCACCAGAAACATGCAATGCATTTAAACCACTATAACCAACAAAACAAACTAGGCAAACCAACAAATCTTGGTGAACACCAAACACATCAAGACAAAATTTTTCTAGTTTCTCCCAACCCACTACACGGGCAACTCAAACGAGCATCTGTGTGTACTTTTAGTTACATGACGTACTTAATAATCACGGAACATGTTTAAATGATTTAATGAATCACGTGATTTAATACTGTGGATGGTTTCACCACCATGTAAAGGGTGATTTCTCCAACTGGGTCTGGAGGAAAACTTTGTCCAACACATAAAATAGCTAAAACTTTTGAAATACAGGATCCCAACTATCAAAGACACCCAAATTTTAATTCTAAGACCAATATCAAAACCTTGTAACACTTCTCTCTATAATCGTTTGGTACCTAACCCAGTAAACGAATATAAAAATAAAAATAATTAAAAAATTCTAGTAGCATTAGAAACTATAAAAATTTATATAAATTAAACTACCCCCATTAAAATTTTTTAAATTAAAAAAAAAAAATTGCTGAATTTAGTAACTGAAAGCTAAATTCTTTATTGCATAAATGTAGAAAAATAAAGTAAGAAAATAAGAACTCACGCTCTCTGACTCCGTGAAGCATACCTGTCCTCGAGTCGAGTCTGACCGGTTCAAATTCCGAACCGGATCAGGATCCGACCCGAAAACCCTGGAAGACTCGAAGAAGGGAGCAACCCGAATGCGGGCACGAAGAGGCCACCACCTGAGACCGGAGGAGCCGAGTCGAGTTGTTGCCGGAGCTTTCGGCGTCGCAGACCGTGATCATGGACTTGGAGGGCAATGAGGACGGCATTTGCAGTGGCGGGAAGTAACAGTCATGGAAGTCCACACGTGCGAATTGGCCCGTATATGTTTTCCCAAAAAAAAAAAAAAAAACATTTATTTTCTAATTTCTTTTTTTATTATTATTATATCTTTCAATAAAATCTCAAAATAAGTATAAATCCTCAACTTTATAATCCAATAATTCTAATAGTCTGCTAATCTATTAATTACATACATAAAAGAGGAAAAGAAACTTCACATACATACTTGACAAAATTAATCTTTATGAATTTATGAGTTTCTTCACAAGCTTGATTAATTTATCTTTTTCCGATATAGTAAATACTATGAGTAAATTTTTTTTACTCCTTCGCATATCTATGAGTAAATATAGTTGAAATTATTTGTGCTGGATTCATTCATACAAAAAGTGACTAAATTTTGAAATTAATAATCAGTTCTTATTAGTTGAAACTATATTATTGGAGTTGATTAGATAAAATAGTTTTTATTTGTGAACTCATAAATTATGGGTGAAGCTTGTGCTATGCATCTGTGCACTAGACACGATACGATTCATACATGTGTCCGTATAAACTAGACATGTGCCTGAATCGTATCATATTCAGTGCACAAATGCAGTAGACATAAGCCATTTTTATAAATTAGATTTACTATTCTTGTATTATTATTATTATTATTATTATTATTATTATTATTACATGCTACAAAATAATCTATATATTAACAATTTTTTATTTCCATTTAATTGACTTGGCATCATTTAAGTGACATGGCAGGAGTTGATTGGCTTAACTCGCCTACATTGTGAGTGTTTGGATAGCGTTTTGCGTCCACATTTTGTGCGATTAGCTGAAAATTACCTGGGCCCCACATTACTGTTCATGAACCCAACAAAAAAAAAATGAAAAACACAGATGAATTATTTTATACTGTTCACGTTACTATTCAACTGAAGCTACAGTACTTTCAACCCAAAAAATTAGCTACTTTCGGCAATAAATGGACTCATTAGTAGCAAGCAATAATGAGATGGCTCCAATCAAGATATTAAGTAATGTTTGGAGTATGAATCTCTATTTTTAAACTATAACTCTTTAAGACTTCAAATCAAAATTACCCAAAATTTTACCCAATTGTAAACCCTATGCATAGTGGTCTAAGAGAGATACTTCGAAATGGGAAGAAAGGAAAGAGCACGATCAGGATCAAGAGTTTAATATGACTTCCCATGCATACATGAAAGCTAAATTCACTAATTATCTAAGATATTAATGTGATTTCAACATTGAACTGATCTAAATCGTTCACTAAATTCACCATTTATCTAGGAGAGGAAAAAAAATTAATGTACAAGTTCCATATGCCCAAGATCAAAGAGTTAATTTTGAGATTGCACCTATAAACTTCATGTCGAAAGATTGCAAAGGTAAGTTTTGAATGGTAGTAGATTAATAAATAGAAGACGAGTTTTCTACAATTTTTAAATTGGATTTTCAATTTTTGTAGTTACGTCTGGTTGAATGAATTACTTCTACTTTGTACTTTGTAGGAGAGATGAGGCAAAATTATTTGGCCAAGTATTTTCCCCCAAACCCCCCACCTTATGACAACCTAAGAAACCTATCCATACTTCTAGTCATCTGACTTGTTTAAATTTAACGAATGCATGTAAATAATACGGTAGATAGTATTACAAACAATCACATAATGGGATACAGGACATTCTTGTTTGGAGTTGGGAGGAAAACTTTGACCAAATTATTTTCAACCTTATGTAGCCTGTTACCGTTAAGTGAGACATGAACGTTACGTGGGGATCTGCTCATTTGAACGATTTAGATCAGTACAATGTTGAAATGCACTAGTACTTCCCAAAAAAGGATGAAGATCAATGAGAAAAGATGAAGGATGAACCCAGATCGAGCCTGCCACCTCATTGGCAAGGAATTTCGAAGAATCCTAGACGTGTTCTAAATTTAAATCTCGAAGAATAATATAATTTGGAATAAAGCTCCAAAATCCTTTTTTATTTTTTATAATTGAATAACTTAGATTTATATATGCATGCTCCTGAATGCAAATGAACAACATTGCTGAGAAATCGTTGTTTTCAAAATCAAAGAGATTTCAATTACATATCAGGTGTTGAACAGACGAGAAACAGAGGATTAGAACTCTGAGAATACATAACCTCATCTGCCTCAGTTGGCTAAAACTCCTATCACTATACCTGAAAAAGCAGATCAACAAAGAATCACATGATAGACCTTAGACCATTCTGCAAAGGAAAACTGATTTTTCCATATAAGCAGCATTAACAGAAGAAAAGAAAAAACAGAATCCATAAAGGAAGCCTACCAAAAACAATACAGCATTAAACTACACAAAAAATCAAATAAAGATTCAGCAAAGTTACCTTTACTTCCAGCATCGAAAAATATGAAAATATCTCAGAAGGTTTCTAAGAGGGTTCCTCAAGTATCAGGAGAAAATTTACATATCTATTGCCCAATCAAAGGCTATATACAATGTTGTATTTTCGAAGAGGAAAGGAAAGATGCACTTAATCTCTAAATTTCTCTTCGAGAATATCATAACAAAATAGATTCATAAAACCCAGGCTAAAAAAGAGAGAAGAATGGAGGGGAGAAAAAGAAAAGGAAGAAAAAAAGGGGAAAAGGTGGAGTTCTTGGGTACTGCAGTCCAGATTGATCAATCCGTAAAAGGAAACATGGGTCTTATGTCAGAGCTGTACACCTATTGTATTTATATGAAGGGTGCAACTTTCAAATTCAGTTTCTGTCAATGACCTCTGCTGGCAAGTTTAGATCAAAAAGGCCACCTCCAGGAGAATCCTTTCTAGCACGCTTCCTGGAAGAACATCCACTCTCATCTGAACTCCCAGAGCCTGAAGGTCGATCCACTTCTGCAATCCCACCAAACATTTACAGTGCATCAGGTAAACTTCAATATACGTTAGCATGACTAAACATCTAAACTGCACCTATACTAACTTATATTTACAAGAGCTTATCTGAGAAATCATTTGCTTACATTTAAACAAAAATAATCCCAACTTTGCACCCTAAATGAAATGAAATATTAACTACTAAAGGCAAAATCATGTTAAAGACTTGCAGACTTGCAGCTTAAAACCTAGATTTCATATTGAAACCTTCAACATAAAACTATAGTCCAACAAAGTTTGGACATGTGAACTTAATCTCTCACATACACACCGCAAGGCTATTAGTACCTTCTCAACCCATAAAGCTACTAAAAGTTTTGGTAGTAAGAGCATCCACATTGGTGGTGCTAAAAAGCTAAATTGCTATTTTTAGCACCACCAATTACAAAAATAGGAGCACATTGGTGGAGCTAAATGTATATATTTTAGCTTCTCAGCTACAGTGCACAGCCATCTTTGGCTGTGCACTGTAGCTCAAAGGTAAAAAATATTTTTTTATTTATTTTTGCGTTCACATTGATAGAGATTATTTAAATCAATTTTTTTTCCTTTTCTCCTTTATTCCCGTTGCAACTCAGTCCTCTCTTCCTCAACCTCAGATTTTTTCCTCAGATTTCTCTCTTCCTCAACCTCGCCTGCCCAGCCGCCAACTGTCCAGCTCAGGCCATCTCTTCCTCCACTCGCCGCCAATCTCGCCTGTACTCTTCTCCGTTTAATTTTTTTTCTTTCTTTTCGTTTCTTCTTCTTTTTTTTTTTTTTTAAGATCACCTCTACTCTTCTTATTTTTTTCAGATCGCATGTACTCTTCTTCTTTTCTTTTTTTTCCAGATCACCCATATTCTTTCTTTTTTTTAGATTGCCTGTACTTTTTTTTTTTTTCAGTCGCCTGTACTCTTCTTCTTTTTTTCTTTCATTTCGTTTGTTTCTTTTTGTTTCTTCTTTTTTAATTTGAGTCGTGGTGGGCTGGTTGTGGTTGCAGCAGTGGGTGGTGGGTGGCTGTGATTGGGTTGGTTGTGCTGATGGAGGTGGCTGGGTTTGGGGTTGCTGGGTCTGTGTTTGGCTGATTTGGGGTTGCTGGGTTTGGGGTTGTTGGGTTTGGTGGTGCTGCTGTGAGTGCTTGAGGACAGTGAAGAATAGAGAAAAAAATAATAATAAATAGATGAATTGTATATTGTAGTAGATAAATTATTTTATTGTATAGAAAGCTAAAATAAAACCATTGATGTTGAGTGTTTTGTAAAGTAAGAAGGTAAAATAAATAAAATAGCTTTTGGTGGAGCCAAATAACTAAAATTATAGCTCCACCAATGTGGATGCTCTAATATTTTCTTTTCTTTTTTCCAATTTTTTTTTTTTCACAGAAAGAGGATGGCAGCTTATCGACTCAATAATAATTCCAAATCAGTGCATTTGTGGATCAAAATTAAGCATTGCAACATTTTAAAGCAACGGAATTAATCATTGCAATATTTTACTTGTACAAAGACATGGATGTCAAATGTTATAATAAACTCTTATAAATTGGTAAAGTACACACATACCCAGTGGGTCTTGAACCCACAACCTCACCTTCAATCCTATTCTTACAGGAGGAAGAAGTAATATTTGAGCAAGAACTTGTGGATTTAAAATATCATAATAAACCTAATAAATTTGTATATGATCATGTTATAGGCAGAGCAACATTAACATCAGATATCATGATAAACCTAATTAAGTTTTATATGACCATATTATAGGCACAACAATATTGAGTCCAGATTAACTTGTTAGTTACTTTATTCCCAACCAATATATATATGACTGTCAAAAAATATTAAAATAAATCAAGACAAAAGATCACAACCTAATAAAGTTTTGTATTAATATGCCCATGTAAGTCTCATGAAATTATTACCACTTGTGCCACAATCTGAAGGTGGATATTTGTCACTATTATTGGCTTTCCAGCAAGCAGTAAGTTCTGATGCCTTCTCTATGCCTTTTGACTTGTAAGGAGCAATATTGTGATTACCATATTGGAGAGAACCCAATAAATCATTTTCAATGCATTCATACCTGCAGGAGATTTATAAGTGCATGAGTTTCAAGAGTCCCATACAGTCAAAGCTTTTGTGAAAGCAGTAATGATACTCACACTTTCTGACAGAGAGTATCTGTGATCACTGACAGATTGATAACTTGCATCCTTATTTCCATCACTTTATCCTCACTATATTGATCAAAGGGCTCCTCCAGAAACTTTGAAAGTTTCTCAACATTTCCTTCAAGCTGCTGCTGCTGGTCCTCAAATAAGTGCTGTTTTATTTCCCTTTCTTCCTTCGTCATCTCATCATTAAACAGCTCATCTCCAAACATATAAAATGCAAACGGGTATGAATATGAAAGAACACGCCTGGATCTGAAAAGTCTAAGGAGCCCGTTATTTACCCAGCTGAAATCTCTGAGCCTCGAATCCCTCTCTTCTGTAATTGACACCCTTTCTTGTATGATTTCTTTCAATTTGCTTTCCTGCTTGAAAGAATCTGTATGAGCTCTATAACGATTATAATAGTGCATATACCGATAGTGATCCCGCTTTGCACGTTCAGATTTTTTCTCTCGTTCCGCTTTGTAGCGACCACAACTGTGACCAGATATGCTTGACCAAGTATGGTCTCGGCCAGTAGCCCCGCCACACAGCCAACTGCATCCAAAAGTAAGTAGAACGTAAGTATTTGCATCAACCTTAATAACAGAGAGAGAATGATTAAAAGGAAGACCAGAGGTAGCTGGATTGATGAAAAAGAAAAGAAGGTAGAAGTTATGCAACCAACTCATGCATGAATCTTCCCAAGGGATGCCGCCAAAAACATTTGGTCTGGAACTTTAAACAAGTATAGAGTAACAGCAAATGTTTTCTTTTATTGGTAAGTTGCACAAACACCCATGTGTATTCAATCCTCCACCTCACCCTCAACCTTACCTTTACAAGGGGAGGAGATGCCATTTGAGTGGTTTCATAAGATGTGAAACCAAGAACGGAAAAAACACAAAAAGAAAGGGGAATGACAGGTAGAAGAGATGATGACCATATGAACCCGAACAGACATCAAAGCAGGCAAAGAAGCTCCGATTCAACACAGCACTAATTAAGCAAGTGAACTTAAGATAAGACATGGTCAGATGTTTCAGTATAACTCTCCTATTTAGTGCCAATGGATTCCAACTTTAATAGCACTTCCTCCGTCCATAGTAACAGGATGGAGGGTGAGATCATGAATTCAAGGCCTACTAATTGATTGTGCATGTTTGTAACTTATCAATCAAGACAATAACTATCCAATTATAACAACAACAGCAGAACTATTGAGCCAATCCAATCCAATCAGTTTGGCGATAAAATACCATAATGGGTTTCCCCAATATCATAAATGGAAACTGTCTACCTTAGCATGCAAAACAATTAGCAATATTATAACCAAGGTGATCTGGATACTATAATTAACATCCCC
This sequence comes from Quercus variabilis, assembly GCA_030445155.1. NCBI lineage: Eukaryota > Viridiplantae > Streptophyta > Magnoliopsida > Fagales > Fagaceae > Quercus > Quercus variabilis. The sequence continues at coordinate 44,705,589 of CP129455.1, forward strand.
ATAAGCAAGGTGATCTTGATCTAATCATCAAGTTTACTGCAAAAAGTGTAAACATATTTTTGATTGGCGAGTTACAGATGCACCTCATCGATTTGAACACATGACCTCACCCTCCACCCAAACTTTTAAGAGGAAGTGCCATTTGTGCCAAAGCTGATTGCCTTGCAAACAGTGTTCATATGAATATATAAACTTCAAGCACTGGCAGGTACTCCCTCTGTCCCAAATTGTTGGTCCTATAATTCCATTTTGGGATATCCCAAAACTTTGTCCTGTTTCTAAAATTAAAAGCAATTAATTTACTGAGTTTCCTATTTTGCCCTTACCAAATCCAAGCATAAATTTTTTTGAGAACTTTATTTAAGGGTAATTTTGGAAACTTATATTTTTAATTAAGAAACTAGACAATAAATGATGTTCCCTTAAAAATTTGGGTTTTCTAGTTTTCTAAACAGGACCAACAATTTGGGACAAGGGGAGCATGTGCTACTTATGAGATTAATGTGGTCATAGGTCTACTAGATTTTTTTTTTTTTCCTGAGAGATAAATCGGCAAAGTTATATTGCCAAAAATATATTTACAGGAGCATATGCTGCTAGAGAAATAAACTCTCAAAGAAGATCACAAGCAAATCTAAAACAAACACCCGAAAACACAGCAGCAACATAATCAGGAAATGCAACTTCAACACCCGAAAACACAGCAGCAACATAATCAGGAAATGCAACTTCAATATCTAAGCTCAATGAGAGCCAACCATAAAAGCACCAAAAAAAAATAAAAAAAAAAAAATAAAAAAAAAAACTCAGGCAAAACCATTGTGCATAGAAAACCACCAAGGCAGTGCATGACCCACAAGGGAGGCAACAAACCCCACAAGATCAGGGGGACTCACTCGGAAAAACCTCACAAGAGTGGACAGAGAGAAACTTCAAATCTGCAAAGGAGAGGCAAATTGGAGGAATGGGAGACCACCAGCAGTGCATGAGGAGTTTGGATCCGATCCAATCTGGACAGATCTGGCTGGAACCGCCATTAACGGACTATAGAGAAAGATCTGACTGTCGATCTAGGCCGGCACCAGACACATAGAGGGGATGGAGACAAAGACCACAGAGGGGGCGGGGCTCACAGTGGAGCCAAGAAGATCTCAGGCATCTAAGCCCTCTCTCTCTCTCTCACAGGAAAGGGTTTCCAAAAATTAGGACATCTAAGCCCTCTCTCTACTGGGCCTACTAGACAATTGTAAATAAATAAAACATAATCAATGTAACAGAACTTTGGTTGGAGATGTAACCTGGTAAAACTCACAGTACAAGATTTTTTGCAACTACAGGTATAAGCTTAAGGCAATACCATCAAAATAAAAGAACATGCCATAAATGTAAAGGTAATTTTGAAAAGCAAAAGCAGGTTGTACAACAATAGTAGGCATCAAATTGAAAAAATGAAGAAAAGATGAAAGTCAAACCAAAAGACAAAAAAGAAAAGGAAAAGAAAAAAAACCCTCACATTAAGCCAAAAAGGAAAAGGAAAAGGAAAAGAACCCTCACCAAAATGCTTGCCCACAGATACAGCTCACGAGGTTGCAACCACCATTCTTCTCCACAGGTTTGTGACACTTTGGACACGGTTTTGTATGAGCTGTTATCCAATTAACTGTTTCTGATTCATCTCGGCACTTCTTGGCCCAAAGCTCCCACATCAAACATGAACATGGCGAGTGTGCTTCTGATAAGCAACTGAAACAAAACTGCATACCACATGAACATTCTACCTCGCAGAATTCGTCATCCTCAATGCGTATTGCATTCCCACAATGTGGAGTACTTGGGCACCATTTAACCCTCTTGTTATCCTCTATGTATGATTCAAGGAGAAAACGCTCAAATTTTTCTGCCATATCAGGATGCCTTTTACTGACTAGATTTCTAACAATAGCTTCATCACAAATAGCATTGCATTTGTGTGCCATGCACCTAATGCGCCTACTTTGACCCTCATTTATCTTCACCATAAAATGCTCTGTCCAACCTAAAAAATGAAGCATCAACACAAGATTAAATTTGCAATATAGTGAAAGAAATGGAGGATAACAACTTTTTTTTGTATAGGTAATAGGAATTTTATTGATATAGAAGAACATTGTGCTCACGATGATGAACACTCTGAATATGGAGGATAACAACTAATGCCAACTTATGGTAAAGCATGAGCATCAAGCAATTTTAGGAGAGATATCACTACGACCATACATGTTCATACTCCAAAGTGTTGCATCTCTTCAACAACATACAAGCTTAGCAAAGAAAAAAAAAACAAAAAAAAAAATATATATATATATATACATACACACACACGCACATAAAAATACTTCAAACAATAGTAAAAACTTCATACTACACCACCCTCTCTTGAGGTTTTACAAAACAACACTAATCCCCAAATTTCAACTGAAATAATATTCAACCCCAAAACCAACTTTGACCATTACACCATTAACAGCCACTTGAATTTTCTATGTACTAAAATGCACTTAAATTAAACAAAATGTTCTTCTTTACCCTTGTCTTATTACTAAATTTACTGTTGTACCCTTACTTATTTTATTTACTATAAAATTAGTTGCCTCTAAAATAAAGCAATGTTCCAAAATTGCTGGATTATTAGTAAAATCCTTCATTTTCAACTGTTCCTGCTAAGTTCAATATATTAATTTATTTACCAAAAAAATCCTTCTTTTTCAATATTCCCTCTCCTTTCCTCTTTTCCCCACTTTCATTTCTCTTCTTTTTTTTTTTTTTTTTTTTTTTTTTTTTTTCATCTAAGCTGAACCATCTCACCAGTCCATCTCTGCAGCATCACTGGAAATATAGAAGATTGGAATCCATGAAATTGATTAAGGAGTTGAAGAGTATTGCAAGAGCTATAGATTTTAAGATTCAACAATGGAATGACAGAATGGGTCGAAGGTGCTGTGAATGTGGCCATTGGTGTGAAATGGTGATATGGATCTCATTCTACCATGCATGATGGGTGTCGGTGGTGTACATGACAGATAAATCAAAGATTTTTATAGTTGGTGAATGCAAGTTTTGTTTTTTTTTTTTTTTTTGGGGGGGGGGGGGGGGGGGGAATGGAATTTTCCATTAGTTACTAACAGCGTTAGGTGATGAGGACTAATTTGTTAGATTTATCACAAACATGAGGGGGAGTTTCATTTTGACAGAAGTTTGGGGGTAGGTGCTGTTTCTTGAAAACTAAAGGGATGTTGGTATAATTTACCCAGTTTAATCTATATATATTACTAACAGCATCAGAGAATAAGGACTCATATGTTAGATTGATCACAAACTTGAGGGGAAGTGTCATTTTGAGAAAGATTTAGGGGTAATTGTCATTCCTAAAAACTCAAGGGATGTTGGTATAATTTACCCAGTTTATATATATATATATATAGAGAGAGAAAGAGAGAGAGAGAGAGAGAGAGAATGATCTAGAATACAACAAACAAGTCTTAGTCCCAAAACTTTGGGGTTGGCTATGGATAATTAACAAACTAACCGGGGTTGGCCACATATTGTTTTTCACCATTCTATTCTATTCAAAATCATACTAAATACCATCTTTTTAATTAACATGTCATTTTGTATTACTTCTACTAATGTTATTTTAGGTCTTCCTTGACTTGAATCAACTCACTTTTCCTCACTAGTTCATTAATTGCTCTTCTCTGCACAGCCAAACCATCTCAAGTGACTCTTCCTTGTCTTTTCATCAATAGGAGCTCCCCCTGTCTTTAAGTGAATTTCTTCATTTGGAATCTCACTTATCCATTTCAACATTCTCATTTCAATTACAGTTAAACTCATTTTATGAAAATGCTACTTCTTAATAGCCCAACATGCAATACCATAGAGGAAAACTTGTCTTATAGCAAACTTATAAAATCTCCCCTTTAGGTCAATAAATACCATACAATCACACAAAACTCTTGATGCACTTCTCCACTTCATCCACTCTATCCTTATCCTATGATTTGCATCCCTCTCTATACTTATGAATTATGGGATTTACTCAATCTTTGGTATCCTTTAACAATCTAAGTCTTAGAAATTATGGGACTTACTCACTCTTTGGTATTTGTTAACCATCCAAGTCTTAGAACCCTTAATTTGTGTCTCTACATTTACTAAACATACATTTCATCTACTCTGGTTTAGTCCTTCTTAGTCAAAATCCTTTCGATTATAAACGATTTATCCAAGTTTCCAACTTGACATTAACTCTCTGTCTTGTTTCATCCACTAAAACTATAACATCAAAGTGATTAAGGGTCAATCTCAGCCTAGCTATGCCCTATGCAATAATGCAGCACGTGAAATAAGGACTTTACTACTTCAAAGTATACTGCACCATAGCACAAGAAAATGCAAATGAAGGGAAGAGTGCTTACAGTTGTTACAAAAGCAATGGCCACAGTCCTCTCTTGTTGCCTCACCACTAGGTACATCGTCCATGCAGATATCACACGTTATTGTAGAACCAAGCGGTGACTCAAGACCTTGATGCTCCACCACTGTAACACCAGCTTGATCAAACAAGAAATCTTTCCCTTTTTCTACAAGCACCGCAAACAACCTTTCGACATCCCAGCGGTAATAAATCAGTAAAGTCCGGGCATGGTGCTCTCTAAGGGATAGCAAGTCCATTACTCTCCGCAAATCCTCCCTCTACATTAATGCAACCCAACTCAAAACATCAATATCACAAAACCTTTAAAAAGGAGCAAAATATAGGCAAAAAACCATTTGTTATCCTTACCTGAGCAGCCAAAAGAGATTCTTTTGTAATTACCTGTTCAAAAAAAAAAAAAAAACCCACCAAAGTTCAGAAAAAATGGTCAATTTCCAAATCAAGTGTGGACAAAAATAGCATATAAACAAAAAAAAAATACGTGACCAACTTTCCAAACTAGCATAGAATCTATAAAACTAGAAAAATCATGTTTGCTCCATAAAAGGGTTTTGATTTTTCCACTGGAGTTGATATATTCAACAAAGTCAACTGCTTTTTCACTCAAAATTGATCAAATTCCTACTTTCCAACATACCCATCAAGATTAAACCTAAAATCAAAGCATTTCCAAAGCTCTAACCCACATAAAACCCAAATTCACAACGAATACCATAAATTAAGTTCAAAAATCAGCAATCCCCAATTCATAAAATCCAAAACGAGAACAATTACACGCAATTACCGTACAAAACAAACCAAAACCCACTTAAAGATTCAATTTTTACACCCAGAAAACACAAAAGAAAACAAAAATTCCAAACTCCAAAACCATCAAAGACAACCCCATATTCAAAACAGAACAAAATCGAATAATAACAAATAACCTTCGTAGTGGGACCCTTTGGAGGGGTACAGTGGAACTCAGAGTCCTCGTTCTCGAGGCCATCAAGCGAGTCCCGATCGGAGTAATAGTCCTCATCGCTGCTCATACCATCCTCCATGGATAAAATTACAAAAATCAAAGCAATCAATCAAATTCTTATAACAAAAAACAAAAAATGATTTTTTTTTTCCCTCTCTCTCTCTATAGAAATAAATATATAGGTATAATATATAGGTCAATTGGGGAGCGGATTCGGATCGGCGGCGGTGAGAATACGGATTTTCCGACGAGAAACGAGGGCTGGATTCCGATGAGGGTAACCGAACCGGCGATGAGAAATGGGGGAGAGAGCGAGAAAAAGCTTAAAGAGGAAGCATATGCAAATAGAAGAGCATGAAGAATGAGTAATTGCTTGAAAGAGAGAGAAAGACAGGGCGATAAAGAATGAGAGAGAGAGAAAGACAAGTTTAAATAGATTTTACTTTTGTGGAAATTAACGGAAGTTTTTACTATAAACGGCGTCGTTTTTCGCTTTTCTTTTGTGGGAGTGGGATTGGGTTGTGACTTTTTTAAAATTAGTTTTTGTAGGAGCAGAACAAATTCTCAAAAACATTTTCGCAACAAAATAATGTGACTGTCCACCCAATTTAAAAAAAAAAAAAAAAAAAAAAAAAAAGAGTTTTAACCTACGACGTCTTCTCCTATTTTTTAACAAAAATTAAATCTCAAATTTCTTATATAATTATTAAAAATTTTACCAGTTAAACTAACTATAACCCACTGTGTCCACCTAAATTAGAATGTAATGAAATAGCATGAATATATATATTTTTAAAAAATGAGTTATAGTTAAATCAACTAGTAAAGTCTCTGATGATTAAATAAGAAATCTGGAGTTCAATTCCCGCCAACACCAAAAATCGATCGATGTTTTGAATATGCCACTCAAATTTTCACCCAATTAATAGTGGATGATGATTATGATAAAGAGTTATTTTTAGCAGAGGGTAAAGAGAGAGTTTCACTTGAAGTGAGAAAATCACTGTTAATAATTTTTTTTTTATATACAAGATAGAAATTCTACTCTAACCTAATCTAATTGTATATGTATGTGAAAACTCTCCTAGAGACTTAAACCCCACAAGCATTTATATTTGTGGAGTGACCATCGCACCAAGGGTGTGCAGTGGACGATAGTAAAACAGTTTTTTCAATCCTTCCTAATATGCCACTCAAATTTTCGCCCAATTAATAGTGGATGATGATAATGATATTAAAGACAAAGAGAAGATTTTGTAATCGACCAACGATTCATTAACAGTTAACAGCCATGATTATCAGTTATTAACGATTTAGAAAATTACAAACACAATGAATGCATAGTTATAAAGATCCTAACGGTTACAAGACAGAAAGGCTAATACACAAAAGAAATGTACACAAAAACACTTTTCAACAATATTACTCGACTCTCTTAATTCAATTTTCTTCTCTAACTTAATCATCGGAGAGTTCTTAGTACACACCGATGCTTTGAGTCCTATCCTTTAGTCTTTTATTTAAAAAGCCCATATCACCGTCCATTCAACCTACACAAAAGAGTCAACTGACGATTATTTGTATCATCAGTTTCAAACTTAGTATGCATTAAAACTTTTGATTCATTGTGCAAAAGCATGAATATTCATGTTAAATTACCACATAAAGGGCACTTCTAGAAGGTAAATGATCTCCGTATTAAATACCCATATATTAGGAAAAAAAAATACCTTGGATTCCCTTTTGATTCCCTCTTTATAGGTTGCTTGCCTTCTCCAATTTTTATTTTGATTTAATTTTTGAGAAGTTGAGAAAAATAAGGAAATGTTAAATATTTTGTAGAGTAATGCTACAGTCACAAACTATTTTACAACATTTTTACAAAATGTTAATATGGCCAACCTCTTATTAGTTTTCATCTAGGCCCACCATTAATATCACTTTTTTATTTACTAATAATCACTTACCACATCAGCAGTTTGTAAATTTTTTTGTAAAATAGTTTGTATCTCTAACATTATTCTATTTTGTATATCAAAGTAGGTTGTAACACAAGTTTGATTCCATTTTGGTAGTAGAAGAATGTTATTTTAATCCCACTTTGATAGTGGAAGAGTATTATTATCTTTTCATAGAAGATAAGAGAGAAAGAAATAATAGAAAACAAGAGAAAACTGCATTTGTGTAACTTCGGAATATTTTGGGACATTGGGTTAAGTGAATGTTAACCGAAAGTTTCTTTTTTACAATTTCATTGATCTCACTCAAAATTAGGTCGATCGAATGTTAGGTGAGACTATGCAAAATTGCAGTTTTTGCAAAATTAATGGTCAAGAATTGCACTACTTGATATTTTAACGTTTGTGAACAGTGGGTGATTGTTTCTAACAATTTTCTAACAGTTATAACACTTTATTTGTAACAATATATATATATATATATATATATATTGTTTAAATTCTCATTATTAACATAAAATTGATTTTTCTTGCAAAATCAGATAATTTTAGAAACACAATAAATCATGTGGACTCTCTAAAATTGCTATTTGAAGTACCCAAAAATGTTGGTTGCATCTTCGAAGTAATCCATTCACAACTTGTGTGCGTGGGAAAAGTTTGTCTAAGAGCAACAATTTTGTCACGCCTCCAAAGTCATTCAAGTTTCCTTATTTGTTTATTAAATTTCACTCGTTTTTTTCATTGTTTACTGTTTTATTCTCAACAAAAATTCACAATTACATCCACAGTCAATTACCAAACGAAACTGAGATTTATAAAAATAATAATTTAAAAAAAAAAAAAAAAAAAAAAACAGCAACCACAATTATAATATAATAATAGATGGAGAAAGTGGGAACATGCTTTATATAAGAGGGGATAAATGGAGAAGCTCCATCGAGTTAGGTATACGAGAGGGCATTCAAAATCTCTATATGTAATCAATGGATTGGGTGCTTCAATTGAGATAAAGATGATTACTCAATCACCAATCCTAGTTAAGTAGGAGACGTAGAGTCTAACATAAATTGGTTAATATATTAAAAGAAGATAAATGAATAATTTGAGAGTAATGCTTAGACTTCTCATATAATAAATAGCCCACTAATTAAAGTTTGTACAGTAAACTCCATAGATATAGTGAATTAATATATTTTCAGCAAAATCTTTAAATAGTATCCCAATAATAAATGACTAAAGAACATTAAAATTTAATAATCATAAATAAGAATTTAAACTATAACATAAATATGATACTTATTTCTTTTCATTTTTAAGCTCTTAAGGATAAGTGGTTCCTAAGACTTCATGATATCCACGAGATTCTAGATTTCAAATCTCTTACTAGCATCTTAGGGTCACCCCCAAGGGATCCCTTCCTATAATAACTTGGTGTGTGTGAAATAGGGGGACTATATACACCTAGGGGAGTAGTCAAATACTTGAAGAGTTTTGGAATGGAATCTAGATACCCTCATTTCTCACCCAAAAAAAAAGCTCCTTAAAACATGACATGTATAATTTGTCATGTTACAACATAGTAAAGGATGATAGGACACTCCTCTCTTATTATGGATTGCAGAGTTAAACACTTTGTCAAATAGTATGTAATGTGATTAATGGTATGCGTCAACAATAAATGCCAATGTGATTAGAAATGTAATTGGTAAAGTCTCCATAAGCAATTTGATTCAAAAGGGAAGGCACGTGGCTTGTTCATTGACCTAATTTTGTTGGTTGAGGTGGAGTCTGGATAGCCTTTTTGAGCTTGCCTTGTGCGTTTGCATTTAAAAACTAGGTCTCACGGCACGATTCACATATTTAAAAATTATTTTGCTGCTGTGTTTTCAATTTTCAGTTTTTAGCAATAAGTGGTATCTAAACAAACCCTAAAAGGAAGCACTTCGATTGAGTAGTTGTTGAGAAATTTTGAGCTGCATTGATCTTCTTTACCAAATCTTTAGATAGTTGCTAAAGAATGAATGATTAAAAGAACATTAAACTTTAATGCTCATAAGCAAGAATTTAAACTTTGACATAATATAATTCTAGATATATACATTTATCTCTCTTTGCATTTAAGCTCCTTAAAACATGACACGCATAATTTGACGTGTTAAAACATAGTAAAACATGAGAGGACACTCCTCTCTTATTATGGGTTGCATAGTAAAACCCTTGTCAAATAGAATGTAATGTGATTAACAGTAGGTGTGAACAGTAAATGAACGGCTAAAGACCATTAAAGTTTAATGCTCACAAATAAGAACTTAAACTTTAACATAAATATGATGCTAAATAAATATGTTTATTTTTTTTTGCATTTAAGCTCCTTAAAACATGACAAGCATAATTTGACATTATACAATAGACTAATAGAGTAAACATGAAAGGACACTCCTTTCTTCTCTTATTATGGATTGCAAGGTAAAACACTTGTCAAATAGAATGTAATGTGATTGATGGTAGATGTCAACATTAAATGCTAAGGTGATTAGGGATGAATTTGGTACTAAAGTCTCCACCAGCAATTTGATTCAAAAGGGAAGGCTCATGGCTTGCTCATTGCCCTAATATTATAGGCTAAAAGGAAGCACTTCAGCTAACTGACATAGTTGCAGAGGGTTTTTTACTTGGATTATTCTTTACCAAATCTTTAAATAGTCGCTCAAGAATGAATGGTTAAAAGAACGTTAAAATTTAATGTTCATAAATATGATGCGAAATAAATACATTTGTTTCTTTTTGTATTTAAGCTCCTTAAAACACAAGTATATTTTGACGTGTCACAACAAAGTAGAACATGAGAGGAGACTCCTCTTTATTATGGGTTGCAGAGTAAAACACTTGTCAAATAGAATCTAATGTGAGTAACGGTAGGTGTGAACATTGAATAAATGGCTATAGAACATTAAAAATTGTTTCTCATAAATATGAATTTAAACTTTAACATAAATACGATGCTAAATAAATATTTTTATTTTTTTTTGCATTTAAGTTCCTTAAAATATGACACGTATAATTTGACGCGTTACAATAGAATAAAACATGAGACAACACTCTTCTATTATTATGGAATGCAAAGTACAACACTTGTCAAATAGAATGCAATGCGATTGATGGTAGGTATCAACATTAAATGCTAAGGTGATTAGAGATATACTTAATCTCCACAAGCAATCAAATTCAATAGGGAAGGCTCATGGCTTGTTCATTGCCCTAATCTTGTTGGCTAAAAGGAAGCGCTTTGGCTAACTACACTACTGGTGGAGGGTTTTTGAGCTTGATTGATCTTCTTTACCAAATAGCTTTGAGTTAGAGCTTTGTAGGCTTTTTTTTTTTTTTGGGGGGGGTGGGTGGGGGTGCCCTTTAACCCAAGGGCAAGGGGCACACTAAAGTTGACTCCTAAGCATGGTTTTCAGACCCGAACCGGACTGTATGGTCCGATCTGGATAATCAGGAACCTCTCACTAACACAGTTCTTTAAACCACCAGAACCATTCTATGCACAGAAAGCACGAAACCATTCAAACTGTGGTTGAACTGCCCGGATTTGAAAACCATGAACAGTTCTCACGATTCAAATCAATGCTTTAAAAAAAAAAAATAAATAAATTTAGAAGCTCACAGCACCTTATCACCATGGTTAAAGCTTCAACCACTATGAGATGCTGTCAAACATTGAAAATATTGAGATCCCATCATCTTTATCTTGCTAGCTCTGTCTCTCGTTTGTTATCTGTCCAGAACTTTTCTTCTTAATCTTCTTCTCTTTCTCTTTGTCTTGTTTTCCTGCCTCTACTCCATCTAGATGTTGCGTAAACTGGTTTAAGAAAACCAAAGAAAGGTAAAAAAAAAAAGGTACAAACTAGGAAGTTGGAGTGACAAAAGAAACGAAGGTTAGGAAGACGAAAGAAGGAAAAAATATGTAGAAGTAAGGCTGTGTTTGGCTCTATGCAAAATGTTTTCCAAGTGTAAAATATTTTCAAGTGAAAATAGTTTTTAGAAAAGAAAATATTTTAAGGTGTTTGGTGGCATTTTAAAAAATACTTTGAAAAATATTTTTTAGTGTTTGGTTGTGATCTTGAAAATACTATAGAAAACACATTTTCTACTTGTTGCTCACACTTTTTCAGCTTCCAAACAAATATATAATATCATTTCTCAATAGATAAACACAAAAGAAACAAAACCAAAAAAAAAAAAAAAAAAAAACTCATCAAATCCGGTCAAATTGAGAGAAGAAGGAAGAGAGAGAGGCGACTGGGTTTGATCTAAAGGTGGCGGAGGCAAGATCTCGTGGCGGAGGCAAGATCTCGTGGCAGAGGCGATTGGGTCACAGTGGGTCACTCGTCTTGCAGTGGTTTGCTTGACATGGTTAGAGAGAAAAAGGGTAGATTGGTGACATGGGTGGCAGGGGGAGGAAGAGAGAAACAAGGCAAATCGGTGGTGGAGTCGAGCTTTGCTTGATTGGCGGTGAGAGGCACAGCCTAGATGGCAGTGGAGTCGATCTCAAGTTCAGGTGACTAGCCTTTCTCTCTCTGACGATGGGCAGCTCTCTCTCACTCTCTTGGTTTGATTCTTTTTTTTTTTTTTTTTTTTTTCTAAAAATGGTTTGAAGGTAAAATAGATGTCACATCTATTTTACACTTCAGGCCTTCATATTTTAGGGTCAATGAAAATGATTTCCCGTTTGACTTGGTTTTCCGACCAAACTAAACACCCCTGGTGGTGTAAAATATTTTCTGAATTCTTTTTACACCCAAGACAAACGTAGCCTAAAAGCTTGACTTGGTGTAGAGATTTTTTTAAAAGGTGTGGTGTAGATTAAACTTTGGAAAATGGAGGCCTTAGGGAAATAAATAAATAAAAAGGTAAAGTTGATGTTCTAATGAGACCAAACGTGATGTGTTGTTGGCATTAGAGTGGCAGGTGAATGGAGGGAATAAAAAGAAAAAGATTTTAAATTTGTATTGGGTTAGAAAGAGAAAGGTTATGGCTACGATATTTTCACAATAAATTTTAAGTGGTGGGTTGCTATTAGTTGTCATAGTTGGAACAGAGAAGTAATCTCAATGATAGGTTCAAATTTGAATTAACCTATAATTTGTTGTAAAATAATTTGGACATAGATATTCTAGATTATAAATTAACGTAATGATATTTTTACTTAATATTTTTATAATATTTATACAATAAATTATTGCATTGGATTAATATTTAAAGTAATGTTAATTCTATAATAAATTCACCATAAATCTTAGGTTGAAAAATGTTTATTTTCAAAATAAATTTCTATATATATATATTGAACTATTTTAGTTAAATTTTCATTTTTTACTAATTTAATATATTTATTTATATTTTAAATAATTATTAAATTAATTATGATATCATCACGGTTCAACTCTAGTTTGACCTCGGTCAGACCTTAAAAATCTTAAACCTCTCTCTTATACGGTTCTTTGAACGGTCTAAGTTTCAAAACCATGCTCCTAAGTGGACAAACCTATACTAATCACATCCACCCTAGCTAATCATGCGTACTCTTTCCTCTCACATGAATGGTGAGTCCTACTAATTAAATTTATCGTGGGATCTACCATCTATGTGAGAAGGAGGAGTACGCATTTATGGTACTCTGGAAGTAGCTAATAATTTTCCAATCATAACATACATTCAAACACTTCAATACCCTAACTTGATTACAAGCTTACATTACATAGCTCGGCAAAGCTTTGTAGGCTTTGATTTCAAGGAGTATAACCAGCCAATCATATATTAATAAGACAGAAAAGTCCTTTTTTTCATCTAAAAATAAATAAAAAGAAAAGAACCATAAGATTAACATAGAATGCATTCAATGGTGTTATTATAACAAAATACACGTAATATTGTGTGCCTATTAAAAAAAAAAAAAATTAGAAGGTCCCACTCACACACTTGTGGCTGTGGAGCAAACAAGCATTCTTTAGAGAGAGAAAGAGAGGCAAATGCCTCTGTGTTCTGTTCTGCTTCTTGTGAGAAACACTTGTCAGCAAGACAAAAACAAATGGGAAGGAGAGTTTAAAAAAAAAAAAAAAAAGAATCAAAATCTTGTGTCATACCATGAGTGTTTATTGATGATCCACTAATCGAAACTTGTATGTGGTGAAATAAGATATAAAATTTTATTTAGAAAACCTATATGTACTCAAATAAGCTAAGGCTATATTACAACTATATAAAAGAAATAATTGAGATTTTAAAAACCTGTATGTGGTGAAATAAGCTAAATAAACCGAGGGGAAAAAAAGCTTCTCAAAGAAGTCCAAACTCCAAAGACATATATATAATTTTTATTTAAAAATATTATGCAAAAACGTTGACGACAAAAAATTATTTTAATGTTCGGTGTGTCAGAGCTGGAGTAGCTCAGTTGGTTAGAGCGTGTGGCTGTTAACCACAAGGTCGAAGGTTCAAGCCCTTCCTCTAGCGACTATTTTATTATTTTCCCTTTTTTTTATTGCCTTTTTTTCCTTTCAAAAGTCAAAACCACGGTGTCAACCAAGTGACCAACTAATCACAAGGTCCCAATTCCAAAGGAGGATAAATAATTGCTTAAAAGTTAAATCCAATCATTTAAAAAAGAAGAACGAATCCATTAACTTTCAAACTCATATCCCCGTTTCCTAATTCCACATTCCACTGAGGTAGTCTTTGCTGTTTCTTTTCACTTTTGCCTCAGCCACAACTACTTTTCCATTAGTTGTTTGAATTTTATTTTTTTTAAGAATTACAAAGATAAAAATCATAGTCATGGAAAGTTCAATGTGCTAAATCTTATCATTCCTTAATTAGCCTAATGATTAAAACAATAACATTAAGGGTCCGTTTGGATAGCACTTATTATTGCTGAAAGTTGCTAAAAATTTATTGTTGCTGAAAACACTGTAGTAAAATAAATTTTAAATGTGTGAATAGTGTTGTGAGACCCATTTTTAATATTAAATATTGCGTGAATAGTATATGAACAGTGTGTGAACAGTGCACGCACAGTACATGCACAGTAAATTTTGTCCCCCAAAGTCAAAAAAGCCGGCCAAAAAAAAAAAAAAAAAGGGAGAAAACGTGAAACTGAAAACGTGCCGCAACTTAACATACTATCCAAACCCATACTAATGCTAATAAGAAGAAGAAGAAGAAGAAGATTTAAAAGGTTCTGGTACTTGAGTAATGAATCATATTCTATATGGTTTTCTAAGGCTGCTACCTGCACAACATATCCGGGTTTCACATTTAAAAATGAGTTTTTTGGCTTAATATTGCAGAAAATTGAGTTTATTTGTAATATGGGTACTGTTCAAAGTTATTTGGAAAATTGAGGAAAGAGAGTGAATTTCAGTAACATCGTTGCCAAAATTTTAACAAAAAGTACGAGAGAGAAAAGTTTGAATTTCAGTAATCTCATTACCAAAATTCTTGCTACCCAAAATTATTGCCCAGCTGCCAGGTGAAGTGCTTGAAGGAGGAGTGGCTGAAAGGTAACCAATTGTGGCAACCAAGTTGCCGAAATTGTAGGGGAGTGAGGACAGAGAAAATAAGAATTGTGGCAACCAACTTGCCGAAAATGGGAGGGAAAAAAAAAAAAAAAAAGAGAATTGTGGCAACCAAGTTGCCGAAAACTTGGGTAGAAATTTAATAGTAATTTAGGCAATGAAGTTGCCAAAAATGAGGGGGGGGGGGGGGGGAAAGAAGATTTAGGCCGAAAATTGAAGGAAAAAAAAGTTGTGGCAATTGATTTGTGGCAATGGAATTACTGACATGGGAGGAAAAAAAATAGTAGCAATTGATTTGTGGCAATGTTGTTGCCAAAATGGAAGGAAAAAAAATTTGTGGCAATGGAATTGCCAAAATGGAAGGGAAAAAAAAAGAATTATGGTAATGAATTTGCTCTGAGAGAGAGAGAGAGAGAGAGAGAGAGAGAGAGAGAGAGAGAGAGAGAGAGAGAGAGAGAGAGAGAGAGAGAGAGAGAGAGAGAGAGAATTGTTCGGATAAAAAAAAATATATATTTGGAGGAGTCCATCACCTCACCTCTACCTCCTGATTTTTATTCTCCAAGTACTTTGGAATAGATTCTTTGATCATTCCCAATAAAACCTAAACTACTGATACGAATCTAAGTCATGGATTCTTTTTTGTCTTTTCATTTCTCTCCTCGATATAAAAGTCAGGTACTATCACTAAAGCATTGCATCTCCTACATTTTTCACATTGCTTCAGTGTGCACAACTAAGTATTGTAAGTTTTGGGTTAATATGAGTTTTTTTTGCTATGCTTATTAACTTATAGTTCTAGAAATTAACAGATTTATTATTATTGTATAAATATATGCTTTGGAAATATTAGAAGCTAATATATTGTAAAATATTATGTATTGTTGTAGTTAATATTATTTTTATGACTATAATTATGATTATAATTGTTGTTGTTGTTGTTATTATTCAAATTTTAGATTAATGAATTTTTTTATGGTGAGGACTACAAGCATTTTTAGTTATATTTGAAATTTACCATAATAAATTGTAATAGTCGACATACATGAATTTGATTATTTTGTAGTTGATAACTTATAATCAGCCTATGACTTAGGTGCTT